>JASDDO010000022.1:363787439-365098922 GCA_030015575.1 Agapanthus africanus
CAGTTCCTCGGTGAACGGCCTCGTGAGCGAGTCAGAGGCGTACTTAGCCCCATCGCTCGAAAGGTGAGCTTCTCGGCGCATGCCCTCGATCTTCTTCTCGAGGGCATCGAGCCTACCGTGGTACCTTGAGGAATCGGCTCCCCGGGATTCCTGGGCCCCGCTGCGGGTGGACTGCGCCTGGGAGCAGCCCCGGTTCCTCTCGATAAGGTGCCTCAGGTCCCGGGATGGAGTAGCTCTTGAGCCGCCGGGGTGGACCCCTTCTGTGTGTTCCCGCCGACCATGGTAGGGTCGGCCACGCTCGTGGATAGGAGAGGTGACCGATATTTCCTTAGGGGGTAAGGGTCGCGAGGAGGCTCGTGGCGAGGCTCCCTGGCTGCGGATCTCGGCGTGGAGCCCTGGGGCGCCCAGCGGGTCTCAGGGTGCACCGGTTCGAAGGACCGGTGGCGAGGGGATGCAGCCTGCTGGTGGTTGGCCGTCCAAACAGGGACAGAGTCTTCTGGAGGCGGAGGAGCAGCAATCTGGGGCCCGGGCGCGGTCGTTTGGACGCGGACGAGGGCCTCCACGAGGGATTGCAGGCGATCTATCCTGCCTGCGAGGGAGTTGATGACGGTCATGAGGGGAGGTTCATCCCCGCCTTCGGTGAGCGGAAGGCGGCGGCTGGTACTGGGATCCCCATGGTGATCGTCTGCCATGAGAAAAGAGATAGGAAAGTCAACTTTGTATTTTGTGGAACTTAACGGTTTCCACAGACGGCGCCAACTGATGGAGCTCCTTTTCGGGCCTCCGTCAGATGTTTTCTTCCGTTGATCTCAAGGTGAACTTGGTTGATTGTACTTCGTTGCGTATGGGTCTCAATGGGGTTTGAGAGGAGAAGGTTAGGTGAGGAGGCTGTCGCCGTGTACCTGCAAAGAAGTCCCGATGTGGTTTGGTACCACCGAGGACCCTCCGACGCTCAAGTTAGTGATGAGATCCGAGCAGAGTAACGGCGTAAAGTGTAAAGAATGGCTTACTTGACCCCTCTGTGATGGGGGTTTATATAGGGGTGGAGGCACGCAGCAGCAGGCGCGAGAATCTCGCCGGCAGTTACGCTCCCGACGTCACGCCTGTGTGGGGAGCGGATCGCCCATGAAGAGGGATCGTGAAGGCGTGGAACGTGGGATGTTGCTGGCGGAGAATCCGTGCATGGCGAGATTCGCGGAGCTGCGGTTACGCTGGTGAGCGGCGAACTGGGCGGATAACCGAGGAAGGCATCCTCGGCAAAGGGGCTCGCGGACGAGCGAAAAGGCCGAGGAAACTTGGTCTTGTGGCATCTCGGGGCGAGCTGAGGGGCCGAGGAGGCCAATCTGCGGGGAGCCCTGAGGAGGGCTTGTTCCCCTCCGAAAGACGGCGCAAGATAGACGTCTCGCCTGAGATTCGGGGAATATGCTAATAGGTGCTATCCGTCCACCTCTTCGAAGATGCCAAGTTGATTTATAGCATCATGCATCGAAGGTTTTAAACGGATGCGGCCGATGTAGCAGACTTCGTCAGATTCCCCCTCGTTTGAGGGGTTTTTGATTGTGGAGACGCTCTTCCCTGCAGGCGCAAGCCCCTGCAGTTAATTACGCTACCCCTTCGCGGTAACAACTTTCTCCTTCTCCATATGGTCACTTCGTGTCGTGGGTGTCTGTTTTGTGTTTGGTTGCCCGTGGATTGTATACGGAGACTAAGTTATGCTGTCGTCCGTAGGACGTAGACTAGTCCAAATCCGTATCTTTCTTAGATTTGGGTTTGGGGGTGTGTTTAAGGATACGTTAGCCTTATTTGAGGCTAAGATCAACTTAAACGTTCGTTAAGGACATATTAATCTAATTTTAGACTAAGATCGACTTAACGGGATCGTTTAGATCCGACAAGAGAGCAATTGGGGGCTCTATTGTTTAGATTAGTGACATTGCGGTCGATAGGTAGTTTAAGGACATTGCGGTCCAATGTTAGTTTTAAGACATTTCGGTCAAGGTTAAGGACATCATAGTCCGTGAGTTTAAGGACATCACAGTCCAGTGTTAGTTTTAAGACATCACGGTCGAGGTTAAGGACATCATAGTCCATGAGCTTAAGGACCTCACAGTCCGATGTTAGTTTTAAGACATCACGGTCAAGGTTAAGGACATCATAGTCCGGTATTAGTTTTAAGACATCACGGTCGAGGTTAAGGACATCATAGTCCATGAGTTTAAGGACCCCACAGTCCGTAACAGTGTGCGGTTGTCGGGACCCGTCACCTCTCTGACGACGTTGAGGAATTACAATGACAAATATCAAAGGAGTGAAGAGATGTACCCTTGAACCAAGGTAGATTAAATGATCTGTAGCCTAATTTGGAACCAAGACCAATTAATTATATTGTGAGCCCATTGGCTCAGTTAAGTCTAAATTGAGGACTTATGGCCTACTTGGGCTAAGTCCAATTAAGTTTGAAGTGATGGCCCTCTGTTGGTCTATTAGACATTTATCTGGGTTCAAGCCCATATTATTCAGCAATGCTAAACATTTTCATCTTTGATTTCCTCAATTTTGAGATTCATTTGGAGGAGGGACTTTCGCCTCTAGAAAATTAGCCAATTTGGCTAAAAGTAGTGTTAAACACTAAAGAACAACAGTGTTAAACATTGGAGACAGAACTCTCAAATTAGTGTTAAACACTAAAAAAAACAGCAGTGTTAAACACTAGAAATAAGATTTTCAAATTAGTGTTAAACACTAAAAGATAATCAGTGTTAAACACTGGGAATAAAGCTCTCGAATTAGTGTTAAACACTAAAGAAAAAGGGGTCACGTGTGGACACGTGAGGGTGCCCAAAGGTTGGACCAGATTCCTTTTCTTCATTCTGCAATTAAGTGTTAAACACTTTTTATATTTTTATTTTGAGCATCACGTGTTGACACGTGATGGGGATTTATGCGCTGACTGTTAAAGCTTTTGCCAAGGGGCCACGTGGCAACACGTGAGAGCGCCCAAAGCCTTCATTTCCTTTGCTTTTTCTTTCTGTGTTTTGTAAGTCACGTGAGAGCACGTGAGATGTTTGAGATAGGGTCAGACCTTCTTTATTTTATTCTCAAATCTGCAAATAAGTGTTAAACACTATTAGTTTTCATAGCCCTCACGTGTGGGCACGTGATTAGCACTCATGTACTGATTTATTAAGGTGTTTATTAGGGGTCACGTGGGGACACGTGAGAGCGCCCAAAGTCAGTACTGCCTTTGCTTTTGTTCTCTTTGATTTGAAGGTCACGTGGGAGAACGTGAGGCATTGCCTCCAAACCTTTTTCCTTCTCATTTTGGAGGATTTGTTCAGGGGTCACGTGAGGGCGCCCAGAAATGGTTCTGCCTTAGTTCTTTGCATGCATGGAAATCTTTCAAGTCTCTTTATTTAATTTTGAGAATTAAATTCTCTGTAGGGTTAAACCCTAATCATGATTTTGGAGGAATTAAATTCCTATATATGTAAAAGAATTAAATTCTTAAGTAGGGTTAAACCCTAATTTCATTTTAGGAGGAACTAAATTCCTGTGAATTTGAGAGAATTAAATTCTCTATTTGGGTTAAACCCTAGTTCTGTCCATTTTGAAGGAAATAAATTCCTATAATTTTAGGAGAATTAAATTCTCATATATGGTTAAACCCTAGTTTTGTTTTGGGTCTGAACTCAATTCCCCCTCTAAGTTTTGGATCTGCATGGCAGGATCTCATCCCGATGAGAATTAAATTCTCAACCTATGGGGAGATGTGCTTCTGCAGATCTTCAATTAGAAGAAGAACTAAGTTCTTTTGCAGAAGAGTTAAACTCTTAGATTTTGAGAATTAAATTCTCTGTTTGAAGTTTTGATTCCCTTTCTTTTCTCACCTAGGGTTTTCTTTGTTGAGAATTGAATTCTCCTCTTTTTTCTCTCTGAAATTTCAAGACTCAAAAACTCTCTCTGTTCTTCTCTCTAAAAAGGTCCCTCCTCTTCTCTTCTTGGCTCCTATTTATAGGAGAAAGAAAAGAATCAATTTGTTTTGTGAATCTTTTGTTGAAAGATTTTAATTGATTTCATAATTAATATGATCCTTTAGATCACACAATGAATTTTATTCACTGTTGGATTTTAAATCCAAAGATATTCTGTTTGTTATTTTCGGTGAGATTTAGGGGAAATCTTTCCTTGTCTAAGATTTTTCCATAAATTGGTGATATTTAATCACCCTTGGATCTTTAATCCAACGGTCCCCATAATCCTTTTCCATTTAGAAAGATTTAGAAGCTTTTAGAATTTAATTCTATTAAACTGTAAGGCTTTCGAAGCCAGTCACGTGCTGACACGTGACCCTTGGTCATGTATGAGCACGTGACCCCCAATTGAGTCCATTTCTGAGCGTTTACATATGCTTCAATTGTAACCGTCACGTGTCAACACGTGACCATTCGTCACGTGTGAGCACGTTACACCTTATTGAGGTAAGTCCTTCAGCCATTTGTTATTTTATTTCTGTTTTAATTCTCACGTGTCAACACGTGACCATTGGTCACGTGTGAGCACGTGATACCTCACTGAGGTAATTCCCGACTTTTAGAATTAAATTCTATTAAACTGTGAATCTTTCAAAGCCTGTCACGTGCTAGCACGTGATCTTCAGTCACGTGTGAGCACGTGACCTCAAATTGGGCCATCCTTCAGCCTTTTGCTTTCCGTTTTGTTTGATGGGATTTTAACCATCACGTGTTATCACGTGATACCTCATTGAGGTAATTCCTGATTTTTAATCAGGAAACAAATGCCCCCACAGCGTTTCTCTCACGTGTCTGCACATGAGTGCAACGCTGTCACTTTTATGACCATTGGATCTGTCTAGGGAGTAGGGTAGATGAAACGTTTTCCATCGCATCCTATAAATGCAGGGATCTCTTCAAAAGCGCCTCCACTTTTCATCTTCCTCGTTTGAGAACTTTCTTCTTTTGAGAATTTAATTCTCCTTTTCCAGAGCTTAGTTCTCTGCTTCAAACATTTTCCAGAGTTTAACTCTGTTGAAGGATTCCCTTTTCCTCAGGTAATGATCTTTGGATGACCGAAGAACTTTCATACACATACAACTCCCTGGATTTTAAATCCATACGAAGGGTTTTCCCTTTTGACAAGAATCCATCTTTTAAGTTCCTTAACGAAAACAAGAAACCATCTAATCTTCAAATACTAGATCTTTTAAAGTTTCTCTGATCTTTAGGGATCGTTGGTGGTGTTTGTCTCTTCTGTGGAATTTAATTCCATCCTCAAGGAGCTCTGGCTCTGGATAAAAAAAAACTTCTGGGAATTTAATTACCTTTTTCAAAAAGGAATTTAATTCCTATGAGGAACTAAGTTTTCCCATGGGGACTTCTTGGGGTTTCCTTGCCCTGAGTTGTCTCCTTCACAACCGAAAAGAAGTTTGCAATGAATTTTCTCTGGGAATTTAATTCCTTCGATTCTGTTTGATTTGTCACAGAGTCCAAAATGGATTTCTTTTTAGGGGAATGTGTAGGGTCACTTGAAATCCATTGTCTATTAATGAGAATTTTCCTTTTGTCTCATTATAATTGCTTGGCCTCATTATTAACAAGCCGTCATCTTGATTTTGTGGGACCCATGTGTTTTGTAACCAATGGTCTTATAACAAAGTCTGCTGTCGCTTTCTTCAGCTGTCTTTATACATATATATATATTTATTTATAACCATATATATATATATATATATATATATATATATATATTGTTGGCTTCGCTTTTAACAGCTTTCCCCCTATTTTATTTCAGGTGCAATGACTTCGGTTCCGTACTTTCCTTTCGCTCGCTCGGAAGCCGCCTTTCCTCAATCACCATCTGATGAGGAAGTGATGGTGATGATCAAGGCCTATGACCCGACCTGCACCAACTTGCTTTTGTAGGGGACCTGGTACAGTCATATTATCCGGGGACGCCGAAGCTTCCTTTGCGAAGTACCAACGGAGCCCACCTTTCCGTTTCTGCCAATGGACCCACCAAGGACAGTCTTTGCCGTAGAGATGCCGAATTGGACTCCGATGGGGCGGCTAGAGCCTTCGACGACTGGTATCCCGAACCATTCGATCCCAGCTATAGATATTCTGGGACGGCGTATTTGTCAGGGTGAGGCCCAACCATGGGGACAAATCTACAAGATAGGGCTCACCGCTCGACACCCTACGGGCTACCTCCTTTGGGCTCGTTACATCCTGTCCGCCCATCGCGCGCGGCTGCAGAAGGTCGGGCTTTACCAAGCGATGTACACGTCGTTCTTCCACTACCAATCCCCGCATGTCTGGTGGGTTAAGGCGTTCTTGAACCAGTGGAATCTCCCCACCAACACTTTTCTTTTAGGGGACCGCGAGGTTTCGATCTCTCTGGAAGAATTTCATGAAATCTCGGGGCTGCCAATCAGGGGTACACTGTATGAGGAGCTGCTGCCTCCTGATGAGTACGTCTTTGAGACCGAGCCCGCAATCCCAGATGGCTTGTCAAGCGAGAATGCCGTCCTCCACAAGCGTCCAAGTCTGATCAAGGCGTTGGGTATCTTCGACCGGCTGTTCACAGAATCTGAGGAGCAAGGCGTCACTTTTAAGAGCTTCATCGCTTGCTTCCTTCGCGAGGATGTCTTGTCGAAGATGGCCCCGAAGTTTGCGCATATTAATGACCCCTTCGGGTTTGGTCCGAAGACGCTGCCGACCCAGGAATCGGATTTACCACAGTATTACATCCCCATTATGTCGCCGGTGTCTTTCGAATCCATTGCAGCTCCCGGCATGGATGAGGAGACGTTCTTCGTGGGCTTCGTCAGCGTCTGGCTCAGCTGGTTCGTCATCCCCATGCATCACCGCTTTATGAGAGTCTCGGTTATCTATCCGGCTCATCGTATAGCTGAGGGGACACGGCTGGCTGTCGGCATCCCGGCTTTGGCGCATCTCTATCACGGGTTGGGCGCTGCGGCTAATACTTCTACTCCTGGCGCAGATGTAGTAAACTTTTCGCTTCATTACTTCACGTCTTGGATCGAAATGCACGTGTTGGGTGCTTTCGCTATGCATCAGAGGCCCGCATTTTACGACGCCTACACCTTCCCGCGACTTATGCGATTGGTGAATGCTTCCGCCTCCGATCCAACTCAATTTGGGGCCATTCGGGTGTTGATTGCCCCTTATGCTACTGCTGGCGGATTGGTGTTTACCGACCGGGTTTTATCTTCTCCCTCGGGTCCAGCTCAACAACTCTGGGACCGGTCAAAAGACAACGTACCTTCTTTGAGGCCCCGGGAGGACGCACACTTGTATGCAATTAGACCAGGCTATTTGGTATTTCGCCAGGATAGTGCGGCACTTTTCATGCGGTACAACCCGCATCGCTTCGCCCGGCAGCTTGGATAAGTCTAGGGAGTTCCTTTCGAGGCTTTCATAGTTGCGCCGGTCCCTTCACTTGACGCCGTTCGCGATGCCGCTCATCATTTCGTGAGGTTGAACACCGGCTCCGACTTCATGGTCCCTGAAGTGACCATCTTCCCCGGTGCGTGGGGTCGTTTACGGGCTGGTACCTTCATTGGGTCAACACGATTATTGTAGAGGAGAGAAGGATGCTCCTTAGACATGGTGCTCCTACTCAGGTTCTGGCCACAGGAGCTACGCTGTGACCGCGCTCCCCTATCCGCTTTCCCCTAAGGGATACCGGTGTTGCGCTTATTCCGGGAGAGTCGGGAGTAGACCTCACCCCAACAGTCGGTATGCCTTTGGGCACCCGATCGCGAGCTAATCGGGCTCCGGTTGCAGCACCACCACCCGTGGCGTCGACAATGGCCGTATCATCTTCGGTAGCACCGCCAAACGAGGGTGCCGGTAACGAGGGTGTTGAAGGTGAGGTGGGTCGGCGTCGTGCCAAGGCTCCACGGGAAAAGAAGCGAGCGTCCTCTGGCATTAGTTCCGGGCCAAAGAGGAGGAAGAAAACGATCGCCCGTCTGCTCGATCTTTCAGATGGATCTGAACCTGTCGTTCAAGACGAACCCATGTCCATGATATCGCCGGACGATAGTCTTCTTTTCCCAGGTTCATCTGCCGAGGAAGCCGCACAATTGGCTGAGGCTATAAGACGCTCGCAGCTTGAAGCTGAGAAGGTAAGGATCCCGAAGAGACCTTATCCTGCCGTCATCTTCTATGAAGATCCTTCGTGGCTACGGCGGCGGTTCATCGAACCTTTGGAGGAGTGGGGAGAAAGGGCCCTTAAGCAGGCTGCTTCGGAGGATGCCGCGGACGCGCTCTCCTTGTGGACAGGCGGCTACAAGTCCACTCTTGAACCTCGGCGAGCACACCTCCTTGAGAACGAGCATCGGCTTGAAGAATCCATATTGAAGGCTTCCCTACACATTGGTATGTTTCTATATTTCTTTGCAGTACTTCATGTTGCCTGCACTTATATATATGTATTCTTATTCTTGTGTGAATTGTGCAGAGACTTCGGCGATGGGGGAGGTTCCTACGGGCTTATTGAAGATAGAGCCTGTTGATGTTCCCAATGAAACACTGCTCGATATGGAGGGGGTTGACGATGTTGCTCCTCTCACAATAGAACCTCCGGTGGCGGTTCTTGATTCCGGAGCACTCGCTCCTTTGGGAGAGGCTACCTTGGTGGTCGCCGCCCCAATGGCTCTTCCTGAGGGCGGCCCAAAGGCTGGGATAGAGGTAGTCGGGACCCCCCTCCCTGCGTTGGAACCCGAGGTCACGGCGGAGGCCATTGAAGCTGCTATCCCCCCAGCTCAGAACGGGAGGAGCGTCGAAGGTAACCTTCTACATTTTAAACTAGTAATCTTTCTGTTATCTGAACTCTTTTTCCTTTTCAGAGTTGCAGGGACTGGCGACCTCTATTGCCGATCTGTCTCCCCGGTAATCCTTTCAGCGTCTGCTGGAGATGGCCGTCCCGCAGGCGATATCTCCTCAACGCATCGTCCTCTCGTCTGGGCAAGGTTAGTGTCGTTCGCCATTTCATAGTATTGTTGTTACTTTGCAAAATGACATTGATGTTCTTTACAGTTCTGGAGGCCGATGACGAGGTTGAGGTTCTCGAAGGGCCAGGGGAACCTTCAGCTCTTTCTTGCACGACTGTGGGTAAGTGAAGTCTCAATATGGTTCCACTTGTTCCTTTGCTTAAAAGTTTCGCTAATCATTTATAAATCTGAACAGACCTGCCAGTTCTCACAGCGCTGGAGTCGCGCATTGCCATGCCGCCCGGCCCTTATGCTTTACGAGACTCAGACCGTCTGGCAAAATTGAGCCTCGACTCCATGCCATCCCTGATTGAAGAGCTTCGTGCGGGCAGTGTGATCACAGCTGAAGCATTTGCTGCCGAAGCTAACGGTTCTCTTCCCTTTCTTGCCACCTACCATAGCGAAGCGGTGGTGTGAGTCTGGGTGGAGTTCTGTCGGCAGGTGGAGGCTTGCTTGCATGCACTTGAGTGTTCCCGCCTTTCCTCGGAGGCTGTGGCTGCAAAGGCGGGCTTGCGGGGGCTGATAGAGCGGTGCGCGGCGAACATGGTGTAGTGCGAGAAGCGGCTTGGCCGCAAATTCTCAGAGAGGGAGCTGGCCTCTAAGGCACTGAACGAGCTCCAGGCCAGCCTTACAGTCAAAGCCAATAAAGCGTATGAACTCTGGCGAGTACTTCAAGAGTCTATCAAAGAGGTGGTGGCCCTCGATAAAGCTGTCGTGTTCACTCGTGAAAGGGTTGAGGCCCACAAGGCTACCGAGAAAGAGCTTGAAGGCCGGCTTGCCTCGTATCAGGCCCAGCAGACTCAGGCGGAAGACCGTCTTCTGTCGATATTGAACCATGAAGGCGAGGCCCAGCGGAAAAAGGATGAGCTGACCAAGCTGCTGAATCGCCCGCCGTCCTGAAGACTTGTATCTTTTTTTTGTACATACTCCTAAATGAGAGTATATTATTTTTTTTTATGAATTGTACTTTGTATCCATTTTGGTTTATGAATAAAAGACATATTTTTCTTCTCGATGGCGTGTCCCTTTTTGTTGAATGTATTCTGCGGATAGTCTATATTGATCTCTTTGCAGGATAACGATGGCTTAGGATTCAGGGTTAAGATCTGCCTCCTAAGACTTTTCAACTTCATGAACCGTGAGGGTTTCATAAGGAGTTTTTCTACATATAGGTAGGGAGGATCCCGTAGGTGTAATTTCTCCTTAAGAATCGTGAGGATTCATAAGTGTGTTTTCTCTTGAGAGTCGTAAGGATCTCATAAGAGAATTTTCTTCCCTACGGGTCGTGAGGACCCGCAAGTGCTGGGTGCGGTTGCCCTTATCCATATTTCACGAGGTCAGGGGTTGCTTTGGATGTTTTCCAGGGTACCATAGTTTTAAGACATTACGGTCGAGGTTAAGGACATCATAGTCCATGGGTTTAAGGACTCCACAGTCCAATGTTAGTTTTAAGACATCACGGTCAAGGTTAAGGACTTTATAGTCCGTGGATTTAAGGACTCCACAGTCCAATTTTAGTTTTAAGACATCACGGTCAAGGTTAAGGACTTCATAGTCCTTGGAATTAAGGACTCCACAGTCCACGAAATGTGTGGTTATCGGGACCCGTCACCTCTTTGAAGACGTTGAGGAATTACAACGACAAATATCAAAGGAGTGAAGAGATGTACCCTTGAACCAAGGTAAAACCAGTCTGGAATCATTATGGTTGATCGTTAGTTTTAAGACATTGCGGTCGAGGTTAAGGACATCATAGTCCGTGGATTTTAAGGACTCCAAAGTCCGATGTTTTCTCTGGATGCTTCACACGGGTTCATTGCCGTGGTCTGCGAGGACCAGGCTCCACTCTGGACGTTTTCCCCGGGGTCAAAGAGTGACGTTATCCGCATTCCATGTGACCAGGAATTTTTCTCTAGATGCTTCCCACGGGTTCACTGCCGTGTTCGGCGAGGACCAGGCTCCGCTCAGGACGTTTTCCACGGGGTCAAAGAGTGACGTTATCTGCGTTCCACGTGACCAGGAATTTTGCTCTGGATGCTTCCCACGGGTTCACTGCCACGTTCGGCGAGGACCAGGCTCCGCTCTGGATGCTTCACACGGGTTCACTGCCATGCTCTGCGAGGACCAGGATCCGCTCTGGACGTTTTCCACGGGGTCAAAAAGTGACGTTATCCGCATTCCACGTGACCAGGAATTTTGCTCTAAATGCTTCCCACGGGTTCACTGCCGTGTTCAGCGAGGACCAGGCTCCGCTCTGGATGCTTCATACGGGTTCACTGTCATGCTCTGCGAGGACCAGGATCCGCTCTGGACGTTTTCCACGGGGTCAAAGAGTGACGTTATCCGCGTTCCATGTGACCAGGAATTTTGCTCTGGATGCTTCCCACGGGTTCACTGCCGCGTTCGGCGAGGACCAGGCTCCACTCTGGATGCTTCATACGGGTTCACTGCCGTGCTCTGCGAGGACCAGGATTCGCTCTGGACGTTTTCCACGGGGTCAAAAAGTGACGTTATCCGCATTCCACGTGACCAGGAATTTTGCCCTGGATGCTTCCCACGGGTTCACTGCCGTGTTTGGCTAGGACCAGGCTCCGCTCTGGACGTTTTCCACGGGGTCAAAGAGTGACGTTATCCGTGTTCCACGTGACCAGGAATTTTGCTCTGGATGCTTCCCACGGGTTCACTGCCGTGTTCGACGAGGACCAGGCTCCGCTCTGGACGTTTTCCACGGGGTCAAAGAGTGACGTTATTCGCGTTCCACGTGACCAGGAATTTTGCTCTGGATGCTTCCCACGGGTTCGCTGCCGTGTTTGGCTAGGACCAGGCTCCGCTCTTGACGTTTTCCACGGGGTCAAAGAGTGACGTTATTCGCGTTCTACGTGACCAGGAATTTTGCTCTGGATGCTTCCCACGGGTTCACTGCCGTGTTCGGCGAGGACCAGGCTCCGCTCTGGACATTTTCTACGGGGTCAAAGAGTGATGTTATCCGCGTTCCACGTGACCAGGAATTTTTTGACTTTGTATGTATTTCATGAAGTCGGAATTTGACTCTCGGTCAACTGTATGCCGGCGAGTCATGGAACTGGGAGTTGTCGTCGTTCCGCTTTGCTTGATGTTCTGTCTGTTGTGATAGGACGAGTGTTGAGATGATCTTTAGGCTATCTGTGGACCATCGAGATTTGGCTTCTTCTTCGGATGAAACCTGGGGGGGAGGAATGTGATTCCTTCTCTGTTTGCGCCCCTGGATTGTATACAGGGATCGAAACGATATTTCCTGCAGGGCATAAATTTCATTCTTATTTTTCAATTCTTTCCGCGATGCTCTATCATTTCAGCTTTTTATATCGCGAAGGTCACGATTGCCCCATCATTTCGGCTATTTTTCGCGGTGCCCAATCATTTCGACTATTTGTTTTATTTTTACTCGCTGCTTTTATTGCGAGTTGCCTAATCATTTCGGCTATTTTGCATGCATACATTTTTACTTGCTGATTTTATCTGCAAGTTGCCCCATCATTTCGGCTATTTCGTATGCATGTGTGGCTTGCTGGCTTTTCGCCGCAAGCTTGGGATTAGGCACCGATTTGGGCATCAGCACCGCTACAACTGGGATATTGCCAGGAGCGAATCATCATTTGCCTCCGTCGATGTCGAACAAAGGTGGCTTAGTAAACAGGGTTAGGATTCTGTCGACTAAGGCTTTTGACTTCATGAGCCGTAAGGATCTCACAAAGGTATTTCTCCCTACAAGTCGTGAGGATCTCGTAGGTGTGTTTTCTCCTTAGGAATCGTGAGGATTCCTAAGTGCGTGTTCCCCTGTAAGTCGTAAGGATCTTACAAAAGGGTTTTCTCCTTATAAGTCGAGAGGACTCACAAAGGTTGTTCACCGTGCGAACATATCCCCAGTCACGGATGGGACTTGGTTAGGGAAATGTTTATTCGCGCCCATGGATTGTATACAAGGGTCAGTATTGAGCCACTTATAGGGCAGTTTTGAAGGTTGTGGGGATTGCTTAAGAACAGGTTCAGGTCTCTGTAACTTAAGACTTTCAAATCCTATGAGCCGTGAGGGTTCCATAAGAGAGTTCTCCTTACGAGTCGTGAGGATCTCACAAGTCTATTTCTCCTTAGGAATCGTGAGGATTCCTAAGTGTGTTGCTCCCTTGTGAGTCATAAGGATCTCACGCAGGTGGTTTCTCCTCACAAGGTCGAGAGGACCCTGCAAGTGTCTTTTAACGAGGTTGCGCCCTTTCGGGTTTTCACAAACACTCGCCAGTAGCCTCGCTGTTTTTACTCATGGAGCCCTTTCGGGTTTTCATCCGTGCCCATTTTTCTTATGGACATACCGTTTTTTGTTTTTTTTTTATTCTTTCTTTTTTTTTATCAGCTTTGGGATGCTGCAATCCCCCGTAGTTTTTCGACATCTCGGTCAATAGCTATTTTTAGGACATAGTGGTCCGTCATTAGTTTAAGGACGTTTCAGTCCGCTGTTAGTTTAAGGACGTTTCGGTCCGTGGAGGGAAAGCCAGCTACTACCTATAGAGTTTGGGCTTAGGAAGATAGCGAGCGGACATAGTCGTCGTCATCTATCATTGACCTAGGCCGTGACTCGTCAAGCGTAGTACCTCTTCAGGAAGCGACCGTTTATTGGCCTGAAAGGTCTTTCGCCATGCATGTCTATGAGTAGATAAGCTCCACCCTGGTAGACTTTGTCTATGATGTACGGGCCTTCATAGTTCGGCTCGAATTTTCCTCGCTTGGCGCGATTGGGGATCATAGGTCTTTTGACTACTAGCACGAGTTCGCCTTGGCGGAATGTCCTCGGCCTGGTCAATCTTTCATATGAGCGAGTCATCTTTGCTTTATAAGCTTCCAGATTTTGCTGCGCTACGAGCCGGGTTTCATCAAGGGCATCGATCTCCTCAAGCCGAAAGTGAGTGTTTTCTTCGTTTATCAGCTCGTAATGTACCGCCACTCGTAGAGAAGGTAACTCTATTTCGAGGGGGAGTACCGCTTCTGTACCGAATACCAATACGTACGGCGTTGTGTTCGTGGCTGTCTTGAACGTAGTTCGATATGCCCAGAGAGCTTCTTGCAGCCTCTCGTGCCAGTCTTTCTTGTTTCGAGATACCGTCTTCTTTACAATCTTCGTTAAGGTCTTGTTGAAGGCCTCAGCTAGACCATTAGCTCGGGGATTATAAACTGAGGAGTATCTCTAGTCTATGTTGTGATGTTGTGCGAAGCGGCTAATCTTGTGGCTTCTGTAGGCTGGCCCGTTATCGGAGATGATCCGTAGCGGAGTTCCAAACCGCTAAATGACGTGTGTCTTGAAGAAATGGAGGATATTCTCCGTCTTCACTTCCCTCAGCGGTACTGCTTCTGCCCATTTGGAGAAGTAATCAGTTGTCGCCAAAATGAAACGATGTCCTCTGAAGGATGCCGGTTCGATGGGGCCGATTATGTCAATTCCCCACATTTCGAATGGCCAGCTAGCCACTGTCGGGTGTAGTGGATTTGGATGCTGATGGATAAAGTCCCCATGAATTTGGCACGAGTGGCATTGCTTCGCATACTCGAGGCAGTCCTGGATCATCGTGGGCCAATAATAACCCATCCGTTTGATCTTCAACTTCATCTTCGGGCCTTCATGGTGAGAACCGCAGAGTCCGTCGTGAACTTCTTGGACGACTCTTTTCGCCTCTTCAGGTCCCAGGCATCTCAACCACAAAGCATCAAATGAACTCTTGTACAGGGTATCATTGACGAAAGCGAAAGACAGAGCTCGTTTCATGAGCTGATGTCATGAGGACGCATCTTCAAGTGTTCGATGGGATTTGAAGTAGTCTATAAATACTTCTCTCCAATCCTCAACCGTTTCTTGATCTTTTATTCGTAGGGCCGTCTGCTCAATCGCTTCCTTTTTCTCGGACGACTCTGGAGATATTTCTGCTAGTGCGAGGACCCGACGGTTTTGTACCACGATTCTGACGTCATCGAGGCTTTCGTCAGCCAGTTCTTTAGCGAGCTTGGCTAATGCATCCGCCTTGCTATTTTCTGCACGCGGTATGCTTTCCAGCATGTAGGAGGGGATTTGAGTCAGTAATTGCTGTACTCTTTCACCATACTTTACCATTTCGGGTTTGCACGTTTGGTAATCATCGTTTACTTGACTAACGACCAGTTGAGAATCTCCATATATGAGGAGGTTTTCAATTCCCATGTCGATGGCGATCTTGAGGCCTGCTATCAAAGCTTCGTATTCGGCTTCATTGTTCGTCCTCGGATCTGTTAAGGAGAAAGCAAAGCGCATTATCCTTCCTTGTGGAGTTACGAAGATGAGGCCTACCCCTGACTTGATTATAGGGGTGCTTTGTTTGCGCTTCTTCATGGAAGACGCTCCATCAAAATAGAGTTCCCATCGGGTATTACTACCATCGATCGCATCAAACGCATGTTCGTCTGGCAGCTCTCAATTCAGAGGGGAATCGGCCGGTATCGGATGCTCAGCGAGGAAGTCGGCGATGGCCTGGCCTTTCACTGCCTTAAGAGGATGATAGGTTATCGAAAACTCCATTAAGAGCAAGGCCCATTTAGCGAGTCTCCCTGTCAATATGGCCTTCGACATTAGATATTTAAGGGACCTTCGATATGAGACGGACTTCATGTGCCAACGCGTAGTGCCTGAGCTTCGTTATCGCGAAGATCAACGCCAGGCAATGTTTTTCGATGGGAGAGTAATTACTTTCTGCCCCCAGCAGAACTCGACTCAAGTAATAGAGAGCTCTTTCTTTCCCTTGGTCGTTCTCTTGTGCCCATAATGCGCCTAAGGAACCTTCAAGGGCAGTTGTATACAGAATGAGAGGCTTTCCCTTGATAGGAGCGGCCAGCACTGGCGGGTTATGCAGATACTGCTTGATTTCGTCCAGCGCGCTCTGGCATTTGTGATCGCAAACGAAAGGGGCTCCCTTCTTCATCAGGTGGCTGTAAGGACGGCATTTGCCTGAGAGATTGGCTATAAATCGCCGAATATACGCAAGCTTCCCTTGGAGAGACCACGATTGCTTGAGATTCCTTGGCGGAGGCATTTCCATAATCGCCTTGATCTTGGACGGATCTATCTCGATGCCTCGGTGTCGAACAATGAATCCTAGGAATTTTCCCGAGGAAACTCCGAATGCGCATTTGAGAGGGTTCATCTTTAAACTGTATTGCCGAAGGCGTTGAAACACGATCTTCAGATGCTCGAGATGCTCCTCGTATGATTCGCTTTTCACCACGAGGTCGTCGATATAGAATTCGATGATTTCATGTATGAGGTCATCGAAGATCTTTGTCATGGCCCTCTGATAGGTGGCGCCGGCGTTCTTTAGACCGAAGGGCATCACCTTGTAGCAGAATATACTCAAAGGGATCCAGAAAGCGGTGTGCTTCTGGTCTTCGGGATGCATCTTTATCAGATTATATCCTGATGAGCCGTCCATGAAGGAAAAGACTTCGTGAGTGGACGTATTGTCTATCATCAGCTCGGTGACTGGCACTGGGAAATCGTCCTTCGGGCAGGCTTTATTGAGATCCCGGAAGTCTACACATATGCGCATCGTCCAATTTTTCTTCATCACCGGGACGATGTTGGCGATCCAATCGGGATACTAAACTTCCTGGATAAACCCAGAGTCGATCAGCTTCTTGACCTCGGCGTTGATGCCCATCTCAAGCTCGAGCTGCATTCTTCTCGGTGCTTGTTTGATTGGCTTGATGTCCGGGGATATCGTCAATTTGTGGACAGCAATCTCTGGATCCAGTCCTGGCATTTCGGAATAATTCCATGCGAAACAATCTCTATACTGCATAAGCACGTCTTTTAGTGCAGCCACCTTTTCTTCAGGCAGCAGCTCGCTGACGAATGTGGGTCGCGGGTCGCTTGTCGTTCCCAAATCAATCTTCTTGAGGTTATCTGCAGTAGTGTGTATTCCATCTTCCAGCTCTTTGGGCGCCGGTGGAAACTCTGAGATCACCTCATCACCATTGTTTTCGAAGCACCAAGGGAGGTCATCCACATTCTCGGGTTCTTCTTTTGATATTGTTATCATATGACAAGTACGAGCCCGCTTCCAAGACCGATGTGGATCTGGTTCTGCTCTCAAGGCTTTGGGTTCATGCTTCTGTGGCGGCGTTACCCTCCAGCTGTCAGATAGAGCGAACTTGCCGAGCTGATACTGATCTTCGACCCAGTTCTTGAAGGTGAAGCAATCTTCGAGAGGATGCCCTATTACCCTGTGATAAGATCAATAGTTCGGGTGTGAGACTTCGCCTGCTTGCTCATGGTGTTTAGACTCCGGCAGTGTAAGCATTTGATGCCTTATGGCGAGATCAAGTATCTTCTTTGTCTTATCTTGCGGAAAGGAGTATGCTCGACTCATCTTCTTCATAAGGGACAAATCTAGACCGCTTGATTCTCGATAGCGGGAATTTTTAGTCCCTCTTTGTTGCTGTCGAGCGTCTTTTTCGCTCTTTGACTTGTTTTTGCCTCTACGTCGGGCCCTTTGCACAACAGGTTGGCGGGGAGGAGCATTTTCATCTTTCGGGGCCTGTTGAAGAAGGCGTTGCGTCCTGGCTTTCTAATAGATGGCCATTTCGCGGTTATGATCGTCTCGAACTTTCTGACCCGCTTTCCTGATAAGCTTGTCCATTCGTTCTTCAAATGAAGGACTCGGCATTTTGGTTGGAGGATCTTGTTTTGGTGCGAGGTCGGCATCTTCTGACAGGGCGTCCTCTTCTTCATCGAAGTTATATATGGCGTAGCTACCATGGACTCGTTCCCGTTTCTCGGGTTTCACATATCCAAGCCCAAGCGTTTTCATTCTCCCGTTGGACAACTTGTGCTGAGTCCCAGGGACATTCCAAATCCTGTTGTAGAACCGAGCTTGTCGAATAGTCTGTTTGAAAGGTACCCATTGGCGCTTCAAGAGACTTTTTAGTCCGTTCGTGTAGTATCTGGGTAAACGGATGGGTTGGAGTCTGTCGAGCGTAGAATCCACGCCGCGCCAGATTTCTTTCTCTGCTCTTGTTTCCCAGGACCGGTAGAATAGGATCGCCTTTTCACCTTTTCGCCTGGGAGGGACGTAAAATGTCTGCAGGTCTTGCACACTGTAAGCTTCAAGTGCGTCGAGGTCTTTGTAGTGCTCCCACGGAATCATGGTAATTTGCAAACTCTGATTATCACCAGCGAATGCTTGTATTGACGGTCGAACTGAGAACGCAGTATTAACCTCATCTTCCGAGTCGCTTCCGAAGATTAACATGGGGGCGGACGGTCCCGGGTTGTTGCGTCGAGACAGCCCAAAATAAGCTATCTCTTTCTCTTCCTCGGTATCACTCCCGAAGACAGGAATGGTGGCGACAACTTTGTTCTCCGTTTTGTGACACCTCTCTGTGTCCTCGAAATCTGGCAAGAAGTATTTTGCATCTTCATACTTGCGGACTTCGTTCATGGAGAATGGATTCAGCTCTCCTGTCACGGTATACTCAAGACCATCCTTGAAATACTTCATACACTGATGTTGCGTAGAAGGGATGATGTTGTACTCGTGTAACCAAGGACGACCGAGCAAAGCGTTGTAGCATGTCTTGGCATCAATGACATGAAATTTAATGTCTGTGACAAGAAGCTCGAAGCGCAGCGTTAGTATCACAAACCCAAGGGTCCGTGATGACTGGGAGTCGAACCCGGAGATGGTGATCTTATCACGAGCGAGGTGTTGAACGCTCTTGCAGATTTCCTTCAACACTCGCACGTTGAGGAGATTGACGGAAGACCCATTGTCGACCAGGATTTTGCCTATCTTTATATCGTGGCAGTATCCTGAGACATAGAGGGGACGGTTGTGGTCGCACGTCCTAAGGAGAAGGTCTTCATCACCGAACGTGACATTGGCTGTGTGCACTTCTTCCAGTTCATCCTTTATCCTTTCCTCGGTGAGGAAGGCTTAGAATTGCTCGGGTTCTTGCAGTACTTTGATTAATGAATCTCTCGCTTCTTTTGATAATAAGAGGGCGTCGAGAATGCTGAGCTGAGTGGGTAGCTTCCTCAGGTGCGCTAGGACGTTGTAGTCCACCTTGTTTTTCTTTGGTGGGTCCTTGGCGGTCAGTTCTTTCATGACTTGGTCGTCCAGGGCGATATCCTCAGAGATCTTTTCTTTTCCCTTATCTTTTCTACTTATGGGTCCGAGATTCTTTTCGGGCAGCGTATGATTGCACAGCTGAATATTCTCGCAGTTCTTCGGTCCTTCCTCTATTCTTGACGTGGATTCTTTGAAGAGAGGGCCAAGAGTCATTTCTTCGTCAGAGTCGCTCCCGAAGGTGAGAACTTGCGATTCCCCAGCGTTGACCACGCGACATTTGCCGGTAGTTCCTTTATGCTCTTCGGTCGTGCTTCTCTGCTCCCGACGAGTTTTGCGTTTCATCCGCTTGAAATGCTGCTGGTGAGCAACATATCTCTGCCACCATCTTTTAAAAGCGTCGCATTCTTCGGTGTGGTGCGAAATCTTTCGATGATATGAGCAGTAATTAGGATGCATCTCTGCTCCACCGAGAGTGTTTTCTTCAGAGGGTGGTAGCTTCATTCCCATTGATATGGCCTTAGCAAACCTTTTCCTCGTCTTGAATTTGTTTTTATCCGCGACAGATGTCTTTTGATTTGACGGGAGTTCCTCGACTCTTTCGTCTAGTCGCCGATGTTTGGCTCCTTCCAGTATGGCCATCTCACGCTCCTGATTGGCTTTAATTTCTAGACGAATCTCATTCAGGAAGGCGTCGATCATCTCGTCTGATGGCCATAGAAGTTCTGGTTCAGGACCCGCCCCCGGTTTCTCGGTGCAAGGAGTTTTCTCATTTTCTGTAAACGAGTGGGAGATCATATGACAACTCGCCGCGTAACCCTCAGATTCATCTGTCGAGATTTCTCCATCATCTTCCTCCTGAAAGACGTGGCTGAGGAACTCTTGGAGTGTGATGGGAGTCCGTGCCTTCTGATTATACTCCTCCAGTACGTCAATCTGTTTCTGTAAGTCCGTGCGCTTGTCGCCAGGCTTCATGGGCTTTTTGGATTTCTTCTTCTTCTTCTTTGAAGACCTTGACGGCTGGGTGTGAGTGCTTGGGCCATCACCACCGATTTTTGGAGTTGGGCTCGGTTTCAGCATTCCTTCGATGATCTGGGGTTCCAGCAGGTTTTTCCACCTGATCGTCGGACATGTTTGGAGATCATTCAGCATCCTTTTGGTTTTGGCTGAAAGCACGACCTCCCATGGAGCTTCTTCAATAAAAGAACAAGTTGCCCCCGGTGTGTCCGTCTTCTTAGGAGTGTGCGGTTGTGGTGGGTTTATTTTCCACTTCTCGGACAGCGCAAATTTTCCTTGTAGGTACTGATCTTCGATCCATCCCTTAAAAATGAAGCAATCCTCGATCGGGTGACTTACCGTTTGGTGGTAAGGGCAATAATTGGGATTATTCACTTCGCTGGGTTATGGTGGTCGCCTTGGGTTCAGCAAGTTGATAAGCCTGTTGCACATAGCCAACTCGAACAGACTCTTCGTCTTGTTCCGTGGGAATGAGTAAGGACGCTTCATTTTCTCATTGTAATAGCTCCGTCTCTCTTCCAGTTGATCTGCTAGCTTTAGGGTACTAGGCTGCTGTTGGGTGTTCGCGACGAAGGTTGCCTTCCCTTTACCCTTGTCGTTTTGCGGTTCCGGCTTCGGGGGGGACGGTCTGTGACCCATTTGATCCATCTGAGCCAGTTTGTCGATTAGGGGCTGGAAGGTGGTCGGCTTAAAGAACATCATGAACTGTGAAATAGTTGCATGAGGGTCTAGGGTGCCCATGAACATGCCCACCGCTGGTGCTTCTTCGATGCGCTGCTCGCACTTCGACCACAAATTTCGCCATCGGAATGCATATTGAACCCAAGTTTCGCCCGGCTTCACCCTGGCATTAATCAACGCCGTTATTGGGGTGCGTTCGCTGGCGCTCGCGAAACGCTGGGTAAACAACAACTCTATTTCCGCGAAAGTTTTGACGGAGTCATTTGGAAGTTCGGAATACCACTCAAATTCCATTTCCGATAAACTGCCGACGAATTGGCGAAGCAAGAGCTTATCATCGCCGCCGGTGTTGCCACAAAGAGCCCTGAACTGGGCGACATGTTGATGGGGATTTCCTGTCCCCTTGTAGACATGGAATTTTGGGATCGTGTAGCCCGACGGGTATTTGATCTGATCATACCAGCTCAGATATGGTCGCCCCGTTTTGACAACTTGATCGGCCGCCTCAGTTGCCTGGTGGACCCTTATCTGCTGAGCTATATATTCATCTAGGGAAGCTTTAGAAATTGTCTCCTCCTTGGCTGTTGACAGAGCCAGTGGAGGATTTGACGTTTCTCCTCTGTCATCTTCAAGGATAATCGGAGGATCTTCGGCTGGGGGATCCTGCTGGATCATCATACCCACCATGTCCTGGAACAGAAGGGCCATTCATTTTATATTGGATTCTTGTTCTGCAGCCTCTTTTTCCTTCTTTTCCAGTATTCTCTGAAGGAATTCGGCATCGGTTTCTTGCTCCTGTCGCTGATCCGAGGATGCTTCTGGGCTTTCTTTTTGCCCGGTGAGTGCGGCCATCGCGGTCATCATCTCTTGGAGCTTTTGCTGCTGCTCTTGAGTTTTAGTCACCGATCGCGTAAGCGGTCTATGACCTGTGGATATACGGCTATCCTCTTTCTCGGACGCCATGTAGACGGTGTGTACCACCATGCCCCCAGACTTAGGGCGTTTGGGTTCACTGCCTTTGACATTTGCCGTAGGCGTGGGGATTTTCTCTGGCCTTCTTCTCTTGTGGGCCATCGAAGTTGAGGGGGCCGTTGCTATGGGCACCCAGGTGGCTGTCATCTTCCGTTGCTTAACAGGGCGGTTGTCTTCCTGTCGAGCTTTCGACTTCTTATGCTGATGGGAGAAGTTTGGATCAATCACCGATTCCCGGACTCGTCGCCAAGTCTTTAGACTTTGGAAGACAGCCGTTGAGGAGACTGCTCTGTTTTTGTTTCTACGACGGTCTCTACCGGTGGAGGAGACCTTTTGAACACAGCAGTTGGCGAATTCCTGCGTACCCTGTTCAACAGCTCAAAGCTGTTCCCGGTTGGAACAGCAGCATCAATTTCCACCGTTAGAGCTGGCGGAGTTAGCCCAGAGGGGGAGTTGCCCCCAGCCTTCCTTATCCGGCGCCAGTGGCGACGTCGGGCGTGATGAGTTGTTGGGATTGGTTCAGCGACGACTTTGTCTTGCCCCCTGTTCAGGTGAGGGGTTGTTGCCGGTGTCAGCCTCTTGAAGACTGACGTCCGTTGAGAAGCCGTGTCCAACCAGTCAAAGACAGATTTCTGAGCGGGAGCGGGAACGGGAGCAGTCTGTCTCGCAAAGACCGACCCTCTGGGAGAAGAAGCCGCCTTGATGACTTCAGGAGCAGCTATCTTCTTTAGGATGGCCACTTCAGGTATTACGGGCTTCTTGGTAGGCCCTTTGGAGCCCGAGTTCAGCCTGGTGAAGACTGAGTAATTGGACGACCCGTTGAGAGGGGCCGTGGGAGTAGCAAGTCGATCGAAGACCGACTTCTTTGAAGCTTCCGATACGGGTACAGGGATGGTGAAGCTCGCTGGCGGGATCATGGTCCCGAAAAACAGACCGGTGGTAGCTTGGGTAATTTTTTCCACCGGCATCGTGAATAGTGATGCTGCCTGCGGTCCATAGGCTACACCTCCAGGTGAGGCGGAGCGTCGGTTGCATTTGCAGTTGGAGCAGTTCGAGCAGTTGAACACCATTGCTGTTTGATTTCTGCGCCAAGCAAGAGACTAAATCTTAATAACTTGAAACCAAAGGGAAACCATTAAAAAACCGCGATTGGTTCGCGAACACGACACACGAAGTGTGGAGTGGAAAGAGGAAAAGGTCCCACCGGGCGTGCCAGAATCTGTTCCCCTCCGAAAGACGGCGCAAGACAGACGTCTCGCCTGAGATTCGGGGCAGATGCTAATAGGTGTTATCCGTCCACCTCTTCGAAGATGCCAAGTTGATTTATGGCATCTTGCATCGAAGGTTTAAACGGATGCGGCCGATGTAGCAGACTTCGTCAGATTCCCCCTCGTTTGAGGGGTTTTTGATTGTGGGGACGCTCTTCCCTGCAGGCACAAGCCCCTGCAGTTAATTACGCTACCGCTTCGCGGTAACAACTTTCTCCTTCTCCATATGGTCACTTCGTGTCATGGGTGTCTGTTTTGTGTTTGGTTGCCCGTGGATTGTATACGGAGAAAGAGTTATGCTATCGTCCGTAGGACGTGGACTAGTCCAAATCCGTATCTTTCTTAGATTTGGGTTTGAGGGTGTGTTTAAGGATACGTTAGCCTTATTTGAGGCTAAGATCAACTTAAACGTTTGTTAAGGACACGTTAGTCTAATTTTAGACTAAGATCGACTTAACGGGATCGTTTAGATCCGACAAGAGAGCAATTGGGGGCTCTATTGTTTAGTTTAGTGACATTGCGGTCAATAGGTAGTTTAAGGACATTGCGGTCCAATGTTAGTTTTAAGACATTTCGGTCAAGGTTAAGGACATCATAGTCCGTGAGTTTAAGGACATCACAGTCCAGTGTTAGTTTTAAGACATCACGGTCGAGGTTAAGGACATTATAGTCCATGAGCTTAAGGACCTCACAGTCCGATGTTAGTTTTAAGACATCACGGTTAGGGATAAGGACATCATAGTCCGGTATTAGTTTTAAGACATCACGGTCGAGGTTAAGGACATCATAGTCCATGAGTTTAAGGACCCCACAGTCCGTAATAGTGTGCGGTTGTCGGGACCCGTCACCTCTCTGACGACGTTGAGGAATTACAATGACAAATATCAAAGGAGTGAAGAGATGTACCCTTGAACCAAGGTAGATTAAATGATCTGTAGCCCAATTTGGAACCAAGACCAATTAATTATATTGTGAGCCTATTGGCTCAGTTAAGCCTAAATTGAGAACTTATGGCCTACTTGGGCTAAGTCCAATTAAGTTTGAAGTGATGGCCCTATGTTGGTCCATTAGACATTTATCTGGGTTCAAGCCCATATTATTCAGCAATGCTAAACATTTTCATCTTTGATTTCCTCAATTATGAGATTCATTTGGATGAGGGACTTTCGCCTCTGGAAAATTAGCCAATTTGGCTAAAAGTAGTGTTAAACACTAAAGAACAACAGTGTTAAACATTGGAGACAGAACTCTCAAATTAGTGTTAAACACTAAAAAAACAGCAGTGTTAAACACTAGAAATAAGATTTTCAAATTAGTGTTAAACACTAAAAGATAATCAGTGTTAAACACTGGGAATAAAGCTCTCGAATTAGTGTTAAACACTAAAGAAAAAGGGGTCACGTGTGGACACGTGAGGGTGCCCAAAGGTTGGACCAGATTCCTTTTCTTCATTCTGCAATTAAGTGTTAAACACTTTTTATATTTTTATTTTGAGCATCACGTGTTGACACGTGATGGGGATTTATGCGCTGACTGTTAAAGCTTTTGCCAAGGGGTCACGTGGCAACACGTGAGAGCTCCCAAAGCCTTCATTGCCTTTGCTTTTTCTTTCTGTGTTTTGTAAGTCACGTGAGAGCACGTGAGGCGTTTGAGATGGGGTCAGACCTTCTTTATTTTATTCTCAAATCTGCAAATAAGTGTTAAACACTTTTAGTTTTCATAGCCCTCACGTGTGGGCACGTGATTGGCACTCATGTACTGATTTATTAAGGTGTTTATTAGGGGTCATGTGGGGACACGTGAGAGCGCCTAAAGTCAGTACTGCCTTTGCTTTTGTTCTCTTTGATTTGAAGGTCACGTGGGAGCACGTGAGGCATTGCCTCCAAACCTTTTTCCTTCTCATTTTGGAGGATTTGTTTAGGGGTCACGTGAGGACGCCCAGAAATGGTTCTGCCTTAGTTCTTTGCATGCATGGAGATCTTTCAAGTCTCTTTATTTTATTTTGAGAATTAAATTCTCTGTTGGGTTAAACCCTAATCATGATTTTGGAGGAATTAAATTCCTATATATGTAAAAGAATTAAATTCTTAAGTAGGGTTAAACCCTAATTTCATTTTAGGAGGAATTAAATTCCTGTGAATTTGAGAGAATTAAATTCTCTATTAGGGTTAAACCCTAGTTCTGTCCATCTTGAAGGAATTAAATTCCTATAATTTTAGGAGAATTAAATTCTCATATAGGGTTAAACCCTAGTTTTGTTTTGGGAGAATTAAATTCTCTGAACTCAATTCCCCCTCTAAGTTTTGGATCTGCATGGCAGGATCTCAACCCGGTGAGAATTAAATTCTCAACCTATGGGGAGATGTGCTTCTGCAGATCTTCAACTAGAGAATGTGTTAGTTATATGTATGCCCTATAGGCCATTACTGTACATACGATGTATATTGTAGTGGATGCTAGGACATATATAAGGAGGACTTTCTTGCTCGACATGATAGTATGCTATCTGGTTGTACTTTATCTTAACATGTACTCTGATTGTCTCTATATTACATATTGATAAAGCCCTTAGGATATGTACTCGACTACTGGGACTATGATGAGATCATACTAGTGGGGCCACGGTAGTCGACGAGTACATCGTATAACTGTTCCTAGTCGAGGGTGTATCGAGACAGGGCATCGATGCACCAGAGTAGACTAGCGTATACGCATCTTGACCCATATGATGGGCGATGGATGATCCTATATCCATCGGTGTTTGACATCAAGGATGGTGTACGGGTGCTCAGTGGAGACTGGGTACACTGGACGGACTCGCCGAGAACTCCCAGATGGTATTATACCATACGTCAGATGGCAGTTCTCCGGTGACACTGGTACAGAGTAGTCTGTCGACCCGAGATCGTCATAGAGACTTGTGTGATTCCCACTGTGCTTTGATTTCCATCATACCACGTCCAAGAGGGCGTGCAAAAAGGTGGCTTTTGGGTACAGTCCCGAATCATATGGAGGCAATGAGCGATAGGAGGGGATTCGTCTCTCCCGGTATAGGGAGTTGATGTTGTGCTGTGTTCGATTGGCTATAACTGGAAATCCCTGGCCAGGGTTGCTGAGATTTACTGGTAAGTGTTATCAGTAGTTTCTAGAACTGTTATAGACCTCGTATCGACACGACTTATCGAGCTACTGGGGTCTGAAGTTTACCACCCCTAGGCGAGATATGCAACATATCAGACGACGAGACCGGACTGTACGGGAGTGTTACTGTTTGGATTCACAGGAGAATGTACAGGCTTGCTTGTTGATCTTCTGAACGCTCAATACCTGGGTAGCTGTTACGTTTAGCTGACCGCTTGCAGCTTGTGGGTGTTTGATATGATCATCACCTACTGCCGGCGTATTGACGATTCTTTAAAGTACTACACAGAGGTTTCTTGATTCAGGCAAAACGGAGTAGGGGCACATATGTGATATGTGCGGGACCGAGGATAATACGATATGAGATACCGTATTCTATTCTCGCGATATTTGATATCAGCCGGGTCATCGGATCAAGTGTTGATTCGATGAATCGGTACGGATAAATATTAGTCGGTTATATGCGATATAGCCGGATTGTTGGATCAAGTGTTGATTCGATAATTTAATGTATAATAATATATATGATATATTAAATTGCATTAACTAATATTTGCTCACTAAAAGATTCTTTTTCTCACTCGGGTAATACATTGATATATATGCGATATATGTTAAATGTATTATTTTATTTTGTTATAAATATTGTATATGTGATATATAATATTGTAACATATTATAATTATTAATGCAACATGTTTAGAGGAGTTTAAACACGATTAGGGTTTGGATTAGGGTTAAACCTTCTAGTTGATTCTAGAAGCTTTACTTTGTCTTTGTTAAGATATTATGATAGATATTTCTTTGTGACTCACCCTTTGACCTAACCCAAACCCTAACCCTAGTAAACTCTCTACAATGGTTACTACAACCATGGTTGCATAAATGATTATGATAAAATTCTTTCTATTCATCACAAATGATTATTCATCTTCTTCCTCCTTCATTCTTTCATGAAAAAGCTTGCTTGATTTTTGCAAAGTGATGAATAAATATGAGAAAAAGATAAATAAAGAGAGCAAAAATCCTACTTCATCATCCTCATCTTCCCTTGCCATTTAGATGAGGGTGTTCACATCATTTCATGAGTGTTAGCTTGTGTTAAAGAAAATTCAAGGTAGATCATCTTAGTATCGAAGATCGGAAGCAAAGGTTGCATCTTTCTCTTCGTGGAACTTCTCGAGAGCCCGGAACCCGATGATCGCAGCGAAGAGACCACAACACGGAGCATATGAAGTGAAGGACCGGATCTACAAAGGTTGTAATCCCTCTCACTTAGTGTTAAAGTGTTTAGCATGCTTGTTTTCGCCTAATCTCTAGTTTAAAGTTCCGTATTTGGGTTGTTCGGCACGGCTAAATTTTAAATCGGGCATGGTTGATGCCTCGTAGACCCTTGTGCACGTGCCTAGCAACCCTACAGTGGTATCAGAGCCAAGCTAGAGCTTTAGGCGAAGTCTAGACGGAGTTTGAAGTCCGATCGAACCAAAAACCTAACCCGAAACATGCTCTCTGGAAATTTTCTAAAAACTGGGATTTTTCCACATTAAAAATGCTTAAAAATTTCAGCAGGGAATTCTAAGAATTACGGTGCAAAAAGTTTTCAATGAACAGTAAAATGTGCGGCGGAACCGCGGCAGAAGCATGCCTTCTGCGGCGGTTCCGCGGCTAATTGATGACGTCACCCCTCCTATTTTACACAGTAATTCCTATTACACAGTGCTGAGTTTTATGGGAATTTTTAATATTTATTCAAGAGTTGAATTTTCTGGGGTTGTTTTGGGGATTCGATGATTCGATCGGATTATCAGATTTTGTCTATGTGTGTATTCCGGATAAATTTTAGAAACTGTTAAAAAGTTCGAACGGATATCAATAACTCACTTTTTCCCCTGTCGGAAAATTTTTCAAAAGTTGGATTTTTTCTCGTGTTTAAGAATGTTCTAAGTCGTGCAAGTAACTCGGTGGACCCTCTAGAAGACAACAAACCTTAAATCGATTATGTGACCGTCTTGAACTGCCTTTTGAACCTTAGGGATTGGGGCAGTACGGCGTGCCACATGTGAGGCGTTGGCTTGACCCTTCTACGGCTGGAACATTGGTACTGTGGCATGTGATGGATGTTTTAAAACTGATTTCAAGTGTTGAGATACATTGGGGAAATCTTGGGTGTTTGATGATTCGATCGGAAAGTTTAACTTTTTTTATTTATCTGGAATGTGATACAATATTTGGAATCCACGGGTAGTTATGAGATAACTAATTTGAATATTATAAACATAGCAGTTTAGTCTCAGATGATCGGTTGCCACGGAATTTTGATGTGATCAAAAGTTCGTCGCAATCACGTAGTGTACGCAGATACTCGCCGGGTAAACTTAATAGACAGACTCACTCCATAGCCCCGACCAAGTGACTGTAGGAGAACCCTGTCACCGAAAGCATCCGTTCGGGTGCTCCCGGTAGCGGTGTTCTGCCTTGGTGCACTTCGTCGACGGTATCGGGGGTGCAGCCATCTACTAAAGTTTGCGACGAGCATTCGATCAGTTCGTCGGGAATCCTGTTGAATTGCCCGACTTGACATTGAAAAGAGTTTTCGATAATGAGACTAAAATGCGGGGTTTATAATAGTTAGGCATGTGATGTCTAAGGAATTCATTTGGATAGGCATGCGATGTCTAAAGAGATTGCGGATTCCAACTGTTGTAGTTTTACACTTTCTTTTCTGTGACCGTAAGCGTAGTATGTGGTGTATCGCCGGCTTCGTTGCTATACATCAACGACAATCGGGATACGCATACTAGCTTATGTTGATGATATGAGATATTATGTGTTGCTGTGATATGTTGTATTGGATCGTCGCTTTTGAATAGCCGGGGGTTTTATGTGAGATGAGAGTTTTTTCTTTTTCATTCATGTAAAATTCATTTGTATGTAATATTCTTTTATTGGGGCACTTCCAGGTAGCGGAAGATTCACCGTTGTATATTATTTACTTTTCCGCATTAGGTAGACCCAAGGAGGGGAGCACAAGTAACCGGGTTCTAGGGTCCAGTGGGAGACCATCTCGAGGAGTCGAGACCGGGTCTCCTAACCCTAGAATTGGCAGTGTTGCTTGCCGCTCTCGTAGGGGTCTGGGGATGTGGGTTTGGCTATTCATCGCGACCGTGGAATCCGTGTTTTGTACAGGCTCGTATTGAAAACACGGACGTCCTAGTATATCCAATATTTCATATATGTTCTTCTGCTGCAATGTTCTGTGATGAGATCATATTACTGCCTGAGACGAATGTTTATATTATATATATGAGATATATGTTATATTGCAGATTTCGTTTCAAAAGAGATGCTTGTGAAGCATAATAAAATGGGACTTCATTAATGAGATTAATGAAATAAAAGAAACCTAAGATGTTGTAGAAACTTGTTTAAAATCTGGTAGCACTAGTTCTTGCTTTGCATAGCGGTGTTCCTTGTAGAACATCCAGCACCTTATTCGATAAGGAAAGGACCGAGATCCCTTCACCGGGAGTGACTCCTTTAGCAATAACTGGAAGATGCTACAACCCTCGGTTTGTCTTTTGATTGCTTCTATAGTTTCTTCTTTGCACAGCGGTATATATGATATATCCTGCACCTTATTCGATGAGGAAAGGGCCGACGATCCCTTCACCGGGAGTGACCCCTTTAGCAAAACTAGAAAAGCCTCAAAAGCATTCCATTTAAAATCACTCGATTCTACAACGATATCAAGTTCATTACGCAAAGGGTTTTCTGAAAAACCCGTCGTAGCCCTCCGTCATTTAAGATAAGGACTGTTTAGTATTCGTGCTGCGTTTGTTGGCCTTTGTCAAGGCGTAGTGTGCGGTAGCTGAATAGTACTTATCTGCTTATGCATATGATGCAGATTGGATTAGGGTAGTCGTGCGACCTTGTTGGCCTTTGTCAAGGGCCGTGCGGGTGGGTTTAATACAATCAAGAAATGACGGGTTGAACTTGACTAGCAGCCTATGATTTGTTGGCCTTTGTCAAGATCATAGGACGCTTGGGGCGAAATATTATTGGGAATTTCAAGTGTTGAAATTTGCAATGAGATTGCATACCTTCTATTAGATAGCTGGATCCCAATACCCGCTGCGAGTAAGAGTTACTCCTGGGAGAGTTTTACACATTACAATTAGCCGATCAAGTAGGTGTCTAGAAAGGTGTTAACGGGGTTACGCCCCTGGGAAAACGAGGTTTACTTTAATTAGGTTCGTACGAAAGCATGGGGGACCTCTCTCAAAGTACCGACACTGGCCTGGCTGAAAGATTGGCGAACTTGTAGCGTGTAATTAATCCCGGCTAGTCTTTCCTTTTAGGGTTTGAAGGAAGATTTGACTAAAACAGTGGGAGACATCCTGATTAGATATATTATATAACCAATCTAATCTTGCAAGAGCATACGCTGAGTGTTTTCTTCTCTCTCTCTCCAGGTAGCGACCATATCACGCCTTAATCAAGATAATAAAACGGATATATTGACCGAACCCGCTTGTTATACTGAGCTGGGGAACGTTGGTCCCGCTCCAACTTATAATTGTTATAGGACAGAGCAGGAAATTGGGGAATACCAGATTTCCCGTGCCGCCCAAACGAAGAAAGTGCATGCTGATGCATCATCTTCGGGTGTGTTCATTACACAGAACTGTTTCTCAGTATCCTTTACGTCCTGGGTATGTGATACCGGATCAGGATCCCGTATATGTAATCTGTTACATGGGCTACAGAAAGGTAGAGAACTGAGAAAGGGTGATAAGTTTCATGAGACAGAAAACGGTGCAAGTGTTGCAGCCAAGTCTGTTGGTCACTGTCACCCTGTATTACCGGAATACATTGATTCTGAACAAATGTTATTAGATACCGAACCTGATATACAAAATCATATCAGTCTCTTTATTAGTAAAGAAAGGATATAATTTTGTATTGTTGGATAATATTTTGAACATTTCCTATATCAAGAGTTGATCGGTTCAGGCACGTTATCTAAAAGCATTGACGTTCTAAATCAAACTACAGTTCTTAGTATAAAGAACATACACAAGAGGAAGAGTTCAGAAATGAATGAATTCTTCTTGAGGTATTGTAGACTAGGTCATATCAATGCGACCCGACTGGCTAAAGTTACATTTAGATGCATATTTAAATTAGTTTGAATTTACATCTTGTGAAACTTGCCTGTCATGTCACAAAGATAAGATGACCATAGCTCTGTTTATTGGAAACAGAGAAAGAGTTAGTGAACTTTTGGGATTGATACATGCTGATGTATGAAAGTCCCCTGTCTACACATGCCAAGATCGGTTCTTTGTACTTCATTACGTTCTCTGATAATCTCTCAAGATTCAGACATATGTTCCTGTTGAAACACAAGTCCGAACCTTTTGAGATATTCACAGAATATAAGTTAGAAGTAGAGAACCAAAATACGGGTATAAGTATTATGTCCTTTGATGAGATCAAGGAAGAGAATACTTAAGCACGGAATTCCTGGACTATTCTAAAGGAGAATGAGATTCTCTCTCAGCCTTACTCCTCCGTAAACACCACAGCACGTCGGTGTATCGGGGTGGAGCATTAGCACCCTATTTGATATGGTGTGCTCTATGATGAATACTACTGAGTTGCCTATTTCCTATAGGGAGTTATGCACTTGTGAAGTTGCATACCTATTGAATAGGGTTCGAATCAAATCAGTTGCCTACCACTTCATATGTAATATGGAAAGGGAAGAGCCCATATCTTAAGCTTGTTAAGATTTGGGGTTGTCCGGCCTATGTCTAAAAGAAAAAATCCGGAAAAGCTCGAAGCAAAGACTGTTATGTAGAACTGGAAATGTTCCAGCTATAAAAATTGCAGCTGATGATTTGATAGAACCAAAGGATTCGATAGTTTCCAACGAACCTCGGCCTCTCCGCTGATCTAGTAGGGTTCCTCACCCACCTGAGAGATGCTTCGGTTTCTCTATGACAGTGGGAGCGAGGATTGCATCATGAGATGATGACCCAACTAGTTTCAAGCTGGCCATCAGGAGTGGGACTCTGTAAGAATGGCTGGATGCTTATCGATCTGAGATGGAATCCTTATACAGCAACAAAGTATGGACTTTGGTTGCCTTATCTGAAGGGTTAAATCCCCATCAGGAGCAAGTATATCTTGAGAAGATTACTTGGTGTACATGGAAAAGTTGAGACTTTCAAAGCTAGACTTGTTAAAGGTTTGCATCATAGACCAGGTATGGATTATGTTGAAACCTTTTCTAAGGATCTATGCTTAAGTCCATCCAGATCCTACTTGCCATGGCTACATACCATGACTACGATATCTGGTGGTTGGGTGTCATGACTGCTTTTCTAAGTGATGTTTTAGAAGAGAACGTCTATAAGTACATAGCCAGAGGGCTTCGTAGACAGTGGGAGCAGCGGAAACGTGTGCAAGATGTTTTATATGATAAAACAGGTATCGCGGAGTTGGAACATCTGTTTTGATGTGGTAGTCAAAGAGTTTGACTTCATCAAAATGGTAGATGAACCTAGTATATACGAAAAGGTGGTAGAGAGTATGATAATGATCCTCGTAGAGTACGTGGATGACATACTCTTGATAGGAAAGGAGTTTCCTATGCTACGCTCGGTCAATCTCCGCTTATCACAAGGATTCTCCATATAGGATCAAAGTGATACCTCCTAAATCTTGGGTTTTGGATCTATGAGATAGATCTAATTGGATGTTAGGAAACTCACTAGTTATAGTGAGATGGTATCAATCGATCCTGGGGAGAATCACTGGAAAGGTTCCAGGGTGATAAGGATGACTGAATGTCAGTCGCAGGCTTGTCTATACCCTCAGTGGAGGGACGGTATGTTGGAAGAGTTCCAAGCTAGATACCGTGACATACTAGACGATTAAAGGCAAGATACATCGTTACCAAGGATGCTACCAAAGAGGCAGTCTGGATATATATATAAGTTCATAAGATGAACTTCGTTCCTACCATTGTGTGACAATGGAGTTGTGGCTTTAGCCAAGGAACTACCGTCCCATCAGAAATCCAGATATAATTCTTAGGAAGTATCACCTGATCATGGAGATGGTTGATCTCCAGGGAGATCGAGGTTAGAAGAGTAGACACAGAGGACAACAGCACGAATCCACTCACAAAGGCCTTTTTCCCAGTAGAGACTTTTATGGGATGGTTGAGTATGAGATACTTCAACCGCAGCTAATTGTTGGGTATGCGATACCATAACAGATGGCCCTAGTGCAAGTGGGAGATTGTTAGTTATATGTATGCCCTATAGGCCATTACTGTACATACGATGTATATTGTAGTGGATGCTAGGACATATATAAGGAGGACTTTCTTGCTCGACATGATAGTATGCTATCTGGTTGTACTTTATCTTAACATGTACTCTGATTGTCTCTATATTACATATTGATAAAGCCCTTAGGATATGTACTCGACTACTGGGACTATGATGAGATCATACTAGTGGGGCCACGGTAGTCGACGAGTATATCCTATAACTGTTCCTAGTCGAGGGTGTATCGAGACAGGGCATCGATGCACCAGAGTAGACTAGCGTATACGCATCTTGACCCATATGATGGGCGATGGATGATCCTATATCCATCGGTTTTTGACATCAAGGATGGTGTACGGGTGCTCAGTGGAGACTGGGTACACTGGACGGACTCGCCGAGAACTCCCAGATGGTATTATACCATACGTCAGATGGCAGTTCTCCGGTGACACTGGTACAGAGTAGTCTGTCGACCCGAGATCGTCATAGAGACTTGTGTGATTCCCACTGTGCTTTGATTTCCATCATACCACGTCCAAGAGAGCGTGCAAAAAGGTGGCTTTTGGGTACAGTCCCGAATCATATGGAGGCAATGAGCGATAGGAGGGGATTCGTCTCTCCCGGTATAGGGAGTTGATGTTGTGCTGTGTTCAATTGGCTATAACTGGAAATCCCTGGCCAGGGTTGCTGAGATTTACTGGTAAGTGTTATCAGTAGTTTCTCGAACTGTTATAGACCTCGTATCGACACGACTTATCGAGCTACTGGGGTCTGACGTTTACCCACCCCTAGGCGAGATATGCATACATATCAGACGACGAGACCGGACTGTACGGGAGTGTTACTGTTTGGATTCACAGGAGAATGTACAGGCTTGCTTGTTGATCTTCTGAGCGCTCAATACCTGGGTAGCTGTTACGTTTAGCTGACCGCTTGCAGCTTGTGGGTGTTTGATATGATCATCACCTACTGCCGGCGTATTGGCGATTCTTTAGAGTCACTACACAGAGGTTTCTTGACCTCAGGCAAAACGGAGTAGAGGGCACATATGTGATATGTGCGGGACCGAGGATAATACGATATGAGATACCGTATTCTATTCTCGCGATATTTGATATCAGCCGGGTCATCGGATCAAGTGTTGATTCCATGAATCGGTACGGATAAATATTAGTCGGTTATATGCGATATAGCCGGATTGTCGGATCAAGTGTTGATTCGATAATTTAATGTATAATAATATATATGATATATTAAATTGCATTAACTAATATTTGCTCACTAAAAGATTCTTTTTCTCACTCAGGTAATACATTGATATATATGCGATATATGTTAAATGTATTATTTTATTTTGTTACAATAAATATTGTATATGTGATATATAATATTGTAACATATTATAATTATTAATGCAACATGTTTAGAGGAGTTTAAACACGATTAGGGTTTGGATTAGGGTTTAAACCTTCTAGTTGATTCAGAAGCTTTACTTTGTCTTTGTTAAGATATTATGATAGATATTTCTTTGTGACTCACCCTTTGACCTAACCCAAACCCTAACCTAGTAAACTCTCTACAATGGTTACTACAACCATGGTTGCATAAATGATTATGATAACATTCTTTCCTATTCATCACAAATGATTATTCATCTTCTTCCTCCTTCATTCTTTCATGAAAAAGCTTGCTTGATTTTTGCAAAGTGATGAATAAATATGAGAAAAAGATAAATAAAGAGAGCAAAAATCCTACTTCATCATCCTCATCTTCCCTTGCCATTTAGATGAGGGTGTTCACATCATTTCATGAGTGTTAGCTTGTGTTAAAGAAACTTCAAGGTAGATCATCTTAGTATCGAAGATCGGAAGCAAAGGTTGCATCTTTCTCTTCGTGGAACTTCTCGAGAGCCCGGAACCCGATGATCGCAGCGAAGAGACCACAACACGGAGCATATGAAGTGAAGGACCGGATTCTACAAAGGTTGTAATCCCTCTCACTTAGTGTTAAAGTGTTTAGCATGCTTGTTTTCGCACTAATCTCTAGTTAAAGTTCCGTATTCGGGTTGTTCGGCACGGCTAAATTTTAAATCGGGCATGGTTGATGCCTCGTAGACCCTTGTGCGCGTGCCTAGCAACCCTACAGAAAGAACTAAGTTCTTTTGCAGAAGAGGTTAAACTCTTAGATTTGAGAATTAAATTCTCTGTTTGAAGTTTTGATTCCCTTTCTTTTTCTCACCTAGGGTTTTCATTGTTGAGAATTGAATTCTCCTCTTTTTTCTCTCTGAAATTTCAAGACTCAAAAACTCTCTCTATTCTTCTCTCTAAAAAGGTCCCTCCTCTTCTCTTCTTGGCTCCTATTTATAGGAGAAAGAAAAGAATCAATTTGTTTTGTGAATCTTTCGTTGAAAGATTTTAATTGATTTCATAATTAATATGATCCTTTAGATCACACAATGAATTTTATTCACCGTTGGATTTTAAATCCAAAGATATTCTGTTTGTTATTTTCGGTGAGATTTAGGGGAAATCTTTCCTTGTCACGACCCAAATTTTTGGCCCGTGACCGGCACTTAACCACGTAACGTCTACAGGCGTAACGCGACTAAGTAAGCCGAAAACCCAGAAATCAAAACCAGTAAAAGTATAGAGTGATTTAAGCATTTAATAGAACCAATTACTAAGATAACAATATACGACGTCGTAGCGAAGAAAATGAGCAACAAGTGGGAAACATCACAGATAGAATAAACTGCATAAGTAAAGTTGTTGGAGATAGTGCCCTCATAGTCAATTATTGGATCGCAGGTACGTGATTGCAATGATTGCGGAGGACCTGTCCCGGTAGGACAGTCTTACTCGAGATGATAGGTATGCTATCTGGTTTGCCTTTATCAGTCGTGTACATGTTCAGGTGACTGATTGCATGTTACACTTTGATAGAGCCCTTAGGATCTTGCTTTACTACCAACAGTATGATGGCGATCATATACGTGAGAGTTGGGTAGTTTATATGCATGTCCTTAATTATGGTCCCTAGTCGTGGGAGTTTCGAGACAGGGCATCGATACTCCGGAGTAGACTAGTGTGTACAGTCGAGACCACCGACGAGGGGCGGTGGCCGGTCTCACAAGCCACTGGTGTCAGTTGGATCACCTAAGATGTATACAGGTGCTCATTAGGTTTATGAGTACACCGGGACAGGACTCGCCGGGAATCTGCTAGTTAGTATTATATCTACCGTCAGATAGCAGTTTCCTGGTGACATGTGTACAGGTTAGTTCATCGACCTGAGGTCGTCATTTGTCTCGTGTGAGTTCCCACTGTGCTTTGATTTCCTACCCTACCACGGCTCAAAGGAGTCGTGCAAACAGGTAGTTTTTGGGTACAGTCCCGAGCCATATGGAGGCACGTGAGCGGATCAGCAAGGAGGATGATTCGTCTCTTCCCGGTATTGGGGGGCGAGATCGTGCTGTGTCTAGGAGAGCCATTACACAAATCCATGGTCCATGGTAGGAGATTTACTGGTAGGTACTCCAGTAGTATCTCAGGGTGTATTTGGGCTTCACTCCGACACGACTTATACTGCTATTGGGGGTCTGACGTTGCTAGCCCCCCTAGGCAGATATGCGATACTCATTGACGAACGGAGACCGGACTGTATATACATTGTCACTGTTAGGCTCAGTAGGGTTTTCGGAGGAGTTCGCTCAATCGGTTCTCCCTTGAGTTCGCTCCACGGCCACCCTTGAGGTCAGTCCATGGGCAGCCGTTACGCATAGCTAGTGCCGCTGACGGTTTTGTGGTTTAAAACCCACTGCCAGGGTACTGACGAGTCATTAGAGTCCCCCACAGACAGTTTCCCAAGTTCGGAGCGAAACGTTGTAGAGGCCGTATATGGTTTTATGGCAGGGTTCGGAAAATGCACGTGCGTTTACGCACGTGTCGATTTTCGGACAGATGATACTGGTCGGCTTTGGTTTAAGCCGATCCGAGTATTATATTTAGTAGGTATAATATCTTTGTCTCAGTTGCATTTGTATTTCGGTCGTAATACAAATGCGGGTATATTTATACAGTTTCGGGGTTGACCTGAAATTCGTTTCAGGATCACTTTTGGAAGTTGCCAGTTTCCAGTTTTCTATCAGCCGTCTTTTAAACATTCGGTTAAAGACGGATTTATCTTTTTCTTTCTTGATATGAGTGAGTCATCATTCTAGAAGCTTCTAGAAGTGATGATGAGGCATATGACTCATTAGTGCATTAATGGTTTCATTAATGGCTAGATGAGGTGTTTAAGTGACTCATGGTTTTCATTAATGAGTTTTGTTTAGCTAAGGATATTTCTTCTTGATATTTTGAAGTGAGAAGCTTTTGCTTGTGGTGCACCCTCCCTCCTCCTACGATCACCTCCCTCCATCATATAAAGAGGCCGGCCTTCTCTCTCTACCTCCTCACTTCACTTGTTGATTTCATTTTAGAGAGAAAAGATTATGATAGGTTTTATCGGTGTATGGAATTTCATAGTCCATTTTCATTCCATCACCTGATTCCTTCGGCAAACTTCATTAAACCGGATCGTCCACGGATTTGGACGAAGTGAGACAAAGTCATTCTACTCATTCTCTACATCATTCTTGGTCGTCTTCTTTTAGCAAACTTGACGATCGAGTTGCCTCGAGTCAGAGGCGTGAGCCCGTTTAAAGAAACCGATCATGTGGTGCCACCTCGACGAGGAGATCGGAGATCGACGAGATCGGAGCAGCCGCAAACGGAGCGTGGGATGATGGTTGAAGAACGAAGGACTCGGATCGTTCGGTACAATCTTTCTACACTCTTTACAGTTTGTTAGTTTAGCAATAATGGCAGATCCGGGTTAAAGTATACGATAGCGCCAGTTAAAAGTTTTTTGTTCCGCATTTGGCGTCTGTAGACGGCTGGGGCGCTAGCGTAGACTAACAGTGGTATCAGAGCCTCACCATTTTGCTATACTAACTTGTGCTAACGCGTTTAAAAACATCGATCCGACCGAAAATCGAAAAACACAAAATCCCTAGCTCGACAGTTCTGTTAATTTTAAATGGTCTCAAAATTCATTTCTGGATGTCTTAAAAAAATCCGTGCAGGGTTTTTTTAAGAGCCACGACAAAATTTGGGGGTCGTGATCCCTCCAAGCTGCCGCGGAAGGGCAGCCAAACCCATGGTTTGGGCCGCGCATCCGCGGCCACGTGGGGAGCATGTTGCTCCCAAATTTTGTCAGTGTGTTTCAGTGTTGGATTTTGTGATTTTTGGTATATATCAATTGCGCCCAGGTTTTGTTACGTGTTCACCAGTAAGTCGTGGGGCCCACTTTTTGATATTTGGTCGATCGAAATTTAAACACGTTAGTTTACAGTGCTTACATTATATCTCCGACCGGGAATGTCATTTGATCGGTAAACCGCGTCTGATTGCTATAGTTCTTTTAGACGGGTTTGCGAACAGTGACATTCGCGTTGATGTTCTGTGTTGTGCTGTGATGTTGCGGATTTTGTCGTGGTGGATAGCAGTGTGCAATGGTAGTACAGTTTGAGTTTATTTGTACATTTGATATTGCGGGGCGAGGCGTCCAACATATGGACTGCCGTCACTGCCTGTTGTATAATATTCTTTTGGGGCACGACCAGGTTGCGGGTCGATGTACCTATTGTACTATTTTTCATTACTGTACTAGGTTTTGCCCCGAGACGGAGTGCACGGATAGCCGGGTTCGGGAGGGCAACGGGTCCGCATCTCATGGCTTTGAGAGGCAGAGGGGTCCCACTCTAGAATTGGCAGACTATTCGCCGCACTCGTAAGGGTATAGGTTGACCCAAGGAGGGGGTGCTCAATTTACCGGATTCCGTGAAGTGCCGGGTGTTCCATTCACTATGCTGTGGGGACTACCTCGCTTCAGGTTTTGGCGGGTAACTTGCCGCACCCGTAGGGGTCTAGGTTTCATTGCACAGGCTATCCACACGACAGGGGAACGTCAGGTTTCAGCAGCGGCTCTGTGAAACTCGGGGATCCTAGATATCTGTATTGTTCTGTGATGCTTATTACTTTTCTGTAATATTGCATATGATCACGCCTGGAGCGATTATGTATATTGGTTTATATACTATTAGATGTTGTATATGTTTTACACCCGCGCTAGTCCAGTCCCCGCTCTGTCGTTAGTTAAGTAACCTAACGGGTAATGACTGGACCCAGTGACGAATGCGGATGGCATATACGGACATTTTATTTTCGTTCTTTTCTGGTGTGATTTATTGATGGGACTGTGTTGATTCTGATCAATGCAAAGTAAAACAAACCTGTTTACAGTTGTTGGAACAAATTTAAAAAGTGTTATTGCAAAGACGTTTTCTTTTGTTATGCATAGCGGTATTCAGTGGAATATCCTGCACCTCATTCGACGAGGCAAGGGCTGATATCCCTTCACCGGGAAAGACCCCTTGGACAGAAGTTTGCGTCAGGGTAATAACTTTACTATAGTCGATTACATATTGCTTTGCATAGCGGTATTCAGTGGAATATCCTGCACCTCATTCCACAAGGAAAGAGCCGAGATCCCTTTACCGGGAGTGACCTCTTTAGCAAAAGGTTTTCGCCACTATATTTTAAAAAGCTATCAGGTTCCTTCAACGATATCAAGTTCACTACGCTAAAGGTTTTTCGCCAAAAACCAGCCGTAGCCCTCCGTCACTTCTTTTGGGTATTTAGTAGTATTCAAGCTATGCATTTTAGCCAAAGTTAAGGCATAGTGTTTGGTAGCTGCTGGGTATTCAATTGTTGCATAGATAGATGAGTTAGTTTGGGACAGTCGTTCTGCCGATTGGCCAAAGTCAGGGGCATGTGCGGGTGGGTTCAAATTGACAAGATAGTGACGGGTAGAACTTGGCATGTGACTTATGACATTTTGACCAAAGCCAAGGTTATAAGAGCATGGGGCAAAAATCATATCGGGAGTTTCTAAAGAAACTGAAACTTGCCAAGTATGCGCATACCTTCTGGAGTATGAGTAACGTGGATGCATTCCATCACGTTATCATGCGATGAGAGTTGGATCCCGATTCCCACTGATGAGTTGGTTTACTCTTCGGGTGATCCCGATTGATTCTTCTTTAGGTTTGGAGGAGAATTTGACAGGACAGTGGGAGGTTTCCGGATTAGATAAAATGATGACCATTCTGATCTAGGTTAGAGTGCACGCAGAGTGTTTCTTTTCTCTCTCTCTCTTTGGCAGCGACCTTTGACCGACCCTAGACTATGACTCAGTGACCAGGTTGACCGAACCTTCTTAAAATACTGGCTTTTGGATTGTCTGAGTTGCATAAGTCATTGCCACTCCTTCTTTTACCCTTTGAATTTCTCAGAACACCCGTATTATTACGGATATCCACTTCCATTGGATAGATCCATCGTATGGTTATATACGAACTCGAAGGGACTTCTTTGGGGATGGATCCAGGTTCAGGAGAAATAGAATTGGTTTATTCAGTTGTCTTTTATTATCACCTTCTCTCAGGTTGCGAGAGCTCCTTGGTTTAGGAGAGTACACCTATTACGCTTATTGGATAGTCTTATTCCAAACCATAGGCTGGTGCCGAAAGGTAGGGAATGAAGAAAACCAATTAGCCTAAGTAGGGTGTGCAGAAGGTAATATGTAAAGACAAAATAAAGGGATTAGAAAGAGGGCAAAGTAAATTGCGACTGATATCATTCACGACCAAAACCGCGTACTTCATCGCCACTCCTATTTCACCTTTAAAAGAATAAGGTATTATTCAGTTGTCTTACTGGATAGTCTTCTTCCAAACCATAGGCTGGTGCCGAACGGTAGGGAAGGAAGAAAACCATTTAGCCTAACGATGGTGTACAGAAGGTAACGACTAAAGACAAATAAAGGGATTTGGAGAGATGGCAATAAAATATACGGTCGAAGTCATGAATTGGATTATGGAAGAGGCATTGCTATGAATACCAGGATACCCCTACGAAACATTTCCATGTTTCAATGCATTGTTAAAGGAAAAACTGTTTTCCCGATTAGACACTTACTCCAAGGGTATGTATTTACCAGGTTTCATTCTCATATCTGTATGGTTTTACAGATGATGATTGGGAGTAAGATATTGGGAATTAGGTGATCATCCTCATTATATCGGAATTCGTTGTAATTGGTGATAGTTGAGGAAATCGCCAGGGTACAGTTTTCCACCGACAACGCACAAGTTATGAGTTGTTTAACTCAGCGGACTTATACAGAGTATTGTATGTTGTCCAAGTGTCCATCAGGACAAAGGGGTAGGTCCTCGTACTATGTTCTGTTTACTTATAACTTCTCTAGTATTTAGACAAGTGTTTCGTAGAAATACAACGTCTAAGTTTTGAGAAGTTGTGGGTATAAGAATAAAGTAGAGAACCAGGTATCACAAGTATCGGGATTATTCAAAGAGATCGAAGATGTAGATTCTTGTGATTGGTATTCAGATGATAGTGATGGTTTTGAGAAACGTGTTTCTCTTTCAGGTTACTCATAATTGGATGGATTCCTAAGTTGAGTAATGCTGATTAGCCTCTTTCCATTAAGATGATATGCACTGGAGACAGCTGCATGATTTGAATCCGGTTCCAATTAAATAAGTGCCAAAGTTTCTATATTGGATATAGAATGGATTGTACCTTAAAAGAAGTTAAGGTACGGGGAGTTGTCCAGCTTATGATTGAAACCAGACACTGGATAACTCAGGGCACGTTTCTGTAATGGCTGTTTGTGGGTTGACCCTGGCTATGACAAGGGTTGATATTCTACCATTTGGAAGATCAATAGTGATATTGTTCTTGACTCGCCACAGTTTTAGTAAAAATGGATCTTTTTCAGAAAACAGTAGTGGGAGTATGGTAGAACTGGAAGTTATTCCAGAACCGCGAACGATTACGGAAAATTTAATAGGACCTATATATTCAATCAGGTTTGACATTCCAATTTCCACTCCGCAGGTATGGTAGGTAACCTCAGACGCCCGAGTGGTACTTCGGTAGCCTCAGAGACGGTGACAGGGAGGTTCTTATCTACCAAGACTTGACACTACTGTTGTTCCAGGTTATGAGACCCGGTAGGAGGGTTGTCGTAGTCAGTGGGAGCAACGGAAGCATGGTGGGCAAGTAGCTTATATCTATTTATAGACTAGAGCAGTTATAGCGGAGATAGATCATCGAATTTTGATATAACAGTCATGGGTTTGACTTCAATCAGAAAAAGGGGATGGATCAGTTAAGAGGGTAGTAGGGTGTGATGTCATGGTATCTGGATGACATACACAGAGTAGGAAGTAAAATTCCTATACTACGATCGTTTGTACTGTGGTCGTCACACAGTTGTTTCTCCAGACAGGATATGGATATAATATTTGACATTCTGGTTTCTGGATCTATGGTTTTAGATCTGGATTTGGGTAGTTTCCCAATGTGGGTACTTTGACAGATATTCTAATGGTTTTTGGAATAGTTGACTCCTAGCATGGTGGTGTACCTGCAAGTGATGGAGTCACCCTCTCTAAAGGTGTCTTACAGACTAAAGTGGAGAGGGATGTGCATGATTGGCAGATCACTTGCTTAGGCAATTGAGTCAATCATGAGATGTCAAGTACCACACCAAATGTTGGTTTTGCACTAGATGCAATAAGTTTGTATTAATCCAATCCTGGAGAAACATAAGGAAGCAGTTTTAGAACATTGGTACATGTTCTACGGATTTGATAACGGCAGCCTCTTTCGGGAGACGATTATCATTCCAGGCTTCAAAGGTGACATGGATGACAGAGTGATTGTCAGAGTTATAGTTTTCCCTCTGACGAAGAGGGACAGTATTATGGACAGGTGGTCCAAGAGGATACTGTGGGAAGCAAGGTGCCCGATACTGATTAGGTTCAGTGATCGATTCAGTCTAAGAAGTTTGGATATGGAGTTCATTTATGAACTAAGGTCCCATCAGATATCCAGACATATTCTAAGACAGGTACTACTCAATTCGGGAGATGGCTTTCTCCGCGAACTTGAGATTAAGAGAGATATAGAAAGATACTTCTAGGCGGATCCACTCACTGAGGCTATTTCTCGAACACAATAGTTTTACAAACGGGCTTTGTGAAACTGATTAGTAGAGGAGTTGGATGTTCGGTTTCACACGGGCTGTGAGTAGTCGACATCGCAATATTAGCCTTGAGTGCAAGTGGGAGATTGTTGGAGATAGTGCCCTCATAGTCAATTATTGGATCGCAGGTACGTGATTGCAATGATTGCGGAGGACCTGTCCCGGTAGGACAGTCTTACTCGAGATGATAGTATGCTATCTGGTTTGCCTTTATCAGTCGTGTACATGTTCAGGTGACTGATTGCATGTTACACTTTGATAGAGCCCTTAGGATCTTGCTTTACTACCAACAGTATGATGGCGATCATATACGTGAGAGTTGGGTAGTTTATATGCATGTCCTTAATTATGGTCCCTAGTCGTGGGAGTTTCGAGACAGGGCATCGATACTCCGGAGTAGACTAGTGTGTACAGTCGAGACCCCGACGAGGGGCGGTGGCCGGTCTCACAAGCCACTGGTGTCAGTTGGATCACCTAAGATGTATACAGGTGCTCATTAGGTTATGAGTACACCGGACAGGACTCGCCGGGAATCTGCTAGTTAGTATTATATCTACCGTCAGATAGCAGTTCCCTGGTGACATGTGTACAGATTAGTTCATCGACCTGAGGTCGTCATTTGTCTCGTGTGAGTTCCCACTGTGCTTTGATTTCTACCCTACCACGGCTCAAAGGAGTCGTGCAAATAGGTAGTTTTTGGGTACAGTCCCGAGCCATATGGAGGCACGTGAGCGGATCAGCAGGGGATTCGTCTCTCCCGGTATTGGGGGCGAGATCGTGCTGTGTCTAGGAGAGCCATTACACAAATCCATGGCCATGGTAGGAGATTTACTGGTAGGTACTCCAGTAGTATCTCAGGGTGTATTTAGGCTTCACTCCGACACGACTTATACTGCTATTGGGGGTCTGACGTTGCTAGCCCCCTAGGCAGATATGCGATACTCATTGACGAACGGACCGGACTGTATATACATTGTCACTGTTAGGCTCAGTAGGGTTTTCGGAGGAGTTCGCTCATCGGTCTCCCTTGAGTTCGCTCCTCGGCCACCCTTGAGGTCAGTCCATGGGCAGCCGTTACGCATAGCTAGTGCCGCTGACGGTTTGTGGTTAAACCCACTGCCAGGGTACTGACGAGTCATTAGAGTCCCCCACAGACAGTTTCCTAAGTTCGGGCGAAACGTTGTAGAGGCCGTATGGTTTTATGGCAGGGTTCGGAAAATGCACGTGCGTTTACGCACGTGTCGATTTTCGGACAGATGATACTGCTCGGCTTTGGTTTAAGCCGGATCCGAGTATTATATTGAGTAGGTATAATATCTTTGTCTCAGTTGCATTTGTATTCGGTCGTAATACAAATGCGGGTATATTTATACAGTTTCGGGGTTGTCCTGAAATTCTTTTCAGGATCACTTTTGGAAGTTGCCAGTTTCCAGTTTTCTATCAGCCGTCTTTTAACATTCGGTTAAAGACGGATTTATCTTTTCTTCTGATATGAGTGAGTCATCATTCTAGAAGCTTCTAGAAGTGATGATGAGGCATATGACTCATTAATGCATTAATGGTTTCATTAATGGCTAGATGAGGTGTTTAAGTGACTCATGGTTTTCATTAATGAGTTTTGTTTAGCTAAGGATATTTCTTCTTGATATTTTGAAGTGAGAAGCTTTTGCTTGTGGTCACCTCCCTCCTCCTACGGTCACCTCCCTCCATCATATAAAGAGGCCGGCCTTCTCTCTCCTCCTCACTTCACTTGTTGATTTCATTTTAGAGAGAAAAGATTATGATAGGTTTTATCGGTGTATGGAATTTCACAGTCCATTTCATTCCATCACCCGATTCCTTCGGCAACTTCATTAACCGATCGTCCACGGATTTGGACGAAGTGAGACAAAGTCATCTACTCATTCTCTACATCATTCTTGGTCGTCTCTTTTAGCAAACTTGACGATCGAGTTGCCTCGAGTCAGAGGCGGGAGCCCGTTTAAAGAACCGATCATGTGGTGCCACCTCGACGAGGAGATCGGAGATCGACGAGATCGGAGCAGCCACAACGGAGCGTGGGATGATGGTTGAAGAACGAAGGACTCGGATCGTTCGGTACAATCTTTCTACACTCTTTACAGTTTGTTAGTTTAGCAATAATGGCAGATCCGGGTTAAAGTATACGATAGCGCCAGTTAAAAGTTTTTTGTTCCGCATTTGGCGTCTGTAGATGGCCGGGGCGCTAGCGTAGACTTACAAAAGTCGGCTCACAACGAGCTCGATGCCAGAATACAAAATAATATACATCGTCCTCACAACTGGTCTCTAAGTCAATACATAAGTGGTAGATGGAGAGTACTAGATACAACAATGTACATAACTGAAAGATAACCAGATACCGCACAAAACCCACCTATCAGCAAAAGAGCTATTACACCAACTGTAGGGGTATCTGTGTCAAAAAGATGCAAGAACGCAGCCTGCCGCGACTGCTCCGAAGGGCAACCTGCAAACACTGTGGCACAACGGGGGTGAGTTGCCAACTCGTGAATAGAAGATAACATATAAAGCAATCGCGAGTATGCACGTGCAACGATACTCTAACCTATATCAACAGATAACATCTATATGATGAACTGGATGCTCAAAACATGCAACAAGTGCGATCTAATAACATCTCCATGTGATGAGCAAGAAATGTGATGATCAGGTATAGCAATGCAGTCTAACCACCCTATATAGAATGAACAGTGTATGCAATGATCGTGTAAGCATGTGTACTATGTCAGGTACAATAGATACAGGATGAGATATCAATTACTACATACTGACCATGGGAAATATAACATCTACACGGAATGTCATCGTGGAAAGTATAATCGGTACCCATCAATGCACCCAAATCCCAATACTACTTAGGCGTCGTCATCCTCCTCGGTCCTCAAATCCTGTAAATCTCATATAATCGTGAGTGCCCAACATCGGCACCCAAAATATCAAGAAATACTCGTGCCAAGCATCGACACGCAAATCCTCCTGTATAGGGCATCCGTCAGTCCGGATCCGCCCACGGGCTCTGTCTGCGGTATCATCCCTCGGCCCCGGCAGTACAAGTCGTCCCGTATCCATCCATCGAGTCTGGTCGGTATCCTCCGGATAACCGCCAGGTCCAACCAATCACCGGTAGGTAGTAGTCCCTCTGCCAGGCTCACCGTCTACTACACAGCGAAACCGTTCTCGCCCCGGGGTACCATACCGGGTCCACCATGTACCCATAATCGGTCTCATCCAACTCCTCGATTCGGGTTCACATATATCACTCTAGTACCGAGAAAACACATGGTGGACGCACCGAAATATCATATCAAGGGAAACCGGGTTTTTAAATAATTAACTATTCTCTTTGAAATATCCACGGTTCCCCAAATCCAGAATTAACATGGAAACAACATATCTCAATGCGTAATCTAAGCAAGTATGAAGATATCAATATATGTGTGCACTGGTATGAATATACAGTGTGCATGTGCGCAGGTATGAAGATATCAATATATGTGTGCACTGGTATGAGTATACAGTGTGCATGTGCGCAGGTATGAAGATATCAATATATGTGTGCACTGGTATGAATATACAGTGTGCATGTGCGCAGGTATGAAGATATCAATATATGTGTGCACTGGTATGAGTATACAGCGTGCATGTGCGCAGGTATGAAGATATCAATATATGTGTGCATTGGTATGAGTATACAGTATGCATGATATATGATTTATAGCAATCCTATGATGTGAGTGTCATGGAAATCACTAACGGTGTGAGCGTAGCATATCAATCGTGCTCGTGCGACTTGAACCGTTAGTGAAAGTGCAGTGTCCTATGCTATCATTTCTATATGCAACAAAAGGGTAAGCTGCTACAGTCCATATGAACATCTATACTAAATATCCTAACACGCCCTGACGCTTAACGCCATACGGGCGATTTCCCCGTAGATGTTAAATCTACTCACCTGGTCGTGCGCTACTCGTAGCCGACCACCCGCTTCCCTTTCTTAGCTTCGTCCGACGTACCCGCCTGCGAACCTGGAATTACATAAGAATCCATATATAAGCAACTAACTCGCAAAACGCGATATCGAAGTCAAACGATACGCTCGCGTCGCGAACTAAACGCGCGTGCGTAGGATACGCTAAACGTATGAACGCGTCTAAAACTAACTCCGACACGCCGCGATACGCTGAATCATGGAACCCTCTCGCGTATCGCGCGAACCAAACGTACTAGAAATATGATATAACATCCCAGATTCTACCCAGGCTAACAACTTACAAAACTATACATACCACTGGCCTAGAAATAACAACAGACTCCTATCCAAGCAAACATCAACCAAAAATTCCCCTATCTGGCCGCAAATTGCGGCCAGAATGAATAAACCGGCGGCCTCACTATGGGGTGGGGGTCTCGGGCTCTGGTGGTGTGGTCTATACCTTGTATACAAGCTCCAGTTAACTCAATTTCAACCTGAACTACTCGGGCCTATAGCAGATCACAGAAATCCAAAAAGTTCACTTCAAAACACTAAATTTGCACAATTAGAAACCCTATGGTATTTTGGTGTAATCTGGGGTCTAACTAGGTTTACATGGTCTTAATAACACCTAATTAGGCTAGGTTAACCAATACTAACAGCACTAAACCATAAGTCCACACAATTCACCATTTCAAGCACAAAATCTCACTTTTTACACAAACCGAAGCAAATCCTACGTAAGTTAAGAAATCTAGAGGGTTAGGCTCAAAGATTATACCTTACTAGACCCTAAGAAGCAGGAAGAGGGAGGAGGAGGAGGAGAGGTGAGCTGCTGTTGCTGCTGCTGCCTGCTGTGCTGCTGCTGATGCTGTAGCTGCTGCTGATGCTGTAGTTGCTGCTGATGCTGGTGCTGTGGCTGCTGATGATGCTTCTGCAGCTGCTGCCTCTCTCTCTCTCAGCTGGGTGTGTGTGTGAGAGAGAGTGTTGTGAGAATGAGAATTGAGAGTTAGAAAATGAGGCCCCAAGTCAACAACCCCCTCTCTCTTTCCCTCTCTCTTCATTTAATGAGCATGGCTCAAGCCATGCCCATACTCCCTCTCTCATGCACCAAGTCAACAAAAGAAAAAGAAAGAAATTCAAATAAACAAAACACACAAATAAATAAAACCCAATTAAATCCCAAAACACTTAATACAAATAGGTTAACCCACCATGGTTGCTAATCATGGTTTTAACCCCAAACCCTAGTTAACATGCACAAGTGTGTGTGTGCCTAGAAAAATCCTAATAAAATATTCATTAATTAGAATAAAATATCTGAAACTTAATTTGGTAAACTTTTTACCAAAAACTATCTATTAAAAAATAATTAACCCCTAAACACGACCTAAGAATCTTCCCCCCTTAAAGAAAATTTGTCCCCGAATTTTAAAATACAAAGCTACGCATACCTTCGTAGGGATGAGGGAACTTCTTCTGCATCTCGCCCTCAGCCTCCCAAGTGATCTCTTCACCATTTGGGATACACCCAAATACCTTCACTGATGGCAAGACCTTCGATCGAAGTTTCTTCACCTGCCGGTCCAATATTACGACTGGCAGTTGGGTGAACGAAGGATCACGCTTGAACTAAATGGTCTGGCACTGAATCTAATGAGAAAGGTCATGAAGGTAATTGCAAAGTATTGACATAGGGAATACGGGGTGAATACTCAATAATCTGGGTGGAAGTGCCCAACTTAAGGCAACGAACCAACTCGCCTTAAGGATCCTAAAAAGACTTACTATCCCGGGAAGCTTCCCAAAACTCAACATGTCATTTATCGGAAATTTCCGTGGGAATACATGATCTGCCATTGCGAACTCGAATTTGCAACCATCTTGGTCAGCATCTGATCTCTATCCAAAATGGACAATTCTCATCCTGACCTAAAACAACTGGATCATTTTCGAAGTTTCTAAACTAGCTGGGGTCCAAAAATCCTATAACACGGAGTTAGGAAAACTGACTGGTGATCGACACGACCTAACCTCTAAACCTAAAGGTTACCAATTGGAGTGTCTCCTGGTAACCGTCATCGAAGAAGAATCCTAACGATGGCGAGTGACGATCCCCAACTGCCGACAACAATTTCTATATACACATAACTTAACAAGAACAACTGAGTATCACCGGATGACAAGCATCCGAATGGAGTCACATCCTAACAACTCCTGGGTGGACACCATAACAAAATTCGGGGAGATCTGCTCTCGTTCCCTCTTCGGAACGGTTAAAGGTTGCAACTCTCCCGTCAGTCTCAGTTGCTCAACTCAATTACACAACAAGACAAATACCTTGAAACGAATCCCAAGACTTCTTTTTCTATCCCTGCCCACCTGTAACTACCTTACAAGTCACGTTAACAGTTGGTGGGGCTTGAATGAGTACACAGAGTTGACCGATATGCCTGCCCTAGGATTCCACGTCTCCTTCCCATAATATTAGGTACACAAGTGTCTCTCTAACCTAGCACACCCTTGCCACAAGTCAAGGATTCCAAATCATTACCCAGCCGAGTAGGCTCCAATATCTCTGACGAACGAGCGTCGGCGGGCAGTGTCTCGCGAAAGCGATTTAAGAAAAGTGGTCGGGCGCGGACATGAGCCAGCTGTCTCCTTAGTAGAGACGAACTTAAGCTGTACTCAACGATCGTACAAGAACTGTAAATCTACGGAGGACTATCACAACAATCAAAACCCGCTGCAGGAAGATGTACATTTAACTCTGGTGGTCCGTGAAAATCTGACACGACTCTCAAACAAGTGGTGTCTCAAATCTCCAACGCAAAACCATCGCGGCCATCTCCAGATCATGAGTGGGATATCCTTCTCGTACTTCCTCGAAATGTAGGGAAGCAAAAGCGATAACTCCATTGTGTCACCTCAGTACACATTCGAGTCCTACTCACGAAACATCACAGTTAAACCACAAAGTCGCCCGAACCAAAAAGCAAGGAAGGAGCTGAAGCAGTTGTTAACCGAGTCTTCAACTGCCGAAACTCCGTACACAAGCCTCGGTCTAAAGAAAGAAACCTCCAATCCGGTCAATTGAGTCAACGGTGCAGCATTACACTAGCAATCCTGCAAGAAACAGTGGTTAAAACCTGCTAAGCTCAAAAATCTGCGGACCTCCGTCCTGCTCACAAATTGGGCCTAAGCTGTACGGCCACGATCTTCCTCGAAACCATACCAATTCGTCTCCGTAACTACAAAACCTAGGAGTCAACACAAACAAGCTTAAAGGGACACTCCGAGAATCTAGTAAACCGCTGGGGCTCTCCCAGTATCCGTATAACAGATCCTCAAGTGCTACCCTAACCCTCAAGGCACACTAAAAAGACTAGGATGTCGTAAATAACACAACAATAACTAGTCGAGGAACGGCCCGAAGAAAACCAGTTCATCACACCTACGAATGCTGCTAGAGCATTGGTGAGTCCAGTGACACACCCAAAACACACAAAGCCCGTAGCACGCACAAGACAGTCTTCGGAATGTCATCACTCCGAACCCGCAACAATGATGAACTGATCCCTAACCAACTTAGACAAAGTCTCGCACTCTGGTGTTGATCGAAGAAATCGTCAATGCGAGGTACAGGATACTTATCCGCACCGTAGGCCGATTCAAGTGACGATCCATCAATACACAACCTCAATCTGTCGTTTTTCTCCTTGACGAACAGAAATAGGAGCTTCCTAAATGCGAAACACTCAGACGCACAACTCCCTCAACAACCACTCTGCAGCAGATCCTTAGCTCCTTAAGCTTCGCCGGCTCATCTGGAACGACGTCGGAAAAATTCTCGCACGAAAGAAAACCGGTCCAACAAACCAACTATGGCTACAGTATCACGAATGAACACCAAGAATCCATGACATCTCCTCAAAGGCCAACTAGCAAAAAGGCTAAATTCAAGCTGGGAGAGGCAGCACAACTATCTGCCAGCACCACAAGACTGACTCGCCCGGGAAAACAAAACCTAATCGTTTCCTCACGGTAGCCCACAATGCCTAGCACGTAGCTAACCAGTCTGTGCTCAGGAGATCGCCAAATCCAACATCTCTAGGAGGATCAAAATGACAGACGAATCTCTATCTCCTATCTGATGGGCACATGAACGAATTACGTGTCGCGCAACAAAAGGATTGCTGACAGAAGTTAACACAACAAACGGCTGATCTACCTAGCACGACTCTCGTCCTAAACTCGGCACGAAGTGTGGAAATGTACGAGTGCAAGAACCCGGATCAAACAATACGTGTGCAACAAAAGGACATACTGAAAGAGTACCTGAAACCACAGCATTGGACGCCTGAGCATCCTGATGAGTCGAAGCGAAAACTTGGGCCTGCCCTCCATCTGCGACTGATCGAACTCCTCCTCTACTAGCCTGACCCCTCTGTGCAAACCCTCCGCGTCCACAACGTCTCAGAATACGACCCTGACGTGGTGTGAAGGAACATTGCCTGATGAGGTGTTGAAGGCTTCTGCATCGTAAACACCTACGCGCTGACTGCTGTCCTCCCTAGGGATGAGAGCCAAACGACTGTCCTCGTCTCAAGCCTCTGCTCTGGGCTGGTACACCAGTACGATTCCACAACTGTTCCGGAACTCTCACGGTCTCTGGAAGACGTGTCTCGTAAACTGGGGCTGCCTCCACCTGTCACGACCCGAAAGTACGGAACGTGACTGGCACTTAGATTACGAGACGTCTAAAGGCGTAACGTAACCTAAGTCAGCCAAAGCCCAGAAAAATCTAAACCAAAAACAAAAGAGAGTGAAGGAAAACCTTTAATGAAGACGATTTTCAAATCAATTAAGTTGCAAAAAATCCCTTTTTAAAACATCAAAAATTTCTGAAAATTTCGGCAGAGTCTCCCCTGTATTTTCTATCCCCAAAAATGGGTACAACAAGATAATACATATGAAATCATAAAAATGGCATCCCCAAGCGGGAGCTAGCTCTTCGCCCAAGGCGGATCACAACCACATGCAATATATAAGCAATACCAAGAAAAGAGCATAGAGGAAACCCAAAATATCAGAAAAACGCAACGTCGACTCAAGTGAGCTCGACCCAAAAGAAACCACAAATATACATATCTCTCATTCTCATCAATAGGTCGCATATACAATACAAGTGGTAGATGGAGAATACTAGATACAATGATAAAGCAAAAAGAAATAAAGTATACTCGCAACCCACCTACATGCGATGTCGCGAGTCTGAGCACAAGGAACTGATGACAAAATAGCCCGCCGCTACAAGACTGACGGGTCCGACCTGCAAGACACTGTGGCACAACGGGGGTGAGTTGCCAGCTCGTGAGTAAATATAACATCAAATAAGGCAATCGTAAGAATGCACGCAATGCAGAACAACATGTATGTCCATATGTGATATAATAACTCTAGTATGCATGCACATGTATGCAATATCTTTTCTAACTCTTTAAGTGTTTTAAATGTTAAAGTTACTGCATTCTTAACCTTTAGAAAACGAATGTCTGCATAATAGCTAAATATCATCAAGAAATCCTCAGAAAACCCGTGTCAAGCATCGACACCAAATAGGAATCATATCTGTCTCAATGTCGGGCTCCGTCAGTCCGGATCGGCCCATATCATAAATCTCACGACAACGGTCGGTATCCTCCGGATATCCGCCGCGCCAGACATCACCGGTAGGTAGTCTTCCCCTGCCAGGCTCATCGTCTACAACTCGATCTTCTTGCCCTGGGGTACCATACCGGGCCCACCATGTACCCGAGACGGTTCATCCACTCCTCGAATCGGGTCTCGAAATCCAACAGAAAACATGAAAACTCATGGTGGACGACACATACATCACGAGAAAACCGCAACTTTGTTTTAAAGATGATAAATATAAGCTTTTGTTAAATTCTTGCGGTTTTCCCCAAAATCCAGAAATCGCAGCAAAAACTGAAATCTTCAAGAAAATCATAATGTCCACATGTTATATATATGACGAATGTCTATGATATCAATGTGTATGATGTAAATTTTGGCTAGAGTTCTATGTGAATATGATGACGATGCGAGATATGTGCATGCGATGCAGTTTCATATATCAAGTATGAATGCAGGTGATGATATTAAGATAAACAGGTTCTATCGTGCACGTGGCATGTCAATTACCAAAGGCGTGTGTGTCACATGAATAGTGCGCGTGCAACAGATGCCAATGGTAATGGTGTCCGTGTCCTACGAAGTGATATCGCATATATGAAGATGAATGTCCATGCAATCTAGCATACGGTTAGCTGTGAGGGTATGCAATGTACATAAAGGGGTAAGCTATCTAACAATATAAATCTTGCATAAAGTAGGGTAATCCTAACTAGGGGGGCGCCTCGTGCCATCCAGACGATTCCCCCATAGATGAATATATCTACTCACCTGAAATCCCCGCTAATCTGATCCGGCCACCGCTTTGCCTTTTCGCGCCGTATCCGAAGTTTCCCCGACCGATCCTAAATTTGCACAACACCAAGTATAAGATTACATAAACCTAAACGATGCAATTCACATTATACAAATATCGACGCTCACAAATTAATCATAGCATGCACTCGGTGCGCGGAAAAACGCACGAAAATCGCAATCCTTTAACAAAAATCATCATTTCGGGGAAATCGACAAACTACCACCCGACTAGACGAAACCCCGCGTTCGCGCATTCTAATAATCCTATACGAATCTAATAATATTGCTAACCTAACGCCAATTGACCGCATTCTATTTTCTACAAAAATCTAGTAAGCGAAGTTCTAGCCGATCTGATACAAACATTGAAATTTGTCGATTTAGCAAGCATATCATTTCACAATTTACCATTCTAATCAATTAGACAACCATCCCTAACATAATACAACCATTATGCTACAAACCCTAATTTTTAAAAACCAAAACCTTCTCTTGATTTTTCATAAACAAGGATTTATACTAAATCAATACTTCAAAATTAGATTCTAGCATATATAAACTACAAATTAGCAACTAGTTTAGAATTTTCACCTCTCAAGCTTGAACCCTAGCTTGATCAAGTCACCAAGAAGCCTCCTTTCATCATGTTTTTGAACTAATTTGGTTTGAGAGAGAAGGGATTAGGGTTTTGGTTTGAATGGAGAAAGAAATTTGTGAATTTTTATGAATTTTTTGCAAGGAAATGAAGCAAAATGAAGTGGGAAAATGGGGATCCAGCAGCTCAAGGCCGGCCAGCAGCAAGGGAGAGGGGTGTGGGAAATTTTGAGAAGTTTCTAGGTGATTAGAACATCATATGTTATCATTTCAAGCTTTCATGTCAAACTTTTTCCAAAAAAACCCCTTTTTAAGCCATTTTTCATAATTTTCCCACCAAAAATCTAAAATTTTGCAAGACATGATATAATTTTATTAACACCATATTTTAGCTTATAAAGACTCCAAATTAATAAATTTACCTAATTAAATTTGTATTTATCCCTAATTAAATGTATTTAAAAAGGCTTAAAATAATAAAAAAAATAAATAATTACGAAATTTTTTATTTAACTAGAAAATTATAAATGACATTTTAGTGAAAAAATTATAGTAATATCTTATTTAAATTTTGTATAATTAGGTCTACAATGAAAAATATCACTTTTGACTTTTTACGGAAAAAGCCGAAAAATTAGCCGATTACCGAAAAACTGCCTAAACGATTTTCGAAGGGTTACAATCTTCCCCCCTTAAAGAAATTCGGTCCCCGAATTTAGAATTTAACTACGCGTACCTTCAAAAAGATGGGGATATCTCTTCCTCATCTCGACCTCGGTCTCCCAGGTGACCTCTTCGCTGTTCGGGCCACGCCAAAAGACCTTGACAGACGGTATGACCTTCGACCTCAATTTCTTCACCTGCCGATCCAAGATGACAACCGGCTGCTCGGTGAAAGAAAGATCACGCTCTAACTGGATCGTCTGGTGCTGAATCGCCTGGGAAGGATCATGAAGGTACTTGCGGAGCATCGAGACATGGAATACGGGGTGAACATCGGGGAAACTGGGCGGAAGAGCTAACCGATAAGCGACTGGACCAACACGCTCTAGGATCTCGAAAGGACCAACATATCTAGGACTCAGCTTCCCTTTCCGCCCAAATCTCATCACACCCTTCATCGGAGAGACCTTCAGGAAAACATGATCGCCGATAGCGAACTCGAGTCGGCAACGACGCCTGTCAGCATATGATTTCTGCCTGCTCTGTGCCGCTCTCATCCTGTCCCGGATCAGCTGTATCTTCTCGGTCGTCTCCTGTACGATCTGCGGCCCCAAAATACTGCTCTCCCTAAGCTCTGTCCAACATACAGGCGATCGGCATCTCCTCCCATATAAAGCCTCAAAAGGTGCCATCTGAATCGTCTCCTGGAAGCTATTATTGTAGGAAAACTCGATCAAAGGCAAATGACGATCCCAGCTACCACCGAAATCCAAAACACAAGCCCTGAGCATGTCCTCTAGAGTCTGAATCGTACGCTCCGACTGACCGTCAGTCTGAGGATGAAAGGCTGTGCTAAAACTCAATCGGGTGCCCAAAGCTTCCTGTAGTTTCTGCCACAATCGGCTGGTAAACTGGGTGCCACGGTCGGACACGATGCAAGTCGGAACACCATGCAGTCGCACAATCTCATCAATATAAACCTGGGCGTACTGAGAAAATCCAAAAGTGGTCTTCACTGGCAGAAAGTGAGCCGCTTTCGTCAGTCGATCAACAATCACCCAAATAGAGTCATACCCTCGACTGGTCCTGGGTAGACCCACAACGAAGTCCATGGAGACCTGCTCCCACTTCTACTCAGGGATGGGCAAAGGCTGTAACTCGCCGGCTGGCCTCTGGTGCTCGGCCTTGACTTGCTGAAAAGTCAGGCATCTCGACACAAAGTCTGTAATATCCTTCTTCATCCCGTCCCACCAGTAAACCTCTCTCAAATCACGGTACATCTTGGTGGAACCTGGGTGAACACTGTATACTGATCTATGTGCCTCCTTGAGAATATCACGCCTCAGTCCCTCTGAATCTGGCACACACAGTCGAGTCCCAAATCGGAGTATCCCCTGATCATCAATCACGAACTCAGAAACTCTGCCCTGCCGAATCTGCTCAATGATCTCTAATGTAAGGGCATCGCCGGACTGTGCCTTGTGGATACGGTCAAGTAGCTGTGGGCGTGCTCTGAAATGGGCTAGCTGTCCTCTGGTAGGAGTAAACTCGAACTGCACTCTGCTATCACATAAAACCTGCCAATCCGCCGTCGACTGCATCTGTGCTGTGCTCAAACTAGATAAGCTACCTCCGGGCCTCCTACTCAGAGCATCTGCCACCACATTCGCCTTGCTCGGATGGTATAAAATCTCGCAGTCATAATCCTTCACCAACTCCATCCAACGGCGCTGTCTCAGGTTCAGGTCTCGCTGCTGGAAGATATACTTCAAACTCTTGTAGTCAGTGAATATCTGGCACGACTCACCGTATAGGTAATGTCTCCAGATCTTAAGTGCAAATACTACTGCAGCCATCTCTAAATCATGGGTGGGGTAGTTCTATTCGTGTTTCCTCAGCTGCTGAGAAGCATACGCGATAACTCTGTCTTGCTGCATCAACACACATCCCAGCCCCACTCTAGAAGCATCACAATATACCACGAACCCGCCTGATCCTGAAGGCAATGCTAACACTGGTGCAGTAGTCAGACGAGTCTTCAACTGCTGGAAGCTATCCTCACATGCCTGGGTCCAATCAAAAGGAACCCCCTTCCGGGTCAACCCGGTCAACGGTGCAGCAATGCGGGAGAAATCCTGGACAAAACGTCGATAATAGCCGGCCAGACCTAGAAAACTGCGAACCTCTGTGACTGATACCGGTCTAGGCCAACGCTGAACTGCCTCGATCTTCTTCGGGTCCACGCAAATACCATCTCTCGTCACCACATGACCCAAGAAGTCGACACTGTCTAACCAGAATGCGCACTTGGAGAATTTGGCGAACAGCTGATGCTCCCTCAAAGTCTGTAATGTGATACGTAAATGCTGCTCATGCTCCTCCCGGCTCCGAGAATAAACCAAAATGTCGTCAATGAACACAATGATGAACTGATCGAGATACGGCCTGAATACACGGTTCATCAAATCCATAAATGCTGCCGGGGCATTGGTGAGCCCGAACGACATCACCAAGAACTCATAATGACCATATCGAGTACGGAAAGCTGTCTTCGGAATATCCTCCTTCCGAACCCGCAACTGGTGATAACCTGACCGTAAATCAACCTTCGAGAAAAACCCTGCACCCTGGAGCTGATCAAATAAGTCATCAATGCGGGGTAGGGGATACCTGTTCCGCACAGTAACCCGGTTCAGCTGACGATAATCAATGCATAAGCGCATACTTCCGTCCTTCTTCTTAACAAACAGGACGGGAGCACCCCAAGGTGACACACTCGGTCGGATAAGCCCTTTGTCCAGCAAGTCCTGTAACCGATCCTTTAGCTCTCTCAGCTCCGCCGGGGCCATCCGATAAGGAGGTATAGAAATAGGCCCCATGCCAGGGATCAAGTCAATACAGAACTCAATCTCACGCTCTGGTGGCAGACCAGGCAGCTCGTCAGGGAATACATCAGGGAACTCTCTCACAATAGGGACCTGGTCCAACGGAACCTCTGTGGAACTAGTATCACAAACATAAGCTAAGAATCCCGGACACCCTTTCCTTAAGAGCTGACCAGCGCGAAGAGATGAAATCAAGCTGGGAAGGGTAGCGCTACGATCTCCCTGAATAATAAGAACCGGCTCACCAGGAAAACTGAATCTGACTGCCTTTTCACGGCAGTCCACGGATGCATAACAGGTGGCTAGCCAGTCCATACCAAGAAGAACGTCAAAGTCTAGCATATCGAGGAGAATCAAATCTACTGAAGAATCTCTTTCCCCGATACGAACGGAACACGATCGATACACAAAACGGGCAACAAAAGACTCGCCTACCGGGGTAATAACGACAAGCGGCTGATCTAACGGAGAAGACTCTCGGCCCAACCTCGGTGCAAAATACGTGGAAGCATAGGAATGTGTGGAGCCTGGATCAAATAATACCCGTGCATCAAAATAACATACTGGCAGAGTACCTGTCACGACGGCATTGGATGCCTGTGCATCCTGAGGAGTCAACGCGAACACTCGGGCCTGTCCACCACTAATAGCCGGCTGTGCTCTGCCTCTACCTCGGCCTCTGCCTCTGCCTCTGTCGCCTCGTCCTCTCTGAACCGGACCGCCACGCCCATGGCCTCTAGAAGCATCTGGCTGGCGTGAAGCATCATCAGGAGTAGGAAGTAAAGCTCTCTGCGATGGTGGTGAAGGTGGTAAAGTCACATGCGGGACTGTCGCCGCGCCCGGACGTCCCATGGTACAGTCTCTGACACGGTGATACTGACTCCCACACCGAAAACATCCTGGAGACGACTGCTAAGTCTGTGGATATGAACCAAATAACTGACCTCGTCTCAATCCTCTGCCTCCGCCATCCCCCGGAAATAATCTATCATGATGTCTGCCCATCTGCCGCTGAGCTGGCATATCAGTACGGATCCTCTTCGGCCCAGAAGCGACCGGAGTCTCAGAAATACGCTCCTCCAAAAGTAAGGCTGCATCCATCGCGGCTGCGTATGTATCAAAGTGCTGGGTGCCGATGGCAAGGAATAGCTGTGTATCAAGCCCTCGTACAAACCTCTTTATCCTCTTCTCTTCTGTGTCGACTAGGTACGGTGCATATCGAGACAACTGGGTAAACTGTATATCATACTCCGACACTGTCATCCCAGGAGTCTTGCGCAAAGACTCAAAACTACGGGCTCGAGCATCTCGGACACTCTCCGGAAGAAAACGGGCAAGAAATGCAGATGTAAACTCATTCCAGGTCATAGAAGGTAGACCTGCAGCTCGGCCTCTCTCTACTGAATCGTACCATGTCTGGGCAAGACCCTCCAGACGAAAACTCGCAAACTCCACCAATCTATCATCAGAACACCTCAACGAACGGCAAATCCGAGCCATCCTATCAAGAAATGCCTGTGGGTCCTCTGTCGCATCTGTACCGGTAAAAGCTGGAGGTCTCAATCTCATGAACTCCTGTAGTGAAACAGGGATAGTCTCCGTAGTAGCAGCAGGAGTGACCATCTGTGCAGCAGGTACGATCGTGGTCTGTGCGGTGGAAGGAACGTCCTCGGATCTCTGTGCCCGGCTGGACTCAACTAGAGATCCCATCATCTGCCGCAACTCTTGCATGCCGGCCTCTAATCTGGCAATACGGTCAGGATAAGGCGGATCAGTGGGACCCTGAGGGGTAGGCGTATCCTCCCGCTCGATCCTCGCCTCAGACGAGCCCGCTCGAATCTCATCCCTAGCGGCAGCCCGCTGAGCTCTCGTAGTCTTTGGCGGCATCGAAGCTGGAATAAGAAACAGGACTGATAAGGACATTGCAATTGAATCAAGGAATGCAAGGAATCAAGAAAGGAAACACAAGCAATTATATCCTAAGGTCACTTAGGCGGAGTACCGTATCGTAAGTATGCCGCGGATCATACCCACGCTATGCCACTCTGCTTAAGCCACCTACTCCATCTACCAAGGTCGTCCTACACTCAGAAAGGTAAAACCTACGCACTGATACCAACTTTGTCACGACCCGAAAGTACGGAACGTGACTGGCACTTAGATTACGAGACGTCTAAAGGCGTAACGTAACCTAAGTCAGCCAAAGCCCAGAAAAATCTAAACCAAAAACAAAAGAGAGTGAAGGAAAACCTTTAATGAAGACGATTTTCAAATCAATTAAGTTGCAAAAAATCCCTTTTTAAAACATCAAAAATTTCTGAAAATTTCGGCAGAGTCTCCCCTGTATTTTCTATCCCCAAAAATGGGTACAACAAGATAATACATATGAAATCATAAAAATGGCATCCCCAAGCGGGAGCTAGCTCTTCGCCCAAGGCGGATCACAACCACATGCAATATATAAGCAATACCAAGAAAAGAGCATAGAGGAAACCCAAAAAATCAGAAAAACGCAACGCCGGCTCAAGTGAGCTCGACCCAAAAGAAACCACAAATATACATATCTCTCATTCTCATCACTATGTCGCATATACAATACAAGTGGTAGATGGAGAATACTAGATACAATGATAAAGCAAAAAGAAATAAAGTATACTCGCAACCCACCTACGGGCGATGTCGCGAGTCTGAGCAAAAGGAACTGATGACAAAATAGCCCGCCGCTACAAGACTGACGGGTCCGACCTGCAAGACACTGTGGCACAACGGGGGTGAGTTGCCAGCTCGTGAGTAAATATAACATCTAATAAGGCAATCGTAAGAATGCACGCAATGCAGAACAACATGTATGTCCATATGTGATATAATAACTCTAGTATGCATGCACATGTATGCAATATCTTTTCTAACTCTTTAAGTGTTTTAAATGTTAAAGTTACTGCATTCTTAACCTTTAGAAAACGAATGTCTGCATAATAGCTAAATATCATCAAGAAATCCTCAGAAAACCCGTGTCAAGCATCGACACCAAATAGGAATCATATCTGTCTCAATGTCGGGCTCCGTCAGTCCGGATCGGCCCATATCATAAATCTCACGACAACGGTCGGTATCCTCCGGATATCCGCCGCGCCAGACATCACCGGTAGGTAGTCTTCCCCTGCCAGGCTCATCGTCTACAACTCGATCTTCTTGCCCCGGGGTACCATACCGGGCCCACCATGTACCCGAGACGGTTCATCCACTCCTCGAATCGGGTCTCGAAATCCAACAGAAAACATGAAAACTCATGGTGGACGACACATACATCACGAGAAAACCGCAACTTTGTTTTAAAAATGATAAATATAAGCTTTTGTTAAATTCTTGCGGTTTTCCCCAAAATCCAGAAATCGCGGCAAAAACTGAAATCTTCAAGAAAATCATAATGTCCACATGTTATATATATGACGAATGTCTATGATATCAATGTGTATGATGTAAATTTTGGCTAGAGTTCTATGTGAATATGATGACGATGCGAGATATGTGCATGCGATGCAGTTTCATATATCAAGTATGAATGCAGGTGATGATATTAAGATAAACAGGTTCTATCGTGCACGTGGCATGTCAATTACCAAAGGCGTGTGTGTCACATGAATAGTGCGCGTGCAACAGATGCCAATGGTAATGGTGTTCGTGTCCTACGAAGTGATATCGCATATATGAAGATGAATGTCCATGCAATCTAGCATACGGTTAGCTGTGAGGGTATGCAATGTACATAAAGGGGTAAGCTATCTAACGATATAAATCTTGCATAAAGTAGGGTAATCCTAACTAGGGGGGGCGCCTCGCGCCATCCAGACGATTCCCCCATAGATGAATATATCTACTCACCTGAAATCCCCGCTAATCTGATCCGGCCACCGCTTTGCCTTTTCGCGCTGTATCCGAAGTTTCCCCGACCGATCCTAAATTTGCACAACACCAAGTATAAGATTACATAAACCTAAACGATGCAAGTCACATTATACAAATATCGACGCTCACAAATTAATCATAGCATGCACTCGGTGCGCGGAAAAACGCACGAAAATCGCAATCCTTTAACAAAAATCATCATTTCGGGGAAATCGACAAACTACCACCCGACTAGACGAAACCCCGCGTTCGCGCATTCTAATAATCCTATACGAAGCTAATAATATTGCTAACCTAACGCCAATTGACCGCATTCTATTTTCTACAAAAATCTAGTAAGCGAAGTTCTAGCCGATCTGATACAAACATTGAAATTTGTCGATTTAGAAAGCATATCATTTCACAATTTACCATTCTAATCAATTAGACAACCATCCCTAACATAATACAACCATTATGCTACAAACCCTAATTTTTAAAAACCAAAACCTTCTCTTGATTTTTCATAAACAAGGATTTATACTAAATCAATACTTCAAAATTAGATTCTAGCATATATAAACTACAAATTAGCAACTAGTTTAGAATTTTCACCTCTCAAGCTTGAACCCTAGCTTGATCAAGTCACCAAGAAGCCTCCTTTCATCATGTTTTTGAACTAATTTGGTTTGAGAGAGAAGGGATTAGGGTTTTGGTTTGAATGGAGAAAGAAATTTGTGAATTTTTATGAATTTTTTGCAAGGAAATGAAGCAAAATGAAGTGGGAAAATGGGGATCCAGCAGCTCAAGGCCGGCCAGCAGCAAGGGAGAGGGGTGTGGGAAATTTTGAGAAGTTTCTAGGTGATTAGAACATCATATGTTATCATTTCAAGCTTTCATGTCAAACTTTTTCCAAAAAAACCCCTTTTTAAGCCATTTTTTCATAATTTTCCCACCAAAAATCTAAAAGTTTGCAAGACATGATATAATTTTATTAACACCATACTTTATCTTATAAAGACTCCAAATTAAGAAATTTACCTAATTAAATTTGTATTTATCCCTAATTAAATGTATTTAAAAAGGCTTAAAATAATAAAAAAAATAATTGATTACGAAATTTTTTTTATTTAACTAGAAAATTATAAATGACATTTTAGTGAAAAAATTATAGTAATATCTTATTTAAATTTTGTATAATTAGGTCTACAATGAAAAATATCACTTTTGACTTTTTACGGAAAAAGCCGAAAAATTAGCCGATTACCGAAAAACTGCCTAAACGATTTTCGAAGGGTTACACCACCGGTGCTACGTAGGGGACGGAATACTGCATGATGATCGCAAGGAACAACTGGGTAACAGGGGTGACAACCACCTGTCGCTGCGCTCGAACGACCTCTACCAATGAGCTCATCGTCTGGCGCAAGCCCTGCATCTCTGCCATTAGTCTAACGATCTGATCTGTCGTAGGGGAAACAATCTGTCCTGGTATAACAGGGGTACTACTCGGATCAGTCCTCGTCTCAGATAAATCAACTCTAACCTCGGCTCTCCCGGTCTCTCTCTGCACCCTCGTAGTCCTTGGCGGCATAATGGATGAAAAGAAGGTAGGATTCGATGAGGATACGAAAATCGAATCACAAGGATGTATACAATCATGAGGAAAATTCAATCAATAAGTCCTAAGGTCACTTAGGCGGAGTACCGTGTCGTGAGTATGCCGCGGAACATACGCACGCTACGCCACTCTGCTGCAGCTACCTACTCCATCATACCAGGGTCATCCTACACTCCGAAGGTAAAACCTACGCTCTGATACCAACTTTGTCACGACCCAAAGTTTGGCCCGTGACTGGCACTTAACCACGTAACGTCTACAGGCGTAACGCGACTAAGTAAGCCGAAAACCCAGAAATCAAACCAGTAAAAGTATAGAGTGATTTAAGCATTTAATAGAACCAATTAATAAGATAACAATATACGATGCCGTAGCGAAGAAAATGAGCAACAAGTGGGAAACATCACAGATAGAATAAACTGCATAAGTAAAGTCGGCTCACAACGAGCCCGATGCCAGAATACAAAATAATATACATCGTCCTCACAACTGGTCTCTAAGTCAATACATAAGTGGTAGATGGAGAGTACTAGATACAACAATATACATAACTGAAAGATAACCAGATACCGCACAAAACCCACCTACCAGTAAAAGAGCTAGTACACCAACTGTAGGGGTATCTGTGTCAAAAAGATGCAAGAACGCAGCCTGCCGCGACTACTCCGATGGGCAACCTGCAAACACTGTGGCACAACGGGGGTGAGTTGCCAACTCGTGAATAGAAGATAACATATAAAGCAATCGCGAGTATGCACGTGCAACGATACTCTAACCTATATCAACAGATAACATCTATATGATGAACTGGATGCTCAAAACATGCAACAAGTACGATCTAATAACATCTCCATGTGATGAGCAAGAAATGTGATGATTAGGTATAGCAATGCAGTCTAACCACCCTATATAGAATGAACAGGGTATGCAATGATCGTGCAAGCATGTGTACTATGTCAGGTACAATAGATACAGGATGAGATATCAATTACGACATACTGAGCATGGGAAATATAACATCTACACGGAATGTCATCGTGGAAAGTATAATCGGTACCCATCAATGCACCCAAATCCCAATACTACTCAGGCGTCGTCATCCTCCTCGGTCCTCAAATCCTATAAATCTCATATAATCGTGAGTGCCCAACATCGGCACTCAAAATATCAAGAAATACTCGTGCCAAGCATCGACACGCAAATCCTCCTGTATAGGGCATCCGTCAGTCCGGATCCGCCCACGGGCTCTGTCTGCGGTATCGGCCCTCGGCCCCGGCAGTACGAGTCGTCCCGTATCCATCCATCGAGTCTGGTCGGTATCCTCCGGATAACCGCCAGGTCCAACCAATCACCGGTAGGTAGTAGTCCCTCTGCCAGGCTCACCGTCTACTACACAGCGAAACCGTTCTCGCCCCGGGGTACCATACCGGGTCCACCATGTATCCGTAATCGGCCTCATCCAACTCCTCGATTCGGGTTCACATATATCACTCTCGTACCGAGAAAACACATGGTGGATGCACCGAAATATCATATAAAAGGAAACCGGGTTTTTAAATAATTAACTATTCTCTTTGAAATATCCACGGTTCCCCAAATCCAGAATTAACATGGAAACAACATATCTCAATGCGTAATCTAAGCAAGTATGAAGATATCAATATATGTGTGCACTGGTATGAATATACAGTGTGCATGTGCGCAGGTATGAAGATATCAATATATGTGTGCACTGGTATGAGTATACAGTGTGCATGTGCGCAGGTATGAAGATATCAATATATGTGTGCGCTGGTATGAATATACAGTGTGCATGTGCGCAGATATGAAGATATCAATATATGTATGCACTGGTATGAATATACAGTGTGCATGTGCGCAGGTATGAAGATATCAATATATGTGTGCACTGGTATGAGTATACAGTGTGCATGTGCGCAGGTATGAAGATATCAATATATGTGTGCATTGGTATGAGTATACAGTATGCATGATATATAATTTATAGCAATCCTATGATGTGAGTGTCATGGCAATCACTAACGGTGTGAGCGTAGCATATCAATCGTGCTCGTGCGACTTGAACCGTAAGTGACAGTGCAGTGTCCTATGCTATCATTTCTATATGCAACAAAAGGGTAAGCTACTACAGTCCATATAAACATCTATACTAATTATCCTAACACGCCCTGACTCTTAACGCCATACGGGCGATTTCCCCATAGATGTTAAATCTACTCACCTGGTCGTGCGCTACGTGTAGCCGACCACCCGCTTCCCTTTCTTAGCTTCGTCCGACGTACCCGCCTGCGAACCTGGAATTACATAAGAATCCATATATAAGCAACTAACTCGCAAAACGCGATATCGAAGTCAAACGATACGCTCGCGTCGCGAACTAAACGCGCGTGTGTACGATACGCTAAACGTGTGCACGCGTCTAAAACAAACCCCGACACGCCGCGATACGCTGAATCATGGAACCCTCTCGTGTATCGCGCGTATCGCGCGAACCAAACGTACTAGAAATACGATATAACATCCCAGATTCTACCCAGGCTAACAACTTACAAAACTATACATACCACTGGCCTAGAAATAACAACAGACTCCTACCCAAGCAAACATCAACCAAAAATTCCCCTATCTGGCAGCAAATTGCGGCCAGAATGAATAAACTGACGGCCTCACTATGGGGTGGGGGTCTCGGGCTCTGGTGGTGTGGTCTATACCTTGTATACAAGCTCCAGTTAACTCAATTTCAACCTGAACTACTCGGGCCTATAGCAGATCACAGAAATCCAAAAAGTTCACTTAAAAACACTAAATTTGCACAATTAGAAACCCTATGGTATTTTGGTGTAATCTGGGATCTAACTAGGTTTACATGGTCTTAATAACACCTAATTATGCTAGGTTAACCAATACTAACAGCACTAAACCATAAGTCCACACAATTCACCATTTCAAGCACAAAATCTCACTTTTTACACAAACCGAAGCAAATCCTACGTAAGTTAAGAAATCTAGAGGGTTAGGCTCAAAGATTATACCTTATTAGACCCTAAGAAGCAGGAAGAGGGAGGAGGAGGAGAAGAGGTGAGCTGCTGTTGCTGCTGCTGCCTGCTGTGCTGCTGCTGATGCTGTAGTTGCTGCTGATGCTGATGCTTCTGCAGCTGATGCTGGTGCTGTGGCTGTGATGATGCTTCTGCAGCTGCTGCCTCTCTCTCTCTCAGCTGGGTGTGTGTGTGTGAGAGAGTGTTGTGAGAATGAGAAGTGAGAGTGAGAAAATGAGGCCCCAAGTCAACAACCCCCTCTCTCTTTCCCTCTCTCTTCATTTAATGAGCATGGCTCAAGCCATGCCCATACTCCCTCTCTCATGCACCAAGTCAACAAAAGAAAAAGAAAAGAAATTCAAATAAACAAAACACACAAATAAATAAAACCCAATTAAATCCCAAAACACGTAATACAAATAGGTTAACCCACCATGGTTGCTAATCATGGTTTTAACCCCAAATCTAAACCCTAGTTAACATGCACAAGTGTGTGTGTGCCTAAAAAATCCTAATAAAATATTCATTAATTAGAATAAAATATCTGAAACTTAATTTGGTAAACTTTTTACCAAAAACTATCTATTAAAAAATAATTAACCCCTAAACACGACCTAAGGTGTTACATTCCTTGTCTAAGATTTTTCCATAAATTGGTGATATTTAATCACCCTTGGATCTTTAATCCAACGGTCCCCATAATCCTTTTCCATTTGGAAAGATTTAGAAGCTTTTAGAATTTAATTCTATTAAACTGTAAGGCTTTCGAAGCCAGTCACGTGCTGACACGTGACCCTTGGTCACGTGTCAGCACGTGACCCCCAATTGAGTCCTTTTCTCAGCGTTTACATATGCTTCAATTGTAACCGTCACGTGTCAACACGTGACCATTGGTCACGTGTGAGCACATGACACCTTATTGAGGTAAGTCCTTCAGCCATTTGTTATTTTATTTCTGTTTTAATTGTCACGTGTCAACACGTGACCATTGGTCACGTGTGAGCACGTGATACCTCATTGAGGTAATTCCCGACTTTTAGAATTAAATTCTATTAAGCTGTGAATCTTTCAAAGCCTATCGCGTGCTAGCACGTGATCTTCAATCACGTGTGAGCACGTGACCTCAAATTGGGTCATCCTTCAGCCTTTTGCTTTCCGTTTTGTTTGATGGGATTTTTACCATCACGTGTTATCACGTGATACCTCATTGAGGTAATTCCTGATTTTTAATCAAGAAACAGGGCTAGCTCGTGCTGGCCAGTCGGGTACAGGGGTGGCATGGTCGGCCTTTGTAGGCCCTTTCTTCTGAGTTCTGGGACGTGCCTTCCGCCACGTGTACCGATCTTAGAGGTTGCCGATATCGATCATCATCACTAATATTTGAGGAGAAACAAATCTGTTGGTATGAACTGAAATGTGCCGAAGCGGAATCCGTTACCCTTCATATTCACAAACTGATGGAGGTCCTTTTCGGGTCTCCTTCAGATGTTGTCTTCCGTCAATCTCCCGATGGATTTTAGAGGTGGTCTCCTATTGCGTGTGGGTCTCAATGGGTTTTGAGGAGATTGGTGATTTGAAGAGTTTAGCGCCGAGTACCTGCAAAGAAGTCCCGGGGTGGTTTGGTACCACCGAGGACCCTCCGACGATCAAGTTAGCACGAGATCCGAGCAGAGTAACGGCTGAGTGGAATAGAAAATGGCTTACTTGACCCCTTTGTGATGGGAGTTTATATAGCGGTGGCGGCACGCAGCAGCAGGCGCAAGAAACTCTCCAGCAGTTACGCTCCCGACGTCACGCCCGCGTAGAGAGCGGATCGCCCATTAATGGGGATCGTGATGGCGTGAAACGTGGGATGTTGCTAGCGGAGAATCTACGCATGGCGAGATTTGCGGAGCGGCGGTTACGCCTGTGAGCGGTGGAGTTGGTCGGAGAACCGAGGAAGACGGCCTCGGCCGGGGAGCTCGGGGACGAGCGAGAAGGCCGAGGAGTCTTGGTCTTGTGGCAGCTCGGGGCGAGCTGAGGGGCCTGAGGAGGGCCAGCTTATGCTTGCAGGTCGGGTACAGGGGTGGCCTGGTCGGCCCCTGTAGGCCCTTTCTTCTGAGTTCTGGGACACTTCATCTGCCACGTGTCCTGATCTTGGGGATCGCCAATATTGAGTATCATCATTAGCCCCCCACTCTTGTCCCGACCAGCTAGCGGGTCGGGTCAGGAGTGGACTGCCGGGCCGCCCGGGGAGAGCTCCCTCCTAAGGTTTCGTCGGGACGCGTCCCCGGGCCGTGAGCTATCTTTTCTGCCAGCGATTCAGGGTGAGATCTCTACATTTAAGGAAGGTGCGCCGGTTCGTGCATCCTTCCATTGAAGCGACGGTCCATGTGTCAAGCGTCAGTTGGCTAACACGACGTGTGCAAACCTGCGATGCCTGAAAGGGTACGGTCCAGTGTGGGAACGACAAGTGGAGAAATCGGAGTCGTTGGATGCGAGGAGGCGTTTTGGCGGGAGATGAAAGGCGCCGTTGGATGAAGTCGCTCGCGGTGATAAATAGGGGTGGGGCCCGTTCCAGGGCCCCTACTCCTTCATATTTCCCCGTTCCAAGTCTTGGTTGCTCGGCGCTCGTCTTCTTTCTTCCGCTTTCGTTTCCAGAGGACCCTTCTTCTCAAGGTTAGATGTCTTCCTTTGTCGAGTAAGTAGATATCGTTGTGGGAGGTTCTAAGGACCCTTTAGGTGAGCCTGAGTCCTCCCGAGGAGCAGGGGTCGGGCCCTCTTCCCGGGATCCTGCGGCGGGGGCAGCCCCCAAAGAGGAAGCGGTAGATGCTGCCCCCGGCGCCTCGTGTTGGGTGAGGCATGAGAACGAGCTTGCCAATGCTCGGGCTCGCTTCCACATCCCCTCACGTTATATGCTTCGTCTGGCCAAGGAGGGAGAGAGGGCAGATCACGTACGAGGCGGGGAGATCGCCCTGTATTTGGAAGCTTTTTAGGGTGGAATACGCCTGCCCTTCTCTCCCGAGGTCGTCGAAGCGTTGAACTTTTTCGGGTTAGCCACTGGCCAGTTGGTGCCGAACTCGTGGAGGATTCTCCTCGGGTTCCTGATCTGCCTGAAGTTACAGGCGATTCCCTTCAGCCTCTCCCTCCTTGATTCTTCCCTCGTCTTCAAAAATCACCCTGGTGGTCGAGCGAGCGACCCGAGGTGGGTTTACCTCTCTTTCAGAAAACGGCAGGGGGCGCCGCCGGGATAGGGGTTGTAGCCCTACCTTCTTCCATTCACGACTGGAAGAAGAAGTTCTTCTTCGTTTCCCCTTCCGAGGGCGAGGACTGGCCCGTGCCTACAAACTGGTCGAGGGAGAAATGCTTGCCGGGGAACCAGTCCAGTGACCCCGTCGCGGTGAGAGTGGCGTCGTGGGAGCCCATCCCCCGTTTCGACGTGCTGCTGTCTAAGAGGGTCCTGAGTTGGGCCGGACTCAGCCCCGTTGAGTTCGTCGGTAAGTTTAGGTTTGTTTTTTGGTTTCTATATTGCTTGTGTCGCTGACTTCTTTACATTCGGTTTTGTGCAGGATGTTCATATCATAATTTTGCATTATTATATTCCCCATTCTTATTCATTTTACAAATAAATAGGTGCTTTTGATCCATGTCTGCTACATAGTTGCAGGTTACAGGTTCTCGGAACAAAACAGTGAAAATGATGAAAAGACGCTACAAAAGTGAGACTACGACCAACAAATAGAGAATCTTTATCATGCCTACAGTTTGAAGAATAAACGAAGATCAATGAACAATTTCACAAAGTACAAAGGCAGCGCAAGATTCAAGACTTCAACACGAAGCGAACGGTAAAAGTCCACAATATTCTGCATTGTAGGAATCTGGAAAAAACTAGAAGACAATCTGAGAAACCAAGTGAAGAAACCAGAAGCCAAATGCAACAGGAAGCAGCCCAGAAGAACAGAGCCATTGACTCCACCATATGGCCGCGGATCCACGGCCAAACAGGGCATATGGCCGTGGATCCGCGGTCGTGCTAAGCACGTGTCGGTGCAAAAGTTGTCGGTGGTGGCGGTGCGTTGACTAGGCTTCTCAGGGTAGTTTTGTAAATGTAGATAGGGATCAGATGTAACCATAGGGTTTTTATAATCTATAAATAGAAATCCTAAAGCTCTTTTTGGAGCATGCCTCTTCTTGTGCCTCATTTTATTCATCTAAATTCAAAATTTTAATTGCTGTAAATGTTTGAAGAGTGCATCAAATAAAGTAAGTCCTTCTTTTCTATGCCCTAGTTAATTTTTCTTTCTGCCCTAGTTAATTTTATTTATCTGCCCTAGTTTAGCACTTTTAATTATCTGTCGTAGATTAGATAATTAGGTTATTAAAAACAAACATAAAAATGAATTTTTTTTATCAATTCCCTAATGAGTGAGTAGTTCCTCACTTGTTAGGGTAAGGAATAGGAAAGGTTTGAGAGATGAAAATCTCTCACCCCTTTCTTGCCCATCATACATTTTTATAGGACTCCATGCATACATACACACACCGCTCACTACGGCACCCTATCCCAAGAGGTAGCGTCGATACCGTAGTTTAAAAAACCGGTTGTGTATGTTTTCCATGGAGGTTAGGGTAAGAATTAAGAAAGGACGGACAAGGACCTAGAGAAAAAATATAGTTTCTTCCCGATCGTGCTAATCCCCTTTATTAATTATTACCATAACACCTAAATAGATCTTAATTAGGGCATAGAAAGCAGTGAGGAATATTGAATTTCCAAACTTCCTAAACCTAACCCTAGCAAGGTTTTAATCCTAATCTAAATCAACCTTAGTTTTTATTGATAATCCAATCTACCACAATTGGAATTAACTCGTTAGAGCAAATAGAAAATATACAAAATCCCTGTGGACCGACCCGTACTCAACTGGCTAGCTACCAATCGACGCCGTTCTTGATTGCGGTTAATATTCTTTGATTCATCAATTAAAAGCGCATAAGCATGCAATAAACATCATTATCAATCAAATGGCGTCGTTGCCGGGGATGGCGTAGTTATTTTCTTTTTGCAATTTCGGGTTAATATAAAATTTAAAAAAATCGTAAAAAAATATAAAAATATAAAAAATTTATCATCTTGTTATTTTTTGAAGGGTGTTTTGTTTGAATTGTGCAGGATCGACGAACGGATTCAGATCTGGAAAATTCCAGAGAGCGAAACAGCAAACGACAGATCTAAACCAACAGAGGAGAAGCACAACAGAGAAACAGAAAAGGTTTGGAGATCTGAACAGACCGACTGACCACGGAACCACCGCATTGACCCGCTTTTGACCGCGGAACCGCCGCAGGGTGGTGACGTCATCATTTGAAAAATCTCTGTAAGCTTTCTTTTCTTCTTCTGAACCCCCTGATCTCCTCTGAGAAATTTTCCTGCAGGGTTCTTTACGCAAAAAAACTTCTCTCCCTTCTCCAATAAGTTGATCTTGTGCAGGATTCTTTACGCCTCAATAAAAAAAAATTGGCAAGTAGCTTGATTGTGTTTTACTGCTTTGCATTTTTAAACTGACTTTTAAGGGGCTTTAACACCAATCCAGATTGGGTGGAGATTTCATTACCCTTCCTAGGACCCCAAAAATCACAAAAAGCATATTGCATTGACCATCGAGTTAATTAAAAAAGATTAGACTCAGCCTTAAGGACTGTCGCGCTCAATAGGACAAAGGAATAGTTGTAGGCATCGATCGTTTATCTAAACCAGACTTTGTGGTGCCTAGGCTAGACAAGTGGGGAAAGGTAACTTTAAAAGGCCCGTCTCACGGTAATTCGTGAGTGGATCCCTCCTTTCCTTACTTGTGCTTACCTGGCCACAATTGGCGGTGAAGAGGCGATTTGTGGTCCTCACAACTTGCCCTTTGGAACGGTTAGGAGCAGTCTAGTTGACCTAGGTGACCCTAGATCTAGGCTTGATTGTGCATATTGTGATTGATTAAACGTGTGTCTAAGCTTTTTATTGAAAATCTTTTTTGCAAAAAGCTCCTTATAAAAAAACACAAAACAGAAAAAAATTTACAAAAACTTGCCACTTGTCGCTAAGAAATCCATTGCACCACACTTACACCCACTTCCTTCCATTGACGTTTTCTTACCCCCCACCTTCTGTTTTCACCTTTTGACTACACTGCACCTCTTTAGTGTATGTCCGGTTGGACTAGGGACACTAGCGCCCGATTAGTCCGTGTCTCGTTAGTACCGACTGACGACGCTTTCGACTCCGAAGTCGAAATTCCATCCACTTCTTTACCTTCATCTTCATATTCTTCGTCCTCTAAGGAGATGTCAGGATTCAATCCTAACAACCCCTTACCCGCGGGACTGTTTCCACCTCCACTAGGTGCGAATAACCCACAACACCCACCTGTTGAAGCGCCCCAACGAATTGCGCTCCAGGATCTTTTCTACCCTATCTGCACCGCTTTACCCACTTGTCTTTCACTTCCACCGGCTAATGGGGATAAGTTTGAGATTAAACCCCACTTCATCAACAAGTTGCCCAAATTTCACAGGCTGGAATCCGAAGATGCCTATATCTTCATAAACAAATTCCAGAATGTTTGCGCAATGATGAAGACTACACAACTTTCTGATGATGCTATAAGGCTATGTGTCATTCCATTCACTCTATGTGACCTAGCCGAGAAATGGTTATATAGCACAGCATCACACTCGATTAAAAATTAGGAAGAGTTTGTTAAGGCTTTTCTTAAAAAGGTTTACCCACACCACAAGACCGCGAGAATTCGTAATGAAATTATTCAATTTTCCCAGCTTCCTTCCGAACCTTTTTGGAAGTGTTTTGAAAGATTTAAAGACCTACTTGTTCAATGCCCTCACCACGGTATCGAGAATTGGCAACTTTGCCAAACTTTATACGAAGGATTGAACCCAGCAACTAAGCAGTTGTTGGAAACCATTTGTCAAGGTCACTTTCTTACAAAATCAAGCGAGAAAGCTGGGCAGTTTCTCGACGATCTTGCTGAACAAACACTTCAGTGGGAAAGCACTAAGACCACCTCATCTACTTCATCAGGTCAGTCTAGGGCAGGCATACATCAACTAGACATGTCGATTGCAATGAAGGCCGAAATGGCCGCACTTATGAAAAAACTAGAAGCAATTGAGAACAAATTCTCATCGCCTTCTCCTGCCCCTGCTTTACCCCCACGCACTGTTTGCGCTTGTTGTTCGGATCCATCCCATCTAACCGACGAGTGTCCTTACAATCCACCTGTTCAAGAACAAGATCAAGTCAATACTGCCTTTCAGCAAAGACAAAGAAATGATCCAAACTCTTCGACTTATAATCTTGGTTGGAGGAGCCACCCAAATTTTGCTTGGAATCAAAATCAACAATTCCAAGGCAACAACAACTTTCAAAGGCCTCCTCCTCCACAACAACAAGCACCTCAACAAACTCAATACCAGCAACCTTTCCAACCCCAACTTTACCCAAACCAAATGAACAATTTTGTACCCAACAACTCTTATCCTCAAAACAATTTTGTTCAGCCGAATAACGATAAGGTTTCCTCGCTAGAACGAAGTCTAGATGCGTTTTTAAAACAATCTACACAATCCGCAGCAAGGTTGGAAACTTCCATTCAGTCTTTGGTGCAAAACAGCGCTTCACATGATCAAAGCATCAAATCAATTGAGGCTCAAATTGCACAACTAAATGCTGCGTTGAGCGAGCGAGAAAAGGGAAAGCTTCCGTCTCAACCATTGCCAAATCCCGGTCACACACACAACGCATATGTTGCTTATGAACAACAAAATCATAATGTGAATGCTGTGACCACGTTGAGATCTGGAAGAGTGTTGCACAATAATGTGGGTAATAGTGATGACACCCCTGCCGGTGTTTCTTCTTCATCTTCTTCTTCTTCTTCATCTTCATCTTCTTCAGAGCCTATTCTTCATTCTTCACAAGGCTCTACTTCTTCTACTTCTAACGGACCCACATCTCACTTCACGAACACACCAACACTGGGATCCGTTCCAACTCCGTAATCTACTCCACAAACATTGGACTCAACAAATTTTCAAAATGTTCCATTTCCAAACAGGTTGAGATCCAATAAACCAACTCCCCAAATGGAGAAGATTGTGGAGTTATTCAAGCAGGTTAGCATTAACATACCTATCTTGGATGCAATCCAACAAGTCCCTTCTTACGCTAAAATCTTGAAGAACTTATGCACCACGAAGAGAAAATCTCAGGTACCCAAGAAAGTGTTCGTAGCTAGTGCCGTGAGCAATGCTATTACCCAACCTCAGCCTTTGCCCCAAAAACGAAAGGACCCTGGCTGTCCTACAATTTCAATAACAATTGGGGATAAGAACATCAATCGAGCACTTTTAGATCTTAGTTCCAGTATTAACATGCTTCCCTATTCCGTTTATGAGCAATTAGGTGTTGGAGAGTTGAAACCCACTCATTGTACTCTCCAAATAGCTGATCGATCCATCACCCATCCTAGGGGTGAGTTCGAGGATGTGTTGATCAAAGTAGGGGACTTCATATTCCCTGTTGATTTCATTGTTATGGATACACAGCCTGTGGCTAACCCACGGAACCAAATTCCAGTGATCCTCGGTCGACCATTTTTGGCCACTTCCAATGCTGTAATCAACTGTCGCAACGGCTCTATGACTCTATCCTTCGGGAAGATGTCAAGTGAGTTCAACATTTACAAGATAGGAAGTCTGCCCTCCGTGCCTAAAGCTAGTATACTTGATGTTTGCTCGATCCACAAAATCACGCAGGAGGACTGTGAGCTCAAAAAATTTCTATTCGATCACAACAGTTTTGACGCCACTAGTGCGTTCCTCCTTGAATCTGACACAGTTTGCACAACCGATAGCGATTACGAGTGTTTCACTTTTTCGGACGATTTTTAAGACTCACGACCCGAGTTTGAGTCCTTTGAATTTTCGGATGAGTTAGTTGAACCATCCGACTCGGTTGGTTACAGTCATTTCGAACTATTGATGGAATCTTTCGAGTTCGAGACAGTATCACCAATTTTACCTTCAATTGTTTCACCTCCAAAACTCGAACTCAAGCTGTTGCCGTCTCATCTTAAATACGCTCACTTAGGTGAGAATGAGACCCTTCCTGTTATCATCTCGGTATCTCTAGCTCTCGAGCAAGAGAAAGCCCTTTTAATGGTCTTACAAAATAATCGACAAGCTTTTGGCTTGGACTATGGCGGACATCAAGAGGATTAGTCTCCTTATAGTTGAACATCATATACATATGATGGATGATACCAAGCCAGTAAAGGATCCACAGAGACACCTCGAGAATTTTGTGGTTAATCAACCTCCACCTATAGAAGTTGAACCACCACCTTTTCTTCTAATAAAATACGAGAATACCAATATTCCACTCATAATTGAACATTCACATTCTCGTTTTTATTTATCATCACCTTTTATCTCCTTGCATTCACGTTCACACAAACCCTGTCCATACCATCACTTATCTCTTCCCCACTTCTTCTTCCCTCTATACAACATGTTCTTCCACCGACCGATACTTTACACTGATAAATTCTTCAAATGGTTGGTGTTGACTTTTGGTCTTTGCAAAGCTTGGTATCGCCCAATAATTTTGAACCCCCTCTTTAAAAGCTTAGCATTGTTTAACTCAAGTTTGGAGGGGTATAATTTGGCTTTCAAAAATAACATAAAAAAATAATAATAAAAATTTAAAAAAAATATATAAAAAAAAAATTGGGTATTTTTGTAAATTTTCAGATTTTAAAATAAAATAAAATTTTTATTTACAAATAATTTCCTCTTTTTAGAGGGGTTTATTTGCAAATATCCGTCACACTTCCCCTATAAATAACCCCGACCCTCACTGCGGAATATCAAACCCTAAAAATTTCTCACAGCAAACCCTAGCCGCCGCCTCGATTCTGCAGCACGATCGCTCTGCGCCGCCGCTGATCCGCCGCAAGAACCCATTTGCGTCGCGCTTCCGCCGCAGCTGTGTGTCTTCACCCTCTGATTTTTTCAGGGGAGGTTCGATCTCTGTAACCCATCTCTGTTTTTAAATTTTTAGATCTATATCTTATCTGATGGCACCCAGTATGCAACTGGAGCGTGACTTTTCACAAATTTTTTCACATGCGGTGTATGGAAGTTATTTTCCGAATGAGATAGCACGTAGGGGATGGAACTTTTTGATATATAATCACCCAAACGCCTATGCCCTTCCGGAATTAGTCACTCGTTTTTACCAGTGCATGGAAGATGGGTGTCTCGCCCAATACGGCTTTATAAAATTACAGTGGGGTGATAGGGGAGTTTATAATTGATAGAGACTTCATACATGAAGTCACATTAATCCCTAGGATACCCGCTCATGATCAACCGTTACAGTTTGAGGATTACATGCCCTTAATGGGCACTGATTGCTCGAGGGAGCCGCGGAAGGGGATCCAAGCGAGAACCCTTCTCGCAAATGTTTTAACTGTGTGCCGGTGGGCACAAAACAATATTTTTGGGAGCTCCCACAACACCACATTTTTCACACCCTCACTGCATATCGTGCACACACTCATGCCAAGAAACCCTCGTTTCGACATGTGCACGGTTTTACTAAATTCAATTGGTGCGGGCAAAAGAGCCGCAAACTATCTTTGTCCCATGCTTGTTACACAACTATGTCGATATTTCCTCCCTGTGGAGGAGTTCGAATTTTACATGCTTGGAGGCATACCCGTCAATCCTCTCATTGAGGGCGTTTCTACGTCCTATACACGATTGACGGATGTGTGGTCAAGAACTGAACCGGTGGAGCACGTACCCGCCCGCACACCTAGCTCCAGCTCGGCTGCGAGCGAGGGAGAACTCACCTCTTTAGAACATGCAAATTTGATGCGAAGAGCTGTTAGGGGGATAGATGAGTTGAGGGGGATATCTAGGGAGCATGATAGGCGGTTGACTGAAGTAGAGCAAGGGATCCGAACCCTGCTGGGTAGGGAGGAACGTTCTCATTCACGCTCAAGGGCACGGTGTGGGGTCGAGCAGTGAGGGCACTGCTTTTCGTAAGTTTGGGGGAGTTGGTGGTTGTAAATAGTTATCTTTTTGCATTGCATATTTTTTTTAAAAAAAATTTGTATATATTTTTCTTTTTCTTTTGCATGTTTAAATTTTGCATTGCATCTATATAAAAATCATAAAAAATGAAAAAAAAATGAAAATAAAAAAATATATAAAAAGAAAAAAATCAAATAAAAAATGAAAATTTTTAAAAATTAAAAAAATTCAATTTTGGCCATAATTGACTTGAGTTTGACAAGACGGTTAACTAGCGAGGAAAAACTAGATCCTAGACTTAGTAAATTAAAAACCCTAAAAATAACCTTTCTTAAAATTTAACGGTAGAAAAATATATGTCTTTGTAGTTTACTTAGAAATAGGCAAATTTTGAGTTCACTTCTTAGGTTAAATCAAAATAATGGAAAAGTATTGATATTTTTATTAAAATATAAGTCTGAAAAATAATTTCTAAGGTTAAGTCTAAATTCTGAAAATATATACCCTACAACTTGCACAAACACGAACCTTGAAACTTGGAATAGTAGAAGAGACCTTGAAATGCTCTTGTCTAAAGTCCTTAGTATGAAGGAAAATAAAATAAAAATACAAGTGTGAATAAAGAGATAAAAAAATGAACACTGGTTTTTGTAATTACTTAAGGCTGCATAAATAGAAAAAAAATATTTAGCGAGGGCGCTTTATCACCTAGTGCCTTAGACCAACTGGTTTCGGAGTCACCGCTAAAGCCTTAGGTGTTACAAGACTAGGAATTACGCTTTAATATGCAAACACATTTTGTAATCGGTCGTTAGTACCTCAAAAAGTATTAACGGTCGCATGAAGGATGTGTGAGCAATTTCATCTAAAAATTCACCAACTAAAAATACTTTGGACAATGGACAAGAGTATAAGAGCTTGAACTGAATTTCCAAGTGTAGGGGTGATATATACACACACGTAGGGGTATATGATTGGGATTTGGATGAGAGATAGGAATGAAAAATAGGACTTATATTTCTAGTAGAGATGATAGAAATTCCTAAGTTGAAATGGAACCTTAGAAGGAAAACTTAAAAGATGCTAATGTAGGGTGTTTTTCGTCACCCCATTGAGATGGGAATGCGCGCGCGCTTGTCAGGCGCATTACAGATTCCCTCTACCTAGGGTAGGCTAGGGTTTAATGATTGTGGGGATCTGAATCTCCGGCAGCCATGGACTAAGCTGCCGTTAATTACGCCTCGCATTTGGAGCGAGAGAACCTCCGATCGACGGGTTAAACATGTCATGCGAACTCAATGTGTAGTGTTGTGTTTTGGAGGGGTTTTGGATATATCGGGGGCCCACAGAGTTTTTACGGGGGTCCCGCTACCCGGATAGCGGGCTGGGGGTCAAGGTGGCTAGCAGCCCCTTGCGGGATGCGGGGCAGCGCCCCAGCCCAAAAAATTTTTTAGAGGGACAGTGTTGTGGAGTGTGTGAGTATCTATATATATATATATATACATACATGTATACATATATATATATATATAAAAGGGGAAAAGCGACAAGAGGACGCGTGGGGCCAGCGCCTCGCATGCCTAGCGCACCACGTGTCCGACATGTGGTGCGCTTAGGCGCTTTGCGCTCAGGCGCTTTGCGCTCAAGCGCTAGCGCACCACGTATCCGACACGTGGGCGCTGGGCGCTTGAGCGTTGTGCGCTTAGGCGATGTGCGCTCAAGCGCTAGCGCACCACGTGTCCGACACGTGGGCGCTGGGCGCTTGAGCGCTGTGCGCTTAGCACCACGTGTCCGACACGTGGGCGCTGGGCGCTTGAGCGCTGTGCGCTTAGCACCACGTGTCCGACACGTGGGCGCTGGGCGCTAGGCGCCTGAGCGCTGTGCGCTTAAGCGTTAGCGCACCACGTGTCCGACACGTGGGCGCTGGGCGCCCGAGCGCTGGGTGCACCACGTGCCCGGCACGTAGGCGCTGGGCGCTTGGGGCACTAGGCACTTGGGCGCCGGCGAGGAAAAGGGGATTTTAGCCCCAGAAATAGGATTTAAAATCCCAAAAGAGGATTTAGGGTGGAGTTAAACTCCTAAGATGTTTTGGAGTTGATGAAAGGGGTTCTTTTTTGGAGCCCTGGGTCTTCTCAAAAATGGGGTTTTCAGAGATGGGGCTCCTTCTTCCTCCTCTGTTGGCAGGATCTTGAAGATCAAGAGATGTGAGATTTTAAAAATCTTTTCTTTTTGAGATCTGATGAAAGATCTAAACTCCCCTTTGTGGGATTTGTGGTGAAAACCTATTTAGTTTTGGAAAAAGAAGAGTAAAGCTCTTGATTTAATTTCAAAAGAAAGAAGAAGGTTTAGAACCTTCAGAAAGGGGAAAGAGGCACAAATCCTAGATTTTTGAGGGGAATGAAAAAAAGACTCTTAGATATTTTCATCATGTTGCCTTATATAGGCTTACATATTTACATGTAGCCCCTTGGTATTTACAAAATGGCATTTTGCCCATCCCATGGCTCATGTGCCATTTCTTTTTGCACATAAGCCATGGGCTTACAAAAATTTGGCTTATGCCCATTTTGCATACATTCATGCATAAAAAATTACATAAAAATTATTTATTACATGATCTATATTTTGGCATGGAGGAGGCTGGCCGCGGGCTCGACTTGGGCATGGGACCGCTTGACCTGGGCTTGGGCCCACCTGGTTTAGTGTTGACCTTGACTTTGACTCGGTCAAATGGGGGTGCAAATTTTGACCCCAACAAAGTGCCCCCCCATCAATAAATGCACACCGCACATTTGAGTTGTGTGCATGAAATTGATGGATCTTGAAGCTGAACTTCGAGGTGGAACATCATTCCGGGGGCGGAGCATCATCCCGGGGAGCATGATTCCCGGGGATCGGAGCATCATTCTGATTCGCGGAGCATAATTCCAAGGATCGGAGGAGATCGGAGCATCATTCCGAAGCACGGAGCATAATTCCAAGGATCGGAGCATCATTCCGAATGGCGGAGCATGATTCCAGAGATCGGAGCATCATTCCGAAGGGCGGAGCATCATTCCAAGGATCGGAGCATCATTCCGAAGAGCGGAGCATGATTCCAGGGGATCGGAGCATCATTCCGAAGAGCGGAGCATGATTCCAAAGATCGGAGCATCATTCTGATGAGCGGAGCATGATTCCAGGGGATCGGAGCATCATTCCGAAGAGCGGAGCATGATTCCAGGGATCGAAGCATCATTCCAGGGATCGGAGCATCATTCTGATGAGCGGAGCATGATTCCAGGGATCGGAGCATCATTCCGAAGAGCGGAGCATGATTCCAGGGGATCGGAGCATCATTCCGAAGAGTGGAGCATGATTCCAGGGATCGGAGCATCATTCCGATGAGCGGAGCATGATTCCATGGGGTCGGAGCATTATTCCAAAGAGCGGAGCATGATTCCAGGGATCGGAGCATCATTTCGACGAGCGGCAGACATTCTGACCGAAGCATAATATCGATGCAGAGGTTGATTCCCAGGCGAAGCATAATCCCGACGGGGAAGGCAAATACTCCGAGGCGAAGCATGATTTCGACACGGGGTACATTCTGAGACGGAGCATGATTCCGGCGCAGAGCTTGTTGGCCGACTTGATTCCGAGACTAAGCATAATTTTGACAGGGAAGGCAGATACACCGAGGCGAAGCTTGATTTTGACACGGGGTGCACATTCTGAGACGAAGCATGATTCCGACGCAGAGCTTGCTGGTTGACTTTATTCTGAGGCGCAGCATAATTCCGACGAGGAGTTCGTTGGTTGATTCCGAGCCGAAGCATAATTCCGACAGGGAAGGCAGATACACCGATGCGAAGCTTGATTTCGACATGGGGTACACTCTGAGATGAAGCATGACTCTGACGCAGAGCTGGTTGGTTTATTTGATTCCGAGGAGAAGCATAATTCCGACAGGGAAGGCAGATACACCGAGGCGAAGCTTGATTTCGACGCGGGGTACACTCTGAGACGAAGTATGATTCCGACGCAGAGCTGGTTGGTTGATTTGATTCCGAGGCGGAGCATAATTCCGGCAGGGAAGGCAGATACACCAAGGCGAAGCTTGATTTCGACGCGGGGTACACTCTGAGACGAAGTATGATTCCGACGCAGAGCTGGTTGGTTGATTTGATTCCGAGACAGAGCATAATTCTGGCAGGGAAGGTAGATATCCCGAGGCGAAGCATGATTTCAACACGGGGTAAATTCTGGGACGGAGCATGATTCCGCCGCAGAGGTTGTTGGTTTGATTTGATTTGGGTTGACATCAGCATCGCTGCACGGGAATATGGTACCAGGAGCGAATCATGATTTGCCATGAGAGGATTTGGGATTTTTTTTTTGTCGGCATCTGCATTGCTGCACTGGAATAATGCCAGGAGCAACTCATCATTTACCCCGGGAGGATTTGGGAATTGGTTTTTGCTTGGCATCAGTATCGTTACACTGGAATATGGTACCAGGAGCGAATCATCATTTGCGCTTTCTTATCAGGAAGCGATGGCTTAGGAGACAGGTTTTAGGTCCCTATCATTTAATACTTTTCAATTTTGTGAGCCGTAAGGGTCTCACAAAGCATTTTCTCCCTACGGGTCGTAAGGATCTCGTAGCTGTATTTTCTCCTTAGGAATCGTGGGGACTCCTAAGTGTGTTGCTCCTTTGTGAGTCGTAAGAATCTCACACGGGAATTTTCTCCTCACAAAGTCGAGAAGACTTTGTGAATGCATTTCATCTCTTTTTTTTACGAGTTTTTGCTCTTTCGGGTTTTTATAAACTCGCCGGCAGTCCTGCTGTTTTTACTCACGGAACCCTTTCGGGTTTTCATCCGTGCCCATTTTGCTTGTGGACATACCTTTTTTTTTTAATCTTCACCGCCGGTAGGACTTTGAATGTGGTCTCACCGGTAGGACTTGGGAGGGATTGGGATTGTTTTACGCCCGTGGATTGTATACGGTTTTGCAGGATGTATGATCCAGACCGTAAGGCCGGAAAAATTTCGGGACTTTGTCGGCGTCTGCATCGCTGCACTGGAATATGGTACCAGGAGTGACTCGTCATTCGCCGTTGGGGTATGGGATTTGGAATTTGGTTGGCGTCTGCATCGCTACACTGGAATATGGTACCAGGAGCGACTCATCATTCGCCATTGGGGTATGGGATTTGGAATTTGGTTGGCGTCTGCATCGCTGCACTGGAATATGGTACCAGAAGCGACTCATCATTCGCCATTTGGGGATTGGGGAGCGATGGCTTAGGAGACAGGTTTAGATCCCTATCGCCTAAGGCTTTTCAATTTTACGGGCCGTGAGAGTCCCATAAAGGCATTTTCTCCCTACGAGTCGTAAGGATCCCGCAGGTGTATTTTCTCCTTAGGAGTCGTGAGGACTCCTAAGTGTGTTGTTCCTTCATGAGTCGTAAGGATCTCACAAAGGTTTGTTCTCCTCATGTATCGTGAGGACACATGAGTAGAGCATAATTCCAAAGACGGAGACCAGCCGCGTAACTGGTGATTACGGTGGGGCATGGGTATGATTAGAATTATTTGAGCCCGTGGATTGTATACGGTGGTCAATTTGGGGACTGGCCGTAGGGCTGGAGGAATTACGAGAAATTGGATTTTGGTCGGCGTCTGCATCGCTGCACTGGAATATGGTACCAGGAGCGATCATCATTCGCCGTTGGATTTATTTTTACCGCGATTGCTCTATCTTTTCAGCTTTTCTTATCGCGAAGGTCGTGATTGCCCTATCATTTCGGCTTTTATTCGCGGTTGCCCTATCATTTCGGCTTTATTTTTCATCTTTATTTTACTCGCTGATTTTTATTGCAAGTTGCCCCATCATTTCGGCTTTTCTTTTTATTTATTTATTTACGCATTCCCTTTTTTTTATTTACACTTTTTTTTATTTACACTTTTTTTTATTCCCAGTTTAACGACTTAGAGGTCGATGTTCCCAGTTTAATGACGTGGTGGTCGATTGTTTTCAAAGAAAGGCAGATGTCTGAGAGAATCAGTTTCACGAAGAACTTCAGTCTCCGTTTGTAAGAAATTGGCGGTCGCAGCTGGACAGTTTGTTAACACGCCTTTAGATAGTTCTATCTCTCCTGCCTTGTATTGCTTTTCGACCCAATCTTTGAAGACAAAGCAGTCCTCAATGGCATGACCTATCACTCTGTGATAGGGGCAGTATTTGGGGTCGTCGGTCATATTCGTTTCCTGCGATCTTTTTGACTCTGGCAGTTGTAGACCGTTCCTCAGGGCGTCTTTGAATATTTTACGGATTTTGTCCCTTCTGAAGGAATAAACCTTATCTAGCTTCTGAGGCTGGAGATTCTCCTTCAGTGGAGATTCTCCTCCCTCTCCGAACACTAGCTTCTGAGGCTGGTTGGCATTAGGCCTTCTCATCCCTTGCTTATTTCGGTTAGCCGAAGTGTTAAAAGATTCAGAATCGTCGGAATTTCCGCCTTTGCGATTATCGTCCTTACGGTTTCTCGAGGACCTATTGTTATTTTGGGAATCCGAGGAGGACTCCTGCTTTGAGCGCTCCAACATCTGGACTTTTCTGGTCAGCTCTTGGAATGTTTTGAGACCCGCGGTGCATAGAAACGGGGCCATCCAATTGTTGAGATTTCCGACGAGGAGACTGACAGATTGGTCCTGCTCTATCGGCGGTTCACATTTGACGGAGAGATTGCGCCATCGGATTATAAAGTCCGTGTTAATTTCGTTTTTCTTTGGCTTGGTCCTTAGGAGCTCGGCAATGGTGATCTTATCGCTGAAGCTCATGAACCTTTGTCGAAACAAAGATTCCATTTGGACGAAAGTAGTAACGGAGCCATCCGGTATGCTCGCGTACCAGTCGAAAGCAACATCGGTCAAGCTATTAACGAACTAGCGGAGGAGAAGCGCATCGTTGCCCCCAGTATTCCTACATGAGGCTTTAAAGTGGGCGATGTGCTGATTCGCATTTCCCGTCCCATCGAATCTTCCGAATTTAGGGATGACATAGCCGCTAGGAAATTCTACCAGATCATACTGAGCAGGGTATGGTCTCCCACTGCTGCTGATATCTTTTTGCGCTTCGGCTTCGGCTACTAATGTTTTGACTTTGTTGGCAACCAAATCCATGATTTGATCTTGAGTTAGAGGGCTACTGTCATCGGTAGCCAAGACATTTCCCGAGATAGGATGCGACTGACTTTCATACGGTCCGCCCACCTTTGGATTTGAGGGAACAGGCGTCGGCTGTTTCGGGACACCGTTTCCCGGTTCATGAGAGCCCTGCGTCTGATTGGGCGGCTGAGAGGCAAGTTGGGCCGTGAGCTGTAAGACGACGTTCGTCAAGTCGTCAATTCTTTAGTAGAGCTTGGCCATCTCCTTGTCTTTGCTTCTGAGCTGTTTTCGGAGCTCTTGGAGAAGTTGTTGCTCTGTGTTCTTAGGACGGAAGATTGGTTCATCTTCGCTTTCCGAGCCCGACTCCTAATGGACCGAAGGGTCTTTCTTCCTATCATCCTCATCGAGAGGGTTTTCATCATCCAGCGGAGGCGGCTGTTCTTGGGAAGCGGCAACCACATTCAAGCCAGATTGGATTTGAGATGTGGTGGCCCCGTCCTTGCTCTTGCTGCGTGTGCCCACCATGTAGACAGTGTGGACCACATATCCAGCCATTTCCTCATCTTTGGCGGGGTAACCCTGTTCCTCGAACCTCATGCGGTTCAGCCTAGCAGGAGCCCTAGCCCTTTTGTTGGATCTATACCTGAGCCTTTTCTGCCTTAGCTTCTCAATTTTAAGGGCATGGCGGGCATCTGTTTCCTGGGAAGCCATCATGAGTCGATTAGCGGGGAGCTTAGAGAAGATACCCGATCGAGCAGTTGTCAGGGGCACCACCGAAGATTGCTCGAGAGGCCTTGTTGCATTGTTGGTGTTGATGGCCTTGCCCTCAGCTAGGGCCAAGGAGAGTCGTTCAAACACCGACTTGCGTTTGAGTTGGGGCACCTTCGAGACCACCACATTTGGCCTTTTTGCCTTTCGAGACCGGTTTGTCTGTCACCGGGGCTTGAGGAGCTGGGACGGCGTTAGCTGACACGAACATAATAGAGCCAAATGGTAGTGGCCCCTCCTCCCATTGTCGCCCAAGACTGGCCGGAAGGACCGTCCTGGAGTCCATCTTCATCGTGCAGGAGACGGGATTTATGTCGAGAGCTGAGCTTGTTCTTGGAGACATTGTTGGAAAGTGATTGCTTGAAAACCTGCATGAAAGAGAATTATTTTAGTATAAATATAGATATGTATATTGATTGAGTTCGCCTGAACGTTTAACCCGAAATATGGGAGGAGAGATTGGTCCCACCGGACGTGCCAGAATCTGTAGGGTGTTTTTCGTCACCCCATTGAGATGGGAATGCGCGCGCGCTTGTCATGCGCATTAAAGATTCCCCCTGCCTAGGGTAGGCTGGGGTTTAATGATTGTAGGGATCCGAATCTCCGGCAGCCGCGGACTAAACTGCCGTTAATTACGCCTCGCATTTGGAGCGAGAGAACCTCCGATCGACGGGTTAAACAGGTCATGCGAACTCAATGTGCAGTGTTGTGTTTTGGAGGGGTTTTGGATATATCGACGGGCCCACAGAGTTTTTACGGGGGTCCCGCTACCCGGATAGCGGGCTGGGGGTCAAGGGGCTAGCAGCCCCCTTACGGGGTGCGGGGCAGCGCCCCGGCCCAAAAATTTTTTAGAGGGACAGTGTTGTGGAGTGTGTGAGTAGCTATATATATACATACATGTATACATATATATATATAAAAAGGGGAAAGGCGCCCAAAGGACGCGTGGGGCCAGCGCCTCGCGTGCCTAGCACACTACGTGTCCGACATGTGGCGCGCTTAGGCGTTGTGCGCTCAAGCGCTAGCGCACCACGTATCCGACACTTGGGCGCTGGGCGCTTGAGCGCTGGGCGCTGGGCGCTTGAGCACTGGGCGCTGGGCGCACCACGTATCCGATACATAGGCGCTGTGTGCTCAAGAGCTAGCGCACCACGTCTCCGATACGTGGGCGCTGTGCGCTTGAGCGCTGTGCACTTAGGCGCTGTGCACTTAGGCGTTGTGCGCTCAAGCGCTAGCGCACCACGTGTCCGACATGTGGGCGCTGTGCGCTCAAGCGCAAGCACACCACGTGTCCGACACGTGGGCGCTGTGCGCTCAAGCGCTAGCGCACCACGTGTCCGACATGTGGGCGCTGTGCGCTCAAGAGCAAGCGCACCACGTGTCCGACACGTGGGCGTTGGGCACTTGAGCGCTGGGCGCTTGAGCGCTCGGCGCCTGAGTGTTGTGCGCAAAAGCGTTAGCGCACCACGTGTCCAACATGTAGGCGCTGGGCGCTCGAGCGCTGGGCGCACCACGTGCCCGGCACGTGGACGCTGGGCGCTTGAGCGCTTAGGGCGCTAGGCGCTCGGGCGCTTGGGCGCCGGCGAGGAAAAGGGGATTTTAGCCCCAGAAATAGGATTTAAAATCCCAAAAGAGGATTTAGGGTGGAGTTAAACTCCTAAGATATCTTGGAGTTGATGAAAGGGGTTCTTCTTTGGAGCCCTGGGTCTTCCCAAAAATGGGGTTTTCGGAGATGGGCCTCCTTCTTCCTCCTCTGTTGGCAGGATCTTGAAGATCAAGAGATGTGAGATTTTAAAAATCTCTTCTTTTTGAGATCTGATGAGAGATCTAAGCTCCCCTTTGTGGGTTTTGTGGTGAAAAACTATTTAGTTTTGGAAAAAGAAGAGTAAAGCTCTTGATTTAATTTCAAAAGAAAGAAGAAGGTTTAAAACCTTCAGAAAGGGGAAAGAGGCACAAACCCTAGATTTTTGAGGGGAATGAAAAAAAGTCTCTTAGATATTTTCATCATGTTGCCTTATATAGGCTTACATATTTACATGTAGCCCCTTGGGCTTTACAAAATGGCATTTTGCCCATCCCATGGCTCATGTGCCATTTCTTTTTGCACATAAGCCATGGGCTTTACAAAAATTTGGCTTTATGCCCATTTTGCATACATTCATGCATAAAAAATTACATAAAAATTATTTATTACATGATCTATATTTTGGCATGGAGGAGGCTGGCCGCGGGCTCGACTTGGGCATGGGCCCGCTTGACCTGGGCTTGGGCCCACCTGGCTTGGGGTTGACCTTGACTTTGACTCGGTCAACCGGGGGTGCAAATTTTGACCCCAACAGCTAAAAGCTAAGTAAATTTACAAGAACATATATAATCTTAAGTTAAATGATAAGGAAGCGTGAAAAATACGGGTTGATAATTTCTGAGTTGAAGATAATAGAATTTCTTGCTGAGAAACCCGAATTGAAAAATGAAAGTCAATAGGCCGAATTGATAGGATTTTGTGGGTAGTGTCCGCTGAACACCCTCAGGAGGCAACACTCCTCCTACTAGAGACACCTAGAGGTTTAACGGCTTGTTGCACGAGCTCAATGCAATCGCGTTTCCCTGCGAAAGTGAGGGTAGGTCTTTTTCAAGAATAAAACTAGTTTTGCTTGAGGACGAGCAAAAGATAAGTTTGGGGGTATTTGTTCATATCATAATTTTGCATTATTATATTCCCCATTCTTATTCATTTTACAAATAAATAGGTGCTTTTGATCCATGTCTGCTACATAGTTGCAGGTTACAGGTTTTCGGAACAAAACAGTAAAAATGATGAAAATACGCTACAAAAGTGAGACTACGACCAACAAATAGAGAATCTTTATCATGCCTACAGTTTGAAGAATAAACAAAGATCAATAAACAATTTCACAAAGTACAAAGGCAGCGCAAGATTCAAGACTTCAACACGAAGCGAACGGTAAAAGTCCACAATATTCTGCACTGTAGGAATCTGGAAAAAACTAGAAGACAGTCTGAGAAACCAAGTGAAGAAACCAGAAGCCAAATGCAACAGGAAGCAGCCCAGAAGAACAGAGCCAATGACTCCACCATATGGCCGCGGATCCGCGGCCAAACAGGGCATATGGCCGTGGATCCGCGGCCGTGCAAAGCACGTGTCGGTGCAAAAGTTGTCGGTGGTGGCGGTGCGTTGACTAGGCTTCTCAGGGTAGTTTTGTAAATGTAGATAGGGATCAGATGTAACCCTAGGGTTTTTATAATCTATAAATAGAAATCCTAAAGCTCTTTTTGGAGCATGCCTCTTCTTGTGCCTCATTTTATTCATCTAAATTCAAAATTTTAATTGTTGTAAATGTTTGAAGAGTGCATCAAATAAAGTAAGTCCTTCTTTTCTATGCCCTAATTAATTTTCCTTTCTGCCCTAGTTAATTTTATTTATCTGCCCTAGTTTAGCACTTTTAATTATCTGTCGTAGATTAGATAATTAGGTTATTAAAAACAAACATAAAAATGAATTTTTTTTATCAATTCCCTAATGAGTGAGTAGTTCCTCACTTGTTAGGGTTAGGAATAGGAAAGGTTTGAGAGATAAAAATCTCTCACCCCTTTCTTGCCCATCATACATTTTTATAGGACTCCATACATACATACACACACCGCTCACTACAGCACCCTATCCCAAGAGGCAGCGGTGATACCGTAGTTTAAAAGACCGGTTGTGTATGTTTTCCATGGAGGTTAGGGTAAGAATTAAGAAAGGACGGACAAGGACCTAGAGGAAGAAACATAGTTTCTTCCCGATCGTGCTAATCCCCTTTATTAATTATTACCATAACACCTAAATAGATCTTAATTAGGGCATAGAAAGCAGTGAGGAATATTGAATTTCCAAACTTAACCTAAACCTAACCCTAGCAAGGTTTTAATCCTAATCTAAATCAACCTTAGTTTTTATTGATAATCCAATCCACCACAATTGGAATTAACTCGTTAGAGCAAATAGAAAATACACAAAATCCTTGTGGACCGACCCGTACTCACCGGCTAATTACCAAGCGACGCCGTTCTTGATTGCGGTAAATATTCTTTGATTCATCTTTCAAAAGCGTAGGCACGCATAAAAATCTCTACCAATCACAGGACCCATGGACATGGACTCGCTCCGATCTTCCATGCGCCAGCCGAGAAAGGTCGCGAAGGCTGGGGGTGCCAGCTCTTCCTGCTCAAAGCCTGCCCCGGCTCCTTCTCCTCCGGTGGTCGCGTCCCGTAAGCGTTCGGGGGAGGATCTCGCCCCGGGACCCAACAGAGTGTCGGTTCGGAAGCGGGATCGGATTCTGGAAGACCCGGTCTCGGAGGAGGAGATCGGCTCTCCCTCGGAGCCGCTCAAGAGGAGATCTTCCCGGGGCCCGTCCTCGCCGATCATGGTGGAGGATGGGGGACTCCAGTTCACAGTGCCTTTGGGGCTATCCGTCACGGACAGCCTGCTGCATGAAATAGAGACATCGGCCGGGGGTAGGGTCCTCGGGGGGACCTTCAGGGCTCAGCTGGCGTCCATCGCCCAGGAGTCCGTGCAGGTAAGTGTTTGGTTTTTTTGTGAGATTCGGTGCCTCCTTCGTCTTTATAATCTCCCTCCTGCCTTTCAGGTTCTCCAGCACGTTGCCCTCGCCTTACGCGTGGAGGCCGAGGTGATAGCCCCAGCGATAAAGGTTGCGGGCCAGCTCGCCTCGCTGGAAGAGAGCTCCAAGCGGGAGCTGGAGGCGGTGATGGCGAGGGTCGCCACCCTGGAGGGCGAGGTGGTGGCCAGGAAACGGGAGGTCTCCCGGTACCGCGAGGCCGCCGTGGCTGCCGAGGCCAAGCTTGAGGACACTCAGGTGCTTGCCGGTAATCTGAAGAAGACGGTGAAAACCCTCCGGAAAGAGCTGGGGGCGACAGCCGAGGCGGCGAAGTCGGCCGACCTGAAAGCGGCGAAGTTGGCCGACCTCTCAGCGGCGAAGGTGGTGGAGGGCTACAAGAAGTCGAAGGACTTCTATGACGACTTGGCCGTTGCCACGACCCTCATCTGGCATGAGGCCCTCGACGCCGTTAAGGCCCGGATGCCGGGGTTCGCCGACGAAGAGCTCCGGGCCGAATACCCCCTTGCGGATGCCGATAAGCAGGGGAAAGAGATTCCTGGCAAGGAAGTCGCCGAGGACCCAGCTCGTCCCGTGGTGGATGTCGAGGGCCCCGAGGTCGCTCCTGGCCCCGAGGCCTAAAGCCCCCGTCTTCCTCCTTTTATTTTATTGCTTCTGGAATTTTGTAAGCCTCCGGGTATTTTGTAAGGCTGGGGAGCCCAAAATACCCTTTGTAAAGACTTTTCCTTTCAGTAATAAAACTTTTTCTTTGGTTTCATCGGTTTGCACTTTGTCTTCTGGTCATGAAGAATGCTTGTAAAATATCTCTGCTTGCACTGTTGGGCTTCCATGTCAGGTCGGCCATCTGTCTAGCGATCGTTCGTTGAGTTGATTTCGATCACTTGCCAAGCGTGCCAAGCGCTGCCGAGAAGTAGGCATCTCCATGGCCCCGAAGTCGAGGGGGAATCGCTTAGACTCGGATAGACTTGATGCCCCCTGTTGGGGCATCGGATTCTTTACATATGACGGGCAGAGGGCTGGCCGCCGTATTTGTGATGAGCATGAATGGGAAGCTGCTCGGTTGTCCTTTGGCGAGGGCCCTTAACTTCTGGCGTTGCGAGCAACGACCCCTAGCTGGGGCTGGTCGAGCGAGGGCCGAGCTCGACTGCCTCTGGGAGGACTTTGGGTCCTTAGCGTTGGAGGGGATGTAAGAAGCCCACTAAGGGTGACCGGGCAGTGAAGCTGCGCGGTTGCCTCTTGGCGAGGGCTTTGATCTCTGGCGTCATGGGTAAGGAGCTACCAGCTGGAGATGACCGAGCAGGGTAGCTGCTCGGTTGCCTCTTGGCGAGGGCATTGATCTCTGGCGTCGTGGGTAGGCAACTACCAGCCTGGGATGAATGAGCGGGGTAGCCCCTCGGGTGCCTCTTGTGAGGGCTTCGGTCCCTGGCGTCATGGGTAGGGAGCTACCAGCCGGAGATGACCGAGCAGGGTAGCTGCTCGGTTGCCTCTTGCGAGGGCTTTGATCCTTCAGGACGGGGACCGAGCAGGGTTACTGCCCAGTGCCTCTTGGCGAGGACTTTGATCCCTGTCGGTTATGGTAGGAAGCTACCAGCCGGGGATAGCCAAGCAAGGACTCGACTGCCTCTGGGAGGACTTTGGTCCTTAGTGCGGGAGGGGATGTAAGAAGCTTACCAAGGACCCTTAGCCGGGCAGGGTTACTGCCCGGTGCCTCTTAGCGAGGGCTTTTGTCCTGAAGGATAGCCGAGCGAGGGATCCTCGGGCTCGACTGCCTCTGGGAGGGATTTTGATCCCTGTCGGTCATGGTAGGAAGCTACCAGCCGGGGATAGCCGAGCAGGGTAGCTGCTGAGCTGCCTCTAAGGAAGACTTGGATCCTTAGCGTTGGAGGGGCCGTAGGAGGCTTGCTAAGGATAACCGGGTAGTGAAGCTGCGCGGTTGCCTCTTGGCGAGGGCTTTGATCCCTAGCGTTGCGGGTAGGGGAGCTACCTGTCAGGGATATCCGAGCAGGGAAGATGCTCGGCTGCCTGTACGTAGGACTTTGATGCTTAGCCGAGCAGGGTAACTGCCTGGCTAATTCTTCACGAGGTTTCTCCCGACCATCTAGTTGCAGGTATGGGGAACGGGAACGGTCGCGGCGAATGTGCGCGTAGCCCGCGCATTGAATGCGGAGGGAGGCGAAGCGCCAGGGTCGCGTCGTTTCGATTCCGCCAGAGAAGGCTCGATGATCTCCGCGTGGCAGCGACTTTTTGGATGAAAGCGGGCGACCGTTGAGCTCCGTTGGGGCGCCGTGGGCTATATCAGGCTGAAGGAGCACTGGTCCTTCCTTCCTTCATAAACAGATTGTCGAGAATGCAAGACTTCCCATTTACCATCCCCGAGATCATCCACTACGAAGACGTATACCTTTATGACCAGAACTGCACCGAGGACACGGTGAAGTTGGTGTATAGGAGCATTGAAGACCACTTCGGCCGGCTGCTCCCCCGACACTCCACCCTGCTGCAGCTGCTGATGTACTCCATCTGGAGGGCGTCGCCGGGGCTTTACAACCCCCTGTCCGAACAGCTCTATGACGAGGCCGTGGGCAAGCTGCGGTCTCTGAGGTGCTTCGGCCTATTTTCCGCGAACCGGCTGGCTCGCTCAGAGGTGCTCGTCAGAGGTCGGATCTCGCGAGGCCTCAGCTAGCGGAGATCTTTATCGAGTATCATGAGCAGTGCTCTCTGCACCCCCTTCCCCCGCTGTTGTAATTTTCTTTTTCTTTTTGTATGTAAGGCTGAGGAGCCCATAATACCCTTTTATTTTTGAATAAATAAGATCTTTCCTTCTTTTTCGCATGTTCCATTGATCTTTATTAAATTAACAACAGACCCTAGAAGAGTTTACATTGCCTTGACAGAAAAGTACATGCTAATAGATGACCTTATTAGTACGGCCCGAGCTCCCCGGGAGCCTGTTGGTCTCCGTGCTCGGCACCGTGTACGGGGCTCCCAGAGCGCCGGACTGGTCATCTGCTGAAACGAGCATGATCTAGCCGATGGTCGGCTCGGCGGGTGGGGGATGCTGCTCATGTTTGCGATCGGCCTGTCGTTTGTCCCTCAAGTAGGTGGCGAGGTGCCCCGATCGGATGAGCTCTTCGATGTAGTCCCGGAGTTGCTTACAATCCTCCGTGGCGTGGCCCGGCGTCCGGTGGAAGGTGTAAGACTACGGTAGCGCCCCGGCCGTCTTTCCGAGGCCAAAATGCGGAACGGAAATTTTTCTTGACTTGAAAACCGGTGCTATCGTATGCTTAAAACCCGGATCAAACCATTAACCTACAACTAGCTATCTAGAGAGAGGGTTGGAAAGCTATACCGATCGATCCATGTCCTTCAGTCTTTGGCCACCATCCTAAGCTCCTCGCGGCATCTCCAGTCTCGATCTCCTCGTCGGAAAGGGCACCACATCTACGAGTCTTTTTACGGTCTCCCGCTTCATCCGAAGCAACTCGAGCACGAAGTGTGCTAGTCGAGGTATCCAAGGCGTTGTAGCGAATGTTTGTGATCACTTTGTCTCTTGCATCCATTGCTTTGGATGGAGGTTAGAGGTGTTGTCATTAATAGAGATTTGAGCTAGAGGAAGAAGAAGAAGAAGAGAAGGCTTTCTATCTTTTTCTTTTGTTCTTGCCATGATGAAAATAGAGAGAGTGAGAAGAATAATAATATGAGAGCTCACCCTCATGGCAGCCCCTCTCTCTCTATTCATATCATATCAACACAAATTCATCATATAATGTGACATTAGTATATAAAAAGAGACCATGAGTCACTAATGTGTCCATGTCACATTTAATGCATGTCATGATGAATTTTAGCTCATTATTTCCAAATGCAAAACATTAATCCAAATGTTTGCAACAATAAAAAGATACGGCAACATCTAAAGTAAACTCGTGACGGATCACAAGGATACCCTTCACCTGTATATACATACCTGCATCCGCATTCCGACTGAATGCGAATGCGACGAGACTAAAGTAATCCAACAAATCAAATACTATGATCTGGTTTAAACCAAAGCCCACTAGTATGATCCGTCCGATCATGATCCGTGCAATACCGCACGTATATGATCGAACCCTGCCATATATCATACGGCCTCTACAACGTTTCGCCCGAAACTTGAGAAACTGTCTGTGGGGGACTCTAAAGACTCGTCAATACTTTGGCTGTGGATTTAACCACTAGCATGTCAGAGGTACTAGCTGTACGCAACGGGCAACCAGGTATTGACCAAAAGGGAGGTCGATGAGCGAACTCATCCTGACACCCTACTGAGCCTGTCAATGACAATATCCGTACAGTCTGGTCCGTTCGTCTATGAGCATCGCATGGCGGGCCTAGGGGTTTTGTAAAAGTCAGACCCCCAAAAGCGGTACAAGTCGTGTCGGAGTGTAGCCCAGAACACCCTGAGATACTACTGGAATACCTACCAGTAAATCTCCTGCCTCAGCCGAGGGCTTTGTGTAATGGCTCTCCTAGACACAACGCGATCTCACCCCCAATACCGGGAGAGATGAAACCCCTGCCGATCCGCTCACTTGCCTCCATGTGGCTCGGGACTGTACCCAACTAAAACCTGTTTGCATGACTCCTTTGAGCCGTGGTAGGGTAGTAATCAAAGTACAATGGGAACTCATACGAGACAAATGACGATCTCAGGTCGATGAACTAACCTGTACACATGTCACCAGGGAACTGCTATCTGACGTCAGGTATAATACCAACTAGCATGTTCCCAGCGAGTCATGTCCGGTGTACTCATAACCCAATGAGCACCTGTATACATCTTAGGTGATCCAACTGACACCAATGGCTTGTGAGACCGGCCACCGCCCCTCATCGGGGTCTCGACTGTATACACTAGTCTACTAATAGAGTATCGATGCCCAGTCTCGAAACTCCCACGACTAGGGACCATTTTAAGGATGTGCTTATAGACCCCAGCTCCCACGTATATGATCGCCATCATATTGCTGGTAGTCAAGCAAGAATCCTAAGGGCTCTATCAACGTGCAATAGTGACCTGTAATGTCACCTAAAGCAGTACACGATGATAAAGATAAACCAGATGGTATACTATTTTCTATCAACGTGTAATAGTGAACTGCAATGTCACTTAAAGCATGTACACGATGATAAAGACAAACCAGATAGTATACAATTCTCTTGAGTAAGACTGTCCTACCGGCATAGGTCCTCCCTCAATCATTGCAATCACGTGCTTGCGATCCAATAATTGACTCTGAGGGCACTATATCCAACAATCTCCCACTTGCACTCAAGGCTAATTATTGCGATGTCGCATACTCACAGCCCGTATGATACCGAACACCCAACTCCTCTACTGATCAGTCTCACAAAGCCCGTTTGTGAAACTATTGCGTTCGAGGAATAGCCTCAGCTAGTGGATCTGCCCTGATGTTTCTTTCTACGTCTCTCTTTATCTCAAGTTCACGGAGAAAGACATCTCCCGAAAATGAGCAATACCTGTCTTAGAATATGTCTGGATATCTGATGGGACCTAGTTCATAAATGAACTCCAAATCCAAACTTCTTAGACTGTATCATCAACTGAACTTAATCTGTATCCTGCGCCATGCCTCCCTCGGTATCCGCTTGGACCTCCTGTCCAAAATACTGCCCCTCGTCAGAGAGAAAACTATAACTCTGGCAACCACTCTGTCATCCAGGTCACCTTGGAAGCCTAGAATGATAACCTTCTCCCGAAGGAGGCTGTCGTTATCATATCCCAGAACATCCACTTATGTTCTAAAACTGCTTCCGATTGTTTCTCCAGGATTGGATTAATATCAATTTATTGCATTTCGTGCAAAAACAACATCTGGTGTGGTACTTGACATCTCATGATTGACTCAATTGCCTAAGCAAGTGATCTGCCAATCATGCACATCCCTCTCCCCTTTAGTCTGTAAGACACCTTTAGAGAGGGTGACTCCATCACCTGCAGATACACCACCATGTCAGGAGTCGTCCATTCTAAAGCACCTTTAGAATGCTTTCTAAGTACCTTGATTGGGAAACTACCCAAATCTAGATCTAAAACCATAGATCTAGTGACCAGAATGTGTGATATTATATCCAAGTCCTACGTGGAGAAACCATTGTGTGACAACCAAAGTATAACCGATCGTAGTATAGGAATTTCACTTCCTACTCTGTGTATGTCATCCAAATACCAAGACATCACACCCTACTACCTTCTTAACAGATCCATCCCTTATTCTGATGAAGTCAAACCTATGACTGTCACATCAGAAATAGATGATCTATCTCCGCTATATCTGCTTTAGTCCATAAATAGACATAAGCTACTTGTCCACTATGCTTCCGCTGCTCCCACTGACTACGACAACCCTCTGGCAGAGTCATATACGCGTACACTTCTAAAGCTTGTTTATAACGACGCTATACTCATCCTCCTGTCGGGTCTCATAGTCTGGAATAACAGTAGTGTCAAGTCTGGGTAAACATGAACCTCCCTGTCACCGTCCTTGAGGCTACCGGAGTACCTCTCGGGTGCCTGAGGTTACCTACCACATCTGCGGAGTGGCCAACGGAATGTCAATCCAGATTGAATCTTTAGTTCCTTATCAAATTTTCAGTAATCGTTTGCGGTTATGGAATCACTTCCAGTTCTACCATACTCCCACTTCTGTTTTCTGAAAAAATCCATTTTTATTAAAACTGTGGCGAGTCAAGAACAATATCACTATTGATCTTCCAGATGGTAGAAAGCCAACCCTCGTCATAACCCGGGTCAACCCACAAACAGCCATTACAGAAACGTGTCTTGAGTTATCCAGAGTCTGGTTTTAAGCATAAGCTGGACAACTCCCCGTACCTTAACATCGTTAAGATATGAACCGTTCTATATCCAATATAGAAACAGAGGGACTGATTTAATTGGAACCAGATTCAAATCATGCAGCTGTCTCCAGTGCATATTAACTAAATGGAAGGAGGCCGATCAGCGTTACTCAACTTAGGAGTGCTTCCAATTATGAGTAACCTGAAAGAGAAGCAAGTTCTCTTAATCATTACTATTAACTGAATACCATACACAAGTATCTACATCTTCGATCACCTTGAAGAATCCCGATACTTGCAACACCTGGTTCTCTACTTTACTCTTATACTTACAACTTCTCAAAACTTGGACTTTGTGTTTCTACGAAACACTTGTCTAAAACCAGAGAAGTCACAAGTAAACAGAATATAGTACGAGCACCAACCCCTCTGTCCTAATGGACACTGGACTACATACAATACTCTGTATAAGTCCCCTGAGTCTAATAACTCAAACCCTGTGCGTCGTAGGTTGAAAACTGTACTATGGTTATGAAGAATTACACCGCTGTTTGATGCTCCTTACCTAACCATCAACTGATATAGGTAAATGTCATCGACATAATTTCAAAAAGTTATATCTCACTTTATAAAAATAAACGTACAGATATATCAATTTGAAATTGGTGCATAACAACGGATATTCAAAACCAAACATTTGCCGTCCGGCAAACCAACCCAGGTGACTTCCTCAAATATCACTAATTACAACGAATCCCGATATAATGAGGATGATCACCCAATTCCCAATAACTTACTCCCACTCATCATCTGTAAAACCATACAGATGTGAGAATCAAACCTGGTAAATACATACCCTGGAGCAAGGGCTAATTGGGAAATCAGTTTTCTTTTAACAATACACAGTGAAACTGAAACATATAAATGTTTCGAAAGGGTATCCAGGTATTCCTAGTAATGCCTCTTCCATTACCAGATTCACAACTCTAACCGTATATTTCTTTGCCATCTCTCCAAATCCCTATATATGTCTTTAGTCATTACCTTCTGTACACCACCCTTAGGCCAAATGGTTTTCTTCCTTCCCTACCGTTCGGCACCAGCCTATGGTTTGGAAGAAGACTATCCAATAAGCATAATGTGTGTACTCTCCTAATCCTAGGAGCACTCGCAACCCGAGAGAAGGTAAAGATAAAAGACAACTGAATAAAACCTTATTCCTATTTCTCCTGAACCAGAATCCACCCCCGAACTGGAACAAGTTCCTTCGAGTTCGTATATAACAATACGATGGAGTATCCAAATAACTATGGATCTTCGTAGTGATACGGAGTGTTCTGGAGAAATACAAAGGTGATGTAGGATTGGCGAAGAAATAGTTGGCTTGGTCGTGAATAGCAGTCGCAATTTACTTTGCCCTCTTACTAATCCCTTTATTTGTCTTTACTTAATACCTTCTGTACACCATTGTTAGGCTAATTGGTTTTCTTCATTCCCCACCGTTCGGCACCTGCCTATGGTCTGGAAGAAGACAATCCAATAAGCGTAATAGGTGTACCGTCCTAATCCAAGGAGCACTCGCAACCTGAGAGAAGGTAAAAGGAAAAGACAACTGAATAGTCCTATTCGTTTTCTACAGAACCGGAAACCATCCTCGAATAAATTCCTTCGAGTTCGTATATAACCATACGATGGTTTTATCCAATGGAAGTGGATGTTCGTGGTAATACGGGGTGCTCTGGAGAAAAGGGTAAAAGTAGGAGAGGCAATGATGTATGCAACTCAGACAATCCAAAAGCCAGTGTTTTAAGATGGTTCGGTTAACTTGGTCACTGAGTCATACTCAAGGGTCGGGTCATGGTCGCTGCCAAAAAGAGAGAGAAAAGAAACACTCTGCGTGCACTCTAACCTAGATCAGAATGGTTATCACTTTATCTAATCAGTAAACCTCCCACTGTAACCTCAAATTTTCCTCCAAACCTGAAAGAAGAATTAGTCGGGATCACCCGAGGAGTAAACCAACTCATCAGTGGGAATCGGGATCCAACTATCATCGCATGATAACGTGACGGAATCCACTCACGTTATCACACTCCAGAAGGTATGCGCATGCCTGGCAAGTTTCAGTTTCTTTAGAAACCCCCGATGTGATTTTTACCCCTAGGACCCAAGTGACCTTGACGAATAATCAACAAATCAAAAGGTCCTAGTCAAGTTCAACCCATCATCATCTTGATTTCGTTAAACCCACCCGCACGACCCTTGATGAATAATCAACAAAGTCGTACAACTGTCCTAACCAATCCACATATCCATGCGACAGAAAAGCATTACAGAGCTACCGCACACTACGCCTCGGCGAATAGCAACGACAAACGTAACGCGAATACTAAGCAATACTAATCTGAAATGACGGAGGGCTACGGCAGGTTTTTGGCGAAAAACCTTTTAACGTAATGAACTTGATATTGTTGAAGGAACCGGATAGCTTTTTATAAATATAGTGACGAAAACCTTTGCTAAAGAGGTCACTCCCGGTGAAGGGATCTCGGCTCTTTCCCCGTAGAATGAGGTGCAGGATATTCTAACTGAATACCACAATGCAAAGCAAAAGGCGATCGGCTATAGTGAAGTTATTACCCTGACCCAAACTTCTGTCCAAGGGGTCACTCCCGGTGAAGGGATCTCGGCCCTTGCCTCGTCGACTGAGGTACTGGATATTCATAACCGAATACCACGATGCAAAGCAAAAGGCAATCGGCTATAGTGAAGTTATTACCCTGACGCAAACTTCTGTCCAAGGGGTCACTCCCGATGAAGGGATCTCGGCCTTGCCTCATCGACTGAGGTGCTGGATATTCATAACCGAATACCACTGTGCAAAACAAAAGAAAACGTCCTTGCAATAACAGCTTTTTGAAAAATGTTCCAACAACATCAGAATAGGTTTGTTTAGCTTGCATTGATCTGAATCAATGTAGTCCCATCAATTAATCACACCACAAAAGAACGAAAATACGATGTACGTATATGCCATCCGCATTCGCCACTGGGTCCCTTCATCACCCGTTAGGTTACTTAACTAACGACAGAGCGGGGACTGGACTAGCGCGGGTGTAAAACATATACAACATCTACTAGTATATATATCAATATATAATATTCGCTCAAGGCGTGATAAAATGCAACATCACAGAAATGTAATAAGCATCACAGAACAATACAGATAATCTGAGATCCCCGGGTTTCATAGAGCCGCTACTGAAACCCGACGTTCCCCTGGTCGTGTGGATAGCCTGTGCAATGTAATCCTAGACCCCTACGGGCGCGGCAAGTTACCCGCCAAAACCTGAAGCGAGGCAGCCCCCTTCAACAACGTGAATGGACCACCCAGCACTTCACGGAATCCGGTAACTTGAGCACCCCTCCTTGGGTCAACCTGTACCCCCTACGAATGTGGCGAATAGCCCACCAATTCTAGAGTGAAGCCCCCTCTGTCTCAAAGCCATGAGATGCGGGCCCGTTGCCCTCTAGAACCCGGCTATCCGTGCACCCCACCGCGGGGTAATCCTAGTACAGAAAGTAAAATATACAATGGGTACATCGACCTCAGCCCGGTCGTGCCCCAAAAGAATAATATACAAACAGGCAGTGACGGCAGTCCACATGTCGGACGCTCGCCCCGCAATATCAAATGTACATATACAACCAAACTTTACTAACATTGCATCCAGGCTATCCACCATGACAAATCCGCAACATCACAGCACAACACAGAATATCAACGTGAATGTCACGTTCGCAAATCCGTCTAAAAGAACTATAGCAATTAGACAGGATTTATCGATCAAATGACATTCACGGTCGCAGATATAATGTAAATATTGTGAACCAACATATTTAAATTTTCGATCGACAAAATTTCCCGAAGTGGGCCCCAAGGACTATACCCAGTACTCAAACAAATCTGGGCGCAAAATAAAATTACCAGAAACCCCATTTCCATGTCAAAGATCACTGTACAAAATTTGGTGCACAGAAGAGACGTAATGGCGGCGGAACCGCGGCCAAAGCATGGGTAAGGCCGCTGTTCCGCGGCGGAACAGTAACATCATGCTACCAAATTTTCGCAGTAATCTTAGAAAAGCCTGCACGAATTTCTACAATAAACCAAATAATTTTTTGACAACAAAAAAAATTTCGACAGAAACTGCATATTTAGAAATCGCGGTTTCGGAATTTTTGTTCGATCGAAGTTCTAAATACGTTAGAGCAAGCTAGTAAAGGTTAATGGCGTGGCTCTGATACCATGTAAGACTACGGTAGCGCCCCGGCCGTCTTTCCGAGGCCAAAATGCGGAACGAAAATTTTTCTTGACTTGAAAACCGGCGCTATCGTATGCTTAAAACCCGGACCGAACCATTAACCTACAACTAGCTATCTAGAGAGAGGGTTGGAAAGCTATACCGATCGATCCATGTCCTTCGGTCTTTGGCCACCATCCCAAGCTCCTCGCGGCATCTCCGGTCTCGATCTCCTCGTCGGAAAGGGCACCACATCTACGAGTCTTTTTACGGGCTCCCGCTTCATCCGAAGCAACTCGAGCACGAAGTGTGCTAGTCGACGTGTCCAAGGTGTTGTAGAGAATATTTGTGATCACTTTGTCTCTTGCATCCATTTCTTTGGATGGAGGTTAGAGGTGTTGCCATTAATGGAGATTTGAGCTAGAGGAAGAAGAAGAAGAAGAGAAGGCTTTCTATCTTTTTCTTTTGTTCTTGCTATGATGAAAAGAGAGAGAGTGAGAAGAAGAAGAATATGAGAGCTCACCCTCATGGCAGCCCCTCTATCTCTCTTCATATCATATCAACACAAATCCATCATATAATATGACATTAGCACATAAAAAGAGACCATGAGTCACTAATGTGTCCATGTCACATTTAATGCATGTCATGATGAATTTTAGCTCATTATTTCCAAATGCAAAACATTAATACAAATGTTTGCAACAATAAAAAGATACGGTAATATCTAAAGTAAACTCGTGACGGATCACAAGGATACCCCTCGCCTGTATATATATATCTGCATCTGCATTCCGACTGAATGCGAATGTGACGAGACTAAAGTAATCCAACAAATCTAATACTAGGATCCGGCTTAAACCAAAGCCCACTAGTATGATCCGTCCGATCATGATTCGTGCAATACCGCACGTATATGATCGAACCCTGCCATATATCATACGGCCTCTACAACGTTTCGCCCGAAACTTGAGAAACTGTCTGTGGGGGACTCTAAAGAATCGTCAATACTTTGGCTGTGGATTTAACCACTAGCACGTCAGAGGTACTAGCTGTACGTAACGGGCAACCAGGTATTGACCAAAAGGGAGGTCGATGAGCGAACTCATCCTGACACCCTACTGAGCCTGTCAATGACAATATCCGTACAGTCTGGTCCGTTCGTCTATGAGCATCGTATGGCGGGCCTAGGGGTTGGTAAAAGTCAGACCCCCAAAAGCGGTACAAATCGTGTCGGAGTGTAGCCTAGAACACCCTGAGATACTACTGGAATACCTACCAGTAAATCTCCTGCCTCGGCCGAGGGCTTTGTGTAATGGCTCTCCTAGACACAGCGCGATCTCACCCCCAATACCGGGAGAGACGAAACCACTGCCGATCCGCTCACTTGCCTCTATGTGGCTCGGGACTGTACCCAACTAAAACCTGTTTGCACGACTCCTTTGAGCCGTGGTAGGGTAGTAATCAAAGTACAGTGGGAACTCACACGAGACAAATAACGATCTCAGGTCGATGAACTAACCTGTACACATGTCACCAGGGAACTGCTATCTGACGTCAGGTATAATACCAACTAGCATGTTCCCAGCGAGTCATGTCCGGTGTACTCATAACCCAATGAGCACATGTATACATCTTAGGTGATCCAACTGACACCAATGGGTTGTGAGACCGGCCACCGCCCCTCTTCGGGATCTCGACTGTATACACTAGTCTACTAATAGAGTATCGATGCCCAGTCTCGAAACTCCCACGGCTAGGGACCATTTTAAGGATGTGCTTATAGACCCCAGCTCCCACGTATATGATCGCCATCATACTGCTGGTAGTCATGCAAGAATCCTGAGGGCTCTATCAACGTGCAATAGTGACCTGTAATGTCACCTAAAGCAGTACACGATGATAAAGGTAAACCAGATGGTATACTATTTTCTATCAACGTGTAATAGTGAACTGCAATGTCACTTAAAGCATGTACACGATGATAAAGACAAACCAGATAGTATACAATTCTCTTGAGTAAGACTGTCCTACCGGTATAGGTCCTCCCTCAATCATTGCAATCACGTGCCTGCGATCCAATAATTGACTCTGAGGGTACTATATCCAACAGAACGCGCGGTAAGGGCCCCGGGTTCGCTTCGAGGCCTGACGCGGGGTTGGAGGGAACTTGAAGAACCCCTTTGCTCTGGGCCTCCTCTAGTAACACTGCAAGGGAGACGTTGAGCGGGGTGTACTCCTGGAACTTCGGGTGATAGGGCTGCTGACGCTCCGGCCTCTCTTCCCGAGCCCTCTTCTTCTGGTCGGTCTGTTCTGCTCGAGGGAGGTTCGCGTTTACCTCGGACTCCAGCTGAACCTCGCGCTCGGTCCACGCCTTGACCTCGGCCATGGTCTTAGGCTGTGCCAACGCAAAGGAGCGTAACCACTCCTTGTGCCTAAGACCAGATCTGAGCGTCGTGATGACGGTCTCGTCCCGGTGCTCGAGGACCTCGAGGAGGGCGTTGTAGAAGCGGGTGATGTAAGCCTTGAACGTCTCATTTTCCCCGCTCTTTATTATGAAGAGGTAGTCGACCGTGCGCTTCTGCCGACGGTTCCCAACGAAGTGGCCAAGGAACTGAGTAGCCAGCTCGTCGAAGGTCGAGATTGAGCGAGGCTCGAGCCCTCGGAACCAGTCCCGACCTGCGCAAATGAGGGTGGCTGGGAAGGCCCTGCACTGGGCGGCGTCGGAATGGTCCTGGAAGCTCATCCCCGCGGTGAAAGCATCCAAATGGTCTTTCGGGTCGGTTTTCCCGTCGAACAGAGAGACCTTCGGGGGCTTGTTGCGCGAGGAGACGTAGACAGCGAGCAGTCCCTCGCTGAACGGCTTGGTGAGTGAGTCGGCGACGTACTTAGCCCCGTCGTCCGAGAGGTGACCTTCCCGGCGCATGCCCTCGATCTTCTTCTCGAGGGCGTCGAGTCGGCCGTGGTACCCCGAGGATTCGGCGCCTTGGGATCCCTGGCCTTTGCTGTAGGAGACCTGCGTCTGGGCGCGGCCCTGGTTCCTCTCGATGAGGTTCCTAAGATCCCCGGGCGAGGTGGCTCTCGAGCCGTCGTAGCGGGCCCCTTCTGTGCGACCCCGTCGGGGGAGGGGGTGTCGATCATGCATGTGGACAGGCGAGATGACCGACATCTCCTCAGGGGGGTAAGGGTCGCGAGGAGGCTCGAGGCGAGGCACTCTGGGGGCGGACCTTGGTGTGGAACCGTGGGGCGCCCAGCGGGCCTCAGGGAGTATCGGCCCGTGAGATCTGTGGCCAGGAGTCGTAGCCTGCCGGTGGTCGGCCGTGCCGACGAGGGCAGAGCCTTTTGGAGGCGGAGGAGCGGCGATCTGGGGCCCTGGCCCGGCCGTTTGGATGCGGACGAGCGCCTCCACGAGGGACTGTAGCCGATCTATTCGGCTGGCGAGGGCGTTGACGATGGTCGCCGGAGAAGGTTCATCCGCGCCTCCGGTGAGGGGGAGGCGGCGGCTGGTACCTGGATCTTCAGGATGGTTGCTTGCCATGTGGACAGAGATCGGAAGGCCAATTTTGTTTTTGTGGAGTTTGTTTTCCCACAGACGACACCAACTGATAGAGGTCCTTTTCGGGTCTCCTTCAGATGTTGTCTTCCGTCGATCTCCGGATGGATTTTGGAGGTGATCTCCTATTGTGTGTGGGTCTCAATGGGTTTTGAGGAGATTGGTGATTTGAGGAGTTTAGCGCCGAGTACCTGCAAAGAAGTTCCGGGGTGGTTTGGTACCACCGAGGACCCTCCGACGATCAAGTTAGCACGAGATCCGAGAAGAGTAACGGCTAAGTGGAATAGAAAATGGCTTACTTGACCCCTCTGTGATGGGGGTCTATATAGCGGTGGTGGCACGCAGCAGCATGCGTGAGAAACTCGCCGGCAGTTACGCTCCCGACGTCACGCCCGTGTAGAGAGCGGATCGCCCACTAATGGGGATCGTGATGGCGTTGAACATGGGATGTTGCTGAAGGAGAATATGCGCATGGCGAGATTTGCGGAGCGGCTGTTACGCCTGTGAGCGGTGGAGTTGGCCGGAGGACCGAGGAAGACGGTCTCGGCCGGAGAGCTCGGAGACGAGCGAGAAGGCCGAGGAGTCTTGGTCTTGTGGCAGCTCGGGGCGAGCTTAGGGGCCGAGGAGGCCAATTTGCTGGGGGCCCTAAGGAGGACAAGCTTGTGCTTGCAGGTCGGGTACAGAGATGGCCTGATCGGCCCCTGTAGGCCCTTTCTTCTGAGTTCTGGGACACGTCATCTGCCATGTGTCCTGATCTTGGGGATCGCCAATATTGAGCATCATCACAAACGCTTGAATTATAACTGATTTTTTCTATCAGCAGCATGGGAAGAAACACAAATCATCTCTAAACTAACTGGAAATAGTAGGTTTCTGTTCGACTATCTATTTCAACTTACTGCCCCTTTATATCTTTCAAATGTGCAACCTTATTCTTAAATATATCCGCAGATACATACAACATATGACATTATAGTAATCTAAGTGAACATTTATACGAAGCTTTCACCATATAAAAGAAAGCATTGATAAAATTGATGTTTAGCAAGAAATGATAATGATAGTGATAGACATGCCAGAAAGTTAAAACAGGAAAAGATCTTTAAGTAGAACAAAAACAAAGTGCAAAAAATTACAATGACATAGTTTAATCTAATCAGAAAAAAAATTACAGATTATATATCCCTTTTTCCGCTATTTGGGTTCGATTTGGTGCAAAGAACCTTTCTTCCCTTGGTGCGCCTCCTCTTGAGAACAGCTCTTCCGCTGGTGGTCCTCATTCTTCTTCGGAAACCATGAGTTCGAGCAAGCGATTTTCGAGACCTCGACCTTTTCGTCATGCAAAGAAGAGCTTTTCCTGCCGCCCTCACCTGGAGACCGCGATATCTCTCTCTAACTAATTTGCTACAACTCAAATCAATTCCCAAAGAGATGCCTGAAATAGTCTTTCACCAATATATTAGGATCTATGAATCATAGAAACAGACACAAGACAAGGATATGGTGGCACAAGAAATACTGGGCACAACGGTACAGCAATTTATTTATAGTTCTGAAAAAAAATAAACAAAATATCAACTAACAAATTTTTATCATATTTACGACAATGGTTAGAATGCACCAATATTCCGTGAAGTATATCCAAATGACTACTTGACCACTATAGTTATTTACTAGCGGTAACCCCTGTGCGATGCACACGTTTATTAGAAAATCCACTAAGTTTATTACATGTTATAATTGATTTATATAGTTATTTTAAATGGTTAAGGTTTATTTTGCATCGGGTATAACGTTAGGTTCGCTGCTATATATATATATATATATATATATATATATATATATATATATAGAGAGAGAGAGAGAGAGAGAGAGAGAGAGAATAATGGAGGAAAGAGCCCTAGAAGGCTTTTTTCGTCAGGTGGCGTCAAAAAACTATACCCTCCACCATTTTTTCCGACGATCGACACCGGCCATCTTGATCTACATCATCTAATAAGTCGATACACCAAATTTCATGTGATTCTAACACTTTTTCGCCGTTAATTTAGCAATGTAAAAAGTTATATTGTCGGTAAATCGTTAATTTTGCACTCACTACATCAATGGTGAAAAGTGTTACAATTACATGAAATTTGATATATCGACATATTAGATGATGTAGATCAAGATGGCCGGCGCCGATCATCGAATAAAATGGTGACGGGTGTAGTTTTTTACGCCACCTGACTAAAAAGCCTCCTAGGGCCTCTTTCCTCCATTATTCTCATACACACACATGTATACATATACACACATGTATGTGTGTAGATATATGTATACATGCATGTGTGTGTGTACATATATGTCAGGGTTATACTTGCGGGAGATGGATGCATTTGGGGGCAAGGGTGCTCAAGTAAAATTACATATTTAAGTTTCTCAATACATTAGATAGATGCAAAGCAAGATTTAGGGGCATCAGTGTAAACTGTACATTGAAATTTGTTGGGGCCCACATTTGCACATGCTGATGTTTTTGCAAGCGGGGCCCATATCTCCCCCATTCTGTTCTCTTGAGGCACAATATTGGACTTTGCGTAGTGAAGGCAAAAGGTGGAAGTTTGTTTTTTGTCAGCAGACTTTGAGCTAGTCTATCCCATGTTTACCCTTTGCTATTTAAGCAAAATATCAAATGAATTAGCATAAGACATTTTCTCATATTGAATCATACTCCAATTGAAGGGCAAAACAGGATATTTGTTAAACTGGGTGCTGAAATTCTCCCTTATTCTATCTACCAAGTGGCACTTGGAATTTATTTTCTTGCTGGTGCTGCAGTAGGGGTAAAATGGGAATAAAGCAAACATGGGCCAATTTTTTTTGTCACCTGCTTAACCTGCTTCTGGCTTTAGTATGTATATAATGATGGCGACCAAAATACCTCTAATTTGTGTTGGTGGCACTTTTGTACTTCCAATTAACCAATGATACGCTTTTGTTTGTCTTCAACCCAATTACCTATAGCATTTTTAATCATCTCCCATAGTTCTTCGATTCCCTCTCTTTATCTCAATCCAATTCAAACTCAATACTGTCTTCAACCTCCCTATCCTATATCATTAAATGGATATTATATGGCTAATTGAAGAGAAGATGAACCAAATGTGGAGGTAGAACTCTATAAAAGTGAAAAAGGTTGAACATGAACCAAAATAAAATTATTTGAACTTCAGAATTATAAAAGAAACTCTACATTCCAGTAATAGAAAAGATTTAAGAAGAAGCGTAATGGTGGAAGAAGAAAAAGAAAAGGAAAAAAGGGAGAAAAAGAAGGAAGAGGATGCATGTTGATGCGCGCGCGAGAGAGAGAGAGAGAGGAGGGGGATAAATAAGCTTGTCATAAACCATTTATCTTAAGGAGGCTATGAATTTGGATCAATGTTCTAACTATCGGATATCGGTATCGTATCAGTCCAAAAAAATTCATATCGTACAGCAGATATCGTGATATATCGGGTGAGATCTTCTAAATATCAGACAATAAAGTTATGTATTATAAATATCATAGCTATAAATTAATATAAAGAGTTGGTTTCCATAAATCTACTTATTCCTCTACTAACCACCTCTTAAGAAACGTGCATAAATTTTTTGAGGTTTCATTAGGATTTACCATTTCTCCATATTCCTCGATACGGATCGATTCTCTTTTTCTTCGGTTTACTATAAGTTTCGAATGGCATTTATGATCTATAAATAAAATTAACTGCCAATTAAATTCAACATAATTTAATTTTTTTAACATAGCCAAAATTTGGAAAGAAAAAATTAAGGATTGTAATTGACGTTGAGTTTGGACATCAATTTCAGAAATAATCATATCCAAAAAAAAAACAGGAGGGAAACAGGCACAATAAGTTTCAGATAATAATCGGGCTCAGTATAAAAAAAAGACATGAGGGGCATGATGAGTGGAGGGTACCTTGACGGTTAATATAGGGTTTTTGGGTTCATCAATCTAGAGAGGTCAATCGTCGAGCTTCCAAAACACGAGATCGAAAGATATAGGATTCGTGGACTTTAAACGAGAGAAATAGAGATACAGAGAAAGCGAGATCTTGCTTTCGTATGACCTATTTTTCCTTATTTTAACGGGTACGGGCTACTCAAAGACGTATCGGGAACGTCAGAACTACTTAAAATCCAATAAGCCAAAAACAAGTTTTATGAGAAAGTATCGCGATATATCAACATATATGATATTTTCGATATATCAGCCGATATTTAGATCAAGATCTTAAATATCAGATATCAGAACCATATCGGATGGGTGTTTTTTTATATCGAATAGTGATATTAGACGATATATCGCCGATACGAGTTACGTATCAGACGTTCATTTTGGGATACGGTATATGGTATATTGGCATCGGTATCGAGCATATGGGATGTCAATATCGAAAATTTCGTCGTACATTTATACATATTGGTCTACTTTATAGCTGAACATTATACATATTTATTTTAATAAATTTTATAAATATAAAATTTATAAGAAAATCTCAGGATGAGAACATGGGATTGAGTTTAAATATTTTAGTATGTATCTTTAGATTCTAATTGGGTTTCGGCTATGGGTTTGGAATTCAAAAGGATATAAACCTAGATTATTTTCTCAAATTAACACAATATCGACGATATTTAAACCGATACGATATGCAGATATTTCGGCCGATATTAGGTTAAAACGATAAACCTCCTTATCGATTTAAAATTTATCGATGCATGCCCGATACCGTATATCGGCCAATACATCAGCCCATACACCCGATATCTATTTCATTGATTTAGATATATTGGCCGATATTTTCTAAATATCGCAAAACCATATAGTTCTGAAAAATCATATCGTTTTCTCTCCAAAACCAATATATCGGATAGATTACATTCACTGTTCTAAATATCAGCCGTACGGACGAGATCTCGGTATCGGTTCGGCCACGATATGATAAAACTGTTTTTCTTAAATCTCGTTTTGGGCCAATATCGGCCAAGATATCGGGTATCTCATATCACTATTATATTGGCCGAGATGGTATATAAAGTGATTTGGTTTAACGTTAAACCCGGCCCGGCCCATTAACAGTTTTAATTATTAAAATATCTGCCCCAAATTTTTAAACGGTAAAAAAACCCTAAAATTTTGCTCGATTACTCTCCTCCTCTCTGAGTCTCGAAGAACCTTCCTCTCGAGTCTGGGCCTCCTCTCGAGTCTGGACCTCGACGACCCTCCTTTCACCGTCTCCTCTCTCGACGCCTCCGTCGGTTTCCCTTCCTCTCTCTTGAGTCTCGACACCTGCCCTCCTCTCGACGCCTCTCCTTTCCATCGCCGACGCCATCGCCATCCTCTTGACGCCTCCCCCGCCTTCCTCTTGACGCCGATATCATCGCCTGCCCATCTCCTCTTAAGTCTTGAGGACGCTTTTCCTCTCAAGTCTTGATGCATGCCTTGCCATTTTCTTCTTCTTCAATCCTTGTTCATGTAAGTAGTAAGCTTATGTTTTTTAGTTTCTATTTTATATAGATCCAACATGGATCTTTCATTTCTCCAGGAAAAATTATAGCCTGACAGCATCATATCTACTTACATATTTCATACAACCTTTTAATACTAACACTAACGCGCACAATATTTAATATGCCCAATATTGTCGTCTGAAATGCTTGATATTTACGTCCGTTACGTCCGATATGACCACCCGATATGAACACGTATCGTCGCGATATCGTCCGATTTCCACTATCTGATATTGAAAACACATATCCGATGCGCACCCGATATCCGATATTTAGAACCTTGATTATATCTCTTTATAGAACAAGGAAGAAGAAGATGAAGGAATAACATCACAATTGTTTCAAATTTTTGGATATAACATTCCAGAAAAGTCCACATGATGTTGGTCACAAGGAAATATTTTCCAGCATCTTATAAATGAATGCTACCAGAAGATGTTAATGTGTTTATGTAGAAATTTTTGAGGTATTTAAACACTGCCAAAAGAAAAGGCACTAAATATTACGATTAGGTAAACTTTATTATATTTTAAGTCAATCAGCCTTATAACAATTAAGAAGGAAAAACTAGTATCTAAACATGTAAGACGATCAACATTTTAAAGCAATGCTCATTGTACAAGTACTATAATGAATCCGTCTAATTGAAGAACATGACAAAACATATTCATCCAAAGAAAAAATAATGTCCCTTATAATGATAAAATTTCATAAAATTAACCAACAATTTGAACATCACAATGCATTGTAATCTAAATAAAAGTAAGATGTCAAGTAGATACATATATGAATATACTAAACTGTAGAGTGTTTTTTGTCACCCATTGGGATGGATGTGCTCGCATGTCAGACGCTTTACTGATTCCCTCTGCCTAGAGTAGGCAGGGGTTTATTGATTGTGGGGATTCTCATCTCCAGCAGCCGCGGACAAAACTGCTATTAATTACCCTTCGTTTTGAGACGAGAGAAGCTCCGATTAACGAGTCTAGATGGTCACGCGAACTCCATGTAACTTGTGTGTTTGAAAAGAAATACAAGCTTGATTCATTTCATTTTTTATTTATTTCTTTATTTATCATATTTTATTTATTTTAATTATTATTTTATTTTTGTAAGTGGTTGCGATGGGGGGTGCCCAGGACGCGCGCATCCTCTGGGGGAATTGGGTCGGGTGCTTCCCGAGGTCAGTTCCTCCCTTTTAGGAGGTTGACTCCCCCCTTTGGGGGATCCGAGGCCGGCCTCCTCTTGGCGGGGTCGGCTCCCACTTTTGGGAGGGGGTCGGCTTTTCCCCATCCAGAGGAGCTGAGTTCGGCCCCTTAGAAGGGGTCGGTTTCTCCTCCTTTAGGGGAGGACGAAAGACGATCCCCTCTTTGAGGGGTAGCATTGAGATCATGTCAAAAATCATTTTTTGTTTTATTTTGAAAAATATTCATGTTTAAGAATATTTACAAAATTTTGGTGGCATAAGCACTTGTTGTATTCGTTTTTTAGTTTGTTGGAATAACATAGACCGAAAACCATGCTTCGATATTGGATGAATCACGGATGGAAATCAGTGTTCAAAAGAGGGATCACTGATCAAAATCCACATCCCGAGGGGTTCTCTAAGGGATAAGCCCAAAGGCTTTCCTTCATATGAGGTCACCCTCAACCTCCTTCCAATTTTTGTGTCAAAAGAGCTCTGTTTTGTTCTTGGAAACTTGAGATTTGGATTTTGAATAAGAGAAAAGGAGATCCTTTCTTTTTTATGCCTTGGATCTTCCAAAAATAGTGTTTTAAGAGACGGGTTCTCCCTTTCTTCCCCCTTTCTTTATTTCTCTTGGAGAGAAAGGAAGACCCAAAAGCTCTCTTTTTATTGGATTTGGTGGAAGGGTCGAGCTTTTTTCAATAGATCTATTAGTTCTTTGCTTTTTGCGTTAAGAAAAATGAGTGTTTTTGCTCTTGAGCAAGAGACATTTAAGGGAGAGAGTAAAGACAAAAACCCTAGTATTTGTGTGGGAATGAGAAAACTTATCATTTCTTGTTATGGTTGGCTATTTATAGCCTTACACTTTGCATTTAGCCCCTTGGGTTTTACATAATTGACCTTTGGCATCTCCCATGTCCATGTGCACACTTTTTTGCATATGAGCCATGTGCACACTTTTTTGCATATGTGCACACCTTTGGCATCTCCTTTTCTCTCTTTCGACGTAGAGGTTGCTGCTGGTGCCTTCGACATAGGGGTCGCTTGTTGACATGATTGATTTGATTTTATTTGGTTGGCTCCAGTCTCGTCCAACGGGACTTTTGAGCTTAGAACCACTGCCGGTGGGGTTTGGAATTTGGACTTTTGAAGTTGGTAGGGTTTGAATATGAGCTGAGATTTGAATTGGATTGGATTTGGATTTGAGTTTAGAATCTTGATTGGATTTGGATTTTGGTTCGGCATCAACGCCGCTAACACTGGAAGGTGGTATCAGAAGCGCCTCATCATTTGACGCAGAAGGATTTGGTTTTGGACTTTTGTTTGGCGTCAGCATCAATAACACTGAAATGTGATTCCAAAAGTGACTCGTCATTTGCCGTTTAGAGGCTTTAGGGACTTAGATGTTGGAGGCTTTGGATTTGAATTTTTGGATTGTTATTTGGCGTCAGCATCGCTACACTGAAGTATGGTATCAGGAGCGACTCATCATATGCTATTGAAGGCTTTGGGGATTTGGAATTTTGTTTAGCGTCGGTATCGCTACACTGGAATATGATACCAAGAGCGACTCATCATTTGTCTTTGGAGGATTTCTTTATTCCCAGTCTAAAGACCTGGAGGTCATTTATTCCCAGTGTAATGACTTGGGGATCAATGTCATGCTTATTCTTTGTTTTGCCTTGTTGGCGCCTTTTTGCAAAGTTTATTTGAAATTCTTGTATTTTGAGTTTGGCGGAGTTGATGCGACGGCCGAGACAATGGGCTCTATTCGATTCTCTCATTTAATCACTGGCTCTTTGAGGGTTATGTGTTTACCCTCAACGGAGGGGCGGTCTGTTGGAAAAGTTCCAAACAGGACATCGTAGCAGACTCGACGATGGAGGCTGGATACATCGCCGCTAACGATACCGCAAAAGAGGCAGTCTGGATGAGGAAGTTCGTTTCTGAACTTCAGATGGTTCCATCCATTATTAATCCAATACCTTTATATTGCGATAACAACAAAGCCATGGCTTTGGAAAAGAAACCACGGTCCCATCAGAAATCCAGACATATCTTGAGACGGTATCACCTGATCAGGGAGATCGTGGATCGCCAGGAGATCGAGATGCGAAAAGTAAATACAAAGGACAACACGACAGATCCATTCGCCAAGGCCATCCCTCAAGTCAAGTTCGAGAGACTGTTCGAGATGTTGGATATGCGGTATGTCAACAATTGCCTCTAGTGCAGACGTTGGGTACTTAATACGCCAATTACGGGCCTTAGTGCAAGTGGAAGATTGTTGGATATGTATGCCCTAGAGGCCTTCATTGTATAGGATACTAGAGATATGTATATACAGGACAATCTTGCTCGATATGATAGTATATTATTTGGTTTGTCTTTATCTTAACATGTGATGTGTTTTACTTAATATTTCATATCTTGTATACATGTTGATAAAGCCTGTAGGAACCTTGCTTGACTACCAGCGTTGTGATAGCAATCATACTTGTGGGAGCTGGGTAGTCGATAAGCACATCCTTGAAATGTCCCTAGTCGTGGAAGTATCGAGAATAGGCATCGATACTCCAGAGTAGACTAGTGTATACATATCTAGACCTTGACGAGGGGCGATGGATTGATCCTGCAGCCATTGGCATGATGCATCTAAGATTGTATACAGGTGCTCACTGGGGGTGAGTACACTGGACGGACTCGCCGAGAGCTGGCTAGATAGTATTATACTTAGCGTCAGATAGCGGTTCTCTGGTGACATGAGTGCAGATAGTTTGTCGACCTGAGGTTGTCATTTGTCTCGTGTGAGTTCCCACTGTGCTTTGATTACTACCCTACCACGGCTCTACTGAGTCGTGCAAACAGGTTTTAATTGGGTACAATCCCGAACCACATGAAGGCGGTGAGCGACTGTTGGGGATTCGTTTCTCCCGATATAGAGAGTCGATGACGCGCTGTGATCGATTGGCCAACACAATAACTCTCTGGCCAGGGCGGATTGAGAATTACCAATAGTTGAACCAATAGATTCTCGGATGGTCTTGAGCCACACCGGCACGACCTGTCAGATTATTAGGGGTCTGACATTTACCACACCTAGACCTGGCATGCGATACTCTCAGACGAATAGACCGGACTGCATAGAGATTATCATGGATAGGCTCAGTAGGGGTTCGGATGAATTCGCTCGTCGGCCTTCTTTTCGACAGATACCTGGGTAGCCGTTACGTACAGCTAGTGCCACTGCCAGACTTGTGGTTAAACCCGTACTGTCGAGTTTTTAGAGTCCCACACAGAGGGTTTCCCTGGTTCAGGCGAAACGATGTAGAGGCTGTATGGTTTTGCGTGCAGGGTTCCGATCATATACGTGTACTGGCTACACGGATGTTGTTCAGACGGATAATACTGGTGGGTTTTGGTTTAAACCGGATTCTAGTATTATATTATTGGATTATTATTATCTCATTGTATTCGTATTTTTGCAGTACGAATACGGGTACGTATATAAGGTGAGGGCATTCTTGTAATTTCACAAGAGGTGCTTCTAGAAGGGGACACTTCATTATTGCATTTATCTATTTTTGAAAATAGATTAATGAGGTGGAAAATGAAGATATTTGTGACATGGTTGAAGCATGGCTAATTCATTTGTTTATTGCATTTGACTTTACTATTCAAGCATGGTTGTCAATTTTCTATTGAAAATATTGTATGCTTGATTATTTTGAATGACTTGGCCATTCCTCACTTGCCTCTACACTCTTAGCTCATTTGTGTTTGCTCTTTCTCTCTCCATTTTTTCTCTCCTTCCTCAAGCCCTAACCCTCACATGTGTTGTGAATCCTAAGATTCCTTGAGATAAAATAGTCTAATTAACATTTTATATCTCCTGAGCTATCTAGATTAGCAAAGTAGATAGCTTAGTTACCTCATTCTAGAGGTTGAAGCTTGAACCATAGACTCTTGGGTGGATCATCTTCGACACGAGGAGGCCGACGACCGAGTTTGATCCAAACCGTCAAGGAGCTTAAGAAGAGGATAAGAAGACCCAAATGACTTGAACTCTAGAGGTATAAAACTCTTTCACAAATAGTTTAGAACCTCTTTGTAGTTTTACTAGTTAGGGTTTCTGAAAGATTTTGGTTGTTTGGTCGATGTTGAAAGTCAAAAATCGTCTTTTGTGAATTACGCCTCCCCACAAACCTAGTGGTGTGTGTGACATCAACTTACATAGCGGGCATCCGCTATCTTAGAAGCCACTGTAGGCCAATTGATAGAGATTCTGGAGAAGACGTTTAAGCATGTTGTCGTCAAGGGCACCGCCTGAGCTTGTCCGAGACGTTTTGCCGTCTCCTTTCAGGTGTCAGTCCTGCTCCTAGCTGAAGCAATAGAGAGTCCTTCGAAAACGGATTTGTGTCCGGGTTCAGATAGCCTCGGGACTATCACATTTGGCATCCTTCCTTTTGAGGCCGGCTTGTTCATCGAGCTCACCGGAGCTTTTGCAGTAGGAGTGGCAATGGCTGGGACAAATAAGATAGATCCGAATTAAAGTGGCTGCTCCGTCAATTGTTGCATAAGATTTGACGGAAGAATCACTCGAGCAATCGTCTTGATTGTGTAAGCAACGGTGGTCGCGTTAGAAGCTAATCTTGTTTTCCCAAGCATCGTTGTTGAGATTTGATCATCTGCACAAGAGGCGTGATTTCAGTATAAAAGATGTATATGTTGAATGGGTTCGCATGATTTTGACTCGAAAGATTGGAGAAGAGATAGGTTCCACCGGACGTGCCAGAATCTGTAGAGTATTTTTTGTCACCCACCGGGATGGATGTGCTCGTTTGTCAGGCACTTTACTGATTCCCCGGTCTAGAAAAGGCGCGGGGTTTATTGATTGAGGGGATTCTTATTTCCAACGGCCGTGGACAAATCTGTCATTAATTACCCTTCGTTTTGAGGTGAGAGAACCTCCGATTAACGGGTCTTGACAGTCATGTAAACTCCATGTGAAATGTGTGTTGAAAAAGAAATACAAGTTTGATTCATTTCATTTATTTCTTTATTTGTTATATTATATTTTATTTTATTTAAGTGGTTACGACAGGGGTGCCCGGGACGGGCGCCTCCCTTGGGGAAATTAGGCCGAGTGCCTCCAGGGGAGGCACCCGGGACCGGGACCGGCCCCCTTAAAGGAGTCAGGGTCGGCTTCCCCTTGGTGGAGCAGGGGGCCGGCCCCCTAAAGGGGTCGACTCCCCCCTTTTAAAGGGGGTTGGCTCCCCTTTTTGGGGGGATCCGGGGCCAGCCACTTCTTGGGGGGTCGGTTTCTCCCTCTTAGAAGATGCCGAGAGGGGCGGTGTTGGGATTACAATAAAAACATGTCAAAATCTATTTTTTGTTTTATTTTGAAAATGGTTAAGAATTTTTACAAAATTTTGGTTGGATAGCCGTTTATTTTTGTCATTTTTTAATTTGTTGGGATAACATTGACCGAAATCTATGCTTCCACGTTGGATGAATCACGGATGGAAATCCGTGTTCAAAAGAGAGATCACGGATCAAAATCCTTGTCCCAAAAGGTCCCCGAGGGATAATAAGCCCAAAGTCCTTCCCCTATGTAGGGTCACCCTCAACCATCTTCCAATTTTTGTATCAAAAGAGCTCTCTTTATTCTTTGAAACTTGAGATTTGGATCTTGAATAAGAGAAAATGAGGTCCTTTCTTTTTTTAAGCCTTAGGTCTTCCAAAAATGGTGTTTTATGAGATGTGTTCTCCTTTTCTTCCCTCTTTCTTTGTTTCGCTTGGATAGAAAGAAGGACCCAAAAGCTCTCTTTTTATTGGATTTGGTGGAAGAGTCGAGCTTTTTTCAATAGACCAATTGGTTCTATGCTTTCTGTCTTAAGAAAAATGAGTGTTTTTGCTCTTGAGAAAGAAAAAGACCTTGAAGGGAGAGAGAGTGGAGGCAAAAACCCTGTATTTTTGTGGGAATGGGAAAACTTATCATTTCTTGTTATGGTTGAATATTTATAACCTTATACTTTGCATTTAGCCTCTTGGGCTTTACATAATTGGCTTCTGACCCCTCATTTCCATATGCACACTTTTTTGCACATGAGCCATGGGCTCTACAAAAATTTGCCTATTTGCTTTACGTTTTCACACTTATTTGCATACAAAATTTATTTATTACAAATTTCTCCTTTTTCTTTCTCTTTTCTTAATGGTCGGCCGGCTTTGCTCGGACTTGAGATGGTTTGGGCTTGAACCTACTTGCTTGGTCTTGACCCGGGTTGACTGGGTTTGGTTGACTTTGACCCCGTTGACTTTGACTTTTGATTTCGGCGGTGGGGTGTAAATTTCGACCCCAACATAAATAACATTCACATAAATGAATCTAGTATTGATACGTACGATTCTAATATGTTATTCTAATATCAGTGTTTGTATCATGTTTACACACGTGTATATGACATGTTTACCACACACATGACATGTCCACGTGCTAGTAACTATAAGTGTCCAAGACATCTAGGACATGGATACAATGCCCTATTGCAAGCCCGTGGTTCACAGATTAGGATCATCTAATATAAATAACATAAATTTCCTCATGTTTGTTAAGTCATAACATGATACTAGAAAAACTTGAGCAATAAAATTACATCCTGGAGTATAGCATATTAGCATTAGTTGTAAGAGACACATGAAGTTTCTGCTACTAAAGCAAAGGACAGGTTATCTTTGGTTACTAGATAAACATACACACTCAAATTGTTAATACATAACCGCCTATGAAAAGTTTTATTTATAAAATATCATAACACAAGATAGAATCCTCGACTTTTGCAATCTGACTAATATTAAATATATACTTCTGCACAATTTGTCATGCATATTTGCCTATATGTGCCATGCAACCCTCTTGAAAGTTTGAGAAGCCGAAAACGTATAATCTTTCCAATTAATCAAATTAAGAAATTTACTCACAAACTCACTCAACACATATAAGAGAAGGATGAAAGAGCAAGAAAAAATCAAAAGAAGCAACATTATGGAAATATTAGCATTAAAATCCATTTCATGTGCTCTTCCTCACTTTCCCCTTAACATTAAAATAAGGCTACAAGTTCACAAGGTTAAGATCACACAATACCAACTCTAATCAGAGATCCAAACCTTCTTAACTTTATCAGTGATTTTTCCAATTATTGCCTAAAACTGATATTTTATAGCAGCTCCAATAGGTTTCTCCTCTAAAATTTCGGCAGAGGAGATGACATGGGTATAAGATATAAGAATTCTTAGGACTTCATGTGTTTTTTAAGGGTGTTGAGATGTGAGAGACTAAAATAGCCCCATATTGAAAAAACTATAAGAGGTACATGGATATAAGATATAAGATGGGGCAAACCTCAACAAGGCTCAGGTCTTATTGTTGGAACCCATTTATATCAAAAGTCCGTGTACACTCATAGATAAAATATATAATCACCTCTTATAAATAAAATATATAATCACCTCCCTCGTTCTTGAAAATATATATAAAAAAAATTAATAAAGGAAAACATCATTATCATAATCATCCAAGATTCCAACCTTTTTTACACCCTAAAAAAAGTGCAAAATAAGAAGAAAGCACGCTATTTAGCAAAAATCATAATCAACTTTGGGCCAGCTATGAACCCTCTATAGTCTATATAACCCACTTTAAACCATAAGTAATAAGTTGCACCATCAAAAGCTACAACACAATACACCAACCTAACAAATGGGGTCATGTTGGTGTTTTTCATGATTAACTATCGAGGAACCAACTACCTTTAAGGTTAGATAAGAACAAGGGCTAAATGGCATGTAAATACCCATTGTTTCACTCCCAAATAGCAAATAAAATATCTACATTTCAAAGTATGGCACTTTAATGGCTGGAGTTTTTGGCACTTACTACCTACAAATCTCCATAAATGTGCAAATCCCTTCTATATTTTCAATACCAAGGAAAAAAAATCTAAAACGAGTCATGTGAGAAGCACATGGAGATCTTGAAAGGAATTTACACATTTCTGAAGAATGGGCAGGTAGCAAAGTATCAAAAAGCAAAACTTCAGGTATTAAATTGCGACATTTTGAAACATAGGTATTTATATGCTATTTGGATGAAGCAATGACTATTTATATGCCATTTAGCTAAGAACAAAAGATGGATAAATAGTTAAAATAAGCCTGGAAACAAAATTACCAATGGGGGGTTCTAATTTTGGGTCAATAATATTAGTCAAAATAAGAAGAATTTGATTAAGGCCCCTATGTGCACTGTTTATCTTAAGGTTGCGTTTAGTACATGAAATGGAAGATTACCGGGAATCCTCGCATCCCGGGAATGGGATGATCGAGCATCTAATTCCAACAAATCTTGTATTAACGTGCTTGGTATACTTTAATCATTTCCGGTGATATATGTAAATGCAACCGTCGAGTGGATGGAGGCAATGGTGGCGACGAACGGCCAATCGGCTGCATGACGGCGGCAAACTTCCAATCGGCAGCGGGCTGGCCGGTGAATGATCGACAATGACCTGCGAAGAACGACCGATGGGCGGGGGGGCCGACCGAAAGACGATCGACGATGGGCGACGGGGCCGGCCGGCCGGTGACGAGGGAGGCCGGCAGCGGATGGTCATGGCTCATTTCATGTTAGACGGGAATGTTTCATGGTAATTTAGTTTAAACACATGTTTTGGAGGAACATGATTCGTATGAAATGGGATCATTTGATTACCATGGTAATCCTGTATCCTAGGAATATCTTTTACGCCTAAACAAGTGTCGTAATATTTCATGGTAATTTAGGATTACCACCTAGATTACCTTCTACGAAGCGCACCCTAAAAAGTAAAAACAAAAGAGGGAAAACAAAGGAGCTCTTCACTAATCCAACTTGGCCAAATTCTCGAAGCACAATGGCTTCGGATAGACCTCCCTTAATCAGGGAAATTCACGCTGGCATAAAATCATCAGGTGGAGCATTGGTGTTGCAAATTCATTACACAGCATAAAGAACTCCACAAATTAAAAAACTTTCAATCCATCCTACATAAAATCACTACACATAGAGCCAAGGTACCAAATGGGTGTTCTCATGTTACAAAATGCAAAATATAGAGAGAGAAAAGAGGGGGGAATCATACCTGAGAAAGAGGAAGATGAGAGAGATGTGGAAGGGAAAGAGCAGAAAGAGGTCTGAAGAAGAGAAGGAGAGCGCAATGGAGACTTGGGAGCTGAGAAGGAGCTCCTGTTACCTCCGATTTTGTTGGTTCCATTGAGGAGAGAGAGTGAAGCCATGGGGAGCAAAGATAAGGCCATCCCTTTTTCCCTTTTTCTTCCTCTTTCAATTTGGGGAAGGAGTTGATAATCTGCACTGCCTTTATCTTTGTTGAGATAAGCGAGGACTGAGAGAGAGACGGTGGCCTTTGATCTTGTATGTCAAAGTATTATTCACCGTTGGATGAGGGGGTTGAGCTTTTTGAGAGATGGGCTTTGGAATTGGGAATCTCTCGGTATTTTTTCACTGCAGCCCTGACTTTTGCTTGAATTACACGAAATACCCTTAACTTTATAAAACATGCCTTTTCAATCTTTGGCTTCCTCCACTTTAATTATTCCCAAATATAGTTATTCTGCATAGCTGGCGAAACAAGAGATGCAGAGATTCCTAGGATACAACTTTGTTGTTGTCCGGTATCTTCTTCATCTTCTATGGATAGGTCATCATATAGTGCTCAATGACGACCGGAGTTACACTGGTAAGGCCTCCAACATCATAGTTTTCAAAATTATTCTTGATAGTTTAAGACATAAAAATGATTAATTTTAATTGTCTAAGAGTCGATGTCACAGACCAAATGAGGAATGTGACCGGCACTTAAATCACACAACATCTAAAAACATAACGTAATTCAAGTAAGCCGAAACCCAGAATCTAAACCGTGAATAAAGATAGAGTGGTAAAATCTTTGTTTAAGGTGTTAATTTTAAGAGTTGAGAGTTATATCAAAACCTTTTTGAAAACCAAGTTGTCGTTAAAATTTTCAACAGCATCTGTTTTGTAAAATCCGATCCAAACCGATACATAAGCAGGAATATACATATAAACATCCTCACTTGGGAGCAATCTCAACGCCTTTTGGCGGAATACAATCACAGTAAGATATACGACGCCATAGACGAAGGATAAGCAAATAAAAGAAGAAAAACAATAACCACAATATAAAGACAAAAGTCGGCTCACACGAGTGCGACACCCAGAATCAAATATAATACAATCTTCCAGTCGTGTCTCTAAGTCAATATATGCATGTAGTAGATGGAGTATACTAGATACAAGATACAGATATAACAGATAGAGTACAAGGAATACTCGCAACCCACATAACAAAAGACCACGTTCAAAAAGTATTAGCAAAAGTAGTAGTATGCCCCGCCGCGACTACACTGACGGATCGGCCCTGCAAGACACTGTGGCACAACGGGATAAGTTGCCAGCTCGTAAGTAGTAAATAATATCATAAGGGGCAATCGCAAGCATGAACGTAGCAGCGACAAATCCTAAGTATGAGATTATGATGATATATAATAGTATGGATGCAGCATGAATATATGAGCAACGTATAACATCAGGGGTGTAACAACTACATGAAACTGAACACGTCATAACAAGTTTAATGTGGTAAAATCAGAGCTGCCATCAATAAATCATCATAAAACCGGTGTCAGGTATCGACACTCGAAAATCCTAATATCTCAGGCGTCGTCACTCTGATCGGCCCTCATATCCATCTGATCATATAACTCTGGTCAGTATCCTCCAGATATACGCCGAGTTTCCATACTATCACCGGTAAGTAGTGTTTCCCTGCCAGGCTCAACGTCTTTCTATGTGATCTTCTTGTCCCGCGGTACTGTACCAGGTCCACCATATGAAAATATGTCTTAGCACCTCTACTAGGTTTCAAAGAGCATCAAGTATACAATTTTAAAAATCTAGAGGACTAAAACATACTATACAAGAACTAGAGAATTAGGGTTTAAGAGTAAAGCAAACAAGTTCTACACTAAGTGATGAGGGTTTACAATCTTTGTAGACTGGTCCTTCACTTCTAAAGTTCCAAGTAGCAGTCCCTAGAACTCTTCCTTGACTCCACTTGATGAAAGGAACGACCTTGCTTGTTGTCTTCGAGACCGAAGATGATCCACCTTGAAGTCTCTTAAACTTAAGCTCACTCTTCACTAATCAAAGTATTAGTGAAGCAAACAAGCTAAACTAATGGGTTAGATTAGTGTAGGTTGATAAAGTAGGAGATTTGCCACTAGAATAATTTCCCCTTTTCTTTTCTCAACTCAAGAAAAAACTTAGAGAGTAAGATGAGGAAGTGGATGAACTTGGATGAGAGAATGAGGTTCAATGAACCATTTCATGTGAGATAAGATGAAATAAAGATGATTAAATATCTAAAAATAAAACAAGAATTAGAGATGAGTCATGGCTTCTCAATGCTTCTCCAAGCATCCAAAGCCATGACCCACTCTCTTTTCTTGTCTCATTCTTCAAAATATAAATCATTTTCTATTTTCTTATACTCAAGTGTGATTCTCATACACCCTAGTTCAATGTATCATCAACCATGATACAAATCTAATTCATATATATATATACACACACATAGATAGATATATATTATTAAATCAACACTTGATTCAAAATCCGATTATATCATATATAACCGACTAACATCATTTATATATATGTATATCACATTATTAAATCAACACTTAATTCAATAATCCGGTCATATCACATACAGCCGGCTTATATTCAATATTAGATATTAAATCAACACTTGATTCAATAATCATGTCATATCATATATAACCGGCCAATATCAAATATATATATATATATATATATATACTTAAAACAAATTATTGAAGCAACACTTGATTCAATAATCCGGTTATATCATATATAATCTAACCGATATCAAATATCGCCAAATTAGAATACGGTATCACATACTCGTATTTAATCAAGTTCCCGCACATATCTCCATATGTGCCCTACTTCGTTTCGCTTGAGCTAAGAAACCTCTGTGTGGAACTCTAAAGACTCATTAATATGCCAGCAGTAGGTAATGATCACATCAGATACCCACAAGCCGTCAGCGGTACTAGCTGGACGTAACGGCTACCCAAGTATTGAACGAATAGAAGATCAACAAGAAAACTTGTCCAAACTCCCGTAGAGCCTATAAGAAACACTTACCATACAGTCTGATCTCTTCGTCTGATATGTCGCATATCAAGTCTGGGGGTGGAATCGTCAAACCCTAATAACTTGATAAGTCATGCCGATGTGTGTTAGGAATATGTATGCCTTAGAGGCCATTATTGTATATAGTGGATACTTGGACATATATATATATATATAGAAATTTCTTGCTCGACATGATAGTATGTTATCCGGTTGCTCTTTATCTTAACATGTACACTTGTATTATTATATTGATTCTCTCTTATACATATTGATAAAGCCCTTAGGATGTTTGCTTGACTACCAGGACTATGATGCGAATCATACTACTGGGACTTGTGTAGTCCACAAGCACATCCTTTAATTGTTCTTAGTCGAGGGGATATCAAGACAAGGCATCGATATTCCAGAGTAGACTAGTGTGTACGTTTTTTGACCCTGTATGGGGGCGATGGTTGATCTCATAACCACTGGTGTTTGACATCAAAGATTGTACACATGTGCTCATTAGAGAATGGGTACACTGAACAGGACTCGCCGAGAACACCTAGTTGGTACTATACCTATCGTCAGATAGCAGTTCTCTGGTGACACTGGTACAGGTCAGTCTGTAGACCCGAGATCGTCATAGTGTCTTGTGTGGTACCCACCGTGCTTTGATTTCCTCCCTACCACAGCTCAAAAGAGTCGTACAAACAGGTGGATTTTGGGTACAGTCCCGAGTCACATGGAGGCAGTGAGCGATAGGAGGGGTTTCGTCTCTCTCGGTATTGGGAGTTGATGTTGCGCTATGCTCGATTGGCTATAACAGTAAGTCTCTGGCCAGGGCTGATGAGATTTACTAGTAAGTGTTATCAATAGTTTCTCGAACCGTTATGAGCCATACATCGGAATGACTTATAAAGTTACTGGGGTCTGACGAATCTACACATAGACTCGATATGCGACATATCAGATGAAGAGACCGGACTGTACGGTAAATGTTACTTATAGGCTTCACGGGAGTTTGGACAAACTTGCTTGTTGATCTTCTATTCGCTCAATACTTGGGTAGCCGTTACGTCCAGCTAGTACCGCTGACGGCTTGTAGGTAACTAATATGATCATTACCTACTGCTGGCGTATTGACGAGTCTTTAGAGTCCCACACAGAAGTTTCCTAGTTCAGGCGAAACGAAGTAGGACACATATGTTGATATGTGCGGGGGCCTGATTAAATACGAGTATGTGATACCGTATTCTAATCTGGCGGTTATTTGATATCGATTAGGTTATATGTGATATAACTGGATTATTGAATCAAGTGTTGATTTAATAATGTGATATACAGATAAATGATATTAGTCGGTTATATGTGATATAACCGGATTATTAAATCAAGTATTGATTTAATAATATGATATATATATATATATATTTGATAAAATTATTTATTAACTAATATTATTGCTCACTAATTATTTTTTTCATAATATATATATATATATATATCATATTATTATATATATTGTTAGTGTATATGCCCTAGAGGCCATTACTGTATCATACTAGTTTGTATATTACTTGATGGAAGCTTGGGATATTCACCTTGTATAAACAATCTTGCTCAATATAGTAGTATGCTACTTGGTTTGTTTCTACTTCAATGTGTACTTGTGTTTATTTCAGTATATCACTTATACGCATTAGTGGAGCCCTTAGGATCTTTGCTTGATTACCAGCGTTGTGATGGCAGTCACACTAGTGGGGCTGGGTAATCTATAGGCACATCCTTATACAGGTCCCTAGTCGTAGGACTATCGAGACAGGGCATCGATACTCCGGAGTAGACTAGCGTATGCGCTTCTCATCCCAGTGTGGGAGATGGTCTGTCCCACAGCCATCAGTACGTCGTACTGGAGATAGTATACGGGTGCTCGTTGGGTTACGAGTACACTGGACAGGACTCGTCGGGAACTGACAGGTTGGTATTATACCTATCGTCAGTTATCAGTTCCCAGGTGACATGAGTACAGCTTAGTCCGCTGACTTGACACTGACACTTCGCCTCGAGTGTGTTCCCACTGCACTTTGATCACTACCCTACCACGGCTCAAAGGAGTCGTGCAAACAGGTGGTGGTTGGGTGCAGTCCCGAAGCACTTGGAGGCAGTGACGGTTAGACAGGATTCGTCTCTCCCGGTATTGGGGGTTGACATCGCGCTGTGTCTAGGAGAGCCATTACACGAGTAGTCCCTGGCCAGGGCAAACGAGATATACTGGTAGGTTTCCAGTGTTATCTCAGGGTGTTTTGGGCTTCACTCCGACACGACTTGTACCGCTATTGGGGGACTGACGTTTTACCGCCCCCTAGGCCCGCCATGCGATGTATCAGACGAACAGACCGGACTGTACGGAGAATGTCACATTCAGACTCAGTAGGAGTTCCGATGGGGTTTCACCTCGTCAGCCTTCTTGTCGGCATCTACCTGGGGACCGTTACGCACAGCTAGTGCCGCTTGCGGTCTGTGGTTAAACCCACTGCCAGCGTAGTGCCGAGTCTTTAGAGTCCCACACAGAGGGTTTTCGCCTCTGGGCAAAACAGAGTAGAGGTCGCATGGTTTTGCGACAGGGTTCGTTCTCATCCGCGCACTTGTGCACGTTTGGAGTCCGGACGGATAATACTGGCAGGCCCTGGTTTGAGCCAGATACTGGTATATGTTTTGGGGGTTGCTTTTATATCTTGGTATTCTTGTTCCTCGGAACGAGAATGCAGGTGTGTATGCACAGTTGCTTGAGGCGGAGAATGAGGTTTTTCATTAGGGTTTCGGATCGGGTGCGTATGCACAGTTGACAGTCTTCTTTTCCAAACCCTAATGGATTTATATATATTATCTATTAATAATAATAATTAAATGAGAATTATGTTATGGTTGTTTTTGTTGACTTGTTGACCTTGGTTGACTTGTTGACCATTGACCACTTTCATGCCTTGAAAGTCTTCCTTGATTCATGCTTACTTTTAATTAAATGAAGCATGGTTGTGGTCATTCAAAATACTACCATCAACTATTCTCATTTTCAATTATTATCATTTAGATAATTCATTTCTTTTGCAATATGGTTGCAAGAAATGAATAATTGAGCTCATTCTATCATAACCTCTCTCTCTCCTCATTTTCATCTTCTTCCTCCTCTTGAAAAGAGAAACCTTCTCATGTGTTGAGAATCATTCTCTTTAGATAGAAAAGCAAACCCTAATCTCTCTCTACTCATTCTAGGATGAAGGTTTAGCAAACCGGAAACCCTAGTTCACTCAAAGATCGAGGAAGAGCCCAAAGTCGAACCTTCGAGGTGGATCCATCTTCGACGGGAGAAGGCGACGTAAAGAGAACCATCAACCTCTACAAGGTTTGAAGAAGAAGGAGTTCAAGTTTAGGTATAACCATCTTCCATAGTAGCTAACTCTCTTTAGCTAGAACACTAGTTTTAGTTTAGACAACGATCCCGACCAAGTTTAGTCCATGTTGCCTCTTGCGATAAAAATTCGTTTTTTATACCGTTTCCGCCTCCCCGTAAGCACCGGGGGTCGCAATATGGACTTACAGTGGTATCAGAGCCTAACTAAACTTAAACTAGCTTGGTAGTAAGGTGTAACGAAGTTCGGAACCAAAAAAATCACAAAACCGGAAAAACCAAAACCCTAAAACCGTATTTTTCAAAACCTGAGTTTCTGTTGAAATTTTTTTGGCTCAAAATGAAAAAATTTATATTTGTAAAATCATCTCAGGGTTTTCTAAAAACACCCATGAAAAACGATCCAGAGTTGAGCTCAAAGCGCCGCGCATCCGCGGCACGAGGTAGGCTCGTGCCGCGGAACCGCCGCGCTTTGTCGTCTTCTGCGCCTCGTTTTTCGTGCAGTGTCTGTAGGTTTTGGTTTTGGGATTTTTGAGATATATTATATGTGCCCAGATTTTCCAGAAAAGAAATTTCCTTTTGGGGTCCTATAATTCCGTATTTTTCCGAACTTCACTACACTTTAGCTATATTGGTTATATCTGTGATGTTTGCATGTATTGAACGTCGGCTAATCGCTATAAGTCGATTAGTCGGGGTTATACATGATCTGTAATGTGCTGGAATGTGTATATGAATGTGTTGGACTGTCGCGGGTGAATAGCCGGGGTTGGATGTGAGATGAGCTTTTGTTTTTCTTTCATTCATTTGTAAATGTAAATTGATGTAATTATATTATTTGTTTGGCCGCACAACCGGGTCGGGGTTGTAGCCGTCATTGTATAATTCTTTTTTACTGTTTTTGCTCCTAGGATAGACCCATGGTGGGGTGCACAAACTACCGGGAACTTGGCGGGTAGTTTGCCGCACCCGTAGGGGTCTTGGGTGGGGTATTTGCTATTCACCGCGACCGTGTTATCCGCTTTTCGTTTCAGGCTCGAAAGAAATGCGGATTGCTAGTATATCCAATGTATTCATCTGTGATCTGTAATGTCTATCATTGCTTTCTATTTAGGCGTTGCTTATGTTTTACAGCCGCGCTAGCCCAGCCCCCGCTCTGTCGTTAGTTAAGTAACCTAACGGGTGATGACGGGGCCCCGTGGCGAATGCATATGGCATAAGCGTACGTCATATTTTGGTTGTTTTCTGCAATGGTAGGATTTAAATGATGGGACGCATTAAAAGTACTAATGCAAGAATATCACGCATTAAAAGAACTAATGCAAGATAATAAACCAAGTTAAAGTCGTTGGAACACTTTCGAAAAACCACTCGGTTCTTTTCAAAACCAACTTTTAAATGCGGAGTTTGAGCCACTCCTTTTAAAAGCTATCTCGTTCCATCGACCAAATCAAGTTCACTACGTTCACGGTTTTGCCAAAACCATTCGTAGCCCTCCGTCGTTTCGTATGAATATTCAAATAGTATTCAAGCTGTGTTTGTTGACCTTCGTCAAGGCATAGTGATTGGTAGCTGTTAAGTATTCATATGTAGCATAGATAGATGCGTTGGTTTGGGACACTCACATTACCTTGTTGACCTTCGTCAAGGGTATATGCGGGTGGATTCAAATTAACCTGGATAATGACGGGCAGAACTTGACATGTGACTTATGATTTGTTGACCTTCGTCAAGGTCATAAGAGCATGGGGCAAAAATCCACATCGGGAGTTTCATAAGTACTGAAACTTGCTAGATTTGCATACCATTTGGAGTGTGGTGATTCTGGTAGGATTCCTTCAGTTTCGTCACGCGATGATATTTGGATCCCGATCCTACTGTGAGTATATGCTACTCCTCGGGAAATTTCTCACTAAACGATCAATGCTATAAACCTAGTAGGTGCCTAGAAAGGTGTTAGCGGGGCTACGCCCCCAGGGAAAAGAGGTTCTTAAATTAAGGAACTTCGCGAAAGCGTTGGAAAACCTCCCTCGAAGTACCGACACTGGCCTGGCTGAACGGTTAAGCAAGTATTGTACGGTGGGATTGATCCCGGCTAATTCTTCCTTTGTGGTTTGAGGAGGGATTCGAGAGACAGTGGGAGCCATCCTGTTTAGACAAATTAAAAACCATTCTAAACTTGCAAGAGCATCGTGCTAAAGTGTTTCTTCTCTCCCCCCTGCAGCGACCAAATCGAAATGACTGGACTTAAGTTGATTCTAGATAAAAACATATTGACAGGGCCAAACTACAAAGATTGGCTCAGGAATGTCAAGTTGGCAATCACTTACGACAAGCTGGGGTATCTTCTTACCACCAAAGCTCCCCCCGTCCCAGGTCCCACCTCCAGCGTCGCGGATAAGGAAATCCGTAAGACTTGGGAGATTGACAGCGCGAAGGCCAGGTGCCTCGTACTTGCCTCGATGGACAACGAACATCAGAGGAGGCACGAGAATATGGATTTGGAATCCATATTTCTTCATACAAAAGAACTGTATGGAGAGCAGTCTCGTATCGCTAGATACGAAGTGTCGAAGAAGTTGTTTTCGACAAAGTTGGCCGTCGGATCATCAGTAGCGGACCACGTGCTTAAGATGATTGGCTACACTGAGGAGCTCGCGGAACTTGGGACCACGTTGGACAGTGAACTCTACACGGATATAATCCTCCAGTCCCTCCCATCCACTTACGCCCAGTTCATACTGAATTTCAACTTGCAAGAAAAGGAAGTTGAACTTTCAGAACTCCTCAACCTGCTGAGGAGCGCAGAGGGCACCCTACAGAAGGGTAGGGAAACACCCGCTTTGTTTGTAGGAGGATCTTCTTCCTCTAGGTCCAAGGCGAAAGCCAAGGGAAAGAGGAAGAAAGCCCCCGCCAAACCAAGAGGCGGTGTTAGTAAAGTGGGTACGAAGGGAAAGGAAAAGGCAACAAAGATTGCGGGGAAGCTTGTTGGAAAGGAAGAATGCTTCTATTGTCATAAGAGTGGACACTGGAAGAAAGATTGCAGGGCTTGGAAGGCCAAGACACAGGAACTGAAGCAGGTTGCGGCTTCAGCTTCAGGTGTGTATGTTATTGAAAACTGTCTTTCTATAAACTCTACTTCCTGGGTATTGGATACCGGATCAGGATCTCATATCTGTAATTCTTTGCAGGCGTTGAGAAACCGTAGGTTTTTGAAGGAAGGTGACATGACCCTCAGAGTTGCGAACGGAGCTAGCATGGATGCTAAAGCCGTGGGGGACTATCACCTGGGAATGTCAGATGGACATGTTTTGGTTTTGCGTAATTGCTTTTTTGTACCCAACGCAACTTGTAATATCATTTCTGTATCTTTAGTTTCTAAAGAAGGTTATGAATTTGCGTTTGTAAGTAATGTTGTAAACATTCGCCTTAATCAAGTTTTGATTGGGTCAGGTACTTTGAGTAATGGTATATACGTATTGAACCAACCACAGATTTTTAATGTCCAGAATACACACAAAAGAAAGTCTCCAGAAATAAACCAGACTTTCTTATGGCATTGTAGATTGGGTCACATCAATGAGAGAAGGTTGACGAAGTTACACACAGAAGGGTATTTGAATGCGTTCGAATATCAGTCGTATGCCACTTGTCAATCCTGTCTCAAGGGAAAGATGACAAAGACTCCTTTTACTGGACATGGAGTAAGAGCGAGCGAGCTCTTGGGACTCGTACACAGTGACGTGTGCGGTCCAATGTCTACACATGCCCGAAGCGGACATTCTTACTTCATTACTTTTACGGATGACTTCTCAAGGTACGGTTATGTTTTCTTAATGAAACATAAGTCCGAAGCCTTTGGAAAATTCTAGGAGTATAAGAATGAAGTAGAGAAACAGACCGGCAAGAGTATTAAGATTCTAAGATCGGATCGAGGTGGAGAATACTTAAGTGCCGAGTTCCTGGACTATTTAAAAGAGAACGGAATTCTCTCTCAGCTTACTCCTCCATACACCCCGCAACATAACGGTGTATCGGAGAGACGGAACCGAACCCTATTGGATATGGTTCGGTCCATGATGAGTAACGCTGAGTTACCGCGATCATTCTGGGGATATGCAATAGAAGCAGCTGCGTATCTCTTGAACAAGGCTCCCACCAAGACTGTGCCTACCACCCCTTATGAGATGTGGACTGGGAAGAAACCCTGTCTTAAGTATCTTAAGGTATGGGGATGTCCAGCTTTTGTAAAAAGGCAGCATGCGGACAAGCTTGAGGCACGTTCAGTACAGTGTAAGTTTGTGGGATACCCAAGGAACTCCAGGGGGTATCTTTTCTATTCCGCTGAGGAACAAAAGGTTTTTGTTTCTCAGCATGCCCGCTTCTTGGAAACTGAGTTTTTGGAAACCCAGATAAGTGGGAGCACAATAGAACTGGAAGAAGTTCCAGAACCACAGACTGTTACTGAGAGCTTAGTGGAACCAGAGGGTTCAACAGAACAGGACATTCCTACGCCGCTCCGCAGAAGTAATAGGCAGTCTCATCCGCCCGAGAGATACTACGGTTTTCTCATAGACGGGGATAGAGAGGATTGCATCATAGATTATGATGAGCCTACTAGCTTCCAGCAGGCCGTTCAGAGCATTGACTCAGTGAAATGGCTGGATGCAATGCGGACCGAAATGGAGTCCATGTACACCAACAAAGTATGGACGTTGGACATTGCTCCAGACGGGGTAAAACCCGTAGGATGCAAGTGGATCTTCAAAAGGAAGATTGGTGTAGATGGACAGGTTGAGACCTATAAAGCTAGACTTGTAGCAAAGGGTTTCCGTCAAAGACCTGGCTTGGACTACGACGAAACCTTTTCTCCAGTGGCTATGCTGAAATCCATTCGGATCCTTCTTGCCATTGCTGCCTTCCACGATTATGAGATTTGGCAGATGGACGTAAAAACCGCTTTTCTAAATGGAAATTTAGAGGAGTGTGTCTATATGGATCAGCCAGAGGGTTTCATTCAGAGTGGGAGCAGCGGAAAGGTGTGCAAGTTGCTTAAGTCCATCTATGGACTAAAGCAGGCATCGCGGAGTTGGAACATCTGTTTTGATGAGACGGTCAAGGAATTTGACTTTATCAAAAATCCAGATGAACCATGCATCTATAGTAGATTTGTAGCGAGAACTGTAGTATTCCTTGTTTTATACGTGGATGACATTCTCTTAATAGGAAATGACATTCCTATGCTACAATCTGTCAAGGGTTTCTTGTCACAAAGGTTCTCCATGAAAGACCTGGGTGATGCCTCTTACATCCTGGGGATCCGGATCCATCGTGATAGATCCAAGAGGATATTAGGACTTTCACAGTCCAGGTACATCGACACCGTACTGAAAAGATTCAGTATGGAAGATTCCAAGCGCGGTAACTTACCGGCTTGTCACGGGATCACCCTCTCTAAAGAGATGTCTCCCAAGACTGATTTGGAGAGGGATCGCATGTCTATTATACCCTACGCTTCTGCGGTAGGCTCTATAATGTATGCGATGTTGTGTACCAGACCGGATGTAGCTTATGCACTGAGTGTAGTAAGCCGGTATCAGTCAAACCCTGGGGAGAAACATTGGATAGCGGTAAAGAACATTCTCAAGTACCTGAGGAGGACTAAGGAGATGTTCTTGGTGTATGGCGGAAAAGACCTCCAGATTGAGGCCTTTGCTGACTCCAGCTTCCAGAGTGATAAGGATGATTCCAAGTCCATGTCGGGTTTTGTCTTTACCCTCAATGGAGGGGCGGTGTGTTGGAAGAGTTCCAAACAGGAAACCGTTGCAGACTCGACTATGGAAGCGGAATACATCGCTGCATCTGATGCCGCAAAAGAAGCTGTCTGGATAAGGAAGTTCTTAAAAGAACTTCAGGTGGTTCCGTCCATTGTTGACCCAGTACCTCTGTACTGCGACAACAACGGGGCTATAGCTTTAGCAAAGGAACCCAGGTCCCATCAGAGATCCAGGCACATCTTGAGGCGGTATCACCTGATCAGGGAGATCGTGGATCGCAAGGAGATCGAGGTTCGGAGGGTTGCTTCAGAAGAGAACACTGCAGATCCATTCACCAAGGCCCTACCCCAGACTCAGTTCGAGCGGCTGATCGAGATGATAGGTCTTCGATACGCCAGTACATGGCCTTAGTGCAAGTGGGAGATTGTTAGTGTATATGCCCTAGAGGCCATTACTGTATCATACTAGTTTGTATATTACTTGATGGAAGCTTGGGATATTCACCTTGTATAAACAATCTTGCTCAATATAGTAGTATGCTACTTGGTTTGTTTCTACTTCAATGTGTACTTGTGTTTATTTCAGTATATCACTTATACGCATTAGTGGAGCCCTTAGGATCTTTGCTTGATTACCAGCGTTGTGATGGCAGTCACACTAGTGGGGCTGGGTAATCTATAGGCACATCCTTATACAGGTCCCTAGTCGTAGGACTATCGAGACAGGGCATCGATACTCCGGAGTAGACTAGCGTATGCGCTTCTCATCCCAGTGTGGGAGATGGTCTGTCCCACAGCCATCAGTACGTCGTACTGGAGATAGTATACGGGTGCTCGTTGGGTTACGAGTACACTGGACAGGACTCGTCGGGAACTGACAGGTTGGTATTATACCTATCGTCAGTTATCAGTTCCCAGGTGACATGAGTACAGCTTAGTCCGCTGACTTGACACTGACACTTCGCCTCGAGTGTGTTCCCACTGCACTTTGATCACTACCCTACCACGGCTCAAAGGAGTCGTGCAAACAGGTGGTGGTTGGGTGCAGTCCCGAAGCACTTGGAGGCAGTGACGGTTAGACAGGATTCGTCTCTCCCGGTATTGGGGGTTGACATCGCGCTGTGTCTAGGAGAGCCATTACACGAGTAGTCCCTGGCCAGGGCAAACGAGATATACTGGTAGGTTTCCAGTGTTATCTCAGGGTGTTTTGGGCTTCACTCCGACACGACTTGTACCGCTATTGGGGGACTGACGTTTTACCGCCCCCTAGGCCCGCCATGCGATGTATCAGACGAACAGACCGGACTGTACGGAGAATGTCACATTCAGACTCAGTAGGAGTTCCGATGGGGTTTCACCTCGTCAGCCTTCTTGTCGGCATCTACCTGGGGACCGTTACGCACAGCTAGTGCCGCTTGCGGTCTGTGGTTAAACCCACTGCCAGCGTAGTGCCGAGTCTTTAGAGTCCCACACAGAGGGTTTTCGCCTCTGGGCAAAACAGAGTAGAGGTCGCATGGTTTTGCGACAGGGTTCGTTCTCATCCGCGCACTTGTGCACGTTTGGAGTCCGGACGGATAATACTGGCAGGCTCTGGTTTGAGCCAGATACTGGTATATGTTTTGGGGGTTGCTTTTATATCTTGGTATTCTTGTTCCTCGGAACGAGAATGCAGGTGTGTATGCACAGTTGCTTGAGGCGGAGAATGAGGTTTTTCATTAGGGTTTCGGATCGGGTGCGTATGCACAGTTGACAGTCTTCTTTTCCAAACCCTAATGGATTTATATATATTATCTATTAATAATAATAATTAAATGAGAATTATGTTATGGTTGTTTTTGTTGACTTGTTGACCTTGGTTGACTTGTTGACCATTGACCACTTTCATGCCTTGAAAGTCTTCCTTGATTCATGCTTACTTTTAATTAAATGAAGCATGGTTGTGGTCATTCAAAATACTACCATCAACTATTCTCATTTTCAATTATTATCATTTAGATAATTCATTTCTTTTGCAATATGGTTGCAAGAAATGAATAATTGAGCTCATTCTATCATAACCTCTCTCTCTCTCCTCATTTTCATCTTCTTCCTCCTCTTGAAAAGAGAAACCTTCTCATGTGTTGAGAATCATTCTCTTTAGATAGAAAAGCAAACCCTAATCTCTCTCTACTCATTCTAGGATGAAGGTTTAGCAAACCGGAAACCCTAGTTCACTCAAAGATCGAGGAAGAGCCCAAAGTCGAACCTTCGAGGTGGATCCATCTTCGACGGGAGAAGGCGACGTAAAGAGAACCATCAACCTCTACAAGGTTTGAAGAAGAAGGAGTTCAAGTTTAGGTATAACCATCTTCCATAGTAGCTAACTCTCTTTAGCTAGAACACTAGTTTTAGTTTAGACAACGATCCCGACCAAGTTTAGTCCATGTTGCCTCTTGCGATAAAAATTCGTTTTTTATACCGTTTCCGCCTCCCCGTAAGCACCGGGGGTCGCAATATGGACTTACATATATTATATGAAGCATGGTTGGATTTTCTATTTTGTGAAAATAGAAAATGAGGTGGAAAAATGGGGAGATTTTTGTGGTATGTGTTAGTTGTATGTATGCCCTAAAGGCCAGTATTGTACAGATGATGTATATTATATTGGATGCTTGGACATATATAGAGAGGAATTTCTTGCTCGATATGATAGTATGCTATCTGGTTGCTCTTTGCTTTAACATGTATACTAGTCTCTTTATACTGTCTTATCGTTACATGTTGGTAAAGCCCTTAGGATGTGTACTTGACTACCTGGACTATGATGCGGATCATACTAGTGGGGACATGGTGGTCCATAAGTACATCCTTCAAGGTCCCTAGTCGTGGGTGTATCGAGACGGGGCATCGATATACCAGAGTAGACTAGCGTATACGCTTCTTGACCCATGAGATGGGCGATGGATGATCCCATATCCATTGGTGTTTGACATCAGAGATGGTATACGGGTGCTCAGTGGAAACAGGGTACACTGGACGGACTCGCCGAGAACTCCCAGATGGTATTATACCTCACGTCAGATGGCAGTTCTCTGGTGACACTTGTGCAGGTTAGTCTGTAGACCCGAGATCGTCATAGAGTCTTGTGTGATTCCCACTGTGCTTTGATTTCCACCTTACCACGTCCATGAGGGCGTGCAAAACGGTGGTTTTTGGATACAGTCCCGAGTCACATGGAGGCAATGAGCGATAGGAGGGGTTTCGTCTCTCCCGGTATTTGGGGTTGATGTTGCGCTGTGCTCGATTGGCTATAACAGGGAAGTCCCTGGCCAGGGCTGATTTAGAGATTTGCTAGTAAGTGTTACCAGTGGTTTCTCTGTTGGAGATAGTGCCCTCAGAGTCAACTATTGGATCACAGGCACGTGATTGCAATGATTGAGGGAGGACCTGTCCCAGTAGGACAGTCTTACTCGAGATGATAGTATGCTATCTGGTTTATCTTTATTATCGTGTACTGCTTTAGGTGACCTTACGAGTCGCTATTACACGTTGATAGAGCCCCTAGGATTTTTTCTTGACTACCAGCAGTATGAGGGCGATCATATACGTGAGAGCTGGAGTCTATAAGCACATCCTTAAAAGGTCCCTAGTCGTGGGAGTTTCGAGACAGGGCATCGATTCTCCAGTGTAGACTAGTGTATACAGTCGAGACCCCGACGAGGGGCGGTGGCCGGTCTCACAAGCCACTGGTGTCAGTTGGTTCACCTAAGATGTATACAGGTGCTCATTGGGTTATGGGTACACCGGACAGGACTCGCCGGGAACCTGCTAGTTGGGATTATACCAGACGTCAGATAGCAGTTCCCAGGTGACATATGTACAGGTTAGTTCATCGACCTGAGATCGTCATTTATCTCGTGTGAGTTCCCACTGTGCTTTGATTGCTACCCTACCACGGCTCAAAGGAGTCGTGCAAACAGGTTTTAGTTGGGTACAGTCCCGAGCCACATGGAGGCAGTGAGCGGATCTGCAGGGGTTCGTCTCTCCCGGTATTGGGGGTGAGGTCGCGCTGTGTCTAGAAGAGCCAGAACATGAAAAGTCCTTGGCCAAGGCAGGAGATTTGCTGGTAGGTATTCCAGTAGTATCTCAGGGTGTTCTGGGCTACACTCCGACACGACTTGTACCGCTTTTGGGGGTCTGACTTTTACCAACCCCCTAGGCCCGCCATGCGATGCTCATAGACGAACGGACCGGACAGTACGGATATTGTCACTGACAGGCTCAGTAGGGTGTCAGGATGAGTTCTCTCATCGACGTCCCTTTTGGTCAATAGCTGGTGGCCCGTCACGTATGGCTTATACCTCTGACGTGCTAGTGGTTAAATCCACAGCCATAGTATTGACGAGTCTTTAGAGTCCACCACACTCAATTACTCAGGTTTCGGGCGAAACGCTGTAGAGGCCGTATGGAGATATGGCAGGGTTCGATCAGATACGTGCGGTATTGTACGGATCATGATCGGACGGATTTTACTAGCCGGCTTTGGCTTAAGCCGGATTCTAGTATATGATAGTGTAGTTTTGTCTTTTTGCATTTGTGTTCAGTGGGAATACAAATGCGGGCATGTATTTGCAGTAGTGGGGTTTTCCTGTAATTTATTACGGGATCAGTTTTCTGAAGTTGCCAGTTTGCATTCCGTTCCGGCCGGTTTTCTTTTATTCCTTCACGGCTGGACTTTTTCGATGGAGGGGGCAATTTGCAATTGTGCAAATTACTTTTAGTGGAGGGTTTTCTTGCATATGAGTGGCTTCATAATCATGAGATGCTTTTCTTGTCCATTCCTTTGTTTTTCATGAGATTGGATTGACTTGGATGGGGAGAAATGAAATGGTTGTGACCATTATCATTTTAGATTATTCTTTTTCTTTTTCTCTTTCTCCACTTAATTTTTGGAACCCACCATTTTTCTTGAGGTGAGGCCGGCCACTATGAAGAGGTGAGAATGGGAGTGCTCATTTGAGTGAGGGATTGATTCATCTCATTTTCATGCTTCTTTGCTTGCTAAAATTCCAAGCTTCTCTCCTTCATTCATTCTCCTCCTCACATCCCTCCATCAAGGCAACTTCATGAACCCTAAAGAGACATGGCTACTACACTATTCTATAGCAAGTCTTGAACGCGTCGGCTAGCCAACTTCGTGCCCGAGTTGCCTCGGTCAAGAGGTAGGAGCCCGTAAAAGATTCCGGCTACGTGGTGCCTTTCCGACAAGCGAGGAGGTGACGAACATTCCGCAGGAGATCGGAGTGGAGACGAAGACCGAAGGACACGGATCGCTTGGTATACTTCTCTACTCATCTTTTACTTTGCTAGTTGCTAGGTTAATGACCCGATCCGGGTGAAAAGTGCGCGGTGGTGCCGGTTTGCTAGTTTGCAAAGTTTTTGTTTCCGCGTTTCCGGCGTCGGATTGACGGCCGGGGCGCCCCCGTGGACTTACATTGGTATCAGAGCCACGCCATTAACCATGCCTAGCTTGCTCTAGTATGTTTAGAACTCGATCGAACAAAAATCCCCAAAAACCGTATTTTCAATGCATTGTGTTTTCTGTCGAAATTTTTTCTGCTCCAAAATTTTTTCAGGTCATTGCAGAAACACAAGCAGGAAATTCTAAGAATTCTGGTAAAATTTGATACAGTGATCGCTTAGTACGGCCGCGTAAACGCGGCCAAACCCCTGGTTTGGCCGCGGTTCCGCGGCGGGAAGGTGTGCTCATTGCACCAAAATTTCCTAGTAGGCTTTAGACTTGTAAATAGGGGTTTTGGGATATTCTTTTTGGGCCCAGATTTTCTGTAAGTGCTACAGTAATGCTTGGGGCCCACTTCGGTAAATTTGTTCGATCGGATATTTTAAACATGCTAGTTCACAGTATTTACATTATATCTGCGACCGTGAATGTCACTCGATCGGTAAATCCAGTCTATCTGCTATAGCCCTTTTAGACGGATTTGCGAACGTGACATTCACGTTGATGTTCTGTGCTGTGCTGTGATGTTGCGGATCGGTCGTGGGGGATAGCCTGGATGCAATGTTAGTACAGTTTTGATTTATATGTACATTTGATATTGCGGGGCGAGCGTCCGACATGTGGACTGCCATCACTGCCTGTTTGTATTATTTATTTTGGGGCACGACCAGGTTGCGGTCGATGTACCCGTTGTATGTATATTTTACTTTCTGTACTAGGATTACCCCGCGGAGGGGTGCACGGATAGCCGGGTTCTAGAGGGCAACAAGCCCGCATCTCATGGCATTGAGAAGGAGGGGGCTTTACTCTAGAATTGGCGGGCTATTCGCCGCACTCGTAGGGGGTACAGGTTGACCCAGGAGGGGTGCCCAAGTTACCGGATTCCGTGAAGTGCTGGGTGGTCCATTCACGTTGCTGAAGGGGGCTGCCTCGCTTCAGGTTTTGGCGAGTAACTTGCCGCGCCCGTAAGGGTCTAGGATTTCATTGCACAGGCTATCCAAACGATCAGGGGAACGTCGGGTTTCAGCAGCGGCTCTGTGAAACCCGGGGATCCCAGATATCTGTATTGATCTGTGTTGCTATACATTTCCGTGATGTTGCATTTTATCATGCCTTGAGCGAAAATTATATATTATATATATACTAGTAGATGTTGTATATGTTTTGCATCCGCGCTAGTCCAGTCCCCGCTCTGTCGTTAGTTAAGTAACCTAATGGGTGATGACGGGACCCAGTGGCGAATGTGGATGGCATATACGTACATCATTATTTTCGTTCTTTTTGTGGTGTGATCAATTGATGGGACTGCGTTGATTCGGATCAATGCAAGTTAAACAAACCTATTCTGATGTTGTTGGAACACTTTTTCAAAAAGCTGTTATTGCAAAGGCGTTCTCTTTTGTTTTGCACAGAGGTATTCAGTTGGAATATCCTGCTCCTCAGTCGACGAGGCAAGGGCCAAGATCCCTTCACCGGGAGTGACCCCTTGGAAAAAAGTTTGCGTCAGGGCAATGACTTCACTATAGCCGATTACTTTTGCTTTGCATCGTGGTATTCAGATGGAATATCCTGCACCTCATTCTACGGGGAAAGAGCCGAGATCCCTTCACCGGGAGTGACCTCTTTAGCAAAGGTTTTCGTCACTATATTTTTATAAAGCTATCCATTCCTTCAGCGATATCAAGTTCATTACGTTAAAGGTTTTCGCCAGAAACCATTCGTAGCCCTCCGTCGTTTCATATGGATAGTCAATAGTATTCAAGCTGTGTATGTTGGCCAAAGTCAAGGCACAGTATTTGGTAGCTGTTGGGTATTCATATGCAGCATAGATAGATGCGTTGGTTTGGGACAGTCGTACTGCCATTTTGGCCAAAGTCATGGGTAGGTACGGGTGGGTTCAAATTAACCAGGAAAATGACGGGTAGAACTTGACATGTGACTTATGATATGTTGGCCAAAGTCAAGGTCATAAGAGCATGGGGTAGAAATCCACATCGGGGTTTTCAAAAGAATTGAAACTTGCCAGATATGCGCATACCTTCTGGAGTGTGATAACGTGAGTGGATTCCGTCACGTTATCATGCGATGATAGTTGGATCCCGATTCCCACTGATGAGTTGGTTTACTCCTCGGGTGATCCCGGCTAATTTTTCTTTCAAGGTTTGGGGAAGAATTTGACGTTACAGTGGGAGGTTTCCAGATTAGGTAAAGTGATAACCATTCTGATCTAGGTTAGAGTGCACGCTGAGTGTTTCTTTTCTCTCTCTCTTTGGCAGCGACCATTGACCCGACCCTAGACTATGACTCAGTGACCAAGTTGACCGAACCTTCTTAACACTGGCTTTTGGATTGTCAGAGTTGCAAACCTCATTGCCACTCCTACTTTTACCCTTTTCTCCAGGACACCCTGTATTACTACGAAAGTCCACTTCCATTGGACAAAACCATCGTATGGTTATATACGAACTCGAAGGAATTCGAGGATGGTTTCCGGTTCTGGAGAAAACGAATAGGACTATTCAGTTGTCTTTTCTTTTCACCTTCTCTCAGGTTGCGAGTACTCCTTGGTTTAGGAGATAGTACACCTATTACGCAAATTGGATAGTCTTCTTCCAAACCATAGGCAGGAGCCGACCGGTAGGGAATGAAGAAAACCAATTAGCCTAAACGGTGTACAGAAGGTATTATGTAAAGACAAAGAAAGGGATTAGTAAGAGGGCAAAGTAAATTGCGACTGCTATTCACGACCAAACCAAGTATTCTTCGCCAATCCTAAATCACCTTTGTATTTCTCCGGGACACTCCGTATCACTACGAAGATCCCAAGATTATTGGATAATCCATCGTATGGTTATATACGAACTCGAAAGGAACTTGTTCCAGTTCGGGGATGGATCCTGGTTCAGGAGAAATAAGAATTAAGTTCATTCGGTTGTCTTTTATCTTCACCTTCTCTCGCATTGCGAGTGCTCCTAGGATTAGGACAGTACACCCATTATGCTTATTGGATAGTCTTCTTCCAAACCATAGGCTGGTGCCGAACGGTGGGGAAGGAAGAAAACCATTTGGCCTAAAGGGGTGTACAGAAGGTAACGACTAAAGACATATAAAGGGATTTGGAGAGGTAGCAAAGAATTATACGGTTACAGTTGTGAATCTGGATAATGGAAGAGGCATTACTAGGAATACCAGGATACCCCATCGAAACATTTCAATATTTCAGTTTCACTGTGTAATGTTAATAGAAAACTGATTTCCCAATTAGACACTTGCTCCAGGGTATGTATTTACCAGGATGAATTCTCACATCTGTATGGTTTTACAGATGATGAGTGGGAGTAAGTTATTGGGAATTAGGTGATCATCCTCATTATATCAGGATTCGTTGTAATTGGTGATATTTGAGGAAGTCGCCTGGGTTGTTTGCCGGTCGGCAAATATTTGGTTTTGAATATCCGTTGTTGTGCACCAATTTCAAATTGATATATCTGTACGTCTATTTTTATAGAGTGAGACATACCTTTTTGAAATTATGTCTATGACATTTACCTATACCAGTGGATGGTTAGGTAAGGAGCATTGAACAACGGTGTAATTCTTCTTAACCATAAGTATAGTTTTCAACCTACGACACACAGTGAATGAGTCACTAGACTCAGGGGACTTATACAGAGTAATGTATATTGTCCAGTGTCCATTAGGACAGAGGGGTTGGTCCTCGTACTATATTCGGATTACTTATAACTTCTCTAGTTCTTAGACAAGTGTTTCGTAGAAACACAAGGTCGAAGTTTTGAGAAGTCATAGGTATAAGAGTAAAGTAGAGAACCAAGTATTGCAAGTATCAGGATTCTTCAAGGTGATTGAAGATGTAGATACTTGTGTATGGTATTCAGTTGATAGTAATGGTTAAGAGAACTTGCTTCTCTTTCAGGTTACTCATAATTGGAAGTACTTCTAAGTTGAGTAACGCTGATCGGCCTCCTTCCTTTTAGTTGACATGCACTGGTGACAGCTGCATGATTTGAATCTGGTTCAATTAAATCAGTGCCTCTGTTTCTATATTGGATATAGAACAGTTCATATCTTGACATTCTTAAGATACGGGGAGTTGTCTGGCTTATGCTTAAAACCAGACTCCGGATAACTCATGGCATGTTTCTGTAATGGCTGTTTGTGGGTTGACCCGGGCTATGACGAGGGTTGATTTTCTACCATCTGGAAGATCAATAGTGATATTGTTCTTGACTCGCCACAGTTTTAATTAAAAATGGATTTTTTCAGAAAACAGTAGTGGGAGTATGGTAGAACTGGAAGTGATTCCAGAACCGCAAACGATTACTGAAGATTTGATAAGAAACTAAGGATTCAATCTGGTTTGACATTCCATTGGCCACCCCGCATATAAAGTGGGTAACCTCAGGCACTCGAGAGGTACTTCGGTATGCTCAAGGACGGTGGCAGGGAGGTTCTTGTTTACCCAGACTTGTCATTGCTGTTGTTCTAGACTATGAGACCCGGCAGGAGGATTAATATAGCGCCGTTCTAAACTAGCTTTAGAAGTGCACGTCTATATGACTCTGCCAGAGGGTTGTCGTAGTCAGTGGGAGCAGCGGAAGCATTGGTGGACATCAGGCTTATGTCTATTAATAGACTAAAGCAGATATAGAGGAGATAGATCATCTATTTCTGATGTGACAGTCATAGGTTTGACTTCATCAGAATAGGGGATGGATCTGTTAAGAAGGTAGTAGGGTGTGATGTCCTGGTATTTGATGACATACACGGAGTAGGAAGTGATATTCCTATACTACGATCGGTTATACTTTGGTCGTCACACAGTAGTTTCTCCACAAAGGACTTGGATATTATATCAGACATTCTGGTTACTAGATCTATGGTTTTAGATCTAGATTTGGGTGGTTTCCCAATCAGGGTACTTAGACAGCATTCTAAGAGTATTTAGAAAGGACGACTCCTGGCACGGTAGTGTACCTGCAGGTAATGGAGTCACCCTCTCTAAAGGTGTCTTACAGACTAAAGGGGAGAGGGATGTTCATGATTGACAGATCACTTGCTTAGGCAGTTGAGTCAATCATGAGATGTCAAGTACCACACCAGATGTTTTTCTTGCAGTAGATGCAATAAGTTGATATTGATCCAATCCTGGAGAAACAGTCGGAAGCAGTTTTAGAACATAAGTGGATGTTCTAGAGATATGATAACGTCAGCCTCCTTTAGGAGACGGTTATCATTCCAGGCTTCCAAGGTGACATGGATGACAGAGTAGCTGTCAGAGTTATAGTTTTCCCTCTGACGAGGGGCAGTATTTTGGACAGGTTGTCCCGGTGGATACTGAGGGAAGGAATGACGCAGGATACTGATTAAGTTCAGTTGACGATACAGTCTAAGAAGTTTGGATTTGGAGTTCATTTATGAGCTAGGTCCCATCAGATATCCAGACACATTCTAAGACAGGTATTGCTCATTTCGGGAGATGGCTTTCTCCGCGAACTTGAGATAAAGAGAGACATAGAAAGAAACATCAGAGCGGATCCACTCACTGAGGCTATTTCTCGAACGCAATAGTTTTGCAAACGAGCTTTGTGAGACTGACTAGTAGAGGAGTTGGGTGTTCGGTATCACACGGGCTGTGAGTATGCGATATCGCAATAATTAGCCTTGAGTGCAAGTGGGAGATTATTGGAGATAGTGCCTTCAGAGTCAATTATTGGATCACAGGCACGTGATTGCAATGATTGAGGGAGGACCTGTCCCAGTAGGACAGTCTTACTCGAGATGATAGTATGCTATCTGATTTATCTTTATTATCGTGTACTGCTTTAGGTGACCTTACGAGTCGCTATTACACGTTGATAGAGCCCCTAGGATTTTTGCTTGACTACCAGCAGTATGAGGGCGATCATATACGTGAGAGCTGGAGTCTATAAGCACATCCTTAAAAGGTCCCTAGTCGTGGGTGTTTCGAGACAGGGCATCGATTCTCCAGAGTAGACTAGTGTATACAGTCGAGACCCCGACGAGGGGCGGTGGCCGGTCTCACAAGCCACTGGTGTCAGTTGGTTCACCTAAGATGTATACAGGTGCTCATTAGGTTATGGGTACACCGGACAGGACTCGTCGGGAACCTGCTAGTTGGGATTATACCAGACGTCAGATAGCAGTTCCCAGGTGACATGTGTATAGGTTAGTTCATCGACCTGAGATCGTCATTTGTCTCGTGTGAGTTCCCACTGTGCTTTGATTGCTACCCTACCACGGCTCAAAGGAGTCGTGCAAACAGGTTTTAGTTGGGTACAGTCCCGAGCCACATGGAGGCAGTGAGCGGATCTGCAGGGGTTCGTCTCTCCCGGTATTGGGAGTGAGGTCGCGCTGTGTCTAAGAGAGCCAGAACATGAAAAGTCCTTGGCTAAGGCAGGAGATTTGCTGGTAGGTATTCCAGTAGTATCTCAGGGTGTTCTGGGCTACACTTCGACACGACTTGTACCACTTTTGGGGGTCTGACTTTTACCAACCCCCTAGGCCCGCCATGCGATGCTCATAGACGAACGGACCGGACTGTATGGATATTGTCACTGACAGGCTCAGTAGGGTGTCAGGATGAGTTCTCTCATCGACCTCCCTTTTGGTCAATAGCTGGTGGCCCGTCACGTATGGCTTATACCTCTGACGTGCTAGTGGTTAAATCCACAGCCATAGTATTGACGAGTCTTTAGAGTCCACCACACTCAGTTACTCAGGTTTCGGGCGAAACGCTGTAGAGGCCGTATGGAGATATGGCAGGGTTCGATCAGATACGTGCGGTATTGTACGGATCATGATCGGACGGATTTTACTAGCCGGCTTTGGCTTAAGCCGGATTCTAGTATATGATAGTGTAGTTTTGTCTTTTTGCATTTGTGTTCAGTGGGAATACAAATGCAGGCATGTATTTGCAGTAGTGGGGTTTTCCTGTAATTTATTAAGGGATCAGTTTTCTGAAGTTGCCAGTTTGCATTTCGTTCCGGCCGGTTTTCTTTTATTCCTTCACTGCCGGACTTTTTCGATGGAGGGGGCAATTTGCAATTGTGAAAATTACTTTTAGTGGAGGGTTTTCTTGCATATGAGTGGCTTCATAATCATGAGATGCTTTTCTTGTCCATTCCTTTGTTTTTCATGAGATTTGATTGACTTGGATGGGGAGAAATGAAATGGTTGTGACCATTATCATTTCAGATTATTCTTTTTCTTTTTCTCCACTTAATTTTTGGAACCCACCATTTTTCTTGAGGTGAGGCCGGCCACTATGAAGAGGTGAGAATGGGAGTGCTCATTTGAGTGAGGGATTGATTCATCTCATTTTCATGCTTCTTTGCTTGCTAAAATTCCAAGCTTCTCTCCTTCATTCATTATCCTCCTCACATCCCTCCATCAAGGCAACTTCATGAACCGTAAAGAGACATGGCTACTACACTATTCTATAGAAAGTCTTGGATGCGTCGGCTAGCCAACTTCGCGCCCAAGTTGCCTCGGTCAAGAGGTGGGAGCCCGTAAAAGATTCCGGCTACGTGGTGCCTTTCCGACAAGCGAGGAGGTGACGAACATTCCGCAGGAGATCGGAGTGGAGACGAAGACCGAAGGACATGGATCGCTTGGTATACTTCTCTACTCATCTTTTACTTTGCTAGTTGCTAGGTTAATGGCCCGATCCGGGTGAAAAGTGCACGGTGGTGCCGGTTTGCTAGTTTGCAAAGTTTTTGTTTCCGCGTTTCCGGCGTCGGATCGACTGCCGGGGCGCCCCCGCGGACTTACATTCTCGACCCGTTATGAGCCTCATATCGACACGATTTATCGGTTATTTGGGTCTGACGTTTACCACCCCTAGACTTGATATGCGACATATCAGACGAGGAGACCGGACTGTACGGGAAGTGTTACCGGCAGGCTTTTACAGGAGTTGGAGCGGGCTAGCTTGCTGATCTTCTGATCGCTCAATTCCCGGGTAGCCGTTACGTCCAGCTAGTACCGCTGACGGCTTGTGGGTGTGTGATGTGATCATCACCTACTGACGGCGTATTGACGAGTCTTTAGAGTCCTACATAGAGGTTTTACTGGCTCAGGCAAAATGAAATAGGAGCGCATATGTGATATGTGCAGGACCGAGAATAATGCGTGTATGTGATACCGTATTCTATTCTCGCGACTTTTTGTATCGGTCGGTTATATATAGGATATAGCCGGGTTATCGAATCAAGTGCTGATTCGATAAAGCGATACATTGGATGTTAGCCGGTTATATGTGATATGACCGGATTATTAAGTCAAGTGTTGATTTAATAATTAAGTGTATAATTGTATATTAGATATACTAATTTACACTTGCTAACACTTGTTCACTTAGGGTTTTTTCTCACATGCACACTACTTTAACATATATATGATATATGTTAAAATGTGTTAACATATTGTATCATGGTTGATGATACAACATTCATGTGTGTATGAGACATACACCATCCTATTTGTTATGATTGGGTTTAATGTTTAAAAGTAATTACAAAATTAGTGGAAAATTAGAAAATGCATGAAGCTTGTGGAAGCTTGTGGATGCATTGACTAAACTCCACTAGATTTGTTTTTACTTTGGACTTTAACCTAACCATCACACACTTAGCTATGGTTATGGCTCTACAAGGGTTAGTATATGATACCCACTCACCATGGTTAGCTTACTCACTTAATCATTATCCTCATTTCTTTTCTTTTGTTCATCATCTTCTTCTTCATTGAGCAAGAGAAAAAGCTTGCTAGGGTTTTGAAAAAAGTGAGATAGATTGTGAGAAACAAAAATCCAAAGAGAACCCACTTCCTATTTCTCCATCCTCTACTAGATTAGCACTTTAGTATAGGGTGTTTGCTTCACTAATTCTCTAGTTAGTGAAGTAGGAGCTTGAGTCGGAATTCCTTCGACGTATATCATCTTCGGCCTCGGAGACTTCAAGCAAGGTCGCACCTTTCGCCTCGTGAAGCCATGCAAGGCACCGGGAGAACCACGATCGCAGCGAAGGGACTTCATCAAGGAGCTAAAGAAGTGAAGGACCGATCTACAAAGGTTGTATTTCGAATTCCCTTTAGAGTAAAGTTGTTTACTTGCTAATTGATTCGCCTAAACTCTAGTATACGATCTTGCTTAGTGTTATTCGGCACCTAAAAATTTAATTTTGGCATGGTCGATGCCTTGTAGAGCCTTGTTAGTGTGCCTAGTAACCCTACAGTGGTATCAGAGCCTAGCTAGAGCATTAGGCGATGTGTTAACGAAGTTAAAACTCCGAACGAACCCGAATACGTCATTTTAACCCCTTCTCTGGACTTTTTCCAAAAAATGTGATTTTTCTGAATTAAAAATACCTAAAAAAATCAGCAGGCAATTTTAAGCATTACGGTGAAAAAATTATGACGTCATCCGTACGGAATGCCGCGGAACCGCGGCCAAACCCTCCTTGGGCCGCGGATCCACGGCAGTACTATTTGATTTGACGTTTATTTTTCCACAGTAATGCCCTTTGCTGCAATTTTATATTTCTGGGTATTTTTTATTCAGACTCCAGTGTTGAATATTTTTGGGTTTTATTTTGAAATCGTCGATTCGATCGGAGAATTTAATTTTGTTATGTTATTCCGGATAATTTAGAAAGTATTAAAATGTTCAAACGGATATCATTAACTCAATTTTTTCCCGGCACGAAAAACATTCAAGTGTTGAATTTTTATCGGGTTTTAAATCTTTCGGAAAAACGTGCATGTGATGTGACGGACCCTCTAGAAGACAACAAATCTTAACTCGATTATGTGACCGTCTTGAACTGCCCTTTGAACCTTAGGGTTTGGGGCAGTACGGCGTGTAACATGTGAGGCGTTGGCTTGACCCTTCTACGGCTGGACCGTTGCTACTGTGACGTATTCTGGAATTTTTGAACTCCGCTCAAGTGTTGAGCTATTGAGGAAATCTTGGGTATTTGAATATTCGATCGGAAAGTTTAATACTGTCTATTTATCTGGAATGTGATACAATATGTGGAATTCACTTGTGGATTCCAAATGTTGTAGTTTTACACTTTCTTTTCTGTGACCGTAAGTGTAATATGTGATATCGCCGGTTTCGTTGCTATATGTCAACGACAATTGGGATGCGCATATTTACTTACGTTGATGACAAGCGATGTTATGTGTTGCTGGATATGTTATATTGGATCGTCGCGTTTTGAATAGCCGGGGGTTTTATGTGAGATGAGAGTTTTTATTTTCATTCATGTAAATTTAAATGTATGTAATATTTTTTTATTGGGGCACTTCCGGGTTGAGGTTGATGTCACCTTTTGTATATTATTTACTTTTCCGCACTAGGACAGACCCAAGGAGGAGAGCACAAATAACCGGGTTCTGGAGTTCAGTGGGAGACCAACTCGAGGAGTCGAGTCCGGGTCTCCTAACTCTAGAATTGGTAGGGTTGCTTGCCGCTCTCGTAGGGGTCTGGGGGTGTGGGTTTGGCTATTCATCGCGACCGTGGAATCCGTGTTTTATAGAGGCTCAAAATAAAACACGGACGTCCTAGTATATCCAATGTTTCATATGTTTCTTCTGCTGCGATATCTGTGATGTGATCATTTGATGTTCTGTGATAAATACTGTATATAGTATATATGATATATTATATAGGCGTTACTTATGTTTTACACCCGCGCTAGCCCTGCCCTGCTCTCCCGTTAGTTACCTAACCTAACGGTGCACGAGGGGACATCGAGGCGAATGCGGATGGCATAAGTGTACGTCGTATTTATCTGTGATGTTTAGGTGACTTAAATGATGGGACTTCATTAATGTGATTAATGAAAGAAAAGAAACCTAAAAGATGTTGTAGAATCAAATTTTCAAATAAAAGGGTAGCTACAGTTTTACTTTGCATAGCGGTATATATGATATACCCTGCACCTTATTCGATGAGGAAAGAGCCAAGATCCCTTCACCGGGAGTGACCTCTTTAGCAAAACTGGTAGATGCTACAACACTCGGTTTGCTTTTGACTGCTTTTGGAGTTTTGCTTTGCATAGTGATGTATATGATATATCCTGCACCTTATTCCATAAGGAAAGAGCCGAGATCCCTTCACCGGGAGTGACCTCTTTAGCAAAACTAATAAAAGCCTCAAAATCACTCCATTTCAAAATTCACTCGATTCTACAACGATATCAAGTTCATTACGCAATAGGTTTTCAGAAAAACCTGTCGTAGCCCTCCGTCATTTCAGATAAGTCCTACTTAGTATTCGTGCTACGTTTGTTGACCTTCGTCAAGGCGTAGTGTGCGGTAGCTAACTAGTATTTATCTGCTTATGCATATGATGCAGATTGGATTAGGGTGGTCGTACGACCTTGTTGACCTCCGTCAAGAGTCGTGCGGGTGGGTTTGATTCAATCAAGAAATGACGGGTTGAACTTGACTTGCTGTCACGACCCGAGTATTTCGACTCGTGACCGGCACTTAACCACGCTACGTCTACAGGCGTAACGCGGCTAAGTAAGCCGAACCCAGAAATCAAAACCATTTAAAAATAGTGAGTGTTGAAAACATTTAGTTAAAGCATTTAGAAAACCTTAAATAATTCAATAAGTTCTTTAAAAGTTACTTAATCATTTAAATAATTTTGACAGCATTTCTTTTGTAAAAGTAGCCCCGAGACCGGGTACAAAACAGGATATGAGTAAAAAAATGAAATATAATGAAACAAAACATTCCCAAACGGGAGCAATCACGTCCAACGGCGGAAACCATCATCACAAGAGTAATATACGACGCCGTAGCGAAGAATGAGCAATAAGTAAACATCACAGAAAATAACTGCATATAAAAACAGTCGGCTCCCACGAGCTCGACACCAGAATACAAAATATACATCATCGTCCTCACACAATATCTAAGTCCATTACATAAATGGTAGATGGAGAGTACTAGATACAAAAAGGGATACAATAACAGTAGTCAGATACCACAACCCACCTAAATGCAAAACAGCTCTCGCCGCAACTGTGGTGGTATCTGTAGCCAAAAGATGCAAAAGACAGCCTGCCGCGACTATGCTGAGGGCAACCTGCAAATACCGTGGCACAACGGGGGTGAGTTGCCAATTCGTGAATAGAGATAACATATAAAGGTAATCGCGAGCATGCACGTACTGCGCTACTCTAACAAATGCCAGCAGATGATATCAATGCGTGATAAGCAGTATGTGCAATAATCATGTAGATGCTCTGTCAGGTAAAATAACTACAGGATGAGATATATGGTAATCAATGCTGAGCATGGGATAAACAACATCTACACGGAATATCAACGTGGAAAACAATCGGTGCCCACAACTGCACCCAAATCCCAATAACTCAGGCGCCGGCACACCCATCGGCCCTCAAATCCTGTAAATCTCTGAGAAATCACGAGTGCCCAACATCGGCACCCAAAACATCATAAAATACTCGTGTCCAGCATCGACACGCAAATCCTCATATATCGGGCTCCGTCAGTCCGGATCAGCCCACGGGCTCCGTCTGCGGTATCGGCCCTCGGCCCCGGCAGTACGGATCATCCCGCATCCATCTCTCGACTCTGGTCGGTATCCTCCGGATAACCGCCAGGTCCAACCAATCACCGGTAGGTACTCGCCACCCTGCCAGGCTTATCGTCTACTCCACGAAAAATATTTCTCGCCCCGGGGAACCATACCGGGTCCACCACGAACCCGCAAACGGATCATCCATCTCCTCGAATCGGGTTTCAAGCACACGTCTCAGCACCGAGAAAACGTGTGGTGGACGCACCAAACTATCATATCACGAGGAACCGGGTTTTCAAATGGTGCATCTTTTCTTAAAAATCCCACGGTCCTCAAAACCAGAAATCACATGAAAATCCAACACCAAGAAGTAAATCCAATGCGATGTGCTACGTACATCAATCCATGATATAGGTATAAGGGAAAACCGCTTTTAAAATTAGTTTCCGTTTTTAAAGATATCCTGCGGCTCCCAATTTCCATGAAAGTCATATCGAATCATATATGAAATGAACTACAGCAATATAATCATGGCAGTTCTACAGTGAGTGTGTCATGGCAATTACTAACGGTGTGTGTGTAGCATGCAGATTAGTGCTCGTGCAACATGAACCGTTAGTAATAGTGCGGTGTTCTATCAATTCTAAGCATACATACAGCAGGGAATGCAATATGCAATGACAGTCCATGAGGTAAATGCAACATATAATAATAAGGTCCTATCAGCCCTGACGCATAACGCCATGCGGGCGATATCCCCGTAGATGTTAAATCTACTCACCGAAGTCTCGTGCTAAGTGTAGCCGACGACTTGCTTGCCCTTCTTCGCAGCGTCCGTCTAACTCGCCTGCGAACCTAGAATCACATAACATATATCACACATAAGCTCAATTTCACAAAACGTGATATTACGATACAATTAGAAACCCGTGTCGTAAACCAATCGCGCGTGTGCGCGATACGCTAAAACGTGTGATCTCGCGTCTGAAACTACCCTGACGCGTCGCGTTACGCAGAAACCCCAAACCCACACGCATATCACACGTGTCGCGGAGGTTTAAAATACGAGAAATAGGTATATAGTTCTAGATTTTTATACAGAACTTAACTTACAAATATATATATACCATAAGACTACACACAGCAGAAGACACCCAAAGGACCAAACCCCAACCCAAACCCTACCCATCTGGCCGCAAATTGCGGCCAGAAACGATATTCCGGCGGCCTAAACATAAAGAAAGGGGGTCGGGTTCTACCTGGGGTATCAGCACCTAACAAGTATACTGCAGTCTTCTCAAAATTAATCTGAACTCATCGGGTCGATAGCAGTTTCCAGAAACTCAAATTTTGCTTAAAAACGACGAATTGCATCAAATAGGGATCTGGTGGTAATTTAGTGCAATTGGGGGCTAAGCTGGGTTGAAATGGCCTTAACAACACTCTATCAACTTACTGAAACCAAATCACACATCACTTGCTCAAGGTTCCCGCTAAACACCTCATATCGCACTAAATCGCATCAAAAACCACTAACCGAAGCAAAACTACACTAAACAAGTAAACTAGGGAGTAAGTTTAGGAAATATACCCCACACTCGACCCTAGGGAGCTGGAGGAAGAAGAAGAAGTGAAGGGAAGGGGCTGCAGCTAGAGTTGTGGCTGTTGTTGCTCTCACTGTTGCTGCTGCTGCCTACTGCTGCCTGCTGCTGCTGTGCTGCTTGCTTCTGCTGCTGAGATGAGATGGTTGCTGCTGCTACTGCTATGAGGTAAGTGTGTGTGTGTGTATGAGAGAGAGTGAGGTTGTGAGAAAGAACAAAACAAAAAGAGAGGGAAATCATCACCCCAATGTCAACCCCTCCTCTCTCTCTCCTCATTAATTGCAAGCATGGCTTAAGCCATGATGCACTCTCTCTCTCTCTCTCACCAAGTCAACCCCCAAAGGAATTCAAATTAAAGCAACTATTAATTAACTAATTAAACCCAATTAAAACCCAAAAGACTTAATCCCCATGATTAAACCCACCATGGTTGCTAATCCTAGTATTAACTCTTTTAAAAACCCTAGTTTACATGCACATGTGTGTGCAAACTTAGGAAAATTTTAGAAAAATATTTATTAATTTAGGAAAAATATTTAAAACCCAATTTGGTAAACTTCTTATTAAAATCCCTTTATTTAAATATAATTAGTCACTAAACACATTCTAAGGTGTTACACTTGCACCCTATGGTTTGTTGACCTCTGTCAAGGTCATGGGATGCTTGGGGCAAAATATTATCGGAAATTTCAAGTGTTGAGATTTGCAATGAGATTGCATGCCTTCTATGAGATAGTTGGATCCCGATACCCACTGCGAGTAATTGTTACTCCTGGGAGAGTTTTACACAGAACAATTAGCCGATCAAGTAGGTGTCTAGAAAGGTGTCAACAGGGTTACGCCTCTGGGAAAACGAGGTTTACTTTAATTAGGTCCGTGCGAAAGCACGGGGAACCTTCCTCAAAGTACCGACACTGGCCTGGCTGAAAGATTGGCGAAGTTATAGGGTGTAATTAATCCCGGCTAGTCTTTCCTTTTAGGGTTTGAAGGAAGATTTGATAAAAACAGTGGGAGCCATCCTGAATAGATAAAATAATAACCAATCTGCATGATCTTGCAAGAGCATACTGTCACGACCCAAAATTGGCCCGTGACGGTCCTAATACTACGCAACGCCTAAAGACGTAACGCAGTAAAAAAAAGCCAAAACCCAGAAATCTAAACCAAGAAAATACGGAAAAGATAATATAAGTTTTTGAAACACTTGAAATCGCAACCCAAATTCTTTAAAAGTTCTACTTTCTATCTTTAAAATTTTGGCAACACCCCCTTTTTTTTGTAAAAACTAGCCAAGATGAATACAACACAAATATACGACGCCGTAGCGAAGAAATAAAGACAGTAGAGAGAAAGCTGTATATAAAAGACAACAAATCCACAATGAATATACAATAACGTCCTCACCAAGTCTCTAAGTCAACAACATAATAGTAGATGGAGAGTACAAGATACAACGAATGTACAATATGAAATACAGATAATCATCTAACCTACCTAAGCAAAATAGTACTGTGAGCTGATGCGGTATCTGTAGCAAAAGATGATAGATGGATACTGAATAGCGGAATAGCCTGCCTCGACTACTCTGGGGAACAACCTGAAACACCTGTGGCACAACGGGGGTGAGTTGCCAACTCGTGAATAGTAGATAATATATACAGGTAATCGCAGGAATGTACGTACAGCATGAATCTAAGATATGCGATTACAGTAATAACATGTCATGCAAATGCCGAATAATGGAAAGTACACTAGCATGTACAATCAATATGTAAAGCAATAATAACATGACAATAGTATGCAATAGGGATATGAGAAAGTAGATATGCAGCAATTATAAGGGTACACTAACAGGTACTACCAATATATGAAACAGTGCATAAGTGAAAAAGGTATGAGGTATGGAGTGAAATATGTCATTCCCACGGAAACCTGACATCGTGGTAGGATCACAATCCATTAAGACACTCAAATCCCAAATCCTCAATTCAGCCCCCACATTGGGCTCTTACATCATATAAGTCTCACATCTCCTCAATGTACAACATCGAGTAATCTCCTATATCCCGAATGTACAAATCAGTAATCATATAGGTATGTCCAATATCCAATCTCAATGAATCACCTAATATCCCAAGTCAAATCTCAAGTAAGAATCTAACATCCTAAATGTATATATACAGAAATAAATATGATGGGGGCAATACACATATATTAGCGTCCTATTCCACTAATATTGGTGTAAGGGTATATATAACAACGGCTAAATCCCCTGTTATATATACAAAGGTGTTAAAGAAATATCATGAAAACCATGTGCCAAGTATCGACACAGAAATCCTGATCACGTATCATACGCTATCCCGAAAGCACGAGTGCCTAGCTCTGACCCTCGCCTTTCGACGTATGCATACGTACATGACTCCCAACGGTGTCTCCGTGATCCCCCGCCGAGTCATGGGTACTGTCACCGGTAGGTACTCGCCCACCTCCAGGCTCAATCGGCAAAGTCCATCGATCTTCTTGCCGAGGGGAACCATACCGGGCCCCACTATGCACCCTCATACGGCAACCACACCTCGTATGGAGTATATAATCAGAACCGATAAATCTCATGGTGGCTGCGCAAATATCACATCAAGGAAACCGGGTTTTTCAATGTATGCATAATTTCATGAACTCCCGCGGTTCCCAAATCCAGAAAACATCATGTAAAATCCAAATAACAAGGCACAAATCCAGGAATAAATATATGCGATATATCAGAATGTGAGCATATAAATGAGAACATATAGCTGAAACCAGATGTATGCGAAATCAATAAGGTACAGCTAAGTATAGGTGTCTACCTATAAGTAAAAGATGTCGTATACCCCCCTGGGTATAAGTAGAATATGAAGGGTACCCCCCTGGGTATAAGTAAAATATGTGCAAGGTATACCTGTAGCTGTATCGCAAGGTGTAGATGTACCTATCACTAATGGTAAGATACACTATAGGTATACCGATAAGCTAGATGTCAAGTATGATAAGCAATAAAGTATCTATAAGGGGTTGTGTGTGACATGGCAATTATTGACGGTGTGTGTGTAGCATACAATCTGTGCTCGTGCAACATAAACCGTCAATAATATGTGCAGTGTCCTACGGCTGCTAGTCACCGTACAACTATACCAAGGAAATAAAGTAAAGGCGCAATTCTAACAATGACGTAGAATATGCGACAGGTATTAGAATCCTAGCCCAGACGCATAACGCCATGCGGGCGATTCCCCTGTAGATGTTAAATCTACTCACCTACGCTCCACGCTAGGTGAATCCTACCATCTGCTCCCCCCTGTAGCCGTGCCCGTAGTCCCTGCCTGCAAACCTGCAAATAAGACATGGAAATCATATATAAGCCAAATATTCCGCAAAACGCGATATCGAACCGAAACGAGAAACTCGCGTCGCGAACTAAACGCGCGTGTGCACGATACGCTGAATCGTGTGTATACGCGTCTAAAACCATCGCGACACGCCGCGATACGCTGGATCACAGAACCCTCTCACGTATCGCGCGTATCGCGCAAACAAACGGACATGCAAAACGATATATAGTCCCAGATTTTCCTACAGGCCAAATCTTACCAAACTAGACATGCCAAAGCACTAGACAACACTGCAAACAACCCTAGCCAAGACCCCTACACCCCTGCTCCCTACTTGGCCGCAAATTGCGCCCAAACACAATAAATCTGCGGCCCAAGGAAATTGTTAGGGGCTCGTGCTCTGGTGGTGTGTTCTAGACCTAGTGTGCATGCCCCAGTTTTCTCAATTTTAACCTGAAGGTCCCGGGTCAATAGCAGATCACAGAAAGCCAATACATCGCTTTAAAATCACCAATTTTGCACAAAACACAAACCCTATGGTATTTTAGTGTAATCCAGGGTTAAACTCAGTTAAGGTGGCCCTTACAACATTTAAATAAGTAGGGTTTACCAACAGAATCATCAATTTGCCACAACATCTCACAAATCACTAAAATTAGCACTAAACTAGCTAATTAACACAAACCGATGCTAATTACACACAAGCTAAGCAAACCATGAAATGGGGTTCAAGAAATATACCCTAAGGGACCCTAGGAATTAGGTGAAGGAGTGAATGGAGGAGGAGAGAGCTGCTGCAGGTTGCTGGAGTTGCTGCTGCTACAGCTTCTGCTGTTGCCGCTTGCTTCTGCAGCTGCTTGCTGCTACTGCTGATGGAGTTGCTGCTGATGCTGATGCTGCTGTTGTTGTCACTGCTGTTGCTGCTGCTAATCTTGTGTGTGTGGGTGTGTGAGTTTGAGAGTGAGAGGATGAGAGAAATGAGTGAGAATGAGAGAACACCAACAATTCAACCCCCTCCTCTTTCTCTCTCTTCATTAAATGAAGGCATGGGCAAGCCATCATGCCTCATAATGCACTCTCTCTTTCTCTCACCAAGCCAACACAAAACAATCATTTAAAAGCCCTTTTCAAATTCATTTTATTTTTGAAAAGAACCATCATACTTAAAACCCAAAACACTTAAAACAAAACTAGATTAGGGAATGGTTAGTTCACCATGTTGCTAATCATGGTTAAACCCCTAAAAACAACCATAGTTATCATGCACAAGTGTGGGCAAGCCTAGGAAAAATCTAATAAAATACTTAATAAATAGGATAAAATATTTGAAAACTAATTTGGTAAACTTTTTATTAAAAACCATACATTAAAATATAATTAACCACAAAACACAATCTAAGGTGTTACACATACGCTAAAGTGTTTTCTTCTCTCTCTCTCCAGGTAGTGACCATATCATGCCTTAATCAAGATAATAATATGGATGTATTGACCGAACCCGCATGTTATACTGTGCTGGGGAACGTTGGTTCCGTTCTTTCTTATAAGAGATATAAGACTGATCAGGATATAGGGGAATACCAGGATTCCCATGCCACCCGAATGAAGAAAGTACATGTTGATGCATTTCTTCGGGTGTGTTCGTTATAGAGAACTATTTCTCCATTTGCTCTACGTCCTGGGTATTGGATACCGGGTCAGGATCCCATATATGTAATCAGTTACATGCTCCACTTTTCTCTAATGTTGACTGATTCGGACTCGTCTCCTCGTGGCTACATGGACTGCGCTCTAACGGCTATACTCGTATCTGGAGTCTCCCAAGCAATGCATCCCATCACATGATATCCGAATGACGTCGAACTGTTCGATCGATTTGTCAAGGTTCCATAATCCCCCAAGAGCTCAACATCTTGAGTACAATTTAATAGTATCGAGTATATGCCACAGCACCTATGGACCAACCGTAGAAGGGCAAACCCAAGCCTCACTAATAGCACCGCTGAACTTCCGCAAACCCTAAAGTTCACCGGCGTTCCATGGTCATTTTGTTGAGTTATGGTTTCATTCGTCTAGAGGGTCCATAGAATTACTTGCATTGTTTTCCGAATACTTTAAACTTGGAAAATGGTTTCCTGACATTCGATCGTCTACATCGACTCTCAACGTATCAACGTGAAGTCGTCTCTAGCTGGAATCAATCAATCTGATGACCTCGCATCGGGGTAGGTAATGAATCACATATCCTATCTCTAATTATAACTCATGCGGCAATAGCTCCAAACATCTGGGGTGATATCTCATCATTCGCAGCAACAATTGAATCATTCGTCCGCACGCTGAACAGTGCTTCAATCATCAAGAATAGTCTGTGCATTGACGGTCATCACAATCTGGCTTACCTCTAGCGGTAGCCCAAATCCTCAGGTGCTGATCTGCACATACGAGAAATCTCGTACAAGCGATCCGTCAAACGCTCATGGGGCGAAAACACAACTAAACGACGCATCTATGCAAATCGTATGTCCCTGGAATCACGCCCTGGTCAGTCCTCGTCCGTGACGAGCTCGTGCTGACGCAACTCTAGCCGTAGATCTCTCTGCCCGTGTAATCTTGGCAGCAAAACCATAAAACGATACTGAAGAGGATAGATCATAAGAATGGATATAATGCCGTGCAAGGAAATGTACATCCTAAGGCTTGTTAAGCGGAGTAGCGTATCGTAAGTATGCAGCGGAACATACACACGGTACGTCACTCTACTTGAGTCACCTACTCCATCAACCAAGAGTCATCCTACACTCAGAAGGTAAAACCTAACGCTCTGATACCAACTTTGTCACGACCCGAAAAGTACCGAGCGTGACCGGCACTTAAACTACGAAACGTCTCGAGGCGTACGTAATCTGAGTAAGCTAAAACCCAGAAATCAAAACCAAGTAAGCAGTAGAGTGAAGGAAAACCAATTTTAAAACAAGAAGTTTAACAACATAAGCTGAAGTATGCATTTTTAAAATAAGTCTTTTCTGAAAATTTCGGCAGAGTTTCCTTTGTAAATACTGACCCCAAACGGGTACAAGCCTGATAAAGCATATATAAAGAATAAAGGCATCCCCAAGCAGGAGCTAGCTCTTCGCCAAAGGGCGGACACAACCACACAAGCAATATAATATACAACGCCGAAGGGCGAGGATCAAAACTCAAAATGAAACCCATCATCATCAAGAAAACCAGAGGAAACCATAATAATACAGCGCGCGACTCTAAGGTCGAAAGAATATACACTGGTTTTCTATCTCTATCAAATATACAAGTCTGGTTGATGGAGTTTCTAGATACAACTGAAATAATATATATGCAATGGTGGTCACGATGCAAGTGAACCCACCTACCAAAGTAATCACCCGGAAGGAACAGTGTGCCAGCAAAGCCGCAACGAAACCTGTACGGCAAAACCTGCAAGAAACTGTAGCACAACGGGGGTGAGTTGCCAACCCGTGAGTAGAAAACATCACAGAGCAGAAATTGCATGTATGACGCATCCTAGGTCATATCAAGTAATATCCTCAAATAATATCCTGATCCATCTACACATAAGTGCAATACCACGTGCTCGTGTTAGTGCCTCAGATAGCAACATATCAGATATATGATGTATGAATGCATTACGAATGAAAACATAATACATCATGAGTGAGACAACTGTTTTTTTTATTTAATGAGATTTCTGTATGTATATAAATCGAGTATCATCAATGAAATCAACAGAGAAATCAGTGTCAAGCATCGACACAAAACATAAATCTCAATATCTCAATATCTCAGGCTCCGGCTATCCGGACTGGCCTGTATCATCAAATCTCAATATCTCAGTGTCTCAAATCTCAATATCTCAATACCTCGGGCTCCGTCAGTCCGGATCGGCCCATATCATCAATCACACGACCACGAACGGTATCCTCCGGATATCCGCCGTGCCAGACAGTCACCGATAGGCAGTCTGCCCCTGTCGGGCTCATCGTCTACAACTCGAGCTTCTTGCCTCGGGGTACCATACCGGGTCCACCATGTACCCGCAGAAGGTTCATCCAACTCCTCGAATCGGGTCTCGAAAAAAATCTCAGAACCGAGAAAATATCATGGTGGACAATACTCATCATATCAAGGAAAACCGCATCTTTCTCTTTAAAATAAATCATCGGTTTATAAAACTTTAACATGCGGTTTCCAAATCCAGGAAATCTTAAGAAGGATCCGAAATCATCAAATCACCATGTCAATAAACAGTGAAAACCGGCATAAATCTCCATAATACTGCATAACTAATGAATATATGAATGCATCTGCTATCATGCAATGAGTGCAATAGTTAAGCTAGCATATGAAAGCGATAACGTATTGTAACTATCTGCTAGCAAGCTATGTCCATGAAATAGTATTCTCTAAAGTGTACGTGACATGGCAATTACCGATGATGATGTGTGTGAGCTGGCAAGCAAGTGTATGTGGAGCATACGCACCATCGGTAATGGTTCTGGTGTCCTGACAGCATGGTTTCATAATCACTAAGTACACAATAGACATGCAATGAGACGATAACAACCTATTAAATGGCAAACGAATAGTAAATGCAGCAATAATATGTGGAACATGAATAATAGCGTAACAATAAGGAATCCACATTACTATACATGTGTTATACTGTTTTGCCATTTGAAATAATACGAATCATGGTGTTTTGAAAATAAGGGCTACGGTGTTTTTAAGAAAAAATACGTCCTTTGAAATATCCGTAGAATATCTTGTCCTGTCTTTAAAATACACACGATTTGTTAGTTTTGAAATAGGTATGAATCGAATCTAGTCAAACATCTACAGGACTGAGCTAACAGGCTAATCGAAAAGGGTAAGGAAAACCACCTAAGTCTGAGTCGATATATATATAATAGTCGGTGATCCCGCCTCAATAGTATCCCATACTATACACTGTATAATATGACATCCTCAACTCAAGAGTACGGATCTATCATCCATATTGCTCGTACAGTAAATCCATCCTACGGCATCCCAAATCGGGTACGGGTCAATTATCACATTTATCTCATTATTCATCTAGTATCATCATCATCACCTATCGTGAACTAGGTACTGATCTACGTCTAGTACAACACTGATACCATCTATACATACACACACACACACACACACACACACACACATATATATATATATATGCGTGTGTATGAAAACACATCGCCTACAGATCCGCTATCATCACATGTCGTATCTCGTAATACGATCCAAATCACATCACCGATCTCGTGGCATCGTGCCCAATCTCATGGACTCATCTCCAAATACCATATACTATCCTCAATCATCCGTGTATACATATATGTAAATATATAAACCCACGCATCCACATCTATCCACATACATAAAACGTATACACCCATAACCATATCCCGTGCGTGTATGTGTACGTGCAACAACCTTACTCTAGGGTTCGTGATTAAGAAACCAACTAAAACACTTTCCTCAAATCTCACTAACACCAACCCATGATCTCCTAAAGCTTTTCTTGCTAAGGTTCATATCTCGAAATAACCCATATATGTATATCAATATCACATCACATCATATTCTTACGAAATTGCGGGGGTGCTATACGCCATCCACCCGACTTCCCCCATAGATATATATCTACTCACTTTAATCCTCGCTTGCTGGAGTCTATGACGCCATGCTCATCCTCATCGTCTCGAAGTCCACGTGGGGGTACCTACATATCACATATAGCATCGTAAACCGAAATCGTGCACGAAAACCAAATCGGCACGCGTATCACATAGATTAAAACTTATGGTCTACACATGCAAGAATGGCCAAACAACCCTCGAGATTGACATGTAAAAGTCACCCCATCGAGTCAAAACACAAATACTAAAATCCAAAACATAAATACCCGCAAAACCCAAGCAGCAACACAAGAAAACACTTCCAGATTTTGTTCCAGGTGAAATTAAGCAATTCTGCATATGGGGTAAGTCTAATTTGACTAAAATGAAGCCATGGACCAAGCACGAATCAATTTAGGAGTACTTGTAACGTTTTGAAAATCGTTTAGGTGTAATTTCGGAAAATCGGTAAAATACGGGTGTTTTCCGTAAAAAGTCAAAATATAAATATCTTTTAATATAAAATTAAAAATACATATTCTAGCTATATAATTGCTGGTATTTGGTGTTTATTGAGCCACTGGTAAAATTTCTAATTTTTCTGAAAATTTTCCGAAATTAATTATTTTAATATTATTTTAAGCCGTCACTAATACATTTTATTAGGGGAAATTACAAATTGGAATGAGTTGAAACAAATTTTGTGCATCATAACACATTAAACAAAATTTTAACATGGCATTTTTGAAATGAACTGAAGTTGTATAACGGTTTTAGAAAATATCGAAGAAAAATGCTTAAATGGTGGGAAATAGCTAAATAGAATTCGTTGCATGTTACATCATTGAGCTAAGTGGGTTTCCCTTGACTTGAGAACTCCTACCCAAACCATACACACACCCACACATGACATGGTTGCCCCCTCAATTTTCCCCACTTGATTTGCAAGAGAAAAGAAACTCAAGAGAAAATAAAACAAAGGAATTGAAATGAAATGAATATATAAGTTTGGGCTTTGACTTTTGGGTATAACCTAGAATTTTTCCCTACCTCCCTCTCTCCCCCCCTCCCCATCCAGCCGAGCCCATCAACAGCAGCAGCCCCCTCTCATTTCCCCCATTTCCCCCTCTCCTTCCACCTCAAAAACCCTTCAAAAATGCATCAAAAATCCTACAAAATCAAAATCAAGTTCCTACCCATTTTTCCTTAGCCCCTACAGCATGGATCTTGGTGAAAAGATTTCAATTTGGAGGTCAAGTTCTATGTTTGTTAAATTGTTTGATTATTTCTTCAAATCAAGTTAATGAGTGGTTTAAATTAGGTTTTGAATTGCAAGTTCAAGTTCAAGGTTAGGGTTTGTGAAAATTTAGTTAGGGTTTTGGGTATGAGATTATAATTGTGTGATGTATTTAACTAGTTAATGCTATGCAAAACTAATCTAATTGTTAAAATTCCGAATTGTAACATTTACAATGTCCAAAATAAGCTTTTATCCAAACTAGGTTTTTGTAAAATATTTATATATGTGAGATAAAATTGTAGTGATGGTTTTTATCAATTATCCATGGTTTTAATGGGTAGATTAACTTGTAATTGAATGAAAAATCTAATTTGGTCACTAGTTGCTAATTTGTTAGTTTAAAATTGTGATAATTATGCTAAAGTGCTAACTAGGTTTTAGAAATTGGATTAAATTGTGGGATTAAAATTTAAGTAATGGTTTCTATGGCATAATTAAGATATTAAGTTATCATCTTGGTCACTAGAATTGTTAAAACATCAAGTTTTGTACAAAAACGGTAAACCTTGCTTGCTTGGTTTTCGGAAAAATAGCTTTTAAGGTGAGTTTGGGGTTTTTGTGAATTTTAACCTATTTCATATTATAATTAGTGTTTGTTAATGTGCAAATGAGGGTGTTTGGGTTTTTCTCGATAGTTTGACGTTTGTACATTGACATCGAGGGTTGATTTGGCTATTCTTGAATGCGTAGATGATAGGTTTTGACCTATGCGTGATACGCGTGCCGAATTGGTTTTCGTATACCGTTTCGATTTTGAATTTGGTTTTTATTCGTTATGATACGTGGTGACATGTAGGTACCCCAGGTGGACTTCGAGACGATAAGCAGCGTGGCGACGTCGGCACCGGCGAGCGAAGACCAGGTGAGTAGATTTATATCTACGGGGAGAAGTCGGGTGGATGGCGTATAGCACCCCCGCAAGGTTGTGAGGAATGAGGTGATATGGTAACGATATACTTTTATATGTTATTATGTGATATGAACACCTAGTTAGAGAATCCTAAGGAGCTTATGGGTTTAGGGTTAGCGAGAATTGAAGAAACGACTTTAGCGGATTTCTTAGTCACGAAATCCTAGAGTAAGGATTTGCATACAAGCACACATATACACTTGCATATATCATTTTCTTGTGCGTATATGGGAATGTGTATATATGTATAAACGCATGGGTATGGGACTATGCATATATACATTCATATACACATGCATGAATGTTGAGGATATTGTATGATATTTGGAGATGAGTCGATGAGATTGGGCTTGAGGCCATGAGATCGGTGATGTGATACGGTCCGTATTTGAGATACGACATGATATTTTAGCGGGTTTTTAGGCGTGGTGTTTTCATACACACGCTTGCATTTCATAGATAGTATCAGTATTGTACTAGACATAGATAAGTACCCCGATCATGATATTTGATAAAGAGGATACCAGATGATTAATGTGATAGATGTGACATTTGACCCGTACCCAGATTTGGGAGGCTGTACGACGGATTTACCGCACGAGCTATATATTGACGATAGATCAGCACCCTTGATTCGAGGATGTCATATGATATGTTGTATCGTACATGATATTATTAAGGCGGGATCACCGACTATTATACATGTATATATATATCGACTCAGAGGTAGGTGGTTTCCGTACCCCTTTTGATTGGTTGTTAGTTAGACCTGTAGTTTACCTAGTAGATGTCAGACTGGACCCGAGTCATAACTATTTCCAAAACTGATGAATCGTGAGAATTTTAAAGACATACCAAAGGATACTACGGATATTTTAAAAGACGTATCTTTTCTTAAAAACACCGTAGTCCTTATTTTCAAACACCACGATTCGTACTATTTCAAACGGAAAAATAGTATAACACATGTATAGTAAGGTAAATTCCTTGTTGTTACGTTATTATGCATGTTCCGCATATTTTTGTTGTATTTACTATTCATTTTCCTTATTATGTTGTTATCGCCTCATTGCATGTTATTGTGTACGTAGTAATTATGAAACCATGCTGTTAGGACACCAGCACCATTACCGATGACGCGTATGCTCCACGTACACTCGCTTGCCGGCTCACACACATCTTCATCGATAATTGCCATGTCACGTACACTTTAGAAAATACTATTTCATTGACATAGCTTGCTAATTGATGTTGCAATATGTTATAGCTTTCATATGCTAGTTAAACTATTGCATTCATTGCATGATATCTGATGCATTCATATATCCATTGGTTATACAGTATTATGGACATTATGTCGGTTTTCACTTTCATTGACATGGTGATTTGATGTTTTCGGATCCGTCTTGAGATTTTCTAGATTTAGAAAACCGCATGTGAAAGTTTTATAACTGATGATGTATTTTAAAGAGAAAAATGAGGTTTTTCCTTGATATGATGAGTAGCGTCCACCATGATGTTTTCTCGGTTCTGAGATAGTTTTCGTGACCCGATTCGAGGAGTTGGATGAACCGTCTGCGGGTACATGGTGGACTCGTTATGGTACCCCGGGTCCAGAAGTTCGAGTAGTAGACGATGAGCCCGGCAGGGGAAGACTACCTACCGGTGATTTTACCTGGCACGGCGGATATCCGGAGGATACCGTTCGTGGCCGTGATATTGATGATATGGGCTGATCCGTTCTGCCGGAGCCTGAGGGCCGATCCCGCAGATGATACGGATGCCTGAGATATTGATATTTGAGATTTGAGATTTGAGATTTGAGATATTGGGATTGGATACAGAGATACGGAGATTTATGTTTTGTGTCGATACTTGACACTGATTTCTCTGTTGCATTCATTGATGATACTTAATTGACATACATATAGAAATCTCATTGATTAAAGAAAACAATTGTCTCACTTATGATATATTCTGTTTCCATTCGTAATGCATTCACACATCATATATCTGATATGTTGCTATCTGAGGCACTGACACGAGCATGTAGTATTATACTATACAAAGCTGGACCTGGATTTTATTGAGGATATTACCTGATATGACCTAGGATAGCGTTATGCATGCGATTTCTACTCGTAAATGTTTTCTACTCATGAGTTGGCAACTCACCCCAATTGTGCCACAGTTCCTTGCAGGTTTTGCCGTACAGGTTTCGTTGCGGCTTTGTTGGCACACTGTTCCTTCCGGGTGATTGCTTTGGTAGGTGGGTTCTTTGCATCAGGACCACCATTGTTTATTATTATTTCATTGTATCTAGTAAGCTCCATCAACCAGATTGTATATTTGAGTGAGAAAGAAGACTAAATTTGTTATTATTTCGACCTTAGAGTCGTGCGTTGTAGTATTCTCGGGTTTTCTTGATGTTTTGAGTTTCTTTTGAGTTTTGGTCCTCGCCCTTCGGCGTTGTATATTATATTGCTTGCGTGGCTGTGACCGTCGATTGACGAAGAGCTAGCTCCCGCTTGGGGATGCCTTTTTTATTGATTTCGTATACTACTCATGTTGTATCCCGTTTGGGGCCAGTATTTACAAAGGAGACTCTGCCGAAATTTTCAGAAAATATTTGAGATTTTAAAAATACATACTACGGCCTATGTTATTAAAACTACTTTCTTTAAATTGATATTTCCTTCACTCTACTCTTCCTTGGTTTTGATTTCTGGGTTTTTGGCTTACTTAGATTACGTACACCTCGAGACGTTTCGTAATTTAAGTGCCGGTCATTTCTGTACTTTTCGGGTCGTGACAAACTTGGTATCAGAGCGTTAGGTTTTACCTTCGGAGTGTAGGATGACCCTTGGTTGATGGAGTAGGTAGCTTGATTAGAGTGACATACTGTACGTATGTTCCGCATATTTACGATACGATACTCCACTTAAGAAGCCCTAGGATGTACATTTCTTTGCACATCATTATATTCCTTCCTATGATCTAGCCTCATTGGTACCGGTTTATGGTTTTGTTATCACAATGGAACATGCAGAGAGAGCTATGGCTAGAGTTGCGGTCAGCATGAGCTCGTCACGAACGAGGGCTGACCAGAGCGTGATTCCAGGGACATATGATTGCGTAGGGAGGCATCGTTTCATTGCGTTTTAGTGCTACGAGCGTTTGATGGATCGCTATTACAAGATTTCTCGGACATGCAGATCAGCACCAGAGGATTGGGCCACTGCAAGAGGCCAGCCAGGATGTGATGACCGTTAATGCACCATATTTTGATGTTTGAGGCACTGTTCAGCGTGCGGACAGAAGATTCAGATGTTGCTGCGACTGATGAGATATCGCCCCAGGAGTTTGGAGCTATGCCATATGAGTTATACTTCGAGATATGATAGAAGATCACTAGTTACCAAAGATGAAGGACTAGGACATATGATTTATTGTCTACCCGATGCGAGGTCATCAGATGGATTGATTCTAGCTAGAGGAGACTTCACGCTGATACGTTGAGAGTCGATAGAGACGATCGAATGTCAGGAACCCATTTTCCAAGTTTAAAGTATTCGGAAAACAATGCAAGCAATTCTACGGACACTCCAGAAGAATGAAACCCTAACTCGATTTAATGACCATGGAATGCCGGTGAACCTTAGGGTTTGCGGCAGTTTAGCGGTGCCATTAGTGAGGCTTGGGTCTGCCCTTCTACGGTTGGTCCATAGGTGCTGTGGCATATATTCGATGTTATTAAACTGTACCCAAGTTGTTGAGCTCTTGGGGGATTATGAGGTTTTGATAAATCGATCGGATGATTCGACTTCATTCGGATATCAGGTGATGAGATGCACTGCTTGGGAGACTCCAGATACGAGTATAGCCGTTGGAGCGCAGTCCATGCAGCCACGAAGAGACGAGTCTGAAGCAGTCGACATTAGAGAAAAGTGGAGTAAGAGGTTCGTACGAGATCTTGATAAGATGACGTTCCACTCCGCCGACATCAGAGATGTGATACGCATGCAGAGGTGTTGTGTATGAATATATCTTCCAGAAGGAGTCGTGATGAGTATGCAGCCGTTCCGGAACCAGATATAGATTTAGTAAGAGATGATAACTTCCGAGCAGTTCGGCAGGAATGCGATCTGGGAGAAACCCCGACAAGATCTTTCTGGAAATGCTAAACGATAAGACCTGGACCCAGGAGCGGTAATATGACACACACCCAGTAGGCCAGAGTTCGGCATCGTCGACGAGACATGTTATGAGTAACCATGATAGTTGGCCAGAGATCTTTAGAGGATGTGCGAGAGCGGACTACTTCCGTTATCGTTTCTATATTGGACCGTTGAGCCGAGGAGCTATGTACTTAGCAATCTGTAGTGAGAGACGAGGGCCTAAGGGCACTAGGCGACAGGCCATGATCAGAAGGCAAGTAGATATCTTGCTCTGCTAACATTGGATGCACCGACACCTTCTCGACTGTGAAGGACGAAAATATCGACGACAGTATTTATGATTTGTGATTGACTATCATGTACTCGTCACTTTGGATTTCAGTATTTTTGGGTGATTTATTTCATGATTGAATTTTGATGACTGAGTTTCATGATATTTGATTTCATGCCTAGGGCATGTATATGATTTGACTTATGCTTTCGGTATAATTTTCATGCACTTTTAGTATTTGACTGCTTTTGTGCACGCCGATGCACAGGATGGTGATATTTCATACCACGGTATACCTGATTGGAATTTTGATTGAAATGTGTTGTATACCTTTGATTTCGATTGTGATATTTTTTAGTGCACATTGTGCACTTGATTGGATTTTGCGCATACTTAAGGCGCTTGATGCGATTAAGGTGCACATTGAATTCACTAAATCGAGATTCTTCGTGCATATCAGATGCACCTGGTTTTGTTGTCAGGAACACACGTTGCACATGACGGGTGTTTTCGTGCACACCCATTGTACTTAGATTTGGTTTTGTGCACATGTATGGCACATTCATGGATTTCGATTTCCGTGCGCACCAGACGCACGTAGCTTTCATATATATATGTGGGATTGATTTCTTTTGGAAAAGTATATTTTATGATACTTACTATTGGTTTAGTACTGAGCAGGACTAGTCAGAGGACAGTTCCTGAGTATATTTCTGCATGCATCGATAGTTATCGAAGGGATTTCCAAAGTGGAGCTATAGTCTCAGTATTTACCTACGTGTCGGAGATGACACGAAACTTTTTACAAGGGAACCCTTCTAAAAATTTCTTTCAAAACGGCGGGACGTGTATGTTAAACAAAGGATGTGTGTGTGTGTGTGTATATATATATATAGTTATTTTCTCACAATGGACGACCGCCACTGTGCAGTGATACACACATCGCACAGCGATTTGAAAAAGGATTTGGCATGCATTGCTTCCAGATGATTTAATGATGTATGTCATATTGATCTTCATTTTGGATTTAGACATTGTATTTTCACCATAACTCGGATGATTGCGAGATGCATGATGGATTTTTGATTTTGGTATATATATTTGTTTTTCATGCGCATGTATTGCGCTGCGATATGTTTTATGCATTTATGATTTCGGAGCCCCGACGAATTGATGGTTTCGCTGAAATGTTTCAGTATTTAGGGGAAGTTTTAATTTAAATTCGAGGACCGAATTTCTTTAAGTGGGGAAGATTGTAACGTTTTGAAAATCGTTTAGGTGTAATTTCGGAAAATCGGTAAAATACGGGTGTTTTCCGTAAAAAGTCAAAATATAAATATCTTTTAATATAAAATTAAATATACATATTCTAGCTATATAATTGCTAGTATTTGGTGTTTATTGAGTCACTGGTAAAATTTCTAATTTTTCTGAAATTTTTTCCGAAGTTAATTATTTTAATATTATTTTAAGCCGTCACTAATACATTTTATTAGGAGAAATTACAAATTGGAATGAGTTGAAACAAATTTTGTGCATCATAACACATTAAACAAAATTTTAACATGTCGTTTTTGGAATGAAATGAAGTTGTATAACGGTTTTAGAAAATATCGAAGAAAAATGCTTAAATGGTGGGAAATAGCTAAATAGAATTCGTTGCATGTTACATCATTGAGCTGAGTGGGTTTCCCTTGACTTGAGAACTCCTACCCAAACCACACCCACACCCACACATGACATGGCTACCCCCTCAATTTTCCCCACTTGATTTGCAAGAGAAAAGAAAATCAAGAGAAAATAAAACAAAGGAATTGAAATGAAAAGAATATATAAGTTTGGGCTTTGACTTTTGGGTATAACCTAGACTTTTTCCCCACCTCCCTCTCTCTCCCCCTCCCCATCCCGCCGAGCCCATCAACAGCAGCAGCCCCCTCTCATTTCCCCCATTTCCCCCTCTCCTTCCACCTCAAAAACCCTTCAAAAATGCATCAAAAATCCTACAAAATCAAAATCAAGCTCTTATCCATTTTTCCTTAGCCCCTATAGCATGGATCTTGGTGCAAAGATTTCAATTTGGAGGTCAAGTTCTATATTTGATCCATGGTTCTTGAGGTATAATAAATCTTGGATTTTTGTTAAATTGTTTGATTATTTCTTCAAATTAAGTTAATGAGTGGTTTAAATTAGGTTTTGAATTGCAAGTTCAAGTTCAAGGTTAGGGTTTGTGAAAATTTAGTTAGGGTTTTGGGTATGAGATTATAGTTGTGTGATGTATTTAACTAGTTAATGCTATGCAAAACTAATCTAATTGCTAAAATTCCTAATTGTAACATTTACAATGTCCAAAATAAGCTTTTATCCAAACTAGGATTTTGTAAAATATTTATATATGTGAGATAAAATTGTAGTGATGGTTTTTATCAATTATCCATGGTTTAAATGGGTAGATTAACTTGTAATTTAATGAAAAATCGAATTTGGTCACTAGTTGCTAATTTGTTAGTATAAAATTGTGATAATTATGCTAAAGTGCTAACTAGGTTTTAGAAATTGAATTAAATTTTGGGATTAAAATTTAAGTAATGGTTTCTATGGCATAATTAAGATATTAAGTTATCATCTTGGTCACTAGAATTGTTAAAACATCAAGTTTTGTACAAAAACGGTAAACCTTGCTTACTAGGTTTTCGGAAAAATAGCTTTTAAGGTGAGTTTGGGGGGTTTTGTGAATTTTAACCTATTTCATATTATAATTAGTGTTTGTGAATGTGCAAATGAGTGTGTTTGGGTTTTTCTTGATGGTTTGACGTTTGTACATCGACATTGAGGGTTGGTTTGGCTATTCTTGCATGCGTAGACGATAGGTTTTGACCTATGCGTGATACGCGTGCCGAATTGGTTTTCGTATACCGTTTCGATTTCGGATTTAGTTTTTATGCGTTACGATACATGGTGACATGTAGGTACCCCAGGTGGACTTCGAGACGACAAGCAAGCGCGTGGCGACGTCGGCACCGGCGAGCGAAGACCAGGTGAGTAGATTTATATCTACGGGGAGAAGTCGGGTGGATGGTGTATAGCACCCCCGCAAGGTTGTGAGGAATGAGGTGATATGGTAACGATATACTTTTATATGTTATTATGTGATATGAACACCTAGTAAGAGAATCGTTAGGAGCTTATGGGTTTAGGGTTAGCGAGAATTGAAGAAACGACTTTAGCGGATTTCTTAGTCACGAAACCCTAGAGTAAGGATTTGCATACAAGCACACATATACACTTGCATATATCATTTTCTTGTGCGTATATGGGAATGTGTATATATGTATGTACGCATGGGTATGGGACTATGCATATATACATTCATATACACATGCATGAATGTTGAGGATATTGTATGATATTTGGAGATGAGTCGATGAGATTTGGCTTGAGGCCATGAGATCGATAATGTGATAAGGTCCGTATTTGAGATACGACATGATATTTTAGCGGGTTCTTTAGGCGTGGTGTTTTCATACACACGCTTGCATTTCATAGATGGTATTAGTATTGTACTAGGCGTAGATCAGTACACCGATCATGATATTTGATAAAGAGGATACCAGATGATTAATGTGATAGATGCGACATTTGACCCGTACCCTGATTTGGGAGGCCGTACTACGGATTTACCGTACGAGCTATATATTGACGATATATCCGCATTCTTGATTCGAGGATGTCATATGATATGTTGTATCGTACATGATATTATTGGGGCGGGATCACCGACTATTATACATGTATATATATATCGACTCAGATGTAGGTGGTTTCCGTACCCCTTTTGATTGGTTGTTAGTTAGACCTGTAGTTTACCTAGTAGATGTCAGACTGGACCCGAGTCATACCTATTTCCAAAACTGATGAATCGTGAGAATTTTAAAGACATACCAAAGGATACTACGAATATTTTAAAAGACGTATCTTTTCTTAAAAACACCGTAGTCCTTATTTTCAAACACCACGATTCGTACTATTTCAAACGGCAAAATAATATAACACATGTATAGTAAGGTAGATTCCTTGTTACGTTATTATGCATGTTCCGCATATTATTGTTTTATTTACTATTCATTTTCCTTATTATGTTGTTATCGCCTCATTGCATGTTATTGTGTTCGTAGTAATTATGAAACCATGCTGTTAGGACACCAGCACCATTACCGATGACGCGTATGCTCCACGTACACTCGCTTGCCGGCTCACACACATCTTCATCGGTAATTGCCATTCACGTACACTTTAGAAAATACTATTTCAACGACATAGCTTGCTAATTGATGTTGCAATATGTTATAGCTTTCATATGCTAGTTAAACTATTGCATTCATTGCATGATATCTGATGCATTCATATATCCATTGGTTATACAGTATTATGGACATTATGTCGGTTTTCACTTTCATTGACATGGTGATTTGATGTTTTCAGATCCGTCTTGAGATTTTCTGGATTTGGAAAACCGCATGTGAAAGTTTTATAACTGATGATGTATTTTAAAGAGAAAAATGCGGTTTTTCCTTGATATGATGAGTAGCGTCCACCATGATGTTTTCTCGGTTCTGAGATAGTTTTCGAGACCCGATTCGAGGAGTTGGATGAACCGTCTGCGGGTACATGGTAGACCCGGTATGGTATCCCGGGGCAAGAAGTTCGAGTATTAGACGATGAGCCCGGCAGGGGAAGACTACCTACCGGTGATTTTACCTGGCGCAGCGGATATCCGGAGGATACCGTTCGTGGCCGTGAGATTGATGATATGGGCTGATCCGTTCTGCCAGTGCTCGAGGGCCGATCCCGCAGATGATACGGATGCCTGAGATATTGATATTTGAGATTTGAGATTTGAGATATTGGGATTGGATACTGACATACGGAGATTTATTTTTTGTGTCGATACTTGACACTGATTTCTCTGTTGCATTCATTGATGATACTTAATTGACATACATATAGAAATCTCATTGATTAAAGAAAACAGTTGTCTCACTTATGATATATTCTGTTTCCATTCGTAATGAATTCACACATCATATATCTGATATGTTGCTATCTGAGGCACTGACACGAGCATGTAGTATTATACTATACATAGCTGGACCAGGATTTTATTGAGGATATTACCTGAAATGACCTAGGATAGCGTTATGCATGTGATTTCTACTCGTAGATGTTTTCTCCTCACGAGTTGGCAACTCACCCCCGTTGTGCCACAGTTCCTTGCAGGTTTTGCCGTACAGCTTTCTTTGCGGCTTTGTTAGTACACTGTTCATTCCGGGTGATTGCTTTGGTAGGTGGGTTCTTTGCATCAGGACCACCATTGTTTATTGTTATTTCATTGTATCTAGTAAGCTCCATCAACCAGATTGTATATTTGAGTGAGAAAGAAGACTAGATTTGTTATTATTTCGACCTTAGAGTCGTGCGTTGTAGTATTCTCGGGTTTTCTTGATATTTTGAGTTTCTTTTGAGTTTTGGTCCTCGCCCTTCGGCGTTGTATATTATATTGCTTGCGTTGTTTTGACCATCGATTGACGAAGAGCTAGCTCCCGCTTGGGGATGCCCTTTTTATTGATTTCGTATACTATTCATGTTGTATCCCGTTTAGGGCCAGTATTTACAAAGGAGACTCTGCCGAAATTTTCATAAAATATTCGTGATTTTAAAAATACATACTTCAACCTAAATTATTAAAACTACTTGCTTTAAATTGATGTTTCCTTCATTCTACTCTTCCTTGGTTTTGATTTCTGGGTTTTGGCTTACTTAGATTACGTACGTCTAGAGACGTTTCGTAATTTAAGTGCCGGTCATGTTCCGTACTTTTCGGGTCGTGACAGTACCAAGGCCACAAATTGCGGCCCAAATGATTAAAATGTCGGCCTAAACATGTGCATATGATCTCGGGTTTTGGGGTTAGCTTCTAGGTTGCCTGCATGACTCTCCAGCTTCGCTAAATATTTTTCAGGTCACCCGGGTTATAGCAGATTCTCAAATACCCTTATAATTCTCACAATATTCCGATGTCGGGGTTTCTAAATTCATGTTCCGGGGTTTTAATCTCAGGTTTAGTCCAGTAAGCAGTCACTACAGGGGTTGCAAGGCCTCTGGTAACCTCAATTTCACTATCACAACTCACAAATCCCTCAAACCCTAACTAGGAATTTTCTAACCTCACTAAACATCACAATATCGCTTCTAAACATGCAAGGATACTAAAGTAAATGAAATACAAGACTAATTGTCGAGAAATTAACTCATTTGGGCAACTCAAGAGAAACCCTAGTTTGCCAATGTTGTCCAAATCCCATTTTTCTTTGTCCAATGTGTAGAGGGTGTAGAGGGGATCAATTTTAGTAAAAAAGGTTTAGGGTTTGGATCAATATTTTGAGATGATATCATGGGGTGAAGGTGGAGGGAAGGGGGGAAGAATAAGAAGAAGAAAATGATGGGGGAGGTAACATGAGGCAGCCCCTCTCTCTCCCCTCTCTTATTCTCACCCCTCTCTCTCTCAAATATTACCCTTCTACCCTTCTCATTTTCTTTTCATTTTTATTTAAAACAAACCAACTCACATAATACCCCAAAACAACATAAGAAATAACATGTAATCAAAACAATTCATGACATGGTGCACTGGCCATGGAAAACTGTATAGACACGGATTTAGCTTAATCACGATTAGTAGTGCACTAATCAGGTTTTTATCCAAACTGCATATAATAAATTTTAAAAATGCCAAATCCTTTAAATATATTTTTAAATGAATAAATCATTTTAATTCCCAATTATTGGTATATATTTATACCCTTTTTCGAAAACCCCAATTTCGTAGATCGGGCAGTTTTCAGGAAATATATTATTTTAATATTAAATTCCAAAAATATTTTTTTATATTTTATGAAATGTTACAGGCCCGGAGGTATCCTAGGGCATGAAAGAGATTTCGATGTAACATGCCGATGAGGCCTGACAGGGGAACCATACCTACCGATGACAGTACCTTTGACTCGACAGGTATCGTGGGGATACAGGCCGGGGTCATGTACGTATGGATACGTCGAAAGGCGAGGGTCAGAGCTAGGCACTCGAGTTTTCGGATAGCGTATGATACGTACCTATCAGGGTGCCAGTCGTGGTGACAGCACCTGATAGATCAGTATTTAGGTGTCGATGCTTGACACTTTGCTTCATGATATTTTTACTCCTAAGTATATATAACAGTGGAATGGGACGCTGTTATATATGCATATATATATTAGTGGAATGAGACGCTAATATATATGTATACGTATCAATTTATATACATCATCATAATTATTCCTGCAATTTATTTAGGATATATGCGATTCACTTGATATTGGATATTGGATATATGAGATTTACTTGATATGAGAGCCAATTTGGGGGCTGATTTGTGGAATTGGGATTTGGATTGTCTTGATGGACTTTGGTCCTACCACGATGTCAAGATTCCGTGGGAATGACATGTTTTATCCCATACTCTGCATCTATTGTTTATGCACTGCTTCATGTATTAGTAGTACCTGATAGAGTACCTTACATGATTGTTGCATACAGATTGTCATATTATTATCGCTTCATGTATTATTTGTACCTGCTAGTGTACCTTTCATGACTATTGCATACATATGACCATTTATTGCTATTAGCTTGCATATGTTAGATTCGCGCTGTACGTGTATACTTGCGATTACCTGCATATGTTATTTACTATTCACGAGTTGGCAACTCACCCCCGTTGTGCCACAGTGTTTTGCAGGTTGTTCCCCCGAGTAGTCGAGGCAGGCTATTCACCTATCTTATCATCTTTTGCTGCAGATACCGCTTCGGCTCACAGTGTGCAGTTTTGCTTTAGGTGGGTTTGTGGTTATCCATTCATGTTCATTGTATATTCGTTGTATCCTATACTCTCCATCTACCACTTTCTTGTGTATGACTTAGAGACTTGATGTGAGGACGATATTGTATATTTTGGTGACTTGGATGTCTTTTATGCAGTTTTACTTATATCGTTTTTTATTTCTCCGCTACGGCGTCGTATATCTGTTGTGGTGGTTGTTTTCCGCCGTTGGGCGTGGATTTGCTCCCGTTGGGGATACTTTACTTATATTTATGTTGTACCCATTTTTGGGGTTGGTTTTTTTACAAAAGAGGTGCTGCCGAAATGTTTAAGAAAGTAAAGTTGGACTTTAAAGAATTTATCGTTTTTTATTTCTCCGCTACGGCGTCGTATATCTGTTGTGGTGGTTGTTTTCGGCCGTTGGGCGTGGATTTGCTCCCGTTGGGGATGCTTACTTATATTTATGTTGTACCCATTTTTGGGGTTGGTTTTTTTACAAAGGAGGTGCTGCCAAAATTTTTAAGAAAGTAAAGTTGGAAACTTTTGAAATCTCAAACTAAATTCTTTAGATTGCTGGGTTTTCGTCTTACTTAAATTGCGTTACGCCTGTAGACGTTGCGTAGTTTAAGGGCCGTCACGGGCCAAATTTCGGGTAGTGACAAAGTTGGTATCGGAGCGCTAGGTTTTATCTTTCGGAGTGTAGGATGACCTTGGTATGATGGAGTAAGTAGATTAAGCAGAGTAACGTAGTGTGTGTATGTCCGCGGCATACTCACGACGCGGTACTCCGCCTAAAGTGACCTAAGTACTAATTGCTTGAAATTCCTTTCTTGATGATACATATCCTTGTGATTCGATTTCCGTGTTCTTATCGAATCCTTTTCCATTTATAGCCGTTGCCACCAATGACTGTGGGGACTCAGAGTGATGCAGCGAGGGCCGAGGTCAGAGTTGACTCGGGTGGGCAAGGACTGACCAGGATGGCACGCTTGTTGCACAGGAGCAGATGGATCTGCCTTCGACAGATCGTATCGATAGGTTTGTGGTAGAGATGCAGGAATTGCGCCAGATGATGAGTTCATTGGTTGAGGCCATTCGAGAGCAGCGACGGGAGGTTGTTACCCCAGTTACCCAGTTGTTTCTTATGATTAGCACGCAACATTTCGTCACTTACACAGCACCAGTGGATGCAACCCTAGTTGACGAGACACGTATTCCAGAGACCTTGGGAGTTCGAGGACCGAGGAGGGATAGTACAGGTGTGTCAACCCGAGACAAAGGTTCAGTCATCGAAACAGATTTCTTGACCGTCGCGGGAATAGCAGAGGCTTGGGACGAGGACAGTCGTTTAGCTCTCATCCCCAGGAGGGTCAGCAATTTTATTCTGGATGCAATCGGTGCGGGGACCTTCATTACTCCTTCAGGAGTTGTTCTCAAACACCGCGTCAGGGTCGTATTCAGAAAGGTCGTGGATACAGAAGGTTCGCTCAGAGGGGACAGGTTGGTAGAGGAGGATTTCAGCTAGTTGAGGGTAGGGGGTAGACACAAGAGTTTGCTTCTACTCGTCAGGACACGCGGGCGTCCAATGCAGAGTTTTCAGGTATTCATAATTCGTATGTTCTTTTGATGCACTTGTTTGTTTTACACACTTTGTGCCGTGGTTGGGCCGAGAGTCGTGTTAGCTAGATTAGCTGCTTGTTGTATTAACTTCTGTCAGCGATTCTTTTGTTGTGCGACACGTATTTCAGTCATGTGCCAATCGGATAAGAGATAGAGATTCGTCCGTCGTTGTGATCCTTCTAGAGATGTTGGATTTGACGTTCTCCTGGGCACGGACTGGTTAGCTACGTGCTAGGCGTCTGTAGACTCCCGCGAGAAAACAGTCAGGTTTTGTTTTCCCGGCGAGTCAGTTCTCGTTGTGCAGGGGGACAGTGGTGCCGCCTCTCACAGCTTGAATTCAGCCTTTTTCGCTAGTCGGCTTTTGAGGAGAGGATGTCGAGGATTCATGGCTTTCATTCGTGATACCGGAGCCACAGTGGGTTTGTGGGACCGGGTTCCTATCATGTGAGAGTTTTCTGACGTTGTTCCAGATGAGCCAGCGGAGCTTAGGGAGCTTAAGGATCAGCTGCAGAGTTGTTTGTTGGGGGGCTTGTACGTCTGAGTGTTTCGCTTTGAGGAACGCCTGTTCTGTTCGTCAGGAGAAGGACGACAGCTGAGGTTGTGTATGTTAGGTCCACGTTACCTCTCCCGGTGCTTTCGGGGTTGCGGAAACGGTAAATCAAAATTTTTCTAAACTTTGTAACATGGACCGTAAAAGCCGGATCTTTGCTAAACTAAACTAGCATGCATGCAAAGAAGAATTAACTACTCGGCAAAGTGGTTATACCTCAACTTGAACTCCTTCACTTCTTGTTGTTGTTCTTCTTTGATGTTCTTCTCTCCTTGTTGTTCTTTTCATGGCTTACTCAAAGGTTGATCCGGACTTCGGTCACCTCCGCGGCCTCCTTGAGTCGAAGACGATCCACCCGAGAGATGTACGCCGAGCTCCACCTCAAGCCGAGGTAACTAGGGCAAGGAGATTGCTAATCTAGAAGCCCTAGGTTGTGTAGAGAGGATGTATGGATGTGTTTGTCAGGTAGAATCCTTTTTCTCTCAACACATGAGATCAAAGGAGAAGATCAAGAGGAGGAAGAAGAAGGAGATTATCTAGCAACCATGGAGCTTCTCATTTCAAGAGAGAGAGTGAGAATGAGCAAATGAAAAAGCTTAACCAAAGAAAATCTAACCATGGTTGCAATAATGCACTAAACATTATCATTACAAATCCAATCAAGATAAAGGTGATGGCTACAATGACATGACCATTATCATAACTAAGTAAAAAGAAAAACCAAAGAATACTTTAGATCTTCTAAGAAGGTCCAAGTCAACTTTGGTCAAAAGGTCAACAAAGTCAAGATGGTCAAATGGTCAATGTAATTAGCCATGACAAAATTATCAATGAAAGGATTAGTAAATAATGTCCCCGGCTCATTATGGTTTTGACCAAACGAACTGTCGAAACCCTAATGAGTCCGCCTCAATATGGTTTTGACCGAATCAACTGTCAAAACCCTAATGAGCCTGCCACATAGCGGTTTTGGCCGAACCATCTGCCAAAACCCCAATGAGGCACCTCCTCCTTCATCGCTCCAGAAAACTGTGCATACACACCTGCATCCGTATTCCGTAGAATGCGGATGCGCAGAAGACAAAACACATCCATCCGTGCAATACTAGGATCTGGCTTAAACCAAAGCCCACTAGTACTGCCTGCCCGAACATCATACGCACACTAGTGTACGCAAGTGATCGCAGCCCTGCCGTAAAACCATACGGCCTCTACACGTTTCGCTCAGTGCAGGGAAACTCTCTGTGTGGGACTCTAAAGACTCGACACTACGCTGGCAGTGGGTTTAACCACAGACCGCAAGCGGCACTAGCTGTACGTAACGGTCCCCAGGTAGATGTCGATAAGAAGGCCGATGAGGTAAACCCATCCGAACTCCTACTGAGTCTGTATGTGACAATCTCCGTACAGTCCGGTCTGTTCGTCTGATACATCGCATGGCGGGCCTAGGGGGGCGGCAAGCGTCAGACCCCTAATAGCGGTACAAGTCGTGTCGGAGTGAAGCCCAGAACACCCTGAGATAACACTGGAACCTACCAGTATATCTCGCTTGCCCTGGCCAGGGACTACTCGTGTAATGGCTCTCCTAGACACAGCGCGATGTCAACCCCCAATACCGGGAGAGACGAATCCTGTCTAACCGTCACTGCCTCCAAGTGCTTCGGGACTGCTCCCAACTACTACCTGTTTGCACGACTCAGTAGAGCCGTGGTAGGGTAGTAATCAAAGAACAGTGGGAACACACTCGAGGCGAAGTGACAGTGTCAAGTCAGCGGACTAAGCTGTACTCATGTCACCTGGGAACTGATAACTGACGATAGGTATAATACCAACCATCAGTTCCCGACGAGTCCTGTCCAGTGTACTCGTAACCTAACGAGCACCCGCATACTATCTCAAGTACGACGTACCGACGGCTGTGGGACAGACCGTCTCCCGTGCTGGGATGAGAAGCGCATACGCTAGTCTACTCCGGAGTATCGATGCCCTATCTCGGTACTCCCACGACTAGGGACGTGTATAAGGATGTGCTTGTAGATTACCCAGCCCCCACGAGTGTGATCGCCATCACAACGCCGGTAATCAAGCAAAGATCCTAAGGGCTCTACTAATGCGTATAGGTGATATAATAAATAAACACACATGTACACATTAAAGCAGAGACAAACCAAGTAGCATACTACTATATTGAGCAAGATTGTCTGTACAACTGTGAATATCCCTAGCATCCATCAAGTAATATACATACTAGTATGATACAGTAATGGCCTCTAGGGCATATACACTAACAATCTCCCACTTGCACTAAGGCCATGTACTGGCGTATCGAAGACCTATCATCTCGATTAGCCGCTCGAACTGAGTCTGGGGTAAAGCCTTTGTGAATGGGTCCGCAGTGTTGTCCTTTGTGTCCACTCTCCGCACCTCGATCTCCTGTCGATCAATGATCTCCCTGATCAGGTGATACCGCCTTAAGATGTGCCTGGATTTCTGATGGGACCTTGGTTCCTTCGCTAAAGCTATAGCCCCATTGTTATCGCAATACAAAGGTATTGGGTCAACAATGGACGGAACCACCTGAAGTTCACTAATGAACTTCTTTATCCAGACCGCCTCTTTTGCGGCATCGCTTGCAGCAATGTATTCAGCCTCCATCGTCGAGTCTGCGACGGTATCCTGCTTGGAACTCCTCCAACATACCGCCCCTCCGTTGAGGGTAAACACAAAACCCGAGACAGACTTGCTGTCATCTTTGTCACTCTGGAAGCTTGAATCGGTAAAGGACTCGACCCTGAGGTCTCCATTACCGTAAACCAGGAACATCTCCTTAGTCCTTCTTAGGTACTTGAGAATGTTCTTCACTGCTGTCCAGTGGTCCTCCCCTGGGTCTGACTGATACCGGCTTACCGTGCTCAACGCGTAAGCTACATCTGGTCTTGTACATAGCATCGCATACATTATAGATCCTACCGCCGAAGCGTAAGGTATAGTGCTCATGCGAACCCTCTCCTCGTCAGTCTTAGGAGACATCTTCTTGGAGAGGGTAATTCCGTGCAATGCGGGTATGTTACCGCGCTTGGAACCCTCCATACTAAATCTCTTTAGTACGGTCTCTATGTACCTGGACTGTGAAAGTCCCAACAGTTTCTTGGATCTATCTCTATAGATCTTGATCCCCAGAATGTACGAGGCATCACCCAGGTCCTTCATGGAGAACCTTTGTGACAAAAACAGCTTGACCGACTGTAGCATAGGAATATCATTTCCTATCAAGAGAATGTCGTCCACGTACAAGACTAGGAACACGACAGTTCGTCCTACAATCTTCTTATAAACACAGGGTTCATCTTCGTTCTTGATGAAATCAAATTCCTTGATTGCCTCATCAAAACAGATGTTCCAGCTCCGCGATGCCTGCTTTAATCCATAAATGGATTTAAGCAACTTGCACACCTTTCCGCTGCTCCCACTGTCTACGAAACCTTCTGGTTGATCCATGTAAACGCACTCTTCCAAACAACCGTTTAGGAAAGCCGTCTTAACATCCATCTGCCAGATTTCATAGTCATGGAAGGCAGCAATGGCAAGTAAGATCCGAATGGATTTGAGCATAGCCACCGGAGAAAAAGTCTCGTCATAGTCCAAACCAGGTCTTTGACGAAAACCTTTTGCAACGAGTCTAGCTTTATAGGTTTCCACCTGCCCATCTACACCAAGTTTCCTTTTGTAGATCCATTTGCATCCAACGGGTTTTACCCCAGGTGGAGCAACATCCAAGGTCCACACTTTATTGGCGTACATGGACTCCATTTCGGATTGCATTGCTTCCTGCCACTTATCAGAGTCCCTACTGATAATGGCCTGCCTGAAACTGGTAGGGTCATCTTCTTCCAAGATGCAATCCTCTCGATCCCCGTCTATGAGAAAACCGTAGTATCTCTCGGGCGGATGAGAAATCCTACCAGATCTACGGAGTGGCTGAGGTTCGTCTGGGGTTATAGAATCTAGCGGTTCCTCCAAATTTTCAGTTACATTTTGTGGTCGCTGAATTTCTTCCAGTTCTACCGAACTCCCACTAGTTTCTTTTGCAAGAAACTCCCTTTCTAAGAAGGTGGCGTGGCGAGATACAAACACCTTCTGTTCCTCAGTGTGGTAGAACAGATATCCTAGTGAGTCTTTAGGATATCCCACAAATTTACAGAGAACTGACCGTGCCTCTAACTTGTCCGGTTTCTGTGTTTTTACATAGGCCGGACAACCCCATATCTTAATAAACTTCAGACATGGTTTCTTACTGCTCCATATTTCATACGGAGTTTTAGGCACAGATTTGGACGGAACTTGATTCAATAGGTATGCCGCTGTCTGAAGCGCATGTCCCCAGAATGAAAGAGGTAACTGAGCACTACTCATCATGGAGCGAACCATATCCAATAGGGTACGATTCCTCCGCTCCGATACACCGTTGTGCTGTGGTGTATAAGGAGGAGTAAGCTGAGAGAGAATACCATTCTCTTTTAAGTAATCTAGGAATTCCGTGCTTAAGTACTCCCCTCCCCTGTCAGACCGGAGGATCCTGATACTTTTGCCTGTTTGGTTCTCTACTTCCTTTCTGAATTCCTTGAATTTCTCTAAAGCTTCAGATTTGTGTTTCATCAGATACACATATCCGAATCTAGAGAGATCGTCAGTGAATGTGATGAAGTACGAGAACCCACCCCTTGCATGTATAGACATCGGACCACATACATCACTATGTACGAGTCCCAAGAGCTCTGCTGCTCTCTCTCCATGTCCGGTGAACGGAGATTTGGTCATCTTCCCTTTGAGACAAGAATGACAAGTTTCATAAGATGAAAACTCGAACGTATCCAAGAGTCCATCTTTATGCAACTTACTCAGTCTTTTCTCTCCGACATGACCAAGTCTACAATGCCACAAGTAGGATTTATTCGTATCTGAATTCTTCCTCTTGCGTGTGTTTTGTATATTGAGAACTGTATTCTGATTTAGAACGTAGATACCATTAAACAGTGTACCCTCTGCAACCATCACCTCATCAAGGTAAATGTTCATGATATTCTTTTCAAGAACAAACTTATATCTATCTTTATCGAGTAAAGAAACTGATATGATGTTGCAAACCATGGAGGGTACATAGTAGCAATCGTTCAAAATCATAGTCTTGCCATTCGGCAATACTAGGTGATATTCACCGACGGCTGCCGCATTAACTTGTGCTCCGTTCGCTACTCTGAGCGACATATCACCCGGTGCAACTTTCCTACTTTTTCTCAGTCCTTGCAATAAATTACAGATATGAGATCCTGATCCGGTATCTAGTACCCAGGAGGTAGGGCTGACCGTAAAACAGTTCTCAATTACAAGAACACCTGAAGTAGATGCAAAACCATGCTTCTTCTTCAACTGGGTATCCTGGAAATCCACACTTTCCTCTTTCCCATTCTCATACTTATGACTGTTGTCACAAGTTAGAGCTGAACCAACTTTCCCCAGTCCCGAATAAGAATTCGGTTCGGTCAAGCGATACATTTTATTATCTTGATTAGGGCGTGAAAAGGTTGCTGCCTGGAGAGAGAGAAAAGAAACACTCAGCGTATGCTCTTGCAAGATTAGATTGGTTTATTGATTTATCTAACCAGGATGTCTCCCACTGTTTCCTCAAATTCTTCCTAAAACCTTTTTAAAAGAAGAACTAGCCGGGTTTTAATTCACGTCACAATACTTGCTTAACCTTTCAGCCAGGCTAGTGTCGGTACTTCGAGGGAGGTTTTCCAACGCTTTCGCGAAGTTCCTTAATTAAAGAACCTCTTTTCCCTGGGGGCGTAACCCCGCTAACACCTTTCTAGACACCTACTAGGTTTATAGCATTGATCGTTAAGTGAAATAATCTCCCGAGAGTAAACCAACTCATCAGTGGGATCGGGATCCAACTGTCATTGTGTGATAACCTAGATGGAATCCACTCTAGTCACCACACTCCAGAAGGTATGCTAAATCTGCAAGTTTCAGTTCTTTTGAAACTCCCGATGTGGTTTTTGCCCCTAGGATCCAAGTGACCTTGACGAATAATCAACAAATCAAAAGGTCCTAGTCAAGTTCAACCCGTCGTTATCCAGGATTGCATTAGACCCGCCCGCATGATCCTTGACGAATAATCAACAAAATCATGCGACCGTCCTAACCAATCGCATCTATCAGTGCAACAGAGAATTATTACTCAGCTACCGTTCACTGTGTCTTGACGAATAATCAACAAACGCAGCACGAATACTTAGTATTAATTATCCGAAACGACGGAGGGCTACGGCTGGGTTTTTGGCGAAAAACCCGTTAACGTAATGAACTTGATATCGTTGAAGGAACATGATACAGGTTTTTGAAAATATAGTGGCGAAAACTTTTTGCTAAAGAGGTCACTCCCTGCAAAGGGATCTCGGCTCTTTCCTCGTCGAATGAGGTGCAGGATATTCCAAATGAATACCTCGATGCAAAGCAAGAATAATCGACTATAGTGAAGTTATTACCCTGACGCAAACTTTTGTTCAAGGGGTCACTCCCGGTGAGGGGATCTCGGCCCTTGCCTCGTCGACTGAGGTGCTGGGCATTCAGAACCGAATACCGCTATGCAAAACAAAAAAAATTGAACGTCCTTGTAATAACAGCTTTTTGAGAAACTTGTTCCAACAACGTCTTTTAGGTTTATTTTCTTGCATTAGTTCTTTTAATGCGTCCCATCATTTAAAACCTACCATTGCAGAAAACAACCAAAATATGACGTACGCTTATGCCATTCGCATTCGCCACGGGGCCCCGTCATCACCCGTTAGGTTACTTAACTAACGACAGAGCGGGGGCTGGGCTAGCGCGGCTGTAAAACATAAGCAACGCCTAAATAGAAAGCAATGATAGACATTACAGATCACAGATGAATACATTGGATATACTAGCAATCCGCAATTCTTTCGAGCCTGAAACGAAAAGCGGATAACACGGTCGCGGTGAATAGCCAAATACCCCACCCAAGACCCCTACGGGTGCGGCAAACTACCCGCCAAGTACCCGAAGCGTAGCAACCTCCCTCATCTCCATGAGTAGGCCACTCGACACTTCGGCATACCCGGTAGTTTGTGCACCCCTCCATGGGTCTATCCTAGGAGCAAAAACAGTAAAAAGAATTATACAATGACGGCTACAACCCCGACCCGGTTGTGCGGCCAAACAAATAATATTATTACATCAATTTACATTTACAATGAATGAAAGAAAAATAAAAGCTCATCTCACATCCACCCCGGCTATTCACCCGCGACAGTCCAACACATTCATATACACATTCCAGCACATTACAGATCATGTATAACTCCGACTAATCGTCTTATAGCGATTAGCCGACGTTCAATACATGCAAACATCACAGATATAACCATCATAGTCAAAGTGCAGTGAAGTTCGGAAAAATACGGAATTATAGGCCCCCAAAAGTAAATTTTAGTTCTGGAAAATCTGGGCATATAATTTATATCCTAAAAATCCCAAAATCAACAAATAAAGACACTGCACGAAAATCGATGCAGAGGGGACACCAAGTCGCGGCGCTTGCGCGGCGGCCAAGAAGGCTCACGCGGCGGAAGGGCGGTGGGTTTGATGAATCTCTGTGTCGTTTTTCATGGGTGTCTTTAAAAAACCCTGAGATGAATTTACAAATATAAAGTTTTTCATTTCGAGCCAAAAAAAATTTCAACAGAAACTCAGGTTTTGAAAAATACGGTTTTTGGGTTTTTTACGGTTCCGAACTTCGTTACACTTCACTACCAAGCTAGTTTAAGTTTAGTTAGGCTCTGATACCACTGTTAGGTCCACGTTACCTCTCCCGGTGCTTTCGGGGTTGCGGAAACGGTAAATCAAAATTTTTCTAAACTTTGTAACATGGACCGTAAAAGCCGGATCTTTGCTAAACTAAACTAGCATGCATGCAAAGAAGAATTAACTACTCGGCAAAGTGGTTATACCTCAACTTGAACTCCTTCACTTCTTGTTGTTGTTCTTCTTTGATGTTCTTCTCTCCTTGTTGTTCTTTTCATGGCTTACTCAAAGGTTGATCCGGACTTCGGTCACCTCCGCGGCCTCCTTGAGTCGAAGACGATCCACCCGAGAGATGTACGCCGAGCTCCACCTCAAGCCGAGGTAACTAGGGCAAGGAGATTGCTAATCTAGAAGCCCTAGGTTGTGTAGAGAGGATGTATGGATGTGTTTGTCAGGTAGAATCCTTTTTCTCTCAACACATGAGATCAAAGGAGAAGATCAAGAGGAGGAAGAAGAAGGAGATTATCTAGCAACCATGGAGCTTCTCATTTCAAGAGAGAGAGTGAGAATGAGCAAATGAAAAAGCTTAACCAAAGAAAATCTAACCATGGTTGCAATAATGCACTAAACATTATCATTACAAATCCAATCAAGATAAAGGTGATGGCTACAATGACATGACCATTATCATAACTAAGTAAAAAGAAAAACCAAAGAATACTTTAGATCTTCTAAGAAGGTCCAAGTCAACTTTGGTCAAAAGGTCAACAAAGTCAAGATGGTCAAATGGTCAATGTAATTAGCCATGACAAAATTATCAATGAAAGGATTAGTAAATAATGTCCCCGGCTCATTATGGTTTTGACCAAACGAACTGTCGAAACCCTAATGAGTCCGCCTCAATATGGTTTTGACCGAATCAACTGTCAAAACCCTAATGAGCCTGCCACATAGCGGTTTTGGCCGAACCATCTGCCAAAACCCCAATGAGGCACCTCCTCCTTCATCGCTCCAGAAAACTGTGCATACACACCTGCATCCGTATTCCGTAGAATGCGGATGCGCAGAAGACAAAACACATCCATCCGTGCAATACTAGGATCTGGCTTAAACCAAAGCCCACTAGTACTGCCTGCCCGAACATCATACGCACACTAGTGTACGCAAGTGATCGCAGCCCTGCCGTAAAACCATACGGCCTCTACACGTTTCGCTCAGTGCAGGGAAACTCTCTGTGTGGGACTCTAAAGACTCGACACTACGCTGGCAGTGGGTTTAACCACAGACCGCAAGCGGCACTAGCTGTACGTAACGGTCCCCAGGTAGATGTCGATAAGAAGGCCGATGAGGTAAACCCATCCGAACTCCTACTGAGTCTGTATGTGACAATCTCCGTACAGTCCGGTCTGTTCGTCTGATACATCGCATGGCGGGCCTAGGGGGGCGGCAAGCGTCAGACCCCTAATAGCGGTACAAGTCGTGTCGGAGTGAAGCCCAGAACACCCTGAGATAACACTGGAACCTACCAGTATATCTCGCTTGCCCTGGCCAGGGACTACTCGTGTAATGGCTCTCCTAGACACAGCGCGATGTCAACCCCCAATACCGGGAGAGACGAATCCTGTCTAACCGTCACTGCCTCCAAGTGCTTCGGGACTGCTCCCAACTACTACCTGTTTGCACGACTCAGTAGAGCCGTGGTAGGGTAGTAATCAAAGAACAGTGGGAACACACTCGAGGCGAAGTGACAGTGTCAAGTCAGCGGACTAAGCTGTACTCATGTCACCTGGGAACTGATAACTGACGATAGGTATAATACCAACCATCAGTTCCCGACGAGTCCTGTCCAGTGTACTCGTAACCTAACGAGCACCCGCATACTATCTCAAGTACGACGTACCGACGGCTGTGGGACAGACCGTCTCCCGTGCTGGGATGAGAAGCGCATACGCTAGTCTACTCCGGAGTATCGATGCCCTATCTCGGTACTCCCACGACTAGGGACGTGTATAAGGATGTGCTTGTAGATTACCCAGCCCCCACGAGTGTGATCGCCATCACAACGCCGGTAATCAAGCAAAGATCCTAAGGGCTCTACTAATGCGTATAGGTGATATAATAAATAAACACACATGTACACATTAAAGCAGAGACAAACCAAGTAGCATACTACTATATTGAGCAAGATTGTCTGTACAACTGTGAATATCCCTAGCATCCATCAAGTAATATACATACTAGTATGATACAGTAATGGCCTCTAGGGCATATACACTAACAGTGTATTGATGGATCATCAATTGAACCGAGTTGCGGTGCGGATAGGTATCCTTTACCTCGCATTGACGATTTCTTCGATCAGCTCCAGAGTGCTAGACATTTTCTAAGTTTGTTTGGGATCTGGTCATCATTTGTTGCGGGTTCGGAGTGATGTCATTCCGAAGACTGCTTTTGTGCGTTCTACGGGCTTTATGAGTTTTGGTGGTGTCGTTGGACTCACCAATGCCCTAGAAGCATTCGTGGATGTGATGAACCAGATTTCTTCAGGCCGTTCCTCGACAAGTTTATTGTTGTGTCATTAATGACATTCTTGTCTATTCCAAGAGTCGTGAGGAACGTGAGCAGCACTTGAGGATTTGTTTTGCAGATACTGGGAGAGCACCGGCTGTCTGCTAAATTCTCGGAGTGTTCCTTCAGGCTTGATTGTGTTGACTCCTAGGTCTTGTAGTTACGGGAGACGATTTTCGTATGGTCCTGAGGAAGATCGAGGCCGTACAGCTTTGGCCCAGACTTGTGTACGGGACGGAGGTCCGCAGATCTTTGGGCTTAGCAGGTTTTTACCGCCGTTTCGTGCAGGATTGCTAGTGTATCGCTGCACCGTTGACTGGACTGACCGGAAAGGAGGTTCTTTTTCTTTGGACTGAGGCATGTGTGCAGAGTTTTCAGCAGTTGGAGATTCGGTTGAAACTGCACTAGTTCTTTCTTTTGCTTTCTGGTTCAGGCGACTTTGTTGTTTAACTGTGAAGTTTCGTGAGTGGGGCCCGATTTTGCGCTGATGTGGCACTATAGAGTTATCGCTTATGCTTCCCGACAGTTGGAGGAAGTACGAGCAGGATATCCCACTCATGATTTGGAGATGGCCGCGGTGGTCGTGCGTTGAAGATCTGAGGGCACTACTTGTTTGGAGAGTCGTGTCAGATTTTCACGGACCACCAGAGCTTAATGTACATCTTCCTGCAGCGGGTTTTGAGTGTTGAGACAGTCTTCTGCAGATTTACAGTTCTTGTGCGATTGTTGAGTATAGCTTAATGTTCGCCTCTACTGAGGGGACAGCTTGCTCATGTCCACGCCCGACCACTTTTCCTTAATCGCTTTCGCGAGGCACAGCCCGCCGATGCTCGTTCGTCAGAGATTCTTGAGCATACTCGGCTGAGTAAAGATTCAGAGTCCTTGATTTGTGACCAGACGTGCTACCTTTAGGGACGCGTTTGTGTGTACCTGTTGCTGATGGGCAGAGACCCGAAATCCTAGAGCAAGCACCTCAGTCAGATTTCAGTGTTCATTCAAGTTCCACCAATTTGTAGCGTGACATGTGAGATAGTTACGGGTGGACAGGGATGAAGAGTGAAGTTTCGGATTTCGTTTCAAGGTGTCTGTCTTGTTGTGAGCTATGGTTGAGCATTCGAGACCGGTTGGAGAGTTGCAATCTTTAACCGTTCAGGAGTGGGAATGGGAGCAGATCTCCATGATTTTAGTTGTGGTGTCTACCCAGGTTTAGTCAGGGTGTGACTCCATTTGGGTGTTTGTTGTCCGGTTATGCTCAGTTTGCTCAGTTGTTCTTTGTTAAGTTTGTGCGTTTGCACAGAGTTCCTTCATGCGTTGTATCCAATAGAGACACCCCATTCTCTAGCCTTCTTTGGCAGGAGCTTCAGGAAGCCTTGGGTACTAGTTGATCTTTAGCTCCGCTTTTCCATCTGTGGGACGATGGTCAGTAGAGCGGACTATACAGAATCTGGAGGATATTCTTTTGCGTACGTACTAAGTGTTTGTGGGCAGTTGGGATAGTCACTTTCCATTGTTAGGGTTCTCCTTCGATAGCTGTTGTCAGGAGACGTTCCAATTAGCAACCTTTAGGTTTTGTTTGGTAGGTCGTGTCGATCGCCCGTCTATTTTTCTGACTCTGCGAGAGTAGGATTTTGGACCCCAGCTAGTCGTGAGGCTTCGGAGAAGATCCAGTTGATTCAGGTCAGGATGAGGACAACCCAGTGCAGACAGAAGTCTTATGCCGACCGTAGATGTCACAGACTTGAGTTCGCAGTGGGAGATCATGTATTCCTACGGATTTTTCCGATGAAATGGCGTGTTGAGTTTTGGGAAGCTTATCCTAGGATTGTAGGTCCTTTTGAAGTCCTCAAGCGAGTTAGTTCCGTTGCCTATAATTTGGCACTTCCGCCCAGATTATTGAGTATTCACCCCGTATTCCTTGTGTCGATACTTCGCAATTACCTTCACGACCTTCTAACATGATTCAGCACCAGACCATTCTTTTGGACGCGATCTTTCGTTCACCGACAGCCGATAATTTTAATGGATCAGCAGGTGGAGAGACTTCGGTCAAGGGTCTTGCTATATGCGAAGGTTCTTTGGTGTAGCCATATAGTGAGGCGATCACTTGGGAGGCAGCGAGCGAGATTTGAGAGTTTTTGTACTCATCTTCTTGAAGGTACGCTTAGTGAGAATTTTAAATTCGAGGATCGAATTCCTTTAAGGGGGGAAGATTGTAACGTTTTAGAAATCGTTTAGCGAATTTTCCGTTTTTAGGGTAAAATAGTCGGTGTTTTCCGTTTTAAACCGATTGTGATCAAACTTCTGTATAGACTTGTCGGCACTTAGTTTAGCTAGAATAAAGCTAGTGCGCGGGTTTTGGGGGTCAATAGGGAGTTTTGGTTCACATAGAATTTTTCCCTAATTAAATATTATTTTAATGTGTTATTTATGCACTTAATTAGTGGAAATTATATCTTTGTGTGGGTTAATTAGTTCTAATTGGGATCATTGCTAATCTAATCACTAGAATTAGTTTAGAACCTTCTCTTCTAATATGTAGATATTTGTTATGACAAATGGAATTTTTTTTTAAAAGAGAAAAGAAAGAAAGAAAAGGTGGCATTACATTTAATGAAGCATTAAATGAATTTTTGCTAGAAACTTCTCCACAATTTCCATAAAATACCCCCCTCCATTATTGGCCGAGCCCTCCCCCAAATTCTGCCCTCATCATTTTCAAAGCTCATTTCTTCATCCTTTAACTCTCAAATTCCTTCAAAAATCCCAAAATAATTCCAAAAAATACTAAATAAAAATTAAACCATCTTTTCCCTTCTCTAATCTAGCTTGGATCTTCAAGAAAAGCATCTTTTTGGAGGAAAATTTTGATGGAGCTAGTTGTTTTTGTGAGTTCTTGAAGAGGTATAATTTCTTAGCTTAATCCTTAATTATTATGTTTAAATCATTATGTTGGCTAATTAATTGGTTAATATAGATTTTAACTCTTGTTTAATTCATTTATTGTAATTTTAAAGAAGTTCAAGTTAGGGTTTAAACTTGATGAAGTGTTAAAGGTTAATTGGAGATTAGGAAAACTTAACTTAGTTTGCTAGTTTGTTAAATGTTATTTTCCTAATTACCTAATTAGCTTAATTACAAACTAGACTTTTACTAAATCCTAATTAAGCGAGATTAAAATTCTAGTAAGGGTTTGTATGGTGTAATCTTGCTAATTAGTGATGTTTGTAAATTCTAGTTTGGTAAAAAGTTATAGTTTTGTGCTAAAATGATATATATTGCTTACTAGGTTTTTCTAAAACATAATTGGGCGAGTTTAAGATTTTGGAAGTGGTTTGGATAACTTAGTTAAGCTATTTTAAGATGTTTTATATCGTTAGAATTGTGTTAGCTTTAAACTTGTGCAAAATTATGCGATAAGTTGCTTGCTAGGTTTCGGTGAATTTTGGGCGTGGGTTTCTTTTGATGTTGCGACGTTAATTATATTGATTCCACGCTATATCTTGTGTTGTGAATGCACGATCGGTACGATCAGGGTCAAGGCTTGGTAGTTGTGTCGCTTTGCGTTCCTAGCTAAGGTCGTGCCGATGTCGTTCGTTTCTTTGTGTAGCTTTTGCTCTTGAGTTGGTTTCGGAGTGTCGCTATGCGCGTTAGCCACTTGACGAACACTTGAGAGTATGTTTGGAGTTGGTGCGTCGGTCAAACGTAATTGATACGTGTTATCGGTCGATTGCTAATATATACTTGTTATATTGTTATATGCTTTCAGGATCGCAGATGGGGACTTCAGGCGCTGCGAACAGGGGAAAGCGAGTAGTTGGATTTACCTAGCCAGGAACGTTGGTGAGTAGATTTAACATCTACAGGGGGATCGCCCGCATGGCGTTATGCGTCTGAGCAACATCAAATGACATGATTATTAGTTAGAAGTATAAGGATATTGATTGTGCATGTATATTTTGTTGCTTATCTTATTTCCTTGTGTATGGACTTAGTATTAATGAGACACAACACCATTATTGACGGTTCATGTTTTACGAGCACTAATTGAATGCTACACACACACCGTCAATAATTGCCATGACATGCACAACACTCATACATATAGGGTATTGTATTGTTTAGGGATATTGAGACTTGATCCTTATTTTCCTTCGTGCATATGAGATATAGCATACCTGTATACCTACATGCTTACACACATGCCTTGACATGCTGTCACGACCCAAGTTTGGATGTGACCGGCACTTAGATTGTATCATATCTAAAGATATGCACAAGTCCAAGTAAGCCGAAAACCAAGATCAAAATACCTTTTTGCGGAATTACTTATGAAAATTTAGTTTTTAAGTAAAAATCTCAATTTATGAAGTTAATTTATTAAACAAATAATCAAGAGTAAGTTTAGTTGTATTCCTAGTTGGAATCAACAATATCAACAATGAACATGAATATAAGCATATGTAACATCACTGTGAATCTCACAAAGAAAGAAATAATGAAACTAACCAACAGATCTCAACTGTACATATATATACCATCTCTCATTTCTAAGTCAAAAATACAGGTTTGATGGAGACTTTCTAGATACAAACTACAAAATCAAAAAGGAAGGTTACTACACATGTAACCTACCGATCAAAAGATGGAATACAACTGCAAAAGTATCTCTGCCTCGCAGCTACCCGTCCACTCTATCCCTGCAAGGAACTGTGGCACAACGGGGATGAGTTGCCAACTCAGTGAATACGACTAACATATAACGGCGAATAAAGTAAATATGACAATCATGCTACTGAATATGAATCAATATGATATATGAGTATATGTGAAATTCAACAATAAATCTCATTATACTTCGGAAATCACAACTCAAGTAAATCATTTCTCAGTGTCCATCAACGACACAAAACTTCCACTTCTTATAGGCATCATTCCCAGAATGATCCTGAATCAATAATATCGGTCGTTATCATCTAGATACACGTCGTATATTTATCAATAACTCCGGTATCGAGTAACCTCGCTAGGCTCCCCCGTCTCAATACGGCTATCCTGCCCCTCGGTCTCGACCGGGTCCACCATGTATCCAACTGTATATCTCCCCACTCAGTATGGATAACGTAAAATCTGCAACCGTATATCTCCCCCACTCGGTCCGGAATAAAACCCAAAACATAAATCATCTCATGGTAGACATGACACATCAATCATGAAAATACTGGATTTATGTAATAGTATTCAAAATTCAAAACCATAAATCCTCAATTCTACATTTACTTCATATATAACACCGAAATACGCATAAAGTAACAGGATGTCAATGATGCAATCTACCACTATATTAGATATGTGAAATACGATATAATCCATGTTAACAAGTATGATATTTAAGTGTATGTGACATGGCAATATCGACGAGGTGTGTGTAGCATATAAGATGTGCACGTGGCATGACTCGTCGATAATTGTGAAGTGTTCTAACAACTAAGCAATTTACAAGTATTGTAATGAATGAAATTTTAACATTTAAGCATGATGATATAAGTATTGAATTAAGTAAAAACTAAGGGCGAAACACGCCATCTTTACAAAATTCCCCGGTAGATGTTTAGTCTACTCACCGGAAAAGTCGAATCTACTCCGGAATCGCTAATCCTTTCCCTTTCCTCGCGGCTTCCGTAATTCTTGTATCCGAGTCTAATTTACAAATTAACGCGTATAAGAAAAACAGCTATTCCGATATAACGGAAATGAAAACACGCTTTCCCACATACAAGTTATATATTATCTGATTATATCAAGTTATAAAACACTTAATCCTGCTGGATTTTAACCTTAATCTGCACTGTTTCAGAAATTAAAACGCGACGTGATTTAGTCGTGTCGTATTTAGCGTTTTACGATACCCTTTCCGATATATGTTCCCAGGTTTTAACTACTGTGAAACTAATTAAATTAAACAGTACCAAAATAGCCTAAATTGTATACTGTAAACTACCCAAAAGAGAAAACCCCCAAAGTCCTCCCCATGGCCGGCGACGCCGACCTTTCTTGCTTGGCCGCCGGCCCAAAACCGGCCCCCTGGTGTCGTCTTCTTATGGTTTGTTCTAGTTGATTCCTACATCATTTTAACTCTGTTTAATTAAGTTAATTATCTTTCAGATCAAAGCAGATTCTAACAGACACTAAATTTAGCTAGAATACGATATTATGTGACATGTTCAATCAATATTAACTAATCTACAGAGCCTAATTTACCTACTGTGATTAAGAATTTACCCTCCAATTAGTTGTAGGAATGACCCTCCATGATTAATCAGCTCCTCCTAGCTTGTTGGTGATCAACTCATAGAACATAGCTCCATTCTCCTTCTTCTTCCTCTTGTTTTCTTTTCTCTTTTTAAATTTTCTTTTCTTTTAATTCTTTTCAGTTTTTAATCCATGTTTTGATCTGAGAATGAGTTATATATGTGAGAGGAGGAAGGGATAGGGTTAAGGAGGTGGTGCCAAGTGTTGAAGGGTGTATGTTTCATGCAAGAAGGAGGTGTAAGATGTGAGGTTGCATGAAAGCATGAGGTGTTTTAGTATTATCTTTAAATTTTTCCTTTTAACCTAAATAATTTCTGAGCTAATTTTGACTTTTCCAACACTTTCAATTAAAACCTTAACTATCCTATATTTGCATAAAACCTAAACTTTACAATTTAACCCCTCACAACTTTACTTATTATAAAACACATATTTTGTTAAAATGAAGCTAAATTTGTCACTAAAACCCTTATAACTTATTTAATTTGCATTCAAAAATTCTAATTTAATTTGTATTACATATAACTTATGAAGATTGACATATTTGATTTTAACCATTTTGTGATTTATGACATTATTCTTAATTTAATTAATTTTATTTATTTCTAACTTTTCCTAAATGTTACACATGCTTACATGCTAGTTACCTATATACCTATACGGTATTGTACCATTAGTGATAGGTATATACACACATAATGACATAGCTACATGTATACCTTGCATACATACTTCACTTATACCTGGAGGGTATATTACATCATTTCTGATAGGTAGATACATATACCTTGCTTTACCTATAGGTTTACACATATATCTGGCTATAGCTACATGTCTACGTTTATTTGATGTTATATAGACTTGGAGAAATTAGGAACCGCATGATATATATATTTTAACTTGTTGCGGTTAAATAGCGGCTTTTCCTTTATATGCTCACATTACAGTTTTATGTTGCATATATTATATTCATGGATTTTCGCATTGAGATATGAATTTTTCATGATGTTTTCTGGATTTGAGGACGTGGTAGTTTCATGAAATTATTCATTATTTGAAAAACACGGTTTCTCCTGATATGTTATTCCAGCAGCCACCATGAGATTTATCGGTTCTGATATATATACCCCATGCGAGGAGCGTCGTGGGCCGTGTGAGGGTACATGGTGGGGCCCGGAGGTACCCCGGGGCAAGAAAGGGATTTCGATGTAACATGCCGATGAGGCCTGACAGGGGAACCATACCTACCGGTGACAGTACCTTTGACTCGACGGGTATCGTGGGGATATAGCCCGGGGTCATGTACGTATGGATACGTCGAAAGGCGAGGGTCAGAGCTAGGCGCTCGAGTTTTCAGATAGCGTATGATACGTACCTATCAGGGTGCCAGTCGTGGTGACAACACCTGATAGATCAGTATTTAGGTGTCGATGCTTGACACTTTGCTTCATGATATTTTTACTCCTAAGTATATATAACAGTGGAATGGGACGCTGTTATATATGCATATATATATTAGTGGAATGAGACGCTAATATATATGTATACGTATCAATTTATATACATCATCATAATTATTCCTGCAATTTATTTAGGATATATGCGATTCACTTGATATTGGATATTGGATATATGAGATTTACTTGATATGAGAGCCAATTTGGGGGCTGATTTGTGGAATTGGGATTTGGATTGTCTTGATGTACTTTGGTCCTACCACGATGTCAAGATTCCGTGGGAATGACATGTTTTATCCCATACTCTGCATCTATTGTTTATGCACTGCTTCATGTATTAGTAGTACCTGATAGAGTACCTTACATGATTGTTGCATACAGATTGTCATATTATTATCGCTTCATGTATTATTTGTACCTGCTAGTGTACCTTTCATGACTATTGCATACATATGACCATTTATTGCTATTAGCTTGCATATGTTAGATTCGCGCTGTACGTGCATACTTGCGATTACCTGCATATGTTATTTACTATTCACGAGTTGGAAACTCACCCCCGTTGTGCCACAGTGTTTTGCAGGTTGTTCCCCAGAGTAGTCGAGGCAGGCTATTCACCTATCATATCATCTTTTGCTGCGGATACCGCTTCGGCTCACATTGTGTAGTTTTGCTTTAGGTGAGTTTGTGGTTATCCGTTCATGTTCATTGTATATTCGTTGTATCCTGTACTCTCCATCTATCACTTTCATGTGTATGACTTAGAGACTTGATGTGAGGACGATATTGTATATTTTGGTGACTTGGATGTCTTTTATGCAGTTTTACTTATATCGTCTTTTATTTCTTCGCTACGGCGTCGTATATCTGTTGTGGTGGTTGTTTTCCGCCGTTGGGCGTGGATTTGCTCTCGTTGGGGATGCTTTACTTATATTTATGTTGTACCTATTTTTGGGGTTGGTTTTTTTTACAGAGGAGGTGCTGCCGAAATTTTTAAGAAAGTAAAGTTGGACTTTAAAGAATTTAGTTTGAGATTTCAAAAGTTTTGAAAATGCTATTATCACTTACTACTTTTGATGGTTTAAATTGCTAGTTTTTCGGCTTACTTTAATTGCGTTACGCCCGTAGACGTTGCGTAGTTTAAGGGCCGTCACGTGCCAAATTTCGGGTCGTGACAACCTTCTAGAATGTTTTCCGTAAAAATATATAATACACTCTACCGTATATACATACCCGTATTCGTATCAAAATACGAATACCCAAAGAGATAGAATAGCATAAGGAACATAATACTAGAATATATTTATCGAAATATATATACGTAAATTATTAAATCAATACCTGATTTAATAATCCGGCTCAATCCCAAGCCGGCTAGTATTATCAACCGTCCGATCGAAACTCCTGGTAACTTGTACAATCATTCGATCGGAACCATGCACGTATCAAAATACGGCTACCACATAATTTTGCCTGAACCAGAGAAACCCTCTGTGTGGGACTCTAAAGACTCGACATTACGCCAGCAGTGAGTTGCTGTATAAATCCATAACCACAAGCACGTCAGTTGCACTAGCTGTACGCAATGGTTACCCGGGTACCTGTCAAAAAGGAAGGCCGACGAGAAAACTCATCTGGATCCCTTCTGAGCCTATCTGTGACAATCTCCAAACAGTCCGGTCTCTTCGTCTGAGAGTATCTCTTACCGGGTCAAGGGGTAGTAAACGTCAGACCCTAATAACCTGATAATTCGTGCTGATATGGCTCATGACCAATCCGGGAAACTACTGATTTAACTATCAGTAAATCCCAACTGCCATGGCCAAGTTCTTATGGTACTGGCCAATCGAACAAAGTGCGATATCGACTCCCTATACCGGGAGAGATGAATCCCCAACAATCGCTCGCTGCCTCCATGTGGCTCGGGACTGTACCCAACTAAAACCTATTTCCAAGACTCAGTAGAACCGTGGTAGGGTAGTAATCTAAGTACAATAGGAATTCATACGAGATAAATGATCTCAGGTCTGAAAACTTGTAGGGTTAGCTTAGCACCTTGTGATGGTTTTGGCAAGCATCAATCATGCAACTTAAAATTTTTTGGGGTGCTAAACAAACCCTAACCAAGATCTTAACTAGAGAATTAGGGTTAACTTGCATGTAAACAACTTTACATCTAAGAGAGAGGGATTACAACCTTTGTAGTCCGTTCCTTCGCTTCATAAGCTTCGAGTAGAAGTCCCTTCGCCGCGATCAATGAACTTTCAGACTCTAAAGAGGCTCCACAAGTCGAATGATCCATACTTGCTAGAAGTCTTCCTTTTCGAAGATGATATACTTTGAAGAATCTCAAACTCAAGCTCTCACTTCTCTAATCAAGTATTAGTGAAGTGAACACCCTAATCTAAGTGGCTAGAATAGAGGAGGATGATGAAGTAGGAATTTTTCTCTCTTTTGTTTTCAATTTCTCACTTTAAATCATCACAACACAAAAAGCTAGAAAGCTTTTTTAAGGAGGAAGAAGAAGAAGAAAGCTTTTGTGATGAATAATGAATTATTGTTGTGGTTACAATTACAACCATGAGTTAATAAAATGAAGGATTTAACTCATGTAGAGAATAAACTAGAGTTAAGGGTTTGGGTTGGGTTAACAAATATCTACACAAAATATCAAAGCAAAATGACAAACTTCATGAAGCTTTATAAAAAAGCTAGCCCAAAAGCTAACCCAAAAGCTATCCCAAATCCAAACCCTAACTTTGTTTAAACTTAACAACCATGTTGCATTTGTAACCCTAACTTGTTACAATATTATATATCACATATACAATATATTTTGTAACAAAAGAAAATAATACAATTAACATATATCGCATATACATCAATGTATTATCCAGTGAGAAAATGAATCAATAAAGCGAGTTTATATTAGTTAACGTAATGTAATATATCACATATATAATTATACATTAAATTATCGAATCAACTCTTGATCCAACAATCCGGCTAAATTGCATATAACCGACTAATATAATATGTACCAATTCATCGAATCAACACTTGATCTGATGACCCGGCTATATCACATATACCCGGCCGATATCTCATATCGTAAGAATATAATACGGTATCTCATATCGTATAATTCTCGGTCCCGCACATATCACATATGTGCTCCTGCTCCGTTTTTCCTGAGCCAGGAAATCTCTGTGTAGGACTCTAAAGAATCGTCAATACGCCGGCAGTAGGTGATGATCATATCAACACCCACAAGCTGCAAGTGATCAGCTAAACATAACAGCCATCCGTGTATTGAGCAATCAGAAGATCAACAAGCAAGCCTGTATATTCTCCTGTGAATCCAATCAGTAAACATTACCGTACAGTCTGGTCCCTTCGTCTGATATGTTGCATATCTAGTCTTGGGGTGGTAAACGTCAGACCCCAGTAACCGATAAGTCGTGTCGATTTAAAGCTCATAAAAGGTCAAGAAACTACTGATAACTCTTACCAGTAAATCTCCATATCAGCCCTGGCCAGGGACTTCCAGTTATAGCCAATCGAACACAGCACAACATCAACTCCCTATACCGGGAGAGACGAAACCCCTCCTATCGCTCATTGCCTCCATATGATTCGGGACTGTACCCAAAAGCCACCGTTTTGCACGCCCTTTTGGACGTGGTAAGGTGGAAATCAAAGCACGGTGGGAATCACACAAGACTCTATGACGATCTCGGGTCTACAGACTAACCTGTACCAGTGTCACCGGAGAACTGCTATCTGACGATAGGTATAATACCTTCCAGGAGTTCTCGGCGAGTCCGTTCTGTGTACCCAGTCTCCACTGAGCACCCGTACACCATCTTTGATGTCCAACACCAATGGATATGGGAAAATCCATCGCCCATCATATGGGTCAAGATGCGTATATGCTAGTCTACTCTGGAGTGTCGATGCCCTGTCTCGATACACCCTCGACTAGGAACAGTTATAGGATGTACTCGTATACTACCCTGGCCCCACTAGAATGATCTGTATCATAGTCCTAGTAGTCGAGTACATATCCTAAGGGCTTTATCAACACGTGATCACAAAACAGTATTTATTAACATGTTAAGATAAATTGAAACCAGATAGCATACTATCATATCGAGCAAGAAAGTCCTCTCTATATATATCCAAGCATACACTATAATATACATCATATGTACAACAATGGCCTATAGGGCATATATATAACTAACAATCTCCCACTTGCACTAAGGGCAGCTGTTGTAGTATCTCATACCCAACATCCCGAAGAGTCTCTCAAATTGTATCTGAGGAATGGACTTTGTGAGTGGATCCGCAGTGTTGTCCTTCGTATCAACTCTCCTGACCTCGATCTCGTGGCGATCAATTATCTTCCGTATCAGGTGATACCGCCTCAGAATATGTTTGGACTTCTGATGGGACCTGGGTTCCTTGGCCAAAGCCACAGCTCCATTGTTATCACAATACAGAGGTATTGGATGCTCAATGGACGGAACCACACCAAGTTCAGTGATGAACTTCTTTATCCAGACAGCCTCTTTGGCAGCATCGTTGGCAGCGATGTATTCATCCTTCATCGTCGAGTCTGCCACGGTTTCCTGTTTGGAACTCTTCCAACAAACCACCCCTCCATTTAGGGTAAAGACAAATCCTGAGTGCGACTTAGAGTCGTCCTTATCACTCTGGAAGCTCGAATCGGTAAACGACTCCACCTGGAGTTCTCCGTTACCATATACCAAGAACATCTCTTTAGTCCTACTTAAGTACTTGAGAATGTTCTTCACAGCTGTCCAGTGATTCAATCCAGGATCTGCCTGATACCTACTCACTACACTTAGTGAGTATGCTATATCGGGTCTGGTACATAGCATCGCGTACATGATAGAGCCTACTGCCGAAGCATAGGGTATCCCTTGCATGCGAGCTCTCTCCAAATCAGTCTTGGGAGACATCTCTTTGGAGAGAGTGAGTCCAAAGATCGTGGGTTGGTTCCCACGCTTGGATTCTTGCATACTAAACCTCTTTAGTATGGTGTCAATGTACCTGGATTGGGACAATCCTAGTATCCGTCTAGATCTATCTCTATAGATCTTAATTCCCAAAATGCAGGAGGCATCACCTAGATCTTTCATTGGGAATCTTTATGATAAGAAGAGCTTGACCCAGTGCAGCATAGGAACATCATTTCCTATCAAGAGTATGTCATCCACGTAAAATACGAGGAATACAACCTTACTCGCTTCCACCTTCTTGTATATACAAGGTTCATATATGTTTTTGATGAAGTCAAACTCTTTGACTACCACATCAAAACAGATGTTCCAACTCCACGATGCCTGCTTTAACCTATAGATGGATTTAAGCAGCTTGCACACCTTCCTGCTGCTCCCATTGTCTACGAAGCCCTCTGGCTGAGTCATGTACACGTACTCATCTAAATTACCATTTAGAAATGCGGTCTTAACATCCATTTGCCAGATTTTGTAGTCATGGTATGCAGCAATGGAAAGTAAGATCCAGATGGACTTAAGCATAGCCACTGGAGAAAAGGTTTCGTCATAATCCACACCTGGTCATTGACGAAAACCCTTTGCAACAAGTCTAGCTTTGAAAGTCTCAACTTTTCCATCTACACCATGTTTCTTATTAAAGATCCATTTGCTCCCAATGGGTTTTACCCCTTCACTAGCTATTTCCAAAGTCCATACTTTGTTGGTGTACATGGATTCCATCTCAGATCGCATTGCATCCAGCCATTTCACAGAGTCACCACTCGTGATGGCCTGCTAGAAAATAGTCGGGTCATCATCTTCTATGATGCAATCCTTGCTTCCACCATCAATGAGAAAACCGTAGTATCTCTCAGGTGGATGAGTAATCCCGCTAGATCGGCAGAGAGGCTGGGGTCCGTCGGGGACTACTGAATCCTCTGGTTCCACCAAATCTTCTGTCGTAGTTTGTGTTGCTGGAACTTCTTCCAGTTCTACCTCCTCGCCACTAATTTCCTTTGTAAGAAATTCCTTTTCTAAAAAGGTGGCATGTCGAGAAATAAACACCTTTTGTTCCTCAGTGTGGTAGAAGATATACCCTTGTGAGTTCTTGGGATATCCTACAAACTTGCACAGGACAGACCTTGCCTCGAGTTTGTCCGGATTGTGCCTTTTGACATATGCCGGACAACCCCATATCTTAACATACTTAAGAGATGGTCTCTTCCCCTTCCATATCTCATATGGAGTGGTAGGTACTGATTTGGTAGGAACTATATTCAATAGGTGTATGGCTGTCTCAAGCGCATACCCCCAGAAGGAAATAGGCAACTCAGCATTGCTCATCATAGAGCGCACCATATCTAATAGGGTGCGATTCCTCTGTTCCGATACACCGTTGTGCTGTGGTGTATAGGGAGGAGTAAGCTGAGAGAGAATCCCATTCTCTTTTAGATAATCGAGGAACTCATTGCTCAAGTATTCTCCTCCTTGATCAGGTCGAAGGATTTTAATACTTTTACGCATTTGGTTCTCTACTTCATTCTTATATTCTCTGAATTTCTCAAAAGCTTCAGACTTGTGTTTTATCAGGAACACATGTCCATATCTTGAGAGATCGTCAGTGAATGTAATTAAGTAGGAAGAACCGTTCCTGGCATGTGTAGACATGGGACCACATACATGACTATGTATCAGTCCTAAGAGTTCCGTAACTTTTTCTCCGTGTCCACTAAACGGTGTTTTGGTCATCTTGCCTTTGAGACATGACTGGCAAGTGTTATAGGAGGAAAATTCGAACGGATTCAAATATCCATCCTTATGTAACTTAGCTAGCCGTGTCGCATTGATATGACCTAGTCTACAATGCCACAAGAAGGATTCGTTCATTTCTGAACTCTTGCTCTTGTGTGTGTTCTGTATATTAAGAACTGTGTTTTGATTTAGAACGTATATGGCTCTATGTAACGAGCCTGATCCAATCAACTTTTGATTTAGGAAGATGTTCATAACATTATCCTGTATTTCAAAATTATATCCTTCTTTACTTAATAAAGAAACTGATATAATGTTGCATATCATGTTCGGTATATAACAACATTCGTTCAGAATCAATGTATTACCACTTGGTAATACAAGGTGATATTCGCCAACTGCTTTGGCTGCAACATTTGCACCATTCCCTACTTTTATGGAATGATCACCCATTCCCAGTTCTCTACCTTTCTTTAGCCCATGCAATATATTGCATATGTGGGATCCTGATCTGGTATCTAATGCCCAGGACGTAGAGTGAACTGAGAAACAATTCTCGGTAACTAACACATCCGAAGAAGATACATCAACATGTTTATTCTTCATTTGGACGGCGTGTGAATTCTGGTATTCCCCTATTTCCTGTCCAGTCTTATAACAATTATAAGAAAGAACTGAACTAACGTTCCCCTACCCAGTATAACAAGCGGGTTCGGTCAATACATCCATATTATTATCTTGATTAAGGCATGACATGTTCGCTACCTGGAGAGAGAGAGAAGAAAAACACTTTAGCATGCGCTCTTGCAAGATTAGATTGGTTATTATCTTATTTAATCAAGATGGCTCCCACTGTTTTAATCAAATCTTCCTTTAAAACGTAAAAGGTAAGATTAGCCGGGATTAATTACACCATACAAGTTCGCCAATCTTTCAGCCAGATTAGTGTTGGTACTTTGAGGGAGGTTCCCCGTGCTTTCGCACGGACCTAATTAAAATAAACCTCGTTTTCCCAGAGGCATAACCCCGTTAACACCTTTCTAGACACCTACTTGATCGGCTAATTGTCATGTGTAAAACTCTCCCAGGAGTAACTCTTACTCGCAGTGGGTATCGGGATCCAACTATCTCATAGAAGGTATGCAATCTCATTTCAAATTTCAATACATGAAATTCCCGATAATATCTTTTACCCCTAACGTGCTATGACCTTGACGAATGCCAACAAACCATAGTCCGCTAGTCAAGTTCAACCCATACATTTCTTGATTGAATTAAACCCACCTGCACGACCCTTGACGAAAGCCAACAAAGCCGTACGACTACCCTAATCCAGTCGCATCATATGCTGCAGATAAGCGGTAAATAGCTACCGCACACTACGCCTTGACGAAAGTCAACAAACGTAGTACGAATACTAAATATTACTTATCTGAAATGTCGGAGGGCTACGCAGGTTTTTCTGAAAACCATGAGCGCAATGAACTTGATATCGTTGTAGAAACAAGTGATTTTGAAAAAGGAATGTTTTTGAGGCTTTTCTAGTTTCGCTAAAGAGGTCACTCCCGGTGAAGGGATCTCGGCTCTTTCCTCATCGAATAAGGTGCAGGATATTTCATAAATACCGCTGTGCAAAGTAAGAACTATAGAAGCAATCAAAAACTAAACCGTGAGTTTGTAGCATCTGCCAGTTTTGCTAAAGAGGTCACTCCCGGTGAAGGGATCTCGGCTCTTTCCTCATCGAATAAGGTGCAGGGTATATCACATATACCACCATGCAAAGCAAAAACTGTAGCTACCCTTTTTGAAAATTTGATTCTACAACATCTTTTAAGTTTCTTTTCTTTTATTAATCTCATTAATAAATCCCATCATTTAAGCTTCCTAAGCATCACAGAAGAAACGAAAGCAGTAATATTTATATATCAACATAAACATATAGTATAAGCATTCGTCTCAGGCAGTAATATGATCTCATCACAGAACATTGCAGCAGAAGTCAACATATGAAATATTGGATATACTAGGACGTCTGTGTTTTATTTTGAGCCTGTATAAAACACGGATTCCACAGTCGCGATGAATAGCCAAACCCACATCCCTAGACCCCTACGAGAGCGGCAAGTAACCCTGCCAATTCTAGGGTTAGGAGACTCGGTCTCGACTCCTCGAGATGGCCTCCCACTGGACCCTAGAACCCGGTTACTTGTGCTCTCCGCCTTGGGTCTATCCTAATGCGGAAAAGTAAATAATATACAATAGTGACTTCAACCTCAACCCGGAAGTGCCCCAACAAAAGAATATTACATACAAATGAACTTTACATGAATGAAAAAGAAAATTCTCATCTCATATAAAAACCCTGGCTATTCAATACACAACGATCCAATATAACATATCACAGCAAGACATAATCATCACAGATAACTAGGCGAAGTTAGATAATTCGATAGATACAATGAATTCCCAAAATACCCCAGTGAGCTCAACACTTGAGCAGAAAATAAAAAATTCCCAGAATGATGCCCTATCACCTACGGACCGTCGCTGAAGGGCCCGTCCCAAGCCTCCACAGTGGCGCCGTGGAACCGCCGCCAAAACAAGGTTTTGGCCGCGGTTACGCGGTCACTGTAGCGAGTTAGGGACTCGTTCTTCAGGTGGGTCCATAAAATTGGCTGCATGATTTTCTAAGTATTTTTAATATGAAAAATTTCAACTTTTGAAAAAATTTCCAGAAAAGGGGTCGTTTCGGGGTTTCGGGGTTCAATCGGACTTCAAATTTCGTCTAGACTACTCCTAATGCTCTAGCTTGGCTCTGATACCATTGTAGGGTTAGTTTAGCACCTTGTGAAGGTTTTGGAAAGTATCAATCATGCAACTTTAAAATTTTTGGGGTGCTAAACAAACCCTAACCAAGATCATAACTAGAGAATTAGGGTTAACTTGCATGTAAACAACTTTACATCTAAGAGAGAGGGATTATAACCTTTGTAGTCCGTTCCTTCACTTCAAAAGCTCCGAGTAGAAGTCCCTTCGCTGCGATCCATGAACTTCCGGACTCTAGAGATGCTCCACAAGTCGAATGATCCATGTTTGCTAAAAGTCTTCTTTTTCGAAAATGATCTACCTTGAAGAATCTCAAACTCAAGCTCTGACTTCTCTAATAAGTATTAGTGAAGTGAACACCCTAATCTAAGTGTCTAGAATAGATGTGGATGATGAAGTAGGAATTTTGCTCTCTTTTGTTTTCAATTTCTCACTTTAAATCATCACAACACAAAAAGCTAGAAAGCTTTTTCAAGGAGGAAGAAGAAGAAAGCTTTTGTGATGAATAATAAATTATTGTTGCGGTTACAATTACAACCATGAGTTACTAAAATGAAGGCTTTAACTCATGTAGAGAATAAACTAGAGTTAAGGGTTTTGGTTGGGTTAACAAATATCTACACAAAATATCAAAGCAAAATGACAAAAGGAAAGCTTCATGAAGCTTCATGGAAAAGCTAACCCAAAAGCTAACCCAAATCCAAACCCTAACTTTGTTTAAACTTAACAACCATGTTGCATTTGTAACCCTAACTTGTTACAATATTATATATCAAATACACAATATATTTTGTAACAAAAGAAAATAATACAATTAACATATATCGCATATACATCAATGTATTATCCAGTGAGAAAATGAATCAATAAAATGAGCTTATATTAGTTAACGTAATGTAATATATCACATATATAATTATACATTAAATTATCGAATCAACTCTTGATCCGACAATCCGTCTATATTGCATATAACCGACTAATATAACATGTACCAATTCATCGAATCAACACTTGATCCGATGACCCGGCTATATAACATATCCCCGGCCGATATCTCATATCGCGAGAATGTAATACGGTATCTCATATCGTATTATTCTCAGTCCCGCACATATGTGCTCCTACTCCGTTTTGCCTGAGCCAGGAAACCTCTGTGTAGGACTCTAAAGAATCGTCAATACGCCGGCAGTAGGTGATGATCATATCAAACACCCACAAGCTGCAAGCGGTCAGATAAACGTAATAGCCACCCGTGTATTGAGCAATCAGAAGATCAACAAGCAAGCCTGTACATTCTCCTGTGAATCCAATCAGTAAACACTACAGTATAGTCCGGTCTCTTCGTCTGATATGTTGCATATCTAGTCTAGGGGTGGTAAACGTCAGACCCCAGTAACCGATAAGTCGTGTCGATGTAAGGCTCATAACGGGTCGAGAAACTACTGATAACTCTTACCAGTAAATCTCCATATCAGCCCTGGCCATGGACTTCCAGTTATAGCCAATCGAACACAGCACAACATCAACTCCCTATACCGGGAGAGACGAAACCCCTCCTATCGCTCATTGCCTCCATGTGATTCGGGACTGTACCCAAAAGCCACCGTTTTGCACACCCTTTTAGACGTGGTAAGGTGGAAATCAAAGCACAGTGGGAATCACACAAGACTCTATGACGATCTCGGGTTTACAGACCAACCTGTACCAGTGTCACCGGAGAACTGCTTTCTGACGATATGTATAATACCATCCAGGAGTTCTTGGCGAGTCCGTTCAGTGTACCCAGTCTCCACTAAGCACCCGTACACCATCTTTGATGTACAACATCAATGGATATGGGATCATCCATCGCCCATCATATGGGTCAAGATGCGTATACGCTAGTCTACTCTGGAGTATCGATGCCCTGTCTCGATACACCCTCGACTAGGAACAGTTATAGGATGTACTCGTAGACTACCCTGGCCTCACTAGTATGATCTGTATCATAGTCCTAGTAGTCGAGTACATATCATAAGGGCTTTATCAACACGTGATCACAAAACAGTATTTGTTAACATGTTAAGATAAATTGAAACCAGATTGCATACTATCATATCGAGCAAGAAAGTCCTCTCTATATATTGTTAGTTATATTTATGCCCTAGAGGCCATTACTATACATAGGATGTATATTGTAGTGGATGCTTGGACATATATAGGGATGGCTTTCTTGCTCGATATGATAGTATGCTATCTGGTTCCTCTTTACCTTAACGTGTACACTGATTGTATCTCTGTTACGTGTTGGTAAAGCCCTTAGGATGTGTACTTGACTACCTGGACTATGATGCGGATCATACTAGTGGGGACGTGGTAGTCCATAAGTACATCCTTCAAAGTCCCTAGTCGTGGGTGTATCGAGACGGGGAATCGATATACCAGAGTAGACTAGCGTGTAGCTTCTAGACCCATATAGATGGGCGATGGATGATCCCATATCCATTGGTGTTTGACATCAGAGATGATATACGGGTGCTCAGCGGAGACTGGGTACACTGGACGGACTCGCCGAGAACTCCCAGATGGTATTATACCTTACGTCAGATGGCAGTTCTCTGGTGACACTGGTACAGGTTAGTCTGTAGACCCGAGATCGTCATAGAGTCTTGTGTGATTCCCACTGTGCTTTGATTTCTACCTTACCACATCCAAGAGGGCGTGCAAAACGGTGGTTTTTGGGTACAGTCCCGAATTACATGGAGGCAATGAGCGATAGGAGGGGTTTCGTCTCTCCCGGTATAGGGAGTTGATGTTGCGCTGTGCTCGATTGGCTATAACAGGAAGTCCTTGGCCAAGGCTGCTTTAGGGATTTACTGGTAAGTGTTACCAATAGTTTCTCGACCCGTTATGAGCCTCATATCGACACGACTTATCGAGTTATTGGGGTCTGACGTTTACCACCCCTAGACGAGATATGCGACATATCAGACGAACAGACCGGACTGTACGGTAGTGTTATTGGTTGGATTCGCAGGAGTTTGAGCGGGCTTGCTCGTTGATCTTCTGATCGCTCAATACCCGGGTGGCCGTTACGTTTAGCAGACCGCTTGCGGCTTGTGGGTGTTTGATATGATCATCACCTACTGCCGGCGTATTGACGAGTCTTTAAAGTCCTACACAGAGGTTTCCTGGCTCAAGCGAAACGAAATAGAAGAGCATATGAGATATGTGCGGGACCGAGAATAATACCAGTATGTGATACTGAATTCTATTCTCGCGATTTGTATCATCGGTCGGTTATATGTGATATAGCCGGGTTACCGAATCAAGTGTTGATTCGATATATTGATACACTTTATATTAGTCGGTTATATGCGATATGACCGGATCGTTAAATCAAGTATTGATTTAATGATTTAATGTATAATTATATATTTGATATATTACTTTACATTAACTAGTATTGGTTCACTTAAGATTGATTTTCTCACTTGATGTGCACAAGTTGTATATGCGATATATTTTTGTGCACTAGATTGTTTCATGTTTGATGATACATGCAAACTTGGGTGTGTGTATGACTTACACCATATTTAGTTAATGGTTTAGGGTTTTTGTTTATTTTTAGTGAAATAAAATGGTGGCTCTCATTGTCTTTACTTGAAGCTTCATGAAGCTTTCAAGCATCTTTGACAAAGTCCACCATTTTGTTTTGCATGACACTTTTACTAACCTAACCATTAACTTAAATTAGGGTTTAGTCTCTACAAAGGTTAAACTCACCCATGGTTGCAATATGATAGACTTCACTTGAATTTTCTTTTGAGATAATTCATTTTCTTTTCTTCTTCTTCTTCTTCATCATGAAGTGAAGAAAGCTTGCTAGAAAATTTCAAGTGTTGAAATCAAGTGAGAAATCCAAATCCAAAGTGAACCCACTTCCTATTTCTTCATCCTCTACCACTTGCCATGTTGTATAGGGTGTTTTCTTCACAAGGTTCATGACCAAGTGAAGATGGAGCTTGAGTTTGAGTCTCCTCGACGTAGATCATCTTCGGCACCGAAGTCAACGACCTAGCTCGATTATTTCTCCGACGAAACCATCACTAGAGTCCGGGATTCCGATGATCGCAGCGGAGGGACGTCAACACGGATCTAAAGAAGTGGAGGACCGGATATACAAAGGTTGTAATCCCTTTCACTTGTTAGTAAAGTTGTTTGCTAGCTTATAGTTTCCCCTATCCTCTAGTTAACGATCTATATTAGGGTTTCTCGGCACCTAAATTTTTGAATTTGGCATGGTTGATGCCTTGTGGAACCTCTTGAGTGTGCCTAGTAACCCTACAGTGGTATCAGAGCCTAGCTAGAGCATTAGGCGATGTGTTTGCGAAGTTAAAACCCCGATCGAACCCGAAAACAACAAATTAACCCCCTCTCTGGAAATTTTTTGAAATCTGGGATTTTTCTATATTAAAAATACCTAAAAAATTCAGCAGGGTTTTCTAAGAATTACCATGAAAAACGAGCCCCCAATTCGTCCACGTGGCCGCGGAACCGCGACAATAAGCCCCCTTTGGCGGCGGTTCCGCGGCAAGGTGTGGGTATTAGGGACGGTTTTTTGCACAGTAATTCTAGTTGCTGCTTATATATTTTCTGGGTATTATTTTATTCTGACTCAAGTGTTGAGTGTTCTGGGGATTATTTTGTATTCGTTGATTCGATCGGAAATTTTAAATTCGTAATGTTTTCCGGATATTTTTAGAACATGTTAAAAAGTTCGACCGGATATAAATACCCACTTTTTCCCCTGCCGGGAAATTTTCCAATTGTTGGATTTTTCCGTAGTTTGAGAACGTTCTAAGTAGTGCAAGTAACGCGATGGACCCTCTAGAAGACAACAAACCTTAACTCGATTATGTGACCGTCTTGAACTGTAACACTTTGGAAGTTCGTTAGAATGTTTTCCGTGATTAATTAGTAATTGTGCGTGTTATTATATATGTGTACATAGGATTATTAGTTATTTTAGTCGGGTTTACCCTAATTGGAAAAAATTTCCTTATGTAGTGTACACATGCACACTTAGCCATTTTTGAGACTTAGGTTTAAAGTGTTAACAATTTCTTTTGTGCATGGTTGATAATTTATCCCCACTTTTTTTAAAAAAGGAATAAGAATAGCAAGTCAAACCCCTTTTTAATAATTCATTTAGCAATAGAAAAATAGAAGTATGGTGGTTAGGTGAACACTTGACTTTTGACCCATTTTCTCTTCTCTCTTCTCTCTCTTTTCTCATTTCTGGAAACTCTGCAGAGAGGCAACAACAACACCAGAAATGCATCACCTTTTCATTCCCTTTTCACTTCCCTTTGATCTCTATTCAAAAGCCTACACAAAACAACACATTTCCTTCACAAAACCATGGGAAAAAGGGCTTTTTGAGGTGTTTGGAGGCAAGTCTGCACACTTGATGCAAGAGCTGGAATTTTTGGTGTTTCATAGGGTCTTTTGAAGATATTAACTCATGTTAGCACTCCTTTTCCATAAACTTGTAGTATTCTTTAGCAAAAATCTCATTTTTGTGCATTTTTAGTGATATTAAAGGATATTTGTGATTCATATGTTAGATTAGGGTTTTGTTAGCTTGGTTAGCTCTATTATGTGTTATTAGAGCTATTTTAGGCCAGGTTTGTTTCAGTTTGCACAGAAATACCATAAAGTTCCATTTTAGTGCAAAAAGTGTGGATTTTAACTTGATTTAAGGCTCTGTAGGATCTGCTACTACCCGAGATATTTCAGAGTGAAACTAGATTTTTCTGTAGCATGTATGAGGGGTATAGAGTGCACACACCAAACCTGGGGGCCCAATTCCCAAGTGAGGCCGCCGGAATAATCGTTCTGGCCGCAATTTGCGGCCAGATGGGTGAGATGGGGGTTGGGGTTTGGTCCACTGGAGTCTGCTGCTATGTGGGTTATTTTGGTATATATATATTTGTAATATCTGTTCTGTATCAAAATATGGAGTAGAATACCCTATTTTCTGTATTTTTAATCTTTCGCGACATGCGTGATACGTGTGTGTGGGTTTGGGGGTTTCTACGTATCGCGACGCGTCGGAGTGGCTTCAGGCGCGTAATCGCACGTTTTAGCGTATCGCGCACACGCGCGCTTGGTTCACGACACGAGTTACTAGTTCAGCTTTAATGTCGTGTTTGTACGGTTTTGAGCTTATGTGTGATATATTGTGAAATTCTAGGATTCGCAGGCGAGTACGACGGGCGCCGCGAAGGAGGGGGACAAGTCATCGGCTATACCTAGCAAGAGACTACGGTGAGTAGATTTAACATCTACGGGGATATCGCCCGCATGGCGTTCTACGTCAGGGCTGATAGGATCTTATAGCTACATTTCCATACATTGACTGTTCATGGCTACTATTTAGTGCATACCACATTCCCTGATGTATGTATAAAAACTGGAATTGATAGAACACCGCACCCTTACTAACGGTTCATGTTGCACGAGCACTATCCTGCATGTTACACACACACCGTTAGTAATTTCCATGACACTCACACTGTAGAATTTACATCGGATCATTATGTTGTAGCTCATCTTTAAGTGACTTGACATGATATTCATACTTGATGCATATATCACATCGGATCATTATGTTGTAGCTCATCTTTATGTGACTTGACATGATATTCATACTTGATGCATATATCACATCGGATCATTATGTTGTAGCTCATCTTTATGTGACTTGACATGATATTCATACTTGATGCATAAATCACATCGGATCATTATGTTGTAGCTCATCTTTATGTGACTTGACATGATATTCATACTTGATGCATATATCACATCGGATCATTGACTTGCATATTGGTTTGGATTACATGTGATTTCTGGATTTGGGAACCGTGGCTATTTCAAATATGTAATCATTTAAAAACCCGGTTCCCTTGATATGATATTTCGGTGCGTCCACCATGTGTTTTCTCGGTGCTGAGACGTGTGCTTGAAACTCGATTCGTGGAGTAGATGATCCGTTTGCGGGTTCGTGGTGGACCCGGTATGGTTCCCCTCGGCAAGATGATCGATGGACTTTGCCGATTGAGCCTGGAGGTGGGTGAGTACCTACCGGTGATTTGTTGGACCTGACAGTTATCCGGAGGATACTGATCAGAGTCGATAGATGGATGCGGGATGATCCGTACTGCCGGGGCCGAGGGCCGATACCGCAGACGGAGCCCGTTGGCTGACCCAGACTGACGGGTCCCGATGGATGAGGATTTGCGTGTCGATGCTGGACATGAGTACTTATGATATTTGGGTTCCGATGTTGGGCCCTCGTGATTCTCAGAGATTTACAGGATTAGAGGGCCGATGAGAGTGCCGGCGCCTGAGCTATTTGGGGGACCTGGGTGCATTGATGGATACCGATTATATATTCCACGTTGACATTCCGTATAGATGTTATATTGCCATGCTCAGCATTTATTATTGTACCTCATCCTGTAGTTGTATTACCTGATAGAGCACTTGCATGATTATTGCACATACTGCTTATCCCGCATTGATATCATCTGTTGGCATATGATAGAGTAGTGCAGTACGTGCATGCTCGTGATTACCTTTATATGTTATCTCTATTCACGAGTTGGCAACTCACCCCCTTTGTGCCACAGTGTTTGCAGGTTGCCCTTCGGAGTAGTCGCGGCAGGCTGCGTTTTGCATCTTTTGACACAGATACCCCCATAGTTGTTGTACTAGCTCTTTTGCTGATAGGTGGGTTTTGCGCGGTATCTGTTTATCCTTCAGTTATGTATATTGTTGTATCTAGTATTCTCCATCTACCATGTATGTATTTGACTTAGAGATAGTGTGAGGACGATGATGTATATTATTTGTTTTCTGGGGTCGTGCTTGTTGTGAGTCGACTGTACTTTGCAGTTTATTCTATCTGTGTTGTTCCCACTTGTGGATCTTGATCTTCGCTCCTGCGTCGTATATTGCTATCTTGGTGATTATTTACTTAGATTTCTTAACATGTTAGTAAGTGCTTTCATTTAAAACTTATAACACTCTATACTTTTACTGGTTTGATTTCTGGGTTTTCGGTTCACTTAGTCGCGTTACGCCTGTAGACGTTACGTGGTTAAGTGCCGGTCACGGGCCAAACTTTGGGTCATGACAAAGTTGGTATCAGAGCGTAGGTTTTACCTTCGGAGTGTAGGATGACCCTGGTATGATGGAGTAGGTAGTTGCAGCAGAGTGGCGTAGCGTGCGTATGTTCCGCGGCATACTCACGACACGGTACTCCGCCTAAGCGACCTTAGGACTTATTGTTTGAAATTCCCTCATGATTGTATACATCCTTGCGATTCGATTTCCGTATCCTCATCGAATCCTACCTTCTTTTCAGCCATTATGCCGCCAAGGACTATGAGGGTGCAGAGAGCGGCCGTGAGAGCCGAGGTTCGAGTTGATTCATCTGAGATGAGGACTGATCAGAGTAGTACTCCTGTTGTACCAGGACATATTGTTCCCCCTATGACAGCTCAGATCGCTAGACTAGTGGTAGAGATGCAGGGCTTGCGCCAGGCGATGAGCTCGTTGGTGGAGGTCGTTCGAGCGCAGCGACAGGTGGTTGTCACCCCTGTTACCCAGTTGTTCCTTGCGATCATCATGCAGTATTCCGTCCCCTACATAGCACCGGTGGAGGCAGCCTCAGTTTACGGGACACGTCTTCCAGAGACCGTGAGAGTTCCAGAACAGTTGAGGAATCATACTGATGTACCAGCCCAGAGCAGAGGCTTAGGACGAGGACAGTTGTTTGGCTCTCATCCCCAGGGAGGACGGCAGCCATCGCGTAGATGTTTACGATGTGGGAGCCTTCAACACCTCATCAGGCAGTGTTCCTTCACACCACGTCAGGGTCGTATTCTGAGACGTCGTGGACGCGGAGGGTTCGCGCAGAGGGGTCAAGTTAGTAGAGGAGGAGTTCGGTCGGTCGCAGATGAAGGACATGCACAAGTTTTCGCTTCGACTCATCGGGACGTGAGGGCGTCCAACGCAGAGCTTTCAGGTACTCTTTCAGTATGTCCTTTGTTGCACACGTATTGTCTGATTCGGATCCTTGTGCTCATATGTTTCCACGTACTCGTACGTATCCACACACTTTGTGCCGAGTTTGGGTAGAGAGTCTGGTTTGCTTGATCAGCCACTAGTTGTGACTACTCCCGTGGGAGAGTTGTTTGTCGCTAGTCACGTATTCCGATCCTGTACCGTCCATTTTGGCGAGAGAGAGTTGCCGGTCGATTTGATCTTTCTTGAGATGTTGGACTTCGACGTTCTTTTGGGCATGGATTGGTTAGCCATGTGCTATGCTTCTGTTGACTGCCGCGAGAAGACAGTTAGATTTTGTTTTCCCGGCGAGTCGGTTTTTGTTGTGTTGGGGGACCGTGGTGCCACCCCTCACAGTGTGATTTCTTCTTTTCACGCGGAACAGCTTTTGAGGAAGGGATGTCAGGGATTTCTCGCCTATGTTTGCGATACTAGAGCTATAGTGGTTCCGTTGGATCAGGTGCCGGTTGTTAGCGAGTTCGCTGATGTGTTCCCTGACGAGCTTCCTGGGCTATCGTCCGAGCGTGACATTTCTTTCTGTATTGATTTGGTTCCTGGCACGGGGCCTATTTCTGTACCGCCTTATCGGATGGCCCCGGCGGAACTTAGAGAATTGAAGGGTCAGTTGCAAGATTTGCTGGATAAGGGACTTATTCGACCCAGTGTTTCTCCGTGGGGTGCTCCAGTCCTGTTTGTCAAGAAGAAGGACGGCAGTATGCGTTTGTGTATCGACTACCGCCAGCTGAACAGGGTGACAGTGCGGAACAGGTATCCTTGCCACGCATCGACGATTTGTTCGACCAGCTTCAGGGGGCAGGATACTTTTCGAGGATCAATTTGCGATCAGGCTACCATCAGCTGCGGGTTTGACAGGAGGACATTTCTAGGACAGCTTTCCGCACGCGCTACGGCCATTATGAGTTTTTGGTGATGTCGTTCGGACTCACCAGCGCGCCAGCAGTATTCATGGACTTGATGAACCGTATTTTCCGGCCGTATCTTGATCTGTTCATCATAGTGTTCATTGACGATATCTTGGTGTATTCTCGGAGTAGAGAGGAGCACGAGCAGCACCTGCGGATTACACTGCAGACCTTGAGGGAGCATCAGCTTTTCACCAAATTCTCAAAGTGTGCTTTCTGGCTAGACAGCGTAGACTTCTTGGGGCACGTGATTACACGAGATGGTATATGTGTAGACCCAAGGAAGATTGACGCCGTTCAGAGTTGGCCTAGACCCACGTCAGTGACGGAGGTTCGCAGCTTTCTAGGGCTGGCAGGCTATTACAGGCGATTCGTGCAGGACTTCTCTCGCATTGCTACACCTTTGACCGGGTTGACCCGGAAGGGAGTTCGCTTCGATTGGACGGAGGAGTGTGAGCACAGTTTCCAGCAGCTACGGGCTCTACTGACTACGACACCAGTGCTATCATTGCCTTCAGGATCAGGCGGATTTGTGGTCTGCTGTGACGCTTCACGAGTGGGGCTAGGGTGCGTATTGATGCAGCATGACAGGGTGATCGCGTATGCTTCTCGGCAATTAAAGAACATGAACAGAATTACCCCACTTACGATTTGGAGATGGCTGCAGTGGTCTTTGCATTTAAGATCTGGCGACATTACCTATATAGCGAGTCGTGCCAGATATTCACTGATCACAAGAGCTTAAAGTATATATTTCAGCAGCGCGACCTGAACCGTAGACAGCGCCGATGGTATCGCCCGGGCAGGGCTTAATGTAGTGGCAGATGGTTTGAGCAGGAAGCCCGGGGGTAGTCTATCTTATTTGAGCGTAGTAAAGAGGCAGTCGTCGGCAGATCGGCAGATCTTATGCGACAGCCGGGTACAGTTCGAGTTTACGCCGATCGGAGGACAGATTGTGCATGTTCGTGCACGCCTACAGTTGCTCGACCGTCTACATGAGGCACAGCACAGTGATGACCGATGTTCAGAGATCAGGGCACAGATTGGACATGGCAGATTTGCCGAGTTCGCGATCGATGATCAGGGGATACTACTGTTGGGGGTAGACTGTGCGTACCAGATGCTGAGGGACTGCGGCGTGAGATTCTTGAGGAGGCACATCGATCGGTATATAGTGTTCATCCCGGTTCCACCAAGATATACCATGATATGAGAGGTGTTTACTGGTGGGACGGAATGAAGAGAGACATCGTAGATCTTGTGTCGAGATGCCTGACTTGTCAGCAAGTCAAGGCTGAGCACTAGAGGCCACGGGAGAGCTACAGCCGTTACCCATTCCGGAAAGGAAATGGAAGCAGATTTCTATGGACTTCATTGTGGGTCTAACCAGGACTAGTCAAGGGTATGACTCCATCTGGGTGATCGTGGATCGTTTGACGAAAGCGGCTCACTTCCTACCGGTGAAGACGACTTTCGGATTTGCTCAGTATGCCCAGATTTACATCGACGAGATTGTACGACTGCACGGAGTTCCGACATGTATCGTGTCCAACAGAGGCACCCAGTTTACCAGCCGGCTAGGGCAGAGATTTCAGGAGGCCTTGGGTACTCGTTTGAGTTCAGCACAACATTTCATCCGCAGACCGACGGATAGTCAGAGCGAACTATTCAGACTCTCGAGGAGATGCTCAGAGCGTGCGTCTTAGACTTTGGAGGTAGCTGGGATCATCAATTACCCTTAGTAGAGTTTTCCTACAACAACAGCTACCAGGAAACCATTCAGATGGCACCGTTTGAGGCTCTTTATGGGAGGAGATGCAGATTGTCCGCTTGTTGGATAGAGCTCAGTGAGGGCAGTATCCTAGGGCCGCAGATTGTGGATGAGACGACCGTGAAGATCCAGTTGATTCGCGATAGGATGAGAGCAGCCCAGAGTAGGCAGAGATCTTATGCGGACCGTCGTCGGCGCAGACTTGAGTTTTCTGTTAGCGATCATGTTTTCTTGAGGGTCTCCCCAACGAAAGGTGTGATGAGATTTGGAAAGAAGGGGAAGCTTAGCCCCAGATTTGTGGGCCCCTTCGAGATCCTCGAGCGTGTTGGTGCAGTTGCGTATCGGTTGGCCCTTCCGCCCAGTTTTCCAGACGTGCACCCCATATTTCATGTTTCGATACTCCGCAGATATCTTTATGATCCTTCGCATGCGATTCAGCACCCGACGATCCAGCTTGAGCGCGACCTTTCCTATGCAGAGCAGCCGGTGATGATTTTGGATCGACAAGTGAAGAAATTGAGATCGAAGTACATACCGTCCGTCAAGGTTCTTTGGCATGGTCCGAGCAGAGAGGAGGTCACTTAGGAGACCGAGAGCGAGATGAGGAAGAGGTATCCCCATCTTTTTGAGGGTGCGTGTAGTTAGATTTTTAAATTCGGGGACCGAATTTCCTTAAGGGGGGTAGATTGTAACACTTTGGAAGTTCGTTAGAATGTTTTCCGTGATTAATTAGTAATTGTGCGTGTTATTATATATGTGTACATAGGATTATTAGTTATTTTAGTCGGGTTTACCCTAATTGGAAAAAATTTCCTTATGTAGTGTACACATGCACACTTAGCCATTTTTGAGACTTAGGTTTAAAGTGTTAACCATTTCTTTTGTGCATGGTTGATAATTTATCCCCACTTTTTTTAAAAAAGGAATAAGAATAGCAAGTCAAACCCCTTTTTAATAATTCATTTAGCAATAGAAAAATAGAAGTATGCTGGTTAGGTGAACACTTGACTTTTGACCCATTTTCTCTTCTCTCTTCTCTCTCTTTTCTCATTTCTGGAAACTCTGCAGAGAGGCAGCAACAACACCAGAAATTCATCACCTTTTCATTCCCTTTTCACTTCCCTTTGATCTCTATTCAAAAGCCTACACAAAACAACACATTTCCTTCACAAAACCATGGGAAAATGGGCTTTTTGAGGTGTTTGGAGGCAAGTCTGCACACTTGATGCAAGAGCTGGAATTTTTGGTGTTTCATAGGGTCTTTTGAAGGTATTAACTCATGTTAGCACTCCTTTTCCATAAACTTGTAGTATTCTTTAGCAAAAATCTCATTTTTGTGCATTTTTAGTGATATTAAAGGATATTTGTGATTCATATGTTAGATTAGGGTTTTGTTAGCTTGGTTAGCTCTATTATGTGTTATTAGAGCTATTTTAGGCCAGGTTTGTTTCAGTTTGCACAGAAATACCATAAAGTTCCATTTTAGTGCAAAAAGTATGGATTTTAACTTGATTTAAGGCTCTGTAGGATCTGCTACTACCCGAGATATTTCAGAGTGAAACTAGATTTTTCTGTAGCATGTATGGGGGGTATAGAGTGCACACACCAAACCTGGGGGCCCAATTCCCAAGTGAGGCCGCCGGAATAATCGTTCTGGCCGCAATTTGCGGCCAGATGGGTGAGATGGGGGTTGGGGTTTGGTCCACTGGAGTCTGCTGCTATGTGGGTTATTTTGGTATATATATATTTGTAATATCTGTTCTGTATCAAAATATGGAGTAGAATACCCTATTTTCTGTATTTTTAATCTTTCGCGACATGCGTGATACGTGTGTGTGGGTTTGGGGGTTTCTACGTATCGCGACGCGTCGGAGTGGCTTCAGGCGCGTAATCGCACGTTTTAGCGTATCGCGCACACGCGCGCTTGGTTCACGACACGAGTTACTAGTTCGGCTTTAATGTCGTGTTTGTACGGTTTTGAGCTTATGTGTGATATATTGTGAAATTCTAGGATTCGCAGGCGAGTACGACGGGCGCCGCGAAGGAGGGGAACAAGTCGTCGGCTATACCTAGCAAGAGACTACGGTGAGTAGATTTAACATCTACGGGGATATCGCCCGCATGGCGTTCTACGTCAGGGCTGATAGGATCTTATAGCTACATTTCCATACATTGACTGTTCATGGCTACTATTTAGTGCATACCACATTCCCTGATGTATGTATATAAACTGGAATTGATAAAACACCGCACCCTTACTAACGGTTCATGTTGCACGAGCACTATCCTGCATGTTACACACACACCGTTAGTAATTGCCATGACACTCACACTGTAGAATTTACATCGGATCATTATGTTGTAGCTCATCTTTATGTGACTTGACATGATATTCATACTTGATGCATATATCACATCGGATCATTATGTTGTAGCTCATCTTTATGTGACTTGACATGATATTCATACTTGATGCATATATCACATCGGATCATTATGTTGTAGCTCATCTTTATGTGACTTGACATGATATTCATACTTGATGCATATATCACATCGGATCATTATGTTGTAGCTCATCTTTATGTGACTTGACATGATATTCATACTTGATGCATATATCACATCGGATCATTGACTTGCATATTGGTTTGGATTACATGTGATTTCTGGATTTGGGAACCGTGGCTATTTCAAATATGTAATCATTTAAAAACCCGGTTCCTTTGATATGATATTTCGGTGCGTCCACCATGTGTTTTCTCGGTGCTGAGACGTGTGCTTGAAACCCGATTCGTGGAGTAGATGATCCGTTTGCGGGTTCGTGGTGGACCCGATATGGTTCCCCTCGGCAAGATGATCGATGGACTTTGCCGATTGAGCCTGGAGGTGGGCGAGTACCTACCGGTGATTGGTTGGACCTGACAGTTATCCGGAGGATACTGATCAGAGTCGATAGATGGATGCGGGATGATCCGTACTGCCGGGGCCGAGGGCCGATACCGCAGACGGAGCCCGTGGGCTGACCCGGACTGACGGGGCCTGATGGATGAGGATTTGCGTGTCGATGCTCGACACGAGTACTTATGATATTTGGGTGCCGATGTTGGGCACTCGTGATTCTCAGAGATTTACAGGATTAGAGGGCAATGAGAGTGCCGGCGCCTGAGCTATTTGGGGGACCTGGGTGCATTGATGGATACCGATTATATATTCCACGTTGACATTCCGTGTAGATGTTATATTGCCATGCTCAGCATTTATTATTGTACCTCATCCTGTAGTTGTATTACCTGATAGAGCACTTGCATGATTATTGCACATACTGCTTATCTCGCATTGATATCATCTATTGGCATATGATAGAGTAGCGCAGTACGTGCATGCTCGCGATTACCTTTATATGTTATCTCTATTCACGAGTTGGCAACTCACCCCCGTTCTGCCACAGTGTTTGCAGGTTGCCCTTCGGAGTAGTCGCGACAGGCTGCGTTTTGCATCTTTTGACACAGATACCCCCATAGTTGGTATACTAGCTCTTTTGCTGATAGGTGGGTTTTGCGCGGTATCTGTTTATCCTTCAGTTATGTATATTGTTGTATCTAGTATTCTCCATCTACCATGTATGTATTTGACTTAGAGATAGTGTGAGGACGATGATGTATATTATTTGTTTTCTGAGGTCGTGCTTGTTGTGAGCCGACTGTACTTTGCAGTTTATTCTATCTGTGTTGTTCCCACTTATGGATCTTGATCTTCGCTCCTGCGTCGTATATTGCTATCTTGGTGATTATTTACTTAGATTTCTTAACATGTTAGTAAGTGCTTTCATTTAAAACTTATAACACTCTATACTTTTACTGGTTTGATTTCTGGGTTTTCGGTTCACTTAGTCATGTTACGCCTGTAGACGTTACGTGGTTAAGTGCCGGTCACAGGCCAAACTTTGGGTCGTGACATGAACTCCCCTTTGAACCTTAGGGTTTGGGGCAGTACGGCGTGCCACATGTGAGGCGTTGGCTTGACCCTTCTACGGATGGACCGTTGGTAATGTGGCATGAAGTGAATGTTTTTAAACTTATTTCATGTGTTGAGCTGTTTCGGGAAAACTTGGGTGTTTGATTGTTTGATCGGAAAGTTTAACATTTTCTATTTATCTGGAATGTGATACAATATTTGGAATCCACAAGTAGTTATGAGATAACTGTTAGTGTTTATGCCCTAGAAGGCCATTACTGTATCATACTAGCTTGTATATTACTTAATGGAAGCTTGGGATATTCACATGTATATAACAGTCTTGCTAAACATGGTAGTATGCTACTTGGTTTTTCTATCTTAATATGTGAGTATACGTATTGATAGAGCTCTTAGGATCTTGCTTGTCTACCAGCGTTGTGATGGCAGTCACACTAGTGGGGGCTGGGTAGTCTACAAGCACATCCTTATTCAGGTCCCTGGTCGTTGGATTATCGAGACAGAGCATCGATACTCCGGAGTAGACTGGTGTGTACGCTTCTCATCCCAGTTGGGGAGATGGTCTGTCCCACAGCCGTCAGTACGTGGTACTGGAGATAGTATACAGGTGCTCGTTAGGTTACGGGTACACCGGACAGGACTCACAGGGAACTGTTGGTTGGTTTGATACCAGTCGTCAGTAAACAGTTCCCAGGTGACATGAGTACAGCGTAGTCCGCAGACTTGACACTGCTACTTCGCCTCGAGTGTGTCCCACTGTTCTTAGATTGCTACCCTACCACGGCTCTATGGAGTCGTGCAAACAGGTAGCAGTTGGGTGCAGTCCCGAGCACTTGGAGGCAGTGGCGGTTAGACAGGATTCGTCCCTCCCGGTATTGGGAGTAGATATCGTGCTGTGTCAGAGAGCCATTACGCAAAGTCCCTGGCCAGGGCAAGCGAGATTTGCTGGTAGGTTCCAGCAGTTTCTCAGGGTGTAATGGGTTTTGCTCCGACACGACTTATACCGCTATTAGGGGACTGACGCTTGCCGCCCCCCTAGGCCCGATATGCGATAGTCATGGACGAACGGACCGGACTGTATGGAGATTGTCACATCAGACTCAGTAGGAGTTCGGATGGGTTTACTCATCGGCCTTCTTATCGACAACTACCTGGGGACCGTTACGTACAGCTAGTGCCGCTTGCGGTCTGTGGTTAAACCCACTGCCAGCGTACTAGTCGAGTCTCTAGAGTCCCACACAGAGAGTTTCCTACTCCAGGCGAAACGATATAGAGGTTGCATGGTTTTGCGACAAAGGGTTCGGACGCATACGTGCGTTTACGCGCGTACGACTTTCGGACAGATTTTACCAGTCGGCTTTGGTTTAAGCCAGTTACTGGTATCCGGTTATTGGATTTTTTCAGTCTAAAGTTTTTCCGTATTTTTACGGATCGGAGGGGCGTTCTCGTAATTACTCGAGAAGCTTCTAGAAGATGTGACTAAGGAGGTTTCTTTTGGATAAGAGAGTGAGTCATGGTGGTGATTCATTCACTTCATTAATGCACATTTATTGCTTAATGACTCATGCTAATGAATCATCACAAGATATTTTATGAAGCATGCTTATTCATTTCCTTTATTGATTATTCTTTAAAAAGAATGCTTCATAATATTATGATACACTCTCTCTCTTCTCTCATTATCTTATCACACATTCTCTCTCCTCAAGCTCTCATCTTCAAACCCTAATCCTTAATCCTCATGTGTTGAGATCAAAGGATTAGTTAGACTAAACAATCCATAACCTTCACTCTATATCATCCTCTCATCTTTGATTAGCAATCAAAGTTGATTAGTTACCTCAAGTTAGAGGTTTAGCTTGGAGTTTCGCTCTCGGGTGGATCGTCTACTACCTAGAGAAGGCCGAGGAGAACAAAGGAGGACGTAAAGAAGAAGGACCGGTTTCATTAGGTATAATCCCTAATCACTTGTGAGACGAAACTCATTTGAATACGGTTATTTATAGTTTAGCTTCGATTCAAGCGGTTAGTCGATGTTCGTTGTTTAAACGTGATAAGTTTTTTGAAAATTCCGCCTCCCCACAAGTACTGGGGTGAAGTACATCGACTTACAGTGGTATCAAAGCCTCGCTAAACAGTAAATAACTTAATCGCAAATTTGTACGAATTTCGAACGAAAAAACGAAGCCGGAAACCCCTAATTCTGTTTAGTTTCTGTCGAACTTAAAATGAAGTCCTAAAATTTTTCTGGTGTATTCAGAGAGCTAGAAAGGAGTCCAGGAGAACACCCAAGAAATTCGAGCCCATGAATCGGCAACTCGGCCGCGGAAGCGCGGCGGATCGGTGGGATCCGCGGCGCTTCCGCGGCGCTTTGGCCGAGTCATGGACTCGTCTTTCTTGTGTGGGTCCCCTGTGACATTTGGGGTTTTCTGGAATATTTAATTATTGCTCAGGTTACTGTTTAACAGAGCAGATTTTGGAGCAATATTGATGTTGTTTATTCGATCGAATTGTACAGTATTTGCGTATTGGATCATATCTGTGATTGTTTAATGTGTTCGTAAACCTTCCCCAACTGCTAGTATGTCGGTTGGCAGGGGGTTGCACATTTCTGAAATGGTTATATCTGTTTGTGCATATAAACTGTATTGGACTGTTGTGGTGTATAGCCGGGGTTAGCAATGGGTTATTGAATAATTCATTTGTTGTAAATGTAATTTGTTGTAATATTATTTTTTGCGGGGCACTTCCAGGTTGCGGTCGTAGCCACCGTTGTATTATTTCATTTTACTGTTTTTGCTCCTAGGACTGACCCAAGGTGGGGTACACAGACTGCCGGGTGGGTAGTTTGCTGTACCCGTAGGGGTCGAGGGTGGGGTAACGGCTATTCATCACAACTGTGTAATCTGTCTTTTCTTGCAGGCTCAAAAGAAATACAGATTGCTTGCAAATCCAATATTGTTTATCTGTGTTCTGGAATGAATATCATTGCGTCAGACGAATGTAAAATATCTATATTTATTATAGCTATTTAGACGTCACTTATGTTTTACACCCGCGCTAGCCCAGCCCCCGCTCTGTCGTTAGTTAAGTAACCTAACGGGTGATGACGGGACCCCGTGGCGAATGCGGATGGCATAAGAGGACGTTATATTTTCGTTGTTTTCTGCAATGATAGGTTAATGATGGGACGCATTATCTATAATGCAAAGTAAAACAAACCAAAGTTTAAATCGTTGGAACAATTTGAAAGAAACCACTCGGTTATTTTTAAAACAGATATTTTTAAATGCGGAGTCTTAACCACTCCTTTTAAAAGCTATCAGGTTCCTTCGGTTATATCAAGTTCACTACGTTCACGGTTTCGCCAAAACCAGTCGTAGCCCTCCGTCATTTCTTATGAATGGTCAGTAGTATTCAAGCTATGTTTGTTTGGCCCTTAGTCAAGACATAGTGTTTGGTAGCTGCTGGGGTATTCATTTGTTGCATAGATAGATGAGTTGGTTTGGGACAGTCGTATTACTTTGTTTGGCCCTTAGTCAAAGAGTATACGGATGGGTTCAAATCAACAGGATAATGATGGGCAGAACTTGACATGTGACTTATGATTTGTTGGCCCTTAGTCAAGATCATAAGAGCATGGGGCAAAAACTTATATCGGGAATTTCTAAAGAAACTGAAATTTGCAAAGAGATGCATACCATTTGGAGTTTGATGAATGTTGGTAGGATTCCTTCAACATTATCATACGATGATATTTGGATCCCGATCCTACTGTGAGTATATGCTACTTATCAGGATATTCGTCGCTTAACGATCAATGCTATAAACCTAGTAGGTGTCCAGAAAAGTGTCAGCGGGGTTACGCCCCCAGAGAAAAGAGGTTATTTAATTAAGGAACTTCGCGAAAGCGTTGGAAAACCTCCCTCGAAGTATCGACACCAGCCTGGCTGAACGGTTAAGCAAGTATTGTACGGTGAGAATAGTCTTGGCTAATTCTTCTTTTATGGTTTGAGGAAGGATTCGAGAAACAGTGGGAGCCATCCAGTTTAGATAAACTAAAAACCATTCTAAACTTGCAAGAGCATCATGCTAAAGAGTTTTCTTCTCTCTCTCCTAATTGCAGCGACCCTGAAAATGACTGGACTTAAGTTACTTTTAGAGAAAAATATACTGACGGGGCCAAACTATAAAGATTGGCTGCGGAATGTCAAGATGGCTTTGACCTATGACAAACTGGGGTACGTCCTCACCGCTACAGCACCTGCTGTCCTTGGTCCCAAATCCAGCAATGCGGATAAGGAAATCCGCAAAACCTGGGATTTAGATTGCGCGAGAGCCAAGTGCATCGTGCTTGCCTCAATGAACAATGAACATCAGAGGAGGCACGAGGATATGTCCCTAGATGGCATATTTCTCCATACAAAGGAACTTTATGGAGAGCAATCTCGTATAGCAAGATACGAGACCTCTAAGAAATTGTTTCGAGCGAGGTTGGCTGTCGGGTCATCGGTAGGTGAACATGTCCTACAGATGATCGGCTATATTGAAGAGCTCGCGGACCTTGGAACGACTTTGGATAATGAGCTCTATACAGACCTTGTTCTCCAGTCCCTTCCTCCCACCTACGCCCAGTTTATCCTCAACTTCAATCTTCAAGGAAAAGAAGTTGAACTTGCGGAACTCCTGAACATGTTAAGGAGTGTAGAGGGCACCTTGCAGAAGGCAAGGGAAACACCCGCTATGTTTGTTGGCGGTGCATCTTCTTCCGGGTCCAAGGCTAGGGCCAAAGGAAGGAAGAAGAAGGCCGTACCCAGACCTAGAGGAGGTGTTAGTAAGGTGGGAAAGAAGGGAAAGAAAAAGTTTACAGCACCGGTAGTTGGCCTGGATGAATGCTTCCATTGTCACAGGAAAGGGCACTGGAAGAAGGATTGCAAGGCGTGGAACGCCAAGAACCAGGAACCGAAGCAAGCTGTGGCTTCGACTTCAGGTGTGTTTGTAATTGAGAATTGTCTGTCGATCAACTCTACTTCCTGGGTATTGGATACCGGATCAGGATCTCATATTTGCAATTCTTTGCAGGCACTGAGAAACCGTAGAGTGCTGAAGGAAGGTGATATGATCCTCAGGGTTGCTAACGGAGCTAGCATGGGAGCTGCGTCCGTCGAGGATTATCACCTAGGATTGACGAGTGGACACATTTTGGTTTTACATAACTGTTATTTTGTACCCAGCTTAACGTGTAATATCATATCAGTTTCCTTGTTATCAAATAAAGGTTATGATTTCACGTTTGTAAGAGATGTTGTCAACATCCACCTTAATCATGGTTTGATTGGGTCCGGTACTCTAAATAACGGCATATATGTTTTAAACCAACTCCAAATTTTCAATGTCCAGAACACACTAAAAAGAAAGTCTCCAGATTTAAATAAAGCTTTCTTATGGCATTGTAGACTGGGTCACATCAATGAGAGAAGGTTGACTAAGTTGCATAGAGAAGGATATTTGGACACGTTCGAATATCAAACTTATGACACTTGTCAATCTTGTCTCAAAGGAAAGATGACAAAGACTCCATTCACTGGACAAGGAGTAAGAGCGAGCGAGCTCTTAGGACTCATACACAGTGATGTATGCGGTCCAATGTCTACACATGCGAGAGGTGGTTTTTCCTATTTCATTACTTTCACGGATGATTACTCAAGATACGGATTCATTTATCTGATGAAACATAAATCCGAGGCTTTTGAGAAATTCCAGGAGTATAAGAATGAAGTAGAAAACCAAACCGGCAAAAGTATTAAGACACTAAGATCTGATCGAGGTGGTGAATACTTGAGTGCCGAGTTCCTAGGTTACCTAAAAGAGAAAGGAATTCTCTCTCAGCTTACTCCTCCATACACTCCACAGCATAACGGTGTATCGGAGAGACGGAATCGAACCCTATTGGATATGGTACGATCCATGATGAGTAATACTGAGTTACCGCGATCTTTCTGGGGTTATGCGCTAGAATCAGCGGCATATCTTTTGAACCAGGTTCCAACCAAGACTGTGCCTACCACACCATATCAGATGTGGAGTGGGAAGAAACCCTGTCTAAAACATTTTAGGACATGGGGGTGTCCAGCTTTTGTAAAAAAGCAGCATGTGGACAAGCTCGAGGCACGCTCAGTACTGTGTAAGCTTGTGGGATATCCAAAGAACTCCAAGGGATATTATTTCTATTACGCAGAGGAACAAAAGGTTTTTGTTTCTCGTCATGCCCACTTCTTAGAAACTGAATTTTTGGAAAATCAGAAGAGTGGGAGCGAAATAGAACTGGAAGAAATTCCAGAACCACAAACTGCTACTGAAAGTTTGGTAGAACCAGAGGTTCAAGAAGAACAGAACATTCCCGCACCCCTCCGCAGGAGTAGTAGGCCGTCTCGTCCGCCTGAGAGATACTACGGTTTTCTCATAGACGGGGATAGAGAGGATTGCATCATAGATGATGATGAACCTACTGACTTCCAGCAGGCCATCCAGAGCGGCGACTCGGTACGATGGCTAGATGCAATGCGGACCGAAATGGAGTCCATGTACACCAACAAAGTATGGACTTTGGACTTTGCTCCAGATGGGGTAAAACCCATAGGATGCAAATGGATCTTCAAGAAAAAGATTGGTGTAGATGGACAGGTGGAAACCTATAAGGCTAGACTTGTTGCAAAGGGTTTTCGTCAAAGACCTGGTTTGGACTATGACGAAACTTTTTCTCCAGTGGCTATGCTCAAATCCATTCGGGTCTTTCTTGCTATTGCTGCCTTCCATGATTATGAAATCTGGCAGATGGACGTAAAGACGGCTTTTCTAAATGGAAATTTAGAAGAGAGCGTCTATATGGATCAACCAGAGGGTTTCAATCAGAGTGGGAGCAGCGGGAAAGTATGCAAGCTGCTTAAGTCTATTTATGGACTAAAGCAGGCATCGCGGAGTTAGAACATCTGTTTTGATGAGACAGTCAAAGAATATGACTTTATCAAAAATCCAGATGAACCGTGCATATATAGTAAAGTTGTGGCCAGAAGTGTCGTATTCCTCGTCTTGTACGTGGATGACATTCTATTGATAGGAAATGACATTCCTATGCTACAATCTGTCAAAGGATTCTTGTCACACAGGTTCTCCATGAAAGACCTGGGTGATGCCTCTTACATTCTGGGGATCCGGATCTATCGTGATAGATCCAAGAGGATGTTGGGACTTTCGCAGTCCAGGTATATCGACACTGTACTGAAAAGATTCAGTATGGAAGATTCTAAGCGCGGTAATCTACCGGCTTGTCACGGAATCACCCTCTCCAAAGAGATGTCTCCCAAGACTGATTTGGAAAGGGAACGCATGTCTATTATACCCTACGCTTCTGCGGTAGGCTCTATAATGTATGCGATGTTGTGTACCAGACCAGATGTAGCTTACGCACTGAGCGTGGTAAGCCGGTATCAGTCAGACCCAGGGGAGAAACACTGGATAGCAGTAAAGAACATTCTCAAGTACCTGAGGAGGACTAAGGAGATGTTCTTGGTTTACGGCGGAAAAGACCTCAGGTTGGAGGCCTTTGCTGATTCCGGCTTCCAGAGTGATAAGGACGATTCCAAGTCCATGTCGGGATATGTCTTTACCCTCAATGGAGGGGCGGTGTACTGGAAGAGCTCCAAGCAGGACACCGTTGCTGACTCGACGATGGAAGCGGAGTATATAGCTGCTTGCGATGCCGCAAAAGAAGCAGTCTGGATGAAGAAGTTCCTAACAGAACTTCAGGTGGTTCCTACCATAGTTGATCCAATACCTCTGTATTGCGACAACAACGGAGCTATAGCTTTAGCGAAGGAACCAAGGTCCCATCAGAAGTCCAGACACATCTTGAGGCGGTATCACCTGATCAGGGAGATCATTGATCGTCAGGAGATCGAGGTTCGGAGAGTTGCTTCAGAAGAGAACATTGCTGATCCATTCACGAAGGCCCTTCCTCAGATTCAGTTCGAGAGGCTACTCGAGATCATTGGTCTACGATATGCCAGTACATGGCCCTAGTGAAAGTGGGAGATTGTTAGTGTTTATGCCCTAGAAGGCCATTACTGTATCATACTAGCTTGTATATTACTTAATGGAAGCTTGGGATATTCACATGTATATAACAGTCTTGCTAAACATGGTAGTATGATACTTGGTTTTTCTATCTTAATATGTGAGTATACGTATTGATAGAGCTCTTAGGATCTTGCTTGTCTACCAGCGTTGTGATGGCAGTCACACTAGTGGGGGCTGGGTAGTCTACAAGCACATCCTTATTCAGGTCCCTGGTCGTTGGATTATCGAGACAGAGCATCGATACTCCGGAGTAGACTGGTGTGTACGCTTCTCATCCCAGTTGGGGAGATGGTCTGTCCCACAGCCGTCAGTACGTGGTACTGGAGATAGTATACAGGTGCTCGTTAGGTTACGGGTACACCGGACAGGACTCACAGGGAACTGTTGGTTGGTTTGATACCAGTCGTCAGTAAACAGTTCCCAGGTGACATGAGTACAGCGTAGTCCGCAGACTTGACACTGCTACTTCGCCTCGAGTGTGTCCCACTGTTCTTAGATTGCTACCCTACCACGGCTCTATGGAGTCGTGCAAACAGGTAGCAGTTGGGTGCAGTCCCGAGCACTTGGAGGCAGTGGCGGTTAGACAGGATTCGTCCCTCCCGGTATTGGGAGTAGATATCGTGCTGTGTCAGAGAGCCATTACGCAAAGTCCCTGGCCAGGGCAAGCGAGATTTGCTGGTAGGTTCCAGCAGTTTCTCAGGGTGTAATGGGTTTTGCTCCGACACGACTTATACCGCTATTAGGGGACTGACGCTTGCCGCCCCCCTAGGCCCGATATGCGATAGTCATGGACGAACGGACCGGACTGTATGGAGATTGTCACATCAGACTCAGTAGGAGTTCGGATGGGTTTACTCATCGGCCTTCTTATCGACAACTACCTGGGGACCGTTACGTACAGCTAGTGCCGCTTGCGGTCTGTGGTTAAACCCACTGCCAGCGTACTAGTCGAGTCTCTAGAGTCCCACACAGAGAGTTTCCTACTCCAGGCGAAACGATATAGAGGTTGCATGGTTTTGCGACAAAGGGTTCGGACGCATACGTGCGTTTACGCGCGTACGACTTTCGGACAGATTTTACCAGTCGGCTTTGGTTTAAGCCAGTTACTGGTATCCGGTTATTGGATTTTTTCAGTCTAAAGTTTTTCCGTATTTTTACGGATCGGAGGGGCGTTCTCGTAATTACTCGAGAAGCTTCTAGAAGATGTGACTAAGGAGGTTTCTTTTGGATAAGAGAGTGAGTCATGGTGGTGATTCATTCACTTCATTAATGCACATTTATTGCTTAATGACTCATGCTAATGAATCATCACAAGATATTTTATGAAGCATGCTTATTCATTTCCTTTATTGATTATTCTTTAAAAAGAATGCTTCATAATATTATGATACACTCTCTCTCTTCTCTCATTATCTTATCACACATTCTCTCTCCTCAAGCTCTCATCTTCAAACCCTAATCCTTAATCCTCATGTGTTGAGATCAAAGGATTAGTTAGACTAAACAATCCATAACCTTCACTCTATATCATCCTCTCATCTTTGATTAGCAATCAAAGTTGATTGGTTACCTCAAGTTAGAGGTTTAGCTTGGAGTTTCGCTCTCGGGTGGATCGTCTACTACCTAGAGAAGGCCGAGGAGAACAAAGGAGGACGTAAAGAAGAAGGACCGGTTTCATTAGGTATAATCCCTAATCACTTGTGAGACGAAACTCATTTGAATACGGTTATTTATAGTTTAGCTTCGATTCAAGCGGTTAGTCGATGTTCGTTGTTTAAACGTGATAAGTTTTTTGAAAATTCCGCCTCCCCACAAGTACTGGGGTGAAGTACATCGACTTACAATAACTGATTTGAATGTTATAAACATAGCAGTTTAGTCTCAAATGATCGGTTGCCACGGGATTTTGATGCGATCAAAAGTCCGTCGCAATCACGTAGCGTATGCAGATACTCGCCGGGTAAACTTAATAGACAGCCATGCCCCATAGCCCCGACACTGTAGGAGAACCCCGTCGCCAAAAGCATCCGTTCGGGTGCTCGCGGCAACGGTGTTCCGCCTTAGTGCACTTCGTCGACGGCATCCGGGGGTGCGGCCGTCTACTAAAGTTTGCGACGAGCATTCGATTTGTTTATCGGGAATCTTGTTGAATTGCCTGACTAGATATTGAAAAGTGTTTTCGATATAGAGACTAAAATGCGGAGTTTATAATTGTTAGGCGTGCGATGTCTAAGGAGGTTGCGGATTCCAACTGTTGTAGTTTTACACTTTCTTTTCTGCGACCGTAAGTGTAATATGTGATATCACCGGTTTCGTTGCCATATGTCAACGACAATTTGGATGCGCATATTTACTTACATTAATGACATGTGATGTTCTGTGTTGCCGGATATGTTATATTGGATCGTCGCGTTATGAATAGCCGGGTTTTTTTTATGTGAGATGAGAGTTTTTATTTTCATTCATGTAAATTTAATTGTATGTAATATTCTTTTATTGGGGCACTTCCGGGTTGAGGTTGCTGTCACCATTTGTATATTATTTACTTTTCCGCACTAGGATAGACCCAAGGAGGAGAGCACAAGTAACCGGGTTCTAGAGTCCAGAGGGAGACCAACTCGAGGAGTCGAGTCCGGGTCTCCTAACTCTAGAATTGGTAGGGTTGCTTGCCGCTCTCGTAGGGGTCTAGGGGTGTGGGTTTGGCTATTCATCGCGACCGTGGAATCCGTGTTTTATACTGGCTCGTATTGAAAACACGGACGTCCTAGTATATCCAATATTTCATATGTTTCTTCTGCTGCGATATCTGTTATGTGATCCTTTGATATGTTGTGATAGATACAGTATATAGTATATATGATATATTATATAGACGTTACTTATGTTTTACACCCGCGCTAGCCCTGCACCGCTCTGCCGTTAGTTACCTAACCTAACGGTGCACGAGGGGACATCGAGGCGAATGCGGTTGGCATAAGTGTACGTCGTATTTATCTGTGATGTTTAGGTGATTTAAATGATGGGACTTCATTAATATGATTAATGAAAGAAAAGAAACCTAAAAGATGTTGTGGAATCGAATTTTCAAAAATAGGTAGCTACAGTTCTTGCTTTGCATCGTGGTGTTCCTTGTAGAACATCCTGCACCTTATTCGATTAGGAAAGGGCCGAGATCCCTTCACCGGGAGTGACCCCTTTAGCAATAACTGGCAGATGCTACACCACTCGGTTTGTCTTTTGATTGCTTTTGGAGTTCTTGCTTTGCACAGTGATATATATGATATATCCTGCACCTCATTCGACGAGGAAAGAGCCGACGATCCCTTCACCGGGAGTGACCTCTTTAGCGAAACTAGTAAAAGCCTAAAAAACACTCCATTTCAAAATCATTTGATTCTGCAACGATATCAAGTTCATTACGCAATAGGTTTTCAGAAAAACCTGTCGTAGGCCTCCGTCATTTCAGATAAGTCCTACTTAGTATTCGTGCTACGTTTGTTGACCTCCGTCAAGGCGTAGTGTATGGTAGCTAACTAGTATTTATCTGCTTATGCATATGATGCAGATTGGATTAGGGTAGTCGTACGACCTTGTTGACCCCCGTCAAGGGTCGTGCGGGTGGGTTTGATTCAATCAAGAAATGACGGGTTCAACTTGACTAGTAGCCTATGGTTTGTTGACCTCCGTCAAGGTCATAGGATGCTAGGGGCAAAATTATCGGGAATTTCAAGTGTTGAAATTTGCAATGAAATTGCATACCTTCTATGAGATAGTTGGATCCCGATACCCACTGCGAGTAATTGTTACTCCTGGGGAGTTTTACACATTACAATTAGCCGATCAAGTAGGTGTCTAGAAAGGTGTCAACGGGGTTACGCCTCTGGGAAAACGAGGTTTACTTTAATTAGGTCCGTGCGAAAGCACGGGGAACCTCCCTCAAAGTACCGACACTGGCCTGGCTGAAAGATTGGCGAACTTATAGCGTGTAATTAATCCCGGCTAGTCTTTCTTTTTAGGGTTTGAAGGAAGATTTGATAAAAACAGTGGGAGCCATCCTGATTAGATGAAATAATAACCAATCTGATCTTGCAAGAGCGCACATAGAGTGTTTTCTTCTCTCTCTCTCCAGGTAGCGACCATGTCACGCCTTAATCAAGATAATAAAACGGATATATTGACCGAACCCGCTTGTTATACTGAGCTGGGGAACGTTGGTCCCGCTCCAACTTATAATTGTTATAAGACAGAGCAGGAAATTGGGGATTACCAGAATTCCCGTGCCACCCAAACAAAGAAAGTGCATACCGATGCATCATCTTCGGGTGTGTTCATTACACAGAACTGTTTCTCAGTATCCTCTGCGTCCTGGGTATCTGATACCGGATCAGGATCCCAGATATGTAATCTATTACATAGGGCTACAGAAAGGTAGGGAACTGAGAACGGGTGATAAGTTTCATGAGGCAGAAAACGGTGCAAGTGTTGCAGCCAAGTCTGTTGGTCACTGTCACCCTGTATTACCAGAATACATTGATTCTGAACAAATGTTATTAGATACCGAACCTGATATACAAAATCATATCAGTCTCTTTATTTAGATAAAGAAGGATATAATTTTGTATTGATTGGATAATGTTTTGAACATTTCCTATATTAAGAATTGATCGGTTTAGGCACATTATCTAAAAGCATTGACATTCTAAATCAAACCACAGTTCTTAGTATATAAAACACACACAAGAGGAGCAGTTCTTAGTATACTACTTCTTTTCATTTAATGATGGACGGTGTTGCTCACACATCTTTCATGCGACTATTAATGCTTCTTGAGGCACTAACAGCCGATTACTGAAAGTGTGAGTTTAAATCTTAAATAGCAGATTCCAGGTCTTGACTTTATTTATTTTTTTCTTTTTCTTTTTTTTTCTTTCTCAAGACCGGATATATTTTTCAATATGCTCTTATGGTGTTTAGCTTTAAATACCATTTTTTCTTTCATACTAGGTTTTCAGGCAAGAGTATTTCTAGGTATCTTCTACCATCTCAAATTTCAAGGTGCGTGTATGTGCAGTTTGTAGAGTATATACTTTCTAAATTTGAACTCAAGAATAAAAACTATTTTTTAGACTTATCCTTCAGTAAAGCTTCAAAACTTTCCCTTCATCTTGACTTAACTCAAGAACTGAACTCAAGATTACCTATTTCTCAAAAAAAAACTGTAAGGACGTATACTTACCAAAGTTAAACAGAATGAGGGTTATCTTTAGAGTTTTCAATTCCTAAGCCTAAGATTTAGTTATTTCTAACGTATCAACTAAACTTTCGGAAAAAATCTAAGTTACCCAATTAGCTAACTTGACGACAAATTTTTTATATTTTTGGAATTTTTTTCGATTTTTGTGAGTTTTTAAAAAGGTATGCTAATGCAAAATATACAAATGAATGCGAAGGAAGAAAGCTTACCGAGCACATTCCCAAACTTAAACTTGACAGTGCCCTCACTTTCAGGCTACACCAAGAGGGTCAAAATTGTCGGTGCTCCCCAAAAGAAAATTATATACAAAACAAAAAGAAAACCAAAAATATATCACAAAAAGCCCCCCCAAACTTAAGTAAAACAGTGTTTCCACTGTTAAGCGTTGAAGTTCAGGATTAGGGGGAAAAGAGAACAGTATCAATCTATACAAGGCCTTACACAGGCCAAAAGTGAGCACCAACCATTCAAAAATTCTATCTCTGTAATATGCGGGTTGGTGAAAGAAGGTGAAGAGGAAAGAAATGGAGAATACGCGAGACCGTATGGAGATAGAAGCGGGATACGGTCTCGGTATATGAGAAGAAGAAATGCGGAAGGGAAAAAGAAATGGAGTACGAACTTGATGGTGAAAATGGAGTGAATAGATTAGCACAATTTGTGATGACCGATGTGCAAGAAGCGTTTGTGCTAATCTATTATCCCGTCGAGAAATGGGGTCAAATCCCTCAAGATTCGTAAGAAACCACGGGTAAGCCGAACTTGGTAAACCAGACACAGGAAGTGAAATTGATACGGTGTCTTGCAAGGTCGGAACGATGGAAAGGATATAGGGGAGTGATCGAGGAGGGGTATCAGGTAATGGTTCAGGAGGGTGTACACAGTCAATGAAAGGGATATGATGAATTGGAAAATCCGATTCATCAATTAAAACTGGTTCATCCTCAAAACTATCCTCAATATTCTCCTCAAAATTCAGTTTATCCATGCATTTATCGTCAAAATCAAGACGCATATGAAGTTCGGGAAAAATAGTTAATGACTCGGGATGATGTATTGGAGAGAAAAACTAATCCAAATTTGCGGGTTCATCATCCAAAATATCTCCAGCGTCGATATCCTCAATCAAGTGAAAATCAATATTCTCACACACCTCATCAAAAGCATGGATTTTAATCAATTTAGGTTCTAAGATGGAGGTGTAGAGGTCAAAAGGTTGGGAATTGGTTTCACTTGGAAGGGGCCCTTCAAAATCGGGTAAATCAAACACTACAAAGTCGCACAACTCATATATCATTTTATCTTCAATTGATAAATCCTCTAGGACACTAGATAGACATTCATAACCGGTGTTGTGGGATTCAATTTGGAATAGGTAAGTTTGATTTGGAAGGATGTCTAGCTCACTCTCTCTACTCAAATTCTCGACCTGTCCTACCGCCTCATCATACATTAGAAAATATGGAGCTAGTTGGAAACTAGCTACCGGGTCAGTAGGTTGTATGAGGGCGGCCATGGACGCATTCAAATCCATCATCTGTTGGCATGACGCTACCCTAAAGTCTTCCAACGACTGTTCCAGACTAGACATAGGTTGTGAAGGGGTTTCAGTAAAAGATTCAAAGTTGTTTGGATACTGAAAATTCCCAAATGGCGGTTCAGAAGCAATGTCTAGGGAAGGTGTAAAAGTCGGGTAGGACTGGTAGGAATTGAATGGCTGGACAGGGGTAGGATCAACATACGAATAAGAAGGTGAATGGAATTGTTGATCCAAAGAATTTGTAGTGGTGAAAGGAGTGAAAGATTGGCTACGGGATTGTTCAGTATGTTTAGCGATGGACAAAGGACGACTTGCAAAAGGGGTATCAACATAAGAGGGTGGGGGAGGTTGAAAAGGTTGATACAAAGTGGATTGCGCAGTGCAAGTGTTTGTTCTAGACGCGTCTATGCGATCTTTCAATGAAATTTTGGGCATGGAGGGGTTGTTCGAAATTCGGCCAAAGCAAGAACCGTAAGAAGTAATGTCCGGTTGTGGGTACCAAAGTTCGGCAAGAGTTTTGTGAGGTAGGGTACCCATGATATGAAGAGAAGAAGAAGAAGAGGGGAAAAAGAATGTGGTTTTTTTTTTAATTTTTTTAAAGTTAGTTATTAACAAAAGAATGAAATATACAAAAAAGAATCTGGACAAAAACAACCACGACACAAAAATACCACACACCTAATCGTTCTAGGGTTCACCTAGGTCAACTAGACCTGCTCAAGAACTTGATTGGCGAAGTAAAACTGTGTCGAAAAATGGGCTCAAGATATACTGATCACGAGGCCAGGTAAGTGCAGAGAGAAGGGGAGGTTTTCCGACGCTTTTATGAAGGTCATTAATTAAATAACCCTTTCTTTTTTGGCGATTTCACCATTAACACTTTCCTAGACACCCCGCAAACAATATACCGTTAAGCGGTGTTCTAAACACAGTTAACTTCTCCTAGTGAGCGCGAAATCCTTAAGGCTTAAAGTCTAGTTTCTTTTAAAATTTGTGTGGGTAAACGTTATGCTCAAGTTCGTGATTTGTGGGCCACGGAAAAGGTGATGAAATCGTTTACCATATGTTGTGGGGTTCGCTTTCCCTTATGTCCGTATTAATGGATGCAATGCGCAAATTAATCAAAAAATTATTTAAAGAATCAAACAATATTTTTTTATGTTTTAAGCTCGGCACTGCAACAAATACAGGTTAGTCAAGTTTAGCGTTTGCTAGCGAACTTGCAAAGATTCCTGCAAAGATATTATATTGGATGCGTCGGATTTGAGAAGAAAGTGTTAGTAAAGCACGTACCGTTAAGTTTTTGGGTTAGGAAACCCCCGTTCAATGAAATCCGGTAAGCTTGAAAAGTTTGCTTGCGCGGGTCAAACTACCTGGATCTTTGGCACTGTACTTCGTAACCACCTTAACTTTGAATGCGCACTTTGCTCCCCACGCTCGTTGTCCGCAAATCCGAAAAAATCTACAAATGTCGGAAAAACGGATATTAGTGCGAAAAAGCGATACGAATGCCCAAATACCTGCACAATAAAAATTATAAAACATAAAAAACAAAAATAGGACAAAAACAGAACACTGGAGCACAGAGGAAAAATTTGGAGCAATTGGGGGAGGTACGGCCGGCGACGCTGGATATCCTTGGTGTGTCGCCGGATTTCTTGTGGAGAATGGGCTCCAATCTTCTTCTGTGTTCACAGTGTTCCACTAGTGTCTCACTGGTGTTGTTTATCTTTTCTATTGAGATCCAAGGTGCTTGCAGGTATAAAATCCAGAGAACAAAAATTGGTTAGATGTGTTAATTTTTGTTTTGGTTTTGGTTTTTGAAATTTTTATGTTGTTTTGAAAATAGGGTTAGTTGTATAAGTGAAATGTACAGAGATTAACCCGAAATAACAAGAATAAAAACGTTACCGTCTCCCCGGCAATGGCACCATTTGATTGAAAGAATTAAAGTTAACCGCAATCAGGACGGTGTCGCTTTGCAGCTAGCCGCGATGAGCACGGGTCGATCCACAGGTAGACGGAGCGTTTTATGTTCTTGTCGTTACGAGTTAATGCGCGAGGGCGGAATTGTTCAAATCTAACATATGTGTTATATGCACAAGCAAAGCTTGTTAGGAATCGATAGGATAGTGTAAGTTAATGGATTCCATATTCAAGTCCTTTGAGCTGAACATAACCAATGAAGCTAGAGCAATCGGCAACAACGTGGATTAGGGTGCTTAAGCACGGTATTCGTGGAATCTGGCTTATTGACCCTTGTCCTTCCGTTCTTGTCTCTTGCTTTTGCCTCCGGCCAAATCGAACGCAATCGGTCGCGGTTAGGAATCACCGTTACCTTGGTAGGGTAGGGTGCCTAATGGAGCGCCTGCGTAAGGTTTGGGCGGTGTTTCAAATGGAAAATACGGGAAAATGATATGAGAAACGAAACCTTAACTTACAATATCATTCTCTTTTCCTAACAACAATATTCACAAACATAATATTAACAACACCATATTAACAAACCATTCACAATAACAAAAGAAAAAGCAAAGATAAGATAAACAAAGGAAAGAAAAGAAAAACAATACAAGAAAGTAAAAGGCATGGAATTTAAAGTGCAAGAATGTAAAGCATAGAATGTAAATGACATGAATGTAAAGCAAGTCATAAAAGAGCAAGAAAGTAAAAGAGCAAGAATATAACACTAAGAACCATAGAACTCAAGACAAGCCATGGGATCAATAACCAACCTTTAAACTTGCAAGCTCAATGAAGAGGTTGCAAGATCAAGAGAAGGGTAAAAAACTCATATGAAATGAAGGCACAAAAGAGAAGAGCTTTATTGATTCCATATGAAGATACAACCCTTGAGATCAATAGCCAACACTTAAACTTGCAAGCTCAATGAAGAGGTTGCAAGATCATGTGAAGGCAAGGAGCTCAAGAGGACTAAGCTATGTACAAGAGAAAGAACAAAAGTGAAACAAAAGCTTGAACAAAACTTGGCAAAAGTGAGACCCCTCAACCCTTGTCCATTGCCTGCTATATATAGGCACAAAAGAAAAGAAAATAAACAATAAAATTGTGATGAGGTGGAAGCAAGGAGGGGCCTACAGAAAGATGGAGGCCAGAGGAGGCAGTGGGGCCGGCCAGGCCGGATCTGGGAGGAGAGTGCTCGGCCAAATTCCGAGGTCTGGGTCCTGTATTAGCAGTGTGGTCTTGTGTTGTCCCCAGCATGACTTTGGTGTTGTTTGCTTACTCTGTTTTGAACTTGTGGTGCACAAGGAATTGGAGGGAAACTAGTAGCTTAAAGTCAACACACACTTGTAGCATTTAATGCTTGTCACACTCTTGCCCACTTGTGTCTTGGGCAGCCCCTTTGCTCATAGCCATCATGCCATAGCTGCCCCCTAGGTCCATGGTCCAAGCCCCAAGAGTTAGTGTGTACACATGCTATGTGTTGGACCAAAATATTGTGCACACACTTGTTTGCAAAATAATTCTTGGGATATCGGTCGGTTTGCGGTTCTGGTTGCAGTGGCGGCTCACAAATGATATATCCGTGATTCTGGACGTATTTCTAGTATTTTGTCACGGACACCTGTAATCTGTATTACTGAGCAAACACCGGTTAATAGTACCGATATATACAAAAAATAGATAATGAGTGAGCGGTATTAAAATGCAATATTCTGGTCTGAAGAAGCTCTATCTCATGTATTTGGGATACTTGATAACTAGTATCATGCATTAACATGACAGATAAAGACAAACCAGATAGCACACTATCATCTTGAGTAAGACTGTTCTTGGTATAGGGCCTCCTTTAATTCAGTAATTGCATTCTTGCAACTACGATAATTGCCTTGAGGCACCTATATCCAACAGTATGTATACCGCAAAATGAGAACAATACGAGCATAACAGAAATAGAAAATCGTAAACGCAAACAGTATAAAATGCATAGCTATATATGAGCCATATAGTTATAGTTTAAAATAGAAGAAATCGTTGTTTTGAGAAAAATAAGGGCTACGGTGTTTTTGAGAAAAAATTACCATTGAAAATCCATAGCGTCCCTTGAGGTTGTTATTTAAAAGTGCATAACGATTTGTTAGTTTTGAAAATAGGTATGGCTTTAAATATATCCTAATATCTACTTAAGTGATTAGAAAACAATATTTTTCCGAGTCGATACATACATAAGTCGGCGATCCATCCTCATGATAATCCATCGTACGACATCATCAAATCAAAAGTACAGATCTATGGTCACGTACATCATATCATCTCATCTAGTCACATATCATCACATGTCATATCATGTCGTATTGCATCATGAACATATATATCGCTTAATCTTCATATAATATATCATATCTTATCATGCCATTTCATATCATATCTTGTAACATAGCTTCATAACTCGTAACATCATGTCCGATCACATCGACTCGTATCATTATAACATGTCACATCCTTATCTCGTGATGTTATAACGAAGCGTGTATGTGCAGTTTGACAAAGGTTCAGTCATCGAAACAGATTTCTTGACCGTCGCGGGAGTAGCAGAGGCTTGGGACGAGGACGGTCGTTTAGCTCTCATCCCCAGGAGGGTCAGCAATTTTATTCTGGATGCAATCGGTGCGGGGACCTTCATGATGTTATAACGAAATTATCCTCAAACTTGCATGTATACACACACACACAAACATATATATCTATGTGTGTGTGTAACAACATATATACAAATGGCTCAAGGCTAAGAGAATAAGAACTAAGGATATTCCTCCCTACGAGTATGCTTACTATTGCTTATAGTATCCTAGAACCCTATTAGCTAAATATAGATATCTAATATTTATATATATAACTATATACCTGGTACGCTAATACTATGGTTGTGGGGGTAATATACGCCATCCACCCGACTTCCCCTGTAGATATACATCTACTCACCTACTATTCTCGCTCTAACCGAAGTCGATGAACGCCTTGCTCTCCTTTGTCGCCCTGGATGTCCACGTGAATGTACCTACAAATCAATACATATCGTATCGAAATCAAAATCAAACCCGAAAACTGATACGGCACGCGAAGCGCACATAGGTTAGAACCTATGGTCTACGCATGCAAGAACAACCAACAACCCCCGGTGTTGACGTACAAACGTCAAACGACCGAGTCAAAACTCAAATATCAAAAACCTAGTTTTCAAAAGTCGCAAAACAAAATCTGAAACTTATCAAAAAACTTTCAGATTTTTATTAAAGTGAAATTAGAACATTTTGCACATTGGATAGACCCAGACATCTAGAGATTGAGCTATGGACCAAAATAGGGACCCTAACTCCCCTAATTGGCCGCAATTTGCGGCCAAAAGTAATTTTTTGGTGTCTAATTTAAGGAGGTGAGGGCTCGGGATTCTAAGGTATCTTCCTACATATCTGCACATCTCACTGTACTCGCTATATAATTTTCAAAGTTCTTGGGTAATACCAGATTCCATTTGAACACCACAATTTCAACAAAACTGATATCGAAAAATTATAAACTCATGTCTACCCAAGATACTTGCACTAACCTGCCTCTATCTATCACTTAGTAAGCTTGTAGTCACTAGTCCATCCTTTACTATATCACCACTATTCATAATATCCACAATAGCCCACTTTAAAAATTTCAAGGCTTGAAAACATGAACTTGAGCTCTAAATTCTAGTTTGTCAAGGCAAATATACTTAAAACTTGATTAGAAATGAAATTATTACCTCATTATGGCAACTAGAGAAATTTCTAAGATGACAAAGGAGCTCAAAACCGAAACTTGCTCAATCCAAAATGTTTAGGATGAGATGAAGAACATTTTTAGTGAAGGGAACATGGAGTTTTCGGGGTGTTTGTGGGGATGGTAGTGACGGTAATGGAGGTGAAGGAGGAGAGGAAGAAGAGGGAGGTGAGGAAAAAGAGATGAAGGAAAAGGAATAAAGGAAATTAGCAAGCATATGTGACCATGGGTCATTCTCTCTCTCTCCCTCTCTCACCCTGTACCTCCTTGTCCCCTCCTTTTCTTTTATTTTTCTTTTCTTTTCTTATCTATTCTTTTCTCTTTTTTTATAAAAGGAAAACCATGCATAGAAACCCAAAGTAAAATGTTAACCTTTACAAATAAATGTGTCATGGCAAGTTAAACATGGTTTAACAAAATAAGTTTGGTTTAATGCATAATTAGGAAATATTAATCAGGTTTAACATTAAACTTGTATATAAGTAATTGCATACTAATTTTTAAAATGCCCAAATCCAATAAATGCCTTCATAATTAATAATTTATATTAATATCCAAATATTTTCCAAAACATAGGTATATAATTAGACTATTTTTCTAAAACTTATTTCCATACTTACATAATATTCATAAAATTTAATATTTTATTATTTAAATTCCAAAAACAATATTTTATACTTTTTGAAATGTTACACTAACTAATTCTCACGAGTTAACACGTGTGAACTTAATGTGCTAAACGCGTGCAACAAACACCTAAGACTACCCCTAAGGGCCGTTAACGAGAGTCGAAAAGTCCGTATCGTACGTCAAAATATCATCAAAATTAAAGTAAAACGACCCCAGAATTTTGTATATGCAAAATTAGAAAAAGTTACCAGAGGTCTAATTAGAGTCTTAGAGAGTCCCCGACAAAATCCTACACCCTAATTCCCTAGAGGGGCCGCAAATTGCGGCTAATTCCATTAAATTGGCGGCTAGAGTTTGGGGGATTAGGATTGGGTTTATGGTAGATTCTAGGATGGGATTTCCTAGCGCCCTGACCATCTACCGCGGCGGTTGCAGAAAAAAAACTTTGGGGTTTAAAAAACTGGCACTAGAAAAACCCGTTCTAGAATCTACCATAAACCGAAACTAACTAACAAAGAGAAGATCATAACTATTATGATAAAAGTATCTCACCAAAAGATCCGTGTCCTTCAGTCTTCTATCCTCTTCGTTTGCTCCTTGAAATCTCCTTGATTGAGCTTGATCGCCGATCTTCTTCCATCGAAGATGATCCACCCGAGTGATATAGTCTATGGCTCTAGCTTCACACTAAAAGTCTAGTGGAGCAACTAGAGACTTTAGGTTGCTAATCTAAAGTGTCTATGATCTAGTGAGTGGTCCTTAGTGTATATCTATCTCACCTCCTCTCTTGATTCTCAACACATGAGATTGTAGAGAGGAAGTTCAAAAAGAAGGAAGAGGAGCTCATGGAAGGCTAGTGAGGAGAGTGAAGCAAAATGGTGAGAATGAAATCTCTAATGAGAGAGAAAACATGAACCATGGTTTTGTATAAAGCATTTTTTTCAATATTAAAACACAACCATGCTTGAATATTTTGCATAAATGAATATTCAATTCATTTGTCAACCCTATTGAAACATGGTTCTCACCATACTCACCTCACTACCTTTATACCTCATTTTCTATTTAAAGTAAATGGATAAATCTAAAATGTGGGGTCCACCTTCTAGAATGTATTCCGTATAATTACGAAATACACTCTACCATATATACATACCGGTGTTTGTATCAAAATACGAATACCAAAAGATATAGAATAACAAAAATAACATAATACTAGATTATACATATCGAAATATATATACGTAAATTATTAAATCAATACCTGATTTAATAATTCGGCACAATCCCATGCCGGCCAGTATTATCAACCGTCCGATCGAAAGTCCGGGTAACTAGTACAATCATTCGATTGGAACCCTGCACGTATCAAAATACCGCTACTACATCATTTCTCCTGAACCAGGGAAACCCTCTGTGTGGGACTCTAAAGACTCGACAGTACGCCAGCAGTTAGTTACTGGATAAATCCATAACCATAAGCACGTCAGCGGAACTAGCTGTACGTAATGGCTACCCGGGTACCTGTCGAAAAGGAAGGCCAACGAGCAAACTCATCCAGATCCCTAATGAGCCTATCTGTGACAATCTCCGTACAGTCTGGTCTCTTCGTATGAGATTATCGCATACCGGGTCTAGGGGGTGGTAAACGTCAGACCCTAATAACCCGATAATTCTTGCTAATATGGCTCAGGACCAATCCTGGAAACTACTGATCCAACTATCAGTAAATCCAAACAGCCTTGTCTAAGGTCTTATGGTGCTGGCCAATCGAACACAGTGCGATATCGACTCCCTATACTGGGAGAGACGAATCCCCAACAATCGCTCACTGCTTCCTTGTGGCTCGGGACTGACCCAACTAAAACCTGTTTGCAAGACTCATTAGAGCCGTGGTAGGGTAGTAATCAAAGTACAGTGGGAACTCACATGAGACAAATGACGATCTCAGGTCTGAAGACTAACCTGTACTCATGTCACCTGAGAACTGCTATATGACGATAAGTATAGTACCATCTAGAAGTTCTCGGTGAGTCCGTCCAGTGTACTCACCCCTAGTGAGCACCTGTATACGATCTTAGGTGCGAAATACTAATGGCTGTAGGACCAACCATCGCCCCTCGTCGGGGTCTAGAAATGTATACACTAGTGTACTCCAGAATATCGATGCCCAGTCTTGTTACTCCTACGTCTAGGGAAACTTTAAGGATGAGTTTATCGACTACCCAGCTCCCACAAGTATGATCGCCATCACAACGCCGGTAGTCAAGCAATGATCCTACGGGCTATATCAACATGTATAAATGATACATAATAACAAGTAAAACATATGCACAGGTTAAGATAAAGACAAACCAAATAGCATAATATCATATCGAGCAAGATTGTCCTGTACATACATATGTCCAAGTATCCACATCTATACATATACAATAATGGCCTCTAGGGCATACATATCCAACAATCTCCCACTTGCACTATGGCCATATATTGGCGTATCGAGTACCCAACGTCTGCACTAGGGCCAGTTTTTAGCACATTTCATACCCAAAATCTTAAATAGTCTTTCGAACTATGCTTGAGGGAGGGCCTTTGTGAATGGATCCGCCGTGTTGTCTTTTGTGTCCACTCTCCGCACTTCGAGCTCCCTGCGATCAACGATCTCCCTGATCAGGTTATACCACCTCAAGATGTGTCTGCATTTCTGATGGGACCGTGGTTCCTTCGATAAATCCATAGTTCTATTGTTGTCGCAATACTAAGGTATTGGATTAACAATGGATGGAACCACCTCAAGTTCAGCAATGAACTTCTTAATCCAGACCGCTTCCTTTAGGGCATCGTTGGCAGCAATGTATTCAGCCTCCATCGTCGAGTCTGAGACGGTGTCCTGTTTGGATCTCTTACAACAGACCACCACTCCGTTGAGGGTAAACACAAAACCCGAGACAGACTTGCTGTCATCCTTGTCACTCTGGAAGCTCGAGTTAGTAAAGGACTATACCTGAAGGTCTCCATTACCGAATACCTGGAACAGTTCCTTAGTCCTTCTCAGGTACTTAAAAATGTTCTTCACTGCTGTCCAGTGGTTCTCTCCTGGGTTTGATTGATTCCGGCTCACCACGCTAAGCGCGTAAGCTACATCTGGTCTGATACATAGCATCGCATACATTATAGATCCTTCTGCCGAAGCGTAGGGTATAGTGCTCATGCGAACCCTCTCCTCGTCAGTCTTGGGAGACATCTCTTTGGAGAGGGTGATTCCGTGCAATATGGGTATGTTACCGCGCTTGGAATCTTCCATACTAAATCTCTTTAGTACGGTCTCTATGTACCTGGACTGTGAAAGTCCCAATAATCTCTTGGATCTATCTCTGTAGATCTTAAGCCCCAAAATGTATGAGGCATCACCCATGTCTTTCATGGAGAACCTTTGTGACAAGAACATCTTGACCGATTGTAGCATAGGAATGTCATTTCCTATCAAAAGAATGTCATTCATGTACAAGACTAGGAATACGACAGTTCGTCCTACAATCTTCTTATATATACAAGGCCCATCCTCGTTCTTGATGAAGTCAAATTCCTTCACCGTTTCATCAAAACAGATGTTTCATCTCCGCGATGGCTGCTTTAATCCATAAATAGATTTAAGCAACTTGCACCCCTTCCCGCTGCTCCCACTGTCTACGAATCCTTCCGGCTGATCCATATAAACGCACTCTTCCAAACTTCCGTTTAGAAAAGCCGTTTTTACGTCCATCAGCTAGATTTCATAATCATGGAAGGCAGCAATAGCAAGTAGGATCCGAATGGATTTGAGCATAGCCACTGGAGAAAATGATTCTTCATAGTCCACACTTGGTCTTTGACGAAAACCATTTGCAACAAGTCAAGCCTTATAGGTTTCCACCTGTCCATCTACACCAATCTTCTTTTTATAGATCCATTTGAATCCAACGGGATTTACCCTAGGTGGAGCAATATCCAAGGTCCAAACTTTATTGGTGTACATGGACTCCATTTCGGATCGCATAGCATCCAGCCATTTATCAGAGTCCTTACTGGTAATGGTCTGCTTGAAACTAGTAGGATCATCTTCTTCCAAGATGCAATCATCTCGATCCCCGTCTATGAGAAAACCATAGTATCTCTCGGGCGGATGAGAAATCCTACTAGATTTGCGGAGTGACTGAGGTTCATCGGGTACTACTGAATCTAGCGGTTCCACCAAATCTTCAGTTATAGTTTGTGTTTCTGGAACTTCATCCAGTTCTACCACGCTATCACTAATATATTTTGCAAGAAATTCTTTTTCCAAAAATGTGGCGTTCCGAGAAACAATAATCCTTTTTTCCTCTGCGTGGTAGAATAGATATCCATTAGAATTCTTTGGGCATCACACAAACTTACACAAAACTGATCGTGCTTCGAGTTTGTCTGGGTTCGGCTTTTTGACATAAGCAGGGCAACCCCAAATCTTAACACATTTAAGATACAAACTCTTACCACTCCATATTTCATATGGAGTTTTAGGCACGGATTTTGATGGAACTTGATTCAAAAGATGTGCCGCTATTTGAAGCGCATATCCCCAGAATGAAAGAGGCAACTCAGCACTACTCATCATGGAGTGAATCATATTCAATAGGGTACGATTCCTCCTTTCCGATATACCATTGTGCTGTGGTGTATACGGAGGAGTAAGCTGAGAGAGAATTCCATTCTGTAACATTTCAGCAAAATAAAATATTATTTTCGGAATTTAAATAATTAAAATAATAAATTTCATGAATATTTTTAAATATGAGAATTAGTTTTAATGAAATGGTATAATTATATACCGATAATTTGGAAAATATTTAGAAATTTATATCAAATATTGATTCTGAAAGAATTTATGTGATTTGGACATTTTATACAAAAATTTATACAATTAATTATTTACAAGTTTATTGTTAAACTTGATTAATATTTCGCTAATCATGCATTAATCCGGTTTATGCAATTGACATGCACCATTGCATGTACATATACTCGTTAGATTTTAATTTATATGCACCATGGTTCCTTTTTATTTAAATGATTTTTTTTAAATTTGTTTTTAAATAAAAAGAGAATAGGAATTTAAAATGTGAGATATTATGGAGAGAGGGGGACAAAGAGGTATAGCTCATGAGAGAGAGGGGGGGGGGGGAGATAGGGGTCTTCATTGACTATGGCTCATTGTTCTCTCATCTTCATTTCCCTCTCTTCTTCTCCTTCTCCTCCTCTTCTTCCACCTCTACCACTCTCAAAACCACCCCAAATCCACACAAAAGCCTTATACTTCCTTCACAAAAATGGTGCACAAGCTCACTACAAGCATTATTGTATGAACAAGTTTAGGTTTTGAAGACTTTGAGCAACTCAAGAAAATTCTTGAGTTGCCAAATGAGGTATATTCCTACACCCTTAGTTTAGAATGTGAGTTTCCTTAACTCCTATAATAGTTTTGAGTTGATAATTGAAGTTTGCTGATCTTGGAAATTTCCAAGATGAAGTTTTAGGGGATTTTTTGAGTTGTAAAGGTGTAATTGAGGTTTAGTCATGACTACAACCCCTCTAGTGTCAATTTAGACCAACACTGAGTATAGAAAACCCAAAACTTGAGTTTAGATCTTTCCAATGTCGGTTTTGTGATATTGTGAGGACTACAGGGAATCTGAAGCAACTTAGAGTATTATTAGAAAAATCAAACAACTTCAGTGACCTAAATAGACCATTAGAAGACCACCACAAGAAGACGAGACCAAACCTTCATAGTCTGGCCGGCGACGCCCGGCATTTTGATAATCTCGCCGGGCCAATTGTGGGCATTGGCGTAGGGGTTTGGCCTGTAGCTTACTTACCTTATAACCTAGCTCTATAATGTTAGTTTGGTCCCTTTTTACCTGAGCCTAAATCTGGGAGCATTTGAGTTGATTTTAGCAATGGTTTTCCGATTTCTAAAACTTGGTTTTTGGTATTTGAATGTGGATTTGGTCGTTGGACGTTTGTACGTCAACGACGAGGATTTTATGACTGTTTTTCCATGCGTAGGCTATAGGTTCTAACCTATGAGTACTTTGCGTGTCGTGTCGGTTTTTGAATCGGATTTTGATGCGATACGATATGTTATGATATGTAGGTACCTTCGTGTGGACTTCGGGACGACAAGGGAGGACAAGCATTATCGACTTCGGCAAGCGAGGATCGAGGTGAGTAGATGTATATCTACGGTGGAAGTCGGGTGGATGGCGTATAGCACCTCCACAACCGTAGGATATGTTATATATATAATATATATATCTTTTGGTACAAGATTTGGATACTTTGCAAATAGGGTTTTAAGAAACCGTAAGATTAGAATAAGCGTGTTCGTAGAAGGGTTTTACCTTAGTCTTGAACTTTAGGATATGTGTCGTCACACACACGCACACACACACACACTTGGTTTTGTGTGTAATATGTGTATATTTATGTGTGTTTATGTGTGTGTGTGTATATGTAACGTTTTGAAAATCGTTTCGGTGAAATTTCGAAAAAAATCGGTAAAATAAGGGGGTTTTCTGTAAAAAGTCAAAATACAAATATCTTATTATAAAACTTAAATATACATATTCTAGCTATGTAATTGCTATTATTTGGTGTTTATTGAGCCGCTGGTGAAATTTCAAATTTTCTGAAAAAAAATATTATTTTATTATTATTTAAGCCGTCACTAATACATTTAATTAGGGAAAATTACAAATTGGAATGAGTTGAAACAAATTTTGTGCATCATAAAACATTAAATAAAATTTTATCATGTGGTTTTTGGAACAAAATTATTTGCCAAAACGGTTTAGAAATTATTGAAGAAAAAAAGGCTTTTTTTTAGCGTAAATGGATGTTTGGGGTATTGTATTTATCATTTTTCATCACCCCACACCCCCGTACCCACACCCACACACCCCAATTCACTTATCCCCATGGCTGAATTCAGCAGCCCCTCTTTGGTCCCCACTTGAATTTCATAGAAATGAAAGGAAAAGAAAAGATTAGTGAGAGAAGAAGTTGGTGTTGACTTGGGGGGGTATTTTACCTTGACTTGGACTTTCTTTTCCACACCCACACCCTCCACACCCCTCCCCCACCTGCTGGTCGAGCCCCATCCTCCCTCAAACTGTAGCCCCTCCTCCTTCTTCCCCTCTCTTTTCCTCATAAAAAAAAGTCTTCAAAATCCATCAAATTTCCATCAAAATTAAACCAAAACTCAAATCTAACTCCTACCCATTTTTCAATAGCTATTCTTGCATGGATCTAGGAGCTTGGAGGCCATTTTGGGAGGCTAGATTTCAAGCTTGGTCTCTTGTTTTTGGTGAGGTATAAATCCCAAGCCAAATCTAATTATTGTATAGTTTCTTTGATTAAAGTCAATTAAGTTTGAATGCAACTCTAATTGGGATTTAGTTTGTAATGGAAAGAGTTTGAGATCAAGTTAGGTTGTGATCATGTGTTCATGGTTGTGTGATGGTTGTTTTTTTTAGCATCTTAAGTTGTGCAACTTAAATTTGTTACTTATTGCCAATTGTAACATGTAATTGTCCAAATGAAAATATTTTGGAAACTAGGTTTTAGGATAGATGTAATTAGATGAAATAAAAATCTACTTAATATTTTTGTGACCTAATTAAGTTATTTGGTGAATATTGTGGCCACTAAAATTGTAGAACAAGATTAGTAGTTAGTTGTTAATGGTTAGTTTAAGGAAATTGTGTTAATTATGCTAATTTGCTAACTAGGCTTTTGAAATTGGTTATATAATTGGGATTAAAAGTGTGATTAAGTTTTTCTTGGCTTCATTAACTTTATTAAGTGTGGTTTAATGCTTTGGATCATGCAATTCTAAGCTAGATTGTAGTTTGTGTATTTTGCTTTGAAATTGTTAAAAAGGGTATTTTTGGTAAACTAGAATATTAGGATTTTTGGAAATTAATGAGATTAAATTCCGGAAATTGTTTATACGACTTATTTAAGATATTTAATAAATATATTGGCCGCTACATTCATTTAAATATCGTGTTTTGTACAAAAACGACGAATTGTGCTTGCTATATTTTCGGAAAAATGACTTTTTAAGTGAAATTGGCGTTTTTGTGAGTTTTAACCTAGTTTATATTAAAATTAGTGTTCGTGAATGTGCAAATGAGTGTGATTAGATTTTCTCGATGGTTTGACGTTCGTACATCGACATCGAGGGTTGGTTTGACTATTCCTGCATGCGTGGGTGATAGGTTTGGACCTATGCGTGATACGCGTGCCGATTTGGTTTTCTTATGACGTTTCGATTTCGAATTGGGTTTTTATGCGATACGGTGCGTTATGATATGTAGGTACCCCAGGTGGACTTCGAGACGACAAGCAAGCGCGTGGCGACGTCGGCACCGGCGAGCGAGGTTCAGGTGAGTAGATTTATATCTACGGGGAGAAGTCGGGTGGATGGCGTATAGCACCCCCGCAGTCCGTGGTGGTGTATACGGATGCGTATACACACCAACATTTATTATATGTTATTTAGGATTAATAACGATGCTTAGGATGGATATTGGTGTGTTGGATTACTTTAGTGTTGCGAACCCTAGGGTAGTGTTACACACACATACATACTTGCATACATTCCTATTGATATGTGCTCATGGGATTCTTTATAGTTATGTGTTCACATGGGTATGGGACTATGTGTTCACATACGGATTGAGGATGATACTTGGGATTGAGCTGAGTCGATGAGATTTGATTTGAGGCCGTGAGATCGGTGATATAGCAGGGTTCGTATCTTAGATACGACATGACGTTGTAGCGGGTCCTTGACGTAGTGTTTCACACATGTCCATGCATACGTAGGCGGTATCAGTATGGTACTAGACGTAGATCAGTACCCCGACCATGATATTTGATAAAGAGGATACCAGGTGAATAGTATATGATGAATGTGATATTGACCCGTACCCAGATTGGGATGCCGTACGACGGATTTACGTACGAGCTATATTGATGATTGATCCGCACACTTGACTTGGGATGCCTGATTATAGATATGGTATCGGATATGATATTATCGAGGCGGGATCACCGACTATACATATACAGGTATGTATATGTATCGACTCAGATGATAGGCAGTTTCCTTACCTGTAGTTCAGCTTGTTAGTTCAGCCGTATAGTTTAGTGTAGTTGTTAGATTAGATTAGACTTCTTACCTATTTCAAAAACTAACGAATCGTGGGCATTTTTAAAGACAGCTCAAGGGAATCTATGGATATTTCAAAAACGACGTATCTTTTCATAAAAACACCGTAGCCCCTATTTTCAAAACCCCATGATTCGTGTTATTTCAAAAGGCACCATTCGTAGGACTTATATTAGAGTATTGCAGATTAGTTATCGTTGTGTCTAGTATTCAGCTCCCGCACATTATTGCTATTCGCTCTGCCCCGCATATTTATTTTGCTGCATATTCCATTGTTGATATCATGCTGTTAGGACACCAGCACCATTACCGATGATGCGTATGTACCACGTACACCTACTTGCCGGCTCACACACATCTTCATCGGTAATTGCCATGTCACGTACACTTTAGAGAATATAATTGCTTGACTTAGATTGTTAGCTGGTAGTTTTGACATGATATTAGTGTACTTCCCTTATATGCCATTTTAGACATTGTAGTTATTACCTACCACTTCATGCATACTGTTATTCAGTTGTTCATGCCTAGTTCATTATCATTGACATATGCACTTGTGATGATTTCTTGAGATTTATGATATTTCTGGATTTCGGGGAAAGCCGCAAAATTTACAACTTATGATCTTTTAAAATATAAAATGTTGCGGTTTTCTAGTGATGTAAAGTGTCGTCCACCATGAGTTTGCTGTGGTTTTGGAGATCCGTGTCGAGGAGTGGAGGAACCGTCATGGGTACATGGTGGGCCCGGTATGGTACCCCGGGGCAAGAGGAATGTGGTGTTGACGTTGAGCCTAGCTGGGGAGCACTACCTACCGGTGATATTACCCGACGCGTCGGATATCCGGAGGATACCGTCGTGGTCTTGAGATGGATGGTAGGGGCCGGTCCGGACTGACGGCGCCCTAGATATTGAGCTTGAGACATTGATATTTCGAGACAGTGAGATTTATGTTTTGTGTCGATGCTAGACACTGTTGACACTGATTTCATTATGATACCTCAGTTTAAAAATACGAAGAAAATCTCACTAACTTATGAAAACAGTTTCTTCATTTACATGTATTCTGTTTCATGCATTCATACCTCATTCATATGATATATTGCTACCTGAGGCACTGACACGGGCACATGAAATTATACTCGGGTTAGATTTTACCCTAGTCATTGTTATAAGCTGCCTGTTATACTTATATTTGAGGATATATTATGATCATTGACCTAGGTTGCGTTATTTATGCGATTTCTGTGCGTAAATGTTTTTCTATTCACGAGTTGGCAACTCACCCCCGTTGTGCCCCAGTTTCTTGCAGATTTGCCGTACAGGTTTCATTACGGCTTGCGGGCTCAGTTTCATTCGGGTGATTTGCTAGTAGGTGGGTTTACTTGTATCATACCCCCATTATATATCTTGTATATCATTATTCTGTTGTATCTAGAAGTTCCATCAACCAAACATGTATTTTTTTTGAGATAGAGACCAGTGCTGTTTATTCTTTCGACCTTAGAGTCGCTCGTTATATTTCTGGTGGTTTTGAGTTCCTTTTGAGTTTTGATCCTCGCCGTTGGCGTTGTATATATTATTGCTTGTGTGGTTGTGACCGTCGATTGACGAAGAGCTAGCTCCCGCTTGGGGATGCCTTTTTATTGATTTCATATACTATTTATGTTGTATCCCGTTTGGGAGCCAGTTTTTACAAAGGAGACTCTGCCGAAATTTTCAGTAAATTGTGATGTTCTTAAAAACCGCATAATTCGGCTTATGCTATTAAAACTACTTGTTTTAAATTGGTTTTCCTGCACTCTACTACTTTTCTTGGTTTGGATTTCTGGGTTTTCGGTTTACTTAGATTACTTACGCCTCGAGACGTTCGTAGTTTAAGTGCCGGTCATGTTCCGTACTTTCGGGTCGTGACAGTATATATATGTATGTATACACACACACACACATACATATACACGTGATATGAGGATAGTATATGTTACGGATATGTGTCGATATGATCGGGCATAATGCCGTGGGGTTATGATATGAGTTTGACTCGAGACACCCTTTATGATATGATATAATAAAGGATCGTTGGGCGATATATATGCAAACATGCGATAACATGTGACTCTATGAAATAATAGATTGTACGAGACCTTAGATCCGTACCCCTGATTATGATATTGTACGACGATTGATACCGTACGAACTATATGATATGCATATGATATTTTGACCTGTACCCTCGATTTTGAGGATGCCGTACGATGGATTTTACCGTACGATATGTATATGATGATTGATCCGCAGTCTTGACTTGAGGATGCCGTACGATGGATATTACCGTACGTGACGATATGAGGTTGGATCGGCGACTATTAGATATATCGACTCGGAATATTATAGATTTCTTATCACCATCGACTAGGTTCTTAGTTAGTCTTTAGTTGCTTAGATATATGTTAACTTAGGCTCGGAGCATACCTATTTTAAAATATGAAGAATCGTAGGTTTTTTCAAAGAATAAACCGCGGGATGCTACGGATTTTCAAAAAGGTATCTCTTTTCTCAAAAACACCGTAGTCCCAACTTTTCTAAACACAACGATTCGTGCTATTTAAATATGATAAACAGTATGGCTCGTATATAGGTTTATATATCTTATTGTTTCTTTCACTGTTTACTTTCTATTATGATCTCATCTGCTAGGACACCTGCACCATTACCAATGATGTGTATGTTGCACGTACACTCGCTTGCCGGCTCACACACATCATCATCGGTAATAGCCATGTCACGCACACTGTAGTAACCTTTATTACATTGTTTACGCTGTTAGTTGTATCCAAGTAGCATTTTTTAGCATTCCGATATCATATGCTAGTTTTGACTTGCATTTTGTACTTAGATGCCACATGCATTTGTTTACCTACATTCTGATTATATACTGCAGTTGGGCTCTATGCCGATATTCATTGTTCATTATTAACTCATGATTTTGTGATTCTGATTTTCATAAGATTTCTGGATTTGGGGAAACCACATGTGAATTTGAAAACATATACTAAAATTTTAAAAGAAAATGTGGTTTCTCATGATATGATGTGTGGCATGCACCATGAGTTTTCTCGGTTATTGAGCCACATATGTACTTATACCCAATTCGAGGAATGAGGAGACGCTGTCTGTGGGTACATGGTGGACCCGGTGCGGTACCCCGGGGTAAGAAGATCGTATAGAAAGGCGTTGAGCCCGACAGGGGAGCATTACCGACCGGTGATATTTGGCGCGGCGGATATCCGGTGGATACCGACAGTAGTCATGAGACCAGATGATATGGGCCGATCCGGACAGACGGAGCTCGAGATATATGAGGATTTTGTGTCGCTGAAGGACACAGTTTTTCCTGATGCTTTCGAGTGTTGATGATGGGCACTCAGATTTTCTCATGATTTTGTGTGTCGATGCTGGACATAACCACTTGTTGATGCATTTGCATTCATGCATAAGATACATGACATGTAGTTACCTTGTGACACGGACGTGAGTATTTGACCTTACACATCGGCCTATATAATTAATCATACTGCTACTCGTTGTTACTGTATTATTGCTATTATTGTATTTTACTGCATGACCTAGGAGATAGTCATACATTCGGTTTCTTCACGATGTTGTCTTCTACTCACGAGTTGGCAACTCACCCCCGTTGTGCCACAGTTTTTTGCAGGTTTAGCCGTACAGGTTCCGTAGCGGCCTCGCTGGCACACCACTTCCTTCCGGATGATTGGTTTGGTAGGTGGGTTCACTCATATCATGATGATTGATTTCTAAAGTGTGTGTAGTAACCGCAATCAATAACGGTGTCGCGTGTAGCTAGCCGAGATGAGTACGGGTTGACCTCAGGGATATGTGGAATCTTTTAATCTTGTTTTATACGTGTTGATTAGAAAAGAGGAAGGATAGAAGAATAAAGAATAGTGGAAAATAGTTTCTAGATCTATATTAAACACGTATGTAGAATACAGATCTAGTTTAAATATGGATATAGATTTTATAAGAAGATGGTTTGTAGGGTTCGTTAGGATTTAGTAGTCATGGATGACTAATAAAGATGACTCCTTTTGTCTTTTGATAGATTTAAAACTAGATCGATAGTGATGAATGAGGATTAGGGTTCTTTGGAAGAAAATAGGGTTTCCACTCTATTGACCATTGTCTTTTCATTAATCTCTATTCATGTCTAGCACTTAACAAAATAATTGTTAATATGATCTCAAATTGCGGTCAAGACTAGCAATAAATTGGTAGCGCGCCCGATAAGGATGTTAACGATTCTTTTGCTAAAGTTTATAAACTTCATAAGACTTAAAAGAAGTTAAAAAAATTTCTCATCCATTGTTCTACCCTAATCCTACGAACCCTATCAAGCGGAGAATTGCTCGCGCATGATGGAGATAGAAGAAGAACGGATAGAGAATGAGATCATAATGTAAATACAGAAATTTAAAAGCAAACTAATTAATCTAATGGTCTACCTTTATTAATCAACTTCACAGTTACAAAACCTTTGAGTTTAGATTACAAGAGGAAGAAGAAGTTGCTCTCGATCTCTGCCTTGTAGGAAGTAGATGCTCCGTCGAATCTCACGTCTCCTTATCACATCGAATCGTGGACCTATCGTGGATCACTTATTCTTTGACGGTGATTTTCTTCGTGTAAATGATTGATGATTTCTATGTTTAGCCCTTGGTCCTTTATATAGCCCCAAAACCAGAAGCTATATATCCCAAGAATTAGGGATTGTTATGAAAATCCAAACCACAAAATCCCAACTCCTAACTCGGTGAATCGGCCGCGGATTCGCCGCATGTGGCATGTTTTGGCCGCGGAACCACGGCCGTTTGGTTGGATCATTGCATCAAAATTCTGGGGCTGCTTCTTTGTGACACATGGAGATTTATTTGATGTCTGGAATCTTCATATGTTTTCTAAGTCTCTGGCAGTATTGATTCTTCGATTTTATCTAACTTTATCGGCAGATTTTTGATTCCCGACATCTAGATATCCTGATCTCCTGACCTGAGCTAAACCTTGCACAATATCTCAATGAATAATGTTAGTAATATTTGGTATTTTTGAGATATTATCCGAAGTATTTTATATGATATTATATTTCGAGAATATTGGTTAAGGATATTTGATAAGATATGCATATTTAAATTATCAAAATATTTTATAAATATTATATGCTTACATTTTCCTTCATAATGTTAATTATAATATATAAACATATGGTAAATAGAATTTTTACAGATAAACCCAAATATGTTCTATATTTATAATAAACACCTTTAAATATCTAAGAAAAGTAAGGAAAATGTTATATCAAATGTGCGATATTTTCGACCGAACAAATATCCCCAAACTTAACTTTGATCGTTCTGAGCAAACTATTTATTCAAGAGAGGGAGAAAAAGAAAAACCTAATTAGCAAACTTTCGTAGGCAACACGATTGCACTGAGCACGTGCAACAAGCCATTAAATTTCTAGGTGTCCCTAGTAGGAGGAGTGTTGTCTCGTTAGGGTTTTCAGCGGATTACACCCATAAAATCCTATAATAAAAGAAATAAAATGAAAGTTACGTACAAAGATAAGAACTATAAAAGAAAGAACTTGAAAATAAGTGTTTCCAACTACACCAGCTTTTCAGTTGCTATGAGCCATATCTTAATGGTCGTGAAAAGATATTAGAAATCACTTCATCCCTCAATAAAATATCGTCTTTATTTTTCCTCCCTACTTTTCTTCCAAACATCGATCATATATCCCTACGTGTGTGTAAAAGACATCCCTACACTTAGAAAATTCAATTCAAGCTATCATATTCTTGTCCATCTTCCAAAGTACTTTATAGTCGGTAAATATTTTCGATGAAATTGCTCACACATCTGTAACATTTCAGAAAAATAAAATATTATTTTTAGGAATTTTTATAATTAAATAATAAATATTATGAATATTTTATTAATGCGGTATAATTAAATACCGATAAAGTGGAAAAAATATGGAAAATTTTGGGAATTACAGAAAAGAGGGCATTTTATAAGATTGGGCATTTATATATTTTTATATAATTAATTATATTACTTTTAATGCTAATCGCGATTAAATATCTCTAATCGTGCATTAAGCTAGTTTTGTGCATACGACATGCACCATGTCATATTTTGCATTTTTACATTTTCCTACCATGTCTTTTCTTTATCTATGCTTGGTTTTGTTTTAGAATGAAAAGAAAAGAGAAGATAAAAGAAAATATAAAGAAAAGAAAAGAGAAAATGATAAAGAATTAGGCATGGGCAAGAGAGAGAGAGGGGAGGGGTCAACCTTGGACCATGGCTCTACCTTCTCACTTCATCCTCTTCATCATTCCTCTCCCATTTCCCTCCATGGATGACCCCATCTCCTTCCTCCACACAACACCTCACAACACCACCAAAAACAACTCAAAAGTTCATCTCCACTTCACAAAAAACATGCACAAGCTCCCTACAAACACTTTGAACCAAGAAAGCAAGGATTTTAAAGACTTGGGGCAACTCAAGAAAATTCTTGAGTTGCCAAATGAGGTAATTTCATCACCATTAGTATTCAATTTCATTTACTGTAGCACCCATACAAGTTTAAAAGCGTTTTAATGCGGTTTAGTGAACCTTAAAAATTCCAAGTTAGGGTTTGAGGGATTCTTCAGTTGTGAAAATGTAATTGAGGTTGGTAGAGGCTATACAACCCCTGTAGTGTTAGTTTAGTGGACTAAACCAGAGACTAGAACCCCAATTAGTGAACTTAGAAATCCCCGATATCGGATTTTATGGATTCTGTGAGGATATATTGGTATCTGCTATCACCCAGGTCACCTGAAAAATATTTAGCAAACAAAGAGAGATGTGAAGGCAACCTAGAACCTATACCCAAAACCCAGGACCCTAATTCCTTAATGTGGCCGCAGTTTTATCCTTTCTGGCCGTAATTTGCGGCCAGACCTGGGAATTAGGGCATCGTGTTTGGTTCATGGCTCCAGTATCTGTAAAATAGACCCTTTACATATGCAAAATTGGCTAATTTGACCTAGGGTAAAATCTGGGACCATTTTCATGAGTTGTTGCCTTGTATTTTGTGATATTTATGAAATGAAGTTTTGATATTTGTGTTTTTATCGGTCGATTCACGTTTATACGTCAATTGTCGAGAGTTGTTGGTTATTCTTGCATGCGTAGACATAGGTTTTAACCTATGTACGATTCGTGTGTCGTTTTGGTTTCGAGTCGGTTATTAATGCGATACGATACGTTGTGACATGTAGGTACCTCCGCGCGAGCTTGGGGATGACGAGCAAGGGCGTGGCGACATCGACATCTGCAAGCAAGAGCAAAGTGAGTAGATATATATCTACGGGGGAAGTCGGGTGAATGGTGTATAGCACCCCCGCAGTTCGTAATGTAGTATTTGAATACGTATACATATATATATATATATATAATTATGTTTATTATGAGACTAGATGATTATCTACATAGAATTTAGGAGTTCGTGGATAAATTTTAGTGTAATTGGATGATATTGTCGATAGTTAGTTTTAGTCGCAAACCCTAGATTAATGATTTGCATACACGCGCGCGCACACACTTGCATACATTTTATTACTTGTGCGTATATGGGGATATGTATACACACACACACATGGGTATAGGACTATTTATATATATATACTTATACATATACATGGATGATGAGGATAGTATATGGTATTTGGAGATGAGTCGATGAGGTTGGGCATGGTGCCATGAGATTGGTGATATGACATGGTTCGTATTATGAGATACGACATGATAAGTATGGCGGGTCCTTGGGCTATGTGTTTCATACACACGCATATACTTATGTAGATGGTATCAGTATGTACTAGACGTAAATCAGTACCCCAGTTCATGATATGATGATAAGGATATCAGATAAATGATGAGATAAATGTGATATTTGACCCGTACCCAGATTTGGGATGCCGTACGATGGATTTACCGTACGAGCTATATATTGATAATAGATCCGCACTCTTGACTCGAGGATGTCATGTTATATGTTGTATCATATGTGATACTATTGAGGCGGGATCACCGACTATTCTATGTTATATATATATCGACTAAGCTTTAGGCGGTTTCCTTACCCTATCGATTAGTCTGTTAGTTTAGTCCTGTAGTTTACGGGTAGATGTTAGATTAGACTCGAGTCATACCTATTTCAAAACTATCGAATCGTGAGTATTTTAAAGACAGGCCAAGGGATTCTACGGATATTTCAAAGGACGTATCCTTTTCTTAAAAACACCACGATTCGTATTATTTCAAATGGCAAAACGGTATGACACATATATAGTAATGTGGATTATTTATTGTTATGTTTATTATTCAGCTCCCGCATATTATTGCTGCATTTACTATTCAGTTGCCATTTATTCTGCTATTCCCATCGCATTGCATGTTTAAATGTACTTTTATTGTTATTATGAAACCATGCTGTCAGGACACCAGCACCATTACCGATGATGCGTATGTCTACGAACACTTACTTGCCGGCTCACACACATCATCATCGATAATTGCCATGTCACGCACGCTTAGAGAATATTGCTCTATTGATATCGTTTGATAGCGGATAGTTCCAATACGTTATTATTTCATATGCTAGTACATTATGTCATTTGTTGCTTGATATCTCATGCGTATTTATATTTCATTTGTTATGCAATATTATAAGGGCCAGTCCAGATTGCCGGAGCCCAGATTTCATTATTATTGACTATTCAGTTTTGGATGTCGAATTTCTATAAGATTTCTGGATTTGGAGAAACCGCAAGGATATTATAAACTGATTATCATTTTAAAATGAATGTTGCGGTTTTCTCATGATATGATTTGATATATGTCCACCATGAGTTTTCTCGGCTCTTGAGTGAGATCATACACCCGATTCGAAAAGGAGGAGGAACCGTCTGTGGGTGCATGGTGGACCCGGTGCGGTACCCCGGGGTGAGAAGGTCGCAGATGATGGTGTTGAGCCTTTGACAGGGGAGCACTACTGACCGGTGATATTATTGTGACTCGACGGATATCCGGAGGATACCGATCGAAGTACAGGCAAATAGGGATAGCCGGAGCCTGAGGTTTGGAGATTTGATGATATGGGCCAGTCCGGATAGCCGGAGCCCTAGATATTGAGATTCGAGGTTACAGGCCAGTCCGGATTGCCGGAGCCTGAGATATTGTGATATTGAGATATTTGGATTTATATTTTGTGTCGATGCTTGACACTGATTTCATGTTGATTTCATTGATGATACCTCGATTTATAAATATACAGAAATCTCACTAAATAAAGAAAACAGTTTCACATTCATGATGCATTCTGTTTTCATTATATTGCATTCATACCTCATATTTATGATACGTTTCTACCTGAGGCACTGACACGAGCACATGGGATTACACTTATGCATAGATGTTACCCTTGCCATTATTATATGCTTCAGGCCATATTATTATCATTTTGAGATTTATATATATTTGATCGTATTGATCTAGGATTGAGTCATACATACGATTTTTGCTCTGTGATATTTTCTACCCATGAGTTGGCAACTCACCCCTGTTGTGCCACAGTTTCTTGCAGGTCTTGCCGTACAGGTTTCGTTATGGCCTTGCTGGCACACTGCTCCTTTTCGGGTGATTGCATTGGTAGGTGGGTTCACTCGCATCGTGACCACCATTGTATTTTATTTATTCAGTTGTATCTAGAAAACTCCATCAACCAGATTGTATTATTTATTCGACTTAGAGACCAGTGTATGTTATTTCGATCTTAGAGTCACGAGTTGTATTATTATGGTTTTCATGATGATTTGAGTTTCCCTTTTGAGTTTTGATTCTCGCCCTTTGGTGTTGTATATTATATTTCTTGCGTGGTTGTGACCGTCAATTGACGAATAGCTAGCTCCCGCTTAAGGATGGCTTTTTATATATTATGCATGTTGTACCCGTTTGGGGCTAGTATTTACAAAGGAAACTCTGCCGAAATTTTCAGAAAAGATTTGTGACATTAAAAACGCATATTCGGCTTATTTTAACAAAACATTTTCTTTAAAAATGGTTTATATTTCTGGGATTTTGGCTTACTTGAATTAGATGGAGTCCTATAGACTTCATATGATTCAAGGGCCAGTCACGTGCCATTTCGGGTCGTGACAAAGTTGGTATCAGAGCGCTAGGTTAACCTTGGTTCGAGTCTATATTTGACTATGTGGAGTCTACGGCGTTTGTCTATATTCGGAACCTAGGCTTAACCTTACGGAACTTAGAGTTGGTCGAGGGGGTATTAGATCCGAACTTTCGTCGCATAGGTTGACCTTGGTTGATGGAGTATGCGACTTAAGTAGAGTGACGTACCGTGTGTATGTTCCGCGGCATACTTACGATACGCTACTCCACTTAAGAAGCCTTAGGATGTACATTTCCTTGCACATCATTATATTCACTCCTATGATCTATCCTCATCGATATCAGTTTATGGTTTTGCTGCCATGATTACACGGGAAGAGAGAGCTACGTCTAGAGTTGTGTCAGCATAAGCTCGTCACGAACGAGGACTGACCAGGGCGTGATTCCAGGGACACACGATTGCATAGATGTGTCAGTTTTTTGTGTTTTCGCGCCATGAGCGTTGATGGATCGCTATTACGAGATTTCTCGGACGTGCAGATCAGCACCAGAGGATTGGGCCACTGCTAGAGGCCAGCCAGAATGTGATGACCGTCAATGCACCGATTATTTGATGATTTAGGCACTGTTCAGCGTGCGGATGAATGAGCCAGCTGTTGCTGCGAATGAAGAGATATCGCCCCAGATGTTTGGAGCTATTGCCGCAAGAGTTATACTTAGAGATATGATAGAAGATCGCTACCCAAGGAGGAAGGACTAGGACATGTGATTAATTGCCTATCCCGATGCGAGGTCATCAGATTGATTGATTCCAGCTAGAGACGACTTCACGCAAGTACGTTGAGAGTCAATAGAAGACGATCGAATGTCAGAAACCCATTTTTCCAAGTTTAAAGTATTCGGAGAAACATGCAAGTAATTCCGTGGACCCTCTAGAAGAATGAAACCCTAACTGGATATAATGACCATGAGAACGCTTTGAAACCTTACGGTTTGCAGCAGTTCCGCGGTGCTATTAATGAGGCTTGGGTTTGCCCTTTCTACGGCTGGTCCATAGGTACTGTGGCATGTACTAGAATACTATTAAACTGTACTCAAGATGTTGAGCTCTTAGGGGATTATGGAACTTTGACGAATTGATCGGAAGGTTCGATGTCATTCGGATATCATATGATGGGATATATTGCTTGGGAGACTCCAGATACGAGTATAGCCGTTGGAGCGCAATCCATGCAGCCACGCAGAGAAGAGTCCGAATCAGTCGACATTAGGGAAAAGTGAAGAAAGAGGTTCGTACGAGATCTTGATGAGATGACGTTCCACTCCGCTGACATCAGAGATGTGATATGCATGCAGAGGCATCAAATATGGGCAGAAGGAGTCGCGATGAGTATATAGCCGTTCCGGAATAAGAAATAGATTTAGTAAAAGATGATAACTTCCGGGCAGTTCGGCAGAAACGAGATTTGGGGGAGACTTCAACAGAACCTTTTTGGAATACTATACGAGAAGATTTGGACCCAGGATCGGTCATATTACGCACACCCAGTAGGCCATAGTTTGGCATCGTCGACGAGACATGTTATGAGTGACCTTGACAGTTGGCCAGAGATCTTTAGAGGATGTGCTAGAGCGGGACTGTTTCCGTCACCTTTGATTTCAGTATTTTGGGCTATTTATTTGCCTGATTGAGATTTTGTGCACTACAGTTGCACTTGTCTTAGATTTAATGTCATTCGAGATACTGATTTTGATTTCATACCTATGGTATGCATGTGATTGGACTTAGGCTTTCGACATAGTTTTCATGCACTTTTAGCATTTTGATTTTATTTTGTGTACGCTGATGCACATAGTTGTGAGATTATATACCACAGTATACCTGATTTGGATTTGGATTGAAATGTGTTGTATTCCGTCGATTTCAATTGTGATACTCGATATTTGTTTTCGTGCACCTTGTGCACTTGGTTTAGATTCTTGTGCATACTTGACGCGCTTGATGCGATTTTGGTGCACGCCAGATGCACTAAATTGAGATTCTTCGTGCATATCAGATGCACCTGATATTGCTGTCAGGCACGCCCGTTGCCTTTGACAGGTGTTTTCATGCACACCCGTTGCACTTAGTTTTGTTTCTATGCACATGTATGGAACATTTATTGATTTTGATTTTCGTGCGCACCAGACGCACGCAGCATCCTTATATACATTTTGGGATTGGTTTCTGTTGGAGCAATACGTTTTATGATATTTACTACTTGGTATAGTAGCTGAGCAGGGCTAGTCCGAGGATAGTACCTGAACATATTTTTGTATGCATTGATAGTTATCGAAGGGATTTCCAAAGAAAGAGCTATAGTCTCAGTATTTACCTACGTGTCCGAGATGACACAAAGCATTTAACAAACGAAACCCTTCTAAAGTATTTTCAAAACGGCGGGACGTGTATGTTAAACAAAGGATATATATATATATATATATAACTATATATATATATATATATAGTTATTTTCTTACAATAGACGTCCGCCACTGTGCCGCGATACGTGCATCGCACAGCAACATGAAAGATTTGGCATGCATTTCTTTCAGGTGTTTTAACGAATTTGCCATGATGTTTACATGTACAGTTTTGATGTATATCATGTTGGTTTTCGTATTGGATTTAGACACTGATGTCTTTACTATAACTCCGATAATTGCAGGATGCTTGACGGAGTTTTGATTTTGTTTGTATGCTCATTTTTCATGCGCATGCTTTGCGCTATGATATGTTTTATGTATTTATGATTTCGGAAACTCCGACGACTTGATCTTTTTACTGAAATGAATTGGGGGAGTTTAAATTTAAATTCGGGGACCGAATTTCTTTAAGGGGGGAAGACTGCAACATTTCAGAAAAATAAAATATTATTTTTGGGAATTTTTATAATTAAATAATAAATATTATGAATATTTTATTAATGCGGTATAATTAAATACCGATAAAGTGGAAAAAATTTGGAAAATTTTAGGAATTACTGAAAAGAGGGCATTTTATAAGATTGAGCATTTATAGATTTTTATATAATTTATTATATTACTTTTAATGCTAATCGCGATTAATATCTTTAATCATGCATTAAGCTAGTTTTGTGCATACGGCATGCACCATGTCATATTTTGCATTTTTACATTTTCCTACCATGTCTTTTCTTTTTCTATGCTTGGTTTTGTTTTATAATGAAAAGAAAAGAGAAGATAAAAGAAAAGATAAAGAAAAGAAAAGAGAAAATGATAAAGAATTGGGCATGGGCAAGAAAGAGAGAGGGGAGGGGTCACCCTTGGACCATGGCTCTACCTTCTCACTTCATCCTCTTCATCATTCCACTCCCATTTCCCTCCATGGTTGCCTCCATCTCCCTCCTCCACACAACACTTCACAACACCACCAAAAACAACTCAAAAGTTCATCCCCACTTCACAAAAAACACGCACAAGCTCCCTACAAACACTTTGGACCAAGAAAGCAAGGATTTTGAAGACTTGGGGCAACTCAAGAAAATTCTTGAGTTGCCAAATGAATTTCATTTACTTTAGCACCCATACAAGTTTAAAAGTGTTTTAATGCGGTTTAGTGAACCTTGAAAATTCCAAGTTAGGGTTTGATGGATTCTTGAGTTGTGAAAGTGTAATTGAGGTTAGTAGAGGCTATACAACCTATGTAATGTTAGTTTAGTGGACTAAACCAGAGACTTGAATCCCAATTAGCGAACTTAGAAATCCCCGATATCGTATTTTATAGATTCTGTGAGGATATATTGGTATCTGCTATCACCCGGGACACCTGAAAAATATTTAGCAAACACAAAGAGATGTGCAGGCAACCTAGAACCTATACCCAAAACCCAGGACCCCAATTCCTTAATGTGGCCGCAGTTTTATCCTTTCTGGCCACAATTTGCGGCCAGACCAAGGAATTAGGGCATCGTGTTTGGTTCATTCCTCCAGTATCTGTAAAATAGACTCTTTACATATGTAAAATTAGCTATTTTGACCTAGGGTAAAATCTGGGACCATTTTCATGAGTTGCTGCCTTGTATTTCGTGATATTTATGAAATGAAGTTTTGATATTTGTGTTTTTATCGGTCGATTCACGTTTATACGTCAATCATCTAGAGTTGTTGGTTATTCTTGCATGCGTAGATATAGGTTTTAACCTATATACGATTCGTATGTCGTTTTGGTTTCAAGCTGGTTATTAATGCGATACAATACGTTGTGACATGTAGGTTCCTCCGCGCGAGCTTCGGGATGACGAGCAAGGGCGTGGCGACATCAACATCGGCAAGCAAGAGCAAAGTGAGTAGATATATATCTACGGGGGAAGTCGGGTGGATGGCGTATAGCACTCCCGCAGTTCGTAGTGTAGTATACGAATACGTATACATACATATATATATATATATATATAATTATGTTTATTATGAGACTAGATGATTATCTAGATAGACTTTAGGAGTTCGTGGATAAATTTTAGTGTAATTGGATGATAGTGTCGATAGTTAGTTTTAGTCGAGAACCCTAGATTAATGATTTGCATACACGCGCACACACACACTTGCATACACTTTATTACTTGTGCTTATATAGGGATATGTATATATATATACACACATGGGTATGGGACTATGTATATATATATACGTATACATATACATGGATGATGAGGATAATATATGGTATTTGGAAATGAGTCGATGAGGTTGGGCATGGTGCCATGAGATCGGTGATATGACATGGTTCGTATTATGAGATACGACATGATTAGTATAGCGGGTCCTTGGGCGATGTGTTTCGTACACACGCATATACTTATGTAGATGGTATCAGTATGTACTAGACGTAGATCAATACCCCAATTCATGATATAATGATAAGGATACCAGATAAATGGTGAGATAAATGTGATATTTGAACCGTACCCAGATTTGGGATGCTGTACGATGGATTTACCGTACGAGCTATACATTGATGATAGATCCTCACTCTAGACTCGAGGATGTCATGTTATATGTTGTATCATATGTGATACTATTGCGGCGGGATCACCGACTATTATATGTTATATATACATCGACTCAGATTTAGGTGGTTTCCTTACCCTTTCGATTAGTCTGTTAGTTTAGTTCTGTAGTTTACTGGTAGATGTTAGATTAGACTCGAGTCATACCTATTTCAAAACAATCGAATCGTGAGTATTTTAAAGACAGGCTAAGGGATTCTATGGATATTTCAAAGGACGTACCCTTTTCTTAAAAACACCGTAGCCCTATTTTCAAAACACCACGATTCGTATTATTTCAAATGGCAAAACGGTATGACACATATATATTAATGTGGATTATTTATTGTTGTGTTTATTATTCATCTCCCGCATATTAATGCTGCATTTACTATTCAGTTGCCATTTATTCTGCTATTCGTATCGCATCGCATGTTTAAATGTAGTTTTATTGTTACTATGAAACCATGCTGTCAGGACACCAGCACCATTACCGATGATGCGTATGTCTACGAACACTTACTTGCCGGATCACACACATCATCATCGGTAATTGCCATGTCACGTACACTTAGAGAATATTGCTCTATTGATATCATTTGATAGCTGATAGTTCCAATATGTTATTGTTTCATATGCTAGTACATTATTTCTTTTATTGCTTGATATCTCATGCGTATTTATATTTCATTTGTTATGCAATATTATAATGGCCAGTCCAGATTGCCGGAGCCCAGTATTCATTATTATTGACTATTCAGTTTTGGATTTCGGATTTCTATAAGATTTCTGGATTTGGAGAAACCGCAAGGATTTTATAAACTGATTATCATTTTAAAATGAAAGTTGCGGTTTTCTCATGATATGATTTGTTATATGTGCACCATGAGTTTTCTCGACTCTTGAGAGATATCATACACCAGATTCAAGGAGGAGGAACCTTCTATGGGTGCATGGTGGACCCGGTGTGGTACCCCGTGGCAAGAAGGTCGCAGATGATGGCGTTGAGCCTGTGATAGGGGAGCACTACTGACCGGTGATATTATTGTGACTCGACGGATATCCGGAGGATACCGATCGCAGTACAGGCCAGTCCAGACAGCTAGAGCCTGAGGTTTTGAAATTTGATGATATGGGCTAGTCCGGATAGCCGGAGCCCTAGATATTGAGATTCGAGGTTACAGGCCAGTCCGGATTGCCGGAGCCTGATATATTGAGATATTGGGATATTTGGATTTATGTTTTGTGTCGATGCTTGACACCGATTTCATGTTGATTTCATTGATGATACCTCGATTTATAAATATACAGAAATCTCACTAAATAAATAAAACAGTTTCACATTCATGATGCATTCTGTTTTCATTATATTGCATTCATACCTCATATTTCTGATACGTTGCTACCTGAGGCACTGAAACGAGCACATGGGATTACACTTATGTATAGATGTTACCCTTGCCATTATTATATACTTCAGGCCATATTATTATCATTTTGAGGTTTATATATATTTGATCGTATTGACCTAGGATTGGGTCATACATACGATTTCTTCTCTGTGATGTTTTCTACTCACAAGTTGGCAACTCACCCCCATTGTGCCACAATTTCTTACAGGTCTTACCGTACATGTTTTGTTACGGCCTTGCTGGCACACTGCTCATTTTCGGGTGATTGCTTTGGTAGGTTGGTTCACTCGCATCGTGACCACCATTGTATTTTATTTATTATATTGTATCTAGAAAACTCCATCAACCAGATTGTATTATTTATTCGACACAGAGACCAGTGTATATTATTTCAACCTTAGAGTCGCGCGTTGTATTATTATGGTTTTCATGATGATTTGAGTTTCCCTTTTGAGTTTTGATCCTCGCCTTTTGGCGTTGTATATTATATTGCTTGCGTGGTTGTGACCTTCAATTGACGAATAGCTAGCTCCCGCTTGGTGATGCCTTTTTATATACTATGATGTTGTACCCGTTTGGGGCCAGTATTTACAAAGAAAACTCTGCCGAAATTTTCAGAAAAGATTTGTGACTTTAAAAACGCATATTCGGCTTATTTTAACAAAACACTTTCTTTAAAAATGGTTCAGATTTCTGGGATTTTGGCTTACTTGAATTAGATGGAGTCCTATAGACTTCATATGATTCAAGGGCCAGTCACGTGCCATTTCGGGTCGTGATAACATCCTTCATGCGACCGTTAATACTTCTTGAGGTACTAACCGACCGATTACAAAATTTGCTTGCGCATTAAGGTGTAATTCCTCATCTTGCAACACCTAAGGCTTAGCAGTGGATCCCAAACCAGTTGGTTTAAGGCACTGGGTGATAAAGCACCCTCGCCATATTTTTTTTATTCTGCCTTGGTAATTACAAAACCAGTGTTCATTTTTTTCTTCACCACTTATACTTTTTCTTATTTTTCATACTAAGGCTTTTAGACAAGAGCATTTCAAGGTATACTCTACTATCCCAAGTTTCAAGATGTGTGTAAGTGCATATAGTAGGGTATCTGTCACATCCCGAAGGTACGGAACGCGGCTGGCACTTAAATTACGAAACGTCTAGAGGCGTAACGTAATCTAAGTAAGCCAAAGCCCAGAAATCTAAACCAGTTTTAATGAAAAGGGTGAAGGAAAACTTGTTTAAAGCAAGTGGTTTTAACAAAATAAGTGGCATTAAACGTTTAAAAGCAACATCATATTTTCCCGAAAATTTCGGCAGAGTCTCCTTTGTAAATACTGGCCCCAAACGGGTACAAACATGCATATACAACCACGCAAACAGTATAATATATAACGCCGAATGCGAGAATCAAAACTCAGAAAGAAAACCCACATCCTCAAGAAAACTAGAGAAGAACCATAATAATACAAGCACGCGACTCTAAGGTGGAAAGAATAAACAGCCGATTTTCTAAGTCTATCAAATAATACAAGTCTGGTTGAAGGAGACAACTAAAAAAAATAAAAGTACAACGTGTAAGTCGATGTACAACACCCCGCGACTTGCGGGGAGGCGGAAAATTGAAAAACGATCTTGTTCTTTGCATAAACATCGACTAACCGAGAATCTTTGCTAAACTATAACTAACAAGAACCATAGAAGTTATCAACTACTATGAAAAGTGATTATACCTAATGAACCGTGTCTTTCGTCTTTTCGTTTTCCACCTCCTCTCCGGCCTTCTCTATGTAGTAGATGATCCACCCGAGAGCTTTACTTCAAGCTTCACCTCTAACTTGAGGTAACTAGGTTCTTAAAGTGCTAATCTAAGTAACCTAGGTGATATAGAGAAGGGTTATGGATTAAGTAGTCTATTCTAATCCTTGGTCTCAACACATGAGAGGGGAGGATTAGGGTTTGAAGAGAGAGAGCTTGAGGAGAGAGAAGGTGAGCAAGAGAATAAGAAGAGATAATGAACTCATTTGAATATATGAAGCATAATGTTTAATGAGATAAATCAATTAAATCATTTAACAACCATGCTTCACTCATTCATACGAGTGATTCATCTCATGAGTCATTAGATCAATAGATGATGCATTAACTCCATGGATGAATCACACAAATGAGTCATTAACACAATAAATGCAAATGCCACCTTAACCCTCAAGTCACCATCCTTCTAGAAGCTTCTCGCGAAATTACGAGAACGCCCCTCCTATCCGTGAAAACACGGAAAAACTTTAGACTGTATAAATCCAATAACCGGATACTAGAAACTGGCTTAAACCAAAGCCGGCTAGTAAAAACTGTCCGGATGTCGTACGTGCGTAAACACACGTATGCGTCCGAACCCTTGTCGTTAAAACCATACGACATCTATATCGTTTCGCCTGGAGTAGGGAAACTCTCTGTGTGGGACTCTAAAGACTCGACTACTACGCTGGCAGTGGGTTTAACCATAGACCGCAAGCGGCACTAGCTGTACGCAACGGTCCCTAGGTAGATGTCAATAAGAAGGCCGATGAGGAAACCAATCCGAACTCTTACTGAGTCTGATATGACAATCTCCGTACAGTCCGGTCTGTTCGTCTAAGACTATCGCATATCGGGCCTAGGGGGGCAGCAAGCGTCAGTCCCCTAATAGCGGTATAAGTCGTGTCGGAGCGTAGCCCATTACACCCTGAGAAACAACTGGAACCTACCAGTAAATCTCGCTTGCCCTGGCCAGGGACTTTGCATAATGGCTCTCTGACACAGCGTGATATCAGCTCCCAATACCGGGAGAGACGAATCCTTTCTAACTGCCACTGCCTCCAAGTGCTCGGGACTGCACCCTGTACGACGTACTGACGGCTGTGGGACAGACCATCTCCCCAACTGGGATGAGAAGCGTACACACTAGTCTACTTCGGAGTATCGATGCCCTGCCTCGATAATCCAACGACTAGGGACCTGTAAAATGATGTGCTTGTAAACTACCCAGCCCCCACTAGTGTGACTGCCATCACAACACTGGTAGTCAAGAAAGATCCTAAGAGCTCTATCAATACGTATACTCACATATTAAGATAGATAAAACCAAGTAGCATACTACCATGTTTAGCAAGACTGTTATATAACTGTGAATATCCCAAGCTTCCATTAAGTAATATACAAACTAGTATGATACAATAATGGCCTTTAGGGCATATACACTAAGAATCTCCCACTTGCACTAGGGCCATGTACTGGCATATCGAAGACCGATGATCTCGAGTAGCCTCTCGAACTGAATTTGAGGTAGGGCCTTCATGAATGGATCATCAATGTTCTCTTCAGTAGCAACTCTCCGGACCTTGATCTCCCGACGATCAATGATCTCCCTGATCAGTTGATACCGCCTTAAGATGTGTCTGGACTTCTGATGGGACCTTGGTTCCTTCGCTAAAGCTATAGCTCCATTGTTGTCGCAATACAGAGGTATTGGATCAACAATGGTAGGAACCACCTAAAGTTCTGTTAGGAACTTCTTCATCCAGACCGCTTCTTTTGCGGCATCGCAAGCAGCAATATACTCCGCTTCCATCGTCGAGTCAGCAACGGTGTCCTGCTTGGAGCTCTTCCAGCACACCACCCCTCCAATGAGGGTAAAGACATAACCTGACATGGACTTGGAATCGTCCTTATCACTCTGGAAGCCGGAATCAGCAAAGGCCTCCATCTTGAGGTCTTTTCCGCCGTAAACCAAGAACATCTCCTTAGTCCTCCTCAGGTACTTGAGAATGTTCTTTTCTTCTATCCAGTGCTTCTTCCCTGGGTCTGACTGATACCGGCTTACTACGCTCAGTGCGTAAGCTACATCTGGTCTGGTGCACAACATTGCATACATTATAGAGCCTACCGCAGAAGCGTAGGGTATAATAGACATGCGTTTCCTTTCCAAATCAGTCTTGGGAGACATCTCTTTGGATAGGGTGATTCCATGACAAGCTGGTAGATTACCGCGCTTAGAATCTTCCATACTGAATCTTTTCAGTACAGTGTCGATATACCTGGACTGCGAAAGTCCCAACATCTTCTTGGATCTATCACGATAGATCCGGATCCCCAGAATGTAAGAGGCATCACCCAGGTCTTTCATGGAGAACCTGTGTGACATGAATCCTATGACAGATTGTAGCATAGGAATGTCATTTCCTATTAATAGAAAGTCATCCACGTACAAGACGAGGAATACGACAGTTCTTGCTACAACTTTACTATATATGCATGGTTCATCTGGATTTTTGATAAAGTCATATTCTTTGACCGTTTCATCAAAACAGATGTTCCAACTCCGCGATGCCTGCTTTAGTCCATAAATAGACTTAAGCAACTTGCATACTTTCCCGCTGCTCCCACTCTGATTGAAACCCTCTGGCTGATCCATATAGACGCACTCTTCTAAATTTCCATTCAGAAAAGCTGTCTTTACGTCGATCTGTCAGATTTCATAATCATGGAAGGCAGCAATAGCAAGAAGGACCCGAATGGATTTGAGCATAGCCACTGGAGAAAAAGTTTCGTCATAGTCCAAACTAGGTCTTTGACGAAAACCCTTTGCAACAAGTCTAGCCTTATAGGTTTCCACCTGTCCATCTACACCAATCTTTTTCTTGAAGATCCATTTGCATCCTATGGGTTTTACCCCATCTGGAGCAAAGTCCAAAGTCCATACTTTGTTGGTGCACATGGACTCCATTTTGGTCCGCATTGCATCTAGCCATCGTACCGAGTCGCCGCTGTTGCGCCACGGCAGCGCCCCGGCCTCGTACTCGAGGCCAAAATGCGGAATCAAAATTTTTCCTTACTCGGAAACCGGCGCTACCGCGGACAAAGAAAACCCGGATCGTAAACCATTAACCTATACTAGCTAACTAGAGATGGGGTGAGAGATATACCAAGCGATCCGTGTCCTTCGGTCTTCATCTCCATCGTCCCGATCTCCCGCGGAAAGTGTAGTCTCCATATCGTCGCCTCCTCGCCGGAAAGGGCACCACATCGCCTGCGTCTTTTACGGGCTCCCGCCTCAATACCGAGGCAACTCGGGCATGAAGCCGGCAACTCGACATGCTCAAGATATGCTGTAGAATGTGTAGTGTAGAGGGTATGTCTCTTTGGGGTTTGTTGCCATGGTGATGGAGGAATCAAGAATAGAAAAATGGTGCTTGCATTTTTCTAGCAAGAAAAGGAGATCATGGATGAAACTCTCAAGATGAAGCTCTCTTCTTCTTCTTCTCTCTTTCTTTTTCCTCTCATGAAAAACTTATCATCCATTTCATCAAGTGAGAAGAAGAGTGGTGGAGGAATGAAACATAATGCAAAGGGAGGTGAGTGTAGGAGCAAAAGAAAGGTGACCATATCCAAACCTCATCATCACAACTCTAATCAAAGATCAAATCCTATCTCATCACTTCTAATCTCCATAAAGCATGAAAAGAAGAATGAAAGGAATGGTATCTTAATAAGTTATCATAATAAACCCATTTGCAAGAAACCCCCTCCTTAAATGTAATTTGCAAAACTGCAAATTACCCCCTCCATCAGAAAAGTCCGGCCGGGAAAGAACAAAAGAAAACCGGCCGGAACGGAATGCAAACTGGCAACTCCAGAAAAATGGTCCCGTAATAAATTACAGGAAAACCCCCATACTGTGCATACACACCCGCATCTGTATTCCGACCGGATACAAATGCAAATGAGACAAAATCTACACTGTACTAAACTAGTACCGGCTTAAACCAAAGCCGGCTAGTAAAAATCCGTTCGATCCTGATCCGTGCAATACCGCACGTATCTGATCGAACCCTGCCATATAACTATACGACCACTAGTACAAAACTGCCCGATCCTGATCCGTGCAATACCGCACGCATCTGATCGGACACTGCCATATCTCCATACGGCCTCTACAGCGTTTCGCCCGAAAGCTTGAGTAACTGTAAGTGTGGTGGACTCTAAAGACTCGTCAATACCTTGGCTGTGGATTTAACCACTAGCACGTCAGAGGTATAAGCCAATACGTGACGGGCCACCAGGTATTGACCAAATGGGACGTCGATGAGGAAGCTCACCCCGACACCCAACTGAGCCTGTCAGTGACAATATCCGTACAGTCCGGTCCGTTCGTCTATGAATATCGCATGGCGGGCCTAGGGGGTTGGTAAAAGTCAGACCCCCAAAAGCGGTACAAGTCGTGTCGGAGCGTAGCCCAGAACACCCTGAGATACTACTGGAATACCAACCAGTAAATCTCCTGCCTCAGCCGAGGGCTTTGTGTAATGGCTCTCCTAGACACAGCGCGACCTCACCCCCAATACCGGGAGAGACGAACCCCTGCAGATCCGCTCACTGCCTCCATGTGGCTCGGGACTGTACCCAACTAAAACCTGTTTGCACGACTCCTTTGAGCCGTGGTAGGGTAGTAATCAAAGCACAGTGGGAACTCACACGAGACAAATGACGATCTCAGGTCGATGAACTAACCTGTACACATGTCACCAGGGAACTGCTATCTGACATCTGGTATATGACCAACTAGCAGGTTCCCGGCGAGTCCTGTCCGGTGTACTCATAACCTAATGAGCACCTGTATACATCTTAGGTGAACCAACTGACACCAGTGGCTTGTGAGACCGGCCACCGCCCCTCGTCGGGGTCTCGACTGTATACACTAGTCTACTAATGGAGTATCGATGCCCTGTCTCGAAACTCCCACGACTAGGGACCTTTTAAGGATGTGCTTATAGACTACCAGCTCTCACGTATATGATCAGCATCATACTGCTGGTAGTCAAGCAAGAATCCTAGGGGCTCTATCAACGTGTAATAGCGACCTGTCATGTCACCTAAAGCAGTACACGATGATAAAGGTAAACCAGATAGCATACTATCATCTCGAGTAAGACTGTCCTACCGGGATAGGTCCTCCCTCAATCATTGCAATCACGTGCCTGTGATCCAATAATTGACTCTGAGGGCACTATCTCCAACAATCTCCCACTTGCACTCAAGGCTAATTATTGCGATGCCGCATACTCACAGCCCGTGTGATACCGAACACCCAACTCCTCTACTAGTCAGTCTCACAAAGCTCGTTTGCGAAACTATTGCGTTCGAGGAATAACCTCAGTGAGTGGATCCGCTGTGAAGTTTCTTTCTATGTCTCTCTATATCTCAAGTTCGTGGAGAAAGCCATCTCCCGAAATGAGCAATACCTGTCTTAGAACGTCTGGATGTCTGATGGGACCTAGCTCATAAATGAACTCCAAATCCAAACTTCTTAGACTGTATCGTCAACTGAACTTAATCAGTATCCTGCGCCATGCCACCCTCAGTATTGCCTTGGACCACCTGTCCAAAATACTGCCCCTCGTCAGAAGGAAAACTATAACTCTGACAGCCACTCTGCCATCCAGGTCACCTTGGAAGCCTGGAATGATAACCGTCTCCTAAAGGAGACTGCCGTTATCATATCCTTAGAACATCAACTTATGTTCTAAAACTGCTTCCGACCGTTTCTCCAGGATTGGATTAATATCAACTTATTGCATCTACTGCAAGAACAACATCTGGTGTGGTACTTGACATCTCATGATTGACTCAATTGCCTAAGCAAGTGATCTGCCAATCACGAGTATCCCTCTCCCCTTTAGTCTATAAGACACCTTTAGAGAGGGTGACTCCATCAACTGTAGGTGCACTACCGTGCCAGGAGTCGTCCATTCTAAATACTCATAGAATGCTGTCAAGGTACCCAGATTGGGAAACCACCCAAATCTAGATCTAAAACCATAGATTTAGTAACCAGTATGTCTGATATAATGTCCAAATCCCATACGGAGAAAACACTGTGTGACGACCAAAGTATAACCGATCGTAGTATAGGAGTTTCCTTTCCTACTCTGTGTATGTCATCCAAATACCATGACATTACATCCTACTACCTTCTCAACAGATCCATCCCCTATTCTGATGACGTCAAACCTATGACTGTCATGTCAGAAATAGATGATCTATCTCCGCTATATCTGCTTTAGTCTATAAATAGACATAAGCCTGATGTCCACCAATGCTTCCGCTGCTCCCACTGACTACGACAACCCTCTGGCAGAGTCATATAGACGTACACTTCTGAAGCTAGTTCAGAACGACGCCACACTCATCCTCCTGCCAGGTCTCGCAGCCTGGAACAACAGCAATGGCAAGTGTGGGTAAACAAGAACTTCCCTGTCGCCGTCCTTGAGGCTACCTGAGTACCTCTTGGGTGCCTGAAGTTATCCACCGTATCTGCGGAGTGGCCAATGGAATGTCAAAACAGATTGAATCTTTAGGTTCCTTATAAAATCTTCAGTAATCGTTTGCGGTTCTGGAATCACTTCTAGTTCTACCATACTCCCACTGCTGTTTTGAAAAAATTCATTTTTAATAAAACTGTGGCGAGTCTAGAACAATATCACTATTGATCTTCCAGATGGTAGAAAGTCAACCCTCGTCATAGCCTGGGTCAACCCACAAACAGCCATTACAGAAACGTGCCTTGAGTTGTCCAGTGTCTGGTTTTAAGCATAAGCCGAACAATTCCCCGTACCTTAACATCGTTAAGATATGAACTGTTCTATATCCAATATAGAAACAGAGGCACTGATTTAATTGAACCAGATTCAAATCATGCAGCTGTCTCCAGTGCATGTCAACTAAATGGAAGGAGGCCGATCAGCGTTACTCAACTTAGGAATGCTTCCAATTATGAGTAACCTGAAAGAGAAGCAATTTCTCTTTATCATTACTATCAACTGAATACCATACACAAGTATCTACATCTTCGATCACTTTGAAGAATCCCGATACTTGCTATACCTGGTTCTCTACTCTATTCTAATACCTATAACTCTTCAAAACTTAGACCCTGTGTTTCCACGAAACACATGTCTAAGAACTAGAGAAGTCATAAGTAAACCGAATACAGTACGAGGACCTACCCCTCCGTCCTAATGGACCTTGGACAACATACAATACTCTGTATAAGTCCCTTGAGTCTGATAACTCATTCACTGTGTGTCGTAGGTTGAAAACTGTACTTATGGTTAAGAAGAATTACACCGCTGTTTAATGCTCCTTACCTAACCATCCACTGATATAGGTAAATGTCATCGACATAATATCAAAAGGTATATCTCACTCTATGAAAATAGACGTACAGATATATCAATTTGAAATTGGTGCACAACAGCGGATATCCAAAACCAAATATTTGCCGACCGGCAAACAGCCCAGATGATCTCCTCAAATATCACCGATTACAATGAATCCCGATATATTGAGGATGATCACCCTATTCCCAATAACTTACTCCCACTCAGCATCTGTAAAACCATACAGATGTGAGAATCATACCTGGTAAATACATACCCTGGAGCAAGTGTCTAACTGGGAAATCAGTTTTCCATTAACAGTACACGGTGAAACTGAAACATTGAAATGTTTCGTTGGGGTATCCTGGTATTCCTAGTAATGCCTCTTCCATTATCCAGATTCACAACTGTAACCGTATAATTCTTTGCCACTTCTCCAAATCCCTTTATATGTCTTTAGTCATTACCTTCTGTACACCCCATTAGGCTAAATGGTTTTCTTCCTTCCCTACCGTTCGGCACCAGCCTATGGTTTGGAAGAAGACTATCCAATAAGCATAATGGGTGTACTGTCCCAATCCTAGGAACACTCGCAACGCGAGAGAAGGTGAAGATAAAAGACACCTGAATGTACTTTATTCCTAATTCTCCTGAACAAGGATCCATCCCCGAACTGGAACAAGTTCCTTTCGAGTTCGTATATAACCATACGATGGATTATCCAATAAACTGGGATCTTCGTAGTGATACGGAGTGTCCTGGAGAAATACAAAGGTGATTTAGGATTGGCGAAGAAATACTTGGTTTGGTCGTGAATATCAGTCGCAATTTACTTTGCCCTCTTACTAATCCCTTGCTTTGTCTGAACTTAATACCTTCTGTACACCGTTTAGGCTAACTGGTTTTCTTCATTCCTTACCGGTCGGCACCAGCCTATGGTTTGGAAGAAGACTATCCAATTTGCGTAATAGGTGTACTACTCCTAAACCAAGGAGTACTCGCAACCTGAGAGAAGGTGAAAAGAAAAGACAACTGAATAGTCCTATCCGTTTTCTCCAGAACCAGAAACCATCCTCGAAGTCCTTCGAGTTCGTATAAAACCATACGATGGTTTTGTCCAATGGAAGTGGACGGTCGTAGTAATACGGGGTGTCCCGGAGAAAAGGGTAAAAGTAGGAGTGGCAAAGAGGTCTGCAATTCTGACAATCCAAAAGCCTGTGTTAAGAAGGTTCGGTCAACTTGGTCACTGAGTCATAGTCCAGGGTCGGGTCAATGGTCGCTGCCAAAGAGAGAGAGAGAAAAGAAACACTCAGCGTGCACTCTAACCTAGATTAGAATGGTTATCACTTTGTCTAATCTGGAAACCTCCCACTGTACCTCAAATTCTCCTTCAAACCTGAAAGAAGAATTAGTCGGGGTCACCCGAGGAGTAAACTAACTCATCAGTGGGAATCGGGATCCAACTATCATCGCATGATAACTTGACGGAATCCACTCAAGTCACCACACTCCAGAAGGTATGCGCATGCTTGGCAAGTTTCAGTTCTTTTGAAACCCCCGATGTGATTTTTACCCCTAGGACCCAAGTGACCTTGACGAATAATCAACAAATCAAAAGGTCCTAGTCAAGTTCAACCCGTCATTATCTTGATTGCGTTAAACCCACCCGCACGACCCTTGACGAATAATCAACAAAGTCGCACGACTGTCCTAACCAATCCACTTATCCATGCGACAGAAAGCATTACAGAGCTACCGCACACTACGCCTCGGCGAATAGCAACGACAAACGTAGCGCGAATACTATGCAATACTAATCCGAAATGACGGAGGGCTACGGCTGGTTTTTGGCGAAAAACCTTTAACGTAATGAACTTGATATCGTTGAAGGAACTGGATAACTTTTTAGAAAATATAATGACGAAAACCTTTACTAAAGAGGTCACTCCCGGTGAAGGGATCTCGGCTCTTTCCCCGTAGAATGAGGTGCAGGATATTCCAACTGAATACCACGATGCAAAGCAAAAGTAATCGGCTATAGTGAAGTTAATGCCTTGACGCAAACTTCTGTCCAAGGGGTCACTCCCGGTGAAGGGATCTCGGCCCTTGCCTCGTCGACTGAGGAGCAGGATATTCCAAATGAATACCACGATGCAAAACAAAAGTGAACGTCCTTGCAATAACAGCTTTTTGAAAAATTGTTCCAACAACATCAGAATAGGTTTGTTTATCTTGCATTGATCCGAATCAACGCAGTCCCATCAATGGATCACACCACAAAGAACGAAAATATACTGATGTACGTACATGCCATCCGCATTCGCCACTGGGTCCCGTCATCACCCGTTAGGTTAGCTTACTAACGACAGAGCGGGGACTGGACTAGCGCGGATGTAAAACATATACAACATCTACTAATATATATACCAATATATAATTTTCGCTCAAGGCGTGATAAAAAGCAACATCACAGAAATATACAGCATCACAGAACAATACAGATATCTGGAAGCCCCGGGTTTCACAGAGCCGCTGCTGAAACCCGACGTTCCCCTGGTCGTGTGGATAGCCTGTGCAATGAAATCCTAGACCCCTACGGGCGCGGCAAGTCACCCGCCAAAACCTAAAGCGAGGCAGCCCCCTTCAGCACCGTGAATGGACCACCCAGCACTTCACGGAATCCGGTAACTTGGGCACCCCTCCTGGGTCAACCTATACCCCCTACGAGTGCGGCGAATAGCCCGCCAATCCTAGAGTGAGGCCCCCTCCGTCTCAATGCCATGAGATGCGGGCCCGTTGCCCTCTAGAACCCGGCTATCCGTGCACCCCTCCGCGGGGTAATCCTAGTACAGAAAATAAAATATACATACACCGGGTACATCGACCGCAACCAGGTCGTGCCCCAAAAGAATAATACAAACAGGCAGTGACGGCAGTCCACATGTCGGACGCTCGCCCCGCAATATCAAATGTACATAATACAACAACACAGTACTAGCATTGCATCCAGGCTATCCCCCACGACCGATCCGCAACATCACAGCATAAACATAGAACATCAACGTAAAAGTCACGTTCGCAAATCCGTCTAACCGGGCTATAGCAGTTAGACCGGATTTACCGATCGAGTGACATTCACGGTCGCAGATATAATGTAAATACTGTGAAAAATGTGTTTAAAATTTTCCGATTGATCAAACAATTAACAAGTGGGCCCCAAAGAAAACTGTAGCACTCACAGAAATAATTGGCCCAACTTTAATATTCCAAAACCCCTAATATAAGCCCAGAAGCCCACTGGAAAAATACGAAGCATTGACCCCACCAACTTGCGGCGGAAGGGCGGCAGAAAGGGGGGTAGTGCCGCGCTTCCGCGCTCGAGGTAAGGGTTCACTGTCTCGTTTTTTCCCAGAGTTCTTAGAACTCCCTGCACATCTTTCTGAGAACACCTAAAAAATTTTTAGACTTCAAAAAATTTCAACAGAAACTGATGTGAAGGAAAAATACGGTTTTTGGAAATTTTGGTCGATCGGAAACGCAAACACATCAAACGAAGCTAGGTAAGGTTAATGGCGTGGCTCTGATACCATGTTGCGCCACGGCAGCGCCCCGGCCTCGTACTCGAGGCCAAAATGCGGAATCAAAATTTTTCCTTACTCGGAAACCGGCGCTACCGCGGACAAAGAAAACCCGGATCGTAAACCATTAACCTATACTAGCTAACTAGAGATGGGGTGAGAGATATACCAAGCGATCCGTGTCCTTCGGTCTTCATCTCCATCGTCCCGATCTCCCGCGGAAAGTGTAGTCTCCATATCGTCGCCTCCTCGCCGGAAAGGGCACCACATCGCCTGCGTCTTTTACGGGCTCCCGCCTCAATACCGAGGCAACTCGGGCATGAAGCCGGCAACTCGACATGCTCAAGATATGCTGTAGAATGTGTAGTGTAGAGGGTATGTCTCTTTGGGGTTTGTTGCCATGGTGATGGAGGAATCAAGAATAGAAAAATGGTGCTTGCATTTTTCTAGCAAGAAAAGGAGATCATGGATGAAACTCTCAAGATGAAGCTCTCTTCTTCTTCTTCAGAGCTCCCGCCTCAATACCGAGGCAACTCGGGCATGAAGCCGGCAACTCGACATGCTCAAGATATGCTGTAGAATGTGTAGTGTAGAGGGTATGTCTCTTTGGGGTTTGTTGCCATGGTGATGGAGGAATCAAGAATAGAAAAATGGTGCTTGCATTTTTCTAGCAAGAAAAGGAGATCATGGATGAAACTCTCAAGATGAAGCTCTCTTCTTCTTCTTCTCTCTTTCTTTTTCCTCTCATGAAAAACTTATCATCCATTTCATCAAGTGAGAAGAAGAGTGGTGGAGGAATGAAACATAATGCAAAGGGAGGTGAGTGTAGGAGCAAAAGAAAGGTGACCATATCCAAACCTCATCATCACAACTCTAATCAAAGATCAAATCCTATCTCATCACTTCTAATCTCCATAAAGCATGAAAAGAAGAATGAAAGGAATGGTATCTTAATAAGTTATCATAATAAACCCATTTGCAAGAAACCCCCTCCTCAAATGTAATTTGCAAAACTGCAAATTACCCCCTCCATCAGAAAAGTCCGGCCGGGAAAGAACAAAGGAAAACCGGCCGGAACGGAATGCAAACTGGCAACTCCAGAAAACTGGTCCCGTAATAAATTACAGGAAAACCCCCATACTGTGCATACACACCCGCATCTGTATTCCGACCGGATACAAATGCAAATGAGACAAAATCTACACTGTACTAAACTAGTACCGGCTTAAACTAAAGCCGGCTAGTAAAAATCCGTTCGATCCTGATCCGTGCAATACCGCACGTATCTGATCGAACCCTGCCATATAACTATACGGCCACTAGTACAAAACTGCCCGATCCTGATCCGTGCAATACCGCACGCATCTGATCGGACACTGCCATATCTCCATACGGCCTCTACAGCGTTTCGCCCGAAAGCTTGAGTAACTGTAAGTGTGGTGGACTCTAAAGACTCGTCAATACCTTGGCTGTGGATTTAACCACTAGCACGTCAGAGGTATAAGCCAATACGTGACGGGCCACCAGGTATTGACCAAATGGGACGTCGATGAGGAAGCTCACCCCGACACCCAACTGAGCCTGTCAGTGACAATATCCGTACAGTCCGGTCCGTTCGTCTATGAGTATCGCATGGCGGGCCTAGGGGGTTGGTAAAAGTCAGACCCCCAAAAGCGGTACAAGTCGTGTCGGAGCGTAGCCCAGAACACCCTGAGATACTACTGGAATACCTACCAGTAAATCTCCTGCCTCGGCCGAGGGCTTTGTGTAATGGCTCTCCTAGACACAGCGCGACCTCACCCCCAAAACCGGGAGAGACGAACCCCTGCAGATCCGCTCACTGCCTCCATGTGGCTCGGGACTGTACCCAACTAAAACCTGTTTGCACGACTCCTTTGAGCCGTGGTAGGGTAGTAATCAAAGCACAGTGGGAACTCACATGAGACAAATGACGATCTCAGGTCGATGAACTAACCTGTACACATGTCACCAGGGAACTGCTATCTGACATCTGGTATATGACCAACTAGCAGGTTCCCGGCGAGTCCTGTCCGGTGTACTCATAACCCAATGAGCACCTGTATACATCTTAGGTGAACCAACTGACACCAGTGGCTTGTGAGACCGGCCACCGCCCCTCGTCGGGGTCTCGACTGTATACACTAGTCTACTAATGGAGTATCGATGCCCTGTCTCGAAACTCCCACGACTAGGGACCTTTTAAGGATGTGCTTATAGACTACCAGCTCTCACGTATATGATCGCCATCATACTGCTGTTAGTCAAGCAAGAATCCTAGGGGCTCTATCAACGTGTAATAGCGACCTGTCATGTCACCTAAAGCAGTACACAATGATAAAGGTAAACCAGATAGCATACTATCATCTCGAGTAAGACTGTCCTACCGGGATAGGTCCTCCCTCAATCATTGCAATCACGTGCCTGTGATCTAATAATTGACTCTGAGGGCACTATCTCCAACAGCCGCTCTGGATGGCCTGCTGGAAGCTAGTAGGTTCATCATCATCGATGATGCAATCCTCTCTATCCCCATCTATGAGAAAACCGTAGTATCTCTCAGGCGGATGAGACGGCCTACTACTCCTGCGGAGGGGTGCGGGAATGTCCTGTTCTTCTTGAACTACTGGTTCTACCAAACTTTCAGTAGTAGTTTGTGGTTCTGGAATTTCTTCCAGTTCTATTTCGCTCCCACTTGTTTCCTTTTCTAAAAACTGATGTTCTAGAAAATGGGCATTACGAGAAACAAATATCTTTTGTTCCTCTGCGTAATAGAATAGATATCCCCTGGAGTTCTTTGGATATCCCACAAACTTATACTTTATTGATCGTGCCTCGAGCTTGTCCACATGCTGCTTTTTAACAAAAGCTGGACATCCCCAAATTTTCAGATACTGAAGATAGGGTTTCTTCCCACTCCACATCTGATATGGTGTGGTAGGCACAGTCTTGGTAGGAACTATGTTCAAAAGATATGCCACTGATTCTAGCGCATAACCCCAGAAAGATCGCGGTAACTCAGCATTACTCATCATGAAACGTACCATATCCAATAGGGTTCGATTCCGTCTCTCCGATACACCGTTATGCTGTGGAGTGTATGGAGGAGTAAGCTGAGAGAGAATTCCTTTCTCTTTTAGGTAACCTAGGAACTCGGCATTTAAGTATTCACCACCTCGATCAGATCTTAGTGTCTTGATACTTTTGCCGGTTTGGTTTTCTACTTCATTCTTGTACTCTTGGAATTTCTCAAAAGCCTCGGATTTATGTTTCATCAGATAAATGAATCCGTACCTTGAGTAATCATCCGTAAAAGCAATGAAATAGGAAAAACCACCTCTTGCATGTGTAGACATTGGACCACATACATCGCTGTGTATGAGTCCTAAGAGCTCACTCGCTCTTACTCCATGTCCAGTAAATGGAGTCTTTGTCATCTTTCCTTTGAGACAAGATTGACAAGTGGCATAAGTTTGATATTCGAACGAGTCCAAATATCCTTCTCTATATAACTTAGTCAACCTTCTCTCATTGATGTGACCCAGTCTACAATGCCATAAGAAAGCTTTATTTAAATCTGGAGACTTTCTTTTTAGTATGTTCTGGACATTGAAAATTTGGAGTTGGTTTAAGACATATATACCGTTATCCAGTGTACCGGACCCAATCAAACTATGATTAAGGTGGATGTTAACAACATCACTTACAAACGTGAAATCATAACCTTTATTTAATAACAAGGAAACAGATATGATATTACACGTTAAGCTGGGTACACAAAAACAGTTATGTAAAACCAAAATGTGTCCACTCGTCAATCCCAGGTGATAATCCTCTACGGACACAGCTCCCATGCTAGCTCCGTTAGAAACCATCAGGGTCATATCACCATCCTTCAGCACTCTACGGTTTCTCAGTGCCTGCAATGAATTGCATATATGAGATCCTGATCTGGTATCCAATACCCAGGAAGTAGAGTTGATTGACAGAAAATTCTCAATTACAAACACACCTGAAGTCGAAGCCACAGCTTGCTTCGGTTCCTGGTTCTTGGCGTTCCACTCCTTGCAATCTTTCTTCCAGCGCCCTTTCCTATGACAATGGAAACACTCATCCTGGGCCACTACTGGTACCGCAAACTTTTTCTTTCCATTCGCTCCCACCTTACTTACACCTCCTCTAGGTTTAGTGGCGGCCTTCTTTTTCCTTCCTTTGGCCCTAGCCTTGGACCCGGAATAAGAAGCACCGCTAACAAACATAGCGGATGTTTCCCTTGCCTTCTGCAAGGTGCCCTCTGCACTCCTCAACATGTTAAGGAGTTCCGGAAGTTCAACTTCTTTTCTTTGAATGTTGAAGTTCAGAATAAACTGGGCGTAGGTGGAAGGAAGGGACTGGAGAATAAGGTCTGTATAGAGCTCATTATCCAAAGTCGTCCCAAGGTCTGCGAGCACTTCTATATAGCCAATCATCTTTAGGACATGTTCTCCTACCGATGATCCGACGGCCAACCTCGCTCGAAACAAGTTCTTAGAGGTCTCGTATCTTGCTATACGAGATTGCTCTCCATAAAGTTCTTTTGTATGGAGAAATATGGCATCAAGATCCATATCCTCGTGCCTCCTCTGATGTTCATTGTTCATCGAGGCAAGCACGATGCTCTTAGCCTGCGCGCAATCAAACTCCCAGGTTTTGCGGATTTCCTTATCCGCATTACTGGATTTGCGACCTGGGACTGCAGGTGCCTTAGCGGTGAGGACGTACCCCAATTTGTCATAGGTCAAAGCCATTTTGACATTCCGCAGCCAATCTTTATAGTTTGGCCCTGTCAGTATATTTTTCTCTAAAAGTAACTTAAGTCCAGTCATTTTCAGGGTCGCTGCAAGTAGGAGAGAGAGAAGAAACACTTTAGCTTGATGCTCTTGCAAGTTTAGAGTGGTTTTTAATTTATCTAAACTGGATGGCTCCCACTGTTTCTCGAATCCTTTCTCAAACCATAAAAGAAGAATTAGCCAGGACTATTCTCACTGTACAATACTTGCTTAACCGTTCAGCCAGGCTGGTGTCGGTACTTCGAGGGAGGTTTTTGTAGGGTTACTAGGCACTCTAACAAGGGTTAAGGAAGCATCAAACATGCCCGTTTAAAAATTTAGCCGTGCCGAATACCCTAAGCAAGATCGTTACTAGAAAATTAGGGTTTCATATGCAAGTAAACTATGTTTACAACTAAGTGAATTCGATATACAACCTTTGTAGATCGGTCCTTCACTTCTTTAGCTCCTTTTTTAACTCCCTTCGCTGCGATCGTGGTTCTCCCGGACCCTTGCATGGCTTCACGAGGCGAAAGGTGCGTCTTTGCTTGAAGTCTTCGATGCCGAAGAAGATCTACGTCGAGGGGATGCCAACTCAAGCTTCTACTTCACTAACTTGAGAATTAGTGAAGCAAACACTCTAAACTAAAGTGCTAGTCTAGTAGAGTATGGAGAAATAGGAAGTGGGTTCTCTTTAGAATTTTATTTCTCACAAGCTTTCTCACTTTTGATCAAACCCTAGCAAGCTTTTTCTTTTAACAAATGAAGAAGAATATGAACTAAAGAAAGAGAAGAGGATAATGATCAAGTGAGAAGTGTAACCATGGTGAGTGAGTATCATATACTAACTCTTGTAGAGCCATAACCATAGCTAATTGATTATGGTTGGGTTAAGAAATATCCATAGTAAAAACAAATTTAGTGGAATTAGTCAATGCATCCACAAGCTTCTACAAGCTTCATGCATTGTGCTAATCCTCCACTAATTTTGTAATTACTTAAAATATAAAAACCCAACATAATATATAGCATGGTGTAAGTCTCATACACCCAAGTCATGTGTATCATCAACCATGATACAAAAAAAAACACATTTTAATATATATCATATATACATTAAAATTGTGCTCATGTGAGTAAAAACCCTAAAGTGAACAAGTGTTAGTTAATGTAAACTAGTATATCAAATATACAATTATACAATAAATTATTAAATCAACACTTGACTTAATAATCCGGTCATATCACATATAACCGACTAACATCCAATGTATCGACTTATCGAATCAACACTTGATTCGATAACCCGGCTATATCATATACAACCGATTGATACAAAAAGTCACGAGAATAGAATACGGTATCACATACACGCATTATTCTCAGTCCTGCACATATCACATATGCGCTCCTATTTCGTTTTGCCTGAGCCAGTAAAACCTCTATGTAGGACTCTAAAGACTCGTCAATACGCCGGCAGTAGGTGATGATCACATCAAGCACCCACAAGCCGTCAGCGGTACTAGCTGGACGTAACGGATACCCGGGTATTGAGCGATCAGAAGATCAGCAAGCAAGCCCGCTCCAACTCCTGTAAAAGCCTGCCGGTAACACTTCCCGTACAGTCCGGTCTCCTCGTCTGATATGTCGCATATCAAGTCTAGGGGTGGTAAACATCAGACCCCAATAACCGATAAGTCGTGCCGATGTGAGGCTCATAACGGGTCGAGAAACTACTGGTAACTCTTACCAGTAAATCTCTATATCAGCCCTGGCCAGGGACTTCCCTGTTATGGCCAATCGAGCACAGCGCAACATCAACCCCCAATACCGGGAGAGACGAAACCCCTCCTATCGCTCATTGCCTCCATGTGACTCGGGACTGTACCCAAAAACCACCGTTTTGCATGCCCTCATGGACGTGGTAAGGTGGAAATCAAAGCACAGTGGGAATCACACAAGACTCTATGACGATCTCGAGTTTACAGACTAACCTGCACAAGTGTCACCAGAGAACTGCCATCTGACGTGAGGTATAATACCATCTGGGAGTTCTCGGCGAGTCCGTCTAGTGTACCCAGTCTCCACTGAGCACCCGCATACCATCTCTGATGTCAAACACCAATGGATATGGGATCATCCATCGCCCATCTCATGGGTCGAGAAGCGTATACGCTAGTCTACACCGGTATATCGATGCCCCGTCTCGATACACCCACGACTAGGGACCTTGAAGGATGTACTTATGGACTACCCTGTCCCCACTACTATGATCCGCATCATAGTCCAGCAGTCAAGTACACATCCTAAGGGCTTTACCAACATGTAACGATAAGACAGTATAAAGAGATAAGTATACATGTTAAAGTAAAGAGCAACCAGATAGCATACTATCATATCGAGCAAGAAAGTCCTCTCTATATATGTCCAAGCATCCAATATAATATACATCATCTGTACAATACTGGCCTCTAGGGCATACATACAACTAACAGTTTTCCAACGCTTTCGCGAAGTTCCTTAATTAAATAACCTCTTTTCTCTGGGGGCGTAACCTCGCTGACACCTTTCTTGACACCTACTTGGTTTATAGCATTGATCGTTAAGTGACGAATCTCCTGATGAGTAGCATATACTCACAGTAGGATCGGGATCCAAATATCATCGTATGATAATGTTGAAGGAATCCTACCAACATTCATCAAACTCCAAATGGTATGCATCTCTTTGCAAATTTCAGTTTCTTTAGAAATTCTCGATATATATTTTTTCCCCATGCTCTTATGACTTTGGCGTTAGGTCAAAATGTCATAAGTCACATGTGAAGTTCTACCCATCATTATCTTGTTAATTTGAACCCATCCGTACATATCCTTGACGTTCGGCCAAAATGATAATACGACTATCCCAAACTAACTCATCTATCTATGCAACAAATGAATACCCAGCAGCTACCAAACACTATGCCTTGGCGTTAGGTCAAAATACATAGCTTGAATACTACTGAATACCCAAATGAAATCACGGAGGGCTACGAATGGTTTTGGCGAAACCGTGAACGTAGTGAACTTGATATGATCGAAGGAACCTGATAGCTTTAAAAGGAGTGGTTAAAGCTCCGCAATTAAAAATATCATCTGTTTTAAAATAACCGAGTGGTTTCTTTTAAATTGTTCCAACGATTCAACTTTTGGTTTATTTTCTTTGCATTATAAATAATGCGTCCCATCATTAACCTATCATTGCAGAAAACAACGAAAATACAACGTCCTCTTATGCCATCCGCATTCGCCACTGGGTCCCGTCATCACCCGTTAGGTTACTTAACTAACGGCAGAGCGGGGGCTGAGCTAGCGCGGGTGTAAAACATAAGTGACGTCTAAATAGCTATCATATATAGATATTGTACATTCGTCAGACGCAATAATAGGCATTCCAGATCTCATATGAACATTATTGGATTTGCAAGCAATCCGCATTTGTTTAGAGCCTGCAACAAAAGACGGATTACATAGTTGTGATGAATAGCCATTACCCCACCCTAGACCCCTACGGGTACGGCAAACTACCCGTCAAATACCCGAAGTGAAGCGGTCTCCCTCAGCAACGTGAGTAGGCCACTAAACACTTCAAAGTACCCGGTAGTTTGTGCACCCCACCTTGGGTCTATCCTAGGAGCAAAAACAGTAAAATGAAATAATACAACGGTGGCTACAACCGCAACCTGGATGTGCCCCGCAAAATAATATTACAACATATTACAATTTCTTTGAATGAATGAATATAACAACCCATCACAAACCCCGACTAATCATCACAACAGTCCAATACAGTTCACAACCACAAACAGTAAAAACCATTATAGAAATGTGCAACCCCGTGCCAACCGACATACTAGCAGTTAGGTGAGGTTTACGAACACATTATACAATCACAGATATAATCAAATTAGCAAACATCGTAAGATTTCGATCGTACAAACACTTTAGATTCTACTCCAAAACTTCTCTGTGCACCTGAGACTTGAGCAGAAAAATAAACATCCCAGAAAACATAAAAATATCACAGAAGAGTTACTGGAGCAAACTGGGTTGAATCGGCTTCAACTCGGCCGCGGATCCACGGCGGATCGGTGGGATCGGCCGTGGTTCCGCGGTCGTTTGGCCGATTCATAAACCCATTTTTCTCCAGTAACCTTATAATTCTCTGCTTGTTATTCTGCAGGTCCCTGAAAAATTTTTGGACCTCATTTTAAAATCGACAGAAACTATGTGATATCGATGTTTTTTCCGGTTCGTTTTGCGTTCGAAATTCATACGACTTTTCTAATGAGGTAATTATTGTTTAGCGAGGCTCTGATACCACTGTAAGTCGATGTACAACACCCCATGACTTGCGGGGAGGCGGAAAATTGAAAAACGATCTTGTTCTTTGCATAAACATCGACTAACCGAGAATCTTTGCTAAACTATAACTAACAAGAATCATAGAAGTTATCAACTACTATGAAAAGTGATTATACCTAATGAACCGTGTCCTTCGACTTTTCATTCTCCACCTCCTCTCCGGCCTTCTCTATGTAGTAGATGATCCACCCGAGAGCTTTACTTCAAGCTTCACCTCTAACTTGAGGTAACTAGGTTTCTTAAAGTGCTAATCTAAGTAACCTAGGTGATATAGAGAAGGGTTATGGATTAAGTAGTCTATTCTAATCCTTGGTCTCAACACATGAGATGGGAGGATTAGGGTTTGAAGAGAGAGAGCTTGAGGAGAGAGAAGGTGAGCAAGAGAATAAGAAGAGATAATGAACTCATTTGAATATATGAAGCATAATGTTTAATGAGATAAATTAATTAAATCATCTAACAACCATACTTCACTCATTCATATGAGTGATTCATCTCATGAGTCATTAGATCAATAAATGATGCATTAACTCCATGGATGAATCATACAAATGAGTCATTAACACAATAAATGCAAATGCCACCTTAACCCTCAAGTCACCATCCTTCTAGAAGCTTCTCGCGAAATTACGAGAACGCCCCTCCTATCCGTGAAACCACGGAAAAACTTTAGACTGTATAAATCTAATAACCGGATACTAGAAACTGGCTTAAACCAAAGCCGGCTAGTAAAAACTGTCCGGATGTCGTACGTGCGTAAACACACGTATGCGTCCGAACCCTTATCATTAAAACCATACGACCTCTATATCGTTTCGCCTGGAGTAGGGAAACTCTCTGTGTGGGACTCTAAAGACTCGAGTACTACGCTGGCAGTGGGTTTAACCATAGACCGCAAGCGGCACTAGCTGTACGTAACGGTCCCTAGGTAGATGTCGATAAGAAGGCCGATGAGAAAACCCATCCGAACTCCTACTGAGTCTGATGTGACAATCTCCGTACAGTCCGGTCTGTTCGTCTAAGACTATCGCATATCGGGCCTAGGGGGCGGCAAGCGTCAGTCCCCTAATAGCGGTATAAGTCGTGTCGGAGCGTAGCCCATTACACCCTGAGAAACAACTGGAACCTACCAGTAAATCTCGCTTGCCCTGGCCAGGGACTTTGCGTAATGGCTCTCTGACACAGCGCGATATCAACTCCCAATACCGGGAGAGACGAATCCTTTCTAACTGCCACTGCATCCAAGTGCTCGGGACTGCACCCAACCGCTACCTGTTTGCATGACTCTTTTGAGCTATGGTAGGGTAGCAATCTAAGAACAGTGGGACACACTCGAGGCGAAGTAGCAGTGTCAAGTCTGCGGACTATGCTGTACTCATGTCACCTGGGAACTGTTAACTGACGATGGGTATAATACCAACTAACAGTTCCCCGTGAGTCCTGTCCGGTGTACCCGTAACCTAACGAGCACCTGCATACTATCTCCAGTACGACGTACTGACGGCTGTGGGACAGACCATCTCCCCAACTGGGATGAGAAGCGTACACACTAGTCTACTCCGGAGTATCGATGCCCTGTCTCGATAATCCAACGACTAGGGACCTGTAAAAGGATGTGCTTGTAGACTACCCAGCCCCCACTAGTGTGACTGCCATCACAACGCTGGTAGTCAAGCAAGATCCTAAGAGCTCTATCAATACGTATACTCACATATTAAGATAGATAAAACCAAGTAGCATACTACCATGTTTAGCAAGACTGTTATATAACTGTGAATATCCCAAGGTTCCATTAAGTAATATACAAACTTGTATGATACAATAATGGCCCCTAGGGCATATACACTAACACAACGGTGCACACGATGTAAGTGAACCCACCTACCAAAGCAATCACCCGGAAGAAAGCAGTGTGCCAGCAGGCCGCAACGAAACCTGTACGGCCAAACCAGCAAGAAACTGTGGCACAACGGGGGTGAGTTGCCAACTCGTGAGTAGAAAACATTACCGAGAAGAAATCGCATGTATGCCGATCTCCTAGGTCATACTATAAAATACACAATACTATAACGAGTGTGACAACATATCATAAGTGTGATATCAAGTACTCGTGTCTGTGTCAAGAATAGCAATATACCGATGCGTATCATGTATGAATGCATCATCCAACGTGTGTCCAGCGACGACACACAAAATCACGATAAAACCTGAGTGTCCATCATCGACACTCGAAACATCATGAAACACATGCCCGACATCGACACGTAAATCCTCATATCTCAGGTGCCGCATCCTCAGATCGGCCCTTATATCCATCTGTAATACCCCAGGTGGAGTTGTGGCTGAATACCACCTACCCTGTGAGAAGTGTGATGTTATCCGGTATCGTGGTGGGGATGTAACCGATACAGATGCACTCGGGGACCCACCAGAACAATGGGGAGTGTCGAATTCCATTCCGAAAGAGGGGCACGATCTGAACTATAAATGGAATGATACCACTCTTATAACACAGAGGCACCTTTTGGATGAATCAGAACTCCGGAGTTTGAAAAACTCCGGAGTTAAGCGTGCATGAGCCAGAGAAATTCTGGGATGGGTGACCTACTGGGAAGTAGCCCCGGGTTCATTCAAAGGGAAAAAACCGTGCGGCTTTGGCCAGAGCGGACAATACCATCTGTGTTTGGGGGTGGGTCGTGACAAATATGGTATCAGAGCCGGTCCCTCAAAAGTAGGTTTGTGGTTCGAGGACGAACCATTGTTCTAAGTAGGGGGGAATGTAATACCCCAGGTGGAGTTGTGGCTGAATACCACCTACCCTGTGAGAAGTGTGATGTTATCCGGTATCGTGGTGGGGATGTAACCGATACGGATGCACTCGAGGACCCACCAGAACAATGGGGAGTGTCGAATTCCATTCCGAAAGAGGGGCACGATCTGAACTATAAATGGAATGATACCACTCTTATAACACAGAGATGCCTTTTGGATGAATCGGAACTCCGGAGTTTGAAAAACTCCGTAGTTAAGCGTGCATGAGCCAGAGAAATTCTGGGATGGGTGACCTACTGGGAAGTAGCCCCGGGTTCATTCAAAGGGACAAAACCGTGCGGCTTTGGCCAGAGCGGACAATACCATCTGTGTTTGGGGGTGGGTCATGACAAATATGTTTGTCACGACCCGAAAGTACGGAACATGACCGGCACTTAGGCTACGAACGTCTCAAGGCGTACATGCTCTAAGTAAGCCGAGCCCAGAAATCCAAACCAAGAAAAGTAGTGGAGTGAAGGAAAAACCATATATGTAAATCAACCAGTTTGCAACATAATATACAACGCCTAAAGGCGAGGATCACAACAGAAAAGGAAACTCCAAACAGCATGAAACCCAGAGAAATATAACGTGCGACTCTAAGGTCGAAGAATAAACATCACTGGTCTCTATCTCAAATAAGTACATGTTTGGTTGATGGAACTTCTAGATACAACTGAAATATAATATACAATGTATAATGATGGGTACGATACAATAAATCCACCTACTAGCAAGTCACCTGAAAGAAGCTGTGCCCGCAAAGCCGTAATGAAACCCGTACGGCAACACCTGCAAGAAACTGGGGCACAACGGGGGTGAGTTGTCAACTCGTGAGTAGAAAAAGATCTACGAACAGAAAATCGCATGTATGACGCAATCCTAGGTCATACGATCATAATATATAATCCTCAAATATATAACCAGCAGCCTATAACAATGGCTAGCGTAACTATCTAACCCAATGTAATCCCATGTGCCCGCGTCAGTGTCAGTACCTCAGGTAGCAATGTATCATATGAATGATGTATGAATGCATGAAAAGTATGATCAATGTAATCAAAGTCTGTATGTGATCAATGTCTGTATATAGGTGGATCCCGTCCACGTGTCACCCAATGACAATAAGCATCATGCATGTAAATATGAGGATATAGTCAAAATCATGGAAAAACATCATGAAACCTGTGCCCAACATCGGCACAAAACATAGCCTCAATCTCAATATCTCAATGTCTCTGATAAGTCTCACTATCTAGGGCGCCGTCAATCCAGACCGGCCCCTACCATCAATCTCAGGACCACGACGGTATCCTACGGATATCCGACGCATCGGGTAAAATCACCGGTCGGTAGTGCTCCCCTGCCAGGTTCAACGCCATCTCCTGCGATCTTCTTGCCCAGGGGTACCGTACCGGGCCCACCATGTACCCGCAATTGGCCTCATCCGCCTCCTCGAATCGGGTTTCACATGTCGCTCTCAGCACCGAGAAAACACATGGTGGACGCACTGAAATATCATATGAAGGGTAATTAAAACAATTACATAATCCCTTTGAAATACCCACGGTTCCCAAATCCAGAAATATCATAGAAACAACATATCTCAATGCACATAATCAGAAAACATGATGTATGTGACATATCAATGAAGTGCAAGTATAACAGTATATCATGCAACATGAAATAATAGTATGCACATACAAGGGTCATATCCCGCTGCAATAATACTACTGTGTAGTGACATGGCAATTACCGATGAAGATGTGTGTGAGCCGGCAAGTAAGTGTACGTGGTACATACACATCATCGGTAATGGTGCTGGTGTCCTAACAACATGATATCAACAATAGAATATGAATCACAATAAGTATGCGATGCGGAGCAACAATAATAATGTGCGGGAGCTGAATACCAAACACAATGATAGCTAAACTGCATCTAATGTCATAAGAGTCATATAGCTCACCACTATAAGGCTGAGCTAAAGCTAACAGTAGGTAAGGGAAATCGCCTAACCTCTGAGTCGATACATATAAATATATGTAGTCGGTGATCCCGCCTCGATAATATCACATCCGGTACCATATCCCTATAATCGGTTATTCCCAAGTCAAGAGTGCGGATCAAACATCAAAATATAGCTCGTACGTAAATCCGTAGTACGGCATCCCCAAATCTGGGTACGGGTCAATATTACATTCGTCATATCATTCATCTGGTATTCTTTATATCAAATATCATAATCTGGGTACTGACCTACGTCTAGTACAAAGCTAACATCATCACTATCATCATGATCTGACTACTGATCGACAGTCTCGTATGAATCGATATCATCAGCACATATCATCTCAAGGAGTATACCTCGCCCAAGGCGGCCTATCATACAAATCTTGTCATATCATATCATGTCATATCTCGTAACGTAATCACATGTCGACCATTTTATATATAAATCACTATTCCTATGGCATCATCATCACAAAATCCGCTAAACCATCAAGACGTATCTCAAATATGAATTTTACCATATCGCCGATATCATAATCTTGGATCAAATATCATCGACTCATCTCAAACCCAAGTATCGTCCTCAAGTCTGTATGCGAACGCGTGGTCCCATACCCATGTGAACACATAACTATATAGGATCCCATAACCACATATGAAATAAGGATGTATGCAAGTATGTATGTGTGTATATGTATGTGTAGTGCACCCACTACTTAGGGTTTCGTAACCTTTCACCAATCCAACACACCAATATCCATCTTAACATTATCATTAATCCCAATCAACATAAAATAATTGTTAGTGTATATACGCATCCGTATACATCACCACGAACTGCGGGGGTGTTATACGCCATCCACCCGACTTCTCCCCGTAGATATAAATCTACTCACTTTTCTTATGTGTGCCGGTGCCGATATCGCCATTTTCATCTCCAACGCTTCGACGCCACGTGGGGTACCTACAAGGATATCACACGCTAAAACACATGAAAACCATGTCGGAAACCAAAATGGTACACGCTACGCCGATAGGTAAAAACCTACAGCCTCGCATGCAAACACAGCCAATATCCCTCTGGCGTTGGCGTTCAAACGCCACCCGATAGAAACGAATCACCAAATACCAAAATCCATACGACAACAAGTAGTAAATCATGTGCCAACTCAAGAAAATCAACCCAGATTCTACCCTGATTGGAATCAGTCAAAACTAGACATACCCAGGGTCAAGTTTACAGGTAAAAGAGCCGTGCACCAAAAATGAGGGGATTTTCCCCTGCTCTGGCCGCAAATTGCCTCCAGGGGGAATTAATCTGTGGCCAAAGGAAAGTGGTTGGGGCTAGGGTTTTGGGTGTTGGTTCTTATCTTCCTGCACATCCTACTGCCAAGTCAAAATTATTTTAGGAGGTCCGGGTTGATAGCAGTTTCCAGAAAGGCCACAAAGTCGACAAAATCGATAAAATACTCCAAGTCGAAACATTCAGGTAACCAACTGGGAATCTGGGGTAATCTTGGTTAAAATGGTCTCAAATACACCTAATAAGGTTACCCTAACGATCAAAACCATCACTTGGCCACATCTCACTCAAAATCACTAAAACTAGCACTAGATCACAAATATAACACTAAATTTCAGCCTACTACCCATAACTTGCAAGATAGGAGTTGGGTTGTGAGATTATACCTCAAGGAAATCCTAGAATGTAGGAGAAGAGAGGATGAAGGAAGGAAGGGTGTTATGCTGCTGCTGGACTGCTCCATTCGCTCTAGATGTTGCTGATGCAGCAGTTGGTTTGGGTTGAGGTTGTGTTTGCTTGGGATTTGTTTATGTTTGCTGTAGTTTCAGCAGCTGCTGTTGTTGTTTTGTGGTGAGTTGTTGTGGTTTTGGTGTAGGTATGGTGGTGTGGTGATGTTACAATGATGCTAGGGGTTGTTTCTTACTGCTGTTGCAGCAGCTACTGCTGTGGCTGTTTTTAGTGCTTTGAAAGATGGGTCTGCTGCTGTGGCTAATGTAGCAGCAGATGAAGGGGGGCTGTTTTGTGGCTGATGTAGGGTGTTGTTGTGTGGGGTGAAGGATGTGAGTGAGAGGGAGAGATGCGAGAGAGATAAAGAAAAAGATTTGAAGTGAAGTGAGGTTAACTCCTATCATCTTCACTCAACATTAAATGCAAGTCATGGCACATCCATCATGCCTCCTCTCTCTCTCTCTAGCCACAAGTCAACCCCAATCTAATCCAATTTTTAACAAATCTAAACCCTTAATTAACCCACTTAACATAACCAGAAGGTTTAAGCCACCATGGTCATCTAAGCATGGTTCAACCCTAGGCTACCATGAATCCAAAACATGAAACAAGTGTGACAAGTGTGGAAATGTCATGTGCACATTTTGCACAAAAAGCCAAAAGTCCAATTAGCGATTTTTAATCACGATTAACACTAAAATAGCATATACTTAACCATAAAAACTTATAAATGGCATATTTCCACAAAATACCCTATTTTAGAATTTCCATAATTTTTTCTTCAGAATTTCCCCATTTATCGGTATTTAATTATACCGAAATATTAAAATATTCATTAAAATTTAATATTAAATTATGAAAATTCCCAAAAATAATATTTTATTTTTTTGAAATGTTACACCATCTCTCTCATAACTCCGAACGGTATCCTCTGGATATCCGTCGAGTTTCCATACAATCACCGGTAGGTAGTGCTCCCCTGCCAGGCTCATCGTCATCCCCACAAAACCACTCTCGCCCCGGGGTACCTCACCGGGTCCACCATGTACCCGCAGACGGTTCCACCACTCCTCGAATCGGGTCTCGAACACCAACTCAGAACCAAGAAAACATCATGGTGGACGCTACTCATCATATCAAGAAAAACCGCATCTTTCTTTTTTAAAATAATCATAAGTTTATAATAATTCACATGCGGTTTCCTAAATCCAGAAATTTCATTAAAGATCCGAAATCTCAAAATCATGAGTCAGTGAACAGAGAATATCGGCATAAAGCCCCACGATATTGCATAACAGAATGAATGCATAAATTCATGAAGTATCTGAGTAAGAAATGCAATAACTAAACTAGCATATGAAGGCAAGCGGACTAGTATTATGTTGAAACTACCAGCTAGCAATGTATACCAATGAAGTAATGTTTTCTAATGTGTCCGTGACATGGAAATTACCGATTATGATGTGTGTCAGCCGGCAAGCGAGTGTACGTGGAGCATACGCATCATCGGTAACGGTGCTGGTGTCCTGACAACAGGGGTTCATAATAACTAAAGAAAGCACATGTATAAGCATACAATGCGATGAGAACAACATGAATATGCGAAAATTATGTAGCAACCGCAACATATAAGAATACACATTTCCATATACGAGTCATACTGTTTTTGGTGTTTTAAATAGCACGAATCGTGGTTTTAGAAAAATAGGGGCTACGGGGTCTTTGAGAAAAGATACGTCTTTTAAAAAATCCTTAGTATCCCTCGGCCCGTCTTTAAAAATAGTCACGATTCATTAGTTTTGAAAATAAGTATGACTCGAGCCCAGTCTAGCATCTATCTAAACATCTGCAGGACTAAACTAAGAGACCAGTCGAAAGGGTAAGGAAATCCTCCTAATGTACGAGTCGATATATCTAGTAGTCGACAATCCTGCCTCAATAGCGTCACGTACGGTAAAAATACATAATACGACATCCTCGAGTCACGAGTGCGAATCAATCATCATATCTATATCTCGTACGGTAAAATCCATCATACGATATCCTAAAATCGGGGTACGGGTCAAATATCTTATGTACCTCATTATTCACATAGTATCATTATCATAAAATCATGAATTAGGGGTACCGTTCAAATTTTCTAGCACATCCCAATATCATCAAACATATATCCACGCGTGTATAAAAAAACTTCGCCCATCGATCCACTATAATATTATGTCGTATCATATCACGACCCAATCACATATCGCAATCTCACGGCACCATGCCCGATCATATCGGCTCCTTTCCAAGTATCATATACTGGGCTCATCATCCGTGTATACGTACACACACACACACACACCAACGCATCCACACATATATATATATACATATAAACATATACACCAAAATCATATCACGTGTGTGCAGGTGCGTGCGTGGCAACCTTTACTCTAGGGTTTCGCGACTAAGAAACTAAACTACAAGCACTTTCTTCCAATTACGTTAAACTAACCCATGGTCTCCTAAAGCCTTCCTTGCTAATTAATCATGTCTCACAATACGCATATTTATATACATAACATATTCACATGTTACACTACGAAACTGCGGGGGTGCTATACGCCATCCACCCGACTTCCTCCGTAGATATACATCAACTCACCTTGATCCTTACTTGCTGAAGTCGTGTCTCCATGCTCTTCCTTGTTATCCGAAGTCCACGTGAAGGTGCCTACACATATAAACACATAGTATCGTAAACAGAAATCGCGCACGAAAACCAAAACGGCATACGAATCACATACAGGTTAAAACCTATGGTCTACTCATGCAAAAGAACCAAATAACCCTCGACATCGACGTACAAACGCCAATCGATCAAGATAAAACACAATATCCAAAATTCAAGTCATTAAAAGTCACAAACCAAAACAGCAACACAAGAAAAAGGTTCCAGATTTTTTGTCAGGTGAAATTAGGCTAAACAAGGAATACAGTGGGGTAGTATATGGGGTATGTGAGCTACAGAACCAATCCTAACTCCAATACCCACGAATGACCCGGCGAGATCACCTAAAAATCCGGCCTGCTCGGCCCTGGTTGTTAGGTTTGGGTTCGTATTCTCAGGGTGGTTTTCTAGTGCTCAAACTAGGTGAATAGGGTTGCTAATTTTTCCTGTAAAGGTCTCAGGTCACTCCAGATTTCCTGTAGGCACAAATTATTCACAAAAACGACATTTCAAACACCTAATGTCTATGTCTTGGGGTCTCAAATTCACTTGGTGCGGGATCTTAACACTAAAGGGGCTGTAGTCATCAATTACACTCACTTGCACCATCACAACTCAAGAATCTCCTAAGTCTCATCTAGAAAATTCCAAAGATCACAAATCCTCACTTAATAAATTCTAAACTTAAATAGAAGCTAAAGGAAATCAATTACTACACTAATGGTGAAATAAATACCTCATTTGGCAACTCAAGAAAATTCTTGAGTTGCCCCAAGTGCTTAGAATCCTAACTTGCTTGGTCCACCATACTTGTAGTGAGCTTGTGCACAATTTTAATGAAGGGAATGCAAGGTTTTGATGTGGATTTGGGAGTGTAGTGAGGAGGTAGAGGAGGTGGAGGGAGAGGGTAGCCATGGTGAAGAGAAGGAGAAGGAGAAGGAAAATGATGAAGATGGAATGAAGAAACAATGAGCCATGGTCCAAAGACCCCCCACCCCCCTCTCCCTCTCTCTCGCCCATACCCCTTTCCATGCCACATTCTTTATTCTTTTCTTTTCTAACAAAATACAAGACCATGCACAATTAAGGATTTAAGCAATGTTTCCAAAAATGTAACAAGTGTTTGCAGTATGACATGGTGTATGTCACATACATAATCAAACTTAATGCATAATTAGTAATTTTTTTATTATGTTTAGCCGTAAACTTGTATGTAATTAATTATATAATAATTCATAAAATGTCTAAATCTCATATATTCTTTCAAAATCAATGTTCATACTAGTTCCCCAAATATTTTCCAATTTATCGGTATATAATTATACCATATCATTTAAAACTTGTCTCCCTACTTTAAAATATTCATAATATTCCTTATTTGATTTATTTAAATTCCCAAATATAATATTTTATTTTCTTGAAATGTTACAATCTTTCCTCTTTAAATAAATTTGGTCTCCGAATTTAAATTTAATTTTCCCCCAAATACTAAAACATTTCAGCAAAACACTCAAATTGTCGGGGCTCCGAAATCTTAAATACTTAAGACACATCTTAGCGCAATGAATGCGCATGAAAAACGAGTATATAACTCAAAATCAAAACTCTGTCAAGCATCACGCAATCATCGAAGTTATGGTGAAGATACCAATGTTCAAGTCCAATACGAAAACCAACATGATATACTCAAAACTATAACATGTACATAGTACGCATCATTTTAAACTCGTCAAAACATCTGAAAAGAAATGCATGCCAAACCTTTTTCAATTCGTTGTGCGATGCGCGCATCATGGCACAAGTAGCGGACGTTTATTGTAAGAAAAATAACTATATATATATATATCCTTTGTTTAACATACACGTCCCGCCGTTTTGAAAATAATTTAGAAGGGTTTCCTTTGTAAAATGTTTCGTGTCATCTCGGACACATAGGAAAAAATATTGAGACTGTAGCTCATTTTTGGAAATCCCTTCGGTAACCATCGATGCATGCAAAACACTTAGGTACTGTTCTCAGAACAGTCCTGCTCGGTTACTGACCAATTAGTGAATATCATAAAAGCGTACTGCGCAAAGGAAATCATACTCAATAGTATATGTAATAATGCCACGTGCGTCTGGTGCGCACAGAAATCGAAATCAATGAATGTGCCATACATGTGCATAGAAACAAAATCTAAGTGCAACGGATGTGCACGAAAACACCTGTCAAGGGCAACGGGTGTGCCTGACAACAATATCAGGTGCATCTGATATGCACGAAGAATCCCAATTTAGTGCATCTGGTGTGCACCAAAATCGCATCAAGCGTGCCAAGTATGCACAAGAATCCAAATCAAGTGCACAAGGTGCACGAAAACACATATCGAATATCACAATCGAAATCGACGGTATACAACATATATCAATCCAAATCAGGTATACCGTGGTATAAAATCTGACAACCACGTGCAAAAAATTGAATCAAAGTACTAAAAGTGCATGAAAACTACACCGAAGGCACAAGTCACATCACACACATACCATAAGCATGGAATCAAAATAAAGCATCTCGAACGACATTAAATCGAAATCGAGTGCAACTGTGGTGCACGAAAACTCAATCATGTAAATAAATCGCCCAAAATACCGAAATCCAAAATGATGGATACATGATATTCGAATCACCAAATCGCAAATCATAAACACTGTCGTCGATATGCCCTTCCTTCAAAGTCGAGAAGGTGTCGGTGTATCCGAAGCTAGCAGAGCAAGATATCTACTTGCCTCCTGTTCATGGTCTGGCGCCTTGTGCCCTTAGGCTCCCGTCTCTCACTGCGGATTTCCAGTTACATAACTCCTCGGCTCAACGGTCCAATATGGAAATGATGACGGAAACAGTTCCGCTCTGGCACCTCCTCTAAAAATCTCCGGCCAACTATCATGGTCCTTCATAACATGTCTCGTCGACGATGCCGAACTCTGGCCTACTGGGTGTGCGCGATACGACCGATCCTAGTCCAAGTCTTCTCATGTAGTATTCGAGAAAGATTCTGTCGGGTCTCTCCCAAATCTCATTTCTGCCGAACTGCCCGGAAGTTATCACCCATTACTAAATCTATTTCTTATTCCGGAATAGCTGCATACTCATCACGACTTCTTCTAAAAGATATATCCATATTCAACGCTTCTGCATGTGTATCGTATCTATGATGTCAACGGAGTGGAACGTCATCTCGTCGAAATCTCGTATGAATCTCTTACTCCACTTTTCTCTAATGTGGACCGATTCAGACTCGTCTCCTCGTAGCTGTATGGATTGCGCTACAAACAGCTATACTCATATCTGGAGTCTCCCTTCCGAAACTACGAACTCGAAAGCTCAATATCTTGTGGTAGGTATCTGGCTAACTACGCCGTCGGAAACTCTTCCAAATCGTCGGAGGCATACTCTTCATTCGTCTGTTTTCTATCGACTCTCAACGTGCGTTTGTGAGGTTCTTTTCTAGCTAAAGCTAGCAAATCCAGCGATCTCGCATCGGGGTATCCAAACAAACCACATGTCCTAGTCATTCCTCCATGGGTGACTAGAGATCTTCTATCATATCCCTAAGTACAAACTCGTGCTGCAATAGCTTCAAACATCTAGGGCGATATCTTGTCAGTCGCAGCAACAATTGGCTCATTCGTCCGCATGCTAAACAATGCCTCAATCCTCAAGAATAGACGATACATTAATGGTCATCACATTCTAGCCGACCTCTAGCAGTGGCCCAATCCTCTGGTGCTGATCTGAACGTTCGAGAAATCATAGTAAAAACAATCCATCAAAATACTCATGTTAGGAAAAACACAAAAAACGACACATCAATACAATCGTGTGTCACCGGAATTATACCCTGGTCAGCCCTCATCCAAGACGAGCTCATGCTGACCGCAACTCTAGCCGCAACTCTCTCTGCCCGTGCAACCATGGTAACAGAAACCACCATCCGACATCGATAAAGATATATCAAAGGAATGAATAGAATACGGTGCAAAGAAAAGTACATCATAAGGCTTCTTAAGAGGAGTAGCTTATCGTAAGTATGCCGCAGAACATACACACGGTACGTCACTCTACTTAAGTCACCTACACCATCAACCAAGGTCAACCTACGCGACGAAAGTTCGGGTCTAATACCCCCTCGACCAAGTCTAAGTTCCGTAAGGTCAAGCCTAGGTTCCGAATATATATATATATATACACACGCCTTAGACTCCGCATAGTCAAACCTAGACTCAAACTAAGGTTAAGCCTAGCGCTCTGATACCAACTTTGTCACAATCCGAAGGTACGGAACGCGACTGGCACATAAATTACGAAGCGTCTAGAGGCATAACGTAATCTAAGTAAGCCAAAGCCCAGAAATCTAAACCATTTTTAATGAAAAGAGTAAAGGAAAACTTGTTTAAAGCAAGTAGTTTTAACAAAATAAGTGGCATTAAATATTTAAAAGCAACATCATATTTTCCCGAAAATTTCGGCAGAGTCTCCTTTGTAAATACTAGCCCCAAATGGGTACAAACATGAATATACATAAGTAATGAATATGTTAGTGTATATGCCCTAGGGCTATTATTGTATCATACTAGGTTGTATATTACTTAATGGAAGCTTGGGATATTCACAATTGTATATAACAGACTTGCTAAATATGGTAGTATGCTACTTGGTTTGAGTCTACTTTAATATGTGCATATGTTTCTTGTAACGTATCACTTATACATATTAGTAGAGCCCATAGGATCTTTGCTTGATTACCAGCGTCGTGATGGCAGTCACACTAGTGGGGGCTGGGTAGTCTGTAAGCAACATCCTATACAGGTCCTTGGTCGTTGGATTATCGAGATAGGGCATCGATATTCCGGAGTAGACTAAGTGTATACGCTTCTCATCCCAGTTGGGGAGATGGTCTGTCCCACAGCCATCAGTACGTCGTCCTAGAGATAGTATACAGGTGCTCGTTAGGTTACGGGTACACCGGACATGACTCGCCAGGGAACTGATTGGTGGGTATTATACCCATCGTCAGTTAACAGTTCCCAGGTGACATGAGTATAGCATAGTCCTGTTAGTGTATATGCCCTAGAGGCCATTACTGTATCATACTAGTTTGTATATTACTTAATGGAAGCTTGGGATATTCACCTTGTATATACAATCTTGCTCAAAATAGTAGTATGCTACTTGGTTTGTTTCTACTTCAATGTGTACATGTGTTTATTTTTGTATATCGCCTATACACATTAGTAGAGCCCTTAGGATCTTTGCTTGATTACCAGCGATATGATGGCCGTCACACTAGTGGGGCTGGGTAATCTATAAGCACATCCTTATGCAGGTCCCTGGTCGCAGGACTATCGAGACAGGGCATCGAAACTCCGGAGTAGACTAGCGTGTGCGCTTCTCATCCCAGTGTGGGAGATGGTCTGTCCCACAGCCATCAGTACGTCGTACTTGAGAGAGTATGCGGGTGATCGTTGGGTTACGAGTACACTGGACAGGACTCGTCGAGAACTGACTAGTTGGTATTATGCCTATCGTCAGTTATCAGTTCCCAGGTGACATGAGTACAGCTTAGTCCGCTGACTTGACACTGTCACTTCGCCTCGAGTGTGTTCCCACTGCACTTTGATTACTACCCTACCACGGCTCAAAGGAGTCGTGCAAACAGGTAGTAGTTGGGTGCAGTCCCGAAGCACTTGGAGGCAGTGACGGTTAGACAGGATTCGTCTCTCCCGGTATTGGGGGTTGACATCGCGCTGTGTCTAGGAGAGCCATTATACGAGTAGTTCCTGGCCAGGGCAAACGAGATATACTGGTAGGCTTCCAGTGTTATCTCAGGGTGTTTTGGGCTTCGCTCCGGCACGACTTGTACCGCTTTTGGGGGACTGACGTTTACCGCCCCCTAGGCCCGCCATGCGATGTATCAGACGAACAGACCGGACTGTACGGAGATTGTCACATTCAGGCTCAGTAGGAGTTCAGATAGGTTTCACCTCGTCAGTCTTCTTGTCGGCTTCTACCTGGGGACTGTTACGCACAGCTAGTGCCGCTTGCGGTCTGTGGTTAAACCCACTGCCAGCGTAGGGTCGAGTCTTTAGAGTCCCACACAGAAAGCTATTCGCCTTTAGGCAAAAGAGTAGAGGTCGCATGGTTTTGCGGCAGGTCGCATGGTTTTGCGACAGGGTTCGGTCACATCCATGCACTTGTGCACCTACAGTGTCCGGACAGTTTACACTAGAGGGCTTTGGTTTAAGCCAGATCCTAGTGTACCTTTTGGGATTGGATTTATCCAGTTTGCATTCGTATTCCTCGGAACGCGGATGCGGGTGTGTATGCACAGTTGACAGGGAGGCAGAGGCAGCGGATTCTCATTAGGGTTGTTGACAGTTGACCGTTGACTATTTGACTTTTTGCTCAACCCTAATGAGAATATGATATATGATTAACTATTATATTAATTAAGTATTATGGTGACATGGTTGTTGACTTTTGTTGACTTTGTTGACTTGTTGACTTTTGTTGACTTGTTGATTTTGTTGACCGGTTGACTAGGCTTGACTAGTTGACCATCATGATAACCATAGCCATCATTTCATGGCAAAGACTTTTGCTTGCTTGCTCATTTGTGCAAAATGAGTGCATGAAATGATATTGTTATGGTTTCTTCAACCATCGCATAAGACTTTTTTTGGTATGATGAGTTATCATAACTTTGGATTATGAGAGGGTGAGAGACAAAAGAGTTGCTCATTCTTTCTTGCTCATTCTCTCTCTTGTTCTTGAGCTCTCTTGTTTTGCTCTCACCATCTTCCTCTTGCTCCCTCTCTTGACTCTATGGTTCTCTTGTCTCATGAGCTGAGAATCAAGAACCATAGATAAAATCCCATACAAACTCTTCTCTACTCACTCTAGTTCACAAGGTTTAGCAAACCGAGTGAACTAGTTTCTTCAAAGAACGAAGAAGGAGCCAAAGGTTGGAGCTTTCAGGTGGATCTATCTTCGGCGTACGGAGACGACGGGAAGAAGCCAATCCGGACCACCATCGGAGTTTGAAGACGAAGGAGTTCAAGACAAGCAAGGTATAACCCCCTAACCGAGTAGCTAGAAACTCGTAGTTAGGTTGTTAGATAGATGTTTAACCAAGATCCGGGTTTTAGGTCCATGTTACCACTTCTATAAAAATCGTTTTTTACCAAATTCCGCATTCCCGAAAGTACCGGGAGAGGTAGCATGGACTTACAGTGGTATCAGAGCCTAGTTAAACTCTATCTAACATGTTAGCAAGTAACTAGAAGATCGATCAAAGAAAAAGTCCCGAAAACGAACCCCGAAATTCGAACTTTCTGTCGATTTTTTTACTGTTCAAAAGTTGATTATTTCAACACCTAAAATCGGCTCAGGCTTTTGTGTGAATAACCACCAAAGATGGTCCCACGATCGAGTCAAAGCGCCGCGGAAACGCGGCGTGAGCACGCTCCCGCCGCGGATCCGCGGCCGAGTTGACTCGGCCGAGGTCGATCTTTGGTGCAGTGTTATTCTGGGGGTATTTTGGGATTTTTGGAATATATATTTTCTGCCCAGATTTTCCAGAACGAAAATGTTAATTTTGGGGTCCCGAAAATCCGTATTTTTGATCGAACTTCTAAAAGACTTAAGCTAACGGGTTTTTCTGTAATGTGATATTTGTATTGAACGTCTACTAATCGCTATATGTCGATTAGTGGGGGTTATACAAATCTGTGATCTGTAATGTTGCTGGAATGTGTATATGAATATGTTGGATTGTCGCGGGTGAATAGCCGGGGGTTGTGAGACGAGAGTTTTCTTTTCTTTCAATTCATGTAAATTTGTAAATTGATGTAATAATTATTTGTATGGCCGCACAACCGGGTCGGGGTTGTAGCCGTCATTGTATAATTTCTTTTTACTGTTTTTGCTCCTAGGATAGACCCATGGAGGGGTGCACAAACTACCGGGTATGCCGAAGTGTCGAGTGGCCTACTCATGGAGATGAGGGAGGTTGCTACGCTTCGGGTACTTGGCGGGTAGTTTGCCGCACCCGTAGGGGTCTTGGGTGGGGTATTGGCTATTCACCGCGACCGTGTAATCTGCCTTTCGTTACAGGCTCGTACGAATTGCAGGTTCCTAGTATATCCAATGTGTTCATCTGTGATCTGAAATGTTTATCATTGCAGTATATCTATATATGATATTATTTAGGCGTTGCTTATGTTTTACAGCCGCGCTAGCCCAGCCCCCGCTCTGTCGTTAGTTAAGTAACCTAACGGGTAATGACGGGGCCCCGTGGCGAATGCGAATGGCATAAGCGTACGTCATATTTTGGTTGTTTTCTGCAATGGTAGGATTAAATGATGGGACGCATTAAAAAAACTAATGCAAGAATATCACGCATTAAAAGAACTAATGCAAGAAAATAAACCAAGTAAAAGTCGTTGGAACACTTTCGAAAAACCACTCGGTTCTTTTCAAAACAAACTTTTAAATGCGGAGTTTGAGCCACTCCATTTAAAAGCTATCTCGTTCCATCGACTAAATCAAGTTCACTACGTTCACGGTTTTGCCAAAACCATTCGTAGCCCTCCGTCGTTTCGTATGAATATTCAATATTATTCAAGCTATGTTTGTTGACCTTCGTCAAGGCATAGTGATTGGTAGCTGTTGGGTGTTCATATGTAGCATAGATAGATGCGTTGGTTTGGGACAGTCGTATTACCTTGTTGACCTTCGTCAAGGGTATATACGGGTGGGTTCAAATTAACCTGGATAATGACGGGTAGAACTTGACATGTGACTTATGATTTGTTGACCTTCGTCAAGGTCATAAGAGCATGGGGCAAAAATCCACATCGGGAGTTTCAAAAGAACTGAAACTTGCTAGCGTTGCATACCATTTGGAGTGTGATGATTCTGGTAGTATTCCTTCAGTTTTGTCACGCGATAATATTTGGATCCCGATCCTACTGTGATTATATGCTACTCCTCGGGAAATTTCTCACTTAACGATCAATGCTATAGACCAAGTAGGTGTCTAAAAAGGTGTTAGCGGGGCTACGCCCACAGGGAAAAGAGGTTATTTAATTAAGGAACTTCGTGAAAGCGTTGGAAAACCTCCCTCAAAGTACCGACACCAGCCTGGCCGAACGGTTAAGCAAGTATTGTACGGTGGGATTGATCCTGACTAATTCTTCCTTTTTGGTTTTGAGGAGGGATTCGAGAGACAGTGGGAGCCATCCTGTTTGGACAAATTAAAAACCACTCTAAACTTGCAAGAGCATCATGCTGAGTGTTTTCTTCTATCTCTCTTAATTGCAGCGACCCTGTGACCGCACCTAGGTTACATCTAGATAATAATATGACTGAACCTGACTGTTATGACTGGCAAAGGTCTGTCCAGATGTCCATTGCCTATGACAAGCTGGGACACCTCTTAACTAATCAAATCCCTGCTGTCTCAGGTCCAGTTTCCCCTATCACGGATGTTCACATCCGCAGGACATCGGAAAAGGATTGTGCGAAAGCCAAGTGCCTCGTGTTAGCCTCAGTTAATGGTGCAAACAAAAGGCAGCACGAGAAGATGTACTTAGTTTCTATCTTCCTCCATAACAAAGTTTTATATGGAGAGCAATCTCGTATCGCAAGATATGAGACCTCGAACGAATTGCTTCAAGCGAGGTTGGCTGTCGGGTCATCTGTAGGGGGCAACGTCCTTACAGAGACCAGCTATTTTAAGCTCACGGACCTGGAGACCACGTTGGAGAATGGGTCAAGTACTGACCTAATTCTACAGTCCCCGCCCTCCGCTTATACCCTGAAAGAAACCAGGGAAGAAGAAGGAAAAGGAAGGGCAAAAGTTTCGGGACTGGATATGATTAAAGAGGGATGTTCCTATTGTAACGGTAATGAACTATGGCAGAGAGATTGCAGGGCTTGTAAAGCCAGTAGCCAGAATTCGAAGCATGTTGTGGCTTCGGCTTCGAGTGTGTTTGTGATTGAGAACTGTATGTCAGTTAACCCTACTTCCTGGGTATTGGATACCGGATCAGGATCTCATATCTGTAATTTGTTACAGGCTCTGAGAAACCGTAGGGTTATCAGGAAAGGTGATATGACTCTCAGGATTGCTAACGGAATGAGCATGGATGCTGAATCCGTAGGGGAATATCATCTTGGACTGACAACTGGGCAGATATTGATTTTGCGTAACTGTTTGTATATACCAGATGCGACTTGTAATATCATATCTGTATCCTTACTTTCTAAGGAAGGATATGAATTTACTTTTGTAAGCGATGTAGTACACATCCACCTAAATCAAGTTCTGATTGGGTCAGGTATATTACAGAACGGAATATACGTGTTAAATCAAGCTCAGGTTTTCAGTGTCCAGAACACACTTAAAAGAAAGTCTACGGAAACAAATCAGGCTTTCTTATGGCATTGTAGACTGGGTCACATTAATGAAACACGATTAACTAAGTTACATAAAGAAGGGTACTTGAATCCGTTCGAGTATCAGTCTTATGCCACTTGTGAATCTTGTCTCATGGGAAAGATGACAAAGACTCCGTTCACTGGACGCGGAGAAAGAGCGAGCAAGCTCTTGGGACTCATACACAGTGATGTGTGTGGTCCAATGTCTACATATGCGCGAAGTGGTTATTCATACTTCATTACTTTCACAGATGATTTCTCTAGGTATGGACATGTCTTCTTAATGAAGCACAAATCCGAGGCCTTTAGGAAATTTCAAGAATACAAGAATGAAGTTGAAAACCAAACCGGCAAAAGTATCAAGATTCTATGATCGGATCGAGGTGGAGAATACTTGAGTGCCGAGTTTCTGGGCTACTTAAAAGAGAATGGAATTTTCTCTCAACTTACTCCTCCATACACACCACAACACAACGGTGTATCGGAAAGGCGGAATCGGACCCTATTGGATATGGTTCGTTCCATGATGAGTAAGGCTGAGTTACCGCGATCTTTCTGGGGTTATGCACTAGAAGCAGCTGCATATCTCTTGAACAAGGCTCCAACCAAGACTGTGCCTACCACCCCATATCAGATATGGAGTGGGAAGAAACCCTGTCTTAAGTATCTTAAGGTATGGGGATGTCCAGCTTTTGTAAAAAAGCAGCATGCGGACAAGCTCGAGGCACGCTCAGTACTGTGTAAGTTTGTGGGATACCCAAAGAACTCCAGAGGGTATCTTTTCTATTCCGCAGAAGAACAAAAAGTTTTTGTTTCTCCGCATGCCCACTTCTTGGAAACTGAATTTTTGGAAAATCAGATAAGTGGGGGCGCAATAGAACTGGAAGAAATTCCAGAACCACAAGCTGTTACTGAAAGCTTGGATGAACCAGACGTTTCAGGAGAACCGGACATTCCTACGCCGCTCCGCAGGAGTAATAGGCAGTCTCATCCGCCCGAAAGATACTACGGTTTTCTCATAGACGGGGATAGAGAGGATTGCATCATAGATTATGATGAGCCTACTAGCTTCGAGCAAGCCATTCAGAGCGGTGACTCGGTAAAATGGCTGGATGCAATGCGGACCGAGATGGAGTCCATGTACACCAACAAAGTTTGGACTTTGGACTTTGCTCCAGAAGGGGTAAAACCCGTAGGCTGCAAATGGATCTTCAGAAAGAAGATTGGTGTAGATGGGCAGGTTGAAACTTATAAAGCTAGGCTCGTTGCAAAGGGTTTTCGTCAAAGACCTGGTTTGGACTATGACGAGACTTTTTCTCCGGTAGCCATGCTTAAATCCATTCGGACCCTTCTTGCCATTGCTGCCTTCCACGATTATGAGATCTGGCAGATGGACGTAAAGACGGCTTTCCTAAATGGAAATTTGGAAGAGTGCGTCTATATGGATAAGCCAGAGGGATTCATTCAGAGTGGGAGCAGCGGTAAAGTGTGCAAGTTGCTCAAGTCCATCTATGGACTTAAGCAGGCATCGCGGAGTTGGAACATCTGCTTTGATGATACTGTCAAATAATTCGACTTTGTCAAAAACCCAGATGAACCATGCATTTACAGTAAGATTGTAGGGAGAAATGTGGTATTCCTCGTCTTGTACGTCGATGACATTCTCCTAATAGGAAATGATATCCCTATGCTACAGTCAGTCAAAGGATTCTTGTCACAGAGGTTCTCCATGAAGGACCTGGGCGATGCCAACTACATTCTGGGGATCCAGATCTATCGTGATAGATCTAAGAGGATGTTGGGACTTTCACAGTCAAGGTACATCGACACCATACTGAAACGATTCAGTATGGAAGATTCCAAGCGCGGTAATCTACCGGCTTGTCACGGGATCACCCTCTCCAAAGAGATGTCTCCCAAGACTGATTTGGAAAGGGATCGCATGTCTTTATACCCTACACTTCTGCGGTAGGCTCTATAATGTATGCGATGTTATGTACCAGACCAGATGTAGCATACGCATTGAGCGTTGTAAGCTGGTATCAGTCGGACCCTGGGGAGAAACACTGGATAGCGGTAAGGAACATTCTCAAGTACCTGAGAAGGACTAAGGAGATGTTCTTGGTGTATGGCGGAAAAGACCTCCAGATCGAGGCCTTTGCTGACACCAGCTTCCAGAGTGACAAGGATGACTCCAAGTCCATGTCGGGTTATGTCTTTACCCTCAATGGAGGGGCGGTTTGCTGGAAGAGTTCCAAGCAGGAAACCGTTGCTGACTCAACCATGGAAGCGGAGTACATAGCTGCTTGCGATGCCGCAAAGGAAGCTGTCTGGATGAAGAAGTTCCTCACGGAACTTCAGGTGGTTCCTACCAGTGTTGATCCAATACCGCTGTATTGTGACAACAACGGCGCTATAGCTTTAGCGAAGGAACCCAGGTCCCATCAGAAGTCCAGGCACATTTTGAGGCGGTTCCACCTGATCAGGGAGATCATTGATCGCCACGAGATCGAGGTAAAGAGAGTAAATTCAGAAGATAACACTGCAGATCCATTCACCAAGGCCCTGCCCCAGACTCAGTTCGAGCGGTTGATCGAGATGATAGGTCTTCGATACGCCAGTACATGGCCTTACTGCAAGTGGGAGATTGTTAGTGTATATGCCCTAGAGGCCATTACTGTATCATACTAGTTTGTATATTACTTAATGGAAGCTTGGGATATTCACCTTGTATATACAATCTTGCTCAAAATAGTAGTATGCTACTTGGTTTGTTTCTACTTCAATGTGTACATGTGTTTATTTTTGTATATCGCCTATACACATTAGTAGAGCCCTTAGGATCTTTGCTTGATTACCAGCGATGTGATGGCCGTCACACTAGTGGGGCTGGGTAATCTATAAGCACATCCTTATGCAGGTCCCTGGTCACAGGACTATCGAGACAGGGCATCGATACTCCGGAGTAGACTAGCGTGTGCGCTTCTCATCCCAGTGTGGAAGATGGTCTGTCCCACAGCCATCAGTACGTCGTACTTGAGAGAGTATGCGGGTGCTCGTTGGGTTACGAGTACACTGGACAGGACTCGTCGGGAACTGACTAGTTGGTATTATGCCTATCATCAGTTATCAGTTCCCAGGTGACATGAGTACAGCTTAGTCCGCTGACTTGACACTGTCACTTCGCCTCGAGTGTGTTCCCACTGCACTTTGATTACTACCCTACCACGGCTCAAAGAAGTCGTGCAAACAGGTAGTAGTTGGGTGCAGTCCCGAAGCACTTGGAGGCAGTGACGGTTAGACAGGATTCGTCTCTCCCGGTATTGGGGGTTGACATCACGCTGTGTCTAGGAGAGCCATTACACGAGTAGTCCCTGGCCAGGGCAAACGAGATATACTGGTAGGCTTCCAGTGTTATCTCAGGGTGTTTTGGGCTTCGCTCCGGCACGACTTGTACCGCTTTTGGGGGATTGACGTTTACCGCCCCCTAGGCCCGCCATGCGATGTATCATACGAACAGACCGGACTGTACGGAGATTTTCACATTCAGGCTCAGTAGGAGTTCAGATGGGTTTCACCTCGTCAGTCTTCTTATCGGCTTCTACCTGGGGACCATTACGCACAGCTAGTGCCTCTTGCGGTCTGTGGTTAAACCCACTGCCAGTGTAGGGTCGAGTCTTTAGAGTCCCACACAGAAAGCTATTCGCCTTTAGGCAAAAGAGTAGAGGTCGCATGGTTTTGCGGCAGGTCGCATGGTTTTGCGACAAGGTTCGGTCACATCCGTGCACTTGTGCACGTACAGTGTCCGGACAGTTTACACTAGAGAGCTTTGGTTTAAGCCAGATCCTAGTGTACCTTTTGGGATTGGATTTATCCAGTTTGCATTCGTGTTCCTCGGAACGCGGATGCGGCTGTGTATGCACAGTTGACAGGGAGGCACAGGCAGCGGATTCTCATTAGGGTTGTTGACAGTTGACCGTTGACTATTTGACTTTTTGCTCAACCCTAATGAGAATATGATATGTGATTAACTATTATATTAATTAAGTATTATGGTGACATGGTTGTTGACTTTGTTGACTTGTTGACTTTTGTTGACTTGTTGACTTTGTTGACCGGTTGACTATGCTTGACTAGTTGACCATCATGATAACCATAGCCATCATTTCATGGCAAAGACTTTTGCTTGCTTGCTCATTTGTGCAAAATGAGTGCATGAAATGATATGGTTATGGTTGCTTCAACCATCACATAAGACTTTTTTTGGTATGATGAGTTATCATGACTTTGGATTATGAGAGGGTGAGAGACAAAAGAGTTGCTCATTCTTTCTTGCTCATTCTCTCTCTTGTTCTTGAGCTCTCTTGTTTTGCTCTCACCATCTTCCTCTTGCTCCCTCTCTTGACTCTATGGTTCTCTTGTCTCATGAGTTGAGAATCAAGAACCATAGATAAAATCCCATACAAACTCTTCTCTACTCACTTTAGTTCATAAGGTTTAGCAAACCGAGTGAACTAGTTTCTTCAAAGAACGAAGAAGGAGCCAAAGGTTGGAGCTTTCAGGTGGATCTATCTTCGGCGTACGGAGACGACGGGAAGAAGCCAATCCGGACCACCATCGGAGTTTGAAGACGAAGGAGTTCAAGACAAGCAAGGTATAACCCCCTAACCGAGTAGCTAGAAACTCGTAGTTAGGTTGTTAGATAGATGTTTAACCAAGATCCGGGTTTTAGGTCTATGTTACCACCTCTATAAAAATCGTTTTTTACCAAATTCCGCATTCCCGAAAGTACCGGGAGAGGTAGCATGGACTTACAAGTCCGCAGACTTGACACTGCTACTTCGCCTCGAGTGTGTCCCACTGTTCTTAGATTTCTACCCTACCACGGCTCAAAGGAGTCGTGCAAACAGGTAGCAGTTGGGTGCAGTCCCGAGCACTTGGAGGCAGTGGCGGTTAGATAGGATTTGTCTCTCCCGGTATTGGGAGTTGATATCGCACTGTGTCAGAGAGCCATTACGCAAAGTCCCTGGCCAGGGCAAGAAAGATATACTGGTAGGTTCCAGTAGCTTCTCAGGGTGTAATGGGCTTCGCTCCGACATGACTTATACAGCTATTAGGGGACTGACGCTTGCCGCCCCCTAGGCTTGATATGCGATAGTCTTAGACGAACAGACCGGACTGTACGGAGATTGTCACATCAGGCTCAGTAGGAGTTCAGATGGTTTTCCTCATCGGCCTTCTTATCGACATCTACCTGGGGACCGTTACGTACAGCTAGTGCCGCTTGCGGTCTGTGGTTAAACCCACTGCCAGCATAGTGTCGAGTCTTTAGAGTCCCATACAGAGAGTTTCCCTACTCCAGGCGAAACGATATAGAGGTCGTATGGTTTTACGACAAGGGTTCGGACGCATACGTGTGTTTACGCACGTACGACTTTTCGGACTGTTTTTACTAGTCGGCTTTGGTTTAAGCCAGAATCTAGTATCGGGTTATTGGATTTATACAGTCTAAAGTGTAAGTCTACGCTAGCGCCCCGGCAGTCTACAGACGCCAAATGCGGAACAAAAAACTTTTAACTGGCGCTATCGTATACTTTAACCCGGATCTGCCATTATTGCTAAACTAACAAACTATAAAGAGTGTAGAAAGATTGTACCGAACGATCCGAGTCCTTCGTTCTTCAACCATCATCCCACGCTCCGTTGCGGCTGCTCCGATCTCGTCGATCTCCGATATCCTCGTCGAGGTGGCACTACATCACCGATTCTTTAAACGGGCTCCCGCCTCTGACTCGAGGCAACTCGATCGTCAAGTTTGCTAAAAGAGACGACCAAGAATGATGTAGAGAATGAGTAGATGACTTTGTCTCACTTCGTCCAAATCCGTGGACGATCGGTTAATGAAGTTGCCGTGGAAATCGGGTGATGGAATGAAATGAACTGTAAAATTCCATACACCCCGAATACTATCATAATCTTTTCTAGTCAAAATGAAACATCAAGTGAGAGTGAATGAGAGAGGAGGCCATCCATTCATATATGAAGGAGGAGGGTGAGTGTAGGAGCAAGTGGTGACCTTAAGAAAGCTTCTCACTTCAAAAGATCAAGAAGAAAATATCCTTAAGTAAACAAAAAGCTTTAATGATAATGCATGATTCACAAACCTAGTCATCATGCATTAATGAACCATTAAAGCAACCAATGAAAAACCAACACCAATTAATCCTAGTCACCTCATCTAGAACCTTCTAGAAACTTCTAGAAGCACTGACTCACCATATCTGAAGAAAAGATAAATCCGTCTTTAACCGAATGTTAAAAGACGGCTGATAGAAAACTGGAAACTGGCAACTTCCAAAAGTGATCCTGAAACGACTTTCAGGAAAACCCCGAAACTGTATAAATATACCCGCATTTGTATTACGACCGAATACAAATGCAACTGAGACAAAGATATTATACCTACTCAATATAATACTCGGATCCGGCTTAAACCAAAGCCGACCAGTATTATCTGCCCGAAAAATAACACGTGCGTAAACGCACGTGCATTTTCCGAACCCTGCCATAAAACCATACGGCCTCTACAACGTTTCGCCCGAACTTGGGAAACTGTCTGTGGGGGACTCTAATGACTCGTCAGCACCCTGGCAGTGGGTTTAACCACAAACCGTCAGCGGCACTAGCTATGCGTAACGGCTGCCCACGGACTGACCTCAAGGGAGGCCGATGAGCACACTTAAGGGAGGCCGATGAGTGAACTCATCCAGAAACCCTACTGAGCCTAACAGTGACAATGTATATACAGTCCGGTCCGTTCGTCAATGAGTATCGCATATCTGCCTAGGGGGCTAGCAACGTCAGACCTCCAATAGCAGTATAAGTCGTGTCGGAGTGAAGCCCAATACACCCTGAGATACTACTGGAGTACCTACCAGTAAATCTCCTACCATGGCCATGGATTTGTGTAATGGCTCTCCTAGACACAGCACGACCTCGCCCCCAATACCGGGAGAGACGAATCCCCTGCCGATCCGCTCACGTGCCTCCATATGGCTCGGGACTGTACCCAAAAGCTACCTGTTTGCACGACTCCTTTGAGCCGTGGTAGGGTAGAAATCAAAGCACAGTGGGAACTCACACGAGACAAATGACGACCTCAGGTCGATGAACTAACCTGTACACATGTCACCAGGGAACTGCTATCTGACGGTAGATATAATACTAACTAGCAGATTCCCGGCGAGTCCTGTCCGGTGTACTCATAACCCAATGAGCACCTGTATACATCTTAGGTGATCCAACTGACACCAGTGGCTTGTGAGACCGGCCACCGCCCCTCGTCGGGGTCTCGACTGTACACACTAGTCTACTCCGGAGTATCGATGCCCTGTCTCGAAACTCCCACGACTAGGGACCACAATTAAGGATATGCATATAAACTACCCAACTCTCACATATATGATCGCCATCATACTGTTGGTAGTAAAGCAAGATCCTAAGGGCTCTATCAAAGTGTAACATGCAATCAGTCACCTGAACATGTACACGACTGATAAAGGCAAACCAGATAGCATACTATCATCTCGAGTAAGACTGTGCTACCGGGATAGGTCCTCCGCAATCATTGCAATCACGTACCTGCGATCCAATAATTGACTATGAGGGCACTATCTCCAACAATCTCCCACTTGCACTCAAGGCTAATATTGCGATGTCGACTACTCACAGCCCGTGTGAAACCGAACATCCAACTCCTCTACTAATCAGTTTCACAAAGCCCGTTTGTAAAACTATTGTGTTCGAGAAATAGCCTCAGTGAGTGGATCCGCCTAGAAGTATCTTTCTATATCTCTCTTAATCTCAAGTTCGCGGAGAAAACCATCTCCCGAATTGAGTAATACCTGTCTTAGAACTTGTCTGGATATCTGATGGGACCTTAGTTCATAAATGAACTCCATATCCAAACTTCTTAGACTGAATCGATCACTGAACCTAATCAGTATCGGGCACCAAGCCACCCACAGTATCCTCTGGAACCACCTGTCCATAATACTGTCCCTCGTCAGAGGGAAAACTAAAACTCTGACAATCACTCTGTCATCCATGTCACCTTTGAAGCCTGGAATTATAACCGTCTCCCGAAAGAGGCTGCCGTTATCAAATCCGTAGAACATGTACCAATGTTCTAAAACTGCTTCCTTATGTTTCTCCAGGATTGGATTAATACAAACTTATTGCATCTAGTGCAAAACCAACATTTGGTGTGGTACTTGACATCACATGATTGACTCAATTGCCTAAGCAAGTGATCTGCCAATCATGCACATCCCTCTCCCCTTTAGTCTATACTACACCTTTAGAGAGGGTGACTCCATCACCTGCAGGTACACCACCATGCTAGGAGTCAACTATTCCAAAAACCATTAGAATATCTGTCAAAGTACCCACATTGGGAGACTACCCAAATCCAGATCTAAAACCATAGATCTAGAAACCAGAATGTCAAATATTATATCCATATCCTGTCTGGAGAAACAACTGTGTGACAACCACAGTACAACCGATCGTAGTATAGGAATTTTACTTCCTACTCTGTGTATGTCATCCAGATGCCATGACATCACACCCTACTACCTTCTTAACTGATCCATCCCTTATTCTGATTGAAGTCAAACCCATGACTGTCACATCAAAAATAGATGATCTATCTCCGCTATAACTGCTCTAGTCTATAAATAGACATAAGCTACTTGCCCACCATGCTTCCGTTGCTCCCACTGACTATGACAACCCTCCTACCGGGTCTCATAACTTGGGACAACAATAGTGTCAAGTCTGGGTAGATAAGAACCTCCCTGTCACCGTCCTTGAGGCTACCGGAGTACCTCTCGGGTGTCTGAGGTTATCCACCAAATCTGCGGAGTGGCTATTGGAATGTCAAACTTGATTGAATGTATAGGTCCTATTAAATTTTCCGTAATCGTTCGCGGTTCTGGAATCACTTCCAGTTTTACCATACTCCCACTACTGTTTTCTGAAAAAGATCCATTTTTACTAAAACTGTGGCGAGTCAAGAACAATATCACTATTGATCTTTCAAATGGTAGAATATCAACTCTCGTCATAGCCAGGGTCAACCCACAAACAGCCATTACAGAAACGTGCCCTGAGTTATCCAGTGTCTGGTTTTAATCATAAGCTGGACAACTCCCCGTACCTTAACTTCTTTTAAGGTACGATCCATTCTATATCCAATATAGAAACTTTGGCACTTATTTAATTGGAACCATATTCAATCCATGCATCTGTCTCCAGTGCATATCAACTTAATGGAAAGAGGCTAATCAGCATTACTCAACTTAGGAATCCATCCAATTATGAGTAACCTGAAAGAGAAACACGTTTCTCAAAACCATCACTATCATCTGAATACCAATCACAAGAATCTACATCTTCGATCTCTTTGAAGAATCCCGATACTTGTGATACCTGGTTCTCTACTTTATTCTTATACCCACAACTTCTCAAAACTTAGACCTTGTATTTCTACGAAACACTCGTCTAAATACTAGAGAAGTTATAAGTAAACAGAACATAGTACGAGGACCTACCCCTTTGTCCTGATGGACACTGGACAACATACAATACTCTGTATAAGTCCGCTGAGTTAAACAACTCAAAGCCTGTGCGTCGTAGGTTGAAAACTGTACCCTGGAGATTTCCTCAAATATCACCAATTACAACGAATTCCGATATAATGAGGATAATCACCTAATTCCCAATATCTTACTCCCACTCATCATCTGTAAAACCATACAGATATGAGAATGAAACCTGGTAAATACATACCCTTGGAGTAAGTGTCTAATCGGGAAAACAGTTTTTCCTTAACAATGCACTGAAACATGAAACTGTTTCGTAGGGGTATCCTGGTATTCATAGCAATGCCTTTTCCATAATCCAATTCATGACTTCAACCGTATATTTTATTGCCATCTCTCCAATTCCCTTTATTTTTCTTTAGTCGTTACCTTCTGTACACCATCGTTAGGCTAACTGGTTTTCTTCCTTCCCTACCGTTCGGCACCAGCCTATGGTTTGGAAGAAGACTATCCAGTAAGCATAATAGGTGTACCCTCCTAAACCAAGGAGTACTCACAACTCGAGAGAAGGTGACGATAAAAGACAACTGAATAATACCTTATTCTTTTAAAAGGTGAAATAGGAGCGGCGATGAAGTACGCGGTTTTGGTCGTGAATGATATCAGTCGCAATTTACTTTGCCCTCTTTCTAATCCCTTTATTTTGTCTTTACATATTACCTTCTGCACACCCTACTTAGGCTAATTTGTTTTCTTCATTCCCTACCTTTCGGCACCAGCCTATGGTTTGGAATAAGACTATCCAATAAGCGTAATAGGTGTACTCCCCTAAACCAAGGAGCTCTCGCAACCTGAGAGAAGGTGATAATAAAAGACAACTGAATAAACTAATTCTATTTCTCCTGAACCTGGATCCATCCCCGAAGAAGTCCCTTCGAGTTCGTATATAACCATACGATGGATCTATCCAATGGAAGTGGATATCCGTAGTAATACGGGTGTTCTGAGAAATGCAAAGGGTAAAAGAAGGAGTGGCAATGACTTATGCAACTCAGACAATCCAAAAGCCAGTATTTTAAGAAGGTTCGGTCAACCTGGTCACTGAGTCATAGTCTAGGGTCGATCAAAGGTCGCTGCCAAAGAGAGAGAGAGAAAAGAAACACTCTGCGTGCACTCTATCCTAGATCAGAATGGTCATCACTTTATCTAATCCGGAAACCTCCCACTGTCCTGTCAAATTCTCCTCCAAACCTAAAGAAGAATCAATCGGGATCACCCAAAGAGTAAACCAACTCATCAGTGGGAATCGGGATCCAACTCTCATCGCATGATAACGTGATGGAATGCATCCACGTTACTCATACTCCAGAAGGTATGCGCATACTTGGCAAGTTTCAGTTTCTTTAGAAACTCCCGATATAGTTTTTGCCCCATGCTCTTATAACCTTGGCGTTAGGTCAAAATGTCATAAGTCACATGCCAAGTTCTACCCATCACTATCTTGTTAATTTGAACCCACCTGCACATGCCCTTGGCGTTAGGTCAAAATGGCAGAACGGCTGTCCCAAACTAACTCATCTATCTATGCAACAATTGAATACCCAGCAGCTACCAAACACTATGCCTTGGCGTTAGGTCAAAATACATAGCTTGAATACTACTGAATACCCAAAAGAAGTGACGGAGGGCTACGGCTGGTTTTTGGCGAAAAACCTTTAGCGTAGTGAACTTGATATCGCTGAAGGAACCTGATAGCTTTTTAAAATATAGTGGCGAAAACCTTTTGCTAAAGAGGTCACTCCCGGTAAAGGGATCTCGGCTCTTTCCTCGTGGAATGAGGTGCAGGATATTCCACTGAATACCGCTATGCAAAGCAACTTGTAATCGACTATAGTGAAGTTATTACGCTGACGCAAACTTCTGCCCAAGGGGTCAGTCCCGGTGAAGGGATATCGGCCCTTGCCCCGTCGAATGAGGTGCAGGATATTCCAATGAATACCGCTATGCATAACAAAAGGAAACGTCTTTGTAACAACACTTTTTAAATTGTTCCAACAACTCAAACATGTTTGTTTTACTTTGCGTTGATCAGAATCAACGCAGTCCCATCATTAATCGCACCAGAAAAGAACGAAAATAAAATGTACGTATATGCCATCCGCATTCGTCACTGGGTCCCGTCATCACTCGTTAGGTTACTTAACTAACGACAGAGCGGGGGCTGGACTAGCGCGGGTGTAAAACATATACAACATCTAATAGTATATAAACCAATATACAATAATCGCTCCAGGCGTGATAGTATGCAACATTACAGAAAAGTAATAAGCATCACAGAACAATACAGATATCTGGGATCCCCGAGTTTCACAGAGCCGCTGCTGAAACTCGACGTTCCCCTGTCGTGTGGATAGCCTGTGCAATGAAACCTAGACCCCTACGGGTGCGGCAAGTTACCCGCCAAAACCTGAAGCGAGGCAGTCCCCCACAGCATAGTAATGGAACACCCTGCACTTCACAGAATCCGGTAAATTGAGCACCCCTCCTTGGGTCAACCTGTACCCCCTACGAGTGCGGCGAATAGTCTGCCAATTCTGAAGTGGGGCCCCTCTGCCTCTCAAAGCCATGAGATGCGGACCCGTTGCTTTCCCGAACCCGGCTATCCGTGCACTCCGTTGCGGGGTAAAACCTAGTACAGTAATGAAAAATAGTACAATAGGTACATCGACCGCAACCTGGTCGTGCCCCAAAAGAATATTATACAACAGGCAGTGACGGCTGTCCACAAGTTGGACGCTCGCCCCGCAATATCAAATGTACAAATAAACACAAACTGTACTATCATTGCACACTGCTATCCACCACGACAAATCCGCAACATCACAGCACAACACAGAACATCAACGCGAATGTCACGTTCGCAAACCCGTCTAAAAGAACTATAGCAATCAGACGCGGTTTACCGATCAAATGACATTCCCGGTCGGAGAAATAATGTAAGCACTGTAAACTAACGTGTTTAAATTTCGATCGACCAAAGACCAAAATCAAAAAGTGGGCCCAACTGCTTACTGGTGAACAGTAACAAAACCTGGGCCAAAACTATATATACCAAAAATCCCAAAATCCAACACAAAACCCTCTGACCAAATTTGGGAGCACGTGCTCCCCACCTGGCCGCGGATGCGCGGCCAAACCATGGGTTTGGCCGCCCTTCCGCGGCAGCCTGGAGGGATCACGACCCCAAATTTTGTCGTGGTTCTTAAATATGCCTGCACGGATTTTTAAGATATACAGAAATGAATTTTGAGACCGTTTAAAATTAACAGAAACTGTCGGCTTGGATTTTTGCAGTTTTCGATTTTCGGTCGGATCGATGTTTTAAACGCGTTAGCACAAGTTAGTATAGCAAAATGGTGAGGCTCTGATACCACTGTAAGTCTACGCTAGCGCCCCGGCAGTCTACAGACGCCAAATGCGGAACAAAAAACTTTTAACTGGCGCTATCGTATACTTTAACCCGGATCTTCCATTATTGCTAAACTAACAAACTGTAAAGAGTGTAGAAAGATTGTACCGAACGATCCGAGTCCTTCGTTCTTCAACCATCATCCCACGCTCCGTTGCGGCTGCTCCGATCTCGTCGATCTCCGATATCCTCGTCGAGGTGGCACCACATCACCGATTCTTTAAACGGGCTCCCGCCTCTGACTCGAGGCAACTCGATCGTCAAGTTTGCTAAAAGAGATGACCAAGAATGATGTAGAGAATGAGTAGATGACTTTTTCTCACTTCGTCCAAATCCGTGGACGATCGGTTAATGAAGTTGCCGTGGAAATCGGGTGATGGAATGAAATGAACTGTAAAATTCCATACACCCCGAATACTATCATAATCTTTTCTAGTCAAAATGAAACATCAAGTGAGAGTGAATGAGAGAGGAGGCCATCCATTCATATATGAAGGAGGAGGGTGAGTGTAGGAGCAAGTGGTGACCTTAAGAAAGCTTCTCACTTCAAAAGATCAAGAAGAAAATATCCTTAAGTAAACAAAAAGCTTTAATGATAATGCATGATTCACAAACCTAGTCATCATGCATTAATGAACCATTAAAGCAACCAATGAAAAACCAACACCAATTAATCCTAGTCACCTCATCTAGAACCTTCTAGAAACTTCTAGAAGCACTGACTCACCATATCTGAAGAAAAGATAAATCCGTCTTTAACCGAATGTTAAAAGACGGCTGATAGAAAACTGGAAACTGGCAACTTCCAAAAGTGATCCTGAAACGACTTTCAGGAAAACCCCGAAACTGTATAAATATACCCGCATTTGTATTACGACCGAATACAAATGCAACTGAGACAAAGATATTATACCTACTCAATATAATACTCGGATCCGGCTTAAACCAAAGCCGACCAGTATTATCTGCCCGAAAAATAACACGTGCGTAAACGCACATGCATTTTCCGAACCCTGCCATAAAACCATACGGCCTCTACAACGTTTCGCCCGAACTTGGGAAACTGTCTGTGGGGGACTCTAATGACTCGTCAGCACCCTGGCAGTGGGTTTAACCACAAACCGTCAGCGGCACTAGCTATGCGTAATGGCTGCCCACGGACTGACCTCAAGGGAGGCCGATGAGCACACTCAAGGGAGGCCGATGAGTGAACTCATCCAGAAACCCTACTGAGCCTAACAGTGACAATGTATATACAGTCCGGTCCGTTCGTCAATGAGTATCGCATATCTGCCTAGGGGCTAGCAACGTCAGACCCCCAATAGCAGTATAAGTCGTGTCGGAGTGAAGCCCAATACACCCTGAGATACTACTGGAGTACCTACCAGTAAATCTCCTACCATGGCCATGGATTTGTGTAATGGCTCTCCTAGACACAGCACGACCTCGCCCCCAATACCGGGAGAGACGAATCCCCTGTCGATCCGCTCACGTGCCTCCATATGGCTCGGGACTGTACCCAAAAGCTACCTGTTCGCACGACTCCTTTGAGCCGTGGTAGGGTAGAAATCAAAGCACAGTGGGAACTCACACGAGACAAATGACGACCTCAGGTCGATGAACTAACCTGTACACATGTCACCAGGGAACTGCTATCTGACGGTAGATATAATACTAACTAGCAGATTCTCGGCGAGTCCTGTCCGGTGTACTCATAACCCAATGAGCACCTGTATATATCTTAGGTGATCCAACTGACACCAGTGGCTTGTGAGACCGGCCACCGCCCCTCGTCGGGGTCTCGACTGTACACACTAGTCTACTCCGGAGTATCGATGCCCTGTCTCGAAACTCCCACGACTAGGGACCACAATTAAGGATATGCATATAAACTACCCAACTCTCACGTATATGATCGCCATCATACTGTTGGTAGTAAAGCAAGATCCTAAGGGCTCTATCAAAGTGTAACATGCAATCAGTCACCTGAACATGTACACGACTGATAAAGGCAAACCAGATAGCATACTATCATCTCGAGTAAGACTGTGCTACCGGGATAGGTCCTCCGCAATCATTGCAATCACGTACCTGCGATCCAATAATTGACTATGAGGGCACTATCTCCAACATAAAGTTTTTCCGTGTTTTCACGGATTGGAGGGGCGTTCTCGTAATTTGTCGAGAAGCTTCTCGAAGAGTGGTGACTTGGGGGGGGAGGTGGCATTGCATTAAATGAAATTTGTGACTCATTTGTGTGATTCACTATGTCATTAATGCATTATTTATTGCTTAATGACTCACATAGTGAATCACTCATATTGAATTAATGAAGCATGGTGAATAATCATTTATTTGATAATTCATTATGTTTCATATATTCAAGTGAGAAGCTTTTTCATTCTCATTATCATTCTCACCTTCTCTCTCCTCAAGCTCACTCTCTCTTCAAACCCTAACCATAACCTCTCATGTGTTGAGATCAAGGGTTAGCTAGAGTAATACATCCATAACCTCACTCTATATCCCCTAGGTAGCTTAGATTAGCACTTTAAGCAACCTAGTTATCTCAAGTTTGAGATTAAGCTTGGCGTAGGAGCTTTCGGGTGGATCGTCTTTGATTCGAGGAGGCCTTTGAGGTGCCGATGTTCTAAGGAGCCTACGAGGAGTGGAGGACCGCGATGAAGACCCGAAGGACAAGTAACGTGAGGTATAACTTCGTATCCGAGTAGTTAAACCTCTAGTAGATAGTTAGCAATGGTTTAGATAACGATTCATGCGCTCAAGTACGTGTTACGAAGCTTTGATAATCGTTTTTCATATATTCCGCCTCCCCTCAAGTTCGTGGGGTGCGTGACATGGACTTACAGTGGTATCAGAGCCAACTAAACCATTACTAGCTTGTTAGCAATTGATTAGAAGTTCGATCGACAGAAAAACACGAAAACAAAAATTCGAAACCCTAAGTTTCTGTTAATTTTAAAAGTGTCTGAAAAAATATTTGACATACCTAAAAATTCACAGCAGGGAAATTAATGAATACTGGAAAAATACGAGCTAGTGGCTCGGCAAAACGGCCGCGGATCGGCGGCAATAGAGTGCTTCTGCCGCGGATCCGCCACCGAGTCAACGCCGAGTTGACTCGGAGTTTCACAGTAATTCATAATTTTTGGTTTTTTGTCTTCCTGTATGTTCTGTTTCTACCCAGGTTACTCAGTACAGGTTGGCTTTTGGGGTAGACACGGAATATGGTTATCGATCGATGTTCTAAGATATTTGCTAATTGGGTCTTTATCTGTAATGTTTAATGTGTTCGTAAACCTCCCCTAACTGCTAGTATGTCGGTTGGCAGGGGGTTGCACATTTCTGTAATGTTTACTGTTTGTGTATATGAACTGTATTGGACTGTTGTGATGATTAGCCGGGGTTCTGAGATGGGTTTAATATTCATTCATTCGATGTAAATGTAATATGATGTAATATTCTTTTGCGGGGCACATCCAGGTTGCGGTTGTAGCCACCGTTGTATTATTTCTTTTTACTGTTTTTGCTCCTAGGATAGACCCAAGGCGGGGTACACAAACTACCGGGTACGTTGAAGTGTTTAGTGGCCTACTCACGTTGTTGAGGGAGACCGCTTCACTTCGGGTACTTGGTGGGTAGTTTGCCGTACCCGTAGGGGTCTAGGGTGGGGTAATGGCTATTCATCACAACTGTGTAATCTGTCTTTTATTGCAGGCTCAAAGTAAATGTGGATTGCTAGTAAATCCAATAAAGTTCATCAGTGATCTGGAATGCTTATTATTGCGTCTGACGAATGTACAATATCTATATATGATAGCTATTAGACGTCACTTATGTTTTACACCCGCGCTAGCCCAGCCCCCGCTCTGTCGTTAGTTAAGTAACCTAACGGGTGATGACGGGACCCCATGGCGATTGCTGATGGCATAAGAGGACGTGGTATTTTCGTTGTTTTCTGCAATGATAAGTTAAATGATGGGACGCATTATTATAATGCAAAGAAAATAAACCAAAGTTCAATCGTTGGAACAAATTTAAAAGAAACCACTAGGTTATTTTAAAAAGGATCAGAATTTTTAATTGCGGAGCTTTAACCACTCCTTTTAAAAAGTATCAGGTTCCTTCGATTATATCAAGTTCACTACGTTCACGGTTTTTCCAAAACCATTCGTAGCCCTCCGTCATTTCATTTGGATATTCAGTAGTATTCAAGCTATGCATTTGACCAACGCCAGGGCATAGTGTTTGGTAGCTGCTGGAGTATTTCATTTGTTTGCATAGATAGATGTGTTAGTTTGGGACAGTCGTATTATCATTTGGCCAACGTCAGGGATATGTACGGATGGGTTCAAATTAACTAGGACAATGATGGGTAGAACTTGACATGTGACTTATGACATTTTGACCAACGCCAAGGTTATAAGAGCATGGGGCAAAAATATATATCGGGAATTTCTAAAGAAACTGAAATTTGCAGAGAAAGCATACCATTTTGGAGTTTGATGAATGTTGTTAGGATTTCTTCAACATTATCATACGATGATATTTTGGATCCCGATCCTACTGTGAGTATATACTACTTATTATGAGATTCGTCACTTAACGATCAATGCTATAAACCAAGTAGGTGCCTAGAAAGGTGTCAGCGGGGTTACGCCTCCAGAGAAAAGAGGTTATTTAATTAAGGAACTTCACGAAAGCGTTGGAAAACCTCCCTCGAAGTATCGACACTGACCTGGCTGAACGGTTAAGCAAGAATTGTATGGTGAGAATAGTCCTGGCTAATTCTTCTTTTATGGTTTGAGGAGGGATTCGAGAAACAGTGGGAGCCATCCTGTTTAGATAAATTAAACCACTTTAAACTTGCAAGAGCATCATGCTAATAGTATTTTCTTCTCTCTCTTAAATTGCAGCGACCTTGTGACCACACATAGGTTACATCTAGATAATAATTTGACTGAATCTTACTTATATGAGTGGCAAAAGTCTGTCCAGATGTCCATTACCTATTACAAGCTGGACCATCCTATTATTACTCAAGATCCCACCGTCCCAGGTCCAATTTCCACTGTCGCGGATATGGATATCCGTCAGACAAAGGAAAAGGATAAAGCGAAAGCTAAGTGCCTCGTGTTAGCTTCAGTTGATGGTATATACCAGAAGCAGCACGAGAAGATGGACTTAGTTTCTATCTTTCTCCATAACAAAGATTTATATGGAGAGCAATCTCATATCGCAAGATATGAGACCTCGAACGAATTAATTCAAGCGAGGTTGGCTGACGGGTCATCTGTAGGGGACAACGTCTTTACAATGACTAGCTGTATTGATGAGCTCCAGGACCTGGAGACCGCGTTGGGAAACGAGTCAGATACTGACTTGATTCTACAGTCTCTACCTCCTACCCTGAAGGAAACCAAGAAAGCAGAAGGAAAGAGAACGGCAAAAGTTTCGGGACTGGATATAGTAAAAGAGGGACGTTCCTATTGTTACAGGAATGAACATTGGCAGAATGATTGCAAGGCTAGAAAAGCCAGTAGCCAGGATTCGAAACATGTTGTGGCTTCAGCCTCAAGTGTATTTGTTATTGAGAACTGTTTGTCAATTAACTCTACTTCCTGGGTACTAGATACCGGAGCAGGATCTCATATCTGTAATTCAATACATGCTTTGAGAAACCGTAGAGTTATAAAGGTAGGTGATTGGTCTCTCAGAGTTGCAAACGGAATGAGCGTAGACGCTGAATCCGTGGGAGAATATCGCCTAGGTTTGACCAGTGGGCATATATTGATTCTATGTAACTGTTTGTATGTACCTAGTATGACATGTAATATCATATCAAGAGAGGGATATGATTTTACATTCGTAAGCGATGTAGTTAACATCCACCTAAATCAAGTTATGATTGGGTCCGGTACATTAGATAACGGTATATACGTATTAAGTCAAGCTCAGGTTTTCAATATCCAGAACACACTTAAAAGAAAGTCTCCAGAAATAAATCAGGATTTCTTATGGCATTGTAGACTAGGTCACATCAATGAGAGAAGGTTGACTAAGTTACATAGAGAAGGATATTTGAATCCGTTCAAATATCAATCTTATGCTACTTGTGAATCTTGTCTCAAAGGAAAGATGACAAAGACTCCGTTCACTGGACACAGAGTAAGAGCAAGCGAGCTCTTGGGACTCGTACACAGTGACGTGTGCGGTCCAATGTCTACACATGCGCGAGGTGGTTATTCCTACTTCATTACTTTTACGGATGATTTCTCTAGGTATGGATATGTCTTCTTAATGAAGCATAAATCCGAGGCCTTTGAGAAATTCCAAGAATACAAGAATGAAGTGGAAAAACAAACAGGCAAGAGTATAAAGACACTGAGATCTGATCGAGGTGGTGAATACTTAAGTGCCGAGTTCGAATTCTCTCTCAACTTACTCCTCCATACACACCACAACATAACGGTGTATCGGAAAGGAGGAATCGAACCCTATTGGATATGGTTCGTTCCATGATGAGTAACGCTGAGTTACCGCGATCATTCTGGGGATATGCGCTAGAATCAGCGGCATATCTTCTGAACAGGGTTCCTACCAAGACAGTGCCTACCACCCTATATCAGATGTAGAGTGGGAAAAAACCCTATCTTCAGTATCTGAAGATTTGGGGATGTCCGGTTTTTGTTAAAAACAGCATGCAGACAAGCTCGAGGCACGATCAGTACAGTGTAAGTTTGTGGGATATCCAAAGAACTCCAAAGGATATCTATTCTATTATGCAGAGGAACAAAAGGTTTTTGTTTCTCGTAATGCCCAATTTTTAGAACAACAAGTTTTAGAAAAGGATACAAGTGGGAGCAAAATAGAACTAGAAAAAATTCCAGAACCACAAGCTATTACTGAATGCTTGGAAGAACCAGAAGGTTCAGGAGAACAGGACATCCCGACGCCACTCTGCAGGAGTAGTAGGCCGTCTCATCCGCCTGAGAGATACTACGGTTTTCTTATAGATGGGGATGGAGAGGATTGTGTCATTGATGAAGATGACCCTACTAGCTTCCAGCAAGCCATTCAGAGCGGTGACTCAGTAAAATGGCTGGAAGCAATGCGTACCGAGATGGAGTCCATGTACACCAACAAAGTATGGACTTTGGACGTTGCTCCAGATGGGGTAAAACCCGTAGGATGCAAATGGATCTTCAAAAAGAAGATTGGTGTAAATAGAAAGGTTGAAACCTATAAGGCTAGACTTGTTGCAAAGGGTTTCCGGCAAAGACCTGGTTTGGACTATGACGAAACCTTTTCTCCAGTGGCTATGCTTAAATCTATTCGGGTCCTTCTTTCTATTGCTGCCTTCCACGATTATGAAATCTGGCAGATGGACGTAAATACGGCCTTTCTAAATGGTAATTTGGAAGAGAGCGTCTATATGGATCAGCCAGAAGGATTCATTCAGAGTGGGAGCAGCGGTAAAGTATGCAAGCTGCTTAAGTCCATTTATGGACTAAAGCAGGCATCGTGGAGTTGGAACATCTGTTTTGATGATGCTGTCAAAGAATTTGACTTTATCAAAAATCCAGATGGACCATGCATATACAGTAAGATTGTAGGGAGAGCTGTAGTATTCCTCGTCTTATACGTGGATGACATTCTCCTAATAGGAAATGATATTCCTATGTTACAGTCAGTCAAAAGATTCTTGTCACATAAATTCTCCATGAAAGACCTAGGTGATGCCACCTACATTCTGGGGATCCGGATCTATCGTGATAGATCAAAAAGGATGTTAGGACTTTCGCAGTCCAGGTACATAGACACCATAGTGAATAGATTCAGTATGGATGATTCTAAGCGCGGTAACCTACCGGCTTGTCACGGAATCACACTCTCCAAAGAGATGTCTTTCAAGACTGATTTGGAAAGAGATCGCATGTCGATTATACCCTACGCTTCTGCGGTAGGCTCTATATTGTATGCAATGTTATGTACCAGACTAGATGTAGCATACGCATTGAGCGTTGTAAGCCGGTATCAGGCAAACCCAGGGGAGAATCACTGGATAGCAGTAAAGAACATTCTCAAGTACCTGAGAAGGACTAAGGAGATGTTCTTGATATATGGCGGAAAAGACCTCCAGTTGGAGGCCTTTGCCGACTCCGGCTTCCAGAGTGACAAAGATGACTCCAAATCCATGTCGGGTTATGTCTTTACCCTCAATGGAGGGGCGGTCTGTTGGAAGAGTTCCAAACAGGAGACCGTTGCTGACTCAACGATGGAAGCAGAGTACATAGCTGCTTGCGATGCCGTAAAAGAAGCAGTCTGGATGAAGAAGTTCCTCACAGAACTTCAGGTGGTTCCTACCAGTGTTGGTCCAATACCTCTGTATTGTGACAACAACGGTGCTATAGCTTTAGCGAAGGAACCCAGGTCCCATCAGAAGTCCAGACACATCTTAAGGCGGTATTGTTGGAAATAGTGCCCTCAGAGTCAATTATTGGATCACAGGCACGTGATTGCAATGATTGAGGGGAGGACCTGTCCCAGTAGGACAGTCTTACTCAAGATGATAGTATGCTATCTGGTTTATCTTTATCATCGTGTACTGCTTTAGGTGACCTTACGAGTCGCTATTGCACGTTGATAGAGCCCCTAGGATTCTTGCTTGACTACCAGCAGTATGAGGGCGATCATATAAGTGAGAGCTGGAGTCTATAAGCACATCCTTAAAAGGTCCCTAGTCGTGGGAGTTTCGAGACAGGGCATCGATTCTCCAGAGTAGACTAGTGTATACAGTCGAGACCCCGACGAGGGGCGGTGGCCGGTCTCACAAGCCACTGGTGTCAGTTGGTTCACCTAAGATGTATACAGGTGCTCATTGGGTTATGAGTACACCGGACAGGACTCGCCGGGAACCTGCTAGTTGGGTTTATATACCAGACGTCAGATAGCAGTTCCCTGGTGACATGTGTACAGGTTAGTTCATCGACCTGGGATCGTCATTTGTCTCGTGTGAGTTCCCACTGTGCTTTGATTACTACCCTACCACGGCTCAAAGGAGTCGTGCAAACAGGTTTTAGTTGGGTACAGTCCCGAGCCACATGGAGGCAGTGAGCGGATCTGCAGGGGTTCGTCTCTCCCGGTATTGGGGGTGAGGTCGTGCTGTGTCGAGGAGAGCCAGAACATGAAAAGTCCTTAGCCAAGGCAGGAGATTTGCTGGTAGGTATTCCAGTAGTATCTCAGGGTGTTCTGGGCTGCACTCCGACACGACTTGTACCGCTTTTAGGGGTCTGACTTTTACCAACCCCCTAGGCCCGCCATGCGATGCTCATAGACGAACGGACCGGACTGTACGGATATTGTCACTGACAGGCTCAGTAGGGTGTCAGGATGAGTTCGCTCATCGACGTCCCTTTTGGTCAATACCTGGTAGCCCGTTACGTATTGGCTTATACCTCTGACGTGCTAGTGGTTAAATCCACAGCCATAGTATTGACGAGTCTTTAGAGTCCACCACACACAGTTACTCAGGTTTCGGGCGAAACGCAGTAGAGGCCGTATGGAGATATGGCAGGGTTCGATCAGATACGTGCGGTATTGCACGGATCGTGATCGGACGGATTTTACTAGCCGGCTTTGGCTTAAGCCGGATCCTAATATTAGATAGTGTAGTTTTGTCTCTTTGCATTTGTGTTCAGTAGGAATACAAATGCGGGCATGTATTTGCAGTAGTGGGGTTTTCCTGTAATTTATTACGGGATCCGTTTTCTGAAGTTGCCAGTTTGCATTCCGTTCCGGCCGGTTTTCTTTTATTCCTTCACGGCCGGACTTTATGATGGAGGGTGGTAATTGCAAGTTTGCAATTAACATTAAGTGGAGGGCTTTCTTGCATATGTGTGGCTCCATGATTGTTTAGTCATCATGAGATGCTTTTTGAGTCCATTCCTTTGCTTTTCATATGATGGTTTTGGATGTGATGAGATTTGAAATGTGGTGACTATTTTTCTTGCATTATCTTCACACATTTCTCACTTGGTTAAGAGATTCCATTATCTCCACCATTTCTTGGAGGGGGGCCGGCCGCTAGAGAGAGGAAGAGAGGGATCAATTTTTGGTGGCAAAAATCTTCATCTCATTTTATTCCATTCATCATAAAATGAGAGTTTCATTTCAAAGCTCATTCTCTTTCTCACCTCCACATCCATGGCAACTTCTAACCCCAAAGAGACAAGTTTCTACACTATTCTATAGCAAGTCTTGGACGCGTCGGCTAGCCAACTTCGCGCCCGAGTTGCCTCGGTCAAGAGGCGGGAGCCCGTAAAAGATTCCGGCTACGTGGTGTTTTTCCGACGAGCAAGGAGGTGACGAACTTTCCGCAGGAGATCGGAGTGGAGATGAAGACCGAAGGACACAGATCGCTTGGTATACTTCTCTACTCATCTTTTACTTTGCTAGTTGCTAGGTTAATGGCCCGATCCGGGTAAAAAGTGCGCGGTGGTGCCGTTTGCAAGTTTTGCAAAGTTTTTGTTTCCGCGTTTCCGGCGTCGGATTGACGGCCGGGGCGCCCCCGCGGGCTTACAGGTATCACCTGATCAGGGAGATCGTAGATCGCCGGGAGATCGAGGTGAAAAGAGTAGAGACGGAGAATAACATTGCCGATCCATTCACAAAGGCCCTTCCTCAGACGCAGTTCGAGAGGCTATTCAAGATGATAGGTCTACGATATGCCAGCTCATGGCCCTAGTGCAAGTGGGAGATTGTTAGTGTATATGCCCTAGGGGCCATTATTGTATCATACTAGGTTGTATATTACTTAATGGAAGCTTGGGATATTCACAGTTGTATATAACATTCTTGCTAAACATGGTAGTATGCTACTTGGTTTGAGTCTACTTTAATATGTGCATATGTTTCTTGTAACGTATCACTTATACATATTAGTAGAGCCCATAGGATCTTTGCTTGATTACCAGCGTTGTGATGGCAGTCACACTAGTGGGGGCTGGGTAGTCTGTAAGCAACATCCTATACAGGTCCCTGGTCATTGGATTATCGAGATAGGGCATCGATATTCCGGAGTAGACTAAGTGTATATGCTTCTCATCCCAGTTGTGGAGATGGTCTGTCCCACAGCCATCAGTACGTCGTCCTAGAGATAGTATACAGGTGCTCGTTAGGTTACGGGTACACCGGACATGACTCGCCAGGGAACTGATTGGTTGGTATTATACCCATCGTCAGTTAACAGTTCCCAGGTGACATGAGTACAGCATAGTCCGCAGACTTGACACTGCTACTTTGCCTCGAGTGTGTCCCACTGTTCTTAGATTGCTACCGTACCACGGCTCAAAGGAGTCGTGCAAACAGGTAGCAGTTGGGTGCAGTCCCGAGCACTTGGAGGCAGTGGCGGTTAGATAGGATTCGTCTCTCCTGGTATTGGGAGTTGATATCGCACTGTGTCAGAGAGCCATTACGCAAAGTCCCTGGCCAGGGCAAGCGAGATATACTGGTAGGTTCCAGTAGCCTCTCAGGGTGTAATGGGCTTCGCTCCGATGGGCTTCGCTCCGACTAGAATTATACCACTATTAGGGGACTGACGCTTTCCGCCCCTAGGCTAGATATGCGATAGTCTTAGACGAACAGACCGGACTGTACGGAGATTGTCACATCAGGCTCAGTAGGGGTTCAGATGGTTTTCCTCATCGGCCTTCTTATCGACATCTACCTGGGGACCGTTACGTACAGCTAGTGCCGCTTACGGTCTGTTGTTAAACCCACTGCCAGCGTAGTGTCGAGTATTTAGAGTCCCACACAGAGAGTTTCCCTGCTCCAGGAGAAACGATATAGAGGTCGTATGGTTTTACGACAAGGGTTCGGACGCATACGTGTGTTTACGCACGTACGACTTTTCGGACTGTTTTTACTAGTCGGCTTTGGTTCAAGCCAGAATCTAGTATCGGGTTATTGGATTTATACAGTCTAAAGTTTTTCCGTGTTTTCACGGATTGGAGGGGCGTTCTCGTAATTTGTCGAGAAGCTTCTAGAAGAGTGATGACTTGGGGGGGGAGGTGGCATTGCATTAAATGAAATTTGTGACTCATTTGTGTGATTCACTATGTCATTAATGCATTATTTATTGCTTAATTACTCACATAGTGAATCACTCATATTGAATTAATGAAGCATGGTGAATAATCATTTATTTGATAATTCATTATGTTTCATATATTCAAGTGAGAAGCTTTTTCATTCTCATTATCATTCTCACCTTCTCTCTCCTCAAGCTCACTCTCTCTTCAAACCCTAACCCTAACCTCTCATGTGTTGAGATCAAGGGTTAGCTAGACTAATACATCCATAACCTCACTTTATATCCCCTAGGTAGCTTAGATTAGCACTTTAAGCAACCTAGTTATCTCAAGTTTGAGATTAAGCTTGGCGTAGGAGCTTTCGGGTGGATCGTCTTTGATTCGAGGAGGCTGTTGGGGTGCCGATGTTCCAAGGAGCCTACGAGGAGTGGAGGACCGCGATGAAGACCCGAAGGACAAGTAACGTGAGGTATAACTTCGTATCCGAGTAGTTAAACCTCTAGTAGATAGTTAGCAATGGTTTAGATAACGATTCATGCGCTCAAGTCCGTGTTACGAAGCTTTGATAATCGTTTTTCATATATTCCGCCTCCCCGCAAGTTCGTGGGGTGCATGACATGGACTTACAGAATAAAGGCATCCCCAAGCGGGAGCTAGCACTTCACCAATTGGCGGAAACAACCACACAAGCAATATAATATACTACGCCGAATGCGAGGATCAAAACTCCGAAAGAAAACCCACATCCTCAAAGAAACCAGAGAAGAACTATAATAATACAAGCGCGTGACTCTAAGGTCGAAAGAATAAACAACTAGATTTCTAAGTCTATCAAATAATACAAGTCTGGTTGATGGAGTTTACTAGATACAACTGAAACAAATAAATGTACAACGGTGGTCACTATGTAAGTGAACCCACCTACCAAAGCAATCACTCGGAAGAAAGCAGTATGCCAACAAGCCGCAACAAAACCTGTACGGCCAAACCTGCAAGAAACTATGGCACAACGGGGGTGAGTTGCCAACTCGTGAGTAGAAAACATCACCGAGAATAAATCGCATGTAAGCCGATCTCCTAGGTCATACAATAAAATACACAATACTATAATGAGGGTGACAACATATCATAAGTGTCATATCAAGTACTCATGTCTGTGTCAAGAATAATAATATACCGATGCGTATCATGTATGAATGCATCATCCAACGTGTGTCCAGCAAAAACACATAAAATCACGATAAAACCTGAGTGTCCATCACCGACACTCGAAACATCATGAAACCCGTGTCCGACATCGACACGTAAATCCTCATATCTAAGGCACCGCATCCTCGGATCGGCCCTTATATCTATCTCTCTCATACTCCGAACAGTATCCTCTAGATATCCGTCGAGTTTCCATACAATCACCGGTAGGTAGTGCTCCCCTGCCAGGCTCAACGTCATCCCCACAAAACCACTCTCACCTTGGCGTAACTCACCGGGTCCACCATGTACCCGCAGATGGTTCCTCCACTCCACGAATCGGGTCTCGAAAACCAACTCAGAACCGAGAAAAAATCATGGTGGACGCTACTCATCATATCAAGGAAAACTGCATCTTTCTCTTTTAAAATAATCATAAGTTTATAATAATTCACATGCGGTTTCCCAAATCCAGAAATCTCATGAAAGATCCGAAATCTCAAAATAACGAGTCAGTGAACAGTGAATATCGACATAAAGCCCCACGATATTGCATAACAGAATGAATGCATAAATGCATGAAGTATCTGAGTAAGAAATGCAATATATAAACTAGCATATGAAGGCAAGCGGACTAGTACTATGTTGAAACTACCAGCTAGCAATGTATATCAATGAACTAATGTTTTCTAATGTGTACGTGACATGGAAATTACCAATGATGATGTGTGTGAGCCGGCAAGCGAGTGTACGTGGAGCATACGCATCATCGGTAATGGTGCTGGTGTCCTGACAACAAGGGTTCATAATAACTAAAGAAAGCACAGGTATAAGCATACAATGCGATGAGAACAACATGAATATGCGGAAAATGATGTAGCAACCGCAACATATAAAATACACATTTTCATATACGAGTCATACAGTTTTTTGTGTTTGAAATAGCACGAATCATGGTTTTAGAAAAATAAGGGCTACGGGGTCTTTGAGAAAAGATACGTCTTTTGAAAAATCCGTAGTATCCCTCGGCCTGTCTTTAAAAAAACTCATGATTCGTTAGTTTTGAAAATAAGTATAACTCGAGCCCAGTCTATCATCTATCTAAACATCTACAGGACTAAACTAAGAGACTAGTCGAAAGGGTAAGGAAATCCACCTAAAGTCCGAGTCGATATATCTAGTATTCGGCGATCCGGCCTCAATAGCGTCACGTACGGTAAAAATACATAATACGACATCCTCGAGTCACGAGTGTGGATCAATCATCATATCTATATCTTGTACGGTAAAATCCATCGTATGGCATCCTAAAATCGGGGTACGGGTCAAATATCACATGTGCCTTATTATTCACATAGTATCATTATCGTAAAATCATGAATTAGGGGTACCGTTCAAATTTTCTAGCACATCCCAATATCATCAAACATATATCCTTGCGTGTATAAAAAAACATCTCCAATCGATCCACTATAATATCATGTCGTATCATATCACGACCCAATCACATATCGCAATCCCACGGCATCATGCCAGATCATATCTGCTCCTCTCCAAGTATCATATACTGGGCTCATCATCCGTGTATACGTATATGTATATATATATACCAATGCATCCACACACACACATATATATATATATACACATATATAAACATATACACCAAAATCATATCACGTGTATGTAGGTGTGTGTGTGTCAACCTTTACTCTAGGGTTTCGCGACTAAGAAACTAAACTAGAAGCACTTTCTTCCAATTACACTAAACTAACCCATGGTCTCCTAAAGCCTTCCTTGATAATTAATCATGTCTCACAATACACATATTTATATACGTAATATATTCGCATGCTACACTACGAAACTGCGGGGGTGCTATACGCCATCCACCCGACTTCCCCCGTAGATATACATCTACTCACCTTGATCCTTGCTTTCCGAAGTCGATGTCACCATGCTCTTCCTTGTTATCTGAATTCCATGTGAAGGTGCCTACATCTATAAACACATAGTATCGTAAACAGAAATCGCGCACGAAAACCAAAACGGCACACGAATCACACATAGCTTAAAACCTATGCTCTACTCATGCAAAAGAACCAAATAACCCTGGACATCGACGTACAAATGCCAATCGATCGAGATAAAACACAATATCCAAAATTCAAGTCATTAAAAGTCACAAACAAAAACATAAACACAAGAAAAAGGTTCCAGATTTTTTGTCAGGTGAAATTTGGCTAAACAAGGAATACAGTGGGGTAGTATATGGGGTATGTGAGCTACAGAACCAATCCTAACACCAATACCCACGAATGACCCGGAGAGATCACCCCAAAATCCGGCCTGCTCGGCCCTGGTTGCTTGGTTTGGGTTCATATTCTCAGGGTGGTTTTCTAGTGCTCAAACTAGGTCAATAAGGTTGCTAGTTTTTCCTGTTAAGGTCTCAGGTCACTCCAGATTTCCAGTAGGAATAAATTATTCACAAAACCGACATTTGAAACATCTAAAGTCTAAGTCTTGGGTTCTCAAATTCACTTGGTGCAGGATCTTAACACTAAAGGGGCTATAGTCATCAATTACACTCACTTGCATCATCACAACTCAAGAATCTCCTAAGTCTCATCTAGAAAATTCCAAAGATCACAAATCCTCACTTAATAAATTCTAAACTAAAATAGAAGCCAAAGGAAATCAGCTACAACACTAATGGTGAAATAAATACCTCATTTGGCAACTCAAAAAAATTCTTGAGTTGCCCCAAGTGCTTAAAATCCTAACTTGCGTGGTCCACCATGCTTGTAGTGAGCTTGTGCACAATTTTAATGAAGAGAATGCAAGGTTTTGATGTGGATTTGGGAGTGTAGTGAGGAGGTAGAGGAGGTGGAGGGAGAGGGCAGCCATGGTGAAGAGAAGGAGAAGGAAAATGATGAAGATAAAATGAAGAAACAATGAGCCATGGTCCAAAGACCCCTCACCCTCTCTCTCTCTCTCTCTCTTGCCCATACCCATTGCCATGCCACATTCTTTATTCTTTTCTTTTCTTTTCTAACAAAATACAAGACCATGCACAATTAAGGATTTAAGCCAAGTTTCCAAAAATGTAACAAGTGTTAGCAATATGACATGGTGCATGTCACATGCATAATCAAACTTAATGCATAATTAGTAATTTTTTTATTACATTTAGCCGTAAACTTGTATATAATTAATTATATAATAATTCATAAAATGTATAAATCTCATAAATTCTTTCAAAATCAATGTTCATATTAGTTCTCCAAATATTTTCCAATTTATCGGTATATAATTATACCATATCATTTAAAACTAGTCTCCCTACTTTAAATATTCATAATATTCCTTATTTGATTTATTTAAATTCCCAAATATAATATTTTATTTTCTTGAAATGTTACAGTATCAACGTTCAAATGTTTGGACTTAAGAATAGGGACTATTTTTCAGATTTATTTTTATCCTCAGATTAGCAATTTCCTTCATCTTACTGACCCTTGGGACAACGGCTCATAACTATTTATTACTAGTTTCATTTAAGAAAACATCTAACTTTTTTGCTTTTTTCAAACTATTCCTATCTTTCAAATGTAATTTTTCACTTTCAAACTTTCATTATAAAAAAAAATTTGTGCTTATATATAGTATAATACAAGATAACGCGTGAATAAGAACAAACCTCCCCCAAACCTGTTTGAAGCAGTGTCCTCACTGATATCATCTGTTAAACTTTTTAAAAAAAACTGTAGGCTTGGGAGGAAAAGTTAGGAATGGGGACAAGAAATAATGACAGTGAAATGCTCCCTCAAACTTATTTTTGGCTCATAATTTTGTAAAAATTTATTTTCATTCAAGAGCCAAAATATATCCCCCCCAAACTTGAGTAAAATTTTATTAAGTATTTAAAATTATGAGGGGGGGTTTAAAGTTATTGGTCAATATAAAGCTTTACAAAGACCAAAAGTCAACACCAACCATTCAAAAATTTTATCAATATAACGCACTGGTTGGTAGAAGAACATGTCACCTATAGACGTGAAGAAGTGGGGAGGGGATAAGAGGTAGAATAAAATGGGTTTACATCTCGGTTTGTAGAGAAGAAACAATGATGATGGATTACTCGCATTCTCATTATTGATAAGAAGAAGGGGTGGCGGTTCAACTTCTTTGTGTTGGGGTTGATTCATCACAACTCCCATATCTTTTAAGAATGTGAGTTCATCAGCGAAGATTTCATCAAAGCTTTCATCGATATCCCGAATAATAATCTCATCGGAAAGAACGGGATGATACTCGGACTCCAGAAAAGGTTCATAGTTAGTGTTAGATGTTGACCCGGACAGCTCGATAGAAGGGTCCGTATGTGTATAATAAATATCAGGGTCAAACAACAACGTAATAGCGAAGTCGAGATCAGTATCGTGAAGCTTTTCAAGTTTGCTTCTGTCGAAATCCATCTTTTCGACAGAAAATACTTGAGCATAGGGTTCGGAGGGTTCACTTCCCAACTTGTAAATGTTAAGCTCAATTGACATCATCCCGAAGGATAGGGTCATAAAGTCGTTTCGACAATTGATTATTGCGTTGGAAGTCGCAAGAAAAGGTCGACCTAGAATCACCAGGATTTGGTTTCGTGGGTTTGCCACAGGCTGTGTATCTATAACGATAAAGTCCACAGGGAATATAAATTCCCCTACTTTGATTAACACATCCTCAAGCTCACCCCTAGGTTGGGTGATAGATTGATCTGCCCTCTGGAGAGTGCAGTGCTCAGGTTTTAACTTTCTGATCCCTAATTGCTCATAAACAGAATATGGAAGCAAGCTAACACTAGCGCCTAAATCGAGTAGAGTATGATTGATATTTTTACCCCCAACAGAAATAGATATTGTAGGACTGCCGGGGTCCTTTCGTTTCTTAGGTAGTTGTTGTGTAAAAGCAGTGCTCACGTTGCTTGTTAAGAATACCTTTTTCGGCACTTGAGTTTTTCTCTTCCTACTGCACAAGGCATAAGACAGAACTTGTTGAATAGCATGTAGGAGTGGAATGTTTATGTTAACTTGCTTAAAAATTTCCACAATCTTCTCCATTTGTAGACTTGGTATGTTTCCCCTAAACCCGTTTGGATAAGGTGCTTTATCAATAAGGGTTGGGTCCAATATTGGAGAGGATTGTGGGGATGGAATGGATCCCAGAATCGGAGTGGGGATCTTTTTAGGTAGGCTCGAGGAAGTGGGCTGAGTGTTCTAACCTTGGGGAAAACGGAGAATAGGCTCGGAAGAAGGTGGACTAGACGAAATGGGAGAAGAAGTAGAAGCCTGGGTGTGATTAATATCATCAACGTGTTCACCTACTTGGTTATCCAGCACTCTTCCCAATCTCAACGTGGTAATAGAACTCGCATTATAACTTTGTGAGTAGCCAGGAATAGGTATAGGTTGTGATGGAAGTTTCCCTTTCTCTTTCGCACTCATCGCGGCATTTAACTGTGCAAGTTTTGCTTCTATCGATTTTATGCTTTCATCGTGGGAAGTCGTGTTCCGCATCAACGTTTGGATAGAAGATGTTAAAGTATCTGTCGTTTGCATATAATGTTTAATGAACGTGTCAATTGCAGTGGGTTTATCGGTACCGACAAAAGAATTATTATAAGGATCAAAGTTGTTGGCCGGGTTTTGCAAAGGTTGCGGTTGAAAGGGGTGCTGACTCGGTTGTGGTAGTTGCTGTTGCCGTTGAGGAAGTCTTTGATAGTTTCTTTGAAATTGGTTTTGATTTTGGGTTTGGTTTTGGTTCCAAGAAAAATTAGGATGATTCCTCCATCCCTGATTGTATGTAGAAGAATAAGGATCGTTTCTAGGTCGTTGCTGAAAAGTAGCAATAATTTGTTCTTGACCTTAAAACGGTGCATTCAAAGGACATTCTTCCGTTAGATGTGATGGGTCGGAATAGCAACCACACACGGTTTTGGGGAGCATAAATTGGTTTAGGGAGGCTGAAGAGACTTTGTTTTCTATTGCATCGAGTTTCCTTTGTATCCCGTCTATTTCGACTTTCACTGCGATGGAAATATCGAGCTGATGGACACCTCCCCTAGACGATGTAGGTCTAACTCTTTCCCACTGTAAAGTTTGTTCAGCGAGATCTTCATGAAATTTCCAAGTTTCACCATCATCTTTAGACAGTAAATGACATTTACACATGGTTTCAAGCATCTATTTTGTTGCGGGATCAACACCCTCATATATAATGCGACAAAAGTCCCATCTATTGTTTCCGTGATGAGGGAATTGTAGAAGAAGATCCTTAAACCGTTCAAAGCCGTCACGACCCGAAAATATGGGACATGACTGGCACTTAAATTACGCAACATCTAGAGGCATAACGCAATCTAAGTAAACCAAATCCCAGAAATCTAAACCATTTAAAGAAAATAGAGTGAAGGAAAACTTGTTTAAAAGTTAAGTTAACATAGAAAATCACTTTGAAAGTCTTTATAATAAGCTCAAGTTTTTATAAAAATTTCGGCAGAGTTTCCTTGGTAAATATTGGCCCCAAACGGGTACAAACATGAATATATACAAGTAATGAACAAAGGCATCCCTAAGAGGGAGCTAGCTCTTCACCGAACGACGGAAACACAACCACATGTAAGACATATCATCCAAGAATGAAACCAACATTTAAAAGCAAGAAGACAGAACCAAAAATATAAGTCGGCTCACACGAGCTCGACACCAGGTACCAACAATACAAGTCTCACAGTCTTACTGTCTAGTCCAATATATAAGGGGTCGATTGAGTATACTAGATACAAAATAAATATACATGGTAGAATCAAAGAATATCCTCACAACGCACCTATAAGCAAGTCGATGCAAAGAAAGCAGTAGAAGAAATATGCCCGTCGCTACTATACTGACGGGTCGGAACTGCAAGATACTGCGGCACAACGGGGGTGAGTTGCCAACTCGTGAGTAGTAAGTAACATCAAATAAGGCTATCGTAAGCATGCAAGAAAATGCGTTACAACCTATGTATAAAATTAAAATGTGATGCACTCGTATGAATGCGACATGAATGAATAATAAACACGAAATCCGGATATATCTGGTATGAGAAAATCCAAATCCATATCTCAGTAAAACCTTTGTATAATATAGATGGAGTATCATCAATGAAATCGACAGAAAATCCATGTTAAGCATCGACACAATATATGTATCTCAGTATCTCAATATCTCAATAGACGTCTCTCAGATCAGTTCTCAATCTGTCACATCCCATGACTCTGGTCGGTATCCTTCGGATATCCACCGAGCCAATAATCATAACCGGTAGGTCGTGCTCCCTTGCTAGGCTCATCGTCTACAACTCGAGCTTATTGCCCCAGGGTACCTTACCGAGCCCACAATGTACCCGAGACGGTTCATCCTACTCCTCGAATCGAGTCTCGAAAACCAACAGAAATCGGGAAAACTCAAGCTGGACTGTTAGTTGTATGTATGCCCTAGAGGCCAGTATTGTACAGATGATGTATATTATATTGGATGCTTGGACATATATAGAGAGGACTTTCTTGCTCGATATGAAAGTATGCTATCTGGTTGCTCTTTATCTTAACATGTATACTTGTCTCTAGATACTGTCTTATAGTTACATGTTGGTAAAGCCCTTAGGATGTGTACTTGACTACCAGGACTATGATGCAGATCATACTAGTGGGCCATAGTAGTCCATAAGTACATCCTTTAATGTTCCTAGTCGTGGTTGTATCGAGATAGGGCATCGATATACCGGTGTAGACTAGCGTATACGCTTCTCGACCCATGAGATGGGTGATGGATGATCCCATATCCATTGGTGTTTGACATCAAAGATGGTATACGGGTGCTCAGTGGAGACTGGGTACACTGGACGGACTCGCCGAGAACTCCCAGATGGTATTATACCTCACGTCAGATGGCAGTTCTCTGGTAACAATTGTGCAGGTTAGTCTGTAGACCCGAGATCGTCATAGAGTCTTGTGTGATTCCCATTGTGCTTTGATTTCCACCTTTCCACGTCCAAGAGGGCATGCAAAATGGTGGTTTTTGGGTACAGTCACGAGTCACATGGAGGCAATGAGCGATAGGAGGGGTTTCGTCTCTCCTGGTATTGAGGGTTGATGTTGCGCTGTGCTCGGTTGGCCATAACAGGGAAGTCCCTTGCCAGGGCTGATTTAGAGATTTACTGGTATGTGTTACCAGTAGTTTCTCGACCCGTTATGAGCCTGACATCAGCACGACTTATCGGTTATTGGGGTCTGACGTTCACCACCCCTAGACTTGATATGCGTCATATCAGACGAGGAGACCGGACTGTACGGGAAGTGTTACCGTTAGGCTTTTACAGGAGTTGGAGCGGGCTTGCTTGCTGATCTTCTGATCGTTCAATACCCGTGTAGCCGTTACGTCCGGCTAGTACCGCTGACGGCTTGTGGGTGCTTGATGTGATCATCACCTATTGCCGGCGTATTGACGAGTCTTTAGAGTCCTACATAGAGGTTTTACTGGCTCAGGCAAAACGAAATAGGAGCACGTATGAGATATGTGCGGGACCGAGAATAATGCGTGTATGTGATACCGTATTCTATTCTCGCGACTTTTTGTATCGGTCGGTTATATGAGATATAGCCGGGTTATCGAATCAAGTGTTGATTCGATAAGTCGATACATTGGATGTTAGTCGGTTATATATGATATGACCGGATTATTAAATCATGTGTTGATTTAATAATTCAGTGTATAATTGTATATATGATATACTAATTTACATTAACTAACATTTGTTCACTTAAGGATTATTCTCACATGTGCACAACTTTAATATATATGTGATATATATTAAAATGTGTTTTCTTTTTGTATCATGGTTGTTGATACATCATTCATGGGTGTGCAAGACATACATCATTCTATTTTAAATGGCGGTTTATATTTATTTAAGGTAATTACAAATTAGTGGAGCTTTTGTCATAAGCATGAAGCTTGTAAAATCTTGTGGATGCTTTGACAAAGTCCACTAACTTTGTTTTACTTTAGATTTTTATTAACCTAACCATTTAGGATTAGCCATGGTAATGTCTCTACATGAGTTAGTATATGATACTCACTCACCATGGTTAGCTCACTCACTTGATCATTATCCTCATCCTTTTCTTTTGTTCATCTTCTTCTTCTTTGAGCAAAAGAAAAAGCTTGCTTGGCTTTTAAAAATAGAGTGAAAGATTGTGAGAAATAAAATTCAAAAGAGAACCCACTTCCTATTTCTCCATCCTCTACTAGACTAGCACTTTAGTTTAGGGTGTTTGCTTCACTAATTCTCTAGTTAGTGAAGCAGTAGCTTGAGTTGGTATTCCCTCGATGTAGATCATCTTCGGCCTCAAAGACTTCAAGCAAGGACGCTTCTTTTGCCTCGTGAAACCATGCAAGAGCCCGGGAGAACCATGATCGCAGCGAAGGGACTACGACAATGAGCTTTAGAAGTGAAGGACCGATCTACAAAGGTTGTATTTCGTATTCACTTAGTAGTAAATGTTATTTACTTGCATTTATAACCCTAATTATCTAGCCAAGATCTTGTTTAGGGTTATTCGGCACGGCTAAAATTTTAATCGGGCATGGTTGATGCCTTGTAGAACCTTATTAGAGTGCCTAGTAACCCTACAGTGGTATCATAGCCTAGATAGAGCATTAGGCGATGTGTTTACGAAGTTAAAACTCCGAACGAACTCCGTAACGTCAAAATGAACCCCTCTCTGGACATTTTTTAAAAACTGTGATTTTTCTGAATTAAAAATAGTTTAAAAAATCTGCAGGAAATTCTAAGAATTACCATGAAAAACGAGCCCCCGATTCATTTATATAGCCGCGGAACCGCGGCCATAAGCTACTTGTAGCGGCGGATCCGCGGCAAGAACAGAGTATTGGGGACGGTTTTTTATGCAGTAATATCCGTTTCTATCATGCATGTTTCTGGGTATTTTTAATTTGACTCAAGTGTTGAGTGTTCTGGGGATTATTTTTTATACGTTGATTCGATCGGAAAATTTAATTTCGTTATATTTTCTGGATATTTAGAAAGTATTAAAAAGTTCGAACGTATATCAATAACTCACTTTTTCCCGACCCGGGAAATTTCCAAGTGTTGGATTTTTCCGTAGTTTAAGAACGTCTAAATCGTGCAAGTTACGCAATGGACCCTCTAGAAGACAACAAACCTTAACTCGATTATGTGACCTTCTTGAACTGCCTTTCGAATCTTAGGTTTTGGGGAGTACGGCGTTGCCACATGTGAGGCGTTGGCTTGACCCTTCTACGGCTGGATCATTGGTACTGTGGCATGTGATGGATGTTTTTAAACTCCCCTCAAGTGTTGAGAACTATTTGGAAATTCTTGGGTGTTTGATTATTCGATCGGAATGTTTAATACTGTCTATTTATCTGGAATGTGATGCGTTATCTGGAATTCATATAGTTAGGCATGAAATGCGAAGTATTTGATATTTCGGATTTACGATGTCTAAAGAGATTGTGGATTCCAAATGTTGTAGTTTTACACTTTCTTTTCTGCGACCGTAAGTGTATTATGTGATATCGCCGGTTTCGTTGCTATATGTCAACGACAATTGGGATGTGCATATTTACTTACGTTGATGACATGTGATGTTATGTGTTGCTGGATATGTTATATTGGATCATCGCGTTTCTGAATAGCCAGGGTTTTTTTTAATATAAGATGAGGGTTATTATTTTCATTCATGTAAAATTAAATGTATGTAATATTCTTTTATTGAGGCACTTCCGGGATGAGTAGATGTCACCATTTGTATATAATTTACTTTTCCGCACTAGAATAGACCCAAGGAGGAGAGCACAAGTAATCGGGTTCTAGAGTCCAGTGGGAGACCAACTCGAGGAGTCGGGTCCGGGTCTCCTAACTCTAGAATTGGTAGGGTTGCTTGCCACTCTCGTAGGGGTCTAGGGGTGTGGGTTTGGCTATTCATCGCGACCGTGGAATCCGTGTTTTATAGAGGCTCAAAATAAAACACGGACATCCTAGTATATCTAATGTTTCATATGTTTCTTCTGCTGCGATATCTGTGATGTGATCATTTGATATGTTGTGATAAATACTGTATATAGTATATATGATATATTATACAGACGTTACTTATATTTTACACCCGCGCTAGCCCTGCCCCACTCTGGCGTTAGTTACCTAACCTAACGGTACACGGGGGGACATCGAGGCGAATGCGGATGGCATAAGTGTACGTCGTATTTATCTGTGATGTTTAGGTGATTTAAATGATGGGACTTCATTAATATGATTAATGAAAGAAAAGAAACCTAAAAGATCTTGTAGAATCAAATTTTCAAAAAGGGTAGCTACAGTTTTTTGCTTTGCATAGCGATATATATGATATATCCTGCACCTTATTCGATGAGAAAAGAGCCGAGATCCCTTCACCGGGAGTGACCTCTTTAGCAAAACTGGCAGATGCTGCAACACTCGGTTTGGTTTTTGATTGCTTTTGGAGTTTCTGCTTTGCATAGCGATATATATGATATATCCTGCACCTTATTCCATAAGGAAAGAGCCGAGATCCCTTCACTGGGAGTGACCTCTTTAGCAAAACTAATAAAAGCCTCAAAATCACTCCATTTCAAAATTCACTCGATTCTACAACGATATCAAGTTCATTACGCAATAGGTTTTCAGAAAAACCTGTCGTAGCCCTCCGTCATTTCAGATAAGTTGTATATAGTATTCGTGCTACATGTGTTGGCTTTCGTCAAGGTGTAGTGTGCGGCAGCTATATGCTGCTTATCTGCTGCATATGATGCGATTGGATTAGGGTAGTCGTACGGCTTTGTTGGCTTTCATCAAGGGTCGTGCGGGTGGATTTAATTCAGTCAAGAAATATACGGGTTGAACTTGACTAGCGGGCTATGATTTGTTGGCTTTCGTCAAGGTCATAGCACGTTAGGGGCAAAATATTATCGGGAATTTCAAGTGTTGAAATTTGCAATGAGATTGCATACATTCTATGAGATAGTTGGATCCCGATACCCACTGCGAGTAATTGTTACCCCTGGGAGCGTTTTACACAGGACAATTAGCCGATCAAGTAGGTGTCTAGAAAGGTGTCAACGGGGTTACGCCTCTGGGAAAACGAGGTTTACTTTAATTAGGTCCGTGCGAAAGCACGGGGAACCTCCCTCAAAGTACCGACACTGGCCTGGCTGAAAGATTGGCGAAATTGTTGGGTGTAATTAATCCCGGCTAGTCTTTCCTTTTAGGGTTTGAAGGAAGATTTGATAAAAACAGCAGGAGCCATCCTGATTAGATAAAATAATAACTAATCTGATCTTGCAAGAGCATACGCTAAAGTGTTTTTCTTCTCTCTCTCTCCACGTAGCGACCATATCATGCCTTAATCAAGATCATAATATGGATGTATTGACCGAACCAGCATGTTATACTGTGCTGGGGAACGTTGGTTCCGTTCTTTCTTATTAGAGTTATAGGACTGAACAGGATATAGGGGAATACCAGGATTCCCATGCCACCCGAATGAAGAAAGTACATGTTGATGCATTTTCTTCGGGTGTGTTCGTTACAGAGAACTGTTTCTCAGTTCACTCTACGTCCTGGGTATTAGATACCGGATCGGGATCCCATATATGTAATATGTTACATGGGCTATGTAAAGGTAGGGAACTGGGAGAGGGTGATCATTCCGTAAGAGTAGGGAATGGTGCAAATGTTGCAGCCAAAGCAGTTGGCGAATATCACCTTGTGTTACCAAATGGTAATACATTGGTTCTGAATGAATGCTATTACATTCCGACCCTGATATGCTATCTTATATCAGTTTCTTTATTGAGTAAAGAAGGATATAATTTTGTAGTACATGATGATGTTATGAACATATTCCTGAATCAAAAGTTGATTGGATCAGGTTCGTTATTTAATGGCATATACGTTCTAAATCAAACTACAGTCCTTAATATACAATACACACACAAGAGGAAGAGTTCAGAAATGAACGAATCCTTCTTATGGCATTGTAGACTTGGTCATATAAATGCGACACGGGTAGCTAAGTTGCATAAGGATGGATATTTGAAACCGTTCGAATTTTCATCTTATGACACTTGCCAGTCATGTCTCAAAGGCAAGATGACCAAAACTCCGTTTACGGGGCACGGAGAAAGAGTTACTGAACTCTTGGGACTGATACATAGCGATGTATGCGGTCCCATGTCTACACATGCCAGGGATGGTTCTTTGTACTTCATTACATTCACTGACGATCTCTCAAGATACCGACATGTGTTCTTAATAAAACACAAGTCTGAAGCTTTTGAGAAATTTAGAGAATATAAACAAGAAGTCGAGAACCAAACCGGGAAAAGTATTAAAATCCTTCGATCTTATCGAGGAGGTGAATACTTGAGCAATGAATTCCTGGACTTCCTAAAAGAGAATGGGATTCTCTCTCAGCTGACTCCTCCATATACACCACAACACAACGGTGTATCAGAACGGAGGAACCACACCCTATTAGATATGGTGCGCTCTATGATGAGCGCAGCTGAGTTACCTATTTCCTTCTGGGGGTATGCGCTAGCGACAGCCATACATCTATTGAATATGGCCCCCACCAAATCTGTGCCTACTATTCCATATGAGATATGGAAAGGGAAGAGACCATGTCTTAACTATGTTAAGATATGGGGTTGTCCAGCCTATGTCAAATGACAAAATCCGGACAAACTCGAGGCACGGTCTATTCTATGCAAATTTGTAGGATATCCCAAGAATTCATAAGGGTATATCTTCTACCACACTGAGGAACAAAGGGTGTTTGTTTCTCGGCATGCAACCTTTTTAGAAAAAGAATTTCTTGCAAAAGAGATTAGTAGTCATGAGGTAGAACTGGAAGAGGTTCCAGCTACAAAAGCAGCAACAGAAGATCTGGTGGAACCAGAGGATTCGGTAGTTCCCGATGAACCCCAGCCACTCCGCCGATCTAGTAGGGTTCCTCACCCACCTGAGAGATACTACGGTTTTCTCATGGATGGTGGGAGCGAGGATTGCATCATGGAGGATGATGACCCAACTAGCATCGAGCAGGCCATCACGAGTGGGGACTCAGTGAAATGGCTGGATGCAATGCGGTCCGAGATGGAATCCATGTACACCAACAAAATATGGACTTTGGAAGATGCTCCTGAAGGGATAAAACCCATTGGGAGCAAGTGGATCTTCAAGAAAAAACTTGGTGTAGATAGGAAAGTGGAGACTTTCAAAGCTAGACTCGTTGCAAAGGGTTTTCGTCAAAGACCAGGTGTGGACTATGACGAAACCTTTTCTCCAGTGGCTATGCTTAAATCCATCCGGATCATGCTTGCCATCGCTGCATATCATGACTACGAAATCTGGCAAATGGATGTTAAGACTGCCTTTCTAAACGGTGATTTAGAAGAGAGCGTGTACATGACTCAGCCAGAGGGCTTCGTAGCTAGTGGGAGAAGCGGGAAGGTGTGCAAGCTGCTTAAATCCATTTATAGATTGAAGCAAGCATCGCGGAGTTGGAACATCTGCTTTGACGTCGTTATCAAAGAGTTTGATTTCGTCAAAAACGTAGATGAACCTTGTATCTACAAGAAAGTGGCAGAAAGTAAGGTTGTTTTCCTCGTATTGTACGTGGACGACATACTCTTGATAGGAAAGGACATTCCTATGCTGCAATCGGTCAATCTCTTCTTATCACAAAGATTCTCAATGAATGATCTAGGTGATGCCTCCTGCATACTGGGAATTATGATCTATAGAGATAGATCTAAAAGGATATTGGGATTGTCCCAATCCAGGTACATTGAAACCATACTAAAGAGGTTTAGTATGGAAGAATCCAAGCATGGGAACTTACCTACGATCTCTGGACTCACTCTCTCTAAAGAGATGTCTCCCAAGACTGATTTGGAGAGAGCTCGTATGCAAGAGATACCCTATGCTTCGGCTGTAGGCTCTATCATGTACGTGATGCTATGTACCAGACCCGATGTAGCACACTCACTAAGTGTAGTGAGTATGTATCAAGCAGATCCTGGAGAGAGTCACTGGACAGCTGTGAAGAGCATTCTCAAGTACTTGCGAAGGACTAAAGAGATGCTCTTGATGTATGGTAACGGAGAACTCCAAGTGGAGTCCTTTACCGATTCGTGATTCCAGAGTGATAAGGACGACTCTAAGTCGCATTAGGGATTTGTCTTTATCCTTTATGGAGGGGCGGTTAGCTGGATGAGTTCCAAGCAGGAAACCGTGGCAGACTCGACGATGGAGGCTGAATACATCGCTGCCAACGATGCTGCCAAAGTGGCTGTCTGGATCAAGAAGTTCATTACTGAACTTGGAGTGGTTCCATCCATTGAGCATCCAATACCTTTGTATTGTGATAATAATGGAGCGGTGGCTTTGGCCAAGGAACCCAGGTCCCATCAGCGATCCAGGCATATTCTGAGGCGGTATCACCAGATCCGGGAGATAGTTGATCGCCGGGAGATCGAGGTCAGGAGGGTTGACACGAAGAACAACACAGCGGATCCACTCACGAAGGCCATTCCCCAGATACAGTTTGAGAGACTTTTCGGGATGCTCGGTATGCGATACTACAACAGCTGGCCCTAGTGCAAGTGGGAGATTGTTAGTTGTATGTATGTCCTAGAGGCCAGTATTGTACAGATGATGTTTATTATATTGGATGCTTGGACATATATAGAGAGGACTTTCTTGCTCGATATGATAGTACGCTGTCTGGTTGCTCTTTATCTTAACATGTATACTTGTCTCTAGATACTGTCTTATAGTTACATGTTGGTAAAGCCCTTAGGATGTGTACTTGACTACCAGGACTATGATGTAGATCATACTAGTGGGGCCATAGTAGTCCATAAGTACATCATTTAATGTTCGTAGTCGTGGGTGTCTCAAGACAGGGCATCGATATACCGGTGTAGACTAGCGTATATGCTTCTCGACCTATGAGATGGGCGATGGATGATCCCATATCCATTGGTGTTTGACATCAGAGATGGTATACGGGTGCTCAGTGGAGACTGGGGACACAGGACAGACTCGCCGAGAACTCCCAGATGGTATTATACCTCACGTCAGATGGCAGTTCTCTGGTGACACTTGTGCAAGTTAGTCTGTAGACCCGAGATCGTCATAGAGTCTTGTGTGATTCCCACTATGCTTTGATTTCGACCTTTCCACGTCCAAGAGGGCATGCAAAACGGTGTTTTCAGGAACAGTCCCGAGTCACATGGAGGCAATGAGCGATAGGAGGGGTTTCGTCTCTCCCGGTATTGGGGGTTGATGTTGCGCTGTGCTCGGTTGGCCATAACAGGGAAGTCCCTGGCCAGGGCTCATTTAAAGATTTATTGGTAAGTGTTACAAGTATTTTCTCGACCCGTTATGAGCCTCACATCGGCACGACTTATCGGTTATTGGGGTCTGACGTTCACAACCCCCAGACTTGATATGCTACATATCAGACGAGGAGACCGGACTGTACGGGAATTGTTACCGTTAGGCTTTTACAGGAGTTGGAGCGGGCTTGCTTGCTGATCTTCTGATCGTTCAATACCCGGGTAGCCGTTACGTCCAGCTAGTACCGCTGACGGCTTGTGGGTGCTTGATGTGATCATCACCTACTGCCGGCGTATTGACGAGTCTTTAGAGTCCTACATAGAGGTTTTACTGGCTCAGGAAAAACGAAATAGGAACACGTATGTGATATGTGCGGGACCGAGAATAATGCGTGTATGTGATACCGTATTCTATTCTCGCGACATTTTGTATCGGTCGGTTATATGAGATATAGCCGGGTTATCGAATCAAGTGTTGATTCGATAAGTCGATACATTGGATGTTAGTCGGTTATATATGATATGACCAGATCATTAAATCAAGTGTTGATTTAATAATTTAGTGTATAATTGTATATATGATATACTAATTTACATTAACTAACATTTGTTCACTCAAGGATTATTCTCACATGTGCACAACTTTGTATCCATAGTCGCTGAATAGGTATCGAAGTGCTGGGCGCCAATGGCAAGAAATAGCTGGGCATCCAGTCCCTGTATGAACCTCTTCACCCTCTTCGCTTCGGTATCCACCAGATACAGAGCATATCGGGACAGCTGTGTAAACTGGACGTCATACTCAGACACCGTCATCCCTGGGGTCTTGATCAAGGCCTCAAAACTACGAGCTCTGGCGTTACGAATGCTCTCCGGAAGGAAACGAGCCAGAAAGACTGCTGTAAACTCGGTCCAGGTCATGGGCAGTAGACCTGCAGCTCGACCTCTGAGAACTGACTCCCACCATATCTGCGCGAGGCCCTCTAATCGGAAACTCGCCAGCTCTACCCATCGGTCATCAGAACACCTCAGCGAGCGGCAGATCCTGGCCAAACTGTCAAGGAACGTCTGTGGGTCCTCTGCTGCATCTGTACTCGTGACGACCGGAGGTCTCAGCCTCATGAACTCCTGTAGCGAAACCGGGATGGTCACAGCGGTAGTAGTAGGAGCAGGTATCATAGTAGTCTGGGATGTAGTGGGTACGTCCTCCGGCCTCGGTACACGACTGGCTGCAACTGAGGATCCCACCATCTGACGTAGCTCCTGCATACTCCCCATCATCTGTCGCAGCTCCTCCATACCAGTCTCAAGCCTATCCACACGGCCTGGGGAAGGCGGATCAGTCTATCCCTGCGGTGTTGGCATACCACCCTGCTCAGTCCTAGTCTCGGACGAGCCAGCTCGAATCTCGTCTCGGGCGGCAGCCCTCTGCGCTCTGGTAGCCCTCTGCGGCATAGTGACTGGTACAGGAAACATGACAATAAGAACGGTGCAAATAGAATCGTAGGATATACGGAATTGAAGAAGGAATTTGAAGCAAGTATATCCTAAAGTCACTTAGGCGGAGTACCGTATCGCAAGTATGCCGCGGACATACGTACGCTACGTCACCCTGCTTAAGTCACTTACTCCATCTACTAAGGGTCATCCTACACTCAGAAAGGTGAAACCTATCGCTCTAATACCAACTTTGTCACGACCCGCAATGTACGGAACGCGACCGACACTTCAGTTACGAAACGTCTCAAGGCGTCCGTAAAGTAAGTAAGCCGAAGCCCAGAATACAAAACCCAATTTAGAATTAGAGTGAAGGAAGCCAATTTATTTAAAGCATTTTACTCCATTAAAACACATCAAGTTTCTTTTCTAAAACAACTTTCCCTTTTTCCAAAAATTCCGGCAGAACCTCTTTTGTAAAAACAAGCCCCAATGGGTACAAACAGGAAAAAGGGCATCCCCAAGCGGGAGCTAGCTCTTCGCCTCAAGGCGGTCACAAATACCACGCAATATATATACAATATGCATAAATAAGAATAAAAGCACAGATAAAATAACATGTCGACTCAAGTGAGCTCGACCCCACATAACATAAATCCATAAGTCTCACAACCTCGTCTCTAGGTCAATATACAGTAATCCAAATAAAACTGGTACAACTGAAATAGTAGTAGTAGATGGAGTACTCTAGATACAATGATCATAATAAGGTGGTACAAAATGATAACAACCCACCTATGAGCAAAAGCCTCGAATCCAGGCAAGGAGAGCAAAAGAGGCAAAAGTGTCCGCCGCTACAGTGCTGACGGAACGGACCTGCAGAAAAGCTGTGGCACAACGGGGGTGAGTTGCCAGCTCGCGAGTAATAAATAACATCTACAAAGGCCATCGCTTGTATGCACACAAGTATCCTAGCATCTCTAAACAGGTATGGCTATAGGCACTAGCAGGTATGTATGCATCATCAGGGTGCTAACAAGTATGAATGTCACATGGATGTACTAACATGTATGTATACTATATGAGTCAACTCAAGATCTCAACATGTAAGTACAAGAACTATTATTTCTTTATTTTTGAAACTCTTTTCAATATCAGCATAATATCCATGAAATCAACAAAATCCGTGTCTAGCAACGACACCTCAAAACTGTCCCAATCTCATATATCCATGTCAAGTATCTCTGGTCTCAGCCATCCGGTTGATCCATCCCAAATATCCATATCTCAAACTAGCGGCCACGGTCGGTATCCTCTGGATATCCGCCGTGCCAAATGAAGTCACCGGTAGGTAGTCCGTCCCCTGCCAGGCTCAACGCCATCTCCTGCGATCTTCTTGCCCCGGGTACCTTACCGGGCCCACCATGTACCCGAGACGGTTCATCCACCTCCTCGAAACGGGTCTTAAGAACACAGCAAACTCATGGTGGATGACACTTTACATTACTAGAAAACCGCAACTTTTATATTTAAAGGATCATAAGTTTCAAATCTTGCGGCTTTTCCCCGAAATCCAGAAATATCATAAATCTCATGAAATCATCATGGGTGCATATATCAATGATAATGAATGCAAATGGTATCAATGTTCAAGTTGCAATGTATGATTTATACTAGGCATGAGCAAGTGATGTAATGATATATATGCACGAGAATAGCAATTCTTATGATTTCATTTTAAATATTTATTGCAATAGCACAGGTCTAAGCAATTATCATGTTCAGATTTATAGTTATCTAGTGTCGTGACATGGCAATTACCAGGGTGTGGGTGTACACATGAATAGTGCTCGTGCTGCATATAAAAACCTGGTAATGGTGCATGTGTCCTACAGAATGAGTTTGCATATATGGGTACAACATATAGATCCTAACTGCAACAATTATTATGCAAGTACTATCATTTCTAATGTCACAAGCAAATGTTAAAGTTTACTATTTTCAAGTTTACTAAATCTATCGGGCGACTTGCGCCATCCAAACGATCGTCCCCCGTAGATGTGAAATCTACTCACCCGTGATCCCACGCTAGGTGTGTCCAACCACCTGCTTTCCTTTCTCTGCTGCGCTTGAAGTCCCCGCCGGCGAACCTAGAATTTACAAAAGTCACATATATCAGGAAAATCCTGCAAAAACACGATATATCGATAAAAAGGATACGCGTGCGTGAAACTAAAACATGCGTGCACACGACATGTCGCGACGCGCACAAACCCACCAGAACCTATTCTGATACGCTGTGTAGCGCAGCGCGCCACAGAACCACGCATATCGCATGCGTGTCGCACAAGTTTAAAACATCGAAAACACGTTTATAGCTCCAGATTTTGCCTCTGGGCCTAACTTAAAAAGTTACAGATGCCAACAGACCGAGCTACCCAGCAGCGCCCCACACCCAAAATCCCAACACCCCACCCCCTACTCTAGCCGCAAATTGCTGCCAGATCGAATAAACCGGTGGCCTCCAATATGAGGTGGGTCCCTGTGCTTTGTGTGTGTGTCCCTGCTAGTCTCACCATACCACAGTTTTCCTAATTTTATTCTGAAGGGCTCGGGTCAACAGCAGATCCAACAGAGGCTAAAAAGTCACTAAAACTGCTAAATTACGCCAAGTCGGATAAATCGGGTATTTTTATGAAATCTGGGGAAATTCTCTGGTTAACTGGTCTCAACAGCACCTAATTAGGTTATTCTAACCATCGCAACCATTACGTTCTCAAAATTCCCCTAATTTACCCCAAAACTACCACTAAACATAAGAATAAACACTAAATTAAGCTAGATAACCATAACTTTAGCAATTAGGAGTTGGGTTAAGGGGTTATACCTCTAGAAACCCTAGATGAAGGAGAAGAGAAGAAGTAGGAGAGTGCGCTGTTGCTACAGCTCCTGGTGCTGCAAAACTTGGCTGGAAATGAGCTGAGCTTCACTGTTGCTGAAGCTGTTGCTGTTTGTTTAGTTCTGTTGTTTTGTGTAGTAAAGTATGTGCTGTAGTAGTAAGGGTTGGGGTATTGTTAAGGGAAGGGTTGTGTGTTGTGGGGGAGGTGTTATGTAAAGAGTTGGGGCTGATGTACTGTTTTTGGTGGCTAAGCTGATGTTTGTTTTGATGGCTGATGATGTGTTGCTGCTGTGGTTGTAGTAGCTGCTGAAGCTAAGGGGTTAGGTAGCTGATATTGATGATGTTGTTGGGAGCTGATGTGCTGCTGCTGATGCTGATGCATGGCTGAAGTTTGGCTGATGAAGTTTTGGTGGCTATATGCCGATCTTTGGTGTGTGAGTGAGAGGAAGAGAAGAGAGTGAAAGGGAGAGTGAGAGAGACAAGCAAAAAGTATTGAAATGAAATGGGATGTGACATAACCATAGCCACCATTCTCTCTTCCCTCATTAAATGCTTGCATGACACCCATCACAATCTCTCCTTCTCATCACAAGTCAACCTTAACCCTAATCACCCTTAACCAAACCTAAAACTCATAATTAACTCAATTATCTTAACAAAGGGCCTAACCCACCATGGTTGGCTAAACATGGTTAACCCACCATACATACCCAAACTTGGTAACCCTAGGCTTAACCCTAGTTATCATGCACAAGTGTGTGTGGTTAAGATAAAATTCTACAAAAATAACCATAAAACCAGATAAATTACTAAAAACCCTTTTTGGTAAACTTTTTACCAAAAAACCCCACATTAACACACAATTACCACTAACCCTAAACTCAGGTGTTACAGAACCCCAGCCACTTCGCCGATCTAGTAGGGTTCCTCACCCACCTGAGAGATACTACGGTTTTCTCATGGATGGTGGGAGCGAGGATTACATCATGGAGGATGATGACCCAACTAGCATCGAGCAGGCCATCACGAGTGGGGACTCAGTAAAATGGCTGGATGCAATGCGGTCCGAGATGGAATCCATGTACACCAACAAAGTATGGACTTTGGAAGATGCTCCTGAAGGGGTAAAACCTATTGGGAGCAAGTGGATCTTCAAGAAAAAACTTGGTGTAGATGGTAAAGCGGAGACTTTCAAAGCTAGACTCGTTGCAAAGGGTTTTCGTCAAAGACCAGGTGTGGACTATGACGAAACCTTTTCTCCAGTGGCTATGCTTAAATCCATCCGGATCATGCTTGCCATCGCTGCATATCATTACTACGAAATCTGGCAAATGGATGTTAAGACCGTCTTTCTAAACGGTGATTTAGAAGAGAGCGTGTACATGACTCAGCCAGAGGGCTTCGTAGCTAGTGGGAGCAGCGGGAAGGTGTGCAAGCTGCTTAAATCCATTTATGGATTGAAGCAAGCATCGCGGAGTTGGAACATCTTCTTTGACGTCGTTATCAAAGAGTTTGATTTCGTCAAAAACGTAGATGAACCTTGTATCTACAAGAAGGTGGCAGAGAGTAAGGTTGTCTTCCTCGTATTGTACGTGGATGACATACTCTTGAAAGGAAATGACATTCCTATACTGCAATCGGTCAAGCTCTTCTTATCATAAAGATTCTCAATGAATGATCTAGGTGATGTCTCCTGCATACTGGGAATTATGATCTATAGAGATAGATCTAAAAGGATATTGGGATTGTCGCAATCCAGGTACATTGAAACCATATTAAAGAGCTTTAGTATGGAAGAATCCAAGCGTGGGGACTTACCCATGATCTCTGTACTCACTCTCTCCAAAGAGATGTCTCCCAAAACTGATTTGGAGAGAGCTCGCATGCAAGGGATACCCTATGCTTCGTCTGTAGGCTCTATCATGTACGCGATGCTATGTACCAGACCCGATGTAGCACACTCACTAAGTATAGTGAGTAGGTATCAAGCTGATCCAGGAGAGAGTCACTAGACAGCTGTGAAGAGCATTCTCAAGTACTTGCGAAGGACTAAATAGATGCTCTTGGTGTATAGTAACGGAGAACTCCAAGTGGAGTCCTTTACCGATTCGAGCTTCCAGAGTGATAACGACGACTCTAAGTCGCACTCGGGATTTTTCTTCACCCTTTACGGAGGGGCAATTAGCTGGAAGAGTTCCAAGCAGGAAACCGTGGCAGACTCGACGATGGAGGCTGAATACATCGCTGCCAACGATGCTGCCAAAGAGGCTGTCTGGATCAAGAAGTTCATTACTGAACTTGGAGTGGTTCCATCCATTGAGCATCCAATGCTTTTGTATTGTGATAACAATGGAGCGGTGGCTTTGGCCAAGGAACCCAGGTCCCATCAGCGATCCAGGCATATTCTGAGGCGGTATCACCAGATCCGGGAGATAGTTGATCGCCGGGAGATCGAGGTCAGGAGGGTTGACACGAAGAACAACACAGGGGATCCACTCACGAAGGCCATTCCCCAGATACAGTTTGAGAGACTCTTTGGGATGCCCGGTATGCGATACTACAGCAGCTGGCCCTAGTGCAAATGGGAGATTGTTAGTTGTATGTATGCCCTAGAGGCCAGTATTGTATAGATGATGTATATTATATTGGATGCTTGGACATATATAGAGAGGACTTTCTTACTCGATATGATAGTATGCTATCTGGTTGCTCTTTATCTTAACATGTATACTTGTCTCTAGATACTGTCTTATAGTTACATGTTGGTAAAGCCCTTAGGATGTGTACTTGACTACCAGGACTACGATGCAGATCATACTAGTGGGGCCATAGTAGTTCATAAGTACATCTTTTAATGTTCCTATTCGTGGGTGTATCGAGACAGGGCATCGATATACCGGTGTAGACAAGCGTATACGCTTCTCGACCCATGAGATGGGCTATGGATGATCCCATATCCATTGGTGTTTGACATCAGAGATGGTATACGGGTGCTCAGTGGAGACTGGGTACACTGGACGGACTCGCCGATAACTCCCAGATGGTATTATACCTCACGTCAGATGGCAGTTCTCTGGTGACACTTGTGCAGGTTAGTCTGTAGACCCGAGATCGTCATAGAGTCTTGTGTGATTCCCACTGTGCTTTGATTCCCACCTTACCACGTCCAAGGGGGCATGCAAAACGGTGGTTTTTGGGTACAGTCCCGAGTCACATGGAGGCAATGAGCGATAGGAGGGGTTTCGTCTCTCCCGGTATTGGGGGTTGATGTTGCGCTGTGCTCGGTTGGCCATAACAGGGAAGTCCCTGGCCAGGGCTGATTTAGAGATTTACTGGTAAGTGTTACCAGTAGTTTCTCGACCCGTTATGAGCCTCACATCGGCACGACTTATCGGTTATTGGGGTCTGACATTCACCACCCTTAGACTTGATATGCGTCATATCAGATGAGGAGACCGGACTGTACGGGAAGTGTTACCGTTAGGTTTTTACAGGAGTTGGAGCGAGCTTGCTTGCTGATCTTCTGATCGTTCAATACCCGGGTAGCCATTACGTCCAGCTAGTACCGCTGACGGCTTGTGGGTGCTTGATGTGATCATCACCTACTGCCGGCGTATTGACGAGTTTTTAGAGTCCTACATAGTGGTTTTACTGGCTCAGGCAAAACGAAATAGGAGCACATATGTGATATGTGCGGGACCGAGAATAATGCGTGTATGTGATACCGTATTCTATTCTCGCGACTTTTTGTATCGGTCGGTTATATGAGATATAGCCGGGTTATCGAATCAAGTGTTGATTTGATAAGTCGATACATTGGATGTTAGTCGGTTATATATGATATGACCGGATTATTAAGTCAAGTGTTGATTTAATAATTTAGTGTATAATTGTATATATGATATACTAATTTACATTAACTAACATTTGTTCACTTAAGGATTATTCTCACATGTGCACAACTTTAATATATATGTGATATATATTAAAATGTGTTTTCTTTTTGTATCATGGTTGTTGATACATCATTCATGGGTGTGCAAGACATACACCATTCTATTTTAAATGGTGGTTTATATTTATTTAAGGTAATTACAAATTAGTGGAGTTTTTGTCATAAGCATGAAGCTTGTAGAAGCTTGTGGATGCTTTGACAAAGTCCACTAACTTTGTTTTATTTTAGATTTTTATTAACCTAACCATTTAGGATTAGCCATGGTAATGTCTCTACATGAGTTAGTATATGATACTCACTTACCATGGTTAGCTCACTCACTTGATCATTATCCTCATTCTTTTCTTTTGTTCATCTTCTTCTTCTTTGAGCAAAAGAAAAAGCTTGCTAGTGTTTTAAAAAGAGAGTGAAAGATTGTGAGAAATAAAATTCAAAAGAGAACCCACTTCTTATTTCTCCATCCTTTACTAGACTAGCACTTTAGTTTAGGGTGTTTGCTTCACTAATTCTCTAGTTAGTGAATTAGTAGCTTGAGTTGGTATTCCCTCGACGTAGATCATCTTCGGCCTCGAAGACTTCAAGCAAGGACGCTTCTTTCGCCTCCTGAAGCCATGCAAGAGCCTGGGAGAACAATGATCGCAGCGAAGGGACTACGAAAGGAGCTTTAGAAGTGAAGGACCGATCTACAAAGGTTGTATTTCGTATTCAATTAGTAGTAAATGTTATTTACTTCCATTTGTAACCCTAATTATCTAGCCAAGATCTTGTTTAGGGTTATTCGGCACGGCTAAAATTTTAATCGAGCATGGTTGATGCCTTGTAGAACTTTATTAGAGTGCCTAGTAACCCTACATGGACGACACATACATCATATCACGAGAAAACCATAACTTGCATTTTTAAAATGATAATAGGTTTATAAATTCTTGTGGTTTTTGTTGGGTTACGGAAGCGCCCCGGCCATCAAACTGTGGCCAAATATGGAATAAAAATTTTCAAAACTGGCGCTACCACAACCCGATGCCCGGATCTACCCTTAACCCTATACTAGCCAATATATAAAGAGGAGTTAGATGGTTATATCGAATGAACCATGTCCTTCGGGTCTTCAACCATCATCCCAAGCTCCTAGTGGTCGCAGATCAAATTTGTTTGCCGGTCTTCCTCCATCTACGATGATCCACTCGAGGGAAATGACACAAGCTTCATCCTCGCCAAGCGAGGCAACCGACGCTCCAAGGTTGCTGACAATGGAGAGTGGAGGTGTAGGATTATCTCACTGTGAATTTCTCTCATCACAAATGCTCAAAGAGCAACTCAAGAAGATGAAGAGGAGGTGAGGAAACATGTGGCATGAGCAGCTAAAGAAAATGGCTAAACTTTCTCCAAGTGAGAATGAGCAAGTAATGAAGCAAGTCAAGTAAAGAAATAAGAAAGGCATGTAGAGAAATGATGGAAGCACCCCCTTTTTTTCAATCATCCAACAAAATATCTCATCTCATTTTACAATAAAATAAAGTCATGCCATACCTCTCTACATGCTTACCAATGTTCATGCCACCTCACCCCTTCCACCTCATTTCCCAAAATTATTTTCTAAAAATAAAATCAAATAATGAGGTGTTAAATCTTCTAGAAACTATTCCGTATAAATACGGAATACAACCTGGTATACGTATCGAAATACATATACATGTATTCGTACAAAAATACGAATAGCTATGAGAGAAAATGAATAGTGAACAATAATACTAGAATACATATATAAATTATTAAATCAAAACCTGATTTAATAATCCGGCTCAGTCCTAAGCTGCTAATATTATCAACCGTCCGATTAAAGTCTGTGCAGCCTGTACACATATTTAATCGGACACCTGTATGTACCAACATACATCATCTACACCATATCGCCTGAACCGTGTGTTAGTTATATGTATGCCCTAGAGGCCATTACTGTACATGCGATGTATATTGTAGTGGATGCTTGGACATATATAGGAATGACTTTCTTGCTCAACATGATAGTATGCTATCTGGTTGCACTTTATCTTAACATGTAAACAAATACTGTTTTGTGATCACATGTTGATAAAGCCCTTAGGATGATTACTTGACTACCAGGATTATGATGCAGATCATACTAGTGGGGACATGGTAGTCGATAAGTACATCCTTCAAATGTTCCTAGTCGTGGGAGTATCGAGACAGGGCATCGGTACTCCGGATTAGACTAGCTTATGCGCTTCTTGACCCATATGATGGGCGATGGATGATCCCATATCCATTGGTGTTTGACATCAGAGAAGGTGTACGGGTGCTCAGTAGAGACTGGGTACACTGGACGGACTCGCCGAGAACTCCTAGATAGTGTTATACCTATCGTCGAATAGAAGTTCTCTGGTGACACCGGTACAGGTTAGTCTGTAGACCTGAGATCGTTATAGAGTCTTGTGTGATTCCCACTGTGCTTTGATTTCCACCATACCACGGTCAAGAGTTCGTGCAAAACGGTGGCTTTTGGGTACAGTCCCGAATCACATGGAGGCAATAAGAGATAGGAGGGGTTTCTTCTCTCCCGGTATTGGGGGTTGATGTTGCGCTGTGCTCGATAGGCCATAATAGGAAATCCCTGGCCAGGGTTGCTGAGATTTATTGGTAAGTGTTACCAGTAGTTTCTTGAATCGTTATGGACCTTGCATCAGCATAACTTATCGGGCTATTGGTGTCTGACGTTAAACCACCCCCAGGCTGTGATATGCGACATATCAGACGAAGAGACCGGACTATACGGTAGTGTTACTGATTGGATTCGCAGGAGTTATAGCAGGCTTGCTTGTTGATCTTCTGATCGCTCAATACCCGGGTGGCTGTTACGTTTAGCAGAAATCTTGTGGCTTGTGGGTGTTTGATATGATCATCACCTACTGCCGGCATATTGGCGAGTCTTTAGAGTCCTACATAGAGGTTTCCTGGTTCATGCGAAACGGAGTAGGAGCGCATATTTGATATGTGCGGGACCGAGATTAATGCGAGCATGTGATACCGCATTCTAATCTCGCGATTTGCTATATCGGTCGGTTATATGTATTATAGCCGGATTATTAAATCAAAAGTTGATCTAATAATTTAATGTATAATTATATATTTGATATATTATATTACATTAACTAATATTTAGCTCACTAATGATTTCTTTTCTCACTTGATGTGCATATTGTATATATATATATGATATGTATATTTGTGTACATGTATTGTGTCATGTTTGATGATACATACAAGATGGGTGTATGAGACTTATACCATGCTAGGGTTAAATTAGGGTTTTGATTATTTCTTAAGTTATTACAAAAGAGAAAAATACTTGGTCAAAGTTTTAAGCTTGGAGAAGCTTGTAGAACTTCGACAAAGTCCACTCTTTTGTCATTCCTTAGGATATTTTACTTGACCCAACCCTTAACCATAGCCATGAGTTAATTCTCTACATGAGTTAAGCATGATAGCTTTAACTCAACCATGGGTGCAATAATTCATTTGGATGAATTATTCATGAGTTCTTCTTCTTCTTCAAAAAGCTCCATGAAAAGCTTTCTAGCTTCAATGGAGGTATGAGATAAAATGTGATTTCTAAAATTAACAAACTTCCTACTTCAATATCCTATACTATTAGCCATTTAGTTTAGGGTGTTTGCTTCACTAATCTACACAATTAGTGAAGAGATAGCATGAGCTAGTGTCTCCTCGACGTAGATCATCTTCGGCCTCGAAGACTTCGAAGCAAGCTTGTTCGTTTCTTCATAGGAGCCTCTCTATAGTCCGGACGATTGTGATCACAGCGAAGGGAATTCTACACGGAGCTATTGAAGTGAAGGACCGGTCTACAAAGGGTGTATTCCTTGTTCACTTAGATGTAAAGAGTTTACATATCATGTTTTACCCTAAGTCTCTAGTTAAGATCTTGGTTAGGGTTTGTTTAGCACCCCAAAAAATTTAAAGTTGCATGATTGATGCTTGCCAAAACCTTGCTAAGGTGCTAAGCTAACCCTACAGTGGTATCAGAGCCAAGCTAGAGCATTAGGCATCGTGTCGGTGAAGTTTAAAGTTCGATCGAACTCCGAAACCACGAAAAATCCCAATTTCTGGAAATTTTTTCAAAAGTTGAAATTTTTCATATTAAAAATACTCAGAAAATCATGCACAGAATTCTAAGGATTACTGTGAAGTACGAAGCCATAACTCGCTCAAGTGACCGCGGAGCCGCGGCCAAACCATGCGTTTGGCTGCGGTTCCACGGCCAACTTTAGGAGTTAGGGGCTAATACTTCAGGCTTTATCCTTGGGTACTTTTTCATGCTTCTGGGAATTTTTAATTCTACTCAAGTGTTGAGCTTTCTGGGAAATATTGGGAACTCGTTGATTCGATCGGAAAGATTAACTTCGTTTATGTTTTTTCGGGTAATTTAGAACGTGTTAAAGTTCGAACAGATATCAATAACTCACTTTTTCCCCTGTCGGAAAACTTTCAAGTGTTGGATTTTTCCTGAGTTTAAAACTTTCAGAAAATCATGCAAGCGAATTGGTGGACCCTCTAGAAGAACGTAACCTTAACTCGATTATGTGACCGTCAAAACCGCCACTGAACCATATGGTTTGTGGTAGTTTAGCGTTGCCACTTGTGAGGCGTTGGTTTGACCCTTCTACGACTGGTTCATAGCGGCTGTGACATGTTCTGGGACTTTTTGAACTCTGCTCAAGTGTTGTGCTATTTGGAAATTCTTGGGTGTTTGTTTATTCGATCGGAAAATTTAACATTGTCTATTTATCTGGAATGTGATACAATATGTGGAATTCATATAGTTAGGCATGAAATGCGAAGTATGTGATATTTCGGATTTAAGATGTCTAAAGTGATTGTGGATTCCATATGTTGTAGTTTTTCACTTTCTTTTCTGCGACCGTAAGTGTAATATGTGGTGTATCGCCAGTTTCGGTGCTAATCTTGCAAAAGCGCACGCACGGTGTTTTTCTTCTCTCTCTCTCCTGGTTGCAAAAATGTCATGCCTTAATCAAGATAATAATATGGATGCATTGACCGAACCTACTTATTATACTGTGCTAGGGAACGTTGGTTCTGTTAGTTGTATGTATGTCCTAGAGGCCAGTATTGTACAGATGATTTATATTATATTGGATGCTTGGACATATATAGAGAGGACTTTCTTGCTCGATATGATAGTATGCTATCTGGTTGCTCTTTTTCTTAACATGTATACTTGTCTCTTGATACTGTCTTATAGTTACAAGTTGGTAAAGCCCTTAGGATGCGTACTTGACTACCAGGACTATGATGCAGATCATACTAGTGGGGCCATGGTAGTCCATAAGTACATCCTTTAATGTTCCTAGTCGTAGGTGTATCGAGACAGGACATCGATAAACCAGAGTAGACTAGCGTATACGCTTCTCGACCCATGAGATGGGCGATGGATGATCCCATATCCATTGGTGTTTGATATCAGAGATGGTATACGGGTGCTCAGTGGAGACTGGGTACACTGGACGGACTCGCCGAGAAATCCCAGATGGTATTATACCTCACGTCAGATGGCAGTTCTTAGGCGACACTTGTACAGGTTAGTCTGTAGACCCGAGATCGTCATAGAGTCTTGTGTGATTCCCACTGTGCTTTGATTTCCATCTTACCACGTCCAAGAGGGCATGCAAAACGGTGGTTTTTTGGTACAGTCCCGAGTCACATGGAGGCAATGAGCGATAGGAGGGGTTTCGTCTCTCCCGGTATTGGGGGTTGATGTTGCGCTGTGCTCGATTGGCCTTAACAGGGAAGTCCCTGGCCAGGGATGATTTAGAGATTTACTGGTATGTGTTACCAGTAGTTTTTCGACCCGTTATGAGCCTCACATCGGCACGACTTATCGATTATTGGGGTCTGACGTTTACCACCTCTAGACTTGATATGCGACATATCAGACGAGGAGACCGGACTGTACGGCAAGTGTTACCGTTAGGCTTTTACAGGAGTTGGAGCGGGCTTGCTTGCTGATCTTCTGATCGCTCAATACCCGGGTAGCCGTTACGTCCAGCTAGCACCGCTGACGGCTTGTGGGTGCTTGATGTGATCTTCACCTACTGACGGCGTATTGACGAGTCTTTAGAGTCCTACATAGAGGTTTTACTGGCTCAGGCAAAACGAAATAGGAGCGCATATGTGATATGTGCGGGACCGAGAATAATGCGTGTATGTGATACCGTATTCTATTCTCGCAACTTTTTGTATCGGTTGGTTATATGAGATATAGCCGGGTTATCGAATCAAGTGTTGATTCGATAAGTCGATACATTGGATGTTAGTCGGTTATATATGATATGACTGGATTATTAAATCATGTGTTGATTTAATAATTTAGTGTATAATTGTATATATGATATACTAATTTACATTAACTAATATTTGTTCACTTAAGGATTATTCTCACATGTGCACAACTTTAATATATATATGATAAATATTAAAATGTGTTATCTTTTTGTATCATGGTTGTTGATACAACATTCATGGGTGTATGAGACTTACACCATGCTATTTGTTATGTTGGGTTTAATATTTAAAGTAATTACAAAATTAGTGGAAGATTAGAAAAATGCATGAAGCTTGTGGAAGCTTGTGGATGCATTGACTAAGTCCACTCGGTTTGTTTTTACTTTGGATATTTGTTAACCCAACCATGAGAATTAGCCATGGTTATGTCTCTACATGAGTTAGTATATGATACTCACTCACCATGGTTAGCTTTCTCACTTGATCATTATCTTCATCTCATTATTTCTTCATCTTCTTCCTTGAGCTCAAAAGCTCTCTAGGTTTTGATTAAGTGAGAAATAAAAGTGAGATAAATAATTCTAAGGTGTTCCCACTTCCTATTTCCTCATCCTCTACTAGACTAGCACTTTAGTTTAGGGTGTTTGCTTCACTAATTCTCTAGTTAGTGAAGAAGAAGCTTGAGTTCGTATTCCCTCGACGTAGATCATCTTCGGCTTCGAAGACTTCAAGCATGGACGCTCCTTCTTCCTCGTGAAGCCATGCAAGAGCCTGGGAGGACCATGATCGCAGCGAAGAGACTACAACAAGGATCTTTTGAAGTGAAGGACCGATCTACAAAGGTTGTATTTCGTATTCACTTAGTCGTAAAAGATATTTACTTGCATGTGTTACCCTAATTATCTAGCAAAGATCTTGTTTAGGGTTGTTCGACACGGCTAATTTTTTAATTGGGCATGGTTGATGCCTTGTAGAACCTTGTCAGAGTGCCTAGTAGCCCTACAGTGGTATCAGAGCCTAACTAGAGCATTAGGCGACGTTTATACGAAGTTAAAACTCCGATCGAACCCCGAAACACCGACTTTGAACCCCTCTCTGGACAATTTTTAAAAATGTGATTTTTTCTGCATTAAAAATACTTAAAAAATCAGCAGGTAAATCTAAGAATTACCATGAAACACGAACCCAAGATACCATGAAGTCGCCGTGGAACCGCGGCAGGAACCTGCTTCCCGCGGCGGTTCCGCGGCCGTACTTTAGCATCATTGACACGTGTTTGCACAGTATTATCCTTAGCTATTCCTGCATAACTCTGGGTATTTTTAATCTGACTCAAGTGTTGAGTGTTCTGGGGATTATTTTGAATTCGTTGATTCGATCGGAAAATTTAATTTCGTTCTTTTTCCGGATAATTTACAAAGTATTAATAAGTTCGAACAGATATCATTAACTCACTTTTTCCCGACATGAAAAACTTTCAAGTGTTGAATTTTTCTTGAGTTTAAATCTTTCGGAAAAACGTGCAAGTAACGCGATGGACCCTTTAGAAGAACACAAACCTTAACTCGATTATGTGACCGTCTGAACCGCCTCTAAACCTTAGGGTTTGGTGCAGTACGGCGTGCCACATGTGAGGCGTTGGCTTGACCCTTCTACGGCTGGACCATTGGTACTGTGACGTATTCTGGAATTTTTGAACTCCGCTCAAGTGTTGAGCTATTTAGGAAATCTTGGGTATTTGATTATTCGATCGGAAAGTTTAATACTGTTTATTTATCTGGAATGTGATACAATATGTGGAATTCATATAGTTAGGCATGAAATGCGATGTATGTGATATTTCGGATTTACGATGTCTAAAGAGATTGTGGATTCCAAATGTTGTAGTTTTACACTTTCTTTTCTGCGACCGTAACTGTAATATGTGATATCGCCGATTTCGTTGCTATTTGTCAACGACAATTAGGATGCGCATATTTACTTATGTTGATGACATGTGATGTTATGTGTTGCTGGATATGTTATATTGGATCGTCGCGTTTTTGAATAGACGGGGGGTTTATGTGAGATGAGGGTTTTTATTTTCATTCATGTAAAATTCATTGTATGTAATATTCTTTTATTGGGGCACTTCCGGGATGAGGATGATGTCACCATTGTATATTATTTACTTTTCCGCATTAGGTAGACCCAAGGAGGAGAGCACAAGTAACCGGGTTCTAGAGTCCAGTAGGAGACCAACTCGAGGAGTCGAGTCCGGGTCTTCTAACTCTAGAATTAGAAGGGTTGCTTTCCGCTCTCGTAGGGGTCTAGGGGTGTGGGTTTGGCTATTCATTGCGACCATGGAATCCGTGTTTTATAGAGGCTCAAAATAAAACACGGACCTCCTAGTATATCCATTATTTCATATGTTTCTTCTGCTGTGATATCTGTGATATGATCATTTGATATGTTGTGATAGATACTGTATATAGTATATATGATATATTATATAGACGTTACTTATGTTTTACACCCGCGCTAGCCCTGCCCCGCTCAGCCGTTAGTTACCTAACCTAACGGTGCACGAGGGGACATCGAGACGAATGTGGATGGCATAAGTATATGTCGTATTTATCTGTGATGTTTAGGAGACTTATATGATGGGACTTCATTAATGTGATTAATGAAGGAAAACAAACCTAAAAGATGTTGTAGAATCAAACTTCAAAAAGGGTAGCTACAGTTTTTGCTTTGCATAGCGATATATATGATATATCCTGCACCTTATTCGATGAGGAAAGAACCGAGATCCCTTCACCGGGAGTGACCTCTTTAGCAAAACTGGCAGATGCTACAACACTCGGTTTGTCTTTTGATTGCTTTTAGAGTTTTTGCTTTGCATAGTGATATATATGATATGTTGTAACAATTAGGAAAAAGTTAGAAATAAATAAAATTAATTAAATTAAGAATAAGCTGATAAATCACAAAATGGTTAAAATCAAATATGTCAATCTTCATAAGTTATATGTAATACAAATTAAATTAGAATTTTAGAATGTAATATAAATAAGTTAAAAGGGTTTTAATGAAAATTTTAGCTTCATTTTAACAAAAGATGTGTTTTATAATAAGTAGGTTGTGAGGGGTTAAATTTCAAAGTTAAGTTTTTATGCAAATAGGGTATTGTCAAGGGTTTAAGTGAATAAAGGATATCATTTCAGATCTGAAAATAAATTCAAAATAAAACAAAAGGAAAATGGGAGATAATGCAAAACCACCTCAAGCTTCTTGCCACCCTCTCATCTCCACCTCCTCCTTGCATGGAACATGCACCCTCAAGCTCATGACACCTCCACCTTACCTTATCCCTTCCTCCTCCCACATATATAAATCATTTCAGTTCTGAAACTTAAATTAAAACTCAAAGGAAATTATAAGAAAAGAAAAGTAAAAGAGAAAAACAAGAGGAAGAAGAAGATGATGAGGAGCTTGTTCATGGAGATTGTTCATCCTCAAGCTAAGAGGAGTTGATTGATCAAGAAGGGTTATTCCTATAACTAATAGGAGGGTAAACTTCTTAAACTTAGTAGAGATTAAGTTCTGTAGATTAGTTAATTTTAGTTTAGCTAGGTCACATAATATAGTATTTAGTTAAAATTTATAGTCTGTTAGAATCTGCTTTAATCTGGAACCTAATTAAATAAATTCAACAGGGTCAAAATGATGTAGGTAACAAATAGAGTGAACCACAAGAAGACGGAGGCAGGGCGCCGGTTTTGGGCCGGCGACAGAAGAGTTTTGGCCGGCGTCGCCGGCCATGTGAGGAGCTTTGTGGGTTTGGGTTTTTGGGTAGTCTACAGTGTTCAATTTAGGCTAATTTGGCACTGTTGAATTAACTTAGTTTCACTGTAATTAAAATCTGGGAAGATATATCGGTAAAAGAATCGTAAAACACTAAATACGACACGATGAAATCAAGTCGCGTTTTAATTTCGGAACCAGTACAGATTTAGGCTAAAATCCAGCAAGAATAAGTGTTTTATAACTTGATATAATCAAATAGTAGATAACTAGTAAGTAAGATAACGTGTTTCTATTTCCGTTATATCGGAATAGTTAGTTTGCTTATATAAGTAAATTTGCATATCTAGACGCGGATACGAGGAGTACGGAAGCCGCGAGGAAAGGGAAAGGATTAGCGATTCCGGAGTAGATTCGACTTTTCCGGTGAGTAGACTAAACATCTACCGGGGAATTTAGTAAAGATGGCGTGTTTCGCCCGTGATTTTACTTAATGTGATATTCATATCATCATGTGTAAATGTTAGAATTTCATTCATTAAAATACTTGTATATTGCTTAGTTGTTAGAACACTTCACAATTATTGACGAGCCATGCCACGTGCACGTCTTATATGCTACACACACCTCGTCGATATTGCCATGTCACATACACTTAAATATCATACTTATTAACATGGATTACATCGTATTTCATATGTCAAGTATATTGGTAGATTTCATCATTTACATCCTGTTGCTTTATACGTATTTCTATGTTGGATATGAGACAGATACAGATTTGAGGATTTATGGTTTTGAGTTTTGAATACTATTACATAAATCCAGTATTTTCATGATTGATGTGACATGTCCACCATGAGATGATTTCTATTTTTGGTTTTATTCCGGACCGAGTGGGGGAGATATACGGTCGCGGATTTACGTTATCCATACTGAGTGGGGGAGATATACAGTTGGATACATGGTGGACCCGGTCGAGACCGAGGGGCAGGATAGCCGTATTGAGACGGGGGAGCCTAGCGAGGTTACTCGATACCGGAGTTGGTTATAGAAATACGTCGTGTATCTAGAGGATAACGACCGATATTATGAGTATAGGATCATTCGGGGAATGATGCCTATAAGAAATGAAGATTTTGTGTCGTTGATGGACACCGAGAAATGATTTACTTGAGTTGTGATTTCAGAAGTATAATGAGATTTATTGTTGGATTTCACATATACTCATATATCATATTGATTCATATTCAGTAGCATGATTGTCATATTTACTTTATTCGCCGTTATATGTTAGTCGTATTCACTGAGTTGGCAACTCATTCCCGTTGTGCCACAGTTCCTTGCAGGGATAGAGTGGACGGGTAGCTGCGAGGCAGGATCACTTTTGCAGTTGTATTCCATCTTTTGCTAGGTAGGTTACATGTGTAGTAACCTTCCATTTTGTACTTTTGTATCTAGAAAGACTCCATCAGACTTGTATTTTGACTTAGAAATGAGAGATGGTATATATATGTACAGTTGAGATCGGTTGGTCAGTTCATAGCTTCTTTCTTTATGAGATTCAGTGATGTTCATTATATGTATATTCATGTTTATTATTAATATTGTTGATTCCAACTCGGAATGCAACTAAACTTAACCTTATTAATTGTTTACTGATTTAAATTCATAACTTGAGATTTCTACTTAAAAACTAAATTTTCATAAATAATTCCGCAATAAGGTATTTTGATCTTGGTTTTTGGCTTACTTGGATTTGTGTATATCTTTAGATGTGATACAATCTGAGTGCCTGTCACATCCAAACTTGGGTCGTGACAAAGTTGGTATCAGAGCTTAGGAGTAACCTTACGGAATTCAATAAGGGATTTCAATAGGTTGATGTAAGTCTGAGAGTTAGGATGACCTTTGGTTTGATGGAGTAGGTGAATTAGGACGAATGCAGTACCGTACGTATGTTCCGTGGCATATTTACGTTATCGTATTCAGCCTAACTAACCTTAGGATGTTGATCTTGACTATTCTTCCGTTGATTCTCCGTTATTGAATTCTTCTGTTCCCACACCTTATCAACTCTCGTTTCTTGTTCCAGTTGCTATGGCTACGCGGGCTAGGCGAGCCGCAGCCAGAAATACAGCTAGGGCGAGTCCGCCTGTGACGACGACTGGTACACCGGACGTGCAGGAGGTGCATGAGCATGCTGATCCTCCTCCTCCAGATCGCATGACTAGGATTGAGGAGGGTATGTTGGGATTACAGCGAGTGGTAGGACAGTTAGCTGAGACCACTCGAGCTTTGAGATCTGATCCAGCACCGACTGTAGCAGAGTCCGAGGTACAGCCTACACAGACGGCAGCACCAGTAGATACGAGAGTGATGGAGGTATCACTTGTAGAGTTTATGAGATTGAGACCCCCGGTATTTACAGGGACCGATGTGACGGAAGATCCTCAGTCTTTTCTTGATAGAATGGCAAGGATTGGAAGATCATTGCGATGTTCTGATGCGAGGTCAGTTGAGCTGACTAGCTTTCGTTTGGAGGGACTTGCACATGAGTGGTGTGAGTCGATGGAGAGAGGGCGAGCTACGAATCTTCCTCCGATGACGTGGACCGAGTTTTCTACAGTCTTTCTTGCCAGATTTCTTCCCCAGAGTGTGAGGGATGCTAGAGCTAGCAGTTTCGAAGCGTTGAGGAAATCAGCAAGTATGTCAGTAGCAGATTATGACTTACGATTCACCCAGCTATCGCGGTATGCCCCATACCTAGTACCTACAGAGGAGCTTCGGGTAAAAAGGTTCCTAAGGAGTTTGGACACACAGTTGTATCTGGCGATAGGCTCCCAGCATTTTGATACATATGCCCAGGCCATGGATGCGGCGATTCGAGTAGAGGAGCGTTTGAGCCAGTCAGGAGTCGTTCCGGAGCCAAAGAGGAGTAGACCATTCGTGCCGACAAATAGACAGTTTGGTCGAGGTAGAGGGTCCTATCCAGGCAGATATACTCCAGTCCGCAGTGTTGGACGAGGATGGACACAGGGCCAGATGTTCAGTTCTTATCCTGATGATCAGAGACCACCATTTACTTGTTATAGTTGTGGACTTCCCGGACACTTTGCTCGAGATTGTAGATCTCAGGGAGGGACCGTTGCTCCACAGGCTGCTTTACCCCTTCCATCTCCTACACCGATGGCTTTACTTCCTCCCCCAGTTAGCGCTACACGCCAGGCAGTTGCACCACGGGGTCGAGGCTATGCAGGACGTGCTTAGAGAGGTAGAGGAGATAGAGGTAGAGGACGACAGGATGCGGGCAGGGGCCAGGCACGGGTTTTTGCACTGACTCCACAGGATGCCCCGGCATCAAATGCAGTCGTGACAGCTACTCTTACAGTATGCTCATTAGAGGCACATGTTTTATTTGATCCCGGTTCTACACATTCTTATGTATCTTCACGATTCGCACTTTTGTTGGGGAAGGAGTCGTCATTATTAGAGTTACCATTGGTAGTGATTACTCCAGTTGGAGATTCCTTTATAGCTCGACACGTATTCAGATCGTGTTCGGTGCGTATTGGTAATAGAGATTCGCTAGTTGATCTGATTCTCCTGGACATGTTGGATTTTGATATACTTCTTGGGATGGATTGGTTAGCCGCTTGTCATGCCTATGTAGATTGTAGAGGAAAAGCGGTTAGATTTTGTTTTCCAGGTGAACCGGTGTTTGTTGTGCAGGGGGATTGCAAGTTAACCCCTGTCAACATGATTTCTGCTTTTAGTGCGAGACGGCTCTTGAAGAAGGGTTGTCATGGGTTCTTGGCTTGTATTCAGGACATAGGGGTCGCTGATGTTCCATTGGACCAAATCCCGATCATACGAGAATTTCCTGAGGTATTTCCTGCAGAGTTACCAGGATTGCCACCTGATCGAGATATTGAGTTTTGCATTGACTTGATTCCGGGTGCAGGGCCTATTTCTATACCACCATATCGAATGGCACCGACGGAATTGAAAGAACTCAAAGGCCAGTTGCAAGAGTTGTTAGATAGAGGACTTGTACGTCCTAGTGTTTCACCGTGGGGAGCTCCTGTGTTATTTGTGAAGAAGAAAGACGGTAGTATGAGAATGTGCATCGACTACCGACAGCTGAATCGCGTCACTGTGCGAAACAGGTATCCATTACCACGAATAGATGACTTGTTCGATCAGTTGCAAGGAGCCGGATTCTTCTCAAAGATTGACTTGAGGTCAGGGTATCATCAGTTGAGGGTTCGGAAGGACGATATTCCGAAGACGGCGTTTCGTACGAGATATGGGCATTATGAATTTCTGGTGATGTCGTTCGGACTCACCAATGCTCCAGCAGCTTTTATGGATATGATGAACCGTATCTTTAGACCATTTATTGATCGGTTTATTATAGTATTCATAGATGATATTCTTGTATATTCTCGGAGTCAGACGGAGCACGAGCAGCATTTACGTATCACGTTGCAGACCTTGAAAGAGCATCAGCTGTATGCAAAATTTTCTAAGTGTGCGTTTTGGCTCGATAGTGTGGAATTCTTGGGCCACATAGTTACGAGAGAAGGTATATGCGTAGACCCAAAGAAGATTGAAGCGGTACAACACTGGCCCAGGCCTATGTCAGTTACGGAGGTTCGGAGTTTCTTAGGTCTGGCAGGTTATTACAGACGCTTCGTACAGGATTTCTCACGGATAGCGGCACCTTTGACAGGATTGACTAGAAAGGAAGTTCCTTTTCAGTGGACAGATGCATGTGAGCAGAGTTTCCAACAGTTGAAGACGCGTTTGACGACTGCACCGGTATTATCTTTACCTTCCGGTTCAGGGGTTTCGTTGTGTATTGCGATGCTTCTAGAGTGGGCTTAGGCTGTGTGTTGATGCAACACGGCAAAGTTATAGCATATGCTTCTCGACAGTTGAAGAGGCATGAACAAAACTACCCCACTCATGATCTAGAGATGGCTGCTGTAGTATTCGCATTGAAGATTTGGAGACATTACTTGTATGGAGAAACGTGTCAAATCTTCACAGATCATAAAAGTTTAAAGTATATTTTTCAGCAGAAAGATCTGAACCTCAGGCAGCGTAGATGGATGGAATTGGTGAAAGATTACGACTGTGAGATTTTGTACCATCCAGGCAAAGCAAATGTTGTAGCAGATGCCTTAAGCCGGAGGCCTGGAGGTAAATTATCTCATTTGAGCATTTTGCAGAGGCAGTCTTCTACAGACTGGCAGATCTTATGTGATAGTCGTATACAGTTTGAGTTTACATCGACAGGAGGTCAGTTAGCACATGTTCGCACTAGACCTCAGCTATTGGATCGTATTCGAGATGCGCAGCCTACAGATACTCGCGTGATGGAGATTATGGATCAGGTTAGACTGGGCAAGGAGACGGAGTTCGTGATTGATGATCAGGGAGTACTACGTTTTAGGACTCGTCTCTGTGTGCCAGATTCTGAAGGATTGAGGCGTGAGATTTTGGAGGATGCCCACAGATCAGTATATAGTATTCATCCTGGTTCCACAAAAATGTATCGTGACTTGAAGAATAATTATTGGTGGGAAGGAATGAAGAAGGATGTTACGGATTTTGTTTCAAGATGCTTGACTTGTCAGCAAGTCAAAGCAGAACACCAGAGGCCAGCCGGAGAGCTGCAACCCTTACCCATTCCAGAGTGGAAATGGGAACAGATTTCCATGGATTTTGCGATGGGTCTACCCAGGACTAGCAGAGGGTATGATTCCATTTGGGTGATTGTAGACAGGCTGACGAAGGCCGCTCATTTTCTTCCAGTGAAGACGACATATGGATTTGCTCAGTATGCACAGGTTTATATCGATGAGATTGTACGTCTACATGGAGTGCCGACATGCATAGTGTCAGATCGAGGTACCCAGTTCACGAGCAGGCTATGGCAGAAACTTCAGGACGCTCTTGGTACACGACTGAGTTTTAGTACAGCTTTCCACCCACAGACAGACGGTCAGTCGGAGCGGACCATTCAGATACTAGAAGATATGCTTCGGGCTTGTAGCCTAGATTTTGGTGGTAGTTGGGATCGTCACCTACCTTTGGTGGAATTCTCATACAACAACAGTTTTCAAGAAACGATCCAGATGGCACCCTTTGAAGCTTTGTATGGAAGGAAATGTAGATCACCTGTTTGCTGGACGGAACTTAGTGAAAGTAGTATATTGGGACCGCAGATAGTACAGGAAACTACAGAGAAGATTTAATTGATACGAGATAGAATGAAAGCGGCTCAATGCAGACAGAAGTCATATGCAGATCGAAGACGACGCAAACTCGAGTTTGATGTGGGAGATCATGTGTTCCTTCGAGTATCTCCAATGAAGGGTGTGATGCGCTTCGGGAAGAAAGGGAAGCTCAGCCCCAGATATGTTGGACCATACGAGATTTTAGAGAGAGTGGGCGCTGTGGCTTATCGGTTAGCACTTCCACCTGGTTTTCCCGACATACATCCAGTGTTCCATGTTTCGATGCTTCGCAGATATCTTCACGATCCATCTCATGCGATCCATCATCAGACTCTATAGCTTGAGCCAGATCTATCCTACACAGTGCAACCAGTCGCTATTCTGGACAGGCAGGCAAAGCAACTACGATCAAGGATACTGCCATCTGTAAAGATTCTCTGGCAAGGAAGGGATCGCGAGGAGATTACTTGGGAGACGGAGGACGCAATGCGAAAGAAATTTCCACATCTTTTCTTAGGTATGTCTAGTATTTATTTTTAAATTCGGGGACCGAATTTTCTTAAGGGGGGAATATTGTAACAATTAGGAAAAAGTTAGAAATAAATAAAATTAATTAAATTAAGAATAAGCTGATAAATCACAAAATGGTTAAAATCAAATATGTCAATCTTCATAAGTTATATGTAATACAAATTAAATTAGAATTTTAGAATGTAATATAAATAAGTTAAAAGGGTTTTAATGAAAATTTTAGCTTCATTTTAACAAAAGATGTGTTTTATAATAAGTAGGTTGTGAGGGGTTAAATTTCAAAGTTAATTTTTTATGCAAATAGGGTATTGTCAAGGGTTTAAGTGAATAAAGGATATCATTTCAGATCTGAAAATAAATTCAAAATAAAACAAAAGGAAAATGGGAGATAATGCAAAACCACCTCAAGCTTCTTGCCACCCTCTCATCTCCACCTCCTCCTTGCATGGAACATGCACCCTCAAGCTCATGACACCTCCACCTTACCTTATCCCTTCCTCCTCCCACATATATAAATCATTTCAGTTCTGAAACTTAAATTAAAACTCAAAGGAAATTATAAGAAAAGAAAAGTAAAAGAGAAAAACAAGAGGAAGAAGAAGATGATGAGGAGCTTGTTCATGGAGATTGTTCATCCTCAAGCTAAGAGGAGTTGATTGATCAAGAAGGGTTATTCCTACAACTAATAGGAGGGTAAACTTCTTAAACTTAGTAGAGATTAAGTTCTGTAGATTAGTTAATTTTAGTTTAGCTAGGTCACATAATATAGTATTTAGTTAAAATTTATAGTCTGTTAGAATCTGCTTTAATCTGGAACCTAATTAAATAGATTCAACAGGGTCAAAATGATGTAGGTAACAAATAGAGTGAACCACAAGAAGACGGAGGCAGGGCGCCGGTTTTGGGCCGGCGACAGAAGAGTTTTGGCCGGCGTCGCCGGCCATGTGAGGAGATTTGTGGGTTTGGGTAGTCTACAGTGTTCAATTTAGGCTAATTTGGCACTGTTGAATTAACTTAGTTTCACTGTAATTAAAATCTGGGAAGATATATCGGTAAAAGAATCGTAAAACACTAAATACGACACGATGAAAACAAGTCGCGTTTTAATTTCGGAACCAGTACAGATTTAGGCTAAAATCCAGCAAGAATAAGTGTTTTATAACTTGATATAATCAAATAGTAGATAACTAGTAAGTAAGATAACGTGTTTCTATTTCCGTTATATCGGAATAGTTAGTTTGCTTATATGAGTAAATTTGCATATCTAGACGCGGATACGAGGAGTACGGAAGCCGCGAGGAAAGGGAAAGGATTAGCGATTCCGGAGTAGATTCGACTTTTCCGGTGAGTAGACTAAACATCTACCGGGGAATTTAGTAAAGATGGCGTGTTTCGCCCGTGATTTTACTTAATGTGATATTCATATCATCATGTGTAAATGTTAGAATTTCATTCATTAAAATACTTGTATATTGCTTAGTTGTTAGAACACTTCACAATTATCGACGAGCCATGCCACGTGCACGTCTTATATGCTACACACACCTCGTCGATATTGCCATGTCACATACACTTAAATATCATACTTATTAACATGGATTACATCGTATTTCATATGTCAAGTATATTGGTAGATTTCATCATTTACATCCTGTTGCTTTATACGTATTTCTATGTTGGATATGAGACAGATACAGATTTGAGGATTTATGGTTTTGAGTTTTGAATACTATTACATAAATCCAGTATTTTCATGATTGATGTGACATGTCCACCATGAGATGATTTCTGTTTTTGGTTTTATTCCGGACCGAGTGGGGGAGATATTCGGTCGCGGATTTACGTTATCCATACTGAGTGGGGGAGATATACAGTTGGATACATGGTGGACCCGGTCGAGACCGAGGGGCAGGATAGCCGTATTGAGACGGGGGAGCTTAGAGAGGTTACTCGATACCGGAGTTGGTTATAGAAATACGGCGTGTATCTAGAGGATAACGACCGATATTATGAGTATAGGATCATTCGGGGAATGATGCCTATAAGAAATGAAGATTTTGTGTCGTTGATGGACACCGAGAAATGATTTACTTGAGTTGTGATTTCAGAAGTATAATGAGATTTATTGTTGGATTTCACATATACTCATATATCATATTGATTCATATTCAGTAGCATGATTGTCATATTTACTTTATTCGCCGTTATATGTTAGTCGTATTCACTGAGTTGGCAACTCATTCCCGTTGTACCACAGTTCCTTGCAGGGATAGAGTGGACGGGTAGCTGCGAGGCAGGATCACTTTTGCAGTTGTATTCCATCTTTTGCTAGGTAGGTTACATGTGTAGTAACCTTCCATTTTGTACTTTTGTATCTAGAAAGACTCCATCAGACTTGTATTTTGACTTAGAAATGAGAGATGGTATATATATGTACAGTTGAGATCGGTTGGTCAGTTCATAGCTTCTTTCTTTATGAGATTCAGTGATGTTCATTATATGTATATTCATGTTTATTATTAATATTGTTGATTCCAACTCGGAATGCAACTAAACTTAACCTTATTAATTGTTTACTGATTTAAATTCATAACTTGAGATTTCTACTTAAAAACTAAATTTTCATAAATAATTCCGCAATAAGGTATTTTGATCTTGGTTTTTGGCTTACTTGGATTTGTGTATATCTTTAGATATGATACAATCTGAGTGCCTGTCACATCCAAACTTGGGTCGTGACATATGTCCTGCACCTTATTCGATGAGGAAAGAGCCGAGATACCTTCACCGGGAATGACCTTTTTAGCAAAACTAGTGAAAGCCTAAAAAACACTCCTTTTCAAAATTCACTCGATTCTACAACGATATCAAGTTCATTACGCAATAGGTTTTCAGAAAAACCTGTCGTAGCCCTCCGTCATTTCAGATAAGAACTATTTAGTATTCGTGCTGCGTTTGTTGGCCTTTGTCAAGGCGTAGTGTGCGGTAGCTGAATGGTGCTTATCTGCTTATGCATATGATGCAGATTGTTTTGGGGTAGTCGTACGACCTTGTTGGCCTTTGTCAAGGGTCGTGCGGGTGGGTTTGATTCTATCAAGAAATGACGGGTTGAACTTGACTAGCATCCTATGATTTGTTGGCCTTTGTCAAGGTCATAGGGGTTAGGGGCAAAATATTATCGGGAATTTCAAGTGTTGAAATTTGCAATGAGATTGCATACCTTCTATGAGATAGTTAGATCCCGATACCCACTGCGAGTAATTGTTACTCCTGGGAGAGTTTTACACAGGATAATTAGCCGATCAAGTAGAAGTCTAGAAAGGTGTCAATGGGGTTACGCTTCTGGGAAAACGAGGTTTATTTTAATTAGGTCTGTGCGAAAGCATGGGGAACCTCCCTCAAAGTACCGACACTGGCCTGGCTGAAAGATTGGCAAAATTGTAGGGTGTAATTAATCCCGGCTAGTCTTTCCTTTTGGGGTTTGAAGGAAGATTTGACAAAAACAGTGGGAGCCATCCTGATTAGATAAAATAATAAACAATCTGATCTTGCAAGGGCATACGCTAAAGTGTTTTCTTCTCTCTCTCTCCAGGTAGCGACCATATCATGCCTTAATCAAGATAATAATATGGATGTATTAACTGAACCCGCATGTTATACTGTGCTGAGGAACGTTGGTTCTGTTCTTTCTTATAAAAGTTATAGGACTGAACAGGATATAGGGGAATACCAGGATTCCCATGCCACCCGAATGAAGAAAGTACATGTTGATGCATTTTCTTCGGGTGTGTTCGTTACGCAGAACTGTTTCTCTATTTCTTCTACGTCCTGGGTATTAGATACCGGGTCAGGATCCCATATATGTAATCAGTTACATGGGCTGAGGGAAGGTAGAGAATTTGGAGAAGGTGATAAAGACATAAGGGTTGGAAATGGTGCAATTGTTGCAGCTAGAACCGTCGAGGAATATCACCTTGTATTACCAACTGGTAATACATTGATTCTGAACGAATGCTATTACATGCCGAACCTGATATGCAACATTATATCAGTATCTTTATTGAGTAAAGAGGGATATAATTTTGTATTACAGGATAATGTTATGAACATTTTCCTGAACCAAAAGTTGGTTGGATCAGACACGATGTGCAATGGCATTTATGTTCTAAATCAATCAACAGTTCTGAGCATAACAAACACACACAAGAGGAAGAGTTCAGAACTAAATGAATCCTTCTTGTGGCATTGTAGACTAGGTCACATCAATGCGACACGGCTAGCTAAGTTGCATAAGGATGGATATTTGAATCCATTTGAATTTTCATCTTATGATACTTGCCAGTCATGTCTCAAAGGAAAGATGACCAAAACTCCGTTTACGGGACACGGAGAAAGAGTTACGGAACTCTTGGGACTGGTACATAATGATGTATGCGGTCTCTTGTCTACACATGCCAGGGATGGTTCTTCGTACTTCATTACATTCACTGACGATCTCTCTAGATTCGGGTATGTGTTCCTGATGAAACACAAATCAGAAGCTTTTGAGAAATTTAGAGAATATAAACAAGAAGTCGAGAACCAAACCGGGAAAAGTATTAAAATCCTTCGATCTGATCGAGGAGGTGAATACTTGAGCAATGAATTCCTGGACTTCCTAAAAGAGAATAGGATTCTCTCTCAGCTAACTCCTCCATATACACCACAGCACAACGGTGTATCGGAACGGAGGAACCGCACCCTATTAGATATGGTGCGCTCTATGATGAGCACAGCTGAGTTACCTATTTCCTTCTTGGGGTATGCGCTGGAGACAGCAACATACCTATTGAATCAAGTTCCATCTAAATATGTACCTACCACACCATAATTCAGCTAGAAACTCGAGGTGGGGGAACCATGTCTTAAACGAGTTAAGATATGGGGTTGTCCGGCCTATGTCAAAAGGCAAAATTCGGACAAACTCGAGGTACGGTCAGTTCTATGCAAGTTTATGGGATATCCCAAACATTCACATGGATATCTTTTCTACCATAGCGAGGAACAAAAGGTGTTAGTTTCTCAACATGCCACCTTTTTAGAAAAGGAATTTCTTACAAAAGAAATTAGTGGCAACGAAGTAGAACTGGAAGAAATTCCGGCTACACAAACTCAAACTGAAGATTTAGTGGAACCAGAGGATTCGGTAGTTCCCGATGAACCCCAGCCACTCCGCCGATCTAGTAGGGTTCCTCACCCACCTGAGAGATATTATGGTTTTCTCATGGATGGTGGGAGCGAGGATTGCATCATGGAGGATGATGACCCAACTAGTTTCGAGCAGGCCATCACGAGTGGGGACTCAGGGAAATGGCTGGATGCAATGCGGTCCGAGATGGAATCCATGTACACTAACAAAGTACGGACTTTGGAAGATCTCTTGAATGGGTAAAACCCATTGGGACCAAGTGGATCTTCAAAAAAAAACTTGGTGTAGATGGGAAAGTGGATACTTTCAAAGCTAGACTTGTTGCAAAGGGCTTTCGTCAAAGACCAGGTGTGGACTATGACGAAACCTTTTCTCCTGTGGCTATGCTTAAATCCATCCGGATCATGCTTGCCATCGCTGCATATCACGACTACAAAATCTGGCAAATGGATGTTAAGACCGCCTTTCTAAACGGTGATTTAGAAGAGAGCGTGTACATGACTCAGCCAGAGGTCTTCGTAGCTAGTGGGAGCAGCGGGAAGGTGTGCAAGCTGCTTAAATCCATTTATGGATTAAAGCAAGCATCACGGAGTTGGAACATCTGCTTTGACATCGTTATCAAAGAGTTTGATTTCGTCAAAAATGTAGATGAACCTTGTATCTACAAGAAGGTGGCAGAGAGTAAGGTTGTCTTCCTCGTATTGTACGTGGACGACATACTCTTGATAGGAAATGACAATTCTATGCTGTAATCGGTCAAGCTCTTCTTATCACAAAGATTCTCAATGAAAGATCTAGGTGATGCCTCCTGCATACTGGGAATTATGATCTATATAGATAGATCTAAAAGGATATTGGGATTGTCCCAATCCAGGTACATTGACACCATACTAAAGAGGTTTAGTATGGAAGAATCCAAGCATGGGAACTTACCCACGATCTCTGGACTCACTCTCTCCAAAGAGATGTCTCCCAAGAATTATTTGGAGAGAGCTCGCATGCAAGGGATATCCTATGCTTCGGCTGTAGGCTCTATCATCTACGCGATGCTATGTACCAGACCCGATGTAGAACACTCACTAAGTGTAGTGAGTAGGTATCAAGTTGATCCTGGAGAGAGTCACTGGACAGCTGTGAATAGCATTCTCAAGTACTTACGAAGGACTAAAGAGATGCCCTTGGTGTATGGTAACGGAGAAATCCAAGTGGAGTCCTTTACCGATTCGAGCTTCCAGAGTGATAAGGATGACTCTAAGTCGCACTCGGGATTTGTCTTTACCCTTTACGGAGGGGCGGTTAGCTGGAAGAGTTCCAAGCAGGAAACCATGGCAGACTCGACGATGGAGGCTGAATACATCGCTGCCAATGATGCTTCCAAAGAGGCTGTCTGGATCAAGAAGTTCATTACTGAACTTGGAGTGGTTCCATCCATTGAGCATCCAATACCTTTGTATTGTGATAACAATGGAGCGGTGGCTTTGGCCAAGGAACCTAGGTCCCATCAGCGATCCAGGCATATTCTGAGGCGGTATCACCTGATCCAGGAGATAGTAGATCGCCGAGAGATCGAGGTCAGGAGGGTTGACACGAAGAAAAGCACTGCGGATCCACTCACGAAGGCCATTCCCTAGATACAGTTTGAGAGACTCTTCGGGTTGCTTGGTATGCGATACTACAGCAGCTGGCCCTAGTACAAGTAGGAGATTGTTAGTTGTATATATGCCCTAGAAGCCAGTATTGTACAGATGATATATATTATATTGGATGCTTGGACATATATAGAGAGGACTTTCTTGCTCGATATGAAAGTATGCTATCTGGTTGCTCTTTATCTTAACATGTATACTTGTCTCTTGCTGCTGTCTTATAGTTACATGTTGGTAAAGCCCTTAGGATGTGTACTTGACTACCAGGACTATGATGCAGATCATACTAGTGGGGCCATGGTAGTCCATAAGTACATCCTTTAATGTTCCTAGTCGTAGGTATATCGAGGCAGGGCATCGATATACCAGAGTAGACTAGCGTATACGCTTCTCGACCCATGAGATGGGCGATGGATGATCCCATATCCATTGGTGTTTTAAATCAGAGATGGTATACGGGTGCTCAGTGGAGAGAGGGTACACTGGACGGACTCGCCGAGAACTCCCAGATGGTATTATACCTCACGTCAGATGGCAGTTCTCAGGTGACACTTATACACGTTAGTCTGTAGACCCGAGATCGTCATAGAGTCTTGTGTGATTCCCACTGTGCTTTGATTTCCACCTTACCACGTCCAAGAGGGCATGCAAAACGGTGGTTTTTGGGTACAGTCCCGAGTCACATGGAGACAATGAGCGATAGGAGGGGTTTTGTCTCTCCCGGTATTGGGGGTTGATGTTGCGCTGTGCTCGATTGGCCATAACAGGGAAGTCCCTGGCCAGGGCTGATTTAGAGATTTACTGGTAAGTGTTACCAGTAGTTTCTCGACCCGTTATGAGCCTCACATCGGCACGACTTATCGGTTATTGGGGTCTGACGTTTACCACCCCTAGACTTGATATGCGACATATCAGACGAGGAGACCGGACTGTACGGCAAGGGTTACCGTTAGGCTTTTACAGGAGTTGGAGCGGGCTTGCTTGCTGATCTTCTGATCGCTCAATACTCGGGTAGCCGTTACGTCCAGCTAGTACCGCTGGCGGCTTGTGGGTGCTTGACGTGATCATCACCTACTGCCGGCGTATTGACGAGTCTTTAGAGTTCTACATAGAGGTTTTACTGGCTCAGGCAAAACGAAATAGGAGCGCATATGTGATATGTACGCGACCGAGAATAATGCGTGTATGTGATACCGTATTCTATTCTCGCCACTTTTTGTATCGGTCGGTTATATGTGATAAAGCCGGGTTATCGAATCAAGCGTTGATTCGATAAGTCGATACATTGGATGTTAGTTGGTTATATGAGATATAACCGGATTATTAAGTCAAGTGTTGATTTAATAATTTAGTGTATAATTGTATATTTGATATACTAATTTACATTAACTAACATTTGTTCACTTAAGGATTTTTCTTTCACATGTGCACAACTTTAATATATATGTGATATATATTAAAATGTGTTATCTTTTTGTATCATGGTTGTTGATACAACATTCATGGGTGTATGAGACTTACACCATGCTATTTGTTATATTGGGTTTAATATTTAAAGTAATTACAAAATTAGTGGAAGATTAGAAAAATGCATGAAGCTTGTGGAAGCTTGTGGATGCATTGACTAAATCCACTAGGTTTGTTTTTACTTTGGATATTTGTTAACCCAACCATAAGAATTAGCCATGGTTATGTCTCTACATGAGTTAGTATATGATACTCACTCACCATGGTTAGCTTCCTCACTTGATCAATATCTTCATCTCATTATTTCTTCATCTTCTTCCTTAAGCTCAAAAGCTCTCTAGGTTTTGATTAAGTGAGAAATAAAAGTGAGATAAATAATTCTAAGGTGTACCCACTTCCTATTTCCTCATCCTCTACTAGACTAGCACTTTAGTTTAGGGTGTTTGCTTCACTAATTCTCTAGTTAGTGAAGAAGAAGCTTGAGTTCGTATTCCCTCGACGTAGATCATCTTCGGCCTCGAAGACTTCAAGCAAGGACGCTCCTTCTGCCTCGTGAAGCCATGCAAGAGCCCGGGAGGACCATGATCGTAGCGAAGGGACCACAACAAGGAGCCTTTGAAGTGAAGGACCGATCTACAAAGGTTGTATTTCGTATTCACTTAATCGTAAAAGATATTTACTTGCATGTGTTACCCTAATTATCTAGCAAAGATCTTGTTTAGGGTTGTTCGGCACGGCTAATTTTTTAATTGGGCATGGTTAATGCCTTGTAGAACCTTGTTAGAGTGCCTAGTAGCCCTACAGGTTCCGCTCTATCTTATAATTGTTATAAGTCCGAGCAGAAAATAGGGGAATATCCGGATTCCCATGCCACCAATTCGAAGAAAGTGCAAGTTGATGCATATTCTTCGGGTGTCCTTATTACCGAGAACTGTTTTTTAGTATCCTCTATGTCCTGGGTATGTGATACCAAATCAGGATTCCGCATATTTAATATGTTACATGGGCTACAGAAAGGTTGAGAACTGAGAATGGGTGATATGTCTCTAAGTGTTAGAGAATGGTGCAATTGTTGCAGCCAAATCAGTTGGCAGATACACCTTGTATTAATACATTGATTCTAAACAAATGTTATTACATACCGAACCTGATATACAACATTACATCATGTTCTTAACTGAGTTAAAGAAGGATATAATTCTGTATTGGAGGATAATGTTGTGAACATTTTCCTGAATCAAGAGTTGATTCGATCAGGCACGTTATATAATAGCATATATGTTCTAAATAAAATCACGGTTCAAAGTATATAGAACACAGACAAGAGGAGCAGAACGAATCCTTCTTGAGGCATTGTAGACTAGGTCATATCAATGCAACACGACCAGATAAGTTATATAAGGATGAATATGAGAATCTATTCGAATTTTTATCTTATGCTACTTGCTAGTCTTGTCTCAAAGATAAAAATGACCAATACTCCGTTTACTGGAAACAGAGAAAGAGTTACTGAACTCTTGGGACAGATACATGATGATGTATATGGTCTCATGTCTACAAATGCCAAGGTTGGTTCTTTTGAGAACTAAATGGGTAAAAGTATTAGAGTCCTACGATATGATCGAGGAGGCGAATACTAGAGTATGGAGTTCCTAGAGTTTCTAAAAGGAGAATGTGATTCTCTCTCTCAACTTACTCCTTCGTATACACCACAGCACAACGGTGTATCGGGGTGGAGGTATCTCACCCTATGAGATATGGTGCGCTCTATGATGAGTACTGCTGAGTTACCTGTTTCCTTTTTGGTGTTATGCACTTGAGAAGCTGCATACCTATTGAATGGGGTTCCATCTAAATCAGTGCCTACCACTACATATGATATATGGTATGGGAAGAGACCATGTCTTAAATGAGTTAAGATATGGGGTTGTCCGGCCTATGTTGAAAAGCAAAATCCGGACAAGCTCAAGGCAAGATCAGTTGTGTAAGTTTGTCGCGATTTCCCAAACATTAGTAAGGGAATATCTTCTACCTAACTGAGGAGCAAAAGGTGTTTTGTTTCTCAGCATGCCACCTTTTTAGAAAAGGAATTTCTTGTGAAGAAATTAAGTGGTCATGAGGTAGAACTGGAAGGAGTTCCAACTAGATAAACTAACAGCTGATGATTTGGTGAAACCAAAGGATTCAATAGTCTCCAACGAACCTCAGCCTCTCCGCGAATCTGGTAGGGTTCCTCATCCACTAGAGAGATACTACGATCTTCTCGGTGACAATGGGAGCGAGGACTGCATCATAAGATGATGGCCCAACAGGGTTTAGGCAGTTGGAACATCTGTTTTGATAGTCAAAGAGTTTGACTTCATCAAAATGGTAGATGAACCTTATATATATACAAGAAGGTTGTAGAGAGTATGGTTTTCTTCCACGTATTGTACATAAAAGAAATACTCTTGATAAGAAATGGTTTCTTATGCTACACTCGGTCAAGCTCCTCTTATCACGGAGATTCTCAATATAAGATCTGGATGATACCTACTATATCTTGTAGATTATGATCTATGGTGATAGATCTATGAGGATGTTGGGAGTGTCCCAAATCCAGGTACATAAACACCATACTAAAGGTGTTTAGTATGGATGATTCTAAGCGTGGTGGTTCGCCCACTTACTCATGGATCACTCTCTCCAATACTGATTTGGAGAGAGCTCGCGTGCAAAGGATATCCTATGCTTCGGCAGAAGGCTCTATCAGAGTATGCGATGTTATGTACCAGACCAGATGTAGATGACTCACTAGGTGTAGTGATCAGGAATCAATCGGATCTTGGGAGAATCACTGGATACCTGTGGAGGACATTCTTAAGTACTTGAGAAGCACTAAAAGAAAGTTCTTGGTTGGAGATTCCAGAGTGATAAGGTCGACCGAGGGTCAGTCACAGGCATTGTCTTTACCCTCAGTGCAGGGACGGTATGTTGGATACCGTGACATACTAGACGATAAAGGCTGAATACATTGCTACCAATGATACTACCAAAGTGGCTGTGTGGACATTTCTTGTTCATAAGATGAACAAGGTTCCTACCATTGAGCATCCAATAACTGTTATTGTGACAACAATGGAGTTGTGGCTTAGGCCCAGGAACGCAGGTCCCATTAGCGTTCCAGACATATTCTGAGGCAAGTATTACCTGATCAGGGAGATGGTTGATCTCCAAGGGATCAAGATTAGGAAAGTAGACCAGAAGGTAGACACAGCGGATCCACTCACAAAGGCCATACCTCTAGAGAGACTTCTCTACAATGGTTGAGTATGGGATACTACATCCTCTGCTATATTGTTGAGTATTGGATAATACAACAAATGGCCTTAGTGCAAGAAGGAGATTGTTAGTTATATGTATGCCCTAGAGGCCATTACTGTACATGCGATGTATATTGTAGTGGATGCTTGGACATATATAGGAAGGACTTTCTTGCTCAACATGATAATATGCTATCTGGTTGCACTTTATCTTAACATGTAAACAAATACTGTTTTGTGATCACATGTTGATAAAGCCCTTAGGATGATTACTTGACTACCAGGATTATGATGCAAATCATACTAGTGGGGACAGGGTAGTCGATAAGTACATCCTTCAAATGTTCCTAGTCGTGGGAGTATCGAGACAGGGCATCGGTACTCCAGATTAGACTAGCGTATGCGCTTCATGACCCATATGATGGGCGATGGATGATCCCATATCCATTGGTGTTTGACATCAGAGAAGGTGTACGGGTGCTCAGTGGAGACTGCGTACACTGGACGGACTCGCCGAGAACTCCTAGATGGTATTATACCTATCGTCAGATAGCAGTTCTCTGGTGACACTGGTACAGGTTAGTCTGTAGACCCAAGATCGTCATAGAGTCTTGTGTGATTCCCACTGTGCTTTGATTTCCACCATACCACGGTCAAGAGATCGTGCAAAACGGTGGCTTTTGGGTACATTCCCGAATCACATGGAGGCAATGAGCGATAGGAGGGGTTTCGTCTCTCCCGGTATTGGGGGTTAATGTTGCGCTGTGCTCGATTGGCCATAATAGGAAATCCCTGGCCATGATTGCTGAGATTTATTGGTAAGTGTTACCAGTAGTTTCTTGAACCGTTATGGACCTTGCATCGGCATGACTTATCGGGCTATTAGGATCTGGCGTTAAACCACCCCCAGGCTGTGATATGTGACATATTAGACGAAGAGACCAGACTGTACGGTAGTGTTACTGATTGGATTCGCAGGAGTTATAGTAGGCTTTCTTGTTGATCTTCTGATCGCTCAATACCCGGGTGGCTGTTACGTTTAGCAGACTGCTTGCGGCTTGTGGGTGTTTGATATGATCATCACCTACTGCCGGCGTATTGACGAGTCTTTAGAGTCCTACATAGAGGTTTCCTGGTTCATGCGAAACGGAGTAGGAGAGCATATGTGATATGTGCAGGACCGAGATTAATGCGAGTATGTGATACCGCATTCTAATCTCGCGATTTGTGATATCGGTCGGTAATATGTATTATAGCTGGATTATTAAATCAAGAGTTGATTTAATAATTTAATGTATAATTATATATTTGATATATTATATTACATTAACTAATATTTAGCTCACTAATAATTTCTTTTCTCACTTGATGTGCACATTGTATATATATATATATATATATGATATGTATATTTGTGTACATGTATTGTGTCATGTTTGATGATACATACAAGATGGGTGTATGAGACTTATACCATGCTAGGGTTAAATTAGGGTTTTGATTATTTCTTAAGTTATTACAAAAGAGCAAAAGACTTGGTCAAAGTTTTAAGCTTGGAGAAGCTTGGAGAACTTTGACAAAGTCCACTCTTTTGTCATTTCTTAGGATATTTTACTTGACCCAACCCTTAACCATAGCCATGAGTTAATTCTGTACATGAGTTAAGCATGATAGCTTTAACTCAACCATGGGTGCAATAATTCATTTGGATGAATTATTCATGAGTTCTTCTTCTTCTTCAAAAAGCTCCATGAAAAGCTTTCTAGCTTCAATGGAGGTATGGGATAAAATGTGAGAAATTGATTTCTAAAGTGAGAAAACTTCCTACTTCATCATCCTATACTATTAGCCATTTAGTTTAGGGTGTTTGCTTCACTAATCTACACAATTAGTGAATAGATAGCATGAGCTAGTGTCTCCTCGACGTAGATCATCTTCGGCCTCGAAGACTTCGAAGCAAGCTTGTTCGTTTCTTCATAGGAGCCTCTCTAGAGTCCGGATGATCGTGATCGCAGCGAAGGGACTTCTACACGGAGCTATTGAAGTGAAGGACCGGTCTACAAAGGTTTTATTCCTTGTCCACTTAGATGTAAAGAGTTTACATATCATGTTTTACCCTAAGTCTCTAGTTAAGATCTTGGTTAGGGTTTGTTTAGCACCCCAAAAAATTTAAAGTAGCATGATTGATGCTTGCCAAAACCCTGCTAAGGTGCTAAGCTAACCCTACACCGTGGAAACCCTCTGTGTGGGACTCTAAAGACTCGTCAATATGGTGGCAGTGGATTCAACCACAAGCACGTCGGCAGCAATTGATGTACGTAACGGCTACCCAGGTATTGAGCGAAAGGAATGCCGATGAGCAAACTCATCCGTACCCCTATTGAGCCTGACAGTGACAATCTCCGTATAGTCCGGTCTGTTCATCTAAGAGTATCGCATATCGAGTCTAGGAGGTGGATAAAGTCAGACCCCTAATAACGCGACATTTAGTGTCAGCATGAAACCCATCACCACCTGAGAAACTACCGATCCTAGATCAGTAATTCTCGACTACCTTGACCAAGGATATCCGGTGATGTCCACTCATGCACAACGCGACATCAACCCCCAATAAAAGGAGAGACGAATCCCCAAGGATCCGCTTACTGCCTCCATGTGGCTTGAGACTGTACCCAACTAAAACCCGTTTGCACGACTCCTTTGAGCCGTGGTACGGTAGTAATCAAAGCACAGTGGGAACTCACATGAGAAAAATGACGATCTCAGGTCGACAGACCAACCTGAAAACATGTTACCATGGAACTGCCATCTGACAATAGGTATTATACCAACTAGTATGTTCCCGGCGAGTCCGTACAGTGTACTCATAACCCAATGAGCACCTGTATATTATCTTAGGTGAACAAACTAACACCAATGGCTTGTGACACCTGGTCACCTCCCCTCGTCGGGGTCTCGATCAATATACACTAGTCTAATCTAGAGTATCGATGCCTAGTCTCGAAACTCCCACGACTAGGGACATTTAAGGATGTGCCTATAGACCGCCCGGCTCCCACGTATATGATCGCCATCATAATGCTGGTAGTCAAGCAAGAATCCTATGAGCTCTATCAACATGTAATAGTGATCTGTAATACCACCTGAAGGATGTACATGATGATAAAGACAAACCTGATAGCATACTATCATTATCGAGTAAGACTGTTCTACCGGTATAGGTCATCCCTCAATCATCATAATCACCTGCCTGCAACTATGATAATTGCCTTGAGGGCACTATAGCCAACAGTTTTCCCCCAAAATCCAGAAATCTCATAAACACTGAAATCTCCAAGAAAACTCACAATATATGAACATGTCGGTAATGATGAATATCTATGATATCAATAATATGCCATGCGATGTATGACTAGAAAACCATGTATGAATGATGATACAATGAGGTATATATATGACTTGAAATCCTACGTATCCATCCTGATGAAATGAATATACAACTACAAGTTTACATATCATATATGATGCAAATACTCACATACTGATTTAAGCAAGTTCTATAGTGTTCGTGAAAAAGCAATTACCAATGGCGTGTGTGTACGGATAAATAGTGCACGTGCGGCATTAACTAATGGTAATGGTGCAAGTGTCCTAAGAAATAACATCATGTGCAAGAAGATGCAATGCCATGCTATGAATTCTTTGAGGCTACGCATATAGATGCAAGAACTACTAAATATTCTACCTATCGAGCATCTTGCGCCATCCATACGATCCCCCCATAGATGTGTACATCCACTCACTGGGACGCCTCGGCTAATCTGATCCAATCACAGCCTTTCCTTTCCTTGCCGCGTCCGACGTCTCCGCAACCGATCCTAGAATCGCACAAATAGTATTTATGAGGTTAAATATTTAAATAGACCCGGACACACAACGATACAAGACAATCAACGCGTACTAACTAGACGCACATGCACTTGGTGCACAAAACGCGCGCGCGACATCGCCAAAACCACAACTAGGGGTTGCTATGCATAGCAAACACACCAACTAGAATTTAATCACACTAATCATGTATTAGTGTATATGCCCTAGGGGCCATTATTGTATCATACTTGTATGTATATTACTTAATGGAAGCTTGGGATATTCACAGTTGTATATACAGTCTTGCTAAAAATGGTAGTATGCTACTTGGTTTGTGTCTACTTTAATATGTGCATATGTTTCTTGTAACGTATCACTCATACATATTAGTAGAGACCATAGGATCTTTGCTTGATTACCAGCGTTGTGATGGCAGTCACACTAGTGGGGGCTGGGTAGTCTATAAGCAACATCCTATACTTGTCCCTAGTCGTAGGATTATCGAGACTGGGCGTCGATACTCCAGAGTAGACTAGTGTGTACGCTTCTCATCCCAGTTGGGGAGATGGTCTGTCCCACAGCCATCAGTATGTCGTACTGGAGATAGTATACAGGTGCTCGTTAGGTTACGGGTACACCGGACAGGACTCGCAGGGGAACTGTTGGTTGGTATTATACCAATCGTCAGTTAACAGTTCCCAGGTGACATGAGACAGCATAGTCCGCAGACTTGACACTGCTACTTCGCCTCGAGTGTGTCCCACTGTTCTTAGATTGCTACCCTACCACGGCTCAAAGGAGTCGTGCAAACAGGTAGCAGTTGGGTGTAGTCCCGAGCACTTGGAGGCAGTGGTGGTTAGAAAGGATTCGTCTCTCCCGGTATTGGGAGTTGATATCGCGCTGTGTCAGAGAGCCATTACGCAAAGTCCCTGGCCAGGGCAAGCGAGATTTACTGGTAGGTTCCTGTAGTTTCTCAAGGTGTAATGGGATACGCTCTGACACGAATTATACCACTATTAGGGGACTGACGCTTTCCGCCCCTAGGCTAGATATGCGATAGTCTTAGACGAACAGACCGGACTGTACGGAGATTGTCACATCTGGCTCAGTAGGAGTTCATATGGGTTTCCTCATCGGCCTTCTTATCGACATCTATCTGGGGACCGTTACGTACAGCTAGTGCCGCTTGCGGTCTGTGGTTAAACCCACTGCCAGCGTAGAGTCGAGTCTTTAGAGTTCCACACAGAGGGTTTCCCTGCTCCAGGCGAAACGATATAGAGGTCGTATGGTTTTACGACAAGGGTTCGGACGCATACGTGTGTTTACGCACGTACGACGTTCGGACAGTTTTTACTAGTCGGCTTTGGTTTAAGCCAGATTCTAGTATCAGGTTATTAGATTTATACAGTCTAAAGTTTTTCCGTGTTTTCACGGATTGGAGGGGCGTTCTCATAATTTTCCGGGAAGCTTCTAGAAGCATGGTGACTTGGGGGTTAAGGTGGCATAAGAATTTATTGCTTAATGACTCATTTGTGTGATTCATCCATGGAGTTAATGCTTCATTTATTGAGCTAATGACTCATGAGATGAATCACACAAGGTGAATGCATCAACCATGATGATTAATCATATATATTATTTATTTGATAAATTGTTATGGTTGATATAATCTAATGAGTTCATTTTTCAATATCATTCTCATGCTCACCTTCTCTCTCCTCAAGCTCTCTCTTGAAACCCTAATCCTCCCCTCTCATGTGTTGAGATCAAGGATTAGATAGACTAATACATCCATAACCTCACTCTATATCCCCTAGGTAGCTTAGATTAGCACTTTGAGCAACCTAGTTATCTCAAGTTAGAGATCAAGCTTGGCGTAGGAGCTCTCGGGTGGATCGTCTTTGACTCGAGGAGGCCGTTGAGGTGCCGATGTTCCAAGGAGCCTACGAGGAGTGGAGGACAGCGATGAAGACCCGAAGGACAAGTAACGTGAGGTATAACTTCAAATCCGAATAGTTAAACCTCTCGTAGTTTGCTAGTAACGGTTTAGATACGATTCATGTGCTCAAGTCCGTGTTACGAAGCTTTGATAATCGTTTTTCATATATTCCGCCTCCCCGCAAGTTCATGGGGTGCGTGACATGGACTTACATCATGCATTCACATCGCACTAATATTAAGGGAAATAGGTCGTAGATCATCACAACCTCAAACTTAATTAAAACCCTTTTCTTTTAAAAAACCTAGTAAGCAACCTTAAGCCATTTTAGTGCAAACTAGATGGATTAGCAAGTCTAGTAGCCACTAATCGCACATGAATATTCTACTAAATCCATGCAACACTTAATTAAATATAATCTCACACAAACAAACTCTAATTATGAAATTTATTAGCATAAACACTTAATTAGGATAATTAAAAGCCACTTTAGCAAGGTAATTAACTAGATTAGATTTGTAAAGCCACTAGATAGTAAACTATACTTAGCTAACTTAATTAAGTGATAAAAACCCTAACTTTAACCCAAAACCATCTCTTAAAAACTCAATCTTGCAAATAAAACTATTTTAACACCTAAATAAAATTAGATTAAAGAAATTAATCAACAAAGTAACCATTGAGTTAAGGTTTATACCTTAAGAAATTTGAAGATCTAACTTGCAAACTTGCCCTCCCAAAATGCTACCTTGCTTCAAGATCCAAGCTTAGTTTAGGCCAAGGAATGTTAGTGAAGATTTAACTAGAGATTAGTGTTGGATTTGTGGATTTTATTGTGAGAAAATGAGGGTTTTTGAGATGAAAAGAGAAGAGGAAATGGGGAAGGGTTGCTACCAATTTTCTTGGCCGAAAATGAGAGGGGGAGAGAGAGTGAGGGTGAGAGAGAGAGAGGTAATCATAATCCCTGTAAGTCCACATTGCTCACCCCGGTTCTTACGGGGAGGTGGAAACGGCGAAAAACAATTATTTGGCGCAAGGGCAACATGGACTAAAAGTCGGATCTTTGCTAAACTAGAAACTAGCAAACTGCTAGAGGTTTTAACTACTATGCCGTAGAAATTATACCTCACGAAACCGGTCCTTCGGGTCTTCATTCCGCTGTCCCGCTCGTCCGTCCAAGCTCCAAGGAACGATCCGGATCTTGGTCACCTCCGCGGCCTCCTTGAGTCGAAGACGATCCACCCGAGAGATGTACACCGAGCTCCACCTCGAGCCGAGGCAACTAGGGCGAAAAGATTGCTAGTCTTGTTGTCCTAGGTTGTGTAGAAGTAGTAGAGGGATGGTTTTGTCAAGTGGGATCCTTTTTCTCTCAACACATGAGATCAAAGGATGATTTCAAGAGGAGGAAGATGAAGGAGAGTTTTGCAACCATGGAGCTCTTTCTCTTTTTTCTTTTCTAAGAGAGAGAATGAGCATGAGAAAATGAATATCATCCCAAAAGAAAAAAGACACCATGGTTGCAATAATAGTAAAACAACATCATTACAAATCCTATCATGATAAAGTTGATGCTACATTGAATTGACCATTTTCATAATCAAAAAGAAAAAGAAAATCCAAAGAAGAGTGTAGACCTCTCATGAAGGTCAATGGTCAACACCGGTCAACGGGTCAACAAAGTCAAGAGAGGTCATGGTGGTCAAATGGTCAATGCAATTAGCCATCACAAAATTATCACAAAAAGGATTAGTAAAATAATGTCTCCGGCTCATAATGGTTTTGACCGAACGAATTGTCAAAACCCTAATGAGCCTGCTGTAAGTCCACGTTGGTCATCCCGGTTCTTACGGGGAGGCGGAAACGACGAAAAACAATAATATGGCGCAAGGCGACATGGACTTAGAGCACGGATCTTTGCTAAACTGGAAACTAGTAAACTACAAGAGGCTATAACTACTATGCTGTAGAAAGTATACCTCATGAAACCGGTCCTTCGGGTCTTCATTCCGCTGTCCCGCTCGTCCATCCATGCTCCAAGTGTCGATCCGGACCTTGGGCACCTCCGCGGCCTTCTTGAGTCGAAGACGATCCACCCGAGAGATGTACACCGAGCTCCACCTCGAGCCGAGGCAACTAGGGCAAAAAGATTGCTAGTCTAGAAGCCCTAGGATGTGTAGAGAAGATGTATGGATGTGTTTGTCAAGTGGAATCCTTTTTCTCTCAACACATGAGATCAAAGGAAGAATCAAGAGGAGGAAGAAGGAGGAGCAACCATGGAAATGTTTCTCATTTTTTTTCTATGAGAGAGAATGAGAATCAACAAATGAAAAGCTTCACCAAGAGAAAACACAACCATGGTTGCAATAATGCAAAACACTATCATTACTAATCCCAACAAGATAAAGTTGATGGCTACAAATGACATGACCATTATCATAACAAAATGAAAAAGAAAACCAAAGAATACTTTAGACCTTTCAAGAAGATCCTAGTCAACTTTGGTCAAACGGTCAACAAAGTCAAGATGGTCAAATGGTCAATGTAATTAGCCATAACATAATTATCAATAAAAGGATTAGTAAATAATGTCTCCGGCTCATAACGGTTTTGACCAAACGAATTGTCAAAAACCCTAATGAGTGTGCCACATTACGGTTTTGGCCGAACCATCTGCCAATACCCTAATGGGGCACCTCCTCCTTCATCGCTCCCCAAAACTGTGCATACACACCCGCATCCGCATTCCGTAGAATGCCAATGCACAGAAGACAAATCAAATCCATCTGTGCAATACTAGAATCCGGCTTAAACCAAAGCCCACTAGTATTGCCTGCCCGAACACCATACGCACACAAGTGTACGCAAGTGATCGCAGCCCTGCCGTAAAACCATACGGCCTCTACACATTTCGCCCAGTGTAGGGAAACTCTCTGTGTTGGACTCTAAAGACTCGACACTACGCTGGCAGTGGATTTAACCACAGACCGCAAGCGGCACTAGCTGTACGTAACGGTCCCCGGGTAGATGTCGATAAGAAGGCCGATGAGGTAAACCCATCCGAACTCCTACTGAGCCTGTATGTGACAATCTCCGTACAGTCCGGTCTGTTCGTCTGATACATCGCATGGCGGGCCTAGGGGGCGGTAAACGTCAGTCCCCTAATAGCGGTACAAGTCGTGTCGGAGTGAAGCCCAGAACACCCTGAGACAACACTGGAAACCTACCAGTATATCTCGCTTTCCCTGGCCAGGGACTACTTGTGTAATGGCTCTCCTAGACACAGCGCGATGTCAACCCCCAATACCGGGAGAGACGAATCCTGTCTAACCGTCACTGTCTCCAAGTGCTTCGGGACTGCACCCAACTACTACCTGTTTGCACGACTCCTTTGAGCCGTGGTAGGATAGTAATCTAAGTATAGTGGGAACACACTCGAGGCGAAGTGACAGTGTCAAGTCTGCGGACTAAGCTGTACTCATGTCACCTGGGAACTGATAACTGACGATAGGTATAATACCAACCAACAGTTCCCGACGAGTCCAGTCCAGTGTACTCGTAACCTAACGAGCACCCGCATACTATCTCAAGTACGACGTACTAACGGCTGTGGGACAGACCGTCTCCCCCGCTGAGATGAGAAGCGCATACGCTAGTTTACTCCGGAGTATCGATGCCCTGTCTCGATAGTCCTACGTCTAGGGACCTGTATAAGGATGTGCTTATGGATTACCCAGCCCCCACGAGTGTGAGCGCCATCACAACGCTGGTAATCAAGCAAAGATCCTAAGGGCTCGACTAATATGTATATAAGCGATATGCTAAGAGAAACATATGCACATATTGAAGTAGAGACAAACCAAGTAGCATACTACCATTTTGAGCAAGATTGTTTATACAACTGTGAATATCCCAAGCTTCCATCAAGTAATATACAAGCTAGTATGATACAGTAATGGCCTCTAGGGATATACACTAACAATCTCCCACTTGCACTAAGGCCATGTACTGGCGTATCGAAGACCTATCATCTCGATCAGCCGCTCGAACTGAGTCTGGGGTAGGGCCTTCGTAAGTGGATCTGCAGTTTTGTTCTCCGTATTTACTCTCTTCACCTCGATCTCTCGGCGATCAATGATCTCCCTGATCAGGTGGTACCGCCTCAAAATGTGCCTGGACTTCTGATGGGACCTGGGTTCCTTCGCTAAAGCTATAGCGCCGTTGTTGTCGCAATACAGCGGTATTGGATCAACAATGGTAGGAACCACCTGAAGCTCCGTGAGGAACTTCTTCATCCAGACAGCTTCCTTTGCGGCATCACAAGCAGCTATGTACTCCGCTTCCATAGTTGAGTCTGCAACGGTCTCCTGCTTGGAACTCTTCCAGCAAACCGCCCCACCATTGAGGGTAAAGACATAACCCGACATGGACTTGGAGTCATCCTTGTCACTCTGGAAGCTGGAGTCAGCAAAGGCCTCGAGCTGGAGGTCTTTTCCGCCATACACCAAGAACATCTCCTTAGTCCTTCTCAGGTACTTGAGAATGTTCTTTACCGCTATCCAGTGTTTCTCCCCTGGGTTTGACTAATACCGGCTTACAACGCTCAATGCGTATGCTACATCTGGTCTGGTACATAATATCGCATACATTATAGAGCTTACCGCAGAAGCGTAGGGTATAATAGACATGCGATCCCTCTCCAAATCAGTCTTGGGAGACATCTCTTTGGAGAGGGTGATCCCGTGACAAGCCGGTAAATTACTGCGCTTGGAATCTTCCATACTGAATCTTCTCAGTATGGTGTCGATGTACTTTGACTGTGAAAGTCCCAACATCCTCTTAGATCTATCACGATAGATCTGGATCCCCAGAATGTAGTTGGCATCGCCCAGGTCCTTCATGGAGAACCTCTGCGACAAGAATCCTTTGACTGACTGTAGCATAGGAATATCATTTCCTATTAGGAGAATGTCATCCACGTACAAGACGAGGAATACTACAGTTCTCCCTACAATCTTACTGTAAATGCATGGTTCATCTGGGTTTTTGATAAAGTCGAATTCTTTGACAGTATCATCAAAGCAGATGTTCCAACTCCGCGATGCCTGCTTAAGTCCATAGATGGACTTTAGCAACTTGCACACTCTACCGCTGCTCCCACTCTGAATGAATCCCTCCGGCTGATCCATATAGACGCACTCTTCTAAATTTCCATTTAGGAAAGCCGTCTTTACGTCCATCTGCCAGATTTCATAATCGTGGAAGGCAGCAATGGCAAGAAGGATCCGAATGGATTTCAGCATAGCCACTGGAGAAAAGGTCTCGTCATAGTCCAAACCAGGTCTTTGACGAAAACCCTTTGCAACAAGTCTAGCTTTATAGGTCTCAACCTGCCCATCTACACCAATCTTCTTTCTGAAGATCCATTTGCAGCCTACGGGTTTTACCCCTTCTGGAGCAAAGTCCAAAGTCCAAACTTTGTTGGTGTACATAGACTCCATCTCGGCCCGCATTGCATCCAGCCATTTTACCGAGTCACCGCTCTGAATGGCTTGCTGGAAGCTAGTAGGCTCACCATAATCCATGGTGCAATCCTCTCTATCCCCGTCTATGAGAAAACCGTAGTATCTCTCGGGCGGATGAGACTGCCTACTACTCCTGCGGAGTGGCGCTGGGATGTCCGGTTCTCTTGAAACTTCTGGTTCTTCCAAGCTTTCAGTAATAGCTTGTGGTTCTGGAATTTCTTCCAGTTCTACTACGCTCTCACTTGCTTCTTTTTCTAAAAACTGATGTTCCAGAAAGTGGGCATGACGAGAAACAAAAACCTTTTGTTCCTCTGCGTAATAGAAAAAATACCCCCTGGAGTTCTTTGGGTATCCCACGAACTTACACAGTACTGAGCGTGCCTCGAGCTTGTCCGCATGCTGCTTTTTTACAAAAGCTGGACATCCCCATATCTTCAGATACTTAAGACAGGGTTTCTTCCCACGCCACATCTGATATGGTGTGGTAGGCACAGTCTTGGAGGGAACCTTGTTCAAAAGATATGCAGCTGATTCTAGTGCATATCCCCAGAAGGATCGCGGTAACTCAGCCTTACTCATCATGGAACGAGCCATATCCAATAGGGTTCGATTCCGCCTTTCCGATACACCGTTGTGTTGTGGTGTGTATGGAGGAGTAAGCTGAGAGAGAATTCCATTCTCTTTTAAGTAGCCCAGAAACTCGGCACTCAAGTATTCACCACCTCGATCAGATCTCAGTGTCTTGATACTTTTGCCTGTTTGTTTTTCAACTTCATTCTTATATTCCTGAAATTTCTCAAAGGCCTCGGATTTGTGCTTCATCAAGAAGACATATCCATACCTAGAGAAATCGTCTGTGAAAGTAATGAAGTATGAATAACCACTTCGCGCATGTGTAGACATTGGACCACACACATCACTGTGTATGAGTCCCAAGAGCTCGCTCGCACTTTCTCCGTGTCCAGTGAACGGAGTCTTTGTCATCTTTCCCATGAGACAAGATTCACAAGTGGCATAAGACCGGTACTCGAACGGATCCAAGTATCCTTCTTTATGTAACTTTGTCAACCGTGTCTCATTAATGTGACCCAGCCTACAATGCCATAAGAAAGCCTGATTTAATTCCGAAGACTTTCTATTAAGTGTGTTCTGGACACTGAAGACCTGAGCTTGATTCAAAACATATATACCGTATTTTAATGTACCTGACCCAATCAGTACTTGATTTAGGTGGATGTTTACTACATCGCTTACAAAAGTAAAATCATATCCTTCCTTAGAAAGTAAGGATACAGATATGATGTTACAAGTCGCACCTGGTACATAAAAACAGTCACGCAGAATCAATATCTGCCCAGTTGTCAGTCCTAGATGATATTCCCCTACGGATACAGCATACATGCTCATTCCGTTAGCAACCCTGAGAGTCATATCACCTTTCTTGATAACCCTACGGTTTCTCAGAGCCTGTAACGAATTACGGATATGAGATCCCGATCCGGTATCCAATACCCAGGGAGTAGGGTTAACTGACATACAGTTCTCTATTACAAACACACCGGAAGCCGAAGCCACAACATGCTTCGAATTCTGGCTACTGGCTTTGCAAGCCCTGCAATCCTTCTGCCCATGTTCATTCCCGTAACAATAGGAACATCCCTCTTTTACTGCATCCATTCCTGAAACTTCTGCCTTTCCCTTTCTTTCTACTTCCCTGGTTTCCTTCAGGGTAGTAGGTAGAGACTGTTGAACTAAGTCAGCATCTGACCCGTTCTTCAACGTGGTCTTCAGGTCCGAGAGCTCAAAAGAGCTGGTCTCTGTAAGGACGTTGCCCCCTACAGATGACCCGATAGCCAACCTCGCTGGAAGCAATTCGTTCGAGGTCTCATATCTTGCGATACGAGATTGCTCTCCATATAAAACTTTGTTATGGAGGAAGATAGAAACTGAGTCCATCTTCTCGTGCTGCCTCTGGTTCGCACCATCAACTGAGGCTAACACGAGGCACTTGGCTTTCGCAGAGTTCCTTTCCGATGTCTCGCGGATATGAATATCCGTGACAGGGGAAACTGGACCTGAGACGGCAGGGGTTGGATCAGTCAAGAGGTGTCCCAGCTTGTTATGGGCAATGGACATCTGGACAGACCTTTGCCAGTCATAACAGTCAGATTCAGTCATTTTATTATCTAGATGTAACTTAGGTGCGGTCACTGGGTCGCTGCAATTAAGAGAGAGTGAAGAAAACACTCAGCATGATGCTCTTGCAAGTTTAGATTGGTTTTTAATTTATCTAAACAGGATGGCTCCCACTGTCTCTCGAATCCCTCCTCAAACCATAAAGGAAGAATTAGTCAGGATCAATCTCACCGTACAATACTTGCTTAACCGTTCAGCCAGGTCAGTGTCGGTACTTCGAGGGAGGTTTTCCAACGCTTTCGCGAAGTTCCTTAATTAAGTAACCTCTTTTCCCTGTGGGCGTAGCCCCGCTAACACCTTTCTAGACACCTACTTGGTTTATAGCATTGATCGTTAAGTGAGAAACTTCCCGAGGAGTAGCATATACTCACAATAGGATCGGGATCCAAATATCATCGCATGATAAAACCGAAGGAATCCTACCAGAATCATCACACTCCAAATGGTATGCAGCGCTAGCAAGTTTCAGTACTTATGAAACTCCCGATGTGGATTTTTGCCCCATGCTCTTATGACCTTGACGAAGGCCAACATATCATAAGTCACATGTCAAGTTCTACCCGTCATTATCCAGGTTAATTTGAACCCACCCATACATACCCTTGACGAAGGCCAAAATAGTAGTACGACTGTCCCAAAACAACGCATCTATCTATGCTACAGATAAATATTCAGCAGCTACCAATCACTATGCCTTGGCGAAGGTCAAAATACATAGCTTGAATACTACTGAATATTTAACCGAAATGACGGAGGGCTACGAATGGTTTTGGCGAAACCGTGAACGTAGTGAACTTGATATAGTCGATGGAACGAGATAGCTTTTAAAAGGAGTGGTTCAAGCTCCGCGTTTAAAATGCTGGTTTTTGAAAAGAACCGAGTGGTTTTCAAAGTGTTCCAACGACTTTTACTTGGTTTATTTTCTTGCATTAGTTCTTTTAATGCGTCCCATCATTTAAACCTACCATTGCAGATAACAACCAAAATATGGTGTACGCTTATGCCATCCGCATTCGCCACGGGGCCCCGTCATCATCCGTTAGGTTACTTAACTAACGACAGAGCGGAGGCTGGACTAGCGCGGATGCAAAACATAAGCAACACCTAAATAGTTATTATATATAGATATATAGCAATGATTGACATTATAGATCACAGATGAACACTTTGGATATACTAGGAATGCGCGATTCGTTCGAGCCTGCAACGAAAAACGGATTACACGGTCGCGATGAATAGCCAAACCCCACCCTAGACCCCTACGGGTGCGGCAAACTACCCGCCAAGTACCCGAAGCGAAGCAACCTCCCTCAACACCGTGAGTAGGCCACTCGGCACTTCGAGATACCCGGTAGTTTGTGCACCCCACCTTGGGTCTATCCTAGGAGTAAAAACAGTAAAAAGAAATAATACAATGACGGCTACAACCCCGACCCGTTTGTGCGGCCAAACAAATAATATTACATCAATTTACAAATTTTACAATGAATGAGAGAAAAAGAAACTCTCATCCCACACCCATTCCCGGCTATTCATCCGCGACAATCCACCGAGTTCATATACACAAACCATCAACATTACAGATCACAGATATGTATAACCCCCACTAATCGACGTATAGCGATTAGCGGACGTTCAATACATATATCACATCACAGAAAATATGCATTAGCCAAAGTCTACGGAATATCGATCAAAATACGGATTTTTAACCACCCCAAAAGTCAATTTGCTCTCTGGAAAATCTGGGTAGAAAAAACATGTATTAAAAATCCTAAAACATCCAAACTAAAACACTGCACAAAACCCGATCCAGTGCCGAGTCAAAACGGCGGCGGAACCGCGGTAATGAGCATGTCATTGCCGCGGAACCGCGGTCGTTTGATCGAATCACTGGATCGTTTTTCTGCAGTGTTTTTACAAAACCCTGAGACGATTTTTCATATATTTTAAAACACTTTTTGAGCAGTATAAAAATCGACTGAAACTTGAGGTTTTGTGGATGTGTTTTGCGACTTTTTTTCCGATCGATATTCTTAACACTTTGCTAACTTACTAGTTTATGTTTAGATAGGCTCTGATACCACTGTAAGTCCACGTTGCTCATCCCGGTTCTTACGGGGAGGCGGAAACGACGAAAAACAATAATATGGCGCAAGGCGACATGGACTTAGAGCACGGATCTTTGCTAAACTGGAAACTAGTAAACTACAAGAGGCTATAACTACTATGCTGTAGAAAGTATACCTCACGAAACCGGTCCTTCGGGTCTTCATTCCGCTGTCCCGCTCATCCATCCAAGCTCCAAGTGTCGATCCGGACCTTGGGCACCTCCGCGGCCTTCTTGAGTCGAAGACGATCCACCCGAGAGATGTACACCGAGCTCCACCTCGAGCCGAGGCAACTAGGGCAAAGAGATTGCTAGTCTAGAAGCCCTAGGATGTGTAGAGAAGATGTATGGATGTGTTTGTCAAGTGGAATCCTTTTTCTCTCAACACATGAGATCAAAGGAAGAATCAAGAGGAGGAAGAAGGAGGAGAAACCATGGAAATGTTTCTCATTTTTTTTTCTATGAGAGAGAATGAGAATCAACAAATGAAAAGATTCACCAAGAGAAAATACAACCATGGTTGCAATAATGCAAAACACTATCATTACTAATCCCATCAAGATAAAGTTGATGGCTACAAATGACATGACCATTATCATAACAAAATGAAAAAGAAAACCAAAGAATACTTTAGACCTTTCAAGAAGATCCTAGTCAACTTTGGTCAAACGGTCAACAAAGTCAAGATGGTCAAATGGTCAATGTAATTAGCCATAACATAATTATCAATAAAAGGATTAGAAAATAATGTCTCCGGCTCATAACGGTTTTGACCAAACGAATTGTCAAAAACCCTAATGAGTGTGCCACATTACAGTTTTGGCCGAACTATCTGCCAAAACCCTAATGGGGCACCTCCTCCTTCATCGCTCCCCAAAACTGTGCATACACACCCGCATCCGCATTCCGTAGAATGCGAATGCACAGAAGACAAATCAAATCCATCTGTGCAAAACTAGAATCCGGCTTAAACCAAAGCCCACTAGTATTGCCTGCCCGAACACCATACGCACACAAGTGTACGCAAGTGATCGCAGCCCTGCCGTAAAACCAAACGGCCTCTACACATTTCGCCCAGTGCAGGGAAACTCTCTGTGTGGGACTCTAAAGACTCGACACTACGCTGGCAGTGGGTTTAACCACAGACCGCAAACGGCACTAGCTGTACGTAACGGTCCCCAGGTAGATGTCGATAAGAAGGCCGATGAGGTAAACCCATCCGAACTCCTACTGAGCCTGTATGTGACAATCTCCGTACAGTCCGGTCTGTTCGTCTGATACATCCCATGGCAGGCCTAGGGGGGCGGTAAACGTCAGTCCCCTAATAGCGGTACAAGTCATGTTGGAGTGAAGACCAGAACACCCTGAGACAACACTGGAAACCTACCAGTATATCTCGCTTGCCCTGGCCAGGGACTACTTGTGTAATGGCTCTCCTAGACACAGCGCGATGTCAACCCCCAATACCGGGAGAGACGAATCCTGTCTAACCGTCACTGTCTCCAAGTGCTTCGGGACTGCACTCAACTACTACCTGTTTGCACGACTCCTTTGAGCCGTGGTAGGGTAGTAATCTAAGTATAGTGGGAACACACTCGAGGCGAAGTGACAGTGTCAAGTCTGCGGACTAAGCTGTACTCATGTCACCTGGGAACTGATAACTGACGATAGGTATAATACCAACCAATAGTTCCCGACGAGTCTTGTCCAGTGTACTCGTAACCTAACGAGCACCCGCATACTATCTCAAGTACGACGTACTGACGGCTGTGGGACAGACCGTCTCCCCCGCTGGGATGAGAAGCGCATACGCTAGTCTACTCTGGAGTATCGATGCCCTGTCTCGATAGTCCTACCACTAGGGACCTGTATAAGGATGTGCTTATGGATTACCCAGCCCCCACGAGTGTGAGCGCCATCACAACGCTGGTAATCAAGCAAAGATCCTAAGGGCTCTACTAATATGTATATAAGCGATATGCTAAACGAAACACATGCACATATTGAAGTAGAGACAAATCAAGTAGCATACTACCATTTTGAGCAAGATTGTTTATACAACTGTGAATATCCCAAGCTTCCATCAAGTAATATACAAGCTAGTATGATACAGTAATGGCCTCTAGGGCATATACAATAACACCTGCCACATAACGGTTTTGGCCGAACCAATTGCCAAAACCCTAATGGGGCACCTCCTCCTTTATCGCTCTTCAAAACTGTGCATACACACTCGCATCCGCATTCCGTAGAATGCGAACGCACAGAAGACAAAACAAATCCATCCGTACAGTACTAGGATCCGGCTTAAACCAAAGCCTACTAGTATTTCCTGCCCGAACAGCATACGCACACAAGTGCACGAAGTGATCGCAGCCCTGCCGTAAAACCATACGGCCTCTACACGTTTTGCTCAGTGCAGGGAATCTCTCTGTGTGGGACTCTAAAGACTCGACACTACGCTGGCAGTGGGTTTAACCACAGACCGCATGCGGCACTAGCTATACGTAACGGTCCTCAGGTAGATGTCGATAAGAAGGACGATGAGGTAAACCCATCCGAACTTCTACTGAGCCTGTATGTGACAATCTCCGTATAGTCCGATCTGTTCGTCTGATACATCGAATGGCGGGCCTAGGGGGTGGTGAACGTCAGTCCCCTAATAGCGGTACAAGTCGTGTCGGAGTGTATCCCAGAACACCCTGAGATAACACTGGAAACCTACCAGTATATCTCGCTTGCCCTGGCCAGGGACTACTCGTGTAATGGCTCTCCTAGACACAGCGCGATGTCAACCCCAATACCGGAAGATACGAATCCTGTCTAACCGTCACTGCCTCCAAGTGCTTCGGGACTGCACCCAACTACTACCTGTTTGCACGACTCCTTTGAGCCGTGGTAGGGTAGTAATCTAAGTACAGAGGGAACACACTCGAGGCGAAGTGACAGTGTCAAGTCAGCGGACTAAGCTGTACTCATGTCACCTGGGAACTGATAACTGACGATAGGTATAATACCAACCAACAGTTCCCGATGAGTCCTGTCCAGTATACTCGTAACCTAACGAGCACTCGCATACTATCTCCAGTACGACGTACTGATGGCTGTGGGACAGACCATCTCCCCTGCTGGGATGAAAAGCGCATATGCTAGTCTACTCCAGAGTATCGATGCCCTATCTCGATAGTCCTACGACTAGGGACCTGTATAAGGATGTGCTTATAGATTACCCAGCCCCCACAAGTGTGACTGCCATCACAACGCTGGTAATCAAGCAAAGATCCTAAGGGCTCTACTAATATGTATAAGCGATATGCTAAAAGAAACACATGCACATATTGAAGTAGAAACAAACCAAGTAGCATACTACCATTTTGAGCAAGATTGTCTATACAACTGTGAATATCCCAATCTTCCATTAAGTAATATACAAGCTAATATGATACAGTAATGGCCTCTAGGGCATATACACTAACAATCTCCCACTTGTACTAAGGCCATGTACTGGCGTATCGAAGACCTATCATCTCGATCAGCCGCTCGAACTGAGTCTGGGGTAGGGCCTTCGTGAGTGGATCTGCAGTGTTATTCTCCGTATTTACTCTCTTCACCTCGATCTCCCGGCGATCTACGATCTCCCTGATCAGGTAGTACCGCCTCAAAATGTGCCTGGACTTCTGATGGGACCTTGGTTCCTTCGCTAAAGCTATAGCGCCGTTGTTGTCGCAATACAACGGTATTGGATCAACAATGGTAGGAACCACCTGAAACTCCGTAAGGAACTTCTTCATCCAGACAGCTTCCTTTGCGGCATCGCAAGCAGCTATGTACTCCGCTTCCATAGTTGAGTCAGCAACGGTCTCCTGCTTGGAACTCTTCCAGCAAACCGCCCCTCCATTGAGGGTAAAGACATAACCCGACATGGACTTGGAGTCATCCTTGTCACTCTGGAAGCTGGTGTCAGCAAAGGCCTCGATCTGGAGGTCTTTTCCGCCATACACCAAGAACATCTCCTTAGTCCTTCTCAGGTACTTGAGAATGTTCCTTACCGCTATCCAGTGTTTCTCCCCAGGGTCCGACTGATACCGGCTTACAACGCTCAATGCGTATGCTACATCTGGTCTGGTACATAACATCGCATACATTATAGAGCCTACCGCAGAAGCGTAGGGTATAAAGACATGCGATCCCTTTCCAAATCAGTCTTGGGAGACATCTCTTTGGAGAGGGTGATCCCGTGACAAGCCGGTAAATTACCGCGCTTGGAATCTTCCATACTGAATTTTTTCAGTATGGTGTCGATGTACCTTGACTGTGAAAGTCCCAGCATCCTCTTAGATCTATCACGATAGATCTGGATCCCCAGAATGTAGTTGGCATCGCCCAGGTCTTTCATGGAGAACCTCTGCGACAAGAATCCTTTGACTGACTGTAGCATAGGAATATCATTTCCTATTAGGAGAATGTCATCCACGTACAAAACGAGGAATACCACAGTTCTCCCTACAATCTTACTGTAAATGCATGGTTCATCTGGGTTTTTGATAAAGTCAAATTCTTTGACAGTATCATCGAAGCAGATGTTCCAAATCCGCGATGCCTGCTTCAGTCCATAAATGGACTTTAGCAACTTGCACACTTTACCGCTGCTCCCACTCTGAATGAATCCGTCCGGCTGATCCATATAGACGCACTCTTCCAAATTTCCATTTAGGAAAGCCGTCTTTACGTCCATCTGCCAGATTTCATAATCGTGGAAGGCAGCAATGGCAAGAAGGATCCGAATGGATTTCAGCATAGCCACTGGAGAAAAGGTCTCTTCATAGTCCAAACCAGGTCTTTGACGAAAACCCTTTGCAACAAGTCTAGCTTTATAGGTCTCAACCTGCCCATCTACACCAATCTTCTTTCTGAAGATCCATTTGCAGCCTACGGGTTTTACCCCTTCTGGAGCAAAGTCCAAAGTCCAAACTTTGTTGGTGTACACGGACTCCATCTCGGTCCGCATTGCATCCAGCCATTTTACCGAGTCACCGCTCTGAATGGCTTGCTGGAAGCTAGTAGGCTCACCATAATCCATAGTGCAATCCTCTCTATCCCCGTCTATGAGAAAACCGTAGTATCTCTCGGGCGGATGAGACTGCCTACTACTCCTGCGGAGTGGCACTGGGATGTCCTGTTCTTTCGAACCCTCTGGTTCTACTAAGCTTTCAGTAATAGCTCGTGGTTCTGGAATTTCTTCCAGTTCTATTTCGCTCCCACTTATCTGGTTTTCCAAAAACTCAGTTTCCAAGAAGCGGGCATGACGAGAAACAAAAACCTTTTGTTCCTCTGCGTAATAGAAAAGATACCCCTTGGAGTTCTTTGGGTATCCCACAAACTTACACTGTACTGAGCGTGCCTCGAGCTTGTCCGTATGCTGCTTTTTGACAAAAGCTGGACATCCCCATGTCTTAATGTGATTAAGATAGGGTTTCTTCCCACACCACATCTGATATGGTGTAGTAGGCACAGTCTTAGTTGGAACTCGGTTCAAAAGATATGCAGCTGTTTCTAGTGCATAACCCCAGAAAGATCGCGGTAACTCAGCCTTACTCATCATGGAACGCACCATATCCAATAGGGTTCGATTCCGCCTTTCCGATACACCGTTGTGTTGTGGTGTGTATGGAGGAGTAAGCTGAGAGAGAATTCCATTCTCTTTTAAGTAGCCCAGAAACTCGGCACTCAAGTATTCACCACCTCGATCAGATCTCAGTGTCTTGATACTTTTGCCTGTTTGTTTTTCAACTTCATTCTTCTATTCCTGAAATTTCTCAAAGGCTTCGGATTTGTGCTTCATCAAGAAGACATGCCCATACCTAGAGAAATCATCTGTGAAAGTAATGAAGTATGAATAACCACTTCACGCATGTGTAGACATTGGACCACACACATCACTGTGTTGAGTCCTAAGAGCTCACTTGCTCTTTCTCCGTGTCCAGTGAACGGAGTCTTTGTCATCTTTCCCATGAGACAAGATTCACAAGTGGCATAAGACTGATACTCGAACGGATCCAAGTATCCTTCTTTATGTAACTTTGTCAACCGTGTCTCATTAATGTGACCCAGTCTACAATGCCATAAGAAAGCCTGATTTAATTCCGGAGACTTTCTTTTAAGTGTGTTCTGAACACTGAAGACCTGAGCTTGATTCAAAACGTATATACCGTTTTTCAATGTACCTGACCTAATTAGAACTTGATTTAGATGGATGTTTACTACATCGCTTACAAAAATAAAATCATATCCTTCCTTAGAAAGTAAGGATACAGATATGATATTACAAGTCGCACCTGGTACAAAAAAACAGTCACGCAGAATCAATATCTGCCCAGTTGTCAGTTCTAGATGATATTCCCCTACGGATTCAGCATACATGCTCATTCCGTTAGCAACCCTGAGAGTCATATCACCTTTCTTGATAACCCTACGGTTTCTCAGAGCTTGTAACGAATTACAGATATGAGATCCTGATCCGGTATCCAATACCCAGGAAGTAGGGTTAACTGACATACAGTTCTCTATTACAAACACACCCGAAGCCGAAGCCACAACATGTTTCGAATTCTGGCTACTGGCTTTGCAAGCCCTGCAATCCTTCTGCCAATGTTCATTCCTGTAACAATAAGAACATCCATCTTTTACTATATCCAGTCCTGAAACTTCTGCCCTTCTCTTTCTTTCTACTTCCCTGGTTTCCTTCAGGGTAGTAGGTAGAGACTGTTGAACTAAGTCAGTATCTGACCCGTTCTTCAACGTGGTCTTCACGTCCGTGAGCTCAAAAGAGCTGGTCTCTGTAAGGACGTTGCCCCCTACAGATGACCCGATAGCCAACCTCGCTGGAAGCAATTCGTTCGAGGTCTCATATCTTGCGATACGAGATTGCTCTCCATATAAATCTTTGTTATGGAGGAAGATAGAAACTGAGTCCATCTTCTCGTGCTGCCTCTGGTTTGCACCATCAACTGAGGCTAACACGAGGCACTTGGCTTTCGCACAGTCTTCTTCCGATGTCTCACGGATATGAATATCCATGACAGGGGAAACTGGACCTGAGACGGCAGGGGTTGGATCATTCAAGAGGTGTCCCAGCTTGTCATGGGCAATGGACATCTGGACAGACCTTTGCCAGTCATAACAGTCAGATTCAATCATTTTATTATCTAGATGTAACCTATGTGCGGTCACTGGGTCGCTGCAATTAAGAGAGAGAGAAGAAAACACTCAGCATGATGCTCTTGCAAGTTTAGATTGGTTTTTAATTTATCTAAACAGGATGGCTCCCACTGTCTCTCGAATCCCTCCTCAAACCATAAAGGAAGAACTAGTCGGGATCAATCTCACCGTACAATACTTGCTTAATCGTTCAGCCAGGCTGGTGTCGGTACTTCGAGGGAGGTTTTCCAACGCTTTCGCGAAGTTCCTTAATTAAGTAACCTCTTTTCCCTGTGGGCGTAGCCCCGCTAACACCTTTCTAGACACCTACTTGGTTTATAGCATTGATCGTTAAGTGAGAAAGTTCCCAAGGAGTAGCATATACTCACAGTAGGATCGGGATCCAAATATCATCGCGTGACAAAACTGAAGGAATCCTACCAGAATCATCACACTCCAAATAGTATGCAGCGCTAGCAAGTTTCAGTTCTTTTGAAACTCCCGATGTGGATTTTTGCCCCATGCTCTTATGACCTTGACTTTGGCCAACAAATCATAAGTCACATGTCAAGTTCTACCCGTCATTATCCAGGTTAATTTCAACCCATCCGCACATACCCTTGACTTTGGCCAACAAGGCAGTACGACTGTCCCAAACCAACACATCTATCTATGCTACATATGAATACCCAATAGCTACCAAACACTGTGCCTTGACTTTGGCCAACAAACACAGCTTGAATACTATTGACTATCCATACGAAATGACGGAGGGCTACGAATGGTTTTGGCGAAACCGTGAACGTAGTGAACTTGATATAATCGATGGAACGAGATAGCTTTTAAAAGGAATGGTTCGAGCTCCTCGTTTAAAAAGCTGGTTTTTGAAAAGAACCGAGTGGTTTTGAAAGTGTTCCAACGACTTTTACATGGTTTATTTTCTTGCATTAATTCCAATGCGTCCCATCATTTAATCCTACCATTGCAGAAAACAACCAAAATATGGCGTACGCTTATGCCATCCGCATTCGCCACGGGGCCCGTCATCACCCGTTAGGTTACTTAACTAACGACAGAGCGGGGGCTGGACTAGCGCGGATGCAAAACATAAGTAACACCTAAATAGATATCATATATAGATATATAGCAATGATAGCCAATTTAGATCACAGATGAACACTTTGGATATACTAGGAACCCGCGATTTGTTCGAGCCTGCAACGAAAAGCGGATTACACGGTCGCGATGAATAGCCAAAACCCCACCCTAGACCCTTACGGGTGCGGAAAACTACCCGCCAAGTACCCGAAGCGAAGCAACCTCCCTCAACCCGTGAGTAGGCCACTCGGCACTTCGAGATACCCGGTAGTTTGTGCACCCCACCTTGGGTCTATCCTAGGAGCAAAAATAGTAAAAAGAAATTATACAATGACGGCTACAACCCCGACCCGGTTGTGCGGCCGAACAAATAATATTACATCAATTTACAAATTTTACATGAATGAAAGAAAAAGAAACTCTCATCTCACATCCACCACGGCTATTCATCCGCGACAATCCACCGAGTTCATATACACAAACCATCAACATTACAGATCACAAATATGTATAACCCCCATTAATCGACGTATAGCGATTAGCAGACGTTCAATACATATATCACATCACAGATAATATTCATTTGCCAAAGTGTACGGAATATCGATCAAAATACGAATTTGTAACCACCCCAAAAAGTCAATTTGTTCTCTGGAAAATCTGGGTAGAAACAACATGTACTAAAAATCCCAAAACAGCCAAATAAAAACACTGCACAAAACCCGGTCCACGGTCGAGTCAAATCGGCCGCGGAACCGCGGCAATAAGCATGTTATTGCCGCGGAACCGCGGTGGTTTGATCGAGTCACTGGATCGTTTTTCTGCTGTGTTTTTACAAAACCCTGAGACGATTTTTCATATATGTTAAATCACTTTTTGAGCAGTATAAAAAATCGACAGAAACTTGGTTTTCCCGGGCGTGTTTTGCGACTTTTTTCCGATCGATATTCTTAACACTTTGCTAACTTGCTAGTTTATGTTTAGCTAGGCTCAGATACCACTGTAAGTCCACATTGCTCACCCCGGTTCTTACGGGGAGGCGGAAACGGCGAAAAACAATTATTTGGCGCAAGGGCAACAGGGACTAAAAGCCGGATCTTTGCTAAACTAGAAACTAGCAAACTACTAGAGGTTTTAACTACTATGCCGTAGAAATTATACCTCACGAAACCGGTCCTTCGGGTCTTCATTCCGCTGTCCCGCTCGTCCGTCAAAGCTCCAAGGAACGATCCGGATCTTGGTCACCTCCGCGGCCTCCTTGAGTCGAAGATGATCCACCCGAGAGATGTACATCGAGCTCCACCTCGAGCCGAGGCAACTAGGGCGACAAGATCGCTAGTCTTGTTGTCCTAGGTTGTGTAGAAGTAGTAGAGGGATGGTTTTGTCAAGTGGGATCCTTTTTCTCTCAACACATGAGATCAAAGGATGATTTCAAGAGGAGGAAAATGAAGGAGAGTTTTGCAACCATGGAGCTCTTTCTCTTTTTTCTTTTCTAAGAGAGAGAATGAGCATGAGAAAATGAATATCATCCCAAAAGAAAAAAGGCACCATGGTTGCAATAATAGTAAAACAACATCATTACAAATCCTATCATGATAAAGTTGATGCTACATTGAATTGACCATTTTCATAATCAAAAAGAAAAAGAACATCCAAAGAAGAGTGTAGACCTCTCATGAAGGTCAATGGTCAACACCGGTCAACGGGTCAACAAAGTCAAGAGAGGTCATGGTGGTCAAATGGTCAATGCAATTAGCCATCACAAAATTATCACAAAAAGGATTAGTAAAATAATGTCTCCGGCTCATAATGGTTTTGACCGAACGAATTGTCAAAACCCTAATGAGCCTGCCACATAACGGTTTTGGCCGAACCAACTGCCAAAACCCTCATGGGGCACCTCCTCCTTTATCGCTCCTCAAAACTGTACATACACACCCGCATCCGCATTCCGTAGAATGCGAACGCACAGAAGACAAAACAAATCCATCCGTGCAGTACTAGGATCCGGCTTAAACCAAAGCCTACTAGTATTGCCTGCCTGAACAGCATACGCACACAAGTGCACGTAAGTGATCGCAGCCCTGCCGTAAAACCATACGGCCTCTACACGTTTTGCTCAGTGCAGGGAAACTCTCTGTGTGGGACTCTAAAGACTCGACACTACGCTGGCAGTGGGTTTAACCATAGACCGCAAGCTGCACTAGCTGTACGTAACGATCCCCAGGTAGATGTCGATAAGAAGGCCGATGAGGTAAACCCATCCGAACTCCTACTGAGCCTGTATGTGACAATCTCCGTACAGTCCGGTCTGTTTGTCTGATACATCGCATGGCGGGCCTAGGGGGTGGTGAACGTCAGTCCCCTAATAGCGGTACAAGTCGTATCGGAGTGTAGCCCAGAACACTTTGAGATAACACTGGAAACCTACCAGTATATCTCGCTTGCCCTGGCCAGGGACTACTCGTGTAATGGCTCTCCTAGACACAGCGCGATGTCAACCCCCAATACCGGGAGAGACGAATCATGTCTAACCGTCACTGCCTCCAAGTACTTCGGGACTGCACCCAACTACTAGCTGTTTGCACGACTCCTTTGAGCCGTGGTAGGGTAGTAATCTAAGTACAGTGGGAACACACTCGAGGTGAAGTGACAGTGTCAAGTCAGCGGACTAAGCTGTACTCATGTCACCTGGGAACTGATAACTGACGATAGGTATAATACCAACCAACAGTTCCCGACGAGTCATGTCCAGTGTACTCGTAACCAAACGAGCACTCGCATACTATCTCCAGTACGACGTACTGATGGCTGTAGGACAGACCATCTCCCTTGCTAGGATGAGAAGCGCATACGCTAGTCTACTCCGGAGTATCGATGCCCTATCTCGATAGTCCTACGACTAGGGACCTGTATAAGGATGTGCTTATAGATTACCCAGCCCCCACAAGTGTGACTGCCATCACAACGCTGGTAATCAAGCAAAGATCCTAAGGGCTCTACTAATATGTATAAGCGATATGCTAAAAGAAACACATGCACATATTGAAATAGAAACAAACCAAGTAGCATACTACCATTTTGAGCAAGATTGTCTATACAACTGTGAATATCCCAAGCTTCCATTAAGTAATATACAAGCTAGTATGATACAGTAATGGCCTCTAGGGCATATACACTAACAACCCCCCCCCCACACACCATACATCTTATCTTTCTTTTCTCATTAATTATTTATTTTATTTTCTAGTTTTGCTTAGAATTGTCTGGAATCCTTGAGAAAATTTTAGAAAGAAAAACATGTTACACAATAAGTGTTAAGTTGTCATAGTGCACTAATATGTAACTAAACCTTACTAATTTGTAATTATCACTAATTAAATATGTAAGTGTATGATTAAAATAATATTTAAAATAAATACTTACGGAAAATAATTAAATAAACTAGCAATTAATTAAGTAAGTAACAAAATACTCATACATAAACAATTACATATTTAAAATAATTATAACTAGGTTTTACAGAAAACACGCGTTGTATTACTAATTATTGTTGGAGATAGTGCCCTCAGAGTCAATTATTGGATCACAGGCACGTGATTGCAATGATTGAGGGAGGACCTATCCCGGTAGGACAGTCTTACTCAAGATGATAGTATGCTATCTGGTTTACCTTTATCATCGTGTACTGCTTTAGGTGACCTGACATGTCGCTATTGCACGTTGATAGAGCCCCTAGGATTCTTGCTTGACTACCGGCAGTATGAGGGCGATCATATAAGTGAGAGCTGAAGTCTACAAGCACATCCTTAAAAGGTCCCTAGTCGTAGGAGTTTCGAGACAGGGCATCGATACTCCAGTGTAGACTAGTGTATACAGTCGAGACCCCGACGAGGGGCGGTGGCCGGTCTCACAAGCCACTGGTGTCAGTTGGTTCACCTAAGATGTATACAGGTGCTCATTGGGTTATGAGTACACCGGACAGGACTCGCCGGGAACATGCTAGTTGGTCTTATACCTGACGTCAGATAGCAGTTCCCTGGTGACATGTGTACAGGTTAGTTCATCGACCTGGGGATCGTCATTTGTCTCGTGTGAGTTCCCACTGTACTTTGATTACTACCCTACCACGGCTCAAAGGAGTCGTGCAAACAGGTTTTAGTTGGGTACAGTCCCGAGCCACATGGAGGCAGTGAGCGGATCTTCGGGGGTTTCGTCTCTCCCGGTATTGGGGGTGAGGTCGCGCTGTGTCTAGGAGAGCCATTACACAAAGACCTTGGCCAAGGCAGGAGATTTACTGGTAGGTATTCCAGTAGTATCTCAGGGTGTTCTGGGCTACACTCCGACACGACTTGTACCGCTTTTGGGGGTCTGACTTTTACCAACCCCCTAGGCCCGCCATGCGATACTCATAGACGAACGGACCGGACTGTACGGATATTGTCACTGACAGGCTCAGTTGGGTGTCGGGGTGAGCTTCCTCATCGACGTCCCTTTTGGTCAATAGCTGGTGGCCCGTCACGTATTGGCTTATACCTATGACGTGCTAGTGGTTAAATCCACAGCCATAGTATTGACGAGTCTTTAGAGTCCACCACACTTCCAGTTACTCAAGCTTTCGGGCGAAACGCTGTAGAGGCCGTATGGAGATATGGCAGGGTCCGATCAGATACGTGCGGTATTGCACGGATCAGGATCGGACGGTTTTGTACTAGTGGCCGTATAGTTATATGGCAGCGTTCGATCAGATACGTGCGGTATTGCACGCATCAGGATCGGACGGATATTACTAGCCGGCTTTGGCTTAAGCCGGTCCTAGTTTAGTACAGTGTAGATTTTGTCTCATTGCATTTGTATCCGGACGGAATACAAATGCGGGTGTGTATGCACAGTGTGGGGTTTTCCTGTAATTTATTACGGGACCAGTTTTCTAGAGTTGCCATTTTGCTTTCCGTTCCGGCCGGTTTTCCTTTGTTCTTTCCCGGCCGGACTTTTCCGATGGAGGGGGTAATTTGCAGTTTTGCAAATTACACTTTGTGGAGGGTTTTATTGCATAAGGTTTGATATGATAAGCATCTTTGCTTTTCATGCACTTATTGTGATAAGAGAGGATTTGAAATGGATTTGATTTGTGATCATGATTATGCTTTGGATATGGTTACCCTCTACCTTTTACTACCATCACCTCCCTTCATATTGAGATTCCTCCACCATGGTTACTCACTTGATGCAAGAAGTTTTTCATGGAAAAAGAAAAAGAAAGAGAGAAGAAGAAAAGAGAAGAAGAGAGAGCTTCATCTTTGAGAGAGGTTTTCATTCTTGATCTCATTCCATGCCAAGAAAAATGCAAGCACCATTTTTCTTATCTTTGTTTCCTCCATCCTCTTCAAATGGCAACCAACCCCAAAGTGAGACATACATTCTACATTACACTCCCTACAGCATATCTTGTGCATGTCGAGTAGCCGTCTTCATGCGCGAGTTGCCTCGGTATTGAGGTGGGAGCCCGTAAAAGTACCCGGCTTCGTGGTGCCCTTTCCGACGAGGAGGAGACGGACGGAGATCCCGCGAGGAGATCGGAGTGGAGATGAAGACCGGAGGACTTGGATCGTATGGTATACTTCTCTACCCCCTCTCTAGATAGCTTAGACTAGTTTAATGGCACGATCCGGGGTTTAGTGCGCGGTGGTGCCGTTTTGCCAAGTCCGTAAAATTTAAGTTTATCACCGTTTCCGCGTTCGGCCGTCGGGTTGACGGCCGGGGCGCCGCCGTGCACTTACAGTGGTATCAGAGCCTCGCCATTAACATAGTCTAGCTTGGTGTAATGTGTTTTTCTGTTTCGATCGATCGAATGTTCCAAAACTGCATTATAGTTCGAATCAGTTTCTGTTGAAAATTTTTGGTCTCGAAAAATTTTTCAGGTTGTAAAATATTGATGTACTGGAAAATCTAAGAGTTCTGTAAAAATTTGACGATGTAACTCCACAGTTGGAGCGCGGATCCGCCGCGAAACCCCCCCTCGTGCGGCCCTTCCGCCGCGCACTATTCACATCACATCACCAAATTTTTTCAGAGGCCTTCTGGGCTTAAAATATGGGTTTTGGAATATTAAAATTGGGCCCAAGATTTCTGTGAGTGCTACAGTTTTGATTGAGGGCCCACTTGTTAATTTTTGATCGATCGGAATATTTTAAAACACATTTTTCACAGTATTTACATTATATCTGCGACCGTGAATGTCACTCGATCGGTAAATCCTGTCTAACTGCTATAGCCCGGTTAGACGGATTTGCGAACGTGACTTTCACGTTGATGTTCTATGTTTATGCTGTGATGTTGCGGATCGGTCGTGGGGGATAGCCTGGATGCAATGCTAGTACAGTGTTGTTGTATTATGTACATTTGATATTGCGGGGCGAGCGTCCGACATGTGGACTGCCGTCACTGCCTGATTGTATTATTCTTTTGGGGCACGACCTGGTTGCGGTCGATGTACCCGGTGTATGTATATTTTACTTTCTGTACTAGGATTACCCCGCGGTGGGGTGCACGGATAGCCGGGTTCTAGAGGGCAACAAGCCCGCATCTCATGGCATTGAGACGGAGGGGGCTTCACTCTAGGATTGGCGGGCTATTCGCCGCACTCGTAGGGGGTACAGGTTGACCCAGGAGGGGTGCCCAAGTTACCGGATTCCGTGAAGTGCTGGGTGGTCCATTCACGGCGCTGAAGGGGGCTGCCTCGCTTCAGGTTTTGGCGGGTGACTTGCCGCGCCCGTAGGGGTCTAGGATTTCATTGCACAGGCTATCCACACGACCAGGGGAACGTCGGGTTTCAGTAGTGGCTCTGTGAAACCCGGGGATCCCAGATATCTGTATTGTTCTGTGATGCTGTACATTTCTGTGATGTTGCATTTCTTTTCACGCCTTGAGCGAAATATAATATATTGGTATATATATTAGTAGATGTTGTATATGTTTTACATCCGCGCTAGTCCAGTCCCCGCTCTGTCGTTAGTTAGCTAACCTAACGGGTAATGACGGGACCCAGTGGCGAATGCGGATGGCATATACGTACATCAGTATATTTTCGTTCTTTTTGGTGTGATCAATTGATGGGACTGCATTGATTCGGATCAATGCAAGTTAAAAACAAACCTATTCTGATGTTGTTGGAACACTTTTCAAAAAGCTGTTATTGCAAGGACGTTCACTTTTGTTTTGCATCGTGGTATTCATTGGAATATCCTGCTCCTCAGTCGACGAGGCAAGGGCCGAGATCCCTTCACCGGGAGTGACCCCTTGGATAGAAGTTTGCGTCAGGGCATTGACTTCACTATAGCCGATTACTTTTGCTTTGCATCGTGGTATTCATTTGGAATATCCTGCACCCCATTCTACGGGGAAAGAGCCGAGATCCCTTCACCGGGAGTGACCTCTTTAGCAACGGTTTTCGTCACTATATTTTTAAAAGCTATCCGTTCCTTCGACGATATCAAGTTCTTTACGTTAAAGGTTTTCGCCAGAAACCATTCGTAGCCCTCCGTCGTTTCATATGGGTGGTCAATAGTATTCAAGCTGTGTATGTTGGCCAAAGTCAAGGCACAGTGATTGGTAGCTATTGGGGTATTCATATGCAGCATAGATAGATGCGTTGGTTTGGGACAGTCGTACTGCCATTTTGGCCAAAGTCAAGGGTATGTACGGGTGGATTCAAATTAACCTGGAGAATGACGGGTAGAACTTGACATGTGACTTATGATATGTTGGCCAAAGTCAAGGTCATAAGAGCATGGGGCAGAAATCACATCGGGAGTTTCAAAAGTACTGAAACTTGCCAGATATGCGCATACCTTCTGGAGTGTGATACCGTGAGCGGATTCCGTCACGTTATCATGCGATGAGAGTTGGATCCCGATTCCCACTGATGAGTTGGTTTACTCCTCGGGTGACCCCGACTAATTCTTCTTTCAGGTTTGGAGGAGAATTTGAGGTACAGTGGGAGGTTTCCAGATTAGATAAATTGGTAACCATTCTGATCTAGGTTAGAGTGCACGCTGAGTGTTTCTTTTCTCTCTCTCATTGGCAGCGACCATTGACCCGACCCTAGACTATGACTCAGTGACCAAGTTGACCGAACCTACTTAACACTGGCTTTTGGATTGTCAGAGTTGCAGACCTCATTGCCACTCCTACTTTTACCCTTTTCTCCAGGACACCCCGTATTGCTACGAACGTCCACTTCCATTGGACAAAACCATCGTATGGTTATATACGAACTCGAAGGAATTTATTCGAGGATGGTTTCCGGTTCTGGAGAAAACGGATAGGACTATTCAGTTGTCTTTTCTTTTCACCCTCTCTCAGGTTGCGAGTACTCCTTGGTCTAGGAGTAGTACACCTATTACGCAAATTGGATAGTCTTCTTCCAAACCATAGGCTGGTGCCGACCGGTAGGGAATGAAGAAAACCAGTTAGCCTAAACGGTGTACAGAAGGTATTAAGTTAAGACAAAGTAAGGGATTAGTAAGAGGGCAAAGTAAATTGCGACTGCTATTCACGACCAAACCAAGTATTTCTTCGCCAATCTTAAATCACCTTTGTATTTCTCCAGGACACTCCGTATCACTACGAAGATCCCATTTTATTGGATAATCCATCGTATGGTTATATACGAACTCGAAAGGAACTTGTTCCAGTTCGGGGATGGATCCTGGTTCAGGAGAAATAGGAATAAAGTACATTCAGGTGTCTTTTATCTTCACCTTCTCTCGCGATGCGAGTGCTCCTAGGATTAGGACGGTACACCCTTTATGCTTATTGGATAGTCTTCTTCCAAACCATAGGCTGGTGCCGAACGGTAGGGAAGGAAGAAAACCATTTGGCCTAAAGGGGTGTACAGAAGGTAATGACTAAAGACATATAAAGGGATTTGGAGAGGTGGCAAAGAATTATACGGTTATAGTTGTGAATCTGGATAATGGATGTGGCATTACTAGGAATACCAGGAAACCCCAACGAAACATTTCAATGTTTCAGGTTCACTGTGTACTGTTAAAAGAAAACTGATTTTCCGATTAGACACTTACTCCAGGGTATGTATTTACCAGGTTTGATTCTCACATCTGTATGGTTTTACAGATGATGAGTGGGAGTGAGTTATTGGGAATTGGGTGATCATCCTCATTATATCGGGATTCGTTGTAATTAGTGATATTTGAGGAAATCACCTGGGCTGTTTGCCGGTCGGCAAATATTTGGTTTTGAATATCCGTTGATGTGCACCAATTTCAAATTGATATATCTGTACGTCTATTTTCATAGAGTGAGATATACCTTTTGATATTATGTCGATGACATTTACCTATATCAGTGGATGGTTAGGTAAGGAGCATTAAACAGCGGTGTAATTCTTCTTAACCATAAGTACAGTTTTCAACCTACGACACACAGTAAAAGAGTTATTAGACTCAGCGGACTTATACAGAGTATTGTATGTTGTCCAGTGTCCATTAGGACAGAGGGGTTTGGTCCTCATACTATATTCTGTTTACTTTTGACTTCTCTAGTTCTTAGACATGTGTTTCGTGGAAACACAGGGTCTAAGTTTTGAGGAGTTATAGGTATTTGAATAGAGTAGAGAACCAGGTGTAGCAAGTATCGGGATTCTTCAAAGTGATCGAAGATGTAGATACTTGTGTATGGTATTCAGTTGATAGTAATGATAAAGAGAAATTGCTTCTCTTTCAGGTTACTCATAATTGGAAGCATTCCTAAGTTGAGTAACGCTGATCGGCCTCCTTCCATTTAGTTGACATGCACTGGAGATAGCTGCATGATTTGAATCTGGTTCAATTAAATCAGTGCCTCTGGTTCTATATTGGATGTAGAACAGTTCATATCTTAACGTTGTTAAGGTACGTGGAGTTGTCCGGCTTATGCTTAAAACCAGACACTGGACAACTCAAGGCACGTTTCTGTAATGGCTGTTTGTGGGTTGACCCAGGCTATGACGCGGGTTGACTTTCTACCATCTGGATGAACAATAGCAATATTGTTCTAGACTCGCCACAGTTTTATTAAAAATGGATTTTTTCAAAAACAGCAGTGGGAGTATGGTAGAACTGGAAGTGATTCCAGAACCGCAAACGATTACTGAAGATTTGATAAGGAACCTGAAGATTCAATCTGATTTGACATTCCATTGGCCACTCCGCAGATAAGGTGGGTAACTTCAGGCACCCGAGAGGTACTTCGGTAGCCTCAAGGACGGTGACAGGGAAGTTCTTGTTTACCCACACTTGCCATTGTTGTTGTTCCAGGCTGCGAGACCCGGCAGGAGGATGAGTATAGCGTCGTTCTGAACTAGCTTCAGAAGTGTACGTGTATATGACTCTGCCAGAGGGTTGTCGTAGTCAGTGGGAGCAGCGGAAGCATTGGTGGACATCAGGCTTATGTCTATTTATAGACTAAAGCAGATGTAGCGGAGATAGATCATCTGTTTCTGATGTGACAGTCATAGGTTTGACGTCATCAGAATAGGGGATAGATCTGTTGAGAAGGTAGTAGGAAGTGATATTCCTTTACTACGATCGGTTATACTTTGGTCGTCACACAGTGGTTTCTCCACAAAGGACTTGGACATTATATCAGACATACTGGTTACTAGATCTATGGTTTTAGATCTAGATTTGGGTGGTTTCCTAATCTGGGTACCTTGACAGCATTCTATGAGTATTTAGAATGGACGACTCCTGGCACGGTAGTGTACCTGCAAGTAATGGAGTCGCCCTCTCTAAAGGTGTCTTTTAGACTAAAGTAGAGAGGGATGTGCATGATTGGCAGATCACTTGCTTAGGCAATTGAGTCAATCATGAGATGTCAAGTACCACACCAGATGTTGTTCTTGCACTAGATGCAATAAGTTGATATTGATCCAATTCTGGAGAAACAGTCGGAAGCAGTTTTAGAACATAAGTGGCTGTTCTAGGGATATGATAACGGCTGCCTCTTTTAGGAGACGGTTATCATTCCAGGCTTCCAAGGTGACCTGGACGACAAGGAGGTTGTCAGAGTTATCGTTTTTCCCTCTGACGAGGGGCAGTATTTTGGACGGGTGGTCCAAGGCAATACTGAGGGTGGCATGGCGCAGGATACTGATTAAGTTCAGTTGACGATACAGTCTAAGAAGTTTGGATTTGGAGTTCATTTATGAGCTAAGTCCCATCAGACATCCAGACACTCTAAGACAGGTATTGCTCATTTCGGGAGATGGCTTTCTCCACGAACTTGAGATATAGAGAGACATAGAAAGAAACATCAAGGCGGATCCACTCACTAAGGCTATTCCTCGAACGCAATAGTTTCGCAAACGGATTTTGTGAAACTGACTAGTAGGGGAGTTGGGTGTTCGGTATCACACGGGCTGTGAGTATGCGACATCGCAATAATTAGCCTTGAGTGCAAGTGGGAGATTGTTGGAGATAGTGCCCTCAGAGTCAATTATTGGATCACAGGCACGTGATTGCAATGATTGAGGGAGGACCTATCCCGGTAGGACAGTCTTACTCAAGATGATAGTATGCTATCTGGTTTACCTTTATCATCGTGTACTGCTTTAGGTGACCTGACATGTCGCTATTGCACGTTGATAGAGCCCCTAGGATTCTTGCTTGACTACCGGCAGTATGAGGGCGATCATATAAGTGAGAGCTGAAGTCTACAAGCACATCCTTAAAAGGTCCCTAGTCGTAGGAGTTTCGAGACAGGGCATCGATACTCCAGTGTAGACTAGTGTATACAGTCGAGACCCCGACGAGGGGCGGTGGCCGGTCTCACAAGCCACTGGTGTCAGTTGGTTCACCTAAGATGTATACAGGTGCTCATTGGGTTATGAGTACACCGGACAGGACTCGCCGGGAACATGCTAGTTGGTCTTATACCTGACGTCAGATAGCAGTTCCCTGGTGACATGTGTACAGGTTAGTTCATCGACCTGGGGATCGTCATTTGTCTCGTGTGAGTTCCCACTGTACTTTGATTACTACCCTACCACGGCTCAAAGGAGTCGTGCAAACAGGTTTTAGTTGGGTACAGTCCCGAGCCACATGGAGGCAGTGAGCGGATCTTCGGGGGTTTCGTCTCTCCCGGTATTGGGGGTGAGGTCGCGCTGTGTCTAGGAGAGCCATTACACAAAGACCTTGGCCAAGGCAGGAGATTTACTGGTAGGTATTCCAGTAGTATCTCAGGGTGTTCTGGGCTACACTCCGACACGACTTGTACCGCTTTTGGGGGTCTGACTTTTACCAACCCCCTAGGCCCGCCATGCGATACTCATAGACGAACGGACCGGACTGTACGGATATTGTCACTGACAGGCTCAGTTGGGTGTCGGGGTGAGCTTCCTCATCGACGTCCCTTTTGGTCAATAGCTGGTGGCCCGTCACGTATTGGCTTATACCTATGACGTGCTAGTGGTTAAATCCACAGCCATAGTATTGACGAGTCTTTAGAGTCCACCACACTTCCAGTTACTCAAGCTTTCGGGCGAAACGCTGTAGAGGCCGTATGGAGATATGGCAGGGTCCGATCAGATACGTGCGGTATTGCACGGATCAGGATCGGACGGTTTTGTACTAGTGGCCGTATAGTTATATGGCAGCGTTCGATCAGATACGTGCGGTATTGCACGCATCAGGATCGGACGGATATTACTAGCCGGCTTTGGCTTAAGCCGGTCCTAGTTTAGTACAGTGTAGATTTTGTCTCATTGCATTTGTATCCGGACGGAATACAAATGCGGGTGTGTATGCACAGTGTGGGGTTTTCCTGTAATTTATTACGGGACCAGTTTTCTAGAGTTGCCATTTTGCTTTCCGTTCCGGCCGGTTTTCCTTTGTTCTTTCCCGGCCGGACTTTTCCGATGGAGGGGGTAATTTGCAGTTTTGCAAATTACACTTTGTGGAGGGTTTTATTGCATAAGGTTTGATATGATAAGCATCTTTGCTTTTCATGCACTTATTGTGATAAGAGAGGATTTGAAATGGATTTGATTTGTGATCATGATTATGCTTTGGATATGGTTACCCTCCACCTTTTACTACCATCACCTCCCTTCATATTGAGATTCCTCCACCATGGTTACTCACTTGATGCAAGAAGTTTTTCATGGAAAAAGAAAAAGAAAGAGAGAAGAAGAAAAGAGAAGAAGAGAGAGCTTCATCTTTGAGAGAGGTTTTCATTCTTGATCTCATTCCATGCCAAGAAAAATGCAAGCACCATTTTTCTTATCTTTGTTTCCTCCATCCTCTTCAAATGGCAACCAACCCCAAAGTGAGACATACATTCTACATTACACTCCCTACAGCATATCTTGTGCATGTCGAGTAGCCGGCTTCATGCGCGAGTTGCCTCGGTATTGAGGTGGGAGCCCGTAAAAGTACCCGGCTTCGTGGTGCCCTTTCCGACGAGGAGGAGACGGACGGAGATCCCGCGAGGAGATCGGAGTGGAGATGAAGACCGGAGGACTTGGATCGTATGGTATACTTCTCTACCCCCTCTCTAGATAGCTTAGACTAGTTTAATGGCACGATCCGGGGTTTAGTGCGCGGTGGTGCCGTTTTGCCAAGTCCGTAAAATTTAAGTTTATCACCGTTTCCGCGTTCGGCCGTCGGGTTGACGGCCGGGGCGCCGCCGTGCACTTACAATTATCGGACAATTAAACTAAACCATTTTTAAAACGTTACAAAAGCATTTCCAAAATGATTCATTGGGAAGTTGGGTAAACTAGTTGATTTCGCTCCGAACACGGGCGATCTTATGATTGGGGTAAAATTTCTTAAGGAATACTATAACGAATTCAACCCATTTGGCAATAGAATGTGCGGCAGTGTTATAAAGCTATTTTTCTGCTAGATCGCACAAAGTAAAAGGGAGAAGACGTAATCTCATAGTATCCAGAGAAAGTTGTGACGTGCCCATCATTGCGTATACGTTTTCAAATTTGTTTATAAAAACGTATGCGTCTTCAAATTCAAGCCCGTGAAATTTGGGCAACAGTTTGATGAAGTGGGGTTTAATTTCAAAATTATCCCCATTGGCTGGTGGAATAGATAGACAAGTAGGAAGGGGACCGCGTACAGGGTAACATCTCTCTTGGAGAGAGATGCGCAGCGGATTCTGCGCACCGACGGGTGTTGGCAGGGTGGTATTATAATCCGATGGAGAACCGTCCATCTCGGTCGAAGTGGTGGGTGGAGGGGAAAAAGGAGACGAAGAAGTACCGACTTCGGAGTTGATAGCAGAAACACGGACAAGATGGGCACTTGAATCCCGTGTCCAGCCGAGCATGCACTAAGCGGGTTTAGCGCACGTGGAAACGTGTGTGGGAACTTAAAATGGTTTGTTTTGAAAAAGTGTCGGACGTGAGAAAAATCACACAAAAATGCACAATCAACCCTAGAACTAAGGTCACCTAGGTCAAGTCACTAGACCGCTCCTAGACTTCCAAAGGACAAGCCGCAGGATCAATCCTTTACCACCTCTTTATCGCTCTTGTGGCCAGGTAAATGGGAGGTATCCGCTATACGAATCACCGAAAATAGCGGTCTTAATTAAGTAACCGCTTGCCTAGACACACTTCCTTAGACACCACAAAAGAAATGCGGATAAGCGATAGATTACCCACGACCTTCCTCTGTCCTAATTGAGCGTGACGGTCCTTAGAGTCTTGGTCTAGATATTTTTTAATTAAAATAGGGTGATGCGGATGCGCGTTTAGTGATTTGTGGGGATTAGGAAAGGTGATGAAATCCCCACCTAATCTGAATTTTGGTCTTGCCCCTTAAAGTCCGTATTAAAATATGCACAAACAAACCAATTACAAAACACGCAAAAAAAAATTTTTGGCGGCGATATTTTGCAAAGAATTATGCAGAAAAATATATTATTGGATTTTTCAAAGGAGAGAGAAAGAGAAAGAAAAGTTACCAGAGAAGTTTGGAACCCTAATTCCCCAACTATGCCGTGGTTCCCCCGCTAAAATGCATTTCTTGCCGCGGTTCCTCCGCAGAGTTGAGAGATCGCTTGAAAATTTTTGCTACGGTGGCCTCCCTTTCTCCTCTGGATCTTGATGAATGTTTCTGAATCTTTATTTCCTTGCTATAGTGACTCCAGATTCCCTTGCAAAATTCGCACAATAATCTTTAAATACACAATTTGTTGTTTTGTTTTATTTTATGATATGTATCGAATAAGAATTCAACACGAATAGTAAGAGAAAAATATTACGCACGTATCCCCGGCAACAACGCCTTTTGATTGATTTCTAAAGTGTGTGTAGTAACCGCAATCAATAACGGTATCGCGTGTAGCTAGCCGAGATGAGTACGGGTCGTCCTCAGGGATATGTGGAATCTTTTAATCTTGTTTTTGACGTGTTGATTAGAAAAGAGGAAGAATAGAAGAATAAAGAATAGTGGAGAATAGTTTGTAGATCTATGTTAAACACGGATGTAAAATACAGATCTAGTTTAAATACGGATATAGATTTTATACGAAGACGGTTTGTAGGGTTCGTTAGGATTTAGTAGTTATGGATGACTAATAAAGATGACTCATTTTGTCTTTTGATAGATTTAGAACTAGATCGATAGTGATGAATGAGGATTAGGGTTCTTTGGAAGAAACTAGGGTTTCCACTCTATTGACCCTTGTCCTTTCATTGATCTCTATTTATGTCTAGCCCTTAACAAAACAATTGTTAATCTGATCTCAAATCACGGTCAAAACTAGCAATAAATTGGTAGCGCGCCCGATAAGGATGTTAACGATTCTTTTGCTAAAGTTTATAAACTTCATAAGACTTAAATGAAGTTACAAAAATTTCTCATCCATTGTTCTACCCTAATCCTATGAACCCTATCAAATGGAAAATTACTCGAGCATGACGGAGATAAAAGAAGAAGGATAGAGAATGAGAACATAATGTAAATACAGAAATTTAAATGCAAACTAATTAATCTAATGATCTACCTTTATTAATCAACTTCACAATTACAAAACCTTCGAGTTTAGATTACAAGAGGAAGAAGAAGTTGCTCTCGATCTCTGCCTCGTAGGAAGTAGATGCTCCATCGAATCTCACGTCTCCTTATCACGTCGAATCGCGGACCTGTCGTGGATCACTTGTTCTTTGACGGTGATTTGCTTCGTGTAAAAGATTGATGATTTCTAAGTTTAGCCCTCGGTCCTTTATATAGCCCCAAATCCAGAAACTATAGATCCCAGGAATTAGGGATTTTTATGAAGATCCAAACCACAAAATCCCAACTCCAAACTTGGTGAATCGGCCGCGGATCCGCCGCATATGGCATGTTTTGGCTTCTGAACCGCGGCCTTTTGGTTGGATCATTGCTTCAAAATTCTGGGGCTGCTTCATTGTGACACATGGGGATTTATTTGATGTCTGAAATCTTTATATCTTTTCTGAGTCTCTGCCAGTATTGATTCTTCGATTTTATCTAACTTTATCGGCATATTATTGATTCCCGACATCTCGATATCCTGATCTCCTGACCTGAGCTAAACCTTGCACAATATCTCAATGAATAATGTTAGCAATATTTGGTATTTTTGAGAAATTATCTTAACCATTTTATATGATATTATATTTCGAAAATATTGGTTAAAGATATTTGATATGATACGCATATTTAAATTATCAAAATATTGTATAAATATTATATGCATACATTTTCCTTCATAATATTAATTATAATATATAACCATATGGTAAATAGAATTTTTACAGATAAACACAAATATGTTCTATATTTATAATAAACATCTTTAAATATCTAAGAAAAGTAAGGAAAATGTTATATTTAAATATGCGATATTTTCGACTGAACACATGACCACCATTGTACCTTTATTTTCATTTCAGTTGTATTTAGTTAAAAGCTCCATCAACCAGATTTGTATATTTAGTAGGCTTAGAAACCACTGTTTGTATATTCTTATGGACATGAGTCATGATTATGTATTTACTATTATTCATGTTTTCTCGACGATGCTCGTTTTCTTTACTTTATTTCTGAGTTTTGATTTTCGCCTCCGGCGTTGTATATTTATATCTTGCGTGGTTATTTCCGCCATTGGGCGAAGAGCTAGCTCCCGCTTGGGGATGCCTTTTATTATATTACTTGTATTGTTTTCGGGTTATAGTATACAAAGGAGGTGCTGCCAAAATTTTCAATGACGAAACATGTTTTCAAGTTAGCTACAAAACATTGTGTTTTCGTATACTATTACTTATCTTCTAAAGAAGGAATTGGTTTTCATTATACCGCTATTTCAAAACTTTACATCCACTATTTTCCCTAAAAGGTTTAGATTTCTGGGATTTTGGTTTACTTGAATTAGGTGGGGTCCTATAGGCTCCGCATGATTCAAGCACCAGTCACGTGCCAATTCCGGGTCATGACACATTCTCTTTTAGGTATTTTAAGAATTCCGTGCTTAAGTACTCCCTTCCTCTATCAGATCGGAGAATTTGATACTTTTTCCAGTCTGGTTTTCTACTTCGTTTTATATTCTTTGAATTTCTCAAAAGCTTCAGATTTGTGTTTCAAAAGATACGCATATCCGAACCTAGAGAGATCGTCAGTGAATTTAATGAAGTACGAGAACCCACCGCTTGCATGCGTATACATCGGACCACATACATCGATGTGTATGAGCCCTAAGATCTCTATAGCTCTTTCTCTATTTCCGGTGATCGGAGAATTGGTCATCTTTCCCTTGAGACAAGACTGACATGTTTCATAAGATGAAAATTCGAACGTATTCAAATATCCATTTTTATACAACTTACTTAGTCTTTTCTCACCGATATGACCAAGTATACAATGCCACAAGTAGGATTCGTTCATTTCTGAACTCTTCCTCTTGCGTGTGTTTTGTATATTGAAAACTGTGTTTTGATTTAGAACATAGATACTATTACACAGTGTACATTCTGCAACCAATGCCTGATTAAGGTAATTGTTCATGGTATTTCTATCTAGAGCAAACTTATATCCATCTTTATCAAGTAAAGACACTGATATGTTGCTGCAAAGTATGGAAGGCGCATAGTAGCAATTGTTCAAAATCATAGTATTGCCACTTGGCAATGCTAGGTGATATTCACCAACGGCAGCAGCATCAACTTGTGCTCTATTCCCTACTCGGAGGGACATATCACCAGGTCCAACCATCCTACTTTTTCTCAGTCCCTGTAATAAATTACAGATATGAGATCCTGATCCGGTATCTAGTACCCTGGAGGTAGGACTGACCGAAAAACAGTTCTCAATAACAAGAACACCTAAAGGAGATGCAATAGTATGCTTCTTCTTCGTTAGGGTCATCAAGGAATTCATGCAATCCTCTTTCCTTTGCTCATTCTCATGACTATTGTCATAAGTTATAGCCGAACCGACGTTTCCCAGCCCCGAATAAGAATTCGGATCGGTCAAGCGATACATTTTATTATCTTGATTAAGGCATGAATTGGTTGCTACCTAGAGAGAGAGAGAGAAAAGAAACACTCAGCATGCGCTCTTGCAAGATTAGATTGGTTTATTAATTTATCTGATCAGGATGGCTCCAACTGTTTCCTCGAATTCTCCTTCAAAACTTAAAAGGAGAATTAGCTGGGATCATTAACACCTTACATGTTCGCTAACCGTTCAGTCAGGTTGGTATTGTTACTCCGAGGGAGGTTCCCCGTGCTCTCGCACGAACCTAATTAAAATAAACCTCATTTCCACAGAGGCGTAGCCCCGTTAACACCTTTCTAGACACTTAATAGGTCAGCTAATTGTGAAGTGAAAAGTATCTCCCAAGAGTAATCCTACTCATCGGTGGGATCGGGATCCAACTATCATTGCGTGATAAACTAGATGGAAGCCACTCTAGTCACTACACTCCAGAAGGTATGCAACACTAGCAAGTTTCTTGTATATTTGAAACTCCCGATGTGGTTTTTGCCCCTAGGACCTTAGTGACCTTGATACAGTCAACAAATCAAAAAGTCCTAGACAAGTTCAACCCGTCATTATCTTGATTGCATTAAATCCACCCGTATAACCCTTGACACAGTCAAAAAGGTTACACGACTGTTCTAACCAATCACATCGTATACTACAAATAAGCAGTACTCGGCTACCGTACACTACGCCTTGACACAGTCAACAAACGCAGCACGAATTCTAAGTATTACTTATATGAACTGACGAAGGGCTACAGCTGGTTTTTGGCGAAAAACCTTTAATGTAATGAACTTGATATCGTTGAAGGAACCAAGTAGTTTTGAAAAGGAGTGGTTTAGGCCCCGCTTTTGAAAACTTATGGTTTTTAAGAAAATCGAGTAATCTATAGTATAAACTTTTGCTCAAGAGGTCACTCCCCGTGAAGGGATCTAGGCTCTTGCCTTCTCGAATGAGGTGCTGGATATTCCTGACCGAATACCACAATGCAAAGCGATAGAATATGACTATAGTTTTTTGAAATTTGTTCCAACAACATCTTTTAGGTTTCTTTTCTTGCATTAATCAAAATTAATATGGTCCCATCAATTAATCCCAATCACACATGAAAATTACGAAAATACAATCTAGGTATATGCCATTAGCATTCGCCACGGGGCCCCATCATGCACCATCGGGTTACTTAACTAACGGCAGAGCGGGGGCTGGACTAGCATGGGTGCAAAACATATACAACATCTACTAGTATATATAAATATATATAATATTCATCCCAGACATGATATAGCAACATCATAGAACAACAATAAGCAACATGGAATGGCGGATCATCTTGGAGCCTCGGGTTTCATTTGAGCCGCAAATGAGACCCGACGTTCCCGGTCGTGTGGATAGCCCGTGCAATTAAAAACCTAGACCCCTACGAGCGCGGCAAGTTACCCGCCAATCCCAGAAGTGAGGCAACCCCTATCAACAAAGTGAATGGGCCACCCAATACTTCACGGAATCCGATAACTTGAGTACCCCTATGTGGGTCATCCTATACCCCATACAAGTGCGGCGAATAGCCAGCCAATTCTAGAGTAAGGCCCCCTCCGTCTCAACTCCATGAGATACGGGCCCGTTGCGTTCTAGAACCCGGCTACTCGAGCACTCCACCATTGAGTTATCCTAGTACAGAAAAGAAAAAGTATATATATACAACAGTGACATCGACCTCAACCCGGTTGTGCCCCAATAAAAGAATATACAATCTGGCAGAAACGGTTGTCCACATGTCAGACGCTCGCCCCGCAATAATGAATATACTAATGAATCTGAACTGTACTATTACCATTGCACTATAGGCTATCCACCATGACAATCCGTCCACAATATCAGCACAATCAAAGAACATTAACCTGAATATCATGTTCGTAAACCCGTCTAATTGTACATTGTCACGACCCGAAAGAGCACGTGACTGGCCCTTGAACCATATGAAGTCTATAGGACCCCATCTGATCCAAGTAAGCCAAAAGCCCAGAAATCTAAAACCATTTTAAGGAGTAAATAAGGAAAACTGGTTTTAAGAAGTAAAGAAATCATGTTTTGAAAATCAAAGTATATAAATAACTAGCCGAGTATGCATTTTTAAAATGTGTAACCTTTCCTGAAAATTTCGGCAGAGTTTCCTTTGAAAAAACTGGCCCCGAACGGGGTACAACAAGAACAATATATATGAAATGATAAAAGGCATCCCCAAGCGGGAGCTAGCTCTTCGTTAATCGACGGTCACAACCACGCAATCAATAATAATATACAACGCAAAAGGGCGAGGATCAAAACCCAAAAAGAAACTCAAAACAGCCAGAAAACCATAATACTACAAGCGCGACTCTAAGGTCGAAATAATACATCACTGTCTCTAAGTCTGAAACAATATACAAGTTTTGGTTGATGGAATGACTAGATACAACTGAAAGTACATGTACAAGGGTGGTTCTGATGCAAAAGAACCCACCTACCAACGCAAGTCACCCATATGGAAGCAGTGTGCCAGAAATGCCGCTATGGAATCTGTACGGCAAAAACCTGCAAGAACTGTGGCACAACGGGGGTGAGTTGCCAACTCGTGAAAAGAAAATATCTACACGCAGAAATCGAATGTATGACCCATCCTAGGTCAATACGATCATATATATATATATATATATATATATATATATATATATATATATATATATATATATAAACCTCAATATGAACAAGTCTGAAGCATGCTAAACTGGCAATGTAATCTCTATACATGAGTGTAGTGCCAAGTGCTCGTGCCAGTGCCTCAGGTAATAGCATATCATAAATGTGAGGTATGATCAATGAAATCAATCTGCATGTACGTGGATCCTGTCCACTCCTCACCCAATGACAATAACCATCATGCATGTAAATATCATCAGCATATGCATGGAAATATGAGGATATAAACCACCTGTGTCCCTCGCGACACGTCAAAATCATGGAACCAGAGTGCCCAGCATCGACACTCGAAAACATCATGAAAACCGTGCCCAGCATCGGCACGTAAATCCTCATATATCGGGCTTCGTCAGTCCGGACCAGCCCACGGGCTCCGTCTACGGAATCGGCCCTCGGCCCGAGCAGTATGCCCATATCCATCTATCGACTCCGGTCGGTATCCTCCGGATAACCGCCACGTCCAACCAATCACCGGTAGGTACTCGCCCGCTTCCAGGCTCAATCGGCAAAGTCCTTCGATCATCTTGCCAAGGGGAACCATACCGGGTCCACCATGTACCCGCAATCGGCTCGTCCACTCCTCGAATCGGGTTTCACATGTCGCTCTCAGCACCGAGAAAACACATGGTGGACGCACTGAAATATCATATTAAGGGTAACCGGGTTTTTAAAGCAATGACATATTCTCTTTTGAAATACCCACGGTTCCCAAATCCAGAAATATCATGGAAATAGCAACTCTCAATGTGTATAATCAGAAAACATGATGTATGTGACATGTAAAAGAAATGTAAGCATATCAGTCTGTCATGCAAGAATCATATCCTGAATGCAATAGTACTAGAGTGTAGTGACATGGCAATTATCGATGATGAAGTGTGTGAGCCGGCAAACAGTGTACGTGGAACATACGCATCATCGATAATGGTGCTGGTGTCCTAGCAGCATGACTGTAATATATCAACAACACAAGCGATGCAATGAAAATAGCATGAATATGCAGAATCGAATAATCAACGCAACAGTAAAGAATCTACCTCAAAAACTATATCATGCAGCCTTGCCTTTTGAAATAAGACGAATCGGGGTTTTTGGTAAAATAAGGGCTACGGTGTTTTAAGAACAGATGCTACGTTTGAAAATATCCGTAGAATCCCTTTTGCCTATCTTTCAAATATTCCTGATTCGTTAGTTTTGAAATAGGTATGACTCGGGTCTAGTCTACGCCTACTATGCGAACTACGGACCCAACTATCAAGTCAATCGGCAGGGGTATGGAAACCACCAAAATCTGAGTCAATATACATATATATACACAATAGTCGGTGATCTCTCCTCAATAGTATCACGTACGATACAGTATATCATATGACATCCTCGAGTCATGAGTGCAGATCTAACATCAATATAAGGCTAGTACGGTAAATCGTCGTACGACATCCCAATAGCTGGGTACGGGTCAATATTACATTCATCTCATCGCATATCAGGTATCACTACCATCATATCACATAGTTTAGGGTACAAGTCTAAGTCTAGTACCATCGATACCATCTATGTAAATATGAATGCGGGGTAAAACACATGCCCAAAGGCCCGCTAAAACCATCATGTCGCATCTCAAATACGAACTCTGTCATATCGCCGAATCTCACGGCCTCAATCAAACCTCATCGACTCATCTCAATCCCACGTATCATACTCAAATCCCGTATATGAACACATAGTCCCATACCCATGTGTAGATATACACACCTCCAAATGCACACAGATAAAAGAAAGAATGTATGCAAGTATATGTGTACGTGTATGTGTGGGTGCAACCCCTACTCTGGGGTTTCGCACTATACTAAACCAATACATCCTTATCATCAGTAATTCCATCATTACCATCAATAATCTTAAACAACACATAATAAATATACGTGTGTATACGTATTCGTATACATTACCACGGACTGCGGGGGTGCTATACGCCATCCACCCGACTTCTCCCAGTAGATATAAATCTACTCACCTTGCTTCTCATGTGCCGATGCCGATGTCGCCATCTTCATCTTCTTCGCCTCAACATCACGTAGGGTACCTACAAGTATATCACAACGCTAAAGCACATGAAAATCATATCGGAAAACCAAAACAGCACACGCTACTCGCATAGGTAAAAACCCATCGTCTCGCATGTAAACACGATCAATATCCACGTGTCGTTGATGTGGAAACGCCACCCGACCGAAACGAATCACCAAATACCAGAATCCATGCTGAAACAAGTCGTAAATAAAGCGCCAACATAGGAAAATCAACCCAGATTTTACCCTGATTGGAACCAGACAAAATTGCACATACCAAGGGTCAAGTTAACTGGAAATAGGGCCATGCACCAAAAACGAGGCCAAACCCCCTGCTCTGGCCGCAATTTGCGGCCATATTGGATTTATCTGCGGCCAGGAATTGGAGTTGGGGGCTAGGGTTTGGTGTGGTGGTTCCAGGGTGCCTGCACATCTCACAACAAGTCTCAATTTCACTTAACAACTCAAATTTACCCTAATCCTCTCTAGGGTTGTCCAAAGTGCACAAAACTTCGTCGAAACGACATCAAACTTTAAAAGAGGCTTAATCACTAGAAATGATACAAAAATTGTGAAGGAATTACCTCTATAGAGACTCATGAATCCTCAACAGCGCCAAATCACAAACTTTCTTGGTCCAAATGGTTGCTTGAGGGCTTGTGCACATTTTTATTGAAGGGAAGATGGGGTTTTGGAGTGATTATTGTGTTGTTTTGGAGGCTTGGAGAGGGGAGGGGATTGTGGGCAGCAGCTGCAGCAACACTTGAAGGGGGAGAGAGGAAATGGTGGAGGAAATGGAGAAGAGCCAAGTCAAAGAAGACCCGATACTCTCCCTCTCTCTCTACCTACTACCATATTCTAATCAAATCTCTTTTTCTTTTCTTTTTGCTAAACCTCTCAAATACCTTCTCCCAAGAATAGTGAACCCAAAACAAAGCCATGGTAAGAATAATGTAACACAGGTCTAAAATGATATGTGCATGTTTTGCACAAAAATGCCAAAAATCCGATTAGCGATTTTTAATCGCGATTAGCACTAAATTAGCATATAACTAATCATAAAAACTTAAAAATGGCATAATTCCATAAAATACCCTATTTTAGAATTTTCCATAATTTTTCCAACTTTTTCTCCATTTATCTATATTTAATTATACCGAAATATTAAAATATTCATTAAAATAATATTAAAATATAAAAATTCCCAAAAATAATATTTGATTGTTTGGAAATGTTACATACATATAGAAATTAGTCAGGTTATACCGCTCAATGATATTCACGGTTGAAGATACCAACACATGCACTGATAAACACGTATTCAAAAGTTTGACCGACTAAAACTTTTCCGTATTGGCCCCAAGTGCAAAGCAGTGCTCAAACAAATCTGGACCAAAAACATACATCCCAAAAAATCACATTTCCAAATTATAGAGTGCCAGAAGAAATTTGGAGCACAACGGCCCTATTTTGACCGCGGAACCGCGGCCAACAAGCATGTTAGGCGGCGGTTCCGCGGCCGTATGTTGGGCTTATGTGCCCAAATTTCTTCATGGCCTTTAAAAATGACTGCACGTTTTTTTAAGGTAATCTGAATAATTTTTTGAACAATTTTTAAAACCGACAGCGGGCATTAAAAATGGGATTGCGATTTGGAAAATTTTGTCGATCGATACTTTAAACTTTTGAAAAATAGCTAGTAAGGGTTTATGGGGTGGCTCTGATACCAGGTTAGGATTTCCTAGCTTCCTAACCATCTACCATGGCCGTTGCGGAACAAAAAATTTAGGGTTTAAAAAACTGGCGCTAAAAAACCCGTCCTAGAATCTACCATAAACCGAAACTAGCTAATAAAGAGGAGATCTTAACTACTATGATAGAAGTATCTCACCAAGAGATCCATGTCCTTCAGTTTTCTATCATCTTCGTTTGCTCCTTGAGATCTCCTTGATCGAGCTTGATCGCCGGTCTTCCTCCGTCGAAGATGACCCACCCGAGAGATGTAGTCCATGGCTCTAGCTCCACACTAAAAGTCTACTGGAGCAACTAGAGACTTTAGATTGCTAATCTAAAGATTCTAGGATGCAGTGAGTGGTCCTTAGTGTATATCTATCTCACATTCTCTCTTGATTCTCAACACATGAGATTGCAGGGAGGAAGTTCAAGAAGAAGGAGGAGGAGCTTATGAAAGGCTAGTGAGGAGAGTGAAGCAAAATGGTGAGATTGAAATCTCTAATGAGAGAGAAAACATCAACCATGCTTTTGTATAAAGCATTTTTTTTCAATATTAAAACAAATCCATACTTGAATAGTTTGCATAAATGAATATTCAATTCATTTGTCAACACTATTGAAGAATGGTTCTCACTATACTCACCTCACTACCTTGACACCTCATTTTCCATTTAAAATAAATGGATAAATCTAAAATGAGGTGTCCACCTTCTAGAATATTTTCCATATAAATACGGAATACACTCTATGGTATATACATACCTATATTCGTATTAAAATACGAATACCCAAAGAGATAGAATAACACAAAGAACATAATACTAGAATATACATATCGAAATATATACATAAATTATTAAATCAATACCTGATTTAATAATTCAGTCCAAACAATCATTCGATCGGAACCCTGCACGTATCAAAATATGGCTACTACATCATTTCGCCTGAACCAGGGAAACCCTCTGTATGGGACTCTAAATACTCGACAGTACGCCGACAGTGAGTTACTGGATAAATTCATAACCACAAGCACGTCAGCGGCACTAGCTGTACGTAACAGCTACCCGGGTACCTGTCGAAAAAGAAGGCCAACGAGCAAACTCATTCGGATCCCTACTGAGCCTATCTATGACAATCTTTGTATAGTCCGGTTTCTTCGTATGAGACTATCGCATACCGGGTTTAGGGGGAGGTAAACGCCAGACCCTAATAACCCGATAATTCATACTGATATGGCTCAGGACCAATCCGGAAAACTACTGATCTAACTATCAGTAAATCTCAACTGCCTTGACCAAGGTCTTATGGTGCTGGCCAATCGAACATAGTGAGATATCGACTCTCTATACCGGGAGAGACGAATCCCTAACAATCGCTCACTTCCTCCATGTGGCTTGGGACTGTACCCAACTAAAACCTGTTTGCACGACTCAGTAGAGCCGTGGTAGGTTAGTAATAAAAGTACAGTGGGAACTCACACGAGAAAAATGGCGATTTTAGGTCTGAATACTAACCTGTACTCATGTCACCTTAGAACTGCTATCTGATGATAGGTATAATAACATATAGAAGTTCTCGGCGAGTCCTTCCAGCGTATTCACCCATAGTGAGCTCCTGTATACGATCTTAGGTGCGAAAGACCAATGGCTGTGGGACCAACCATCTACCCTCGTCGGGGTGTAGAAACGTATACACTACTCTACTCCAAAATATCGATACCCAATCTTGATACTCCAATGACTAGGGACACTTGAAGGATGTGCTTATCGACTACCCAACTCCCACAAGTATGATCGCCATCACAACACCGGTAGTCAAGCAATGATCCTACGGGGTTTATCAACATGTATAAATGATACATAATAACAAGTAAAACATATGCACATGTTAAGATAAAGACAAACCAAATAGCATACTATCATATCGAGCAGGATTGTCCTGGACATACATATGTCCAAGCATCCACATGTATACATATACAATAATGGCCTCTAGGGCATATATATCCAACACTCAGGATCTTATAAAAAGCTCCCAGTAGTCGCAACTTATCTCTGAAGTTACTGGTTTAATAGCAGATTGTCACGACCCGAAAGTGGCACGTGACCGGCACTTAAATCACGAGATATCTAAAGGCATTGACGCGATCCAAGTAAGCCTTAAATCCGGAATCTAAACGCTATTTACGAAAATATTGGAGGTGAGGTTTAAAATAGTCATTAAATGGAGTCAATTTAAAATAAACACTTAAGTCTAGATAAGTATGTTTGAAAAGCATCTATGATGTTTTAAAAATCGGCAGCACCTCCTTTGTAAATTTGAATAAAAAACCAGATACAAGCATAATGATATAAAAAGCATCCCAACAGGAGCTAGATTCCACGCCCAAACGGCGGAGCAACCATGCAGAAAATATACGACACCTAATGGCGAAGAAAAGAAAATCGAATCAAGATCAACAAAGCTAAAAAGTCTACTCCAACGAGTGCGACGCCCACAAACACACAAACTCTAAGTCTCGCTTCTAAGTCCACAATACACAAGTTCTAAGTCGATGGAGTTTTAACTAGATACAAAAGAATATATACATTCAAGTGTGGGTACGATACAACAACAGCCCACCTACCAAAGCAATCACCGAAAAGAAGTGTGTGCCGCAAGCCGCTGATGATCCGAGCGGTATCTCCTGCAAGAAACTGGGGCACAACGGGTGCGAGTTGCCAACTTAGTGAATAAAAGTATATCACAAGTTAGAAATCGAAATGCACAACGAAATCCTAGGTGATAAGTATAATACTATCATATCCTGTACTAATATATATATATATATCTACATACATATATAGATAGAATGCATAGGTATAATAAATGCAATAATATCCATCACGTAAATCCAACATATATCGTCTCATATGTATGTAACCAGTATACAGGTATATGCCTATAAGGTAGCTGAAAATATGTATGTAAAACCTCTTTTTAAAATAGCCGTGGAATACGTATGTCACGGTATAAAAGCAGACGTAATAGTATGAAGTATAATAAGTATCTTATTTAAGATATACGTCTCTCTATTTAGTAAAGAGTTTTAAGAGGTTTACAATTTTAAAGATCATTGTGTCATTCTAGATATGTCATAATAATGAGACCATAGCTCATTTAGAAACCCTTTTATATATATCAACAGGTAAAATGTTATTGAGGTATTGTCCCCCGGATCAGTCCTGGTCGGCTACTATAACGCATAAACTATAATGGTATACATCGAATGATTGCAAAATATTAATATATGGGTGTCCAGCATCGACACCCAAAATTATCAAATCTCTCGTGTCCATCACCGACACGCAAATCCTCAAATCTCTCGTGTCCATCACTGACACGAAAATCCAGATATCGTCAATACCGTCTCAATAGATCGGTCGGCCATCGATATCCCTAGCCCCGGTCAGTATCCCCTGGATATCCGCCGTGCTCATATCTATCTCCGGTATCGAGTGTCCTCGCTAGGCTCCCCGCCTCTATCGCGGCTTTCTTGCCTCTCGGTCTTGACCCGGGTCCACCATGTATCCAACTGTATACTCTCCCACTCAGTCCGGATATATAACACGTCCATAACCGTTTATCCCCACCCACTCGGTTCGGAATAAAATCCAATCAGAAAACATAAAACTCATGGTGGACGTCAACTCATCGTATTTAGAAATATCAAGTAAGGAAGAAGAATAATTGCATATATCACTCTGATGATATTATATATATATATATATAGCAACGTCCCATACTGATATATATCATCGAAAGTAAAAACATCATAAAACTCATAAGAACCGAATACGAATACCCATGTTACTGGTATTCGTAATAACTCAGTAGGTAATAAATGCACAGTACGTAAGTATAGTCAGGAATGCAAATAAATGTAACAGTTCTACTGTGTCTGTCACGACCCGAAGGTACGGAACGTGACTGGCACTTAAACTACGAAACGTCTCAAGGCGCAGCGTAATCTAAGTAAGTCAAAGCCCAGAAAAACTAAACCGTTTAACAATTAAAGTGAGGAAAACTTGTTTTAAAGAAAGTGGTTTTAACAAAATAAGCGACATTAAACATTTAAAACCAACATCATTTTTTCCCAAAAATTTCGGCAGAGTCTCCTTTGTAAATACTGGCCCCCAAACGGGTACAACACATAAAAAATATAAATAATGAATAAAGGCATCCGCAAGAGCTCTTCGCCAATGGCGGAATCACAACCACATGCAATATGTATATCAAAAGTGCGAAATAAGCATCTGAAAGCAAGAAATGAGAAAATATCACGTTGGCTCAAGTGAGCATCGACACCAAACCACAAATACAAGTATCACGAGTCTCACAGTCTAGTCAAATATACAAGGGTAGATGGAGTATACTAGATACAAAATAATATACATGATAGAATAACATATCCTCGCAACCCACCTATGAGCAAAGCTGCAAATCGATGCAATGGACCAAAAGAGGGAGTACGCCCGCCGCTACTGCGCTGACGGGTCGAACCTACAAGATACTGTAGCATAACGGGGGTGAGTTTACAACTCGTGAGTAGTAAGTAACATCAAATAAGGCTATCGTAAGTATGCACGCAAATGCGTCTCAGCCTACGCATATCGATATGATACGATATACAACATGAATGCATAATCAAACAAGACACCTGAACAAGTCTGGTATGAGAAAATCTTTATTCTTATCTTAGAAAAACCACTATGCAAGAAACTCAAGTATCATCAATGAAATCAACAGAAAATCTGTGTCAAGCATCGACACAATATATATATATATATATATCCCAATATCTCAATGTCTCAATATCTCAATATCTCGGGCTCCGTCAGTCCGGATCGACCCATATCATCAAATCTCACGACTAAGTCAGTATCCTCCGGATATCAGCCGCGTCAAAAATAACCGGTCGGTAGTGCTCCCCTTCCGGGCTCAACGCCATCATCTGCGACCCTCTTGCCCCGAGGTACCATACCGGGTCCATCATGCACCTGATCAGTCGAAAGTATTGCATTCTTAACACATCAATTTCCCTACTCTTTCTAATCATCTGAAGGTGTTTGGTATAAATATAGCACATATTAGCAATTTGCCTGCAAAATACCAAATAACATGCGTTATACATTATAACCGTCATTTTTAAGGAAATTGAGTGTTTATTACTACACGCATGATTCTGTATATCTCAACACTGTTTATCAAGATAGTGTGCAGAAAATCCTTCAGGTCAAAGAGCCGGAATCACAAAAGTGCCGATAAAATGCAGCAAGTCTAAGACTTGTGATCTGGCAGGAACCAAGAAAGAAATGCCAGATTCCAGGTATCAGAAGAAGACCCAAACATTGTCAGAAGAAGACCACAGAAATTTCATGCAGCGAGCCCATTATATGGCCGCGGATCCGCGTCCAAGTTGGCCGATCCGCCGCGGATTTGCGGCTTACTTGACACGTCATCAACCCAAAATTCTCCAGAAGCTTCATCGTAACGGCCTTGCTTCTAGAAGACTCTCTTAATTAGCACGAGGCTTCTTCCAGAAGGCCCAGCATAACAAACTCACTCTAGAATATTCCTTGTAACAACCTTCCTCTAGAATATTCCTTATAACAACCTTCCTCTAGAATATTCCCTCTAACAAACTCATTCTAGAAGGTTCTCTCTAACAACCTAGCTTTGGAGGGAAGATTCAAATGAGTGGTTATAAAAGGAGATCTAAACCTAGGGTTTGAGGTTGTTGAATAAGTTGTTGAGTAATTAGGGTTGAATATTAAGCCAAATTTCCACAAGTTGAGTGACACAACTTCTAACCAAAACCCTAGCCCAAATCCAAATCCAAAGCCAAATCAAGATCATTTTGAGAAGCAAATCAAGCAAGCAACCATCGATCCTTTATCCGCGAAGCCAATCTTCATCAAAAGCGCGAGATCCACGACGATCCAAGTCTCACGGAGATCGAGTGGAGCGAACTTCGATGGATCTATTTACCTCTTCAAAAGGAGCGATCGAGAGCAACATCTTGTAACCTCGAATTGAGGGAATGTGTAATTAGTCGTCGATTTAATAAAGGTGATAATTGTAATTCTTGCTTTCTTTACATTCTTGCGTTATGAAACTTCTTGATTCTTGATTCATTAATTTTCATGATGTTTGAGTGAAATCCCCGCTTGTAGCGGAATCGAGAGAATAGGTAGATGATGTTGATGAAATTCTTGAACGATTCTTAAATCTTATGAGTTTTGTAATCTTTAGGAAATTGAATCATCGAAAACCTAATTTGAGCGAGATCACTTGAATGTTTTCTCTCCAAATTAGAGATCAAGGATCGATGATTTAATTTGCTAGAGGCTAGAATTTGAATGATAATCAATGAAAGGACATGGGATGATGATGGAAAAACCCTAGTTTCTTCAATAGATCCCTAAAACTCATTGATCGTTATCGATCTAGCAACAAATCTTCAATAGATAAGAATTGGTAATCATTAGTATTCATCATCACTATCAATTGGATCGATTCCTATAAGCTACTTTACAAATCTTGATAACTAAATTGATTGGGACATTTCTTGATTCTTGATTCTAGATCTTTATTTTCTTTATATTTCTTGAAATGAAAACTCACAAATCTTGAATCAATTTTCTTGCAATTTCTTTTATCTTTTCGTTTCGACTCATCCAAAACACGATTGATCAAAACACACATCTCAATGGACGATCCGTATTCATTAACGCGGTACATCAACACCGTTAATTGATTGCGGTATAAATTTCTTTGGTTGTGATTAAAACTTTTCCATACACACGAATAATGATCAATCAAATGGCGCCGTTGCCGGGGATGTATGCTATTTTGTTCGTTTTTTGTTATTTGAGTTGAAAAATTATTATTCCATCAAATTTTCATCCAAGATTCGCTTCAAGTGCTTAACGATTAGTGTTTGAATTTTTGCGAGGAAATCTGGAATCATTTCAGCAGTGAGATCAAGATTCAGAGAACATCTGAAGAATCCAGAGAAGCACAGGGACTTGCACAAAAATTTCTAAACCCTAATTCCCCCATCAAGCCGCGGTTCCGCGGTTAATGAGGCGTTTTTGCGGTGGTTCCGCCGCCGTTTAGGGTTTGCACTGTGCCAAATTTCTCAGGTCTGCTATCTGTTTTCTCCTCTTCTCTCTGATCATGTCCAATATCAATTTCCTGCAGGATTCTTTGCAAAATTTAGCGCCGCTAAAAAATAAATTTGTTGCGATTCTTGAAATTGGTTGTTTGCATATTTTAATACGGAAATTAAGGGGCATAAACCAAATTTAGATTAGGTGGGGATTTGATTACCCTTCCTAAGCCCCAAAAATCCCGAAACTTGTATCCGCATCACCCCCATTAATTAAAAAATATCTAGACAAGACTCTAAGGACCGTCGCGCTCAATTAGGACATAAGAAGGTCGTGGGTAATCTATTGCTTATCCGTATTTCTTTTGTGTTGTCTAAGACAAGTGTGTCTAAGGCAAGTGGTTACTTAATTAGGCCCGCTACTTACGTAGCGGATAACCTCCCACTTTCCTGGCACTTACCTGGCCACAGGAGGGATAAAGTGGCAGTAGAGGATTTATCCTGCGATTTGTCTTCTGGAAGTCTAGGAGCGGTCTAGAGACTTGACCTAGGTGACCATTAGATATGGGGTTGCATATGCATGTTTGTGTGAATTTTCATAAATCCGTCCTTTTTCAAAACAAACCAATTATTTCCTCCCCTTTTTACCCTTTTCCCCCCTCTTCTCTTCTTATAATGGGTGACCCAAACAGACGAACTCTTGCCGAGCTTTGCTGTCCACAATCAAATATTTCTTGTTTTCGTAATCGCTTCGGTATACCGTCTGACTCTCCTATGTCCTTAAGAGATCGGATAGAACAAGCGGGTAGAAACAGTTGGCCACCTAAGTCCAGGTCTTACCAACCGTATCCTAATTCTACATCCGTTTCAGTTGATACTCCGAGTGAGGATGCCCCTAAACACATGTCCATTGCTGAGCATATAGAAAGGGCTAAAGGCCAAAATTTCAATCCAGAACAATATCAACCATATCCTAATTGTACATCTGTTTCTGTTGATACTCCGAGTGAGGATACCCCTAGACACATATCCATTGCTGAGCATATAGCTAGGGCTAAAGGCCAAAGTTTCAACCCGGACCAGTATCAACCATCACAACCATTGTCCAAAGAAGAGTTTGATACGAGGTTTGTGGCATGTATGATGTCTAGAGAAAACAGCCAACCGACCAACCAATATCAATATTCTTCTTATCATAATGTTGATCCTACTCCTACCCAACTTTCGCAACCATTCTATTCCTATCAATCCAATCCGACTTTTCCACCTTCTCTAGACAGTTCTTCTGATCAGTCATTTGGGAGTTCTAATTGTCCACAAGAATTTCAATCTTATACTGAAACCCATTATCGACCCAAGTCTAGTCATGAGCAGACATTAGAAAAATATCTTGAATTGTCAAACCAAATTAGGAAGGAAATGAAAGAGTGGGGGCAAGCAAATAATTTCAAACCAGCCCAAAATTTTTCAGTATACAATACGGGCATAGGACAAAGTGAGAATTTGGGTAGTGAGACAGAATTATACATCCTTCCTAATCAAAACTTCCCTTTCCAAACTGAAATCCACAACTCCAGTTTCACAGGTTCATCAAGTACACCAAATGATTCACCAATTGACGATAGAATTTTTGAGAAGTTGTGTAATAATGCAGTGTTTGATTTACCCGACTGTGAAGGGCCCATTTCTAGTGAAACCATACCAAATCCTTGTGATCTCTACACCTCCACTCTTGAACCAAAATTGATTGAAAACCATAATTTTGATGAGGTGTTTGAAAATTTTAACCTTCACTTGAATGAGGTGATTGACGTTGGGGATATATTGATTGATGAACCCGAAATTTTGGATGAGTTTTTCCCACCAATTCTTGAGATCCTTTCACTTCCTTGTTGTCATCATCTCGAGCCTTTGATAATTCATCTCAAACCCCAAATGCTTCTCCAAGTTGATAATAATGGTATAACCGAACAACAGACCGAAAATCAGCCTACATCTTCCATATCTGGTTTTGCGATCCACGACACACCAATTTGTTTACGCATTTCACCTTCTACTTTCTTCGGTTCTTTGTCACGACCCGAAATTGGCACATGACGGCCCTTAAACTACGCAACGTCTACAGGCGTAACACAATTTAAGTAAGCCGAAAACCCAGCAATCTAAACCATCAAAAGTAGTCAGAAAATGATAATAGCATTTTCAAAACCTTTGAAATCTCAACCCAAATTCTTTAAAGTCCAACTTTTCTTCCTTTAAAATTTTGGCAGCACCTCCTTTGTAAAAACCAACCCCAAAAATGGGTACAACATAAATATAAGTAAAGCATCCCCAACGGGAGCAAATCTACGCCCAACGGCGGAAAACAACCACCACAACAAATATACGATGCCATAGCGAAGAAATAAAAGACGATATAAGTAAAACTGCATAAAAGACGTCCAAGTCACAAAATATACAATATCGTCCTCACATCAATTCTCAAAGTCAATACATGATAATGGTAGATGGAGAGTACAAGGTACAAGATAACAATAACAACAATAGATAGCCGCAAAAACCCACCTATAGCAAAACCGTGCACAGTCAGCCGAAGCGGTATCTGCAGCAAAAGATGATACGAAAGATGGAAAGCCTGCCGCGACTGTCCTGGAGAAACACCTGCAAACACTGTGGCACAACGGGGGTGAGTTGCCAACTCGTGAATAGTAAATAACATATGCAGGTAATCGCAAGTATGCACGTACATCGCAAATTTAAAACATGCAAGCTGATAGCAATAAGATGGCAGTATGTATATGCAATAGTCATGAAAAGTACTCTAGCAGGTACTACTAATACTTGAAGCAATGCATATAAAGTAAATGAGGAGTATGGAATAAAACGTGTCATAAATCATGGAATCCTGACCTCGTGACAGGACCAACGTCCATCAAGACATTCTAAATCCCAAAGTTCCTCAAATCAGCCCCCAAATTGGCTCTCATATCAAGTAAATCTCATGTATCCTGTATGTACAACATCAGTATATCCCACATATCCCGTATATACAACATCAATATATCCCATATATCCCATATGTACAACATCATTATATCCCACATATCCCGTATGTAAAATATCAGTATCAAATAAGTTTCATATAAGGTGAGTGTCTAACATCGACACCCAAAACATCATGAAACAAGTGTCTAGCATCGACACAGAAATACTGATCTCTGAGGTGCCATCACCTGGGACTGGCCCTCCAATGTCATGTACGTACATCCTAATAACCTGGGTAAGCACCACCCGTAATCTGCAAGGCATGCACTACATAACCTCGATCGATATCCCCCAGATATACGTCGAGTCCAAATACTATCACCGTATGGCAAACGCCCCCAGCCGGGCTCAACGGCATGGACCTTCGATCTTCTTGCCCCGGGGAACCAACCGGGCTCCACCATGTACCCGCACATGACCCACAACACCTCCTCGCATGGGGTATATATAAGCTCAGAACCGAGAAATCTCATGGTGGAAGCTGAAATATCATATAACGAGAAACCGGGTTTTTCAAATAATGCATAATTTCATGAAACAACCACGGTCCTCAAATCAAGAAAACATCAAGTAATGAATAAGTATAACTGCATGAATCAATACATATATATTAGCGTCACACTCCACTAATATATATATATATATATATATATATATATATATATATAACAGCATTCCACTCCACTGTTATATATATTTAGGAGTAACAATATCAGAGAACATCATATGAAATCCAAGAATGTAATATATGCAGCATGAAACAGTAATATGAGCATATAAAGGAAAACTGCTATTCAACTGCAACAAGTTATTTAATATATCATGTGGTTCCTGATTTCTCCGAAATCAGATGCAACATCATATACAGGTGAACATGTAGCTATAACAAGGTATGCGTAACCATATCGGTATAGCAAGATATGTGTGTCCATATGTAAGTATGTATGATGTAAAAGTATCTGTAGTAAGGTATGTATCTATACCTATCCATAATACCCTCCAGGTATATGTATGTATGTATGCCAGATGTACATGTAGCTATGTCTCATATGTGTATATACCTATCACTAATCGTACACTACCCTATAGGTATATGGGTAACTAGCATGTAAGCATGTCAGGGCATATGTGTAAGCATGTAGGTATACAGGTATGCTATATGTCATATGCACAATGAAAATAAGGATCATGTCTCAATGTCCCTAAGCAATCCAATATCACATATGTATAGGTGTTGTGCGTGTCATGGCAATTATTGACGGTGTGAGTGGCATACAATTAGTGCTCGTGCAACATGAACCGTCAATTAAAGTGTTGTGTCTCATTAATACTATGTCCAAATAAAATAGGTAAATGAGATATGCAACGAAATACACATGCACAAACGAGTACATATACTAAACACTAAAGGTCATATCATTTGATATAGCCCAGACGCATAACGCCATGCAGGCGATCCCCCTGTAGATGTTAAATCTACTCACCAACGCTCCTGTCTAAGTAAAGCCTACCACTCGTTTTCCCCTCTTCGCAGCGTCCGAAGTCCCCGCCTGTGATCCTGAACACAAATAACAATAAAGCAAGTGTATGAAGTCCCCGCGTGCGATCCTGAACACATATAACAATAAAGCAAGTGTATATAAGAAATCTACCAAAAATACGTATAACTACGTTTGACCGACGCACCAACTCCAAACATACTCCCAAGTGTTCGTTTTAGTGGCTAACGCGTGTAGGGACACTACGAAACGAACTCAAGAGAAAAAGCTACACAAAGACACGAACGACATCGGCACGACCCTAGCTAGGAATGCAACGCGACGCAACTACCAAGTCTAGACCCTGATCGTACCGATCGCACATTCACAACACAAGATATAGCGTGGAATCAATATAAATAACGTCGCAACGTCAAAAGAAACCCAACGCCTAAAATATCCGTAAATCTAGTAAACAGTATATATCATTTTAGCACAAAACTACAAGTTTTACCAAAACTAGAACTTACAAACATCTTCAAATAGCAAGGTTAAAGCACTTATACCTTTACTAAAATTTTAGATTTCACTAATTAGGATTAGCAAAAGTTTAGTTTGTTAATTAGCTTAATTAGCCGATTAAGAAAATATCATTTAACAAATTAGAAACTTGATTAAGTTTTCATTTGTCTTAACTTATCACATAACCATTCCACTAATCAAAACCCTAATTTGATTATGAAAATGATATCTTGAATTTCTAAATATGAATTTAAAAACTTAAATTAAACATCTAATTAAGCTAATTAAAGGTATTAAGCAACAAAAAGAGATTAGGGTTAAGGTTTTATACCTTCCAAGAACACAACATGAAACAAGAACAATCCACACTTTTGCCTCCAAAATCCTCACTAGAATGAAGATATAAACAAGATTTGTGAAGAAGAATGAAGGTTTTGAATTATATTTGATTTTCTATGAATTAATTTGGATTTTTCATGATTATTTTGAAGCAAAATGAGATGAAATGAGTGGAAAGATGATGAAGGGCAGCAAAGGATTAAGTGGCCGGCCATGAGAGGAAAGGCTAGGGTGTTGTGGAATTATGGAGAAAATTGTAGATTATAATTGCAATAATTGCATAATAAAACAAAAAAATAACATTAGTCACCATTTGTTTTCTTGAAAATTCATTTAATTACACAAAATATCAAGATATTTGGAGAGAAGGTTCTAAACATAAATCTAGTGATTAACTTAGCATAAAACCACATTTTAGTAATTTACCCGGATAAAAAGTAATTACCACTAATAAAGTGCACAAATAAAGCATTAAAATAATATTTTATTAGGGAAAAATTCTATGTGAACCAAAACTTCCCATTGACCCCCAAAGTTCGCGCACAAGCTTTATTCTAACTAAACTAGGTGCCGGCAAGTCTATATTGAAGTTTGATCACAATCGGGTTTAAACGGAAAACGCCGACAATTTTACCCTAAAAACGGAAAATTCGCAAAACGGTTTCTAAAACGTTACAATCTTCCCCCCTTAATGAAATTCGGTCCCCGAATTTAAAATTCTCTCTAAGCGTGCCTTTAAAGAGATGAGTACAAAACTCCCAAATCTCGCTGGCAGCCTCCTAAGTGATCACCTCACCATACGGCTACGCCAAAGAACCCTCACAGATGGTAAGAATCTTGACCAAAGTTCCTCCACCTGCCGATTCACTATAATCATCGGGTGCTGGTGAACAAAAGATCGCGTCCAATCTAAATGGTCCGATGCTGAATCATGTGAAAAAGGTCATGAAGGTAATTGCGAAGTATCGACACACGGAATACGGGGTGAATACTAAAAAATCTGGGCGGAAGTGCCATATTATAGGCAACGGTACTAACTCACTTCAAGGATCTCAAAAGGACCTACAATTTTTTTGGTACTAAGCTTCCCAAAACTCAATACGCCATTTCATCTGAAAAATCCAAAGGAATACATGATCTCCCACTGCGAACTCAAGTCTGCGACCACCACGGTCGACATAAAACTTCTGTCTGCACTGGGCTACTCTCATCCTAACCTGTACCAACTGGATATTCTCCGACATCTCTGGACTAGATGGGGTCCAAAAATCCTAAACTCGCAGAGTTAGTAAAACAGACTGGCGATCGACACAACCTACCACACAAGGCCAGAAAGGTTTCCAATTGAAATGTCTCCTGATAACCGCTATCGAAGAAGAACCCCATCAATGACAAGTGACGATCCCACAGCCAACAAACACTTAGTACGTACGCACAAGCATATCCTCCAGAGTCTGTATAGTCCGCTCTGTCTAACCATCGTCCTACAGATGGAAAAGCGGAGCTAGAGCTCAACCAGTACCCAAGGCTTCCTGAAGCTTCTGCCAAAGATGGCTAGCGAACGGGGTGCCCCCTAATGGATACAACGTATGAAGGAACTCCGTGCAAACGTACAACCTAAAGAAGAACAACAGAGCAAACTGAGTATAACCGGACAACAAACACGCAAATGGAGTCACACCCAGTCTAGCCCTGGGTAGACACCATAACGAAATTCATGGAGATCTGCTCCCATTCCCTCTCTGGAACGGTTAAAGGTTGCAACTCTCCAGCCGGTCTCAACTGCTCAACCAAGTACACAACAAGTCAGACACCTCAAAACGAAATCTGAAACTTCACTCTTCATCCCTGCCCACCGTAACTAACTCTCAAGTCACGTTACATCTTGGCGACACTTGGATGAACACAGAAAGCTGACCGATGTGCCTGATGTGGGACCTCGCGTCTCTACCTATCAGTATCAGGTACACCCCAACGAATCCGGAACATAGCACACCCTGGTCACAAATCAGAACTCCGAATCTTTACCCAGCCGAACATGCTCAGAATCTCAGATAGACGAGCATCGGCGGGCTGTGCCTCACGAACGATTCAGGAAAAGTGGACGGGCGCGGACATGAGCAAGTTGTCCCCCCAGTAGAGGCGAACTTAAGCTATACTCCACGATCGCACAAAAACTGTAAATCTGTAGAAGACTGTCTCTGAACTGCGCACAGCTGGAACAAGCTACCCTCTGGCCTACGACTCAAAGCATCAGCTACTACAATCGCCTTGCCCCGGGCAACAAAGGATCTCACAAGCACAATCCTTCACAAGATACATCCAACGGCGCTGTTTCAAAAATCAAAACTTGCTGCAGGAAGATGTACACAAAGCTCTGGTGGTCCGTGAAAATCTGGCACGACTTTCCACACAAGTAGTGTCCCCAATTTTCAACGCAAAACCACCCCGGTCATCTCCAGATTATGAGTGGGATATCCTGCTCGTACTTCCTCCAACTGTCGGGAAGCATGAGCGATAGCTCAATAGTGCCACATCAGTACACAATTGAGCCCCACTCGCGAAACATAACAGTGAACAACAAAGTCGCCCGATCCAGAAGTAAAGATAGATCTGGTGCAGTCGTCACCCGAGTCTTCAACTGCTGAAAACTCCGCACGCATGCCTCATCTAAGAAAGGGAACTCCCTTCCTGGTCAATCCGGTCAACGGTGCAGCGCTACACAAGCAATACTGCAAGAAACGGCGGTAAAAACCGGCTAAACCCAAAAAGCTGCGGACCACTGTCCCTGCTACAAGTCTGGGCCAAAGCTGTACGGCCTCGATCTCCTACGGGTCTGTACGAAACCGTCTCCCGTAACCACATGACCTTAGGAAGTCAACACAATCAAGCCTGAAGGAACACTCCGAGAATTTAGCAAACCGCTGGGGCTCTCCTAATGTCTGCATGGAAAATCCTCAAGTGCTGCTCCTGTTCCTCATGACACATTGGAATAGACCAGAATGTCATCAATAACAGAACAATAAACTGGTCAAGGAACGGCCTGAATAAATCTGGTTCATCACATCCACGAATGCTGCTAGGAATTGGTGAGTCCAATGACACCACCAAAACGCATACTGCCCATAGCACACACAAAAGCAGTTTTCGGAATGTCATCACTCCGAACCCGCAACCCATGATGACCTGATCCCGAACAACTTAGAAAATGTCTCGCACCCTGGAGCAAGTCGAACAAATCGTCAATGCGAGGTAAAGGATACCTATCCGCACCGTAACTCGGTTCAATTGACGATCAATCAACACACAACCTCAAACTGCCGTCTTCCTCCCTGACGAACAGAATAGGAGCTCCCCAAAGCGAAACACTTGGACGAACAAGTCCCTCAACAAACAACTTTGCAGCAGATCCTTAAGTTCCCTAAGCTTCGCCGGCTCCTCTGGAACAACGTCGGAAAACCCTCGCACGATAGGAATTCGGTCCAACAATCCCACTGTGGCTCCGGTATCATGAATGGAAGCCAAGAATCCACGACATCCTCTCCTGAAAAGCCGACCAGCGAAAAAGGCTGAATTCTAGCTGTGGTGGGCGGCACCACTGTCCCCCTGCACAACAAGAACTGACTCCCCGGGAAAATAAAACCTGACTGTTTCCTCACGGCAGTCCACAGAAGCATAGCATGTAGCTAACCAGTCCGTGCCCAGGAGAACATCAAATCCAACATCTCTAGATGGATCAAAACGATGGACGAATCTCTATCTCCTATACGATTGGCACACGACCGGAACACGTGTCGCGCAACAAAAGAATCGCTGACAGAAGTTAACACGACCAACGGCCGATCTAGCTAACATGTCGCTCCTCGTCCCAAGCCTCCACTACTCCCGCGACGGTCACGAAATCTGTCTCGACGACTATGCCTCTGTCTATAGGCTGGCACACCTGCATGAGCCCTCCTCTGATCCGAAAATCCTAAAGTCTCCGGAAGATGTGCCTCGTCAACTAAGGTTGTATCCTCAGGTACTGTGTACGTAACACAAAGCTGTGTGCTGATCGCAAGGAATAACTAGGTAACAGGGGTGGCAACTTCCTATCACTGCGTTCGACTGGTCTCCACCAATTACCACATCCTCTGGCGCATATCCTGCATCTCAGCCTCAAGTCCAGCGATATGATCTAACAAAAACGGATCAAACTGCTCATGTGCAACGGACGTGCCATCCTTGTCAGTGCTCGTCCAACACGAGTCAACTCTGACCTCGGCACTCGCTGCACCTATCTGAGTCCCCACAGTCATCGGCGGCATAAGGCTATAAATGTAAATAGGATTCGATAGGAACATAGAAATCGAATCACAAGGATATGTATCATCAAGGAAGGAATTTCAAGCAATTAGTACTTAGGTCACTTTAGGCGGAGTACCGTGTCGTAAGTATGCCGCGGAACATACACACGCTATGTTACTATGCTTAAGCTACCTACTCCATCATACCAAGGTCATCCTACACTCCGAAAGGTAAAACCTAGCGCTTTGATACCAACATTGTCACGACCCAAAATTGGCACGTGACGGCCCTTAAACCACGCAACGTCTACAGGCGTAACGTAATTTAAGTAAGCCGAAAACCCAGCAATCTAAACCATCAAAAGTAGTAAGAAAGTGATAATAGAATTTTCAAAACCTTTGAAATCTCAACCCAAATTCTTTAAAGTCCAACTTTTCTTCCTTTAAAATTTTGGCAGCACCTCCTTTGTAAAAACCAACCCCAAAAATGGGTATAACATAAATATAAGTAAAGCATCCCCAACGGGAGCAAATCCACGCCCAACGGAGGAAAACAACCACCACAACAGATATACGACGCCATAGCGAAGAAATAAAAGACGATATAAGTAAAACTGCATAAAATACATCCAAGTCACCAAAATATACAATATCGTCCTCACATCAAGTCTCTAAGTCAGTACATGATAATGGTAGATGGAGAGTACAAGGTACAAGATAACAATAACAACAATAGATAGCCGAAAAAACCCACCTATAGCAAAACCGTGCACAGTCAGCCGAAGCGGTATCTGTAGCAAAAGATGATACGAAAGATGGAAAGCCTGCCGCGACTGCCCTAGGGAAACACTTGCAAACACAGTGGCACAACGGGGGTGAGTTGCCAACTCGTGAATAGTAAATAACATATGCAGGTAATCGAAAATATGCACATACAACGTGAATCTAAAACATGCAAGCTGATAGCAATAAGATGGCAATATGTATGTGCAATAGTCATGAAAAGTACTCTAGCAGGTACTACTAATACATGAAGAAATGCATATAAAGTAAATGAGTATGGAATAAAACATGTCATAAATCACGGGATCCTGACCTCGTGACAGGACCAACGTCCATCAAGACAATCTAAATCCCAAAGTTCCTCAAATCTGCCCCCAAATTGGCTCTCATATCAAGTAAATCTCATATATCATGTATGTACAACATCAGTATATCCCACATATCCCGTATGTACAACATCAATATATCCCACATATCCCATATGTACAACATCAGTATATCCCACATATCCCGTATGTACAATATCAATATCAAATAAGTTTCATATAAGGTGAGTGTGTAACATCGACAGCCAAAACATCATGAAACAAGTATCTAGCATCGACACAGAAATACTCATCTCTGAGGCGCCATCACCTAGGACTGTCCTTCCAATGTCATGTACGTACATCCTAATAACCTGGGTAAGCACCACCCGCAATCTGCAAGGCATGTACGTACATAACCTCGATCGATATCCCCCAGATATACGTCGAGTCCAAATACTATCACCGGATGGCAAACGCCCCCAGCCGGGCTCAACGGCATGGACCTTCGATCTTCTTGCCCCGGGGAACCAACCGGGCTCCACCATGTACCCGTACACGGCCCACAACACCTCCTCGCATAGGGTATATATAAGCTCAGAACCGAGAAATCTCATGGTGGAAGCTGAAATATCATATCACGAGAAACCGGGTTTTTCCAATAATGCATAATTTCATGAAACAACCACTGTCCTCAAATCCAGAAAACATCAAGTAATGAATAAGTATAACAGTATGAATCAATACATATATATTAGCGTCCCACTGCACTAATATATATATATATATATATATATATATATATATATATATATATAAAACAGCATCCCACTCCACTGTTATATATGAAATCAAAAAATGTAATATATGCAGCATGAAACAGTAATATGAGCATATAAAAGAAAACCGTTATTCAACTTCAACAAGTTATTAAATATCTCATGTGGTTCCTGATTTCTACGAAATCAGATGCAACATCATATACAGGTGAACATGTAGCTATAACAAGGTATGCGTAACCATGTCAGTATAGCAAGATATGTGTGTCCATATATAAGTATGTATGATGTAAAAGTATTTGTAGCAAGGTATGTCTCTATACTATCCATAATACCCTCTAGGTATATGTATGTATGCATGCCAGATGTACATGTAGCTATGTCTCATATGTGTATATACCTATCACTAATGGTACACTACCCTATAGGTATATGGGTAACTAGCATGTAAGCATGTCAGGGCATATGTGTAAGCATGTAGGTATACATGTATGCTATATGTCATTTGCACAATGAAAATAAGGATCATGTCTCAATGTCCCTAAGCAATCCAATATCACATATGTATAGGTGTTGTGCGTGTCATGGCAATTATTGACGGTGTGAGTGACATACAATCAGTGCTCGTGCAACATGAACCGTCAATAAAAGTGTTGTGTCTCATTAATACTATGTCCAAATACAATAGCTAAATGAGATATGCAACGAAATACACATGCACAAACGAGTCCATATACTAAACACTGAAGGTCATATCATTTGATATAGCCCAGACGCATAACGCCATGGGGGAGATCCTCATGTAGATGTTAAATCTACTCACCAACGCTCCTAGTTAAGTAAAGCCTACCACTCGCTTTCCCTTCATCGCAGCGTCCAAAGTCCCCGCCTGCGATCCTGAACACATATAACAATAAAGCAAGTGTATATAAGAAATCGACCAAAAATACGTATAACTACGTTTGACTGACGCACCAACTCCAAACATACTCTCAAGTGTTCGTTTTAGTGGCTAACGCGCGTAGCGACACTACGAAACGAACTCAAGAGCAAAAGCTACACAAAGACACGAACGACATCGGCACGGCCCTAGCTAGGAACGCAACACGACACAACTACCAAGTCTAGACCCTTATCGTACCGATTGCACATTCACAACACAAGATATAGCGTGGAATCAATATAAATAACGCCGCAACGTCAAAAGAAACCCACGCCTAAAATATCCGTAAATCTAGTAAGCAGTATATATCATTTTAGCACAAAACTACAAGTTTACCAAAACTAGAACTTACAAATATCTTCAAATAGCAAGGTTAAACCACTTATACCTTTACTAAAATTTTAGATTTCACTAATTAGGATTAGCAAAAGTTTAGTTTGTTAATTAGCTTAATTAGCCGATTAGGAAAATATTATTTAACAAATTAGCAACTTGGTTAAGTTTTCATTTGTCTTAACTTATCACTTAACCATTCCACTAATCAAAACCCTAATTTGATTATGAAAATGATATCTTGAATTTCTAAATATGAATTTAAAATCTTAAATTAAACATCTAATTAAGCTAATTAAATGTATTAAGCAACAAAAAGAGATTAGGGTTAAGGTTGTATTCCTTCCAAGAACACAACTTGAAACAAAAACAATCCACACTTTTGCCTCCAAAATCCTCACTAGAATGAAGATCTAAGCAAGATTTGTGAAGAAGAATGAAGGTTTTGGATTATATTTGATTTTCTATGAATTAATTTGGATTTTTCATGATTATTTTGAAGCAAAATGAGATGAAATGAGTAGAAAGGTGATGAAGGGCAGCAAGGGAACGAGTGGCCGGCCATGAGAGGAAAGGCTAGGGTGTTGTGGAATTTTGGAAAAAATTCTAGAAGATAATTGCAAAAATTGCATAATAAAACAAAAAAATAGTATTAGTCACCATTTCTTTTCTTGAAAATTCATTTAATTACACAAAATATCAAGATATTTGGAGAGAAGGTTCTAAACATAAATCTAGTGATTAACTTAGCATAAAACCACATTAGTAGTAATTTACCCGCATAAAAAGTAATTACCACTAATAAAATGCACAAATAAAGCATTAAAATAATATTTTATTAGGAAAAAATTCTATGTGAACCAAAACTTTCCATTGACCCCCAAAGTTCGCGCACTATCTTTATTCTAGCTAAACTAGGTGCCGACAAGTCTATATTGAAGTTTGATCACAATCGGGTTAAAACGGAAAACACCGACAATTTTATCCTAAAAATGGAAAATTCGCAAAACGATTTCTAAAACGTTACATTCTTCTTCTATTCTTCCTATAGTTTCAGTGAGTTTTGATGAATCATAATCCGATAGTTCAAGTTCACCAATCCCAGAAAGCCAACTTGATTTGGATATTTTTGAAAATGAGGTAGATGAGTTTTTCGAGTCTTCTACCTCCATGTATTTTGACAAATCAAGTATGGTAAAATCTGACACAAAATTTATTGACAACAAAATGTTTGATCACACCATTGATGAAAGTTTTGATGAACTTTTTGCTGATGAATTTGCATTCCAAAACAACATGGATTTTGTGATTGATCAACCTCAACCTATAGAAGTTGAACCCCCGCCACTCATTCTTCCTAATCATTCATATTCATTCTCATTCTTTCATTTCTCTAATTTAAAACTCAAACCCTTTCCAGACCATCACTTATCTCTTCCTCATTTCTTCCTGACTCTATACAACATGTTCTTCCACCGACCTATACGCTACACTGATAAAATCTTGGAATGGTTGGTATTAATTTTTGCATTTTGTAAAGTCTTATTTTGACCAATTGACTTACCCCCACTTAAAATGCTTAATATTGTCTAACTCATGTTTGAGGGGGGGTTTATATTTTTGGCTTTTGAAAATAAAAGTTGTCCTCAAAATTGTGAGCCAAAAATAAGTTTGGGGGAGGATTTTCACTTTCACTTATTCTTGCCCCCATTAATAATGCCATCCCAAGTTTACAGTTTTTTTGAGGTTTAGCTGAAGACAACAGTGAGGACACTGTTGAAAATAAGTTTGGGGGAGGTTTGTGCTTATTTACGCATCACTTCGCATACTTTGCATAAGCACAAAACATATAAAAAAAGATTTTGTACATAAATAAGATAATAAAAGATTAGATAGTGAAAATTTACATCCAAGAGATTAGAAAAATTTAAGAAAACCAAGAAAGTTAGAAGTTTTCTTAAACGAACTAGTAATAAGTAGTTATGAGCCGTTGTCCCAAGGGTTAATGTAAGAAGTCACTAATCTGAGGATAAAAATAAGTCTGAAAAATAGTTCATATTCTGGAAGCCAAACATTTGAATGTTGATACCCCACTATACGCACTTACACACGTCTTGAAACTCGGGATAGTAGAGGATAGCTTGAAATGCTCTTGTCTAAAAGCCAAAGTATGAAGAAAATAAATAAATAAAGAATAAAATATAAAATGGTGTAGAAAAAGGTTTTGTAAACACCAAGGCAGCAATAAAAGAATATAGCAATGGTGCTTCATTACATAGTGCCTTAGACCAACTGGTTTGGGAGTCACTGCTAAGCCTTAGGTGTTGCAAGACGAGGAAAATTCTCAATACGCCTAATAAGCAAGCACTTGAGTAATCGGTCGGTTAGTACCTCAGGAAATAATAACGGTCGCATGAAAAATGTGTGAGCAAATCCATCTAAATATTCACCGATTAAAAAGTACTGAGGTCGATGGACAAGAGTATGATAGCTTGAATTGAATTCTCCGAGTGTAGGGATGTCTTTTACACACACGTAGGGTATATGATCAATGTTTACAAGAAAGGTAGGAATGAAGAATAAAGACGATGTTTTATTGAGGGATGATTTGATTTCTAACATTTTTTCATGACTATTAAGATAGGGCTCATGACAACCGAAAAGCTAGTATAGTTGGAAACTCTAATTTTCAAAGTTTTTCTTTTATAATTCTTATCTTTATATGTAACTTTCACAGTCTTCCTTTTATTATAGGATTTTATGGGTGCAATCCGCTGAAAACCCTCAGGAGACAACACTCCTCCTACTAGGGACACCTAGAGGTTTAAAGGCTTGTTGCACGTGCTCAGTGCAATCGTGTTGCCTACGAAAGTGCGTTAGTTAGTTTTTTCTTTTTCTTTCTCTTCTTCTTTTCTCCTTCACCTGAATAAAAGATGTTTGCTCGAGACGACCAAAATTAAATTTGGGGGATTTGATCAGTCGAAAATATAGCATTCTTAACACATCAATTTCCCTACTCTTTTTAATCATCTGAAGGTGTTTGGTATAACTATAACACATATTAGAAATTCGCCTGCAAAATACCAAATAACATGTGTTATAAATTATAACCGGCATTTTTAGGGAAATTGAGTGTTTATTACTACATGCATGATTTTGTATATCTCAACACTGTTTATCAAGATTGTGTGCAGCAAATCCTTCAGGTCAAAGAGCCAGAATTATAAAAGTGCCGATAAAATGCAGCAAGTCCAAGACTTGAGATCTGGCAGCAACCAAGAAAGAAATGTCATGTTCCAGGTATCAGAAGAAGACCCCAACATTGTCAGAAGAACACCACAGAAATTTCATGCAGCGAGCCCATTATATGGCCGCGGATCCGTGGCTTACTTGACACGTCATCAACCCAAAATTCTCCAGAAGCCTCATCGTAACGGCCTTGCTTCTAGAAGACTCTCTTAATTAGCATGTGGCTTCTTCCAGAAGGCACAGCATAACAAACTCACTCTAGAATATTCCTTGTAACAACCTTCCTCTAGAATATTCCCTCTAACAAACTCATTCTAGAAGGCTCTCTCTAAGAACCTAGTTTTAGAGGGAAGATTCAAGTGAGTGGTTATAAAAGGAGATATAAACCTAGGGTCTGAGGTTGTTGAATAAGTTGTTGAGTAATTAGGGTTGAATATTAAGCTAAATTTCCACAAGTTGAGTGACACAACTTGTAACCAAAACCCTAGCCCAAATCCAAATCCAAAGCCAAATCAAGATCATTTTGAGAAGCAAATCAAGCAAGCAACCATCGATCCTTTATCCGCGAAGCCAATCTTCATCAAGAGAGAGAGATCCTCGACGATCCAAGTCTCATGGAGATCGAACGGAGCGAACTTCGACGGATCTAGTTACCTCTTCAAAAGGAGCGATCGAGAGCAACATCTTGTAACCTCGAATTGAGGGAATGTATAATTAGTCGTCGATTTAATAAAGGTGATAATTGTAATTCTTGCTTTCTTTACATTCTTGCGTTATGAAACTTCTTGATTCTTGATTCATTAATTTTCATGATGTTTGAGTGAAATCTCCGCTTGTAGCGGAATCGAGAGAATAGGTAGATGATGTTGATGAAATTCTTGAACGATTCTTAAGTCTTATGTATTTTGTAAACTTTAGGAAATTGAATCATCGAAAACTTGATTTGAGTGAGATCACTTGAATGTTTTCGCTCCAAATTAGAGATCAACGATCGGTGATTTAATTTGCTAGAGGCTATAATTTGAATGATAATCAATGAAAGGACAAGGAATGATGATGGAGAAACCCTAGTTTCTTCAATAGATCCCTAAATCTCATTGATCGTCATCGATCTAGCAACAAATCTTCAATAGATAAGAATTCGTAATTATTAGTATTCATCATCACTATCAATTGGATCGATTCCTACAAGCTACTTTACAAATCTTGATAACTAAATTGATTGGGATATTTCTTGATTCTTGATTCTAGGTCTTTATTTTCTTTATTTTTCTTGAATTGAAAACTCATAAATCTTGAATCAATTTTCTTGCAATTTCTTTTATCTTTTCATTTCGACTCATATAAAACAAGATCTATCAAAACACACATCTCAGGGGTTGATTTGTATTCATTAACGCGCTACATCGACACCGTTAATTGATTGCGGTATAAATTTCTTTGGTTGTGATTAAAACTTTTCCATACACACGAAGAATGATCAATCTGCACCCGCAGACGGTTCCTCATCCTTCTCGAATCGGGTGTATGACACCGCTCAAGAACCGAGAAAACCCATGGTGGACGCCACACACATTATATCACGAGAAAACCACAACTTACATTTTTAAAATGGTAATACGTTCTTAAAATCCTTGCGGTTTCTCCAAAATCCATAAATCTCATAAATACTGAAATCCTCGAGAAGAATCACAATATGTAAATATGTCGGTGATGATGGATGTCTATGATACGATAGTATATACCATGCGAAGTACGGCCCGAAGCTATGCATGAATCATGATGCAATGAGGTATGTATATATGACTAACAATCCTACGTATCCATCCTGATGAAATGACTATACAGGTACAAGTTTACAGATCATATATGTTGCAATGCACAGATACCGATTCGAAGAAAGTTCTATAGTGTTCATGACATAGCAATTACCAAAGACGTGTGTGTTCGCATGAATAGTGCACGTACGACATGAACCAATGGTAATGGTGCAACTGTCCTATGAGATAATATCATATATATCTATGATGATTTAATGCAATGAGATGAATGACTAGGAAACTACGCATATAAATACAAGCACTACTAGTAATCCTGACTATCGGGCGCCTTGTGCCATCCAGACGATTCCCCCGTAGATGTGTACATCTACCACCAGGACGCCTCGGCAAATCTGATCAAATCTCAGCCTTGACTTTCCGCGCCACGTCCGACACCTCTGCACCCGATCCTAGAATTGCGCACACAAGTAAATAAGAGGATAAATATATAAATAGTCACGGACATAAACAATATAAGTCAACCACGTGCACTAACTATACGCGCATGCACTTAGTGTACAAAACGCGCACGCGACAACGCCACAACCCACAACTAGGGTCGCTATACGTGGAAATCCCTAACCCAAAACTCAATCATACCAATCGCTCATTCACAACACACTAAATATTATATGAAATAGGATGTATATCATCAAAACCTCAAACTTAATTCAAATCGATTTATTCCAAAAACCTATTATAGCATCACTTAACCATTTTAGTGCAAATCTAGATATTTTAACAAAACTAGTGGCCACAATAATCACTTAATAACTTCATTAAGCCACACAATTACTAACTATATTTAAATTTCACCTATTTACACACTGATTATAAACTTAGTTTGCAAAAATGTATAATTAAGATAATTTAAAAGTAACAATTAGCAATTTAACAACTAGCTTAGATTTTTCAAGTCTTAACATGTTAAACTACACATTGTAACCATATTCAAATGATAAAAACCCTAACTTGATCTCAAACCCTACTCTTGAAAACTAAACCTTGCAATTAAAACCATATTTAAACACCAAAATAGATTAGATTGAAGTAATTATCCAACAAGTAACCATTGGGTTAGGATTTATACCTCACAATTTTTGAGATCTAACTTGCAACTTGACCTTCCAAAATGGCTTCCTTGCTCCTAGATCCTTACTAGTTTGGCCAAATGAAAAATGGGTAAAGGTTTAATTAGGAGTTTGTGGGATTTTGTGTGGATTTTTGAATGAATTTTTGTGGATTTTGAAGTGGAAAAAGAGATGAAGAATTGGGGAATGGGGGCTGCCTTAGGCTGCTGGCCGAGCTTTGAAAGTGGGGTGTGTGTGAGAGAATGAGTGAGTGAAGAAAACCAAGTAACATGCAACCATACACCAAGTCAACAAGCCCATACCTTATTTACTTTTAATTTATTTTCACAATTTAAGCCTTTTTCTTTTATATTTTCTAAAACCATCTTGACAATTTCTTTTCATTTCAAAAACAACATGTTACATTTTGGTTTAATGTATCATGATGTACAAAACTTGTATTAACCCATTTTAATTTTTAATTATCACTAATTAAATGTATTAGTGAAAGCTTAAATAATATTTAAAATAATTAATTTGGAAAATATTTAATTAAACTAGCAATTTATAAGTGACTAATTAAATACCAAATACTAGCAATTACATAGCTAGAATATGTATATTTAAGTTTATGTTGAACAATAAATATATCTTGGTTTTTACGGAAAACACGAGTTATTTTACTGATTATCGGAAATTTCACCTAAACGATTTTTCAGAACGTTACAGTGTCATGGCAATACTAATGATGTGTAGTGTAGCAAATACGTCTGTGCTCGTGCAGCATGGCAATCATTAGTATTTGTGAAAGTGTTCTATAAGTGTTTAAAGCAGAATTTAATTCTACCCATATCCGTAGCATATAATTACAATCAAATTTCCGGATATAGGGAATTCATAATACCTCGTATCGGCATTTACATAGACATCGCGTGGTATAGCGCTCCTACAGTGTCATGGAAGTACCAATGAGGTGTAGTGTAATATATGCGTCTGTGCTCGTGCAACATAGTACTCATTGGTAAGTGTGCAGTGTTCTATCAGTGTGTTCGTATAACAGATAATGTATACAATCGGTAAGCGTATCGCAAAATTATTAACGTAACTAATTGCTATGAACTATACCATTATCTTTTAAAATGGAACGAAACGTTATTTTGAAATAAGGAAGCCGCATTAAGTTAAAATAGATATTCGTTTTGGAAATTAGTATCGCATGTTGGATATAGTGCCCTCAAAGTCAATTATTGGATCGCAGGTACGTGATTGCAATGATTGAGGGAGGACCTATACCAATGGGACAGTCTTGCTCGAGATGATAGTATGCTATCTGGTTTGTCTTTATCATCATGTACATGCTTTAATTCACTATTGCATGTTGATAGAGCCCATAGGATTCTTGCTTGACTGCTAGCAGTATGATGGCGATCATATACGTGGGAGCTGGGGTCTATAAGCACATCCTTAAAGTGTCCCTAGTCGAGGGAGTTTCGAGACAGTGCATCGATACTCCAGAGTAGACTAGTGTATACAGTCGAGACCCCGACGAGAGGCGGTGGCCGGTCTCATAAGCCATTGGTGTCAGTTGGTTCACCTAAGATGTATACAGGTGCTCATTGGGTTATGAGTACACCGGACATGACTCGCCGGGAACATGCTAGTTGGTATTATACATATCGTCAGATAGCAGTTCCCTGGTGACATGTGTACATGTTAGTTTGTCGACCTGAGATCTTCATTTGTCTCGTGTGAGTTCCCACTGTGCTTTGATTACTACCCTACCATGGCTCAAAGGAGTCGTGCAAACAGGTTTTAGTTGGGTACAGTCCCGAGCCACATAGAGGCAGTAAGCGGATCGTCAGGGATTCGTCTCTCCCGGTATTGGGGGTGAGATCGCGCTGTGTCTAGGAGAGCTATTACACGAAATCCCTGGCCATGGTAATCGAGATTTACTGGTAGGTATTCCAGTAGTATCTCAGGGTGTTCTGGGCTACTCTCTGACACGACTTATACAGCTATTAGGGGTCTCACGTTTACTAGCCCCCTAGGCACTATATGCGATACTCATAGACGAACGGACCGGACTGTACGGATATTGTCACTGTCAGGCTCAGTAGGGTTCCTAGATGAGTTCGCTCGTCAGCTTCCTTTCCGATCAATACATGGGCAACCGTTACGTACAGCTAGTACCTCTGACGTGCTAGTGGTCATACCTAGTGCCAGTGTATTGATGAGTCATTAGAGTCCCCCACAGACAGTTTCTCAAGTTCGTGCGAAACGTTGTAGAGGCAGTATGGTTATATGGCAGGGTCCGATTGTTGCGCCACGGCAGCGCCCCGGCCGTCTATCCGAGGCCGAAATGCGGAATCAAAATTTTTCCTTACTTGGAAACTGGCGCTACCGCGGACAATACACTCGGATCGTAACCATTAACCGATACTGGCTATCAAGAGAAAGGGTGGAAGATGTATACCGAGTGATCCGAGTCCTCCGGTCTTCTCGTCATCGTCCCGATCTCCCGCGGAAAGTCTTGTCTCCACATCGTCGCCTCCTCGCCGGAAGGGCACCACATCGCCTGCGTCTTTTACGGGCTCCCGCCTCAATACCGAGGCAACTCGTGCATGAAGCCGGCAAGTCGACATGCCCAAGAAATGCTGTAGAAAGTAGTGTAAAGGCTATGTCTCATTTGGGTTTGTTGCCTTTGAAGATGATGGAGGAATCAAGATAAGAAAAATGGTGCTTGCATTTTTCTTGACATGAAAAGAGATCAAAAACTACACTCTCAAAAATGAAGCTCTCCTCTTCTTTTCTCTCAAATGTCTTCAACCATATCCAAATGAGAATGGTGGAGGAAGAAAATACAAACTCATGAAGGGAGGTGAGTGTAGGATAAAGCAAGAGGTGACCACATCCAAAAACCATGATCACAAAAGTCATATCATCTTTCATCTCATTTCTAATCTTAATAAAGCAAGAAATGATGAAGGAAAAGAATGGTATCTAAAGATGCTATCATAATTAATACATATGCAAGAAACCCCCTCCTCAAATGTAATTTGCAAAACTGCAAATTACCCCCTCCATCAGAAAAGTCCGGCCGGGAAAGAACAAAGGAAAACCGGCCGGAACGGAATGCAAACTGGCAACTCCAGAAAACTGGTCCCGTAATAAATTACAGGAAAACCCCGATACTGTGCATACACACCCGCATCTGTATTCCGTCCGGATACAAATGCAATGAGACAAAATCTACACTGTACTAAACTAGGACCGGCTTAAGCCAAAGCCGGCTAGTAATATCCGTTCGAACCTGATCCGTGCAATACCGCACGTATCAGATCGAACCCTGCCATATAACTATACGGCCACTAGTAAAAAACTGTCCGATCCTGATCCGTGCAATACCGCACGTATCTGATCGGACCCTGCCATATCTCCATACGGCCTCTACAGCGTTTCGCCCGAAAGCTTGAGTAACTGAAAGTGTGGTGGACTCTAAAGACTCGTCAATACTATGGTTGTGGATTTAACCACTAGCACGTCAGAGGTATAAGCCAATACGTGACGGGCCACCAGCTATTGACCAAAAGGGACGTCGATGAGCGAACTTATCCTGACACCCTACTGAGCCTGTCAGTGACAATATCCGTACAGTCCGGTCCGTTCGTCTATGAGCATCGCATGTCGGTCCTAGGGGTTTGGTAAAAGTCAGACCCCCAAAAGCGGTACAAGTCATGTCGGAGTGTAGCCCAGAACGCCCTGAGATACTACTGGAATACCTACCAGTAAATCTCCTGCCTCGGCCGAGGCCTTTGCATAATGGCTCTCCTAGACACAGCGCGACCTCACCCCCAATACCGGGAGAGACGAACCCCTGAAGATCCGCTCACTGCCTCCATGTGGCTCGGGACTGTACCCAACTAAAACCTGTTTGCACGACTCCTTTGAGCCGTGGTAGGGTAGTAATCAAAGCACAGTGGGAACTCACACGAGACAAATGACGATCTCAGGTCGATGAACTAACCTGTACACATGTCACCAGGGAACTGCTATCTGACATCTGGTATAAGACCAACTAGCAGGTTCCCGGCGAGTCCTGTCCGGTGTACTCATAACCCAATGAGCAACTGTATACATCTTAGGTGAACCAACTGACACCAGTGGCTTGTGAGACCGGCCACCGCCCCTCGTCGGGGTCTCGACTGTATACACTAGTCTACTAATGGAGTATCGATGCCCTGTCTCGAAACTCCTACGACTAGGGACCTTTTAAGGATGTGCTTATAGACTGCCAGCTCTCACGTATTTGATCGCCATCATACTGCTGGTAGTCAAGCAAGAATCCTAGGGGCTCTATCAACGTGTAATAGCGACATGTCAGGTCACCTAAAGCAGTACACGATGATAAAGATAAACCAGATAGCATACTATCATCTCGAGTAAGACTGTCCTACCGGGATAGGTCCTCCCTCAATCATTGCAATCACGTGCTTGTGATCCAATAATTGACTCTGAGGGCACTATCTCCAACAATCTCCCACTTGCACTCAAGGCTAATTATTGCGATGTCGCATACTCACAGTCCGTGTGATACCGAACACCCAACTCCTCTACTAGTCAGTCTCACAAAACCCGTTTGCGAAACTATTGCGTTCGAGGAATAGCCTCAGTGAGTGGATCCGCAGTGAAGTTTCTTTCTATGTCTCTCTATATCTCAAGTTCGCCGAGAAAGCCATCTCCCGAAATGAGCAATACCTGTCTTGGAACGTCTGGATGTCTGATGGGACCTAGCTCATAAATGAACTCCAAATCCAAACTTCTTAGACTGTATCATCAACTGAACTTAATCAGTATCCTGCGTCATGCCTTTCCCTCAGTATCCACCTTGACCACCTGTCCAAAATACTGCCCCTCTTCAGAAGGAAAAACTATAACACTGACAACCTCCTTGTCGTCCATGTCACCTTGGAAGCCTGGAATGATAACCGTCTCCTAAAAGAGGTTGTCGTTATCACATCCCTAGAACATCAACTTATGTTCTAAAACTGCTTCCGACTGTTTCTCCAGGATTGGATCAATATCAACTTATTGCACCTACTTCAAGAACAACATCTGGTGTGGTACTTGACATCTCATGATTGACTCAATTGCCTAAGCAAGTGATCTGCCAATCATGCACATCCTCTCCTCTTTAGTCCGTAAGACACCTTTAGAGATGGTGACTCCATTACCTGCAGGTACACTACCGTGCCAGGAGTCATCCATTCTAAATACTCTTAGAATGCTGTCTAAGTATCCTGATTGGGAAACCACCCAAATCTAGATCTAAAACCATAGATCTAGTAACCAGAATGTACGATATAATATCCAAGTCCTATGTGGAGAAACCACTGTATGACGACCAAAGTATAACCGATCGTAGTATAGGAATATCACTTCCTACTCTGTGTATATCATCCAAATACCATGACATCACACCCTACTACCTTCTTAACAGATCCATCCCTTATTCTGATGAAGTCAAACCTATGACTGTCAAATCAGAAATAGATGATCTATCTCCGCTATATCTGCTTTAGTCTATAAATAGACATAAGCCTGATGTCCACCAATGCTTCCGCTGCTCCCACTGACTACGACAACCCTCTGGCAGAGTCATATATACGTGCACTTCTAAAACTAGTTTAGAACGACGCTATACTCATCCTCCTGCCGGGTCTCATAGTCTGGAAAAACAGCAATAGTGGAACGTGTTTTGCCTCGACTATTTGTCGTTTATACGACGATATAGAGGAGTTATTGATGGTTTTGAAGGCGTGCCATAGGTTTTCACCTATAGGCCCCTTATAGTATCGTTTTGGATTTTATGCGCCGTTTTAGATTGGATTTGGTTTTAATGCGCATATACGATATTTTGATGTGTAGGTACCCATGAAGACTTCGGGACGACAAGCATACGTGGTGACGTCCGCAATTGGTGATGCAAGGTGAGTAGATTATATCTACAGGGGGAAGTCGGGTGGATTGCGTATAGCACCCCCGCAGTCCGTAGATAGATTACTTTGCAGTTTATTGTGATATAGGTGTATTGTGGATAATGTAGGGTTAGAAGTGACTAGTGTAGTTCATAGTCGCGAACCCTAGGATAGAATTTCACCTACACACACACCCTTACTTATCACTTGTACTTGCACTGTGATTGATGATATGTGATGACTTTGGAGATGAGTCGATGATGTGGGCTTGGTGCCCTGGGATCGGTGATTCTATACGATTCATATGTGGGATATGACTTGTGATTCTTGCGGGCTTGGGATATGTGTTTACCCCCGCATGCATACTTCTCTGATGGTATCGACTTGTACTAGACATAGAATAGTACCCCCAGACTATATGATCTGATGATACTGATACCTGTTATGTGACGAGATAGTGAGTTGTTGACCCCTACCCAGCTATGGGGATGCCGTACGATGATTTACCGTACGAGCCGATATTGATGATAGATCCGCACTCATAACTCGAGGATATCTTACGATATGACATTGAGGCGGGATCACCGACTACATATCTTTATATATATATACATTGACTCAGATTTAGGTGGTTTCTACACCTACCCCTCCTGATTGACCGGATACTTAGATGTAGTTTGCATAGTAGATACTTCACTGTGGTGTTGACTACTAGATATCTGCATTTTCCTGCTATTCGCATTGCGGGCATATGTTCATTATTATGCTATTATCATGCTGTTAGGACACCAGCACCATTATCGATGATGCGTATGTTTCACGTACACTATTTGCCGGCTCACACACTTCATCATCGATAATTGCCATGCCACTACACTGTAGTACTGTTGCATTCATGATATGATTACTGCTTGGCATATTGTACACATGTACCTGTACACAAACATAGATGATTCATACTTGATTGAGATTGAGGACTGCAAGATATTCCATGTTACATGATTTCCGATATGATTACCTCTCTTTACTTGTCGCATACATCATGGATTGATTGTATAGCACGTTGCATTGGATTTACTTCTCGATGTGGATTTTCATGTGATTTCTGGTTTTGAGGACCGTGGGATTATTTAATAAAAGATGCTCTTTATGAAAAACCCGGTACCTCGTGATATGATATTTGGTGCGTCCACCACGCGTTTTCTCGGTGCTGAGACGTGTGCTTGAAACCCGACTCGTGGAGTGATGATCCGATTGCGGGTTCGTGGTGGGCCCGGTATGGTTCCCCTCGGCGAGATGATCGATGGGTTATGCCGATTGAGCCTGGAGGCGGGCGAGTACCTACCGGTGATTGTATTTGAGCTCGGCGGATATCCGGGGGATACCGCCTGGAGCTGAGAGATGGGCGTACTGCCGGGGGCCGACGGGCCGATACCGCAGACGGAGCCCAGAGATGGACATGGGTTGACTCGTACTGCCGGGGGCCGAGGGCCGATACCGCAGACGGAGCCCCATATGGATGAGGATTTACGTGTCGATGCTTGGCACGGGTTTCATGATGAGTTTTCCATGATTTTGGTTATATCCTCACATTGCATACATGATGCTTGCTGTCAGTGGGTGACAGGTGGACGGGTTCCACAGATATACAGATATGGATCATATACAGACTGGATTTGCACTTATCTTACACCAATATTAGTGGTATGAGACGCTAATATATGTGTATTGATATCTTTGATATTTCATCATATCTACCTTATGCAGACATAACTTATACTGATGACATGTTATTACCTGAGTACCTGGCACTACATACGTGATTAGATGTTACCTTGCCACCTTGTTACACTCAGATGTACTCTTGTGGATTATATTACTGATCGTTGACTTAGGTTTATGTCTTGCATTCGGTTTCTGCTTGTAGATGTTTCTATTCACGAGTTGGCAACTCACCCCCGTTGTGCCACAGTTCTTGCAGGTTTTGCCGTACAGGTCCTATTGCGGCATTTCTGGCACACTACCTTCTTGTGGGTGATTTGCTTTGGTAGGTGGATTCTTTCGTATCAGGAATCACCTTTGTATTTATTTATTTCATTGTATCTAGAAATTGTCCATCAACCAAAACTTGTATATTCTTTCAGACTCAGAGACAGTGTTGTATTATTCGACCTTAGAGTCGCGCTTAGTAGTATTGCGGTTTTCTTGCTACTTTTGAGCTTTCTTTTGGTTTTGATCCTCGCCACTTGGCGTTGTATATTATCATATCATTGCATGGTTGTGACCGTCGATTGACGAAGAGCTAGCTCCCGCTTGGGGATGCCTTTATCATTTTATATATTGTTATTCATGTTGTACCCCATTCGGGGCCAGTTTTACAAGAGAACTCTGCCGAAATTTTTAGAAAAGACTTTATTGTTTTCAAAACGTACCTTCGGCTTAGTTATTTAAAAACCTTGATTTCAAACCTGTATTCTTCACTTCTTTAAACCAGTTTTCTTTACTTATTCCTAAAATGGTTTTAGATTTTTGGGCTTTTGGCTTACTTGGATCAGATGGAGTCCTATAGACTTCATATGGTTCAAGGGCCAGTCACGTGCTCTTTCGGGTCGTGACAAAGTTGGTATCAAAGCAAAATGTCCTAAAGTTGGTATCAAGTTTTGCACAAAATTACCAAAAAACCCGATTAGCGATTTTAATCGCGATTAGCACTAAATTAGTGTCAAAATGATCACAGCAACTTAAAAATGTCATAATTTCAATAATTAACCCATTTTAGAATTTTCCATAATTTTTCATAATTTTTCTAACATTTTTCCTATTTATTTGCATTAAATATTAAAATAATCAATAAAATAATATTAAATTATAAAAATTCCCAAAATTAATATTTTATATTTTTGAAAATGTTACAATCTACCCCCCTTAAAGAAATTCGGTCCCCGAATTTAAATTTAAACCCCCAAATACAAAAACATCTCAGTAATAACCCAATGTCGTCGGGCTCCGAAATCATCAACACATAGAACGTCACAGCGCAATGCATGCGCAAGGGTACTGAGCAGATAACTCGAAAACAAAACTCCGTCAAGCATCCCGCAATCATCGGAGTCAATGTAAAAACACAATGTCAAATCCAATACAAAACCGATATGATATGGATCGGAACTACACATGTAGACATCCAATCTAAACATAACACCATCCTGTGCGTCTGGTGCGCACTGAAATCAAAAATCCATATATGTGCTAAACAGGTGCACAAAACAACATCTAGGTGCAACGGGTGTGCACGAAGCATCTGTCATGGGTAACGTATGTACCTGACAGCAAAATAAATCAGGTGCATGTGACATGCACGAAGAATCCCGATTTAGCGCATCTGGCGTGCACCAAAATCGTATCTAAAAACATGCGTCCAACATGCGCGAAAATCCAAACCGGTGCATCCATCGTGCACGAATGAAAATCTAGGCCCTGCGCACTCAACATGCACGGAATCACGAAATCCAATAGCAAACACCGAACAGGCGTAAAGCATATCACCAGCACGGAGTGCAAAAATCCATCATCAAAATCCGGGTCAAAATCAACGATATAATGCGGCTCAAACCAAAATCAGGTGTACCGCAAAGGTGAATCTCACAACCGTGTGCATCAGCGTGCACGAATCAAAGCATAACACTAAAATGCATGAAAACTCTGCGTAAAATATATAAATGTCCAGTGGGTGCATGAAACCAATATCATGAAACTCAGTCACCAAAACTAAATCATGCAACAGAACGCCCAAAATACCGAAATCCAAAATGACGGATACGTGATAATCAAATCACAAAATCACAAATCATAAATACCGTCTTCGGTAGTTCCTCCTTTAAAGTCGAGAAGGAGTCAGTGCAATCCACTGCTAGCAGCGCAGGATATCCACCTGCCTCTTGCTCACGGTCTGGCGTCTTCTGACTCTCTGGGTTCTTATCTTCTCTGCGGATTACCAATCTCATAGTCAATCGGCTCATCGGCCCTGTCAGGTGTGTTAACGGGGACGATTCCGTTCTGGCACTTCTCTGGTCACCTCTCGGTCAAACCTCACGACCACTCGTAAGGCAGCATATCACTGGCGTCGGCCTCTGGCTCTCTGAATGTACGTCACACATCTGATCCTGGGTGCAAACATCATTGCAGCAACGTCCTGGAAGGAATCCTGCTCAAGGTCTCTTACAATCATGCCTATGCCGATCTGTACAGAGGCTGGCTTTCCTGCACAACCTCTTCTCGCTCAAAAGATACCTGTGTCCTCAGAACAACATTTCTCAGAAACTGGTCACATCCCAACGTCTCTGTAAGCAAATCAGGTCTCTAGTCTCGACGGGAAGCAATGAAAGCTCGTCAGTGTCTCACACGAACCTCTGGTTTCAACTGTCTCTATCATCGTCCGCTATGACGTCATGCCAAGCTACTATGCACTGCACTGTTCTCGGCCACGGTCAATCTGAAGTCTCTCACACGGACTCGAAATCGCGTATTCTGTAGCTTCATCACTCTGTAGCAGATGTCAGGCCGAACTGGTCCTCGGGAACACATCCCGACCATCGGAGGAATACTCATCACTCGTCCGTCCTTGATCAATTCGCAACGCATCTGGTTAAGTTCCTTTATCCGAACTTGGTCAACTACCTTGTCGACAATGCCGAACTCTGGCCTGCTGGGTGTGTGCAAAATGACCACTCCTGCGTCCAAGTCTTTTCGTAACGTACTCCAGAAAGGTCCTGTCGAGGTTCCTTTCTCAAATCTCAATCCTGCCGAATTGCCCGGAAGTCATCATCCAATGCTGAAGCTAAAGCTTATTCCGGAACGGCTGCATACTTATCGCGCTTCTTTCTGGAAGATATATGCATATACCACGCCTCGGGGTGCATATCACATCTCTAATGTCAGCGGAGTGGGACATCATCTCGTCGAAATATCTCGCGAACTCTTTTCTTCACTCTGCGTCAATGTCGACTGATTCGGACTCGTCTCATCATGGCTGCATGTACGGTGCTCCAACGGCTATGCTCGCATCTGGAGTCTCCCAAGCAGTGTCCCATCACGATATCCGAAAGATGTCGAACCATCCGATCGACTCGTCAGATCCTCATAATCCCCCAAGAGCTCACATCTCGGGTACAGTTTAATAGTATCGAGTACATGCCACAGCGTCGGTGGTCCAGCCGTAGAAGGGCAAACCCAAGCCTCACTAATGGCGCCGCGGAACCGCCGTAAACCCTAAGGTTCAAAGGCTGTCACACGGTCATTAAGTCGAGTTAGGGTTTCATTCTTCTAGAGGGTCCATAGAATCACCTGCATGTCTTTCCGTATACTTTAAACTTGGAAAATAGGCTCCTGACGTTCGATCGTCTCTATCGACTCTCATGAACCTGCGTGAAGTCGTCTCTAGCTGGAATCAATCCGCCTGATGACCTCGCATCGGGGTAAGCGAACTCACCACACGTCCTAGTCATCCATCCTCGGTGACTAGCAACTCGCTATCATCTCTCTAAGAACATGCTCATGCTGCAGTAGCTCCAACCATCTGGGCGATATCTCGTCATTTGCAGCAGCAACTGGCTCATACGCCTGTACGCCGAACAACGCCTCAATCCTCCAGGAAAGGCGATACATAAGCAGTCATCTCTGAGTCGGTCTGCTCTAGATCTGAGTAAGACTCTCCACACTGGAAATCTTCAACTCAACTGGGCCCGCTCTGGCGCAAAATCGGACGAATCACCTTCGTCTCTCAAATCGGGTAGACTAGCTATCATCTGTCTCATATCTGCCTGAAAGCTCCGGCAATCTCAGCTCGTAAGCTCCGAAAGCAACATCCTGTCAATCTCAGCAACAGCTGGTCCATCTGTCTGCACGATAGGCGACATCACATCTCTGAGGTATGCTGTACATCAACAGTCATCTCTCAACTGGCAGCTCTAACAATGGCCCGATCATCCGGTGCAAGACCAAGCACTCGCCTCCACCAGAGGTCATAATCACCAACACTAACTCGAGACGTTCCTATGTCACCAGAAAACACAATGGTCGGCCCTCGTACCAAACGAGCTCACACCGGCCGTAACCCTAGCAGCAGCCCAAACTGCGCTCAAACATGGTGACAGGAATCTCAATCGAGTATCAAAGAGAGCACATCAGTGGCAAGAAGGGAAACAACAGATCCAAAGTGGATACATGATCATAGGAAGGAACAGCATCAATAAAGGTATGATCATGAACTAATAGGATCGGGGATCTCAAATGGATGTATAATCCAGGATATGAAGAGAATCACTAATCTCGAAAGTATGTACATCCTTTAGGTTCCTTAAGCGGAGTGGCGTGTCGTAAGTATGCCGCGGAACATACCAACGGTACGTCACTCTACTTTAGTCACCTAATCCATCAACCAAGGGTCATCCTAATACGACGAAAGTTCGGGTAGAATACCCCCTCGACCAAGTCTATGTTCCGTAAGGTCAAGCCTAAGTTCCGTATATAAACAACGCCCTAGGCTCCACATAGTCAAACTCAGACTCGAACCAAGGTCAACCTAGCGCTCTGATACCAATTTTGTCACGACCCGAAAGAGCACGTGACTGGCCTTTGAACCATATGAAGTCTATAGGACTCCATCTGATCCAAGTAAGCCAAAAGCCCAGAAATCTAAAACCATTTTAGGAATAAGTAAAGAAAACTGGTTTAAAGAAGTGAAGAATACAGGTTTGAAATCAAGGTTTTTAAATAACTAAGCCGAAGGTACGTTTTGAAAACAATAAAGTCTTTTCTAAAAATTTCGGCAGAGTTCTCTTGTAAAACTGGCCCCGAATGGGGTACAACATGAATAACAATATATAAAATGATAAAGGCATCCCCAAGCGGGAGCTAGCTCTTCGTCAATCGACGGTCACAACCACGCAATGATATGATAATATACAACGCCAAGTGGCGAGGATCAAAACCAAAAGAAAGCTCAAAAGTAGCAAGAAAACCGCAATACTACTAAGCGCGACTCTAAGGTCGAATAATACAACACTGTCTCTGAGTCTGAAAGAATATACAAGTTTTGGTTGATGGACAATTTCTAGATACAATGAAATAAATAAATACAAAGGTGATTCCTGATACGAAAGAATCCACCTACCAAAGCAAATCACCCGCAAGAAGGTAGTGTGCCAGAAATGCCGCAATAGGACCTGTACGGCAAAACCTGCAAGAACTGTGGCACAACGGGGGTGAGTTGCCAACTCGTGAATAGAAACATCTACAAGAAGAAACCGAATGCAAGACATAAACCTAAGTCAACGATCAGTAATATAATCCACAAGAGTACATCTGAGTGTAATAAGGTGGCAAGGTAACATCTAATCACGTATGTAGTGCCAGGTACTCAGGTAATAACATGTCATCAGTATAAGGTATGTCTGCATAAGGTAGATATGATGAAATATCAAAGATATCAATACACATATATTAGCGTCCCATACCACTAATATTGGTGTAAGATAAGTGCAAATCCAGTCTGTATATGATCCATATCTGTATATCTGTGGAACCCGTCCACCTGTCACCCACTGACAGCAAGCATCATGTATGCAATGTGAGGATATAACCAAAATCATGGAAAACTCATCATGAAACCCGTGCCAAGCATCGACACGTAAATCCTCATCCATATGGGGCTCCGTCTGTGGTATCGGCCCTCGGCCCCCGGCAGTACGAGTCAACCCATGTCCATCTCTGGGCTCCGTCTGCGGTATCGGCCCGTCGGCCCCCGGCAGTACGCCCATCTCTCAGCTCCAGGCGGTATCCCCCGGATATCCGCCGAGCTCAAATACAATCACCGGTAGGTACTCGCCCGCCTCCAGGCTCAATCGGCATAACCCATCGATCATCTCGCCGAGGGGAACCATACCGGGCCCACCACGAACCCGCAATCGGATCATCACTCCACGAGTCGGGTTTCAAGCACACGTCTCAGCACCGAGAAAACGCGTGGTGAACGCACCAAATATCATATCACGAGGTACCGGGTTTTTCATAAAGAGCATCTTTTATTAAATAATCCCACGGTCCTCAAAACCAGAAATCATATGAAAATCCACATCGAGAAGTAAATCCAATGCAACGTGCTATACAATCAATCCATGATGTATGCGACAAGTAAAGAGAGGTAATCATATCGGAAATCATGTAACATGGAATATCTTGCAGTCCTCAATCTCAATCAAGTATGAATCATCTATGTTTGTGTACAGGTACATGTGTACAATATGCCAAGCAGTAATCATATCATGAATGCAACAGTACAACAGTGTAGTGGCTAGCAATTATCGATGATGAAGTGTGTGAGCCGGCAAATAGTGTACGTGAAACATACGCATCATCGATAATGGTGCTGGTGTCCTAACAGCATGATAATAGCATAATAATGAACATATGCCCGCAATGCGAATAGCAGGAAAATGCAGATATCTAGTAGTCAACACCACAGTGAAGTATCTACTATGCAAACTACATCTAAGTATCCGGTCAATCAGGAGGGGTAGGTGTAGAAACCACCTAAATCTGAGTCAATGTATATATATAAAGATATGTAGTCGGTGATCCCGCCTCAATGTCATATCGTAAGATATCCTCGAGTTATGAGTGCGGATCTGTCATCAATATCGGCTCGTACGGTAAATCATCGTACAGCATCCCCATAGCTGGGTAGGGGTCAACAACTCACTATCTCGTCACATAACAGGTATCAGTATCATCAGATCATATAGTCTGGGGGTACTACTCTATGTCTAGTACAAGTCGATATCATCAGAGAAGTATGCATGCGGGGGTAAACACATATCCCAAGCCCGCAAGAATCACAAGTCATATCCCACATATGAATCGTATAGAATCACCGATCCCAGGGCACCAAGCCCACATCATCGACTCATCTCCAAAGTCATCACATATCATCAATCACAGTGCAAGTACAAGTGATAAGCAAGGGTGTGTGTGTAGGTGAAATTCTATCCTAGGGTTCGCGACTATGAACTACACTAGTCACTTCTAACCCTACATTATCCAAAATACACCTATATCACAATAAACTGCAAAGTAATCTATCTACGGACTGCGGGGGTGCTATACGCCATCCACCCGACTTCCCCCTGTAGATATAATCTACTCACCTTGCATCACCAATTGCGGACGTCACCACGTATGCTTGTCGTCCCGAAGTCTTCATGGGTACCTACACATCAAAATATCATATATGCGCATTAAAACCAAATCCAATCTAAAACGGCGCATAAAATCCAAAACGATACGATAAGGGGCCTATAGGTGAAAACCTATGACACGCCTTCAAAACCATCAATAACTTCTCTATATCGTCGTATAAACGACAAATAGTCGAGGCAAAACACGTTCCACCATTTCAGAATCAAAAATACGGAATACGGAAACACGAATCCAAAATAGCAACTTAGGATATATGTCCCAGATTTCACCCTAGAAAGAATCTGTCAAAACTAGAAGTACCCAGGGCCAAGAATTGAGGTATTGGGGCTATGCACAGAAAACGAGGAATTTCCTCACTGGTCTGGCCGCAATTTGCGGCCAGAATGGAGGTTTTGGCGGCCGTACGGATGAGCTAGGGGCTAGGGTTTTGGGGTTAGTTTCCTGGGTGCCTGCACATGCTACTGTCCACTCAATTTTATTTTAGGATACCTCGTATGATAGCAGATTCCAAATAACAGTGACAGATTACACAATTTCCCCGATATCGGTTTCTAAAATCCGTATTATGGGTTTAAACTTCAGGTTAGGGTCTCAATTCATACACTAGGGTGTTGGTGTATCCTCAATTGAACTCAATTTCACAATACAACCCAAGTTCCTCTCAAACCCTAACTAGGTTTTCATCAAATCCATAATATCACACAATATCGATTAAATCTTAACATGGGGTTATAGGAAAAGCTATAATTAAGCAAATGGTTCAGAAATTATCTTCATTAGCAACTCAAGAAAATTCTTGAGTTGCCCTCTAGTGGCCAAATCCATGCTTCTTTAGCTCCATGTGTAGATCTAGGGATTTTGCACTTTTTTAATGAAAGGAGATTGGGGTTTTGGGGTGTTTTATGAGATGAAGTGGGGAGTTGAAGAGGGGAGGGAGATGGAGAAGGGGCAGCAGCAGCAAGTATGGAGGAGGGAGAGAGAAATGAAAAGGAAAAGGAATGGCTAACGGTTATAAGTCAAAGGTCCACCTCTCTCTCTCACCTACCCTCATCATTACATTTTCTTTTCTCTTTTTCTCCATAATTCCCAAAGCCTTCTCACAAGAATAGTAAACCCAAATGAAAACCATGGCTAGAAAATGCACAAGTGTAGAAAATGTGATATGTGCAAGTTTTGCACAAAATTACCAAAAAACCCGATTAGCGATTTTAATCGCGATTAGCACTAAATTAGTGTCAAAATGATCACAGCAACTTAAAAATGTCATAATTTCAATAATTAACCCATTTTAGAATTTTTCATAATTTTTCATAATTTTTCTAACATTTTTCCTATTTATTTGCATTAAATATTAAAATAATCAATAAAATAATATTAAATTATAAAAATTCCCAAAATTAATATTTTATATTTTTGAAAATGTTACACTGTCCTACCGGGATAGGTCCTCCCTCAATCATTGCAATCACGTGCTTGTGATCCAATAATTGACTCTGAGGGCACTATCTCCAACACCGATCATATCCGTGCACTTGTGCACGGATCATGATCGGACGGATAATACTAGCGGGCTTTGGTTTAAGCCGGACCCTAGTATTATGTTGTGTTGGGATATTTTGTCTCTTTGCATTTCGTATTCGGTCGGAATACAAATGCGGGTATGTATTTATAGTTGAGGGGCTATCTCGTAATCCGTTACGGGATTACTTTCGGAGCTGCCAGTTTCCATTTCCGTATTAAACATCTCGATCCTTGTTTAACCAATGTGAGCAATTCCTCCTTTGACCTTTTTCCTCCTTTGACCTTTTGTGGCCATTCCTGCAGCGGAAATCTCCACCATTGTTGATTGGTATGGGCTTGGGTGGGTGAGGTTTCCATGCTGCATTTACGAGGCATGGCTTTCATCACATTGCTTGAGCTGAGGTGTCTGATTTTCTAAGACGGGGGTCTCCCTGCAATCTCGCAAGCATTAAAAAAAGGAGGGCTTTTTTGTGGTCGGTGGCTGTGAAATTTAGGGGTGAATAAAGGAATTAATCTGTGGTGATTAATTTACTAGCATGCCTCAACCTTTGTGTGAGCACTACTTTACTTGAAAATTTCCCAGAGAGCTTTCTTTCACCCCATTCCTCATGAGTGACCATTTTCTTTTTCTGGTGTGGCCGAGCACACAAATTTGGGGGGTGCCCAATCTTGTGTGAGTTTTTCTTAAGCTCACAATTCTTGATCTATCTATGGCAACTCCAATTTACCTCCACCCAATCGTTTGGGGGCCTTAAGACAAAAGATTCCACACTCTCTCTATTTCAAAATTGGACATGTCGGCTAGCAAACTTCATGTTCGAGTTGCCTCGGTCTTGAGGCGGGAGCCCGTATACAGATTCATCGACGTGGTGCCACTGCGATGGGCGTGATCGGGGAGCGGACTTTGTCGGCGCAGCAGCGGGGAGCTTGGTGCGGAGATTAAAGACCGAAGGACACAGATCGATCGGTATAATTTCCTAACTCCTTTTACATATTGCTAGTTTACGGTTAACGGAACGATCCGGGTATTTGGGTTGCGGTAGCGCCGGTTTTGTAAAAAGTTTTTGTTCCGCATCTGGCGTCTGTTTGACGGCCGGGGCGCCGCCGTAACCTAACATCGCATCCTTGTTATTTATCATTTAAAATTGAAAAAATCGTTAGATTTTAAAAGGGTATAGCTCACTCAAACATAACGTCCCAAGTCAGGATAACTGATGACTCCACGAGTCCAAAAGAAACTTGGCCGTATTCGGCATACTATCCTCATTATTACAAGTACGGTATGATCCCTCGTACTATACCCATCCAATACCATATCCATATCGTACGGATCTGTCGTCACGTACGTATGTCATCATAACCCTATATTAAAATATATGCACATGAATAACCTACTAGATGCGAATTAATATCAATACCATTAGCTAAGTTATCTAATATATCACTAACAACTAACTAGGTAGCATAACTATCTTAATTAAATGGTTGCGGGGGTGATATACGCCATCCACCCGACTTCCCCCATAGATATAAATCTACTCACCCTTGTCGAGCTAGTCGAAATCCATGCTTGCTTTGTCCTTCCTTGCCGTCTCGGAAACCTCCGCGATCGTACCTACAACGTATTTGTAACATATCAGTGTAAATATCATATCAAAACCAAAACAATGAGCTAAGTACCCATAGGTTAGAACCTATAGCTTAGTTACTCCAAAAACAACCAATTACCCCTGACATTAACATACGAACGCCAATATCTCAGTCGCGGTATAGAAATAAAAAAAAACGTATCATAAATGTCGGAAACATAGATAAAACCTTACTTGAACACTCCTAAATTTCTCTATATAAAATCTGGGATAAAACAAACAATACAGTAGCTTATATTATTGCCAAATACCTCTACTGACCAAAACCCAAAACCCAACTCAAAGGAAAAAACGACGGCGCCGGCCAAACTAGGAAAACCGACGGGTGAACTGTAGATTTAGGGGCTCGGTCTTTAAGTGTTAACTCCTAATGGTCTCATCGTACCCTAGTCTTGTTAGTTTTTCTAATGGGTTAACCTAGTAGTTCCAAATGCAATTTTAGCATCACAAATATCACAAAATTTTCAGTTTCTGATATTGTACATTAAAAACAGATATGTAAAAAAAGGAACTTGCAAAAAGGAAGGAGATTTACCTATGGAGATGGTGCACAATGAAATCCAGCTCAAAAAGTCCATTGTGGAAGCTCTTAGGGGTTGTAGTGGTCCTAGCTTGAGGATATGCTCAAATTTAATGAAGGGACCAAGGTTTTTCTCTTTTGGTTTGGTGAATACTTGGAAATTTAGTGTTGGAGCTTGAAGGAACCTATGGTTTCAGTTTGAAGAGCTCAAGGAAATTTTAAGGCTTGTGATAAGATAATGTGGAGATGTCATGGTTTATGTAGAGCAAGAATGAGGTGTCAAGGGAGAAGGAGGAGGTGGAGTGAGGAAGGTGGGTGTGAGGGTGTGTTGTATGCGAGGGTTTAATCTTAGCATTACATATACCATACCCTCATAAAAATAAAACCAACCTTGTTAAATAAAATACCTCCATGTAACAAAACTCTAAATTATTGATTTTAAAAGAAATAAAACACTTAGTATAATACAAAAATACCATTATCTTATTATAAAATCTCATGTCATGTTAAAACAATTAAAATATAATTTTTATGATATCACGCCATTTTCTCCATTTTTACCAAAATAATTACATTTTTGCGGATATAAATCCAATACCAAAATTCATATGCGATATCATTTTTGTAAACTCATTATTCTCATATTTTAAATTATAAATTAATATTTATAATTTTCCATAATGTTACAATATCCCCTCCTTAAAGAAATTTGGTCCCCGAATTTAAATTTAACCCCCATCTTAAAACATTTTTCACAGTCAAATCAACTCAATTCAAATGAAATTGCCGGGGTCCAAATTTTAAAACATATAGTCTGCTCAATTTAACGGAACTCCGAAGTCCCATACGAGCTAAGACGCAAATTAACGCAACCGTGCGTGTGAAAACTCAAAAAAATATTTAAAACCCACATAACTGTAACTCTAGCTGTTTCTATGAGAATTACACCTGTTGTGATGCAAAATTCCAAATACGAAAACCATTGTGTATATCAAGTACACGAACATTTCTATAGTCGTAGTGTAATATCTGTAGTACACGATCAAGCGAAAATATAGAAATCAAATCTATAATATATCTTATTAATTGCAATGCACGAAAACGAAATCAACCCTAACGGGTTTGCACGAATGACTGAACCACATGCCATGGGTGTGCATGAAAACAAAAACAGCGCCAAGTGCAACAGGTATGCACGGAAACAATATCCACTGCATCGAACGTGCATGGAACCAATATCAAGTGCATCTAGAGTGCATAAGATCAACATCAAGTGCATCGGGGTGTACAAAATCAACATCAAGTGCATCGGGGTGCACAAAATCAACATCAAGTGCATCGAGGTGCACAAAATCAATCTCAAGTATGCCTAGAGTATCAAAAAATCTATATCAAGTGCAACTGACCTGCACAAAAATATCAGTCTAGTGCATCTGGTGTGCACAAAACGCCAATCGAGTGCAGTCACTGTGCACGAAAATCTCAAACAAGTGCACCTGGTGTGCACAAAACACCAATCAAGTGCAACTGATGTACAAGGAAATCTCAAACATGTGCACCTAGTGAAATCATTTGTGTGACCCTCAAATCCTCAATACACATAAGTCTAAACAACGGACGTCGAATTATCTTTTCTTCAACATCGAAAATGCAATATTCAGATCATCAAAACGCAAATAAAAAATAAATGACATCGAAGTATACCTTCTTCAATTTCGAAAGGTGTCTATACACCTGGAACTGGCATAGCAAGGATTACCACTTGCCTTCTGCCTATGGTTTAGCGTTCTCTGTCTCTGAATTCTTATTCTTTCTGCGGATCACCAACGCCACGGCCTCTTTATACAATCATCCGGTGAGGAGCAGTGACGCAAACAGTCCTATGCTGATACCTCTCAAGACACTTCCTTGCCAAGTAGTCTAGTCTCTCGCAATGCCACATGCCGACGACGACGATCTATAACCTCTGCGTGCGTGCCAAACAACTGACCCTGGGTCCAATCTCAATCATTATAGAATCCTGGAAAGAACCCATCATGTCTCCAGCCGATCTCATCTATCCAATCTGCCCCGAACTAGCATTCCTTAATGAATCCACTTCCGTTTCGGAACAACTGCAATCTCATCAAGATTTTCTCCTTAAAGTAGGGTCGTACACAATGCCTTTATATACATATCGAATCTCCAGTATCGACGAGGAAGAACAACTACTTATTGAGACTTCGCACCAATCTTCTGTTCCATTACTCTTCAGTATCGGTCAAATAAGGAACGTATCACAATTGTTACGTGAATTGCAAGTCATACTCGGTTATGATAAAGCCCGAAGTCTTGCACAAAACTCGAAAATACGAATTCAGCATCTCTGACACTCTGTGGAAGAATCTGGCTAAGCTCACCTTCGAGAACTCGTTCTAATTCGTCGGAGGAAAACACACTACATAGTCTCTCTCGAGCGACTCATATCAGGTCTGAGCAAGACCCATCAATAGAAGCAAGTCAACTTCATCGATCTTGTATCGGAGCACCACAATGAATTAAATGTCCTAGCCATCATACCATGAATTACTACGAATCCTCTGGCCCATCTATACTCGTAAACATCGACGACTTTTAACTTCATGAATTCTAGAAGCAACACCTCGATAATCTAAGCAACGGTTGGTTCAACTGTCTGAACAGTAGGCAACCCAACGATCTTCGAAGCAGGATATACATCATGCCTCCAAGTCCGGCTGGTTTCCAGCAATGACCCGACCCTCTGATGCGGACCCTGAAGAAAACTCGCTTCAAAATTAGAAATCTGATCATATAAGGATAAACAACTTGTTCCTATGTCACCGGAAAATCACCCCGGGTCAGTCCTCATCCCAGACAAGTCTGCCCAGACCGTGTCTCTAACCGTACCCTTCTCGACTTGCGTAGACATGGTGACCGGAACAACCAACATGTATCGATACAGATTGATCAACTGAATGAATAGAAAAAAGATCTCAAGATATAAATCCTAAGGTAACTTAGGTGGAGTATCGTATCGTATATATACCGCGGAATATATATACGGTACATCACTTTACTTAGTACCTACTCCGTTAACCAAGGCCAACCTACGTAACGAAAGTTTGGGTATAAGACCCCCAAAGTCAAGTCTAAGTTCTGTAAGGTCAAGCTAAGGTAACAAAAGTGTATGCCTAGACTCCACATAGTCAAACCTAGACTCGAACAAAGGTTAAACCAAACGCTCTGATACAAACTTTGTCACGACCTGAAAGTGGCACGTGACCGACACTTAAATCATGTGACATCTAAAGACGTCAACGCGGTCCATGTAAGCCAAAAACCTGGAATCTAAACCCTTTTTACGAAAATATTGGAGGTGGGGTTTAAAATAGTCATTAGATGGGGTCAGTTTAAAATAAACATTTAAGTCTAAATAAGTATGTTTGAAAAGCATCTATGATGTTTTAAAAATCGGCAGCACCTCCTTTGTAAATTTGAATAAAAACACAATACAAGCATAATAATATAAAAAGTATCCCAACAAGAGCTAGCTTCCACACCCAAACGGCGGAGCAACCACGCAGAAAATATACGACGCCCAATGGCGAAAAAAATAAAAGCAAAACAAGATCAACAAAACTAAAAAGTCAACTCCAACGAGTGCGACGCCCACAAACACACAAACTCCAAGTCTTGCTTCTAAGTCCACAATACACAAGTTATAAGTCGATGGAGTTTTAACTAAATACAAAAGAATATATACATGCAAGTGTGGGTACGATACAAATCGAAATGCACAATGATATCCTAGGTCATACGTATAATACTATCATATCATGTACTAATATATATATATATATATATATATATATATATATATAGTGCATAGGTACAATAAATGCAATAATATCCATCACGTAAATCCAACATATATCGTCTCATATGTATGTGACCTGTATCCTGGTAACCGAAAACATGTATGTAAAACATCTTCTTAAAATAGCAGCAGAATACGTATGTTGGGATTTCCTAGCGCCCTGACCGTCTACCATGGCCGTTGCGGAACAAAAATTTTTAGCGTTTGAAAACTGGTGCAAGAAAAACCCGTCTAAGAATCTACCATAAACATAAACTAGCTAACAAGAGAGGAGCTAACTACTATGATAGAAATGTCTCATCAAAAGATCTATGTCCTTCGGTCTTCTATCCTCTTCGTTTTCTCTTAAGGATCTCCTGGATCGAGCTTGATTGCCTTTTCTAGTTCCTTGAGACCTCCATGAACGAGCTTGATCATTGGTCCTCCTCCGTCGAAGATGATCCACCCGAGGGAAGTGGTCCATAGCTCTAGCTCCACACTAAAAGTCTAGTGGAGCCACTAGAGACTTAACATTGCTAATCGAAAGTGTCTAGGATGTAGTGTAAGGTTCTATGTGTGTATCTATCTCACCTCCTTTCTTGATTCTCAACACTTGAGATTGTAAAGAGGAGGTTGAAGATGAAGGTGGAGGAGCTCAAGAAAAGTAGTGAGGAGAGTGAAGCAAATGGTGAAGAGAAAAAATGAATCCCATGAGAGAGAAAAAACTCAACCATGGTTTTGTAAAACAATTTTTCCAATATAATAAACCAACCATGCTTGAATAGTTTGCACAAATGAATTGAAAATTCATTTGTTAACACTATTGAAGCATGGCTCTCACCATACTCCCCTTACCAATTTTACACCTCATTTTCCATTTAAAAATAAATGGACAAAACTAAATTGAGGTGTCCACCTTCTAGAATGTTTTCCGTATAAATACGGATTACACTCTACTGTATATACATACATGTATTCGTATCGAAATACGAATACCCAAAGAGATAGAATAACACAAAGAACATAATACTAGAATATACATATCGAAATACATATATGTAAATTATTAAGTCAATACCTGATTTACTAATCCGTCCTAATCCCGAACCGGCTAGTATTATCAACTGCCCGATCGAAAGTCCGGGTAACTAGTACTATCAATCGATCGGAACCCTGCACGTATCCAATATGGCCACTACATCATTTCGCATGAACCAGGGAAACCCTCTGTGTGGGACTTTAAAGACTCGACAGTACGTTGACAGTGAGTTACTGGATAAATCCATAACCACAAGCACGTCAGCGGCCCTAGCTGTACGCAACAGCTACCCGGGTACCTGTCGAAAAGGAAGGCCAATGAGCAAACTCATTCGGATCCCTAATGAGCCTATTTGTGACAATCTCCGTATAATCCGGTCTCTTCGTCTGACACTATCGCATACCGGGTTTCGGGGGAGGTAAACACCATACCCTAATAACCCGATAATTCGTGCCGATATGGCTCAGGACCAATCCGGGAAACTACTAATCTAACTATCAGTAAATCCCAACTGCCTTGGCCAAGGTCTTATGGTGCTGGCAATCGAATACAGTGAGATATCGACTCTTTATACCGGGAGAGATGAATCATAAACAATCGCTCACTGCCTCCATATGGCTCGGGACTGTACCCAACCAAAACCTGTTTGCACAACTCAGTAGAGCCTTGCTAGGGTAGCGATCAAAGTACAGTAGGAACCCATACGAGACAAATGACGTTCTCAGGTCTAAAGACTAATCTGTACTCATGTCACCTGAGAACTGCTATCTGACGATAGGTATAGTACCATCTAGAAGTTCTCGGCAACTCCGTCTAGTGTACTCACCCCCATTGAGCACCTGTATACGATCTTAGGTGCGAAAAGCCAATGGCTGTGGGACCAACCATCGTCCCTTGTTGGGTTCTAGAAATGTATACACTAGTCTCCTCCGGAATATTGATGCCTAGTCTTGATACTCCTACGAATAGGGACCTTTTAAGGATGTGCTTATCGACTACCCTGATCCTACAAGTATGATCGCCATGATAACTCAGGTAGTCAAGCTATGATACTACGGGCTTTATCAACATGTATAAATGATATGTAATAACAAGTGAAACATACGCACATGTTAAGAGAAAGAAAAATCGGATAGCATACTATCATATCAAGCAAGATTGTCCTGTACATATATATGTCCAAGCATCAATATGTATAAATATACAATAATGGCCTCTAGGGCATACATATTCAACAATCTCCCACTTTCACTAAGGCCATATAATGGCGTACCGAGCACCCAACGTCTGCACTAGGGCCAGTTGTTGGCATATCGCATACCCAACATCTCAAAGAGTCTCTTGAACTGTGCTTGAGAAAGGGCCTTAGTGAATGGATCCGCCGTGTTGTCTTTTGTGTCCACTCTGCTCACCTCGATCTCCTGGCGATCAATGATCTCCCTAATCAGGTGATACCGCCTCAAGATGTGTCTGGATTTCTGATGGGACCGTGGTTCTTTCACTAAAGCCACAGCTCCATTGTTGTCACAATACAACGGTATTGGATTAACAATGGATGGAACCACCTGAAGTTCAGTAATGAACTTCTTAATCCAGACAGCTTCTTTTGCAGCATCGTTGGTAGCAATGTATTCAGCCTCCAACGTCAAGTCTGCGACAGTGTCCTGTTTGGAGCCTTTTCAACAAACCGTCCCTCCGTTGAGGGTAAACACAAAACCCGATACAGACTTGTTTTCATCCTTATCACTCTGGAAACTCGAATCGGTAAAGGACTCCACCTGGAGATCCCCATTACCGAATACCATGAACAGTTCTTTAGTCCTTCTCAAGTACTTAAGAATGTTCTTCACTGCTGTCCAGTGGTTTTCACCTGGGTTTGACTGATACCGGCTCACCACGCTAAGCGCGTAAGCTACATCTGGTCGGGTACATAGCACACATACATTATAGATCCTACCGCCTAAGCGTAAGGTATAGTGCTCATGCGAACCCTCTCCTCATCAGTCTTGGGAGACATCTCTTTGGAGAGGGTGATTCCGTGCAATGCGGGTATGTTACCACGCTTGGAATCTTCCATACTAAATCTCTTTAGTATGGTCTCTATGTGTCTAGACTACGAAAGTCCCAATAATCTCCTGGATCTATCTCTGTAGATCTTAATCCCCAGAATGTATGATGCATCACCCAGGTCTTTCATGGAGAACCTTTGTGACAAGAACAGCTTGACCGATTGTAGCATAGGAATATCATTTCCTATCAAAAGAATGTCGTCCATGTACAAGACTAGGAATACGACAGTTCGTCCTACAATCTTCTTATTTATATAAGGCCCATCCTCGTTCTTGATGAAGTCAAATTCCTTGATTGTTTCATCAAAACAGATGTTCCAGCTCCGTGATGCCTGCTTTAATCCATAAATAGATTTAAGCAACTTGCACATCATCCCACTGCTCCCACTATCTATAAACCTTCCAGCTGATCCATATAAACGCACTCTTCCAAACTTCCGTTTAGAAAAGCCGTTTTTGCGTCAATCTGCCAAATTTCATAGTCATGGAAGGCAACAATGGCAAGTAGGATTCGAATGGATTTGAGCATAGCCACTGGAGAAAAGGTTTCGTCAAAGTCAACACCTGGTCTTTGACGAAAACCTTTTGCAACATGTCTAGCCTTATAGGTTTCCACCTGTACATCTACACCAAATTTCCTTTTGTAGATCCATTTCCATCTAACGGGTTTTACCCCGGGTGAAGCACTACCCAAGGTCCATACTTTATTGGCGTACATGGACGCCATTTCGGATCGCATAGCATCCAGCCATTTATCAGAGTCCCTACTAATAATGGCCTGCTTGAAACTAGTAAGATCATCTTCTTCCAAGATGCAATCCTCTCGATCCCCGTCTATGAGAAAACCGTAGTATCTTTTGGGCGGATGAGAAATCCAACTAGATCTGCGGAGTGGCTGAGGTTTGTCTGGGACTACTGAATCTAGCGGTTCCACCAAACCTTCAGTTACATTTTGTGGTTTAGAAATTTCTTCCAGTTCTACCGTACTCCCAATAACTTCTTTTGCAAGAAATTCCCTTTCCAAAAAGGTGGCTTGGCGAGATACAAACACCTAATGTTCCTCAGTGTGGTAGAACAGATATCCTAGTGAATTCTTAGGATATCCCACAAATTTACATAGAATTGATCGTGCCTCTAGTTTTTTCCGGTTTCTGCGTTTTAACATAAGCCGGACAACCTCATGCTTTAATGAATTTAAGACATGGTTTCTTACTACTCCATATTTCATATGGAGTGGTAGGCACGGATTTGGTCAGAACTTGATTCAAAAGATATGTTGTTGTTTGAAGTGCATGTCCCCAGAATGAAAGAGGCAACTCAGCACTACTCATTATGGAGCGAACCATATCCAAAAGGGTACGATTCCTCCGGTCCGATACACCGTTGTGCTATGATGTATACGGAGAAGTAAGCTGAGAGAGAATTCCATTCTCTTTTAGGTGTTCTAGGAATTCCGTGCTTAAGTACTCCCCTTTATCAGAACGGAGTATCTTGATACTTTTTCCAGTCTGGTTCTCTACTTCGTTTATGTGTTCTTTGAATTTCTCAAAAGCTTCAGTTTTGTGTTTCATAAGATACACATATCCGAACCTAGAGAGATCGTCAGTGAATGTGATGAAGTACGAGAACCCGCCCATTGCATATATAAACATCGGACCACACACATCACTGTGTATGAGTCCTAAGAGCTCTGCTGCTCTTTCTCCGTGTCCTGTGAACGGAGATTTGGTCAACTTTCCCTTGAGACAGGACTGACAAGTTTCATAAGATGAAAATTCGAACGTATTCAAATATCCATTTTTATGCAACTCACTTGGTCTTTTCTTTCCTATATGAACAAGTCTACAATGCCACAAGTAGGATTCGTTCACTTCTGAACTCTTCCTCGTGCGTGTGTTTTGTATATTGGAAACCGTGTTTTGATTTAGAACATAGATACCATTACACAGTGTATCTTCTGCAACTAATACCTTATCAAGCTAAATGTTCATGATATTTGTATCAAGAAAAAAGCTATATCCATCTTTATCAAGTAAAGAAACTGATATGATGTTTCAAACTATGGAAGGTACATAGTAGCAATTGTTCAAAATCATAGTATTGCCATTTGGACACACTAGGTGATTGTTCAGTTGATAAAACTGCACTTTTAATATGACATTTTTCCTACTATTTTTATATAATAAAAAGTGTTTATTATAAATATGACACATATAACGGTTTATCCGTAAAAATACTATTTTCATGTGTTTATATATTATAATTAACATTATGAAGGGAAATGTAAGCATATAATATTCATGTAATATTTGGTCTATTTAAATATGCTTACCTTATTAAATATCTTTGACCAATTCTCTTAAAACTAAAATATTATGACAAATGGTTAAGATAATAACTCAATAAAAACAAATTCTACTAATATAATTTATTGAGATAATTGTGCAGGAATTATATCATGACTGAAATCAATGAAATTCAAGTTGGCGAAATCAAATATGTCGAAGATATTCAAGTAAATTGAAGAAATCAATTCTGGTAGAGACGTAGAGAAGATATTCAGTTTCCAGATATTAAAACAGTCTACAAATGTCACCAGAAGAAGACACCAGAGGAATGAGCCCAAGATCTCTCTATCCAACCGTGGATCCGCGGCCAAACCCACCTATTGGCCGCGGTTTCGCCGCGGTTCTGGGGATTTGGGATTCTGGATTTTTTGGGTAGGATCTCAACAGATAGTTAGCTTATTAGGAAACTGGAGATTCTGGCTCTGTGACTATAAATAAGGACCGAGAGCCTCTTGGAAAAATCATCACACCGACGAGATCACGAAGTCCGCGATGGCTCAAGAATCCTGGTTGATCATCAACAGCTCATCTACCTCCTTAGAAGAGATCGAGAAGCAAACTAGAATTTTGTAATCATTTTCTAAGGGAACAAAGTGTAATTGATTCTGTTGATTAATAAAGTTAGTTTTTCTTATTCTATTTCTTTATAGTATGATTTCCCTCTCTATCTTTTCTTCTCCCAATATGCACGAGTAATTCTTTGCTTTTTAGGGTTCATAGGATTAGGGTAGATTAATGGATGATGAAGATCCTTAAACTCTTTTTAAATCCTATAAAGTTTATAAACTTTATCAAAAGAATAGTTAACATCCTAATCGGGTGCGCTATCAATTCATTGATAATCACGACCACAATTAGAGATTAGATTAACAATTGTTTTGGTAAAGGCTAGAAATGAACGGAGTTCCATGCCATAGATAGGGGTTAAGAGTGGGAACCCTTTTCCCTCAAGAAACCCTAATCTACATGCATCACTGTCGATCTAGTTTTAAATCTATTAAAGTATAAAAAGAGTAATTTTTAATTAATCATTCATGACTACTAAATCTTAATGAACTCTACAAGCCCCCTTTTTGATATAAACCTACATCCGTAGCTAATCTAGATCAATATTTTGCATCCGTGTTTAACGTAGATCTAGAACCTACAACCATTCTTCACCATTCTTTATTCTTCCTCATTTCCTAATCAACACGCCTGAAGTAAGAGTAAAAGGTTCCACGTTTCCCCGAGGACGACTCGTACTCATCTAGGTCTAGCTACGCGCGACACCATTATTGATTGCGGTTAAATACTACACATAAAACAGATCAATCAAATGGCGCCATTGCCGGGGATACGTGTGTAATTTTTAATTCTTACTATTTGTGTTGAATTCTTATTCGATCTATATCATAAATTAAACAAAACTGCAAATTGTATATTTAACAATTTGTGTGTGAATTTTGCAAGGAGATCTGGAGTCACAGACGTGAGGAAACAGAGAGCCAGAGACATTCATCAAGATCCAAAGGAGTACAGGAGGCCACGTAGCAAAATTCATCAACTGTTCCTTCTTTCTTGCGGCGGAAGCGCGGCGAAAAGACCAACTTCGCGGCGGAAGAGCGGCGGGATTGGGGAATTAAGGTTCCAAACTTTTCTGGTAAGTTTCTCAACTCTTTCTCTCTTCTCTGAAATCCAATAAAATATCTTTTCTACAAGATTCTTTGCAAAATATTGCCGCTCAAAAATCTTTTTGCAAAGTTTTGTAATTGGTTTGATTATTCATATTTTAATATGGATTTTTAAGGGGCAAAGAACAAAATTCAAATTAGGTAGGGATTTTATCACCCTTCCTAAGCCCGACAAATCACAAAACGAGCATCTACTTGACCCTACAATAATTTAAAAAATATCTAGACAAGACTCTAAGAACTGTCGCGCTCAATAAGGACAGAGGAAGGTCGTAGGTAATCTATCGCTTATCCGAATTACTTTTGTGGCGCTTAGGAAAGTGTGTCTAAAGCAAGTGGTTACTTAATTAGGCCAGCTATTTTCGGTGATTCGTATAGCGGATACCTCCTACTTACCTGGCCACAAGGGTAGTAAAGAGGTGATAGAGGATTGATCCTGCGGCTTGTCTTTTGGAAGTCTAGGAGCGGTCTAGAGACTTGACCTAGGTGACCTTAGTTCTAGGGTTGTTTGTGCATTTTTGTGTGATTTGTATTAAAGTCCCACTTTTTGAAAACAAACCAATTTTAAATCACACACACGCTGCCACTTGCGCTAAACCCGCTTAGTGCATGCTCGGCTGGACACGGGATTCTAGTACCCGTCTTGTCCGCGTTCCTGCTATCGACTCAGAAGTCGGTACTTCTTCATTTTCTTTTTCCCCACCACCCACCACATCGACCGAGATGGATGGTACTCTATCAAATTATAATACCACACTGCCACCGCCCGTAGGTGAGCAGAATCCACCGTGCATCTCTCCCCAAAAGAGATGTTATCCCATCCGTGGTCCACTTCCTACCTGCTTATCTATTCCACCAGCCAACGGGGATAATTTTGAAACTAAACCCCACTACATCAATCTGTTGCCCAAATTTCACGGGCTTGAGTCTGAAGACGCGTACGTTTTCTTCACTAAATTCGAAAACGTATGCGCAATGATGGGTACTTCACAACTGACTGTGGATGTTATGCGCTTGCGTCTTCTCCCATTCACTTTGTGCGACTTGGCAGAAAAATGGTTTTATAATACTGCCGCACACTCTATTGCTAATTGGGGTGAATTCGTAATAGCATCCTTAAGAAATTTTACCCAAATCATAACGCCGCCCGTGTCAGGAGCGAGATCAACCAGTTTACCTATCTTCCCAATGAACCATTTTGGAAGTGCTTTGAACGTTTCAAGGATCTGCTTGTCCAATGTCCTCATCATGGAATACATAGATGGGATTTGTGCCGAATTATATATGAGGGCATTAATCCAGCGACAAAGTAGATGCTTGAAATAATGTGCCAATGCAATTTCATGTCCAAAGACGATGGTGATGCTTGGAAATATCTGGAAGATCTCGCTGAAAACACCTTACAGTGGGAAAGCGTTAGACCACCTTCATCTAGGGGAGGTATTCATCAGCTCGATGTTTCCATCGCAGTAAAAGCCGAAATGGCAGCGATGCAAAAGAAACTCGACGCTATTGAAAACAAATTTTCACCAGTCTCCCTAAATCAGGTAACGCTCCTAAAGACCATGTGTGGTTGCTGTTCAGATCCATCACACTTGATGGAATAATGTCCTATGAATGCACCGTTTCAAGGTCACGAGCAAACTAATGCTCCTTTTCAGCAGCTACCTAGAAACGATCCTTATTCTTCCACGTACAATCAGGGATGGAGGAATCATCCTAACTTTGCTTGGAACTAAAACCAACCCCCAAATCAAAACCAGTTCCAAAGAAATTATCAAAGACCTCCTCCACAGCAACAGCAACCACAACCACAAAGTCAGCACCCCTTTCAGTCACAAAATTTTCAAAATCCAGCCAACACTTCTTCACCGCAATTGGCCGGTACTGATAACTCATCACTCGCACAAATTTTGGATTTGTTTATGAAACATTCCATTCAAATATCGGCTGATATGAGGTCTTCTATTGATACCATACAGAAAGACTCTGCCTCCCACGGTGAGAGTATTAAAACAATAGAAAACCAAATTGCACAGTTGAACGCCGCGATGAGTGCGAGAGAAAAAGGGAAACTCCCATCTCAACCCCTACCGAATCCTGGCCACTCACAAAATCATAATGTGAGTGCCGTTAATACGTTGAGATCAGGGAGAGTGCTAGATAACCGAGTGGGTAAACAAGTTGATGATGTTAGTGATACCAATGATACCCCGGCTTCTACTTCTTACCTTATTTCTTCTAGTCTCCCACCTTCATCTGAGCCTATTCTCCGTTTTCCCCAAGGCTCGAACACTTCGCGCATTTCCTCGAATCTACCTAAAACGATCCCCATTCCAATTCTGGGATCCATTCCATCCCCACAATCCTCTCCAATGTTGGATCCAACCCTTATTAATAAAGCACCTTATCCAAACAGGTTAAGGGGCAACAGACCAAGTCCATAAATGGAGAAGATTGTGGAAATTTTTAAGTAAGTTAACATAAACATTCCTCTCCTAGATGCTATTCAACAAGTTCCATCTTTTGCGAAAATGCTAAAGGACTTGTGCACTAGGAAGAGAAAAGTTCAAGTACCTAAAAAAGTTTTCCTTGCGAGTAATGCGAGCACTGCTTTTACACAACAACTACCCAAGAAAATAAAGGACCCCGGAAGTCCCACAATTTCTATTTCTATTGGGGGTAAAAATATCAATCGTGCTCTACTCGATTTAGGTGCTGATGTTAACTTACTTTCGTATTCTGTTTATGAGCAATTAGGGATCAGAGAGTTAAAACCGGCGCATTGCACTCTTCAGATGTCCGATCGATCTATCACCCAACCTAAGGGTGAGCTAAAGGATGTGTTAATCAAAGTCGGGGAATTTATATTTCCTATGGACTTTATCGTTATAGATACACAACCTATAGCGAACCCACGAAACAAAATTCCGGTGATTTTAGGCCGACCTTTTCTTGCGACTTCCAACTCTCACTCCGAAAGGTAAAACCTACGCTCTGATACCAACTTTGTCACGACCCAAAGTTCGGCCTGTGACCGGTACTTAACCACGTAACGTCCACAGGCGTAACGCGACTAAGTAAGCCGAAACCCAGAAATCAAAAACCATTAAAAGTAGTGAGTGTTTAAAACATTGGTTTAAAACATTTAGAAAACTCGAGTAAAAATCATTAAAGTTTGAGTTATTTTCTTAAAAATTTCGGCAGCACCTCCTTTGTAAAAACAAGCCTCTAAATCGGGTACAAGACATGATATAAGTAAAATGACATACAATAAGAATAAAGTATCCCCGAACGGGAGCAATCACGCCCAACGACGGAAACAACCACCACAATAATCATATACGACGCCGTAGCGAAGAATGAGCAAAATAAGTGAAAAACAACATAAAGGATAAAACTGGATAAATAAAGTCGGCTCACACGAGCTCGACAGCAGAGTACAAAATAATATACATCGTCATCACAACTGGTCTCTAAGTCAATACATGAATTAGTAGATGGAGAGTACTAGATACAATAGTGTCACGACCCGAAAAGTACGGAACATGACCGACACATAAATTACGAAACTTCTCGAGGCGTACGCAATCTAAGTAAGCCAAAACCCAGAAATCAAAACCAAAGAAACAGTAGAGTGAAGGAAAAACCAATTTAAAGCACGTAGTTTTCACAACATAGTCCAAAGTATGCATTTTTAAAATCTCAAGTATTTTATGAAAATTTCGGCAGAGTCTCCTTTGTAAATACTGGCCCCAAACGGGATACAACATGAATAGTATACGAAATCAATAAAAAGGCATCCCCAAGCGGGAGCAAGCTCTTCGTCAATCGACGGCCACAACCATGCAAGCAATATAATATACAACGCCAAGGGCGATGATCAAAACTCAAAAGAAACTCAAAACAACATGAAAAACATAATAATACAACGCATGACTCTAAGGTCGAAAGAATAACAAGTCTGGTATTCTATCTCTCTCAAATATACAATCTGGTTGATGGAGTTTCTAGATACAACTGAAATAATAATAAACAATGGTGGTCCTGATGCAAAGAACCCACCTGCCAAAGCAATCACCCGGAAAGAACAGTGTGCCAGCAAAGCCGCAAAGAACCTGTACGGCAAAACCTGCAAGGAACTGTGGCACAACGGGGGTGAGTTGCCAACTGGCGAGTAGAAAAAACATCTACGAGCAGAAATCGCATGCATAAAGCTATCCTAGGTCATATCCTCAAATAAAAATCTTGGTCCAGCTATGTATAATGTAATACTACATGCTCGTGTCAGTGCCTCAGATATCAACATATCAGATATATGATGTATGAATGCATTACGAATGTAAACAGAATATATCATGAGTGAGACAACTGTTTTCTTTAATCAATGAGATTTCTATATGTATGTCAATCGCGTATCACCAATGAATGCAACAGAGAAATCAGTGTCAAGCATCGACAGAAAACACAAGTCTCAGTATCACAGTATCAAATCTCAATATCTCAAATCTCAATCTAAAATCTCAAATATCAATATCTCAGGCATCCGTATCATCTGTGGGATCGGCCCGCGGGCTCCGGCAGAACGGATCAGCCCATATCATCAATCTCACGGCCACGAACGGTATCCTCCGGATATCCGCCGCACCAGGTAAAATCACCGGTAGGTAGTCTTCCCCTGCCGGGCTCATCGTCTACTACTAGAACTTCTTGCCCCGGGTACCATACCGGGTCCACCATGTACCCGCAAACGGTTCATCCAACTCCTCGAATCGGGTCTCGAAAACTATCTCAGAACCGAGAAAACATCATGGTGGACACTACACATCATATCAAGGAAAAACCGCATTTTTTCTCTTTTAAAATACATCATCAGTTATAAAACTTTCACATGCGGTTTCCAAATCCATAAAATCTCAAGACGGATCCGAAAACATCAAATCACCATGTCAATGAAAGTGAAAACAAACATAATGTCCATAATACTGTATAACCACTGAATATATGAATGCATCTGATATCATGCAATAGTTAAACTAGCATACGAAAGCTATAACATATTGCAATATCAGCTATCAAGCTATGCCAATGAAAGGGTATTTTCTAAAGTGTACGTGACATGGCAATTACCGATGAAGATGTGTGTGAGCCGGCAAGCAAGTGTATGTAGAGCATACGCATCATCGGTAATGGTGTTGGTGTCTTGACATCATGGTTCATAAACACTAAGTACACAATAGACATGCAATGAGACGATAACAACATGATAAATGGCAATGAGTAGTTGTTAGTGTATATGCCCTAGAGGCCATTACTGTATCATACTAGTTTGTAAATTACTTAATGGAAGCTTGGGATATTCACCTTGTATAGACAATCATGCTCAAAATAGTAGTATGCTACTTGGTTTGTTTCTACTTTAATGTGTACATGTGTTTCTTTTAGTATATCACCTATACACATTAGTGGAGCCCTTAGGATCTTTGCTTGATTACCAGCGTTGTGATGGCAGTCACACTCGTGGGGGCTGGGTAATCCACAAGCACATCCTTATGCAGGTCCCTAGTCGTAGGACTATCGAGACTAGCGTATGCGCTTCTCATCCCAGCAGGGGAGACGGTCTGTCCCACAGCCGTCAGTACGTCGTACTTGAGATAGTATGCGGGTGCTCGTAAGGTTACGAGTACACTGGACAGGACTTGTCGGGAACTGTTGGTTGGTACTATACATATTGTCAGTTATCAGTTCCTAGGTGACATGAGTACAGCTTAGTCCGCTGACTTGACACTGTCACTTCGCCTTGAGTGTGTTCCCACTATACTTAGATTACTACCCTACCACGGCTCAAAGGAGTCGTGCAAACAAGTAGTAGTTGGGTGCAGTCCTGAAGCACTTGGAGGCAGTGACGGTTAGACAGGATTCGTCTCTCCCGGTATTGGGGGTTGATATCGCACTGTGTCTAGGAGAGCCATTACACAAAGTCCCTGGCCAGGGCAAGCGAGATATACTGGTAGGTTTCCAGTGCTATCTCAGGGTCTTCTGGGCTACACTCCGACACGACTTGTACCGCTATTAGGGGACTGACGTTTACTGCCCCCTAGGCCCGCCATGCGATATTCTCAGACGAACAGACCGGACTGTACGCAGATTGTCACATTCAGGCTCAGTAGGAGTTCAGATGGGTTTCACCTCGTCCGTCTTCTTATCGGCATCTACCTGGGGGCCGTTACGCACAGCTAGTGCCGCTTGCGGTCTGTGGTTAAACCCACTGCCAGCGTAGTGTCGAGTCTTTAGAGTCCCACACAGAGAGCTATTCGCCTTTAGGCAAAAGAGTAGAGGTCGCATGGTTTTGCGACAGGGTTTGGTCACATCCGTGCACTTGTGCACGTTTAGTGTCCGGGCAGTTATCACTAGCGGGCTTTGGTTTAAGCCAGATCCTAGTGTACATTTTGGGATTGGTTTTATCTCGTTTGTATTCGTGTTCCTCGGAACGCGGATGCGGGTTTGTATGCACGGTTGACAGAGACAAAGACAGAGGATTCTCATTAGGGTTGTTGACTGTTGACTTTTGCTAAACCCTAATGAGAATAAGAAATATGATTAATGATAATATTATTTAAGTATTATTGTGCCATGGTTGGGTTGAAAGGTTGACTTTGTTGACTTGTTGATTTAGTTGACCGGTTGACTAGGTTGGACTTGTTGACCATCATCATGACAATGGCTATCATTTCTTGGCATTGACCTTGGCTTGCTTGTTTGTTCACAAATTGCATTTAATGCATGAAATGATATTGCCATTTGATATGATAACAACCATCACATAATACTCAATTATTATTATGAGTTATGATTATTTTGGATTATGAGAGCAAGGGTGAGAAAAGTCTTGTTCATTCTATCATTCTCATTCTCTCTCATCCTCAAGCTCTCCCTCTTCCTCTTGCTATCTCTCTAGTTCATGGTTCTATTGTCTCATGTGTTGAGAAGCAAGAACCATAGAGATAAAATCCAAAACACTTCTATACTCATCCTAGTATACAAGGTCTAGCAAACCAAGTGTTCTAGTTTCCTCAAGATTGAGGTTGGAGCCAAAGGTAGAAGCTTTCAGGTGGATCCATCTTCGGCACAAGGAGACGACGAGGAGAGAACCATCCGACCACCACAAGGAGTCGAAGAGAAGGAGTTCAAGTTAAGGTATAACCCCCTAACCGAGTAGGTAAAACTCCTAGTTAGGTTGTTAGATAATTGTTTAACAAAGATCCGTATTTTGAGTCCATGTTACCCCCAAAAGAAAAATCGTTTTTCATCATTTCCGCAACCCCAAAGAACCGGGGACGGGTAACGTGGACTTACAGTGGTATCAAAGCCTAGTTAAACACTATCTAACATGTTAGCAAAGTAACTAGAAGTTCGATCGGAGAAAAAGTCACGAAACATGCCCGGAATTCAAACTTTCTGTCGATTTTTAAACTGCTGTAAAAATTATTTGACATATACCAAAAATCGACTCAAGGTTTTTAGTGTACACTGCAGAAAAACGATCCACAGAACCGACCAACTCACCATGGAAACGCGGCAAGAACAGCTTCTTGTCGCGGATCCGCGGCCGAGTTGACTCGACCGTGGATCGGCTTTGCTGCAGTGTATTTACTGGGGTATTTTGGGATTTTTGGAATATGATTTTTCTGCCCAGATTTTCCAGAAAGCAAAATTTGTTTTTAGGGTTTAAAAATCCGTATTTTGATCGAACTTCTAAAGACTTAAGCTAACGGGTTATATCTGTGATGTGATATATGTATTGAACGTCTGCTAATCGCTATACGTCGATTAGTGGGGGTTATACATATCTGTGATCTGTAATGTTGATGGTATGTGTATATGAATTCATTGGATTGTCGCGGATGAATAGCCGGGGAGGGTGTGAGATGGGAGTTTTCTTTTTCTTTCAATTCATGTAATTTTTAATTGATGTAATATTATTTATATGGCCGCACAACCGGGATGGGGTTGTAGCCGTCATTGTATAATTTCTTTTACTATTTTTGCTCCTAGGATAGACCCAAGGTGGGGTGCACAAATACCGGGTATCTCGAAGTGCCGAGTAGCCTACTCACGGTGTTGAGGGAGGTTGCTTCGCTTCGGGTACTTGGCTGGTAGTTTGCCACACCCGTAGGGTCTAGGGTGGGGTCTTGGCTATTCATCGCGACCGCGTAATTCGCTCTTCGTTACAGGCTCGTACGGAATGCGGATTCCTAGTATTTCCAATGCGTTCATCTGTGATCTGGAATGGCTATCATTGCATGTGACGGATGTGTATATCTATATATGATATCTATTTAGGCGTTGCTTATGTTTTGCATCCGCGGTAGTCCAGCCCCCGCTCTGTCGTTAGTTAAGTAACCTAACGGGTAATGACGGGCCTCATGGCGAATGCGGATGGCATAAGCGTACGTCATATTTTCGTTGTTTTCTGCAATGGTAGGATTAAATGATGGGACGCATTAAATTAATGCAAGAAAATAAACCAAAGTAGAGTCGTTGGAACACTTTCAAAACCACTCAGTTTCTTTTCAAAAACAACTTTTAAACGTGGAGCTTAAGCCACTCCTTTTAAAAGCTATCTCGTTCCATCGATTATATCAAGTTCACTACGTTCACGGTTTCGCCAAAACCATTCGCAGCCCTCCATCATTTAAGTTAAATATTCGGTAGTATTCAAGCTATGTATTTTGACCTCACTCCAAGGCATAGTGATTGGTAGCTGCTGGATATTTATCTGTTGCATAGATAGAATGCGTTGGTTTGAGACAGTCGTACTGCCATTTTGGCCTACGTCAAGGGTAGGTACTGGTGGGTTCAAATTAACCTGGATAATGATGGGTAGAACTTGACATGTGTCTTATGACATTTTGACCTCACGCCAAGGTCAAAGAGCATGGGGCAAAAATCCACATCATGAGTTTCTAAAGAAACTGAAACTTGCTAGCGCTGCATACCATTTGGAGTGTGATGATTCTGGTAGGATTCCTTCAGTTTTGTCACACGATGATATTTGGATCCCGATCCTACTGTGAGTATATGCTACTCCTCCGGAACTTTCTCTCTTAACGATCAATGCTATAAACCAAGTAGGTGTCTAGAAAGGTGTTAGCGGGGCTACGCCCACAGGGAAAAGAAGTTATTTAATTAAGGAACTTCGCGAAAGCGTTGGAAAACCTCCCTCGAAGTACCAACACTGGCCTGGCTGAACGGTTAAGCAAGTATTGTACGGTGAGATTGATCCCGACTAATTCTTCCTTTTTGGTTTGAGGAGGGATTCGAGAGACAGTGGGAGCCATAATGTTTAGACAAATTAAAAACCACTCTAAACTTGCAAGAGCATCATGCTAAAGTGTTTCTTCTCTCTCTCCTAATTGCAGCGACCAAACAACATGACTGGACTTAAGTTGCTACTAGATAAAAACAACTGACATGGCCAAACTACAAAGATTGGCTCAGGAATGTCAAAATGGCAATCACTTATGACAAGTTAGGGTATCTCCTTACCACCAAAGCTCCCCCAGTCCCAGGTCCTAAAACCAGCGTCGCGGATAAGGAAATCCGTAAGACCTGGGAAATCGACTGCGTGAAGGCCAAGTGCCTCGTGCTTGCCTCTATGGACAATGAACATCAGAGGAGGCACGAGAATATGGACCTTGAATCCATATTTCTCCATACAAAAGAACTGTATGGAGAGCAATCCCGTATCGCCAGATACGAAGTCTCGAAAAAGCTGTTTTCGGTGAGATTGGCCGTCGGATCATCGGTAGCGGAACATGTGCTTAAGATGATTGGCTCATTGAGGAGCTCGCGGACCTTGGGGCCACGTTAGAGAACGAGCTCTACACGGACTTGATTCTCCAGTCCCTTCCTTCCACTTACGCCCAGTTTATCCTGAACTTCAACTTGCAAGAAAAAGAAGTTGAACTTTCAGAAATCCTCAACATGCTGAGGAGTGCGGAGGGCACCCTACAGAAAGGTAGGGAAACATCCACTTTGTTTGTAGGAGGATCTTCCTCTTCTAGGTCCAAGGCGAAAGCCAAGGGAAAGAAGAAGAAAGCCCTCGCCAAGCCAAGGGGCGATGTTAGTAAAGTGGATACGAAGGGAAAGACAAAGGCAACAAAGGTAGCGGGAAAGCTTGTGGGAAAGGAAGAATGCTTTTACTGTCACAAGAGTGGACACTGGAAAAAGGATTGCAGGGCTTGGAAGGCCAGAAACCAGGATCTGAAGCAAGTTGCGGCTTCAGCTTCAGGTGTGTATGTTATTGAAAACTGTCTATCAATAAACTCTACATCCTGGGTATTGGATACCAGATCAGGATCTCATATTTGTAATTCTTTACAGGCACTGAGAAGGCATAGGGTTTTGAAGGCAGGTGATATGACCCTCAGAGTTGCAAACGGAGCTGGCATCGATGCTGAGTCCGTGGGGGACTATCACCTGGGATTGTCAGATGGACACATTTTGGTTTTGCGTGATTGTTATTTTGTACCCAATGCAACCTGTAATATCATATCTGTATCTTTATTATCTAAAGAAGGTTATGAATTTGCATTTGTAAGTAATGTTGTGAACATTCACCTTAATCAAGTTTTGATTGGGTCGGGTACATTAAGCAATGGTATATACGTATTAAACCAACCACAGATTTTCAATGTCCAGAATACACACAAAAGAAAGTCTCCGGAAACAAATCAGGCTTTCTTATGGCATTGTAGACTGGGTCACATCAATGAGAGAAGGTTGAAGAAGTTACATACAGAAGGATATTTGGATCCGTTCGAATATCAATCATATGCAACTTGTCAATCCTGTCTCAAAGGAAAGATGTCAAAGACTCCGTTCACTGGACACGGAGTAAGAGCGAGCGAGCTCTTGGGACTCGTATACAGCGACGTGTGCGGTCCAATGTCTACGCATGCGCGAAGCGGTTATTCTTACTTCATTACTTTTACGGATGACTTTTCAAGGTACGGATATGTCTTCTTAATGAAACATACATCCGAAGCCTTTGGAAAATTCCAGGAATATAAGAATGAAGTAGAAAAACAAATAGGCAAAAGTATCAAGACACTGAGATCTGATCGAGGTGGTGAATAGTTAAGTGCCGAGTTCCTGGATTACTTAAAAGAGAATGGAATTCTCTCTCAGCTTACTCCTCCGTACACTCCGCAACATAACAGTGTATCGGAGAGACGGAACCGAACCCTATTAGATATGGTACGGTCCATGATGAGTAACGTTGAGTTGCCGCGATCATTCTGGGGATATGCGCTAGAATCAGCTGCATACCTTTTGAACCGAGTTCAAACTAAGACTGTGCCTACCACACCATATGAGATATGGAGTGGGATGAAACCCTATTTTCAATATCTGAAGATCTGGGGATGTCCAGCTTTTGTCAAAAAGCAGCATGCGGACAAACTCGAGGCACGCTCAGTACTGTGCAAGTTTGTGGGATACCCAAAGAACTCCAGTGGGTATCTCTTCTATTACGCAGAGGAACAAAAGGTCTTTGTTTCTCGTAATGCCCACTTTCTGGAACACCAGTTCTTAGAAAAGGAAATAAGTGGGAGCGCAATAGAACTGGAAGAAATTCCAGAACCACAGACTATTACTGAAAGCATAGTAGAACCAGAGGGTTCAAAAGAACAGGACATTCCTACGCCGCTCCGCAGGAGTAGTAGGCAGTCTCATCCGCCCGAGAGATACTACGGTTTTCTCATAGACGGGGATAGAGAGGATTGCATCATTGATTATGATGAGCCGACTAGCTTCCAGCAGGCCATTCAGAGCGTTGACTCGGTAAAATGGCTGGATGCAATGCGGACCGAAATGGAGTCCATGTACACCAACAAAGTATGGACGTTGGACGTTGCTCCAGATGGGGTAAAACCCGTAGGATGCAAGTGGATCTTCAAAAGGATGATTGGTGTAGATGGACAGGTTGAAACCTATAAGGCTAGACTTGTTGCAAAGGGTTTTCGTCAAAGACCTGGTTTGGACTATGACGAAACCTTTTCTCCAGTGGCTATGCTGAAATCCATTCGGATCCTTCTTGCCATTGTTGCCTTCCACGATTATGAGATTTGGCAGATGGACGTAAAGACCACTTTTCTAAATGGAAATTTAGAGGAGTGTGTCTATTGGACCAGCCAGAGGGTTTCATTCAGAGTGGGAGCAGCGGAAAGGTATGCAAGTTGCTTAAGTCCATCTATGGACTAAAGCAGGCATCGCGGAGTTGGAACATCTGTTTTGATGAGACGGTCAAAGAATTTGGCTTTATCAAAAATCCAGATGAACCATGCATCTATACTAGATTTGTAGCAAGAACTGTCGTATTCCTCGTTTTATACGTGGATGACATTCTCTTAATAGGAAATGACACTCCTATGCTACAATTTGTCAAAGGGTTCTTGTCATACAGGTTCTCCATGAAAGACCTGGGCGACGCCTCTTATATTCTGGGGATCCGGATCTATCGTGACAGATCCAAGAGGATATTAGGACTTTCACAGTCCAGGTACATCGACACCATATGGAGAAGATTCAGTATGGAAGATTCCAAGCGCGGTAATCTACCGGCTTGTCACGGGATCACCCTCTCTAAGGAGATGTCTCCCAAGACTGATTTGGAAAGGGATCGCATGTCTATTATACCCTACGCTTCTGCGGTAGGCTCTATAATGTATGTGATGTTGTGTACCAAACGAGATGTAGCTTATGCACTGAGTGTGGTAAGCCGGTATCAGTCAAACCCTGGGGAGAAGCACTGGATAGCGGTAAAGAACATTCTCAAGTACCTGAGAAGGACTAAGGAGATGTTCTTGGTGTATGGCCGGAAAGACCTCCAGATCGAGGCCTTCGCTGACTCCAGCTTCCAGAGTGACAAGGATGATTCCAAGTCCATGTCGGGTTATGTCTTTACCCTCAATGGAGGGGCGGTGTGTTGGAAGAGTTCCAAACAGGAAACCGTTGCTGACTCGACGATGGAAGCGGAATATTTCGCTGCTGCAGATGCCGCAAAAGAAGCCGTCTGGATAAGGAAGTTCTTGACAGAACTTCAGGTGGTTCCGTCCATTGTTGATCCAATACCTCTGTATTGCGACAACAACGGGGCTATAGCTTTAGCGAAGGAACCCAGGTCCCATTAGAAGTACAGACACATCTTGAGGCGGTATCACCTGATCAGGGAGATCGTGGGTCGCCAGGAGATCGAGGTTCGGAGAGTTACTATGGAAGATAACACTGCTGATCAATTCACGAAGGCCTTACCCCAGACTCAGTTCGATCGGCTGATCGAGATGATAGGTCTTCGATACGCCAGGACATGGCCTTAGTGCAAGTGGGAGATTGTTAGTGTATATGCCCTAGAGACCATTACTGTATCATACTAGTTTGTATATTACTTAATGGAAGCTTGGGATATTCACCTTGTATAAACAATCTTGCTCAAAATAGTAGTATGCTACTTAGTTTGTTTCTAATTTAATGTGTACATGTGTTTCTTTTAGTATATCGCCTATACACATTAGTGGAGCCCTTAGGATCTTTGCTTGATTACCAGCGTTGTGATGGCAGTCACACTCGTGGGGGCTGGGTAATCCACAAGCACATCCTTATGCAGGTCCCTAGTCGTAGGACTATCGAGACAGGGCATCGATACTCCGGAGTAGACTAGCGTATGCGCTTCTCATCCCAACAGGGGAGACGGTCTTTCCCACAGCCGTCAGTACGTCGTACTTGAGATAGTATGCGGGTGCTGGTTAGGTTACGAGTACACTGGACAGGACTCGTCGGGAACTGTTGGTTGGTACTATACCTATCGTCAGTTATCAGTTCCCAGGTGACATGAGTACAGCTTAGTCCGCTGACTTGACACTGTCACTTCGCCTCGAGTGTGTTCCCACTGTACTTAGATTACTACCCTACCACGGCTCAAAGGAGTCGTGCAAACAGGTAGTAGTTGGGTGCAGTCCCGAAGCACTTGGAGGCAGTGACGGTTAGACAGGATTCGTCTCTCCCGGTATTGGGGGTTGATATCGTGCTGTGTCTAGGAGAGCCATTACAGAAAGTCCCTGGCCAGGGCAAGCGAGATATACTGGTAGGTTTCCAGTGTTATCTCAGGGTGTTCTGGGCTACGCTCCGACACGACTTGTACCGCTATTAGGGAACTGACGTTTACCGCCCCCCTAGGCCCGCCATGCGATATTCTCAGACGAACAGACCGGACTGTACGCAGATTGTCACATTCAGGCTCAGTAGGAGTTCAGATGGGTTTCACCTCGTCCGTCTTCTTATCGGCATCTACCTGGGGGCCGTTACGCACAGCTAGCCCCGCTTGCGGTCTATGGTTAAACCCACTGCCAGCGTAGTGTCGAGTCTTTAGAGTCCCACACAGAGAGCTATTCGCCTTTAGGCAAAAGAGTAGAGGTCGCATGGTTTTGCGACAGGGTTCGGTCACATCCGTGCACTTGTGCACGTTTAGTGTCCGGGCAATTATCACTAGCGGGCTATGGTTTAAACCAGATCCTAGTGTACATTTTGGGATTGGTTTTATCTCGTTTGTATTCGTGTTCCTCGGAACGCGGATGCGGATGTGTATGCACGGTTCACAGAGACAGAGACAGAGGATTCTCATTAGGGTTGTTGACTGTTGACTTTTGCTAAACCCTAATGAGAATAAGAAATATGATTAATGATAATATTAATTAAGTATTATTGTGCCATGGATGGGTTGAAAGGTTGACTTTGTTGACTTAGATGACCAATTGACTAGGTTGGACTTGTTGACCATCATCATGACAATGGCTATCATTTCTTGGCATTGACCTTGGCTTGCTTGTTTGTTCACAAATTGCATTTAATGCATGAAATGATATTGCCATTTGATATGATAACAACCATCACATAATACTCAATTATTATTATGAGTTATGATTATTTTGGATTATGAGAGCAAGAGTGAGAAAAGTCTTGCTCATTTTTTCATTCTCATTCTCTCTCATCCTCAAGCTCTCCCTCTCCCTCTTTCTCTCTCTCTCTAGTTCATGGTTCTATTGTCTCATGTGTTGAGAAGCAAGAACCATAGAGATAAAACCCAAAACACTTCTCTACTCATCCTAGTATACAAGGTCTAGCAAACCAAGTGTTCTAGTTTCCTCAAGATTGAGGTTGGAGCCAAAGGTAGAAGCTTTCAGGTGGATCCATCTTCGACACAAGGAGACAACGAGGAGAGAACCATCCGACCACCATAAGGAGTCGAAGAGAAGGAGTTCAAGTTAAGGTATAACCCCCTAACCGAGTAGGTAAAACTCCTAGTTAGGTTGTTAGATAGTTGTTTAACAAAGATCCGTATTTTGAGTCCATGTTACCCCCAAAAGAAAAATCGTTTTTCATCATTTCCGCAACCCCAAAGAACCGGGGACGGGTAACGTGGACTTACAGTAGTAATTGCAACAATAATATGCGGAACATGAATGATAACGTAACGATAAGGAATTTACACCGCTACCCCAGCGTTATACTGTTTTGCCGTTTGAAAAAGTACGAATCGTGATGTTTTGAAAATAAGGGCTACGGTGTTTTTAAGAAAATGTACGTCTTTTGAAATATCCGTAGTATCCCTTGACATGTCTTTAAAATCCTCACGATTCGTTAGTTTTGAAAATAGGTATGACTCGGGTCCAGTCTGACATCTACTAGGTAAACTACAGGTCTAACTAACAACCAATCGAAAGGGGTACGGAAACCACCTACACCAGAGTCGATATATATATCTGTCTATATAATAGTCGGTGATCCCTCCCCAATAGTATCCCATATGATACACCATCTGATATGACATCCTCAAATCAGGAGTGCGGATCTATCATCAATATATAGCTCGTACGGTAAATCCATCGTACGGCATCCCAAACTGGGTACGGGTCAATATCACATTTATTTTATTATTCATCTGGTATCCACATCATCACATATCGTGGGTAGGGAGTACCGATCTAAGTCTAGTACACTACTGATATCATCAACATATATATAAATGCGTGTGTTTGAAACACATCGCCTACCGATCCGCTATCATCACATTTCGCATCTCATAATACGATCCAAATCATATCACCGATCTCGTGGCATCAAGCCCAAACTCATCGACTCATCTCCAAATATCATACAATATCCTCAGCAATCATGCATGTGTATATGAATGTATATATGCATAGTTCCATACCCATGCGTATATACATATATACACATTCCCATATACGCACAAGAAAATGATATATGCAAGTGTATATGTGTGCGTGTATGCAAATCCTTACTCTAGGGTTTCGTGACTAAGGAATCCGCTAAAGTCATTTCTGCAATTCTCGCTAATCCTAAACCCATAAGCGCCTAAGGCTTCTCTTACTAGATGTTCATATCTTACAATAACATATAAAAGTATATCGTTACCACATCACCTCATTCCTCATAACTTTTCGGGGGTGCTATACGCCATCCACCCGACTTCTCCCCGTAGATATAAATCTACTCACCTGGTCTTCGCTCGCCGGTGCCGACGTCGCCACGCGCTTGCTTGTCGTCTCGAAGTCCATATGGGTACCTACATGTCACAACGTATCGTATCGCATAAAAACCCAATTCGAAATCGAAACGGCATACGAAAACCAATTCGACACGCGTATCACGTATAGGTCAAAACCTATCGCCTACGCATGCAAGAATAGCCAAACCAACCCTCGATGTCGATGTACAAACATCAACCCATCGAGAAAAACCCAAACGCACCCATTTTCACATTCACAAACACTAATTATAATATGAAATAGGTTAAAATTCACAAAAACTCCAAACTCACTTTAAAAGCTATTTTTCCGAAAACCTAGCAAGCAAAATTTACCGTTTTAGTACAACACTTGATGTTTTAACAATTCTAGTGGACATAATGCTCATTAAACATCTTAAATAAGCCATACAAATCATTTCCACAATTTAATCTCATCAATTTGTATTAATACAAAATTTCTAGTTTGCAAAGATAACCGATTTTAACACTTTTTAAAGAAAAATTCACAATTTAACAATTAAACTAGGTTTCGCATAATCCTAAAGTGTTAAACTACACATTATATTGCTAATGAGGTGATAAAAACCCTAACCATAATTTTAATCCCACATTCTAATTAAATTTCAAAAACCTATTAAGCATGAAAAAAGATAATTGCGCAAACATCGCGGATTTGCGACAAAATGGTCACAACATCGCACAATCACCATATCCACACTACTAGCTAGCTACCACACTCAAATAACCCACATGCAATGCTTCAATTTCAATTTCAACATCAACCCTTCTCTTGATTTTTATAAACTAGCAACAACAAACAATTTCACACTTTAAATAACTAATTTAGCATATACAAGCTACAATTTAACCATTAGATAGAAATTACACCTCACAAGTCTAAAACCTAGGTTGCTCTAGCCACCAAAGACACCCCCTTTCTCCTTGATTCTAACTAATTTTGGTGTGAGAAGAGGTAGAATAGAGATTTGTGTTGAATTTGTGAAGGATTTGTGGATTTTTTAAATGGATTTGAGATGAATTTTGAAGCAAGATGAGATGGAGAATTTGGGGGGAAAATATGGGGCTGCTGCAGGAAGTTTCGGCCATGGGAGAGGGATGGGGGCAAGTGAGGGGATGGTGTGAAAAATCTAAGTCAAAGCCCCCCTTAAATTACTATAATACCCCACCCATTTTAACTTATAGTAAAATCTTTTTATAAAACAATTCATTTCACAAGAGTTAAAGAAAAAGAAAGAGGGGCAGTGGGCTGTTGTTATTGATGGTGGGGCCGGCCATGGTGGAGGGGTGAGGAAATGTGAGAGGTTGATGTAAGTGCACGGCGGCGCCCCGGCCGTCAATCCGACGTCGGAATGCGGAAACGAAACTTTTTACGAACTTGTAAACCGGCACCACCGCGCACAAAATTCCCGGATCGGGCCATTAATCTAGTCCTAGCTAACAAGAGAAAGGATAGAGAGATATACCGAGCGATCCGTGTCCTTTGGTCTTCTCGTCGTCGTCGTCCCGATCTCCCCGCGGAATCTCCGGTCTCCACCAAGTCGCCGGAAGGGCACCACGTCGCCGGCTTCTTTTACGGGCTCCCACCTCTGAACCGAGGAAACTCGGGCACGAAGTTGGCGAGTCGACGTGCCCAAGGAATGCTGTAGAATAGTGTGGTGCTCTTTGTCTCTATTGGGGTAGAGTAAGTTGCCATATGGTGGAGGTATGAGATATGAACTTTTGGAGGAGGAGCTCAAATGATTTTGCCAAGCCAAATGAGTGTAAAATCCCCACCCAAAAATTGGGACAGCCCCCTTGTTATGGCCGGCCCCTCTCTTGGGAAAAAGAATGAGAATGGGAGTGAGAGAAAAGTCAAGGAGGGGGGAGGAAGCTATCATCCATCCAAGAGAGAGAAAAGAGATAATGAGAATAAATCATCACCAATCAAAAACAACACTCCACCAACCTCATCATAACCTATCACCATCACAAGAGTCAAGCAATGATGAGAAGAAGAAGTCAAATGGTGGTAGAATTATCATGATACAATAATATGCAAAGACCACCTTCCAAAATGCTTATTTGCACAAATGCAAATAAGCCCTCCTCCACCAATCTTCAGCCAATGAAAGATACAAAGAAATAAGGCTGAAACGAAAAACAAACTGGCAACTCCAAAAAACTGATCCCGTAATAAATTACAGGAAAACCCCGCTACTGTATATGCATACCCGCATTTGTATTCCGACCGAATACAAATGCAATGAGACAAAATCTACACTGTACAATACTAGGATCCGACTTAAACCAAAGCCTGCTAGTATATACCGTCCGATCCTGATCCGTGCAATGCCGCACGTATCTGATCGAACCCTGCCATATCTCCATACGGCCTCTACAGCGTTTCTCCCGAAACTTGAGAAACTGGTCTGTGGGGGACTCTAAAGACTCGTCAATACTTTGGTTATGGATTTAACCACTAGCACGTCAGAGGTATTAGCCTATACGTAACGGGCTACCAGGTATTGACCAAAAGGGACGTCGATGAGCGAACTCATCCTGACACCCTACTGAGCCTGTCAGTGACAATATCCGTACAGTCCGGTCCGTTCGTCTATGAGCATCGCATGGCGGGCCTAGGGGTTTAGTAAAAGTCAGACCCCCAAAAGCGGTACAAGTCGTGTCGGAGTGTAGCCCAGAACACCCTGAGATACTACTGGAATACCTACCAGTAAATCTCCTGCCTCGGCCGAGGGCTTTGTGTAATGGCTCTCCTAGACACAGCGCGACCTCACCCCCAATACCGGGAGAGACGAACCCCTGCAGATCCGCTCACTGCCTCTATGTGGCTCGGGACTGTACCCAACTAAAACCTGTTTGCATGTCTCCTTTGAGCGTGGTAGGGTAGTAATCAAAGTACAGTGGGAACTCACACGAGACAAATGACGATCTCAGGTCGATGAACTAACCTGTACACATGTCACCATGGAACTGCTATCTGACGTCAGGTATAAGACCAACTAGCATGTTCCCGGCGAGTCCTGTACGGTGTACTCATAACCCAATGAGCACCTGTATACATCTTAGGTGAACCAACTGACACCAGTGGCTTGTGAGACCGGCCACCGCCCCTCGTCGGGGTCTCGACTGTATACACTAGTCTACTCTGGAGTATCGATGCCCTGTCTCGAAACTCCCACGACTAGGGACCTTTTAAGGATGTGCTTATAGACTACCAGCTCCCACGTATATGATCGCCCTCATACTGCTGGCAGTCAAGCAAGAATCCTAGGGGCTCTATCAACGTGCAATAGTGACCTGTAAGGTCACCTAAAGCAGTACATGTTGATAAAGGCAAACCAGATAGCATACTATCATCTTGAGTAAGACTGTTCTACCGGGATAGGTCCTCCCTCAATCATTGCAATCACGTGCCTATGATCCAATAATTGACTCTGAGGGCACTATCTCCAACAGTTGCAAAGAAATTTCATGCAAAAAGACCTCCTCAAGTTACCAAATTGCATGTTTTAGTTAAATTATTTAAATTTTAGTTTTCCCTTAATTATAACCAATTAGAACTTGAAATAAATTGCTAAAAATTTATATTACTAACTAGATTTTAGTTGTCATGGTTCTATATTTTGTAATTAGCCTATTCAAATTTGTATTTATCGCTAATTTAATGTATTTTTAACAGCTTAAAATAATATTAAAATAATTAATTTCGGAAATTTTTTCAGAAAATTAGAAATTTTACCAGTGGCTCAATAAACACCAAATACTAGAAATTACATTGCTAAAATATGTATATTTAATTTTATATTAAAAGATATTTATATTTTGACTTTTTACGGAAAACCCCCTTATTTTACCGATTCTCCAAAATTTCACCGAAACGATTTTCAAAACGTTACAATCTTCTCCCCTTAAAGAAATTCGGTCCCCGAATTTAAATTAAAAACTCCCCCAAATACTAAAATGTTTCAGCAAAACAATCAAGTCGTCGGGGCTCCGAAACCATAAATACATAAAACATATATCGTAGCGCAATGCATGCGCATGAAAAAGAGTGTATAACTCAAAATCAAAACTCCGTCAAGCTTCCCGCAATCATCGGAGTCAAGGGGAAGACAACAATGTCCAAATCCAATACGAAAACCAATATGATATACATAAAAACTATACATATAAATATCTGAAGGAAATGCTTGCCAAACCCTTTTAAGTCGTTGTGCAATGCGCATAACACTGCACAGTGGCGGACGTCTATCGTAAGAAAATAACTATATATATACATATATATATCCTTTGTTTTATATGCACGTCCCTCCGTTTTGAAAACACTTTTAGAAGGGTTTCCCTCTTAAACAGTTTCGTGTCATCACTGACACGTAGGTAAATACTTAGACTATAGCTTCTCTTTGGAAATCCCTTCGATAACTATCAATGCATGCAAAAATATACTCAGGTACTGTCCTCTGACTAGTCCTGCACAGTACTAAACCAGATAGAAAGTATCATAAAATATATTGCTCCAAAAGAAATCAATCCCAAATATATATATGAATGCCACGTGCGTCTGGTGCGCACGGAAATCGAAATCCACGAATGTGCCATACATGTGCACAAAAATAACATCTAAGTGCAACGGGTGTGCACGAAACACCTGTCATAGGAAACGTGGTGCCTGACAACAAAACCAGGTGCACCTGATATGCACGAAAAATCTCGATTTAGTGCATCTGGTGTGCACCTAAATCGCATCAAGTGCCTTAAGTATGCGCAAAATCCAAATCAAGTGCACAATGTGCATGAAAACGAATATCGAATATCACAATCGAAATCGACGGTATACAACACACTTCAATCAAAATCCCAATCAGGTATATCATGGTATAAAATCTCACCATCCTGTGCATCGGCGTGCACAAAAGCAAATCGAATACTAGAAGTGAATGAAAACTATGCCGAAAGCATAAGTCAAATCATATACATGCCCTAGGCATGAAATCACATATCATGAAACTCGATCATCAAAACTCAATCATGAAATAAATCACCAAAAAATACTGAAATCCAGAGTGACGGATACGTGATAGTCAATCAAAAAATCATAACTCATAAATACTGTCGTCGATGTGTCCGTCCTTCAAAGTCGAGAAGGTGTCGGTGCATCCAATGCTAGCAGAGCAAGATATCTACTTGCCTTCTGATCATGGCATGTCGCCTGGTGCCCTTAGGCTCTCGTCTCTCACTGCAGATTGCTAAGTACATAGCTCCTCGGCTCAACGGTCCAATATAGAAATGATAACGGAAGCAGTCCGCTCTGACACATCCTCTAAAGGTCTCTGGTCAACTATCATGGTTACTCATAACATGTCTCGTCGACGATGCCGAACTCTGGCCTACTGGATGTGCGTCATTTGACCACTCCTGGGTCCAGGTCATCTCATTCAGTATTTCCAGAAAGGTCCTGTCGAAGTCTCTCCCAAGTCTCGTTTCTGCCGAACTGCCCGGAAGTTATCATCCTTTTACTATATCTATTTCTTGTTCCGCAACGGCTGCATACTCATCACGACTTCTCCTGGAATATATATCCATAGTCAACGCTTCTGCTTGCGTATCACATCTCTGATGTCGGCGGAGTGGAACGTCATCTCGTCAAGATCTCGTACGAACCTCTTACTCCACTTTTCTCAAATGTCGACTGCTTCATGGCTGCATGGACTGCGCTCCAACGGCTACACTCATATCTGGAGCCTCACAAGCAATGCATCCCATCACCTGATATACAAATGAAGTCGAACCATCTGATCGATTTGTCAAAAGCTCATAATCCCCCAAGAGCTCAACACCTTGGGTACAGTTTAATAGTATCGAATATATGCCACAACACTTATGGACCAACCGTAGAAGGGCAGACCCAAGCCTCACTAATTGCACCGCTAAACTGCCGCAAACCCTAAGGTTCACCGGCGTTCCATGGTCATTAAATCCAGTTAGGGTTTCATTCTTCTAGAGGGTCCTTAGAATTGCTTGCATTGTTTTCCGAATACTTTAAACTTGGAAAATGGGTTCCTGACATTCGATCATCTTTATCGACTCTCAACGTATCAGTGTGACGTCTCCTCTAGCTGGAATCAATCCATCTGATGACCTCGCATCGGGGTAGGCAATAAATCATATGTCCTAGTCTTTCATCTCTGGTGACTAGCAATCTCCTATCATATCTCGAAGTATAACTCGTGCGGCGTTAGCTTCAAATATCTGGGGCGATATCTTTTCATTCGCCAAAATCACTGGCTCATTCGTCCGCATGCTGAAAGGTGCCTCAATCATCAAAATAATCTGTGCTCTGACGGTCATCTCAATCTGGCTGGCCTCTTGAAGTGGCCCAAATCCTATGGTGCTGATCTGCACGTCCGAGAATCTCGTAAAAGCGATCCATCAACCGCTCGTGGCGCGAAAAACACACTAAAACAATGCCTCTATACAATCATATGCCCCTGGAATCACGCTCTGGTCAGTCCTCGTCCATGATGAGCTCATGCTGACCGCAACTCTAGCCGTAGCTCTCCACGCCCGTACCACCGTGATAACAAAACCATAAACTGGTACTGATGAGCTAGATCATGGGAAGGAATACAATACTGTGCAAGGAAATGTACATCCTAAGGCTTCTTAAGCGGAGTAGCGTATCGTAAGTATGCCGCGGAACATACGTACGGTACGTCACACTACTCAAGCTACTTACTCCATCAACGAAGGGTCATCCTACACTCCGAAGGTAAAACCTAACGCTTTGATACCAACTTTGTCACGACCCGAAAAGTACAGAACATGACCGGCACTTAAATTACGAAACGACTCGAGGCGTACGTAATCTAAGTAAGCCAAAACCCAGAAATCAAAACCAAAAAAATAGTAGAGTGAAGGAAAAACCAATTTAAAGCACGTAGTTTTAACAACATAGTCCGAAGTATGCATTTTTAAAATCTTAAGTATTTTATGAAAATTTCGGCAGAGTCTCCTTTCTAAATACTGGCCTCAAACGGGATACAACATGAATAGTATACGAAATCAATAAAAAGGCATCCCCAAGAGGGAGCTAGCTCTTCGTCAATCGACGGCTACAACCACGCAAGCAATATAATATACAACGCCAAGGGCGAGGATCAAAACTCGAAAGAAACTCAAAACAACATGAAAAACATAATAATACAACGCATGACTCTAAGGTCGAAAGAATAACAAGTCTGGTATTCTATCTCTCTCAAATATACAATCTGGTTGATGGAGTTTCTAGATACAACTGAAATAATAATAAACAATGGTGGTCCTGATGCAAAGAACCCACCTGCCAAAGCAATCACCCGGAAAGAACAGTGTGCCAGCAAAGACGCAAAGAACCTGTACGGCAAAACCTGCAAGGAACTGTGACATAACGGGGGTGAGTTGCCAACTCATGAGTAGAAAACATCTACGAGTAGAAATCGCATGCATAACGCTATCCTAGGTCATATCCTCAAATAAAAATCCTGGCCCAGCTACGTATAGTGTAATACTACAAGCTCGTATCAGTTCCTCAGATAGCAACATATCAGATATATGATGTATGAATGCTTTACGAATGGAAACAGAATATAGCATAAGTGACACAACTTTTTTCTTTAATCAATGAGATTTCTATATGTATGTCAATCGCGTATCATCAATGAATGCAACAGAGAAATCAGTGTCAAGCATCGACACAAAACATAAGTCTCAGTATCACAGTATCGAATCTCAATATCTCAAATCTCAATTTCAAATCTCAAATATCAATATCTCAGGCATCCGTATCATCTGCGGGATCGGCCCGCGGGCTCCGGCAGAACGGATCAGCCCATATCATCAATCTCACGGCCACGAACGGTATCCTCCAGATATCCGCCGCGCCAGGTAAAATCACCGGTAGGTAGTCTTCCCCTGCCGGGCTCATCGTCTATTACTCGAACTTCTTGTCCCGGGGTAGCATACCAGGTCCACCATGTACCCGCAGATGGTTCATCCAACTCCTCGAATCGGGTCTCGAAAACTATCTCAGAACCGAGAAAACATCATGGTGGACACCACTCATCATATCAAGGAAAAACCGCATTTTTTCTCTTTAAAATACATCATCAGTTATAAAACTTTCACATGCAGTTTCCAAATCCAGAAAATCTCAAGACGGATCCGAAAACATCAAATCACCATGTCAATGTAAGTGAAAACTGACATAATGTCCATAATACTGCATAACCAATGAATATATGAATGCATCTGATATCATGCAATAGTTAAACTAGCATAGAAAGTTATAACATATTGCAATATCAGCTATCAAGCTATGCCAATGAAATGGTATTTTCTAAAGTGTACGTGACATGGAAATTACCGATGAAGATGTGTGTGAGCCGACAAGCAAGTGTATTTGGAGCATACCCATCATCGGTAATGGTGCTGGTGTCCTGACAGCTTGGTTCATAAACACTAAGTACACAATAAACATGCAATGAGACGATAACAACATGATAAATGGCAATGAGTATTAATTGCAACAATAATATGCGGAACATGAATGATAACGTAACGATAAGGAATCTACACCGCTACCCATGTGTTATACTGTTTTGCCGTTTGAAAAAGTATGAATCGTGGTGTTTTCAAAATAAGAGATGCGGTGTTTTTAAGAAAAGGTACGTCTTTTGAAATATCCGTAGTATCCCTTGACATGTCTTTAAAATCCTCACGATTCATTAGTTTTGGAAATAGGTATGACTCGGGTCTAGTCTGACATCTACTAGGTAAACTACAGGTCGAACTAACAACCAATCGAAAGGGGTACGGAAACCACCTACACCTGAGTCGATATATATATGTCTATATAATAGTCGGTGATCCCGCCTCAATAGTATCCCATATGATACACCATGTGATATGACATCCTCAAATCAGGAGTGCAGATCTATCATCAATATATAGCTCGTACGGTTAATCCATCGTTTGGCATCCCAAACTGGGTACGGGTCAATATCACATTTATCTTATTATTCATCTGGTATCCACATCATCACATATCGTGGGTAGGGGGTACCGATCTAAGTCTAGTACACTACTAATATCATCAACATATATATATAAATGCGTGTGTATGAAACACATCGCCTACCGATCAGCTATCATCACATTTCGCATCTCATAATACGATCCAAATCATATCACCGATCTCGTGGCATCAAGCCCAAACTCATCGACTCATCTCCAAATATCATACAATATCCTCAACAATCATGCATGTGTATATGAATGTATATATGCATAGTCCCATACCCATGCATATATACATATATACACATTCCCATATACGCACAAGAAAATGATATATGCAAGTGTATATGTGTGCATGTATGCAAATCCTTACTCTAGAGTTTCGTGACTGTTGAATCCGCTAAAGTCCTTTCTTCAATTCTCGCTAATCCTAAACCCATAAGCTCCTAAGGCTTTTCTTACTAGGTGTTCATATCTCACAATAACATATAAAAGTATATCGTTACAACATCACCTCATTCCTCATAACTTTGCGGGGGTGCTATACGCCATCCACCCGACTTCTCCCCTTAGATATAAATCTACTCACTTGGTCTTCGCTCGCCGGTGCCGACGTCGCCACGCGCTTGCTTGTCGTCTCGAAGTCCATATAGGTACCTACATGTCACAGCGTATCGTATCGCATAATAACCCAATTCGAAATCGAAACGGCATACGAAAATAAATTCGACACGCGTATCACGTATAGGTCAAAACCTATCGCCTACGCATGCAAGAATAGCCAAACCAACCCTCGATGTCGATGTACAAACATCAACCCATCGAGAAAAACCCAAACGCACCCATTTGCACATTCACAAACACTAATTATAATATGAAATAGGTTAAAATTCACAAAAACCCCCAAAACTCACTTTAAAAGCTATTTTTCCGAAACCTAGCAAGCAAAATTTACCGTTTTAGTACAACACTTGATGTTTTAACAATTCTAGTGGACATAATGCTCATTAAACATCTTAAATAAGCCATACAAATCATTTCCACAATTTAATCTCATCAATTTGTATTAATACAAAATTTCTAGTTTGCAAAGATAACCGATTTTAACACTTTGTAAAGAAAAATTCACAATTTAACAATTAAACTAGGTTTCGCATAATCCTAAAGTGTTAAACTACACATTATATTGCTAATGAGGTGATAAAAACCCTAACCATAATTTTAATCCCACATTCAAATTCAATTTCAAAAACCAAGTAAGCATGAAAAAAGAAAATTGCGCAAACATCGCGAATTTGCGAAAAAATAGTCACAACATCGCACAATCACCCTATCCACAATACTAGCTAGCTACCACACTCAAATAACCCACAAGCAATGCTTCAATTTCAATTTCAACATCAACCTTTTTCTTGATTTATATAAACTAGCAACAACAAACAATTTCACACTTTAAATAACTAATTTAGCATATACAAGCTACAATTTAACCATTAGATAGAAATTATACATCACAAGTCCAAAACCTAGGTTGCTCTAGCCACCAAAGAAACCCCCTTTCTCCTTGATTCTAACTAATTTGGGTGTGAGAAGAGGTAGAATAGGGATTTGTGTTGAATTTGTGAAGGATTTGTGGATTTTTTTAATGGATTTGAGATGATTTTGAAGCAAGATGAGATGGAGAATTTGGGTGGGAAATATGGGGCTGCTGCAGGATGTTTCGGCCATGGTAGAGGGATGGGGGCAAGTGAGGGGATGGTGTGAAAAATCTAAGTCAAAGCCCCCCTTAAATTACTATAATACCCCAACCCATTTTAACTTATAATAAAACCTTTTTATAAAACAATTCATTTCACAAGAGTTAAAGAAAAAGAAAGAGGGGGAGTGGGCTGTTGTTATTGATGGTGGGGCCAGCCATGGTGGAGGGGTGAGGAAATGTGAGAGGTTGCAAAGAAATTTCATGCAAAAGGACCCCCTCAAGTTACCAAATTGTAAGTTTTAAGTAAATTATTTAAATTTTAGTTTTCCCTTAATTATAACCAATTAGAACTTGAAATAAATTGCTAAAAATTTATATTACTAACTAGATTTTAGTTGTCATGGTTCTATAGTTTGTAATTAGCCTATTTAAATTTGTATTTATCGCTAATTTAATGTATTTTTAACAGCTTAAAATAATATTGAAATAATTAATTTCAGAAAATTAGAAATTTTACCAGTGGCTCAATAAACACCAAATACTAGCAATTACATAGGTCGAATATGTATATTTAATTTTATATTAAAAGATATTTATATTTTGACTTTTTACGGAAAACTCCCTTATTTTACCGATTTTCCGAAATTTCACCGAAACGATTTTCAAATCGTTACAAATAGTGTGTACAAATGGAAAACCATCTTAAAAATCCCAAAACCTTAACAGAGGAATACTGCACCAAACTCGGTCCAGAACGGAGTCAAAACGGCCGCGGTTCCGCGGCAATAGGCATGCTTTTGCCGCGGAACCGCCGCGCTTTGAACTGTTCACTGGACCGTTTTTGGTGTGCTTCTTGACAAAACCCTGAGCCGATTTTTGAAGTATGATTTTTTATTTTTTGAGCAGAAAAAAATTCAACAGAAACTTAGGGTTTTGTGATTTTAGTTTTGCGATTTGTTTTTACCGATCGAACTTCTATACACTTTACTAACTAGCTAGTTTATGTTTAGTTAGGCTCTGATACCACTGTAAGTCTACGTTGCGCACCCCGGTGCTAGCGGGAAGGCGGAAACGATATAAAAATCGGATTTTTAGCACTCAAGGCAACATGGACTAACTAAAGGCGGGATCTTTTCTAAACAAAACTAACTAACAAGCTAAAGAGAGTTAGCTACTCGGAAAAGAGGTTATACCTAGGGCTTTATGTCCTTCTCTCCTTGCTCCTTGGAGTGAACAGAAGTGATCTCCTTGTCGTCTTCTCTCGTCGAAGAAGGATCCACCCGAGAGCCTCAACCTTTGGCTTCAACTTTAAGCTAGAAGTAACTAAGATGCTAGAAGTGCTAATCCTAGAACCTTAGATGAGAGTAGAGATTATTTTAGAGTGGTTTTACTCAAGCTCATGTGTTTCTCAACTCATGAGAGGGGAGATCTTGAGGAAGAGGAAGAGCAAGAGAGAGAAACTATATGATAGAATGAAATGGTTATTACAACCATAACAAAATATATGTGATTTTTCAAATAATAATATTAATCAAAAATGAAAAGGTGATGGTTAGTTTGAAGAGACCATTATCATATCACAATAAATGTTTTTGCAAAGATCAAAGAGCATCTAAAAAGCTAATGATGATGGTCAATGTTTCAAACCTAGTCAACCTTGGTCAACAAGTCAACAAGACCAACCATGACACAATTTCACTTAATTAATATTATTAATTGATAAATCACAAGAGCATTAGGGTTTGGAAAAAGACGACTGTCAACTGTGCATACACACCCGTTCCAAAACCCTAATGAAAAACCTCTTCCTCCGCCTCAATCAACTGTGCATACACACCCGCATTCATGTTCCAATGAACACGAACACAAAAGAGATAAAACCAATCTCAAATCATATACTAGGATCCGGCTTAAACCAAAGCCCTCTAGTACAAGCTGTCCGGACATCAAACGTGCACAAGTGCGCGGATGTGAACAAACCCTGTCGCAAAACCATGCGACCTCTACTCATTTTGCCAAAAGGCGAATAACTCTTTGTGTGGGACTCTAAAGACTCGACACTATGCTGGTAGTGGGTTTAACCACAGACCGCAAGCGGCACTAGCTGTACGTAACGGTCCCCAGGTAGATGCCGATAAGAAGACTGACGAGGTGAACCCATCTGAACTCCTACTGAGCCTGAATATGACAGTCTCCGTACAGTCCGTTCTGTTCGTCTGATATATCGCATGGCGGGCCTAGGGGGGCGGTAAACGTCAGTCCCCTAATAGCGGTATAAGTCGTGTCGGAGTGAATCCCAGAACACCCTGAGATAACACTGGAAACCTACCAGTATATCTCGCTTGCCCTGGCCAGGGACTACTCGTGTAATGGCTCTCCTAGACACAGCGCGATGTCAACCCCCAATACCGGTTGAGACGAATCCTGTCTAACCGTCACTGCCTCCAAGTGCTTCGGGACTGCACCCAACTACTACCTGTTTGCACGACTCCTTTGAGCCGTGGTAGGGTAGTAATCAAAGTACAGTGGGAACACACTTGAGGCGAAGTGACAGTGTCAAGTCAGCGGACTAAGCTGTACTCATGTCACCTGGGAACTGATAACTGACGATAGGTATAATACCAACCAACAGTTCCCGACGAGTCCTGTCCAGTGTACTCGTAACCTAACGAGCACCCGCATACTATCTCAAGTACGACGTACTGACGGCTGTGGGACAGACCGTCTCCCACGCCGGGATGAGAAGCGCATACGCTAGTCTACTCCGGAGTATCGATGCCCTGTCTCGATAGTCCAACGACTAGGGACCTGTATAAGGATGTGCTTATGGATTACCCAGCCCCCACGAGTGTGAGCGCCATCACAACGCTGGTAATCAAGCAAAGATCCTAAGGGCTCTACTAATATGTATATAAGCGATATGCTAAAAGAAACACATGCACATATTGAAGTAGAGACAAACCAAGTAGCATACTACCATTTGGAGCAAGATTGTATATACAACTGTGAATATCCCAAGCTTCCATCAAGTAATATACATACTAGTATGATACAGTAATGGTCTCTAGGGCATATACACTAACAATCTCCCACTTGCACTAAGGCCATGTACTAGCGTATCGAAGACCTATCATCTCGATCAGCCGCTCGAACTGAGTCTGGGGTAAGGCCTTCGTGAATGGATCTGCAGTGTTATCTTCTGAAGCAACCCTCTGAACCTCGATCTCCTGGCGATCCACGATCTCCCTGATCAGGTGATACCGCCTCAAGATGTGTCTGGATTTCTGATGGGACCTGGGTTCCTTCGCTAAAGCTATAGCCCCGTTGTTGTCGCAATACAGAGGTATTGGATCAATAATGGACGGAACCACCTGAAGTTCTTTCAAGAACTTCCTCATCCAGACGGCTTCTTTTGCGGCATCAGATGCAGCGATGTATTCCGCTTCCATAGTCGAGTCTGCAACGGTTTCCTGTTTGGAACTCTTCCAACACACCGCCCCTCCATTGAGGGTAAAGACAAAACCCGACATGGACTTGGAATCATCCTTGTCACTCTGGAAGCTGGAGTCAGCAAAGGCCTCGATCTGGAGGTCTTTTCCGCCATACACCAACAACATCTCCTTAGTCCTTCTCAGGTACTTGAGAATGTTCTTTACCGCTATCCAGTGTTTCTCCCCAGGGTTTGACTGATACCTGCTTACTACACTCAGTGCATAAGCCACATCTGGTCTGGTACACAACATCGCATACATTACAGAGCCTACCGCAGAAGCGTAGGGTATAATAGACATGCGATCCATTTCCAAATCAGTCTTGGGAGACATCTCTTTGGAGAGGGTGATCCCGTGACAAGCCGGTAAATTGCCGCGCTTGGAATCTTCCATACTGAATCTTTTCAGTATGGTGTCGATGTACCTGGACTGCGAAAGTCCTAATATCCTCTTGGATCTATCACGATAGATCTGGATCCCTAGAATGTAGGAGGCATCACCCAGGTCTTTCATGGAGAACCTGTGTGACAAGAACCCCTTGACAGATTGTAGCATAGGAATGTCATTTACTATTAACAGAATGTCATCCACGTACAAAACGAAGAATACGACAGTTCTTGCTACAAATCTACTATAGATGCATGGTTCATCTGGATTTTTGATAAAGCCAAATTCTTTGACCGTCTCATCAAAACAGATGTTCCAACTCCGCGATGCCTGCTTTAGTCCATAGATGGACTTAAGCAACTTGCACACCTTTCCGCTGCTCCCACTCTGAATGAAACCCTCTGGTTGGTCCATATAGACACACTCCTCTAAATTTCCATTTAGAAAAGCGGTCTTTACGTCCATCTGCCAAATCTCATAATTGTGGAAGGCAGCAATGGCAAGAAGGATCCGAATGGATTTCAGCATAGCCACTGGAGAAAAGGTTTCATCATAGTCCAAACCAGGTCTTTGACGAAAACCCTTTGCAACAAGTCTAGCCTTATAGGTCTCAACCTGTCCATCTACACCAATCTTCCTTTTGAAGATCCACTTGCATCCTACGGGTTTTACTCCATCTGGAGCAATGTCCAACGTCCATACCTTGTTGGTGTACATGGACTCCATTTCGGGCCGCATTGCATCCAGCCATTTTACCAAGTCAACGCTCTGAATGGCTTGCTGGAAGCTAGTAGGCTCATCACTATCAATGATGCAGTCCTCTCTATCCTTGTCTATGAGAAAACCGTAGTATCTCACGGGCGGATGAGACTGCCTACTACTCCTGCGGAGCGGCGTAGGAATGTCCTGATCTTTCGAACCTTCTGGTTCTACTAAGCTTTCAGTAATAGCTCGTGGTTCTGGAATTTCTTCCAGTTCTTTTGCGCTCCCACTTATTTCTTTTTCTATGAACAGGTGTTCTAGAAAGTGGGCATGTCGAGAAACAAAGACCTTTTGTTCCTCTTCGCAATAGAAGAAATATCCTTTGGAGTTCTTTGGATATCCCATGAACTTGCACTGTACTGAGCGTGCCTCGAGCTTGTCCGCATGCTGCTTTTTGACAAAAGCTGGACATCCCCATGTCTTAATGTGATTAAGATAGGGTCTCTTCCAACACCACATCTGATATGGTGTAGTAGGCACAGTCTTAGTAACGATCGCGGCAACTCGGCGTTACTCATCATGGACCGTACCATATCCAATAGGGTTCGGTTCCGTCTCTCCGATACACCATTATGTTGAGGAGTGTATGGAGGAGTGAGCTGAGAGAGAATTCCATTCTCTTTTAAGTAACCCAGGAATTCGGCACTCAAGTATTCACCACCTCGATCAGATCTCAGTGCCTTGATACTTTTGCCTGTTTGTTTTTCTACTTCATTCTTATATTCCTGGAATTTTTCAAAGGCCTCGGATTTATGTTTCATTAAGAAGACATATCCGTAGCTTGAAAAGTCATCCGTAAAAGTAATGAAGTAAGAATAACCGCTTCGTGCATGCGTAGACATTGGACCGCACACGTCACTGTGTACGAGTCCCAAGAGCTCGCTCGCTCTTACTCCGTGTCCAGTGAACGGAGTCTTTGTCATCTTTCCTTTGAGACAGAATTGACAAGTTGCATACGATTGATATTCGAACGAATCCAAATATCCTTCTGTATGTAACTTAGTCAACCTTCTCTCATTGATTTGAACCAGTCTACAATGCCATAAGAAAGTTTTATTGATTCCTGGAGACTTTCTTTTGTGTGTATTCTGGACATTGAAAATCTGTGGTTGGTTCAATACGTATATACCGTTGTTTAATATACCTGACCCAATCAAAACTTGATTAAGGTGAATGTTCACTACATTACTTACAAATGCAAATTCATAACCTTCTTTGGATAATGAAGATACAGAAATGATATTACAGGTTGCATTTGGTACAAAATAACAACTACGCAAAACCAAAAAGTGTCCATTTAACAATCCCAGGTGATAGTCCCCCACGGCCTCAGCATCCATGCTAGCTCCGTTTGCAACTCTGAGGGTCATGTCACCTGCCTTCAAAACTCTACGCTTTCTCAACGCCTGCAAAGAATTACAGATATGAGATCCTGATCCGGTATCCAATACCCAGGATGTAGAGTTTATTGATAGACAGTTTTCAATAACATACACACCTGAAGCTGAAGCCGTAACTCGCTTCAGATCCTGGGTTCTGGCCTTCCAAGCCTTGCAATCCTGTTTCCAGTGTCCACTTTTGTGACAGTAGAAGCATTCTTCCTTCCCCACCAGCTTTCCCGTTACCTTTGTTGCCTTTCCCTTTCCCTTCGTATCCACTTTACTGACACCGCCCCTTGGTTTGGCGGGGGCTTTCTTCTTCTTTTCCTTGGCTTTCGCCTTGGACCTAGAAGAGGAAGATCCTCCTACAAACAAAGTGGATGTCTCCCTACCTTTCTGTAGGGTGCCCTCAGCACTCCTGAACATGTTCAGAAGTTCGGAAAGTTCAACCTCATTTCCTTGCATGTTGAAGTTAAGGATAAACTGGGCGTAAGTGGAAGGAAGGGACTGGAGAATCAAATTAGTGTAGAGTTCATTCTCCAACATGGTCCCAAGGTCCGCGAGCTCCTCTATGTATCCAATCATCTTAAGCACGTGTTCCGCTACCGATGATCCGACGGCCAATCTTGCCGAAAATAGCTTCTTCGACACTTCGTATCTTGCGATACGAGACTGCTCTCTATACAGTTCTTTTGTATGGAGAAATATGGACTCTAGGTCCATATTCTCATGCCTCCTATGATGTTCGTTGTCCATCGAGGAAAGCACGATGCATTTGGCCTTTGCGCAATCGATCTCCCATGTCTTACGGATTTCTTTATCCGCGACGCTGGAGGTGGGACCTGGGAAAGGGGGAGCTTTGGTGGTAAGGACATACCCCAACTTGTCGTAAGTGATTGCCATCTTGACATTCCTGAGCCAATCTTTGTAGTTTGTGCTAGTGCACGGCGGCGCCCCGGCCGTCAATCCGACGGCCAAATGCGGAAGCGGTGATAAACTTTAATTTTGCGAACTTAGCAAACCGGCACCACCGCGCACTAAACACCTGGATCGAACCATTAACTAGTCTAAGCTACCTACAAGACGGGTTAGAGATATACCGAATGATCCGAGTCCTCCAGTCTTCTCGTCGTCGTCCCGATCTCCTGCGGAAACTCCGGTCGTCGCCTTCTCGCCGGAAGGGCACCACATCGCCTGCATCTTTTACGGGCTCCCACCTCAATACCGAGGCAACTCGGGCGCGAAGTTGGCTGGCCGACGCTTCCAAGATTTGCTGTAGAATGTGTAATGTAGAGGCTATGTCTCATTTGGGGTTTTGTTGCCATTTGAAGATGATAGAGGAATCAAGATAAGAAAAATGGTGCTTGCATTTTTCTAGCATGAAAATGAGATCAAGAATGCCACACTCTCAAGAATAAAACTCTATCATTTTCTTTCTCTCAACCATGGCCAACCTCTTCCATCAAGTGAGAATAATATGGTGGATGAATGAATATGAAACATAACAAGAAGGGAGGTGAGTGTAGGAGAAGAAGAATGGTGACCATAACCAAACATCATCATAACAAACTCAAATCAACCTCAAATCCTTTCTAATCTCATTAATACAAATCAAGTGATGTAAAAAGAATCAAATGATGGTGGAAAAGAAAAGATGCCATCATAATCAATTCATTTGCAAGAAACCCCTCCACTATGTGTTATTTGCAAACTTGCAAATAACCCCCTCCATCGGAAAAGTCCCGCCGGGAAAGAACAAAGGAAAACCGGCCGGAACGGAATGCAAACTGGAAACTCCAGAAAACTGGTCCCGTAATAAATTACAGGAAAACCCCGATACTGCAAATACATGCCCGCATTTGTATTCCCACTGAACACAAATGCAAAGAGACAAAACTACACTATCAAATACTAGGATCCGGCTTAAGCCAAAGCCGGCTAGTAAAAACCGTCCGATCACGATCCGTGCAATACCGCACGTATATGATCGAACCCTGCCATATCTCCATACGGTCTCTTCAGCGTTTTGCCCGAAAGCTTGAGTAACTGAAAGTGTGGTGGACTCTAAAGACTCATCAATACTATGGCTGTGGATTTAACCACTAGCACGTCAGAGGTATAAGCCAATACGTGACGGGCCACCAGCTATTGACCAAAAGGGACATCGATGAGCGAACTCATCCTGACACCCTACTGAGCCTGTCAGTGACAATATCCATACAGTCCGGTCCGTTCGTCTATGAGCATCGCATGGCGGGCCTAGGGGGTTGGTAAAAGTCATACCCCTAAAAGCGGTACAAGTCGTGTCGGAGTGTAGCCCAGAACACCCTGAGATACTACTGGAATAGCTACCAGTAAATCTCCTGCCTTGGCCAAGGACTTTGTGTAATGGCTCTCCTAGGCACAGCGCGACCTCACCCCCAATACCGGGAGAGACGAACCCCTGAAGATCCGCTCACTGCCTCCATGTGGCTCGGGACTGTACCCAACTAAAACCTGTTTGCACGACTCCTTTGAGCCGTGGTAGGGTAGTAATCAAAGCACAGTGGGAACTCACACGAGACAAATGACGATCCCCAGGTCGATGAACTAACCTGTACACATGTCACCTGGGAACTGCTATCTGACGTCAGGTATAAGACCAACTAGCATGTTCCCGGCGAGTCCTGTCCGGTGTACTCATAACCCAATGAGCACCTGTATACATCTTAGGTGAACCAACTGACACCAGTGGCTTGTGAGACCGGCCAACGCCCCTCGTCGGGGTCTCGACTGTATACACTAGTCTACTTTGGAGTATCGATGCCCTGTCTCGAAACTCCCACGACTAGGGACCTTTTAAGGATGTGCTTATAGACTACCAGCTCCCACGTATATGATCGCCCTCATACTGCCGGTAGTCAAGCAAGAATCCTAGGGGCTCTATCAACGTGCAATAGCGACCTGTCAGGTCACCTAAAGCAGTACACGATGATAAAGGTAAACCAGATAGCATACTATCATCTCGAGTAAGACTGTCCTACCGGGATAGGTCCTCCCTCAATCATTGCAATCACGTGCCTGTGATCCAATAATTGACTCTGAGGGCACTATCTCCAACAATCTCTCACTTGCACTCAAGGCTAATTATTGCGATGTCGCATACTCACAGCCCGTGTGATACCGAACACCCAACTCCTATACTAGTCAGTCTCACAAATCCCGTTTGTGTAACTATTGCGGTCGAGGAATAGCCTCAGTGAGTGGATCCGCCTATGGTGTTTCTTTCTATGTCTCTCTATATCTCATGTTCGCGGAGAAAGCCATCTCCCGAAATGAGCAATACCTGTCTTAGAATGTCTGGATGTCTGATGGGACCTAGCTCATAAGTGAACTCCAAATCCAAACTTCTTAGACTGTATTGCCAACTGAACTTAATCAGTATCCTGCGCCATGCCACCCTTAGTATTGCCTTGGACCACCTGTCCAAAATACTGCCCCTCGTTAGAAGGAAAACTATAACTCTGACAACCTCCTTGTCGTCCAGGTCACCTTGGAAGCCTGTAATGATAACTGTTTCCCGAATGGGGCTTTCATTATCATATCCCTAGAACAGCCACTTATGTTCTAAAACTGCTTCCGACTGTTTCTCCAGGATTGGATCAATGTCAACTTATTGCATCTAGTGCAAGAACAACATCTGGTGTGGTACTTGACATCTCATGATTGACTCAATTGCCTAAGCAAGTGATCTGCCAATCATGCACATCCCTCTCTACTTTAGTCTATAAGACACCTTTAGAGAGGGTGACACCATCACCTGCAGGTACACTACCGTGTCAGGAGTCGTCCATTCTAAATATTCTTAGAATGCTGTCTAAGTACCCAGATTGGGAAACCACCCAAATCTAGATCTAAAACCATAGATCTAGTAACCAGTATGTCTGATATAATGTCCAAGTCCCATGTGGAGAAACCACTGTGTGACGACCAAAGTATAACTGATCGTAGTATAGGAATATCACTTCCTACTCTGTGTATGTCATCCAAATACCAGGATATCACACCCTACTACCTTCTCAACAGATCCATCCCCTATTCTGATGACGTCAAACCTATGACTGTCACATCAGAAATAGATGATCTATCTCCGCTACATCTGCTTTAGTCTATAAATAGACATAAGCCTGATGTCCACCAATGCTTCCGCTGCTCCCACTGACTACGACAACCCTTTGGCAGAGTCATATACACGTACACTTCTGAAGCTAGTTCAGAACGACGCTATACTCATCCTCCTGTCGGGTCTCGCAGCCTGGAACAACAGCAATGGCAAGTGTGGGTAAACAAGAACTTCCCTGTCACCGTCCTTGAGGCTACCGGAGTACCTCTCGGGTGCCTGAAGTTACCCACCGTATCTGCGGAGTGGCCAATGGAAGGTCAAACCAGATTGAATCTTTAGGTTCCTTATCAAATCTTCAGTAATCGTTTGCGGTTCTGGAATCACATCCAGTTCTACCATACTCCCACTACTGTTTTTGAAAAAAAATCCATTTTTAATAAAACTGTGGCGAGTCTAGAACAATATTTCTATTGATCTGCCAGATGGTAGAAAGTCAACCCTCGTCATAGTCTGGGTCAACCCACAAACAGCCATTACAGAAACGTGCCTTGAGTTGTCCAGTGTCTGGTTTTAATCATAAGCCGGACAACTCCCCGTACCTTAACAACGTTAAGATATGAACTGTTCTATATCCAATATAGAACCAGAGGCACTGATTTAATTGAACCAGATTCAAATCATGCAGCTATCTCCAGTGCATGTCAACTAAATGGAAGGAGGCCGATCATCGTTACTCAACTTAGGAATGCTTCTAATTATGAGTAACCTGAAAGAGAAGCAATTTCTCTTTATCATTACTATCAACTGAATACCATACACAAGTATCTATATCTTCGATCACTTTGAAGAATCCCGATACTTGCTACACCTGGTTCTCTACTCTACTCAAATACTTATAACTCCTCAAAACTTAGACCCTGTGTTTCTACAAAACACATGTCTAAGAACTAGAGAAGTTAAAAGTAAACAGAATATAGTACGAGGACCAACCCCTTTGTCCAAATAGACACTGGACAACACACAATACTCTGTATAAGTCCGCTGAGTCTAACAATTCTTTCACTGTGTGTCGTTGGTTGAAAACTGTACTTATGGTTAAGAAGAATTACACCGCTGTTTAATGCTCCTTACCTAACCATCCACTGATATAGGTAAATGTCATCGACATAATATCAAAAGGTATATCTCACTCTATGAAAATAGACGTACAGATATATCAATTTGAAATTGGTGCACAACAGCGGATATTCAAAACCAAATATTTGCCGACCGGCAAACAACCCAGGTGGCTTCCTCAAATATCACCAATTCCAACGAATCCCGATATAATGAGGATGGTCACCTAATTCCCAATAACTTACTCCCACTCATCATCTGTAAAACCATACAGATGTGAGAATCATACCTGGTAAATACATACCCTGGAGCAAGTGTCTAATCGGGAAATCAGTTTTCTTTTAACAGTACACAGTGAAACTGAAACATTGAAATGTTTCGATGGGTATCCCGGTATTCCTAGTAATGCCTCTTCCATCATCGAGATTCACGACTGTAACCTTATAATTCTTTGCCACCTCTCCAAATCCCTTTATATGTCTTTAGTCATTACCTTCTGTACACCCCTTTAGGCCAAATGGTTTTCTTCTTTCCCTACCGTTCGGCACCAGCCTATGATTTGGAAGAAGACTATCCAATAAGCATAAAGGGTGTACTGTCCTAATCCTAGGAGCACTCGCAACGCGAGAGAAGGTGAAGATAAAAGACACCTGAATGTACTTTATTCCTATTTCTCCTGAACCAGGATCCATCCCCGAACTGGAACAAGTTCCTTTCGAGTTCGTATATAACCATACGATGGATTATCCAATATACTGGGATCTTCGTAGTGATACGGAGTGTCCTGGAGAAATACAAAGGTGATTTAGGATTGGCGAAGAAATACTTGGTTTGGTCGTGAATAGCAGTCGCAATTTACTTTGCCCTCTTATTAATCCCTTACTTTGTCTGAACTTAATACCTTCTGTACACCGTTTAGGCTAATTGGCTTTCTTCATTCCCTACCGGTCGGCACCAGCCTATGGTTTGGAAGAAGACTATCCAATTTGCGTAATAGGTGTACTACTCCTAAACCAAGGAGTACTCGCAACCTGAGAGAAGGTGAAAAGAAAAGACAACTGAATAGTCCTATCCGTTTTCTCCAGAACCAGAAACCATCCTCGAAGTCCTTCGAGTTCGTATATAACCATACGATGGTTTTGTCCAATGGAAGTGGACGTTCGCAGTAATACAGGGTGTCCTGGAGAAAAGGGTAAAAGTAGGAGTGGCAATGAGGTTTGCAACTCTGACAATCCAAAAGCCAGTGTTAAGAAGGTTCGGTCAACTTGGTCTCTGAGTCGTAGTCTAGGGTCGGGTCAATGGTCGCTGCCAAAGAGAGAGAGAAAAGAAACACTCAGCGTGCACTCTAACCTAGATCAGAATGGTTACCAATTTATCTAATCTGGAAACCTCCCACTGTACCTCAAATTCTCCTCCAAACCTGAAAGAAGAATTAGTCGGAGTCACCCGAGGAGTAAACTAACTCATCAGTGGGAATCGGGATCCAACTCTCATCGCATGATAACGTGACGGAATCCGCTCACGGTATCACACTCCAGAAGGTATGCGCATATCTGGGAAGTTTCAGTTCTTTTGAAACTCCCGATGTGGATTTTTTCCCCATGCTCTTATGACCTTGACTAAAGCCAACAAATCATAAGTCACATGTCAAGTTCTACCCGTCATTGTCCAGGTTGATTTGAACCCACCCGTACAAGCCCTTGACTAGGGCCAACAAGGCTATACGACTGTCCCAAACCAACGCATCTATCTATGCAGCATATGAATACCCAATAGCTACCAAACACTGTGCCTTGACTAAGGCCAACAAACACAGCTTGAATACTATTGACTACCCATATGAAACGACGGAGGGCTACGAATGGTTTCTGGCGAAAACCTTTAACGTAACGAACTTGATATCGTTGAAGGAACGGATAGCTTTTTAGAAAATATAGTGACGAATACCTTTACTAAAGAGGTCACTCCCGGTGAAGGGATCTCGGCTCTTTCCCAGTAGAATGGGGTGCTGGATATTCCAAATGAATACCACGATGCAAAGCAAAAGTAATCGGCTATAGTGAAGTTAATGCCCTGACGCAAACTTCTGTCCAAGGGGTCACTCCCGGTGAAGGGATCTCGGCCCTTGCCTCGTCGACTGAGGAGCAGGATATTCCAAATGAATACCACGATGCAAAACAAAAGTGAACGTCCTTGCAATAACAGCTTTTTGAAAAGTGTTCCAACAACATCAGAATAGGTTTGTTTTAACTTGCATTGATCCGAATCAACGCAGTCCCATTAATTGATCACACCAATAAAGAACGAAAATATACTGACGTACGTATATGCCCATCCGCATTCGCCACTGGGTCCCGTCATCACCCGTTAGGTTAGCTAACTAACGGCAGAGCGGGGACTGGACTAGCGCGGATGAAAAACATATACAACATCTACTAATATATATACCAATATATTATATTTCGCTCAAGGCGTGATAAAATGCAACATCACAGAAATGTACAGAATCACAGAACAATACAGATATCTGGGATCCCCGGGTTTCACAGAGCCACTACTGAAAACCCGACGTTCCCATGGTCGTGTGGATAGCCTGTGCAATGAAAACCTAGACCCCTACGGGCGCGGCAAGTTACCCGCCAAAACCTGAAGCGAGGCAGCCCCCTTCAGCGCCGTGAATGGACCACCCAGCACTTCACGGAATCCGGTAACTTGGGCACCCCTCCTGGGTCAACCTGTACCCCCTACGAGTGCGGCGAATAGCCCGCTAATTCTAGAGTGAAGCCCCCTCCGTCCCAATGCCATGAGATGCGGGCTTGATGCCCTCCAGAACCCGGCTATCCGTGCACCCCACCGCGGGGTAATCCTAGTACAGAAAGTAAAATATACATACAACGGGTACATCGACTGCAACCAGGTCGTGCCCCAAAAGAATAATAGAATCAGGCAGTGACGACAGTCCACATGTGGGACGCTCGCCCCGCAATAACATATGTACATAATACAACAGAAACTGTACTAGCATTGCATCCAGGCTATCCCCCACGACCGATCCGCAACATCACAGCATAAACACAGAACATCAACGTGAAAGTCACGTTCCCAAATCCGTCTAACCGGGCTATAGCAGTTAGACTGGATTTACCGATCAAGTGACATTCACGGTCGCAGATATAATGTAAATACTGTGAAAAAATGTGTTTAAAATATCCGATCGATCAAAAATTAACAAGTGGGCCCCCAAGCAATACTGTAGCACTCACAGAAATTCTGGGCCCAATTTTAATATTCCAAAACCCCTATTTTCAGCCCAGAAGCCCACTGGAGAAATTGGACACAGTGAGGACACCAATGTGCGGCGGAACCGCGGCCCAAGGGGGGTTTGGCCGCGGTTCCGCGCTTCAGTGATCGACTCACTGCGTCGAAATTTTACAGCAGTCTTATATTTTCCAGTACATCAATATTTTACAACCGGAAAAATTTTTGGACTTCAAAAAATTTCGACAGAAAACTGATGTAAGGAAAAACGCGGGTTTTTGGAATTTTGGTTGATCGGAAATGCAAACACATCAAACAAAGCTAGACGAAGTTAATGGTGAGGCTCTGATACCACTGCTAGTGCACGGCGGCGCCCCGGCCGTCAATCCGACGGCCAAATGCGGAAGCGGTGATAAACTTTAATTTTGCGAACTTAGCAAACCGGCACCACCGCGCACTAAACACCCGGATCGAACCATTAACTAGTCTAAGCTAACTACAAGACGGGTTAGAGATATACCGAATGATCCGAGTCCTCCGGTCTTCTCGTCGTCGTCCCGATCTCCTGCGGAAACTCCGGTCGTCGCCTTCTCGCCGGAAGGGCACCACATCGCCTGCATCTTTTACGGCCTCCCACCTCAATACCGAGGCAACTCGGGCGCGAAGTTGGCTGGCCGACGCGTCCAAGATTTGCTGTAGAATGTGTAATGTAGAGGCTATGTCTCATTTGGGGTTTTGTTGCCATTTGAAGATGATGGAGGAATCAAGATAAGAAAAATGGTGCTTGCATTTTTCTAGCATGAAAATGAGATCAAGAATGCCACACTCTCAAGAATAAAACTCTCTCATTTTCTTTCTCTCAACCATGGCCAACCTCTTCCATCAAGTGAGAATAATATGGTGGAGGAATGAATATGAAACATAACAAGAAGGGAGGTGAGTGTAGGAGAAGAAGAATGGTGACCAAAACCAAACATCATCATAACAAACTCAAATCAACCTCAAATCCTTTCTAATCTCATTAATACAAATCAAGTGATGTAAAAAGAATCAAATGATGGTGGAAAAGCAAACTTGCAAATAACCCCCTCCATCGGAAAAGTCCCGCCGGGAAAGAACAAAGGAAAACCGGCCGGAACGGAATGCAAACTGGCAACTCCAGAAAACTGGTCCCGTAATAAATTACAGAAAAACCCCGATACTGCAAATACATGCTCGCATTTGTATTCCCACTGAACACAAATGCAAAGAGACAAAACTACACTATCAAATACTAGGATCCGGCTTAAGCCAAAGCCGGCTAGTAAAAACCGTCCGATCACGATCCGTGCAATACCGCACGTATCTGATCGAACCCTGCCATATCTCCATACGGTCTCTACAGTGTTTTGCCCGAAAGCTTGAGTAACTGAAAGTGTGGTGGACTCTAAAGACTCGTCAATACTATGGCTGTGGATTTAACCACTAGCACGTCAGAGGTATAAGCCAATACGTGACGGGCCACCAGCTATTGACCAAAAGGGACATCGATGAGCGAACTTATCCTGACACCCTACTGAGCCTGTCAGTGACAATATCCATACAGTCCGGTCCGTTCGTCTATGAGCATCGCATGGCGGGCCTAGGGGGTTGGTAAAAGTCAGACCCCCAAAAGCGGTACAAGTCGTGTCGGAGTGTAGCCCAGAACACCCTGAGATACTACTGGAATACCTACCAGTAAATCTCCTGCCTTAGCCAATGACTTTGTGTAATGGCTCTCCTAGACACAGCGCGACCTCACCCCCAATACCGGGAGAGACGAACCCCTGAAGATCCGCTCACTGCCTCCATGTGGCTCGGGACTGTACCCAACTAAAACCTGTTTGCACGACTCCTTTGAGCCGTGGTAGGGTAGTAATCAAAGCACAGTGGGAACTCACACGAGACAAATGACGATCCCCAGGTCGATGAACTAACCTGTACACATGTCACCTGGGAACTGCTATCTGACGTCAGGTATAAGACCAACTAGCATGTTCCCGGCGAGTCCTGTCCGGTGTACTCATAACCCAATGAGCACCTGTATACATCTTAGGTGAACCAACTGACACCAGTGGCTTGTGAGACCGGCCACCGCCCCTCATCGGGGTCTCGACTGTATACACTAGTCTACTTTAGAGTATCGATGCCCTGCCTCGAAACTCCCACAACTAGGGACCTTTTAAGGATGTGCTTATAGACTACCAGCTCCCACGTATATGATCGCCCTCATACTTCCGGTAGTCAAGCAAGAATCCTAGGGACTCTATCAACGTGCAATAGCGACCTGTCAGGTCACCTAAAGCAGTACACGATGATAAAGGTAAACCAGATAGCATACTATCATCTCGAGTAAGACTGTCCTACCGGGATAGGTCCTCCCTCAATCATTGCAATCACGTGCCTGTGATCCAATAATTGACTCTGAGGGCACTATCTCCAACAGTTTGGCCCTGTCAGTATGTTTTTATCTAGTAATAACTTAAGTCCGGTCATGTTGAGTGGTCGCTGCAATTAGGAGAGAGAAAGGAAACACTTTAGCATGATGCTCTTGCAAGTTTAGAGTGGTTTTTAGTTTGTCTAAACAGGATGGCTCCCACTGTCTCTCGAATCCCTTCTCAAACCATAAAGAAAGAATTAGTCGGGATCAATCTCACCGTACAATACTTGCTTAACCGTTCAGCCAGGCCAGTGTCGGTACTTCGAGGGAGGTTTTCCAACGCTTTCGCGAAGTTCCTTAATTAAGTAACCTCTTTTCCCTGTGGGCGTAGCCCCGCTAACACCTTTCTAGACACCTACTAGGTTTATAACATTGATCGTTAAGTGAGAGTTTTCCCGAGGAGTAGCATATACTCACAGTAGGATCGGGATCCAAATATCATCGCGTGATAAAACCGAAGGAATCCTACCAGAATCATCACACTCCAAATGGTATGCAGCACTAGCAAGTTTCAGTACTTATGAAACTCCCGATGTGGATTTTTACCCCATGCTCTTATGACCTTGACTTTGGCCAAAATATCATAAGTCACATGTCAAGTTCTACCCGTCATTCACCTGCTTAATTTGGACCCACCCGTACCTACCCTTGACTTTGGCCAAAATGGCAGCACAACTGTCCCAAACCAACGCATCTATCTATGCTGCATATGAATACCCAATAGCTACCAATCACTATGCCTTGACTTTGGCCAAAATACATAGCTTGAATACTTTTTGACCATTCATGTGGAATGATAGAGGGCTACGAATGGTTTTGGCGAAACCGTGAACGTAGTGAACTTGATATAATCGATGGAACGAGATAGCTTTTAAAAGGAGTGGTTCAAGCTCCGCGTTTAAAAGTTTAGTTTTGAAAAGAACCGAGTGGTTTTCAAAGTGTTCCAATCGACTTTTACTTGGTTTATTTTCTTGCATTAGTTCTTTTAATGTGTCCCATCATTTAATCCTACCATTGCAGAAAACAACCAAAATATGACGTACGCTTATGCCATTCGCATTCGCCACGGGGCCCCGTCATCACCCGTTAGGTTACTTAACTAACGATAGAGCGGGGGCTGGGCTAGCGCGGCTGTAAAATATAAGCAATGCCTAAATAGTTATAGTATATAGATATATAGAAATGATAGACAATACAGATCACAGATGAATACATTGGATATACTAGGAATCCGCAATCCGTTCGAGCCTGCAACGAAAAGCGGATTACACGGTCGCGGTGAATAGACAATACCCCACCCAAGACCCCTACGGGTGCGGCAAACTACCCGCCAAGTACCCGAAGCGAAGCAACCTCCCTCAACACCGTGAGTAGGGCACTCGGCACTTCGAGATACACGGTAGTTTGTGCACCCCCTCCATGGGTCTATCCTAGGAGTAAAAACAGTAAAAAGAATTATACAATGACGGCTACAACCCCGACCCGGTTGTGCGGCCATACAAATAATATTACATCAATTTACATGTTACATGAATTGAAAGAAAAGAAAACTCTCGTCTCACAAAACCCCCGGCTATTCACCCGCGACAATCCAACGCATTCATATACACATACCATCAACAAACACAGATCACAGATATGTATAATCGCCACTAATCGACGTATAGCAATTAGCCGACGTTCAATACATATAAACATCACAGATATAACCCATTAGTCAAAGTATAGGGAAGTTCGATCAAAAATACGGATTTATAGGCACCCTAAAAACAAATTTCTTTTCTGGAAAATCTGGGCAGAAATAAACCATCTTAAAAATCCCAAAACCTTAACAGAGGAATACTGCACCAAACTCGGTCCAGAACGGAGTCAAAACGGCCGCAGTTCCGCGGCAATAGGCATGCTTTTGCCGCGGAACCGCCGCGCTTTGAACTGTTCACTGGACCGTTTTTGGTGTGCTTCTTGACAAAACCCTGTGCCGATTTTTGAAGTATGATTTTTTATTTTTTGAGCAGAAAAAAATTCAACAGAAACTTAGGGTTTTGTGATTTTAGTTTTGCGATTTTTTTTTTACCGATCGAACTTCTATACACTTTACTAACTAGCTAGTTTATGTTTTGTTAGGCTCTGATACCACTGTAAGTCCACGTTGCACACCCCGATGCTAGCGGGGAGGCGGAAACGGTATAAAAATCGGATTTTTAGCACTCAAGGCAACATGGACTAACTAAAGGCGGGATCTTTTCTAAACAAAACTAACTAACAAGCTAAAGAGAGTTAGCTACTCGGAAAAGAGGTTATACCTAGGGCTTTATGTCCTTCTCTCCTTGCTCCTTGGAGTGAACAGAAGTGATCTCCTTGTCGTCTTCTCTCGTCGAAGAAGGATCCACCCGAGAGCCTCAACCTTTGGTTTCAACTTCAAGCTAGAAGTAACTAAGATGCTAGAAGTGCTAATCCTAGAACCTTAGATGAGAGTAGAGATTATTTTAGAGTGGTTTTACTCAAGCTCACGTGTTTCTCAACTCATGAGAGGGGAGAGCTTGAGGAAGAGGAAGAGCAAGAGAGAGAAACTATATGATAGAATGAAATGGTTTTTACAACCATAACAAAATATATATGATTTTTCAAATAATAATATTAATCAAAAATGAAAAGGTGATGGTTAGTTTGAAGAGACCATTATCATATCACAATAAATGTTTTTGCAAAGATCAAAGAGCATCTAAAAAGCTAATGATGATGGTCAATGTTTCAAACCTAGTCAACTAGTCAACCTTGGTCAACAAGTCAACAAACCCAACCATGACACAATTTCACTTAATTAATATTATTAATTGATAAATCACAAGATCATTAGGGTTTGGAAAAAGACGACTGTCAACTGTGCATACACACCCGTTCCAAAACCCTAATGAAAAACCTCTTCCTCCGACTCAATCAACTGTGCATACACACCCGCATTCATGTTCCAATGAACACGAACACAAAAGAGATAAAACCAATCTCAAATCATATACTAGGATCCGGCTTAAACCAAAGCCCGCTAGTACAAGCTGTCCGGACATCAAACGTGCACAAGTGCGCGGATGTTAACGAACCCTGTCGCAAAACCATGCGACCTCTACTCATTTTGCCAAAAGGCGAATAACTCTCTGTGTGGGACTCTAAAGACTCGACACTAAGCTGGTAGTGGGTTTAACCACAGACCGCAAGCGGTACTAGCTGTACGTAACGGTCCCCAGGTAGATTCCGATAAGAAGACTGACGAGGTGAACCCATCTGAACTCCTACTGAGCCTGAATGTGACAGTCTCCGTACAGTCCGGTCTGTTCGTCTGATACATCGCATGGCGGGCCTAGGGGGGCGGTAAACGTCAGTCCCCTAATAGCGGTATAAGTCGTGTCGGAGTGAAGCCCAGAACACCCTGAGATAACACTGGAAACCTACCAGTATATCTCGCTTGCCCTGGCCAGGGACTACTCGTGTAATGGCTCTCCTAGACACAGCGCGATGTCAACCCCTAATACCGGGAGAGACGAATCCTGTCTAACCGTCACTGCCTCCAAGTGCTTCGGGACTGCACCCAACTACTACCTGTTTGCTCGACTCCTTTGAGCCGTGGTAGGGTAGTAATCAAAGTACAGTGGGAACACACTTGAGGCGAAGTGACAGTGTCAAGTCAGCGGACCAAGTTGTACTCATGTCACCTGGGAACTGATAACTGACGATAGGTATAATACCAACCAACAGTTCCCGACGAGTCCTGTCCAGTGTACTCGTAACCTAACGAGCACCCGCATACTATCTCAAGTACGACGTACTGACGGCTGTGGGACAGATCGTCTCCCACGCTGGGTTGAGAAGTGCATACGCTAGTCTACTCCGGAGTATCGATGCCCTGTCTCGATAGTCCAACGACTAGGGACCTGTATAAGGATGTGCTTATGGATTACCCAGCCCCCACGAGTGTGAGCGCCATCACAACGCTGGTAATCAAGCAAAGATCCTAAGGGCTCTACTAATATGTATATAAGCGATATGCTAAAAGAAACACATGCACATATTGAAGTAGAGACAATCCAAGTGGCATACTACCATTTCGAGCAAGATTGTATATACAACTGTGAATATCCCAAGCTTCCATCAAGTAATATACATACTAGTATGATACAGTAATGGCCTCTAGGGCATATACACTAACATATGAATATATCAATGTATGTGTGCACCAATATGGATATACAATGTGTATGTGCGCAATATGGATATATCAATGTATGTGTGCACCAATATGGATATACAATGTGGATATGCGCAATATGGATATATCAATGTATGTGTGCACCAATATGTGTATACAATGTGTATATGCGCAATATGGATATATCAATGTATGTGTGCACCAATATGGGTATACAATGTGTATATATGCAATATGGTTATATCAATGTATGTGTGCACCAATATGGGTATACAATGTGTATGTGCGCAATATGGATATATCAATGTATGTGTGTACCAATATGGGTATACAATGTGTATATACGCAAGTATGAGTGTACAATATGTATATGCGCCAATATGCGACAGAATCATGTCTAATCATCAATGATGCGGTAATCAAATTGATGTATGGTTTGTAGCAATCATATAGTGCGAGTGTCATGGCAATCACTAACGGTGTGAGTGTAACATACAAATAGTGCTCGTGCAGCTTGAACCGTTAGTGACAGTGCGGTGTTACATAACTACTATTTCTTTATGCAACAAAAGATGGGTACGCTTCAATAGTACATATGCACAAGAAATATACATATAAATATATACGCGACTTCAATATCCTATCAAGCCCTGACGCTTAACGCCATACGGGCGATTTCCCCGTAGATGTTAAATCTACTCACAGTGGTCTCGTGCTAAATGTAACCGACTACTTGCTTCCCCTTCTTTGCGGCGTATGACTTACCCGCCTGCGAACCTAGAAATTACACAAAGAATACGTATAAGCTAAAATCCTGCAAAAACGCGATATTAAAACCAAACGAGAAAATCGCGTCGCGAACTAAACGCGTGTGTATACGTAACATGTGTGCATACACCAAAAACCACCGCGACACGCTGTGACACACAGCAAACCAACTCAACTCGTATCGTACGTGTCGCGCAAATCCCGCTACGCAAATAATAGGTAAATGGTCCCAGATTTTATCTGGAGCAAAAACAAGAAAATCAAACAAGAACAAAACTCTCACAATACCTATAGCAAGCTAACAGCAAAAATTCAACAAGTTCCAAGAAAAATGGGCCGACCACCATAGGGTTGATATCTACCAAATTCAGGTAAAAGTGGTCCAGGTTTCTACATGACATTCCTAGCACAATTCATAGCCTAATATATATGTTTGCTCATCAAGGAAATAACCCTAGATATAGCAGAATCTACGTATCCTAAAGTTTTAGTTTTAAAAACACTAAATTGCAACATTAGTGTATTTTTATGAAATCAGGTGAAATTACATGACTTAAGTGATACGAACAACACATATTAGAGCTGATCTAACCATAATCACCCTGAATCATCCTATTTTCTACCTAATTCATCAAAACATCACAACGCCCTCAAGACACTAAAATTAGCTAAACCACCCCAGATTCTGTCCACAGTAAAAACCCAAAACCCAAACAATACCAAACATAGAAAAAAATCTACAGGCACTACTCAGCACAGCACCAACACTCAACTCACAAGGGGGGCCGGCGACGCCGGAAATTCAAGGGAGGTCGCCGGATTTTTGGTAAGGGTAAGGGCTCGAATTTCAACACACTACTCTAAAATGCCTGCACACTAATCTGTAAATGTTTGCTAAGCAAGAAAAAGATCACAGATAAAGCAGGTCACTCGTATCATAAAACTTGGTAAAACCGTATTTAAAACTCAAATTGGGACTTTTAAGGTGTTTTAGAAAAATCCAGTGATACAACTAGGTTTCCACAGCACATATAACACCTAATTAAGTTAATTAAACCATAATAATCGCATTTTACCCAAAACTCCTCTCAAAACACAAAGTTATCCCCAAAACACTACTTAAACGAGATATTAAGCTAAATCAACTATAAGTTTAACAAAAGGAAGTTGGGGTGAGTTTTATACGTCCAAGTGAGTTAGTGGTGGCTCAAACTGAAGACTTTGCCATAAGGGAGTGTTTGCAAAGGATTTTGTGAAGAAAATGGACTTTGGTGAAGAATTCAGCTTGGATGCAAGAAGAGAAGAAGAAGAAGATGTGCTCCTACTGCTGTGTGCTGCTGCTGCTGCCTGCTTGCTGCTGCTATGTGTGTTGCTGCTGCTGTGTGTGCTACTGCTACTTGCTTGCTGCTGGGGGGTGTGTGAGTGTGAGAATGAGAGGGAGAGAGATGTGATGATGTGAGGAAATGAGTTTGAGTGTTTGAAAAAAAAGAAATGAGAGCTATGAGAGTCAACCCCCCGCCACTCTCTCTCTCCCCTCATTAATTACAAGCATGGCTCAAGCCATCATGCTCCCCCTCTCTTCCTCCAAAGTCCCAAGTCAACCCACAAAACTATTTATATATATAAAAAAACTAAGACACTTAGTTAACCCATATTAGCCTAATAAGAATGGGTTAGTCCACCATGGTTGTCTAAACACGGTTTAACCCTACACTTAACCCTAGTTAACATGCACTTATGTGTGCAAGCCTAATTAAATTCTAATAAAATATTCATTAATTTTGATAAAATATTCGAAAATCGTTTTGGTAAACTTTTTACTAAAAACCACAAATTAAGGTATAATTAGCCACTAATCACAATCTAAGGTGTTACACTCAGGTTCCATGATTTTGATGTGTTGCGAGGGACACACGTTGATTTATATCCTCATACTTCATGCATATGCTTTTATGATATTTACATGCATGATTTGGTTGTGTCATTGGTTGACACGTGGACGTGATCCACATGCTTACAGGCATTTATTATATTGTTGGATGATATCCACATGCATACATGTATTGATGATATTGTTGGCACATATATACAGATACGGTCACTCTAGATATTATAGTATTACCTTTATAATATAGTTTTCCTCGGAAATCGTTATGTTATTCAATTTCTACCTGTTGATGTTTTCTACTCACGAGTTGGCAACTCACCCCCGTTGTGCCACAGTTCTTGCAGGTTGACCGCATGGATCAGTAGCGGCATCGCTGGCACATAGCTGCATTCGGGTGTTTTGCTTTGTTAGGTGGTACATGTTGGATCGTACCCCTCTTGTATTTATTATTCCCATTGTATCTAGTTAACTCCATCAAATCAAAACTAGTATTTGTATAAGTAAAGACTTAGTGAGACTTGTAGTTGCAAGACTTGAGCGATGGGTTTTATGTTCGCTTTGGGAGTATGTCTTACTTTATTCATTATCTTTTGTGGTGACCTTCGCCGTTGGACGTCGTATACATATATACTATCTTGCGTGGTTGTGGATCCCCCGATTAGCGAAGAGCTAGCTGCCGCTTGGGGATTCCTTTATCATTATTATGTATTGTGGCTTTGGATCAAAAAATACAAAGGTGGTGCTGCCCAAATTTTTAAAAGTCGAAACATGTTTTCAACTAGTAACACCCACTTGCATTTTTCATGTTCCACTATTTATGCATTTAAGAAAAACTCTTGATTTCATTATACCTTTATTTGAAAACTTCACCTCTTTTATTTTCTTAATAAGGGTTTAGATTTCTGGGCTTCGGCTTACTTGAATTACGTTATGCCTTTAGACGTGGCGTGATTTAAGTGCCGGTCACGAGCTAATTTCGGATCATGACAAAGTTGGTATCAGAGCGCTAGGTTTAGCGTTGGTTCGAGTTTAGGTTTGACTATGTGGAGTCTGGGGCGTAAATTATTTCGGAACCTCGGCTTGACCTTACGGAACATAGACTTGAACCGGGGGGGTATTAGTCCCGAACTTTCGTTTCATAGGCTGACCCTGATTGATGGAGTAGGTAGCTTGAGTAGAGTGACGTACCGTATGTATGTTCCGTGGCATATTTACGATACGATACTCCACTTAAGAAACCTTAGGATGTACATATTTTGAGATCTGTGATTCTCTTCGTACCCATGATTATACATTCATTTGAGATCCTTGATTCTATTCGTTTCCATGATCATACTCTCATTGATGTTGTTCCTTCTTATGATCATGTATCCATTCTGGATCTGTCGTTTCCTTTCATGCCTTTGATATGTTTTTATCGATACACGCTTGAGGTTCCTGTCACCTTGGTTTGAGCACAGATTGAGCTGCTCCTAGTGTTGCTGTCAGGACGAGGACTGACCATTTTGTTTTCTAGTGACACGGGAACGTCTCGATGTAGTGGTTGTATTATGACCTCTCGTTTGAGGCGAGTGTTCGGTTTTGCACCGTATGATCGGGCCATTGATAGAGGCTGCCAGTCGTGAGAGGACTATTGATGTACAGCCTACCTCAGAGATCGTGATGTCGTCTACCTTGCAGACAGATGACCCAGCTGTTGCTGAGGTGGATGGGATGTCGCTTCCGGAGGTTACGAGCTGAGATCGCTGGAGCTTCCAGGCAGAGATGCGACAGATGATAACTAGTCTATCCCGAGTTGAGAGACGAAGGTGATTCATCAGATTGATGCGCCGACGCAGGCCCAGTTGAGTTGAAGATTTCCAGTATGGAGAGTCTTACTCAGTTCTAGAGTAGACCGATCCAGAGATGATCGTTGATGTATCGTCTATCCTTGAGGATTGGGGCATTGTTTAGCATGCGAATGAAGGGTATTCACATGTCGTCTAAAAGAAGTTAAAAGTTCAAACGAATGTCAGAAAACCCATTTTTCCAAGTTTAAGGTATTCGGAAGAACATGCAAGTTATTCTGTGGACCCTCTAGAAGAATGAAACCCTAACTCAACAAAATGACCATGGAACCGCTTCTGAACTTTAGGGTTTGCAGCAGTTCAGCGGTGCCATCAGTGAGGCTTGGGTCTGCCCTTCTACGGTTGGTCCATAGGTACTGTGGCATGTACTGGATATTATTAGACTGTGCTCAGGTGTTGAGCTTTCGGGGAATTATGGGACTTTGATGAATCGATCGAAACGTTTAACGTCTTCCTGATATCATTTGATAAGAGATCAGTAAGTTGACCAGCTTCGGATAGAGAACCTCACCCAGATGCGTTCTGAGTTGATCGAGAACGGACGAGTATAGAGTATTCCTACGATAGTTTGGATGAGCTCCAGAGGACGTGTTCGGCTAGATATCTTCTACAGAGTGATGAAGATACCGAGTTCATGATTTCGAGTCCGTGTGAGAGACTCCAGATTGACTGTAGCCGAGAACATTTGCAGTACGTAGATAGCATGACGTGACGTCGAAGTGGACGATGATACAGACGAGTGGAACCAGAGGTTCGTGCGAGATGCCGACGAGCTGTTGTTACTCTCCGTTGATATTAGAGATCTGATACATATACAGAGGCATTGGGATACGGCCCGTTCTCGAGGAAATGCTGTGCTGAGAACGCAGATGTCCAGAAAGCGAGAAAAGATTAGGCAAGAGTACCAGCCTCCGTATACTTCGGCATAGGTGAGATTGGAAGAGGCCCTGAGCTGGATCCTTCCAGGACACTGCTACAATAAGATTTTCACCAAGGATCAGATGTGTCATGTGTATTCAGAGGGCCAGAGGCCGACGACAGTGACGTGCTGCTTTACGAGTGGTCGTGATAATTGGCCGAGAGATGACCAGAGAAGTACCAGAGCGGAATCATTTCCGTTAGTACACCTAACCGGGATGACGAGCCGATGGATTGCGAGATTGGAAATCCACAGAGAAAATGAGGACCCAGAGACAGAGGACCCCAGACCGTGAGCAGAAGGCAAACGGACGTTCTTGCTCTGCCAGTTTTAGGCGCAACGATATTTTCAACATTGTAGGAGGTATACCTCGATGTGATTTGTTGCGATTTGCGTTTGTGAACCTATTGTCACGCTTATATCTCTTGGATTTGAGTTTTGATGATTGAGTTTCATGATATTGTTTTCGTGCACCATGGCTGCATCTACAGGGTATTTACATTGTGTGCATAGTCATGCACTTGGTATATAATTTATACACCATTGTGTTGATTGCGATTTGTGCATATCTATTGCACCTGATATTCATTTTGTGCCTTGCCTGCACATGTTTATGATTTCCTAGATTTCGTAGAGTTGATTTGATTTTGTGCGTATGGTACGCACTCGATTTGATTTTTTGCACTCGGGATAGCTTACATGTGCTTGCAGTGAATTGATATGTGTTTTGTGCATGCGGTTGCACACTTTTTTGGATTTTATACACCTTGGTACACTCGGTGTTGTTTTTATACGCATTTGATTTATTGATGAGTTTTCATGCATTGGTTGCACTAGATCTATACGCCGTGCATTGGTTGCACCGTATTTGTATTTTGTGCATTTGTTGCACCAGATTCGTATTTCGTGCATTTGTTGCACCGTATTTGTATTTTGTGCATTTGTTGCACCAGATTCGTATTTCATGAATTTGTTGCACTAGATTTATACTCCGTACATTAGTTGCACCGATTTATGTCTTTGAGCATTCGTTTTATCAGATTTATGTTTTTTTGCGCATTGCACTTGACGTTCATTTTTTGTGCTCTTTACCGCACTGGGCATTAATATGGACCTGACGCGCTTAGGTTGGACTTTTGCGCATATTAAGCGCTTGATATTGGATTTTGTGCGCATCGGATGCCCTTGAGTGAGATTTTATTCGTGCATGTTGGATGCACTTGACTTAGATTTTATTCGAGCATGTTGGATGCACTTGACTTAGATTTTATTCGTGAATGATTGGATGCACTTGACTTAGATTTTATTCATGCATGTGTGATACACTTGATTTGGATTTCATTTGTGCTTGACAGATGCACTTGATTTGGATTTTCGCGCATGTTGGGCGCATGATATGAGATGTGATTTTGTGCACATTGGATGCACTCGATTGAGATTTTCGTGCACACCCGTTGTACTAGACAGACATTGTCATGCACACCCGTTGCACTGGACAGATTCTTTCGTGCACACCCGTTGCACTTATTTTTGCTTTTGTGCATATTGTGGCACTTGTATTTGGATTTGATTTCCGTGCGCACCAGACGCATGTGATTGTTGGATACGCCTTTTGAGGATGATTTTGCTTTTGAGCACCTCGTTTTCATGATGGGCATTATATTATGTAGTAGCCGAACATGACTGATCTGAGGACAGTATCTGAGTACTTTGAATGCATTAAAGTTTACCAAGAGGTTTTCACAAAGAGCTATAGTCTCGCTATTTTCCACATGTCCGTGAGTGACACGAACGTTTACAAAGGAAAACCTTTTGGGATATTTTAAAAGGGCGAAACGTACATTTAGCAAAACCCATATGAACATATAATTATTACTTTACAAATGAGCATCCATCACTTATGCCGTGAGTTACGCATTACGCGGCTATTCAGGAAAGATTTTGCATGTGTTTTATTCAGTTTTAATATTTTTTCCAAGGATGCGTGCTATATATGTATTATAGTATTGACTGTGCATATTGGATTTCAGTAGTGGATTTCAAGATCTGCATCTCCACTGTAACTCTAAGAATATGTGTGCAAATCTGGTGATTTGCGTGACGCTTGATGGAGTTTGATTTTGAGTTTTGTACTTGTTTTCATGCGCACTTGACGCGCTGTGTTATTTTTGTATCTTCCGTGATTTCGGAGCCTCGTTGATTTGAGCTGATTATTGAAATGTTTTAGATTTTGGGGGTTTAAATTTAAATTCGGGGACCGAATTTATTTAAGGGAGGAAGATTGTAACATTTCAGAAAATATAAAATATTATTTTTGGAATTTAATATTAAAATAATATATTTCCCGAAAACTGCCCGATTTGCGAAATTGGGGTTTTCGACAAAAGGTATAATATATACCAGTATTTGTGAAATGATTGGAAATTAAAATTATTTATTCATTTAAAAATATATTTAAAGGATTTGGCATTTTAAAAATCAATTATATGCAGTTTAAATGAAAACCCGATTAGTGCACTGCTAATCGCGATTAGGCCAAATCCGTGTTTCTACAGTTTTCCATGGTTAGTGCATCATGTCATGTCACATTTTAGTTACATGTTATTTTTATTGTGTTCTTGTGTTGTTTTTGGAGCATTATGTGATTTGGTTTTAAAAATAAAAAAGAAAAGAAAATGAGAACGGGTAAAAGGGTAAATAATTGTGAGAGAGGGTGAGAATAAGGGAGTGAGAGAGAGAGAGAGAGGGCTGCCATCTATCCTCACACCCCATTGTTTTCTCCATGTGTTTCCTCATCTCCTTCTTTCTCATATCCCTCCACCTTCACCTTCATGAATCACCTTCATTTCTTCACCAAGACCTTACACCCTCTTCATTAAAATTGATCCCCACCTCACCCTCATCACATTGGACCATGAAAAGTTAGATTTTGGAGACTTTGGACTTCTAGGGTTTGTCATGGTTGCATCCATCAGGTATAACCCCTTTCAATTAGTTTAGTTTTAGTTTCCTTGCATTCTAGTGTAGTTTAGAGTTAAACATGTTAGATTAGTGATGTTTGGAAAATCCCAAAAGAGAGTTGGATGATTTTTGTGGGCTTGTGATCTGTAGTAAGTGTGTAGAAAACCCTAGAGGGCGATTCTTGACCTGGACGAGAGAATTGAAACAGGATGGCTCCCACTGTCTCTCGAATCCCTCCTCAAACCAAAAAGGAAGAATTAGTCAGGATCAATCTCACCGTACAATACTTGCTTAACCGTTCGGCCAGGCTGGTGTCGGTACTTCGAGGGAGGTTTTCCAACGCTTTCGCGAAGTTCCTTAATTTAAGAACCTTTTTTCCCTGGGGGGGTAGCCCCGCTAACACCTTTCTAGACACCTACTTGGTTTATAGCATTGATCGTTATGTGAGAAATTTCCCGAGGAGTAGCATATACTCACAGTAGGATCGGGATCCAAATATCATTGCGTGACAAAACTGAAGGAATCCTACCAGAATCATCACACTCCAAATGGTATGCAACACTAGCAAGTTTTAGTTCTTTTGAAACTCCCGATGTGGATTTTTGCCCCATGCTCTTATGACCTTGACTTTGGCCAACAAATCATAAGTCACATGTCAAGTTCTATCCGTCATTCTCCACGTTAATTTGAGCTCACCCGCATATACCCTTGACTTTGGCCAACAAGGTAGAACGACTGTCCCAAACCAACACATCTATCTATGCTGCACATGAATACCCAATAGCTACCAATCACTATGCCTTGACTTTGGCCAACAAACACAGCTTGAATACTATTGACCATCCATGTGAAACGACGGAGGGCTACGAATGGTTTTAGCGAAACCGTGAATGTAGTGAACTTGATATAATCGATGGAACGAGATAGCTTTTAAAAGGAGTGGCTTAAGCTCCGCGTTTAAAAGTTATTTGAAAAGAAACCGAGTGGTTTTGAAAGTGTTCCAATGACTTTTACTTGGTTTATTTTTCTTGCATTAGTTCTTTTAATGCGTGTTTTTCTTGCATTAGTTCTTTTAATGCGTCCCATCATTTAATCCTACCATTGCAGAAAACAACCAAAATATGACGTACGCTTATGCTATTCGCATTCGCCATGGGGCCCGTCATTACCCGTTAGGTTACTTAACTAACAACAGAGCGGGGGCTGGGCTAGCGCGGCTGCAAAACATAAGCAACGCCTAAATAATATCATATATAGATATATTGCAATGATAGCCATTTCAGATCACAGATGAATACATTGGATATACTAGGAATCCGCAATTCGTACGAGCCTGTAATGAAAAGCGGATTACACGGTCGCGATGAATAGCCAATACCCCACCCTAGATCCCTACTGGTACGGCAAACTACCCGCCAAATATCCGAAGTGGAGCAACCTCCCTCAACGACATGAGTAGGCCACTCGACACTTCGAGATACCCGGTAGTTTGTGCACCCCACCTTGGGTCCATCCTAGGAGCAAAAACAGTAAAAAGAAATTATACAATGACGGCTACAACCCCGACCCGGTTGTGCGGCCAAAAATAATATTACATCAATTTACATATTACATGAATTGAAAGATAAAAGGAAAAACTCTCATCTCACAACCCCCGGCTATTCATCCGCGATAATCCAAAGAATTCATATACGCATACCATCAATCATTACAGATCACGGATATGTATAACCCCCACTAATCGACGTACAGCGATTAGCGGACGTTCAATACATATAACACATCACAGATATATACCCGTTAGCCTTAGTCTTTAGAAGTTCGATAAAAATACGGATTTTCAAGCCCCAAAAACAAATTTTTCTTTCTGGAAAATCTGGGCTGAAAAGACATGCTCCAAAAATCCCAAAATACCCCTATGAACAAACTGCAAAAATAAAACCCCACGGCCGAGTCAAATCGGCCGCGGATCCGCGGCGGGAGCAAGCTCCTGCCACGGATCCGCGGCGCGTTGATCGATTCAGTGGGCCAATTTTTTGCAGTTTCTTCTAAAAACCCTGAGTCGATTTTTGGTATATCTCAAATAATTTTTACAGCACTTTGAAAATCGACAGAAAGTTTGAGTTCCGGGTGTATTTCGCGACTTTTTCTCCGATCGAACTTCTACTTACATTGCTAACATGTTAGATAGTGTTTAACTAGGCTCTGATACCACTGTAAGTCCATGCTACCCTTCCCCGGTTCTTACGGGGTTGCGGAAGTGGTGAAAAACGATTTTCAAGAGGGTGATAACATGGACTACCAATATGGATCTTTGTTAAACTACTAACTAACAACCTAACAAGAGTTTACCTACTCGGTTAGGAGGCTATACCTTTCTTGAACTCCTTCGTCTTCGACTCCTCCCGGTGTACGGATCGGCCTCACCTCGTCGTCTCCTTGCGCCGAAGATGGATCCTCCCGAATGCTTCTACCTTTGGCTTCTTCTTCGAACTTTGAAGAAACTAGATCACTTGGCTTGCTAGGCCTTGTGAACTAGAATGAGTAGAGGAATGTTTTGGTGTCTTTTTATCTCTAAGGCAATGAGTCTCAACACATGAGAATGGTTTGCCTTGAGGTGGAGAGAGCAAGAGGAAGAGGGAGAGCTTGAGAATGAGAGAGCTCAAGAGAGAGAAAGCAAATGATAGAATGAACCATACTCTTCTCATTCTCACCTCTCATAATCCTAAAGCATCATGAGCCATAATGATAATCAAGTATTATGTGATGGTTATCATATCACAAAAGGCAATATCATTTCATGCATTAAATGCAATGTGTGAACAAATAAGCAAGCCAAAAGTCTTTGCATGAAATGATAGCCATAGTAATGATGGTGGTCAACATGTCCAACCTAGTCAACCGGTCAACAAAGTCAACAAGTCAACAAGGTCAACCTTTCAACCCAACCATGGCACAATAATACTTAATTATCATTAACCATATCTCTAATTCTCATTAGGGTTAAGCAAAGTCAATAGTCAACAGTCAACAACGCCAATGAGAATCGTCTGCCTCTGTCTCTATGTCAACTGTGCATACACCCGCATCCGCGTTCCGAGGAACACGAATACTAACGAGATAAAACCAATCCCAAAACGTACACTAGGATCTGGCTTAAACCAAAGCCCGCTAGTGTTAACTGTCCGGACACTGTACGTGCACAAGTGCACGGATGTGACCGAACCCTGTCGCAAAACCATGCGACCTGTCGCAAAACCATGCGACCTCCTACTCTTTTGCCTAAAGGAGAATAGCTTTCTGTGTGGGACTCTAAAGACTCGACACTACGCTGGCAGTGGGTTTAACCACAGACCGCAAGCGGCACTAGCTGTGCGTAACGGTCCCCAGGTAGATGCCGACAAGAAGACTGACGAGGTGAAACCCATCTGAACTCTTACTGAGTCTGAATGTGACAATCTCTATACAGTCCGGTCTGTTCATCTGATACATCGCATGGCGGGCCTAGGGGGCGGTAAACGTCAGTCCCCTAATAGCGGTACAAGTCGTGTCGGAGTGAAGCCCAGAACACCCTGAGATAGCACTGGAAACCTACCAGTATAACTCGCTTGCCCTAGCCAGGGACTACTCGTGTAATGGCTCTCCTAGGCACAGCGCGATGTCAACCCCCAATACCGGGAGAGACGAATCCTGTCTAACCGTCACTGCCTCCAAGTGCTTCGGGACCGCACCCAAAAACTACCTGTTTGCACGACTCCTTTGAGCCGTGGTAGGGTAGTAATCAAAGTACAGTGGGAACACACTCGAGGCCAAGTGACAGTGTCAAGTCAACGGACTAAGCTGTACTCATGTCACTTGGGAACTGATAACTGACGATAGGTATAGTACCAACCAGCAGTTCCCGACGAGTCCTGTCCAGTGTACTCGTAACCCAACGAGCACCCGCATACTATCTCAAGTACGACGTACTGACGGCTGTGGGACAGACCGTCTCCCACACTAGGATGAGAAGCGCATACGCTAGTCTACTCCGGAGTATCGATGCCTTGTCTCGATAGTCCTGCGACTAGGGACCTGCATGAGGATGTGCTTATAGATTACCCAGCCCCCACTAGTGTGACTGCTATCACAACGCTGGTAATCAAGCAAAGATCCTAAGGGCTCCACTAATGTGTAAAGGTGATATACTAAAATAAACACATGTACACATTGAAGCAGAAACAAACCAAGTAGCATACTACTATATTGAGCAAGATTGTCTATACAAGGTGAATATCCCAAGCTTCCATTAAGTAATATACAAACTAGTATGATACAGTAATGGCCTCTAGGGCATATACACTAACAGATATAATTATGTATTAGAGAATAATGTTGTGAACATTTTCCTGAATCAAGAGTTGATTCGACCAGGCATGTTATATAATATCATATACGTTCTAAATCAAACCACAGTTCAAACTATCTAGAACACACGCAAGCGGACTAACGAATCCTTCTTGAGGCATTGTAGACTAGGTCATATCTATGCGACACGGCCAGCTAAGTTACATAAGGATAAAAATGAGAATCCGTTCGAATTTTCATCTTATGATACTTGTCAGTCTTGTCTCAAAGGTAATATAACAAATACTCCATTTATTGGAAACAGAGAAAGAGTTAGTGAACTCTTTGGACGAATGCATGATGATTTATACGGTCCTATGTCTTTAAATGCCGAGGTTGCTTCTTCGTACTTCGTTATACTCATCGACTATCTCTCAGGATTCTGACATATGTTCCTCTTGAAACACAAGTCTGAAACTTTTTAGAAATTCAAGGAATATAAGCTTGAAGTTAAAGAATCAGACGGGTAAAAGTATTAACTCCTTCGATGTGATCGAGGAGGTGAATACTTGTGCATTGAGTTCCTGGAGTTTCTAAAAGGAGAATGAGATTCTCTTTCAGCTTACTCCTTCGAGTACACTACAACACAACGGTGTATCGGAATGGAGGTATCGCACCCTATGAGATATGGCGCGCTCTATGATGAGTATTGCTGAGTTACCTGTTTCCTTTTGGTGTTATGCACTTGAGAAGATGCATACCTATTGAATGGGGTTCCATCCAAATCAGGGCCTACCACTACATATGGGATATGCAATAGGAAGAGATCATGTCTTAAACGAGTTAAGAAATGGGGTTGTCCGGCCTATGTTGAAAGGCAGAATCCAGACAAGCTCGAGGCAAGGTCAGATCTGTATAAGTTTGCCAGGATATCCCAAACATTAGTGAGGGAATATCTGTTGGAGATAGTGCCCTCAGAGTCAATTATTGGATCACAGGCACGTGATTGCAATGATTGAGGGAGGACCTATCCCGGTAGGACAGTCTTGCTCGAGATGATAGTATGCTATCTGGTTTACCTTTATCATCGTGTACTGCTTTAGGTGACCTGACATGTCGCTATTGCACGTTGATAGAGCCCCTTGGATTCTTGCTTGACTGCCAGCAGTATGAGGGCGATCATATAAGTGAGAGCTGGAGTCTATAAGCACATCCTTAAAAGGTCCCTAGTCGTGGGAGTTTCGAGACAGGGCATCGATTCTCCAGAGTAGACTAGTGTATACAGTCGAGACCCCGACGAGGGGCAGTGGCCGGTCTCACAAGCCACTGGTGTCAGTAGGTTCACCTAAGATGTATACAGGTGCTCATTGGGTTATGAGTACACCGGACAGGACTCGCCGGGAACATGCTAGTTGGTCTTATACCTGACGTCAGATAGCAGTTCCCAGGTGACATGTGTACAGGTTAGTTCATCGACCTGGGGATCGTCATTTGTCTCGTGTGAGTTCCCACTGTACTTTGATTACTACCCTACCACGGCTCAAAGGAGTCGTGCAAACAGGTTTTAGTTGGGTACAGTCCCGAGCCACATGGAGGCAGTGAGCGGATCTTCGGGGGTTTCGTCTCTCCCGGTATTGGGGGTGAGGTCGCGCTGTGTCTAGGAGAGCCATTACACAAAGACCTTGGCCAAGGCAGGAGATTTACTGGTAGGTATTCCAGTAGTATCTCAGGGTGTTCTGGGCTACACTCCGACACGACTTGTACCGCTTTTGGGGGTCTGACTTTTACCAACCCCCTAGGCCCGCCATGCGATACTCATAGACGAACGGACCGGACTGTACGGATATTGTCACTGACAGGCTCAGTTGGGTGTCGGGGTGAGCTTCCTCATCGACGTCCCTTTTGGTCAATAGCTGGTGGCCCGTCACGTATTGGCTTATACCTCTGACGTGCTAGTGGTTAAATCCACAGCCATACTATTGACGAGTCTTTAGAGTCCACCACACTTCCAGTTACTCAAGTTTCGGGCGAAACGCTGTAGAGGCCGTATGGAGATATGGCAGGGTCCGATCAGATACGTGCGGTATTGCACGGATCAGGATCGGACAGTTTTGTACTAGTGGCCGTATAGTTATATGGCAGCGTTCGATCAGATACGTGCGGTATTGCACGGATCAGGATCGAACGGATTTTACTAGCCGGCTTTGGTTTAAGCCGGTCCTAGTTTAGTACAGTGTAGATTTTGTCTCATTGCATTTGTATCCGGACGGAATACAAATGCGGGTGTGTATGCACAGTGTGGGGTTTTCCTGTAATTTATTACGGGACCAGTTTTCTAGGGTTGCCATTTTGCTTTCCGTTCCGGCCGGTTTTCCTTTGTTCTTTCCCGGCCGGACTTTTCTGATGGAGGGGGTAATTTGCAGTTTTGCAAATTACTTTTGTGGAGGTTTTATTTGTAAGATGATTTATTATGAAAGCATCTTTTGATGCCTTTCTTATCCTTCATTATCATTTGCTTTATGTGATTAGATTTGATAAGAAGAGTTGATGTGAGTTTTGTGATGATTATGTCTTGGTTGTGGTCACCCTTCATTATCTCCTACACTCACCTCCCTTCATGTTGATGCTATCATATTCATTCCTCCACCTTATTCTTCTCACTTGATGAAAAATGGTAGAAAGAAAGAAAGAAGAAAAAGAAAAGAGAGAAAGAAAAAGAATGAGAGAGTTCATCTTAGTTTTGGAAGGAATTCTTCATCTCCTTCTTCTTCTTGTTTTGGAAAAATGAAAGTACCATTTTTCCTAATCCGATTCCTCCATCTATGGCAACCAACCCCAAAGTGAGCTATGATTCTACACTACACTTCCTACAGCATATCTTGAGCATGTCGAGTTGCCGGCTTCATGCGCGAGTTGCCTCGGTATTGAGGTGGGAGCCCGTAAAAGTATCCGGCTTCGTGGTGCCCTTTCCGACGAGGAGGAGACGGACGGAGATCCCGCGAGGAGATCGGAGTGGAGATGAAGACCGGAGGACTTGGATCGTCGGTATATCTCTTCCCCTTCTCTTTGTAGTTAGCTAGATTTAGTTTAATGGCCCGATCCGGTTTTAGTGCGCGGTGGTGCCGTTTTGCCAAGTCCGCAAAAATTAAAGTTTATCACCGTTTCCGCGTTTGGCCGTCGGATTGACGGCCGGGGCGCCGCCGTGCACTTACAATATCTTCTACCAAACTGAGGAACGAAAGGTGTTTTGTTTCTCAGCATGCCACTTTTTTTGAAAAGGAATTTCTTGTGAAGAAATTAGTGGTCATGAGGTAGAACTGGAAGCTGTCCAGCTAGACAAACTAGCAGCTGATGATTTGGTAGAACCAAAGGATTCAATAGTCTCCAACAAAGCTCAGCCTCTCCGCGAACCTGGTAGGGTTCTTCATCCACTTGAGAGATACCGCGGTCTGTAAGTCTATGTTACCCACCCCGGTAGTTACGGGGAGGCGGAAAGAGTAAAAATCGAATTTTTCTCACTAGGAAACATAGACTAACCATGAAGGATCTTTGCCAAACAAAAGCTAACAAACTATCTACAAGTTCTAACTACTAGGTTAGAAGGTTATACATAGTTCTTGAACTCCTTCTCTTCTTGTGTTGCTTTCCTTTCTTGTGTGCTCCTTTGAGTGATGTAGAGCGCTCCTCCTCTTCGTCTTCTCTTTGCCAAAGAAAGATCCACCCGAAGGCCTCTACCTTGAGCTCCTACCTCAACAAAGAAGTAACTAGAGTGCTTGGCTTGCTAGACTAAGAACCCTAGAGTGAGTAGAGAGGTGTTTTGATGGTTTAGTCTCAAAGCTTGGATTTTCAACACATGAAATACTTAAGCTTTTGTGAGAGAGGAAGAGGGAGAGCAAACCATGAGAGAGAAAGAGCATGAGAGAATGAGAGTCGAGAATGAACCTTGTTCTCATATTAGAGATATAAGATAATAATAATAATCATTAAGAAAATTTTGATTTTTAGTTGATTTAACCATTATCATTTCACATTTAATGCTAAGCAAGCTTCAAGAAGCATCTTTTGCTTAATAAAAAGAAAATATCAAGGTCAACAAAGTCAACAAGTCAAACGGTCAATCCAACCCTAACCATGACACAATTATCCTTAATTAATATTATTAATCATATTTCTCATTCTCATTAGGGTTTTGATCAAGTCAATGGTCAAAAACCCGAATGAGGTTTCTCCCTCTCTGCCTCTGTCAACTGTACGTACGTACGTACCCTCATTCGCGTTCCAAAGAAACACGAATACAATGAGACAAGACCAATCCCAAAACAATTAATAGGATCTGGTTTAAACCAAAGCCCATAAGTAATAACTGCCCGGACACCAAACGTGCACAAGTGCGCGTATGTGAACGAACCCCGTCGTAAAACCATACGACCTCTACTCTGTTTTGCCCAAAGGTGAACAACCCTCTGTGTGGGACTCTAAAGACTTGACACTACGCTGGCAATAGGTTTAAACGCAGGCTGCAAGCGGTACTAGCTGTACGTAACGGTCTCCATATAGATGCCGATAAGAAGACCGATGAGGTGAACCCATCCGAACTCCTACTGAGCCTGAATGTGACAATCTCCGTACAGTCCGATCTGTTCGTCTGAGAGTATCGCATGTCGGGCCTAGGGGGTGGTAAACGTCAGTCCCATAATAGCGGTACATGTCGTGTCGGAGTGTAGCCCAGAACACCCTGAGAAAATACTGGAAACACTACCAGTAAATCTCGCTTGCCCTGGCCAGGGACTTTGTGTAATGGCTTTCCTAGACACAGCGCGATATCAACTCCAATACCGGGAGAGACGAATCCTGTCTAACCGTCACTACCTCCAAGTGCTTCGGGACTGCACCCAACTACTACCTGTTTGCACGACTCATTTGAGCCGTGGTAGGGTAGTAATCTAAGAACAGTGGGAATACACTCGAGGCGAAGTGACAGTGTCAAGTCAACGGACTAAGCCGTACTCATGTCACCTGGGAACTGATAAATAACGATAGGTATAATACTAACCAACAGTTCCCAGCGAGTCATGTCCAGTGTCTTCATAACCTAACGAGCACCTGCATACTATCTCCAGTACGACGTACTGATGGCTGTGGGACAGACCATCTCCCTTCCTGGGATGAGAAGCGTATACACTTGTCTACTCTGGAGTATCGATGCCCTGTCTCGATAATCCTACGACCAGGGACTTGTATAAGTATGTGCTTATAGACTACCCCGCCCCCACTAGTGTGACTGCCATCACAACGCTGGTAGTCAAGCAAAAGATCCTAAGGGCTCTATCAATATGTATTAGCATCATGTCAAAGGAAACACATACACATACTAAGATAGATACAAACCAAGTAGCATACTACTATATTGAGCAAGAATGTCAATCCGTGTATATCCCAAGCTTCAAAAATGTAATATACAAACTAGTACTATACAATAATGGTCTCTATGGCATATCACACTAACAATCTCCCACTTGCACTAAGGCCATGTGCTGGCATATCGAAGACCTATCATCTCGAATAGACTCTCGAACTGCGTCCGAGGAATTGCCTTTGTGAATGGATCTGCAGTGTTATCTTCTGTAGCAACCCTCTGAACCTCGATCTCCCGGCGATCCACGATCTCCCTGATCAGGTGATACTGCCTCAAGATGTGTCTGGACTTCTAATGGGACCTGGGTTCCTTTGCTAAATCTATAGCCCCGTTGTTGTCACAATACAGAGGTATTGGATCAACAATGGACGGAACCACCTGAAGTTCCATCGTTGAGTCAGCAACGGTTTTCTGTTTGGAACTCTTCCAACACACTGCCCCTTCATTGAGAGTAAAGACATAACCCGACATGGATTTGGAGTCATCCTTGTCAGTCTGGAAGCCGGAGTCAGCAAAGGCCTCGATCTGGAGGTCTTTTCCGCCGTAAACCAAAAACATATCCTTAGTCTTTCTCAGGTACTTCAGAATGTTCTTTACCGCTATCCGGTGCTTCTCCCTAGGGTTTGACTGATACCGGCTTACTACACTAAGTGCATAAGCTATATCTGGTCTGGTACACAACATCGCATACATTATAGAGCCTACCGTAGAGGCGTAGGGTATAATAGACATGCGGTCCCTTTCTAAATCATTCTTGGGAGACATCTCTTTGGAGAGGGTGATCCAGTGACAAGCTGGTAAATTACCGTGCTTGGAATCTTCCATACTGAATCTTTTCAGTATGGTGTCATTGTACCTGGACTGTGAAAGTCCTAATATCCTCTTGGACCTATCACGATAGATCCGGATCCCCAGAATGTAAGAGGCATCACCCAGGTCTTTCATGGAGAACCTGTGTGACAAGAACCCTTTGACAGATTGTAGCATAGGAATGTCATTTCTTATCAAGAGAATGTCATCCACGTATAAAACGAGGAATACAACAGTTCGTGCTACAATCTTACTATAAATACATGGTTCATCTGGATTTTTGATAAAGCCAAATTCTTTGACTGTCTCATCAAAACAGATGTTCCAACTCCGCGATGCCTGCTTCAGTCCATAAATGGACTTAAGTAACTTGCACACCTTCCCGCTGCTCCCACTCTGAATGAAACCCTCTGGCTGGTCCATATAGACACACTCCTCTAAATTACCATTTAGAAAAGTGGTTTTTACGTCCATCTGCCAAATCTCATAATCGTGGAAGGCAGCAATGGCAAGAAGGATCCGAATGGATTTGAGCATAGCCACTGGAGAAAAGGTTTCGTCATAGTCCAAACCAGGTCTTTGACGAAAGCCCTTTGTAACAAGTCTAGCCTTATAGGTCTCAACCTGTCCATCTACACCAATCTTCCTTTTGAAGATCCATTTGCAGCCTACGGGTTTTACCCATTCTGGAGCAACGTCCAAAGTCCATACTTTATTGGTGTACATGGACTCCATCTCGGTCCGCATTGCATCCAGCCATTTTACCGAGTCAGTGCTCTTAATGGCGTGCTGGAAGCTAGTCGGCTCATCATTATCAATGATGCAATCCTCTCTATCCCCGTCTATGAGAAAACCGTAGTATCTCTCAGGTGGATGAGAAAGCCTACTACTCCTGCGGAGCGGCGAAGGAATATCCTGTCCTTTCGAACCTTCTGGTTCTACTAAGCTTTCAGTAATAGCTTGTGGTTCTGGAATTTCTTCCAGTACTATTGCGCTCCCACATGTTTCTTTTTGTAAGAACTGATGTTCCAGAAAGTGGGCATGAAGAGAAACAAAAACCTTTTGTTCTTCTGCGTAATAGAAAAGATACCCCGTGGAGTTCTTTGGGTATCCCACAAACTTGCACAGTACTGAGCGTGCCTCGAGTTTTTCCGTATGCTGCTTTTTGACAAAGGCTGCACATCCCCATATCTTCAGATATTGAAGATAGGGTTTCTTCCCACTCCATATCTGATATGGTGTGGTAGGCACAGTTTTGGTTGGAACCTTGTTTAAAAGATATGCAGCTGATTCTAGTGCATAGCCCCAGAATGATCACGGTAACTCAGCGTTACTCATCATGGAACGTACCATATCCAATAGGGTTCGGTTCCGTCTCTCCGATACACCATTATGTTGTGGAGTGTATGGAGGAGTACACTGAGAGAGAATTCCATTCTCTTTTAGGTAATACAGGAACTCGGCACTTAGGTATTCACTACTCGATCAGATCTCAGTATCTTGATACTTTTGCCGGTTTGTTTTTCTACTTCATTCTTATATTTCTAGAATTTTTCAAAGGCTTCAGATTTATGCTTCATTAAGAAGACATGTCCATACCTTGAAAAATCATCCGTAAAAGTAATGAAGTAAGAATAACCACTTCGCGCATGTGTAGACATTGGATCACATACATCGCTGTGTACGAGTCCCAAGAGCCCGCTCGCTCTTACTCCGTGTCCAGTGAACGGAGTCTTTGTCATATTTCCTTTGAGACATGATTGACAAGTTGCATATGATTGATATTCGAACGGATCCAAATATCCTTCTTTATGCAACTTAGTTAACCTTGTCTCATTGATGTGACCCAGTCTACAATGCCATAAGAAAGCATGATTTATTTCTGGAGACATTCTTTTGTGCGTATTCTGGATATTGAAAATCTGCGGTTGGTTTAATACGTATATTCCATTGCTTAATGTACCCGACCCAATCAAAACATGATTAAGGTGAATGTTTACAACATTACTTACAAATGCAAAATCATAACCTTCTTTAGACATTAAAGATACAGATATGATATTACAAGTCGCACTGGGTACAAAATAACAGTTGCGCAAAACCAAAACATGTCCATCTGTCAACCCTAAGTGATAGTCCCCCACGGACTCAGCATCCATGCTTTCTCCGTTTGCAACTCTGAGGGTCATATCACCTGCCTTCAAAGCGCTACGCCTTCTAAGTGCCTGCAAAGAATTATAGATATGAGATCCCGATCCGGTATCCAATACCTAGGAAATAGAGTTGATTGACAGACAGTTTTCAATAACATACACACCTGAAGCCGAAGCCATGACTTGCTTCGGGTCCTGGTTCTTGGCCTTCCAAGCCCTGCAATATTTCTTCCAGTGTCCTTTCTTGTGACAATAAAAGCATTTTTCCTTTCCCAAAATCTGTCCTGCTACCTTTGCTACTTTTGCCTTTCCCTTGGCATCCACCTTACTAACACCGCCCCTTGGTTTGGTGAGGGCCTTCTTCTTCTTTTCTTTGGCTTTCGCCTTGGACCTAGAAGAGGAAGCTCCTCCAACAGACAAAGCGGGTGTTTCCCTGACTTTCTGTAGGGTGCCCTCTACACTCCTCAACATGTTGAGGAGTTCCGGAAGTTCAACTTCTTTTCCTTGCATGTTGAAGTTCAGGATAAACTGGGCGTAAGTGGTAGGAAGGGACTGGAGAATCAAGTCGGTGTAGAGCTCGTTCTCTAACGTGGTCCCGAGGTCCGTGAGCTCATCAATGTAGACAATCATCTTAAGCACGTATTCCGCTACAGATGATCCGATGGCCAACCTCACTGAAAATAACTTTTTCGAGGTTTCGTATCTGGCGATACGGGATTGCTCTCCATATAGTTCCTTAGTATGGAGAAATATGGATTCGATGTCCATATTCTCGTGCCTCCTCTGATGTTCATTGTCCATAGAGGAAAGCACGAGGCACTTGGCCTTCGCGCAGTCAATCTCCCAGGTCTTACGGATTTCCTTATCCGCGACACTGGATTCTGGACCTGGGACGACGGGGGCTTTAGTTGTATGGAGATACCCCAACTTGTCATAAGTGATTGCCATTTTGACATTCCTGAGCCAATTTTTATAGCTTGGCCATGTCAGTATATTTTTATCTAGTAGTAACTTAAGTCCGGTCATGATGTTTGGTCGCTGCAATCTAGAAGAGAGAGAAGAAACACTTTAGCATGATGCTCTTGCAAGTTTAGAGTGGTTTTTAGTTTGTCTAAACAGGATGGCTCCCACTGTTTCTCGAATCCTTCCTCAAACCATAAAAGAAGAATTAGTCGGGATCAATCTCACCGTACAATACTTGCTTAACTGTTCATCCAGGACAGTGTCGGTACTTCAAGGGAGGTTTTACGACGCTTTCGCGAAGTTCCTTAATTAAATAACCTCTTTTCCCTGTAGGCCTAGCCCCACTAACACCTTTATAGACACCTACTTGGTTTATAGTATTGATCGTTAAGTGAGAAAGTTTCCGATGAGTTGCATATACTCACAGTAGGATCGGGATCCAAATATCATCGTGTGATAAAGCTGAAGGAATCCTACCAAAATCATCACACTCCAAATGGTATGCAACAATAGCAAGTTTCTGTTTCTTTAGAAACTCCCGATGTGGATTTTTGCTCCATGCTCTTATGACCTTGACAAAGGCTAACATATCATAAGTCCCATGTCAAGTTCTACCCGTCATTATCCAGGTTAATTTGAACCCACCCGTAAATACCCTTGACGAAGGCCAAAATAGTCGTACGACTGTCTCAAACCAACGCATCTATCTATGCAACAGATAAATATTCGGTAGCTACCAATCACTATGCCTTGGCGAAGGTCAAAATACATAGCTTGAATACTACTGAATATTTAACTGAAATGACGGAGGGCTACGAATGGTTTTGGCGAAACCGTGAACGTAGTGAACTTGATATAATCGAAGGAACCTGATAGCTTTTAAAAGGAGTGGTTTAAGCTCCACGTTTTTTTAAAAGTTTTCTGTTTTGGAAAAAACCGAGTGGTTTTGAAATTGTTCTAACGACTTAACTTTGGTTTATTTTCTTTGCATTAATAATGCGTCCCATCAATTAATCCTACCATTGCAGAAAACAACGAAAATATGACGTACGCTTATGCCATCCGCATTCGCCACGGGGCCCCGTCATCACCCGTTAGGTTACATAACTAAGGACAGAGCGGGGGCTGGACTAGCGCGGATGCAAAACATAAGCAACGCCTACTAGATATCATATATATAGATATATACATTCGTCAGACGCAATGATAGTCATTCCAGATCACAGATGAACACATTGGATATGCTAGGAATCCGCGTTTCGTTCGAGCCTGCAACGAAAGACGGATTACACGGTCGCGATGAATAGCCAAACCCCACCCTAGACCCCTACGGGTGTGGAAAACTACCCGCCAAGTACCCGAAGTGAAGCAACTTCCCTCAACAACGTGAGTAGGCCACTTGGCACTTCAAAGTACCCATTAGTTTATGCACCCCACCTTGGGTCTATCCTAGGAGCAAAAACAGTAAAAGAAATTATATACAATGGTGGCTACAACCTCAACCCGGATGTGCGGCCATAAAAATAATATTACATCAATTTACAATTTTTTACATTGAATGAAAGATAAATAAACACTCATCTCACAACCCCGGCTATTCATCCGCGACAATCCAACAAGTTCATATACACAAACCAACATCACAGATCACAGATATGTACTACCCCCACTAATCGACGTATAGCGATTAGTCGACGTTCAGTACATATATCACATTACAGATATAATTAACTAGCTAAATTTTATAGAATTTCGATCAATATTCCAATTTGAAACTACCCCAAATACAACACTGTTCTCTGAAGAATCTGGGCAGAAACAAAGCATCTGAAAAATCACAAAACATCAAGATGGACACACTACAGGAAAAACGAGTTGACTATGCGTCAACTCGGCCGCGGATCCGCGGCGTTCTGACCGAGTCACGAGCTCGTTTTTCTTGGGTGTCCTTAAAAAACCCTGCACGTATTTTTCAGGCCTCTAGAAATATTTTTAGACCTGTGTTTAAAAACGGCAGAAAACACTAGTTTTTGATGTTTTTTGCGATTTTTTTCGGATCGAAGTTCTAAATAATTTGCTAACATGTTAGTTGTTTAGCTAGGCTCTGATACCAATGTAAGTCTATGTTACCCACCCTGGTAGTTACGGGGAGGCGGAAAGAGTAAAAATCGAATTTTTCTCACTAGGAAACATAGACTAACCATGAAGGATCTTTGCCAAACAAAAGCTAACAAACTATCTACAAGTTCTAACTACTAGGTTAGAAGGTTATACCTAGTTCTTGAACTCCTTCTCTTCTTGTGTTGCTTTCCTTTCTTGTATGCTCCTTTGAGTGGTGTAGACGGCTCCTCCTCTTCGTCTTCTCTTTGCCGAAGAAAGATCCACCCGAAGACCTCTACCTTGAGCTCCTACCTCAACAAAGAAGTAACTAGAGTGCTTGGCTTGCTAGACTAAGAACCCTAGAGTGAGTAGAGAGGTGTTTTGATGGTTTAGTCTCAAAGCTTAGATTTTCAACACATGAAACACTTAAGCTTTTGAGAGAGAGGAAGAAGGAGAGAAAACCATGAGAGAGAAAGAGCTGTTGGAGATAGTGCCCTCAGAGTCAATTATTGGATCACAGGCACGTGATTGCAATGATTGAGGGAGGACCTATACCGGTAGGACAGTCTTACTCAAGATGATAGTATGCTATCTGGTTTATCTTTATCATCGTGTACTGCTTTAGGTGACCTTACAGGTCACTATTGCGCGTTGATAGAGCCCCTAGGATTCGTGCTTGAATGCCAGCAGTATGAGGGCGATCATATACGTGGGAGCTGGCAGTCTATAAGCACATCCTTAAAAGGTCCCTAGTCGAGGGAGTTTCGAGACAGGGCATCGATACTCCAGAGTAGACTAGTGTATACAGTCGAGACCCCGACGAGGGGCGGTGGCTGGTATCACAAGCCATTGGTGTCAGTTGGTTCACCTAAGATGTATACAGGTGCTCATTAGGTTATGAGTACACCGGACAGGACTCGCCCGGAACATGCTAATTGGTCTTATACCTGAAGTCAGATAGCAGTTCCCTGGTGACATGTGTACATGTTAGTTCATCGACCTGAGATCGTCATTTGTCTCGTGTGAGTTCCCACTGTACTTTGATTACTACCCTACCACGCTCAAAGGAGACATGCAAACAGGTTTTAGTTGGGTACAGTCCCGAGCCACATGGAGGCAGTGAGCGGATCTGCAGGGGTTCGTCTCTCCCGGTATTGGGGGTGAGGTCGCGCCGTGTCTAGGAGAGCCATTAAACGAAGTCCTTGGCCAAGGCAGGAGATTTAATGGTAGGTATTCCAGTAGTATCTCAGGGTGTTCTGGGATACACTCCGACACGACTTGTACCGCTTTTGGGGGTCTGACTTTTACCAACCCCCTAGGCCCGCCATGCGATGCTCATAGACGAACGGACCGGACTGTACGGATATTGTCACTGACAGGCTCAGTAGGGTGTCAGGATGAGTTCGCTCATCGACGTCCCTTTTGGTCAATACCTGGCAGCCCGTTACGTATGGCTAATACCTCTGACGTGCTAGTGGTTAAATCCACAGCCAAAGTGTTGACGAGTCTTTCGAGTCCCCCACAGACCGTTTTCTCAAGTTTCGGGCGAAACACTGTAGAGGCCGTATGGAGATATGGCAGGGTTCGATCTTGTACGTGCGGTATTGCACGGTTCATGATCGGATAGGTAATACTAGCGGGCTTTGGTTCAAGCCGGATCCTAGTATTGTACAGTGTAGATTTTGTCCCTTTGCATTTGTATTTCGGTCGGAATACAAATGCGGGTATATATATACAGTAGCGGGGTTTTCCTGTAATTTATTACGGGAACAGTTTTTTGAAGTTGCCAGTTTGCATTCCGTTTCGGCCATTTTCCTTTGTATCTTTCCTTGGCTGAAAATTGGTGGAGGAGGGCTTATTTGCAATTGTGCAAATTAGCATTGTGGAGGGTGGTCTTTGCATATTGTTGCTTCATGATGGTTGCACCATCATTTGACTTCTTGACTTCATCATGGCTTGACCTTTGGAGTCATGATGGTTGATGGAATGTGGGTTTTAGTTTGTGATCATTGCTTATTATCATCACCCTTTCTCTCTCTTGCATGATGTTGGGGCTTACTCCTTTTTCATTGAATTCCATTCATTCTATCATTCCTCAAGAGGCTTGGCCGGCCATTGAAGGGGAGGGGCTGTCCCAATTTTTGGGAAGGAAATATTGTTCTTTTGGCATCACAAAAATCCCACAGCTTCATCTCCAAATGTATATATCTCATTCCTCCACCAAAAGGCAACTTCGAGTTACCCCAATGAGACATAGAGTTCTACATTATTCTACAGCAATTCTTGGGCTCGTCGGCTCGCCAACTTCGTGCCCGAGTTGCCTCGGTCCAGAGGTGGGAGCCCGTAAAAGAACCCGGCGGTGTGGTGCCCTTCCGATGAGAAGATGAAGACCGAAGATTCCGCGGGAAGATCGGGACGACGATGAGAAGACCGAAGGACACGGATCGCTCGGTATATCTCTCTACCCCTTCTCTAGTTAGCTAGGACTATGTTAATGGCCCCGATCCGGGTTAAAAGTGCGCGGTGGTGCCGGTTCAAAAGTTAAAGTAAATTATCGTTTCCGCATTTTGGCCTTGGATTGACGGCCGGGGTGCCGCCGTGAACTTACATGGTATCAGAGCCACGCCATTAACCTAGTCTAGCTTGCTCTAACATGTTTACAAGTTCGATCGATCGGAATTTCCAAAAACCGCGTTTTCATTGCATCAGTTTTCTGTCGAAATTTTTTTAGCTCAGAAAATTTTTCAGTATGTTGAAGAAATGCATGCAGGGTATTATAAGCATTCTGTGAAAATTTGGTTGCCTGTTCTTACTATTCCACCGTGGAACCGCGGCCAAACCCATGCTTGGGCCACGGTTCCGCCGCCACTTTGGATGTTCAATGCACCAATTTTTTACAGAGGCCTTCAAACTTGAAAATGGGGTTTTTGGTATATTATGTTTTGGGCCCGGATTTTCTTTGAGTGCTGCAGTAGTGCTTGGGGCCCACTTAGGAAAATTTAATCGATCGAATATTTTAAACATGTTAGTTCACAGTATTTACATTATATCTGCGACCGTGAATGTCACTTGATCGGTAAATCCTGTCTAACTGCTATAGCCCTTTTAGACGGATTTGCGAACGTGACATTCACGTTGATGTTCTGTGTTGTGCTGTGATGTTGCGGATTGGTCGGTGGGGATAGCCTAGATGCAATGGTAGTACAGTTTTGGTTGTATTATATACATTTGATATTGCGGGGCGATTGTCCGACATGTGGACTGCCGTCACTGCCTGTTTGTATATTATTCTTTTGGGACACGACCGGGGTGAGGTCGATGTACCCGTTGTATGTATATTTTACTTTCTGTACTAGGATTACCCCAAGGTAGGGTGCACGGATAGCCGGGTTCTAGAGGGCAACGGGCCCGCATCCCATGGCATTGAAACGGAGGGGGCTTCACTCTAGAATTGGCGGGCTATTCGCCGCACTCGTAGGGGGTACAGGTTGACCCAGGAGGGGTGCCCAAGTTACCGGATTCCGTGAAGTGCCGGGTGGTCCATTCACGTTGCTGAAGGGGGCTGCCTCGCTTCATGTTTTGGCGGGTAACTTGCCGCGCCCGTAGGGGTCTAGGATTTCATTGCACAGGCTATCCACACGACCACGGGAACGTCGGGTTTCAGTAGCGGCTCTATGAAACCCGGGGATCCCAGATATCTGTATTGTTCTGTGATGCTTATTACATTTCTGTGATGTTGCATTTTATCACGCCTTGAGCGAATATTATATATTGATATATATACTAATAGATATTGTATATGTTTTGCATCCGCGCTAGTCCGGTCCCCGCTCTGTCGTTAGTTAAGTAACCTAACGGGTAATGACGGGACCCAGTGGCGAATGCGGATAGCATATACGTACATGTAACATTTCAAAATAATAAAATACCATTTTTGGGAAATTTTATAATTTAATATTACTTTATTGAATATTTTAATAATTCGGTATAATTAAATACAAATGGAGAAAAATTTGGAAAAATTATGGAAAATTCTAAAATAGGGTAATTTAGAGAATTATGCCATTTTTAAGTTGTTATGATTAGTTATATGCTAATTTAGTGTTAATCGCGATTAAAAATCGCTAATCGGGTTTTCGGGCAATTTTGTGCAAAACATGCACATATCATTTCCTACACTTGTGTTGCATTTTTCTTGCCATGGTTTTATTTTGGGGTTCACTATTTGAGTGAGAAGGATTTTTGAGGGAAAAGAAAAGAAAGGAAAAAGAATTGATTAGACTAATGTGTAGTAGGTGAGTGAGAGAGAGAGAGGTGGGGGGGGGGGTTCATTTGACCAAGAGACTTCTCTTCTCTCTTCATTTTATTCCTCCTTCTTCCCCTTCTCCTCCTCCTGCTGCTGCTCCTTCATCTCCCTCCCCTCTTCAAGCCCCCAATCTCATCTCACAAACATCACCAAAACCCTACCCCCATTTCATTAAAAGTGTGCACAAGCTCAAGATCTATAGGATGGACCAAGAAAGCTTTCATTTTGGCGCTGTTGAGGATTCTTGGGGGTCTTATGAGGTAATTTCCTTCACAATTAGAGTGGTATTTCTTGTGCTTAAGCATCGATTCAAGTTTCATATCGATATTGTGTGTTTTTGTGGACTTGAGGAAAACTTAGTTAGGGTTTGAGGGAATTGTGAGTTGTGGTGAGCAATTGAGCTCAGTAGAAGTTAGATAAACACCCTAGTACATGAATTGAGACCCCAACCTGAGAGTTGAAACCCGAAATACGGATTTAGAAACCGATATCGATAAAGTTATGAAATCTGGGAAGCTTTTATGAGATCTGCTATCACCCGAGACATCCTAAAATAAAATTGAATGGACAGTGACATGTGTAGGCACCCAGGAAGCTACCACCAAGACCCTAGCCCCTAACTCCATGACCCGACCGCCAATTAATTCCCTCTGGCCGCAAATTACGGCCAGACCTGCACCAAATTGGGTCATTTTGGTTCTGCTACTCCTACATCTGTAGTTTAGTCCCCTGGCATGTATAGATTTGTCTAATTTGACCTAGAGTGAAATCTGGAGCCTATTTCCTTAGTTGCTGTTTTGGATTCGTGTTTCCGTATTCCGTATTTTTAATTCTGAATTTGTGTATTGTGTTTTACCTCGACTATTTGGTGTTAATACGATGATATCGAGGGTTGTTGATGGTTTTGGAAGGGGTTGTTCATAGGTTCTAACCTATAGATCATAGCGTATCGTTTTGGGATTCGTATGCCGTTTTAGCTTTGATTTGGTTTTAATACGCAATACGATATTTTGACGTGTAGGTACCCCATGAAGACTCCGGGACGACAAGCAAGCGCGTGGCGATGTCCACAAATGAAAACGCAAGGTGAGTAGATTATATCTACTGGGGGAAGTCGGGTGGATGGCGTATAGCACCCCCGCAGTCTGTAGTTGATATACTATATATATGTATGATAGTTATAGCGTGTTGTGGATATTGTGTTAGGTGTACTATGGATAGTTTAGGGTTAGAAGCAACTAGTGTAGTTCATAGTCGCGAACCCTAGAATGGATTTACACCTACACGTACACCCGTGCACATTCATTATACTTGCACTGTGTTTGATGATATTGGACGATATTGGAGGTGAGTCGATGATTTTGGGCATTGTGCCGCGAGATTGGTGATTTGATATGATTCGTATGTGGGATACGACATGTGATCTCTAGCGGGCCTTGGAACGTGTGTTTACACACGCAGTTATATTGATGGTATCAGTTGTACTATACTTAGATCAGTACCCCAGATTATGTGCTATGATGATGAGGATACCAATTAATTGATGAGAAGATTCTGATAATTGACCCATACCCAGCTATTGGGATGCCGTACGACGATTTACCGACGAGCTTTATATTAATGATAGATCTGCACTCATGACTGAGGATTGTCATATGATATACTGTATTGTGCGCGATACTATTGAGGCGAGATCACCGACTATTATATGTATATATATTTATATCGACTCAGATTTAGGTGGATTCCATACCCCTCCCAGTTGACTTGATACTTAGATCTGTAGTTTGCATAGCAGATGTTAGACTAGACCCAAGTCATACCTATTTCAACAACTAACGAATCGGGAGTATCTTAAAAACCCCAATTTGTCTTATTTCAAATGGCAAGCTGCATTATTATTCATTTACCATTTATTCTACGGCTCGCATTGCATTGCATGCTTATATGTTATTGATTCATGCTCCTTTGTGCATATGCCTTTACATAGTTCCATGCTCATATTAGTGTTTCATGTTGCATGTATTAAAATTCATGGATTTCGCACTGTGATATGGTGGCATATGATAATTCTGGATTGTTTCTCCTGCGTATATATATCAGTGGTATGGGACGCTGAAATATATATGTATACCCAGAGAGTATATATATATATATATATATATATATATATATATATATATATATATATATATATATATATATATATATTAGTGGTATGGGACGCCGATATATATATATACACCTACTTAGTATATCATCATGATGATCTATACAAACTTATATATGTAGCCCGATATATGAGAGTGGGGGCTGACCCGGACCGACGGATGCCCGATATATGATAGTGAGGGCTGACCCGGACTGACGGATGCCCGATATATGAGAGTGGGGGCTGACCCGGACTGACGGATGCCCGATATATGAGAGTGGGGGCTGACCCGGACTGACGGATGCCCGATATATGAAAGGAGCCTATGTGCTCGGAGCCTACGTGCTCGATTTGAAAGGAGCCTATGTGCTCGGAGCCTATGTGTTCAATATGAGAGGAGCCTTTATGGTCGATGGTATATTATATTTCCCCTACCCCACATTTATTTTATCTGCATTGCATCATGTATTAGTAGTACCTGATAGAGTACCTTCATGGATGTTGCATATATATCGGATACATGATATGTGGGATTTACTTGATATTGAGATATATACTTGTGTCGATGCTCGACACTGATTTTCTGATGAATTCATTCGTGATACCTTCTGCTTTCATTTCACCGCATACATACATCGTATTTATGATATGTTATTACGTGAGGCACTGATACGAGTTCTTGGCAATACACTTATGTTCAGATGTTACATTGCCACTTTACCATGCTTCAGACTTATTCATTTGAGGTTTATATTATATACTGATTGTATTGACCTAGGATTAGGTCTTGCTTTCGATTTCTGCTTGTAGATATTTTCTATTCACGAGTTGGCAACTCACCCCCGTTGTGCCACAGTTCTTGCAAGTTTGCCGTACAGGTTCCATAGCGGCATTTCTGGCCCACTGCTTTCCTTTGCGGGTGATTTGCTTGGTAGGTGGGTTCTTTGTATGAGAACCGCCGTTGTACATGTATTATTCATTGTATCTAGAAATCCATCAACCAAAACTTGTATATTGTTTCAGACTTATTATATTCGACCTTAGAGTCGCGCTCGGTAGTATTACGATTTTCTTGCTTATTGGAGATTCTCTTGGGTTTTGATCCTCGCCCTTCGGCGTTGTATATTATATTGCTTGTGTGGGTTGTGCTCCTTGTTATGCGTAGTAAGTGTTTGATAAAATGCCTCAATGGAAAATTTACAAAATATGTTTCTTTACTCTTAAAATGGTTTTAGATTTCTGGGCTTTTGGCTTACTTGGATCAGATGGAGTCCTATAGACTTCATATGTTTCAAGGGCCAGTCACGTGCTCTTTCGGGTCGTGACGAAGTTGGTATCAGAGCGCTAGGTTAACCTTGGTTCGAGTCTAAGTTTGACTATGTGGAGCCTAGGGTGTCTATATATATACGGAACTTAGGCTTGACCTTACGGAACTTAGACTTAGTCGAGAGGGTACTAGACCCGAACTTTCGTCGCGTAGGATGACCCTTGGTTGATGGAATAGGTGACTAAAGTAGAGTGACGTACCGTGGGTATGTTCCGCGGCATACATACGACACGCCACTCCGCTTAAGGAACCTTAGGATGCATATATTTTCGAGATCAGTGATTCTCTTCATATCCATGATTATACATCCATTTGAGATACTCAATTCTATTAATCCATGATCATACCTTCATTGATGTTGTTCCTTCTTATGATCACGTATCCATTCTGGATCTGTTTTTTTTCTTTCTTGCCATCGATCTGTTCTCTTCGATACTCGATTGAGGTTCCTGTCGCCATTGTTGAGCGCAGTTGAGCTGTTGCTAGTGTTACGGTCAGGGCGAGCTCGTCTGGTACGAGGGCCGACCGTTGTGTTTTCTGGTGACATGGGAACGCCTCGAGTTAGTATTGGTGATTTTGACCTCTAGTGGAGGCGAGTGCTTGGTTTTGCACCGGATGATCGGGCCATTGTTAGAGCTGTCAGTTGAAAGAGGACTGTTGATGTATAGCATACCTTAGAGATTATGATGTCGCCTACCGTGCAGACAGATGAACCAGCTGTTGCTGAGATTGACAGGATGTCGCTTCTGGAGCCTACGAGATGAGATCGCCGGAGCTTCCAGGCAGATATGAGACAGATGATAGCTAGTCTACCCTATTTGAGAGACGAAGGTGATTCGTCTGATTTATGCGCCGGAGCAGGCCCAGTTGAGTTAAAGATTTCCAGTGTGGAAAGTCTTACTTAGATCTAGAGCAGACCGATTTAGAGAGGACCGCCAATGTATCGCCTTTCCTGGAGGATTGAGGCGCTGTTCAGCATATAGACGAATGAGCCAGTTGTTGCTACAAATGACGAGATATCACCTAGATGATTGGAGCTACTGCAGCATGAGTATATACTTAGAGATATGATGGACAGTCGCTAGTCACCGAGGGTGAATGACTAGGACATGTGATTCGTTCGCTTACCCAGATGAGAGGTCATCGGATAGATTGCTTCCAGCTAGAGACGACTTCACGCGGAGACGTTGAGAGTCGACAGAGACGATCGAATGTCGGGAACCTGCTATTCCAAGTTTAAAGTATTCGGAAAGACATGCAGGCGATTCTATGGACCCTCTAGAAGAATGAAACCCTAACTCGACTTAATGACCGTGTCAAAGCCTTTGAACCTTAGGGTTTGCGGCAGTTCCGCGGCGCCATTAGTGAGGCTTGGGTTTGCCCTTCTACGGCTGGACCACTGATGCTGTGGTATGTACTCGATAGTATTAAACTGTACTCAAGATGTTGATCTCCTGGGGGATTATGAGGTTCTGACGAGTCGATCGGATGGTTCGACATCATTCGGATATCATGTGATGGGACACACTGCTTGGGAGACTCCAGATACGAGCATAGCCGTTGGAGCGCAGTTCATGCAGCCACGATGAGACGAGTCCGAATTAGTCGACATTGAAGCAGAGTGAAGTAAAGGGTTCGCAAGAGGTTTCGACGAGATGACGTTCCCACTCCGCTGACATCAGAGATGCGATACGCACGTAGAGGAATTGTATATTGATATACCTCCCAGAAGGAGTTGCGATGAGTATGAAGCCGTTCCGGAACAAGAATTAGCTTCGGCAATGGACGATGACTTCCGGGCAATTCGGCAGGAATGAGATTTGAGAGAGACCTCGACAGGACCTTTCTGGAATACTACGAGAAGACCTGGACCCAAGAGGGGTCATATTATGCATACCCAGCAGGCCATAGTTCGGCATCGTCGACGAGGTAGTTGACCAGGTTCGGATAAAGGACCTTACCCAGATGCGTTGCGAGTTGATCGAGGACGGACGAGTATTGAGTATTCCTCCGATGGTTGGGGACGCGTTCCCGAGGACCTGTTCGGCCAGACATCTTCTACAAAATGATGAAGCTACAGAGTACACGATTTCGAGTCCGTGCGAGAGACTTCGGATTGACCGTGGCCGAGAACAGTGCAGTGCTTAGATAGCATGGCGTGATGTCATAGTGGACGATGATAGAGACAAGTGGAACCAGAGGTTCGTGCGAGACACTGACGAGCTGTCATTACTTCCCGTCGAGACTAGAGACCTGATATGCTTATAGAGGCGTTGGGATGCGACCAATTTCCGAGAAAAAGTTGTGCCGAGGACGCAGATGTCCATCGAGCGAGAAGAGATTATGCAAGAGTACCAGACTCTGTACAGACCGGCATAGGTAAGATCGGAAGAGACCTTGAGCAGGATTCCTTCCAAGACACTGCTGCAATGATATTTGCACCCAGGATCAGATGTGTCACGTGCATTCAGAGAGCCAGAGGCCGACGCCAGGGACTTGCTGCTTTACAAGTGGTCGTAAGGATTGACCGAGAGATGACCAAAGAAGTGCCAGAACGGGATCGTCCCCGTTAGCACACCTGACAGGGCCGATGAGCCGATTGATCGTGAGATTGGTAATCCGCAGAGGAGATAAGGACCCAGAGACAGAAGACGCCAGACCGTGAGCAAGAGGCAAGTAGATGTCTTGCGCTGCTAGCATTGGATGCACCTTTAGTGTTTTGAGGTACGATTTTGGTGCACACCAGATGCACTAAATCGGGTTTCCTTGTGCATGTCAGATGCACCTGGTTTTGCTGACAGGCACACATGTTGCCTATGACAGTTGTTGAGTGCACACCCGTTGCACCTGAATGATACTTATGTGGATTTTGTTTTCCGTGCACACCTGACGCACGGGGTATTCTTATATACGCCTTAGGATTAATGTTTGTGGAGCCCCGACAATTTGGATTTTTTTTTGCTGAAATTATTTAGTACTTGGGGGTTTAAATTTAAATTCGGGGACCGAATTTATTTAAGGGGGGGTAGATTGTAACATTTCAAAATAAGAAAATACCATTTTTGGGAAATTTTATAATTTAATATTACTTTATTGAATATTTTAATAATTCGGTATAATTAAATACAAATAAATGGAGAAAAATTTGGAAAATTCTAAAATGGGTAATTTAGAGAATTATGCCATTTTAAAGTTGTTATGATTAGTTATATGCTAATTTAGTGCTAATCGCGATTAAAAATCGCTAATCGGGTTTTCGGGCAATTTTGTGCAAAACATGCACATATCATTTCCTACACCTGTGTTGCATTTTTCTTGCCATGGTTTTATTTTGGGGTTCACTATTTGAGTGAGAAGGATTTTTGAGGGAAAAGAAAAGAAAGGAAAAAGAATTGATTAGAATAATGTGTAGTAGGTGAGTGAGAGAGAGAGAGAGAGGTGGGGGGGGTTCATTTGACCATGAGACTTCTCTTCTCTCTTCATTTTATTCCTCCTTCTTCCCCTTCTACTCCTCCTACTGCTGCTCCTTCATCTCCCTCCCCTCTTCAAGCCCCCAATCTCATCTCACAAACATCACCAAAACCCTACCCCCATTTCATTAAAAGTGTGCACAAGCTCAAGAGCTATAGGATGGACCAAGAAAGCATTCATTTTGGCGTTGTTGAGGATTCTTGGGGGTCTTATGAGGTAATTTCCTTCACAATTAGAGTGGTATTTCTTGTGCTTAAGCTTCGATTCAAGTTTCATATCGATATTGTGTGTTTTTGTGGACTTGAGGAAAACTAGGTTAGGGTTTGAGGGAATTGTGAGTTGTGGTGAGCAATTGAGCTCAGTAGAAGTTAGATAAACACCCTAGTGCATAAATTGAGACCCCAACCTGAGAGTTGAAACCCGAAATACAGATTTAGAAACCGATATCGAAAAAGTTATGAAATCTGGGAAGCTTTTATGAGATCTGCTATCACCCGAGACATCCTAAAATAAAATTGAATGGACAGTGATATGTGTAGGCACCTAGGAAGCTACCACCAAGACCCTAGCCCCTAACTCCATGACCCGGCCGCCAATTAATTCCCTCTGGCCGCAAATTGCGGCCAGACCTGCACCAAGTTGGGTCGTTTTGGTTCTGCTGCTCCTACATCTGTAGTTTAGTCCCCTGGCATGTATAGATTTGTCTAATTTAACCTAGGGTGAAATCTGGAGCCTATTTCCTTAGTTGCTGTTTTGGATTCGTGTTTCCGTATTCCGTATTTTTAATTCTGAATTTGTGAATTGTGTTTTACCTCGACTATTTGGCGTTAATACGACGATATCGAGAGATGTTGATGGTTTTGGAAGGCGTTGTCCATAGGTTCTAACCTATAGATCATAGCGTATCGTTTTGGGATTCGTATGCCGTTTTAGCTTTGATTTGGTTTTAATACGCAATACGATACTTTGACGTGTAGGTACCCCATGAAGACTCCGGGACGACAAGCTAGCGCGTGGCGACGTCCACAAATGAAGACGCAAGGTGAGTAGATTATATCTACTGGGGGAAGTCGGGTGGATGGCGTATAGCACCCCCGCAGTCCGTAGTTGATATACTATATATATGTATGATAGTTATAGCGTGTTGTGGATATTGTGTTAGGTGTATTATAGATAGTTTAGGGTTAGAAGCAACTAGTGTAGTTCATAGTCGCGAACCCTAGAATGGTTTTACACCTACACGTACACCCGTGCACACTCATTATACTTGCACTGTGTTTGATGATATTGGACGATATTAGAGGTGAGTCGATGATTTTGGGCATTGTGCCGCGAGATCGGTGATTTGATATGATTCGTTTGTGGGATACGACATGTGATCTCTAGTGGGCCTTGGAACGTGTGTTTACACACGCAGTTATATTGATGGTATCATTTGTACTAGACTTAGATCAGTACCCCAGATTATGTGCTTTGATGATGAGGATACCAATTAATTGATGAGCTGATTGTGATAATTGACCCGTACCCAGCTATTGGGATGCCGTACGACGATTTACCGTACGAGCTTTATATTAATGATAGATCTGCACTCATGACTGAGGACTGTCATATGATATACTGTATTGTGCGCGATACTATTGAGGCGGGATCATCGACTATTATATGTATATATATTTATATCGACTCAGATTTAGGTGGATTCCATACCCCTCCCAGTTGACTTGATACTTAGATCTGTAGTTTGCATAGTAGATGTTAGACTAGACCCAAGTCATACCTATTTCAACAACTAACGAATCGGGATTATCTTAAAAACACTATAGCCTTATTTTACAAAAACCCTGATTTGTCTTATTTCAAATGGAAAGCTGCATTATTATTCATTTACCATTTATTCTACTGCTCGCATTGCATTGCATGCTTATATGTTATTGATTCATGCTCTTTTGTGCATATGCGTTTACATAGTTCCATGCTCATATTAGTGTTTCATGTTGCATGTATTAAAATTCATGGATTTCGCACTGTGATATGGTGGCATACGATAATTCTGGATTGTTTTACTCCTGCGTATATATATCAGTGGTATGGGACGCTGAAATATATATGTATACCCAGAGTATATATATATTAGTGGTATGGGACGCCGATATATATATACACCTACTTAGTATATCATCATGATGATCTATATAAACTTATATATGTAGCCCGATATATGAGAGTGGGGGCTGACCCGGACTGACAGATGCCCGATATATGAGAGTGAGGGCTGACCCGGACTGACGGATGCCCGATATATGAGAGTGGGGGCTGACCCGGACTGACGGATGCCCGATATATGAGAGTGGGGGCTGACCCGGACTGACGGATGCCCGATATATAGAGTGGGGGCTGACCCGGACTGACAGATGCCCGATATATGAAAGGAGCCTATGTGCTCGGAGCCTATGTGCTTGATATGAAAGGAGCCTATGTGCTCAATATGAGAGGAGCCTTTATGGCCGATGGTATATTATATCTCCCCTACCCCACATTTATTTTATCTGCATTGCATCATGTATTAGTAGTACCTGATAGAGTACCTTCATGGATGTTGCATATATATCGGATACATGATATGTGGGATTTACTTGATATTGAGATATATACTTGTGTCGATGCTCGACACTGATTTTCTGATGACTTCATTCGTGATACCTTCTGCTTTCATTTCACCGCATACATACATCGTATTTATGATATGTTATTACGTGAGGCAATAGCACGAGTTCTTAGCAATACACTTATGTTCAGATGTTACGTTGCCACTTTACCATGCTTCAGACTTATTCATTTGAGGTTTACATTATATACTGATTGTATTGACCTAGGATTAGGTCTTGCTTTCGATTTCTGCTTGTAGATATTTTCTATTCACGAGTTGGCAACTCACCCCCGTTGTGCCACAGTTCTTGCAGGTTTGCCGTACAGGTTCCATAGCGGCATTTCTGGCACACCGCTTTCCTTTGCGGGTGATTTGCTTGGTAGGTGGGTTCTTTGTATGAGAACCGCCGTTGTACATGTATTATTCATTGTATCTAGAAATCCATCAACCAAAACTTGTATATTGTTTCAGACTTATTATATTCGACCTTAGAGTCGCGCTCAGTAGTATTACGATTTTCTTGCTTATTGGAGATTCTCTTGGGTTTTGATCCTCGCCCTTCGGCGTTGTATATTATATTGCTTGTGTGGGTTGTGCTCCTTGTTATGCGTAGTAAGTGTTTGATAAAATGCCTCAATGGAAAATTTACAAAATATGTTTCTTTACTCTTAAAATGGTTTTAGATTTCTGGGCTTTTGGCTTACTTGGATCAGATGGAGTCTTATAGACTTCATATATTTCAAGGGCCAGTCACGTGCTCTTTCGGGTCATGACAGTACATCATTATTTTCGTTCTTTATTGGTGTGATCAATTGATGGGACTGCGTTGATTCGGATCAATGCAAGCTAAACAAACCTATTCTGATGTTGTTGGAACTTTTTTCAAAAAGCTATTATTGCAAGGGCGTTCTCTTTTGTTTTGCACAGTGGTATTCGGTTATGAATATCCAGCACCTCAGTCGACGAGGCAAGGGCCAAGATCCCTTCACCGGGAGTGACCCCTTGGACAGAAGTTTGCGTCTGGGCAATAACTTCACTATAGTCGATTACTTTTTCTTTGCATCGTGGTATTCAGTTGGAATATCCTGCACCTCATTCTACGGGGAAAGAGCCGAGATCCCTTCACCGGGAGTGACCTCTTTAGGAAAGGTTTTCGCCACTGTATTTTTATAAAAGCTATCCGGTTCCTTCAACGATATCAAGTTCATTACGTTAAAGGTTTTCGCCAGAAACCATTCGTAGCCCTCCATCATTTCAGTTAAATATTCGGTAGTATTCAAGCTATGTATTTTGACCTCACGCCAAGGCATAGTGATTGGTAGCTGCCGGATATTTATCTACAGCATAGATAGATGCGTTGGTTTGGGACAGTCGTACTGCCATTTTGGCCTACGTCAAGGGTAGGTACGGGTGGGTTCAAATTAACCTGGATAATGATGGGTAGAACTTGACGTGTGACTTATGACATTTTGACCTCACGCCAAGGTCATAAGAGCATGGAGTAAAAATCACATCTGGAGTTTCTAAAGAAACTGAAACTTGCCAGATATGCGCATACCTTCTGGAGTGTAATAACGTGAGCGGATTCCGTCACGTTGTCATGCGATGATAGTTGGATCCCGATTCCCACTGATGAGTTGGTTTACTCCTCGGGTGATCCCGACCAATTCTTCTTTCAGGTTTGGAGGAGAATTTGACGGTACAGTGGGAGGTTTCCAGATTAGATAAATTGGTGACCATTCCGATCTAGGTTAGAGTGCACGCTGAGTGTTTCTTTTCTCTCTCTCTTTGGCAGCGACCATTGACCCGACCCTGGACCATGACTCAGAGACCAAAATTAACCGAACCTTCTTAAATGCTGGCTTTTGGATTGTCAGAGTTACAAACCTCATTGCCACTCCTACTTTTACTCTTTTCTCCAGGACACCCCGTAGTACTACGAACGTCCACTTCCATTGGACAAAACCATCGTATGGTTATATATGAACTCGAAGGAATTTATTCGAGAATGGTTTCTGGTTCTGGAGAAAACGGATAGGACTATTCAGTTGTCTTTTCCTTTTACCTTCTCTCAGGTTGCGAGTACTCCTTGGTTTAGGAGATAGTACACCTATTACGCAAATTGGATAGTCTTCTTCCAAACCTTAGGCTGGTGCCGAACAGTGGGGAATGAAGAAAACCGATTAGCATAACGATGGTGTGCATAAGGTATTAAGTAAAGACATATCAAGGGATTAGTAAGAGGGCAAAGTAAACTGCGACTGCTATTCACGACCAAACCAAGTATTTCATTACCACTCCCACTTCACCTTTGTATTTCTCCATGACACTCCGTATCACTACGAAGATCCACAGTTTATTGGATACTCCATCGTATGGTTATATACGAACTCGAAAGGAACTTGTTCCAGTTCGGGGATGGATTCTGGTTCAGGAGAAATAGGAATAAGGTTTATTCAGGTGTCTTTTATCTTCACCTTCTCTCGCATTGCGAGTGCTCCTAGGATTAGGACAGTACACCCATTATGCTTATTGGATAGTCTTCTTCCAAACCATAGGCTGGTGCCGAGCGGTAGGGAAGGAAGAAAACCATTTGGCCTAAAGGGGTGTACAGAAGGTAATGACTAAAGACATATGAAGGGATTTGGAGAGATGGCAAAGAAATATACGGTTACAGTTGTGAATCTGGGTAATGGAAGAGGCATTACTAAGAATACCCGGATACCCCATCGAAACATTTCAATGTTACAGTTTCACTGTGTACTGTTAAAAGAAAATTGATTTCCCAATTAGTCCTTACTCCAGGGTATGTATTTACCAGGTATGATTCTCACATCTGTATGGTTTTACAGATGATGAGTGGGAGTAAGTTATTGGGAATTAGGTGATCATCCTCATTTTATCGGGATTCGTTGTAATCGTTGATATTTGAGGAAGTCACCTGGGTTGTTAGCCGGACGGCAAATATTTGGTTTTGAATATCCGCTGTCATGCACCAATTTCAAATTGATATATCTGTACGTCTATTTTTATAGAGTGAGATATAACTTTTTGAAATTATGTCGATGACATTTACCTATATCAGTGGATGGTTAGGTAAGGAGCATTAAACAGCGGTGTAATTCTTCTTAACCATAAGTACAGTTTTCAACCTACGACACACAGGGATTGAATTATCAGACTCAAGGGACTTATACAGAGTATTTTATGTTGTTCAGTGTCCATTAGGACAGAGGGGTTGGTCCTCGTACTATATTCGGTTTACTTATGACTTCTCTAGTTCTTAGATAAGTGTTTCGTAGAAACACAAGGTCTGAGTTTTGAGAAGTTATAGGTATATGAATAAAGTAGAGAACCAGGTGTTGCAAGTATCGGGATTCTTCAAGGTGATTGAAGATGTAGATACTTGTGTAGGGTATTCAGTTGATAGTAATGATTAAGAGAACTTGCTTCTCTTTCAGATTACTCATATTTGGAAGCACTCCTAAGTTGAGTAATGCTGATCGGCCTCTCTCCATTTAGTTGACATGCACTGGAGACAGCTGCATGATTTGAATCTGGTTCAATTAAATCAGTGCCTCTGGTGCTATATTGGATATAGAACGGTTCATATCTTAACGATGTTAAGGTACGGGGATTTGTCCGGCATATGCTTAAAACCAGACTCTGGATAACTCAAGGCACGTTTATGTAATGGCTGTTTGTGGGTTGACCCAGGCTATGACGAGGGTTTATTTTCTACCATCTGGAAGATCAATAGTGATATTGTTCCTGACTCGCCACAGTTTTAACAAAAATGGATTTTTTCAGAAAACAGTAGTGGGAGTTGTTAGTTATATGTATGCCCTAGAGGCCATTACTGTACATACGATGTATATTGTAGTGGATGCTAGGACATATATAGGGAGGACTTTCTTGCTCGACATGATAGTATGCTATCTGGTTGTACTTTATCTTAACATGTACTCTGATTGTCTCTATATTACATGTTGATAAAGCCCTTAGGATATGTACTCGACTACAGGGACTATGATGAGATCATACTAGTGGGGCCACGGTAGTCGACGAGTACATCCTATAACTGTTCCTAGTCGAGGGTGTATCGAGACAGGGCATCGATACACCAGAGTAGACTAGCGTATACGCATCTTGACCCATATGATGGGCGATGGATGATCCCATATCCATCGGTGTTTGACATCAAGGATGGTGTACGGGTGCTCAGTAGAGACTGGGTACACTGGACGGACTCGCCGAGAACTCCCAGATGGTATTATACCTCACGTCAGATGGCAGTTCTCCGGTGACACTGGTACAGAGTAGTCTGTTGATCCGAGATCGTCATAGAGTCTTGTGTGATTCCCACTGTGCTTTGATTTCCATCATACCATGTCCAAGAGGGCGTGCAAAAAGGTGGCTTTTGGGTACAGTCCCGAATCACATGGAGGCAATGAGCGATAGGAGGGGATTAGTCTCTCCCGGTATAGAGAGTTGATGTTGTGTTGTGTTCGATTGGCTATAACCGGAAATCCCTGGCCAGGGTTGCTGAGATTTACTGGTAAGTGTTATCAGTAGTTTCTCGAACTGTTATAGACCTCATATCGACACGACTTATCGAGCTACTGGGGTCTGACGTTTACCACCCATAGGCGAGATATGCAACATATCAGACGACGAGACCGGACTGTACGGGAGTGTTACTATTTGGATTCACAGGAGAATGTACAGGCTTGCTTGTTGATCTTCTGAGCGCTCAATACCTGGGTAGCTGTTACGTTTAGCTGACCGCTTGTAGCTTGTGGGTGTTTGATATGATCATCACCTACTGCCGGCGTATTGACGATTCTTTAGAGTCCTACACAGAGGTTTCTTGGCTCAGGCAAAACGGAGTAGGAGCACATATGTGATATGTGCGGGACCGAGGATAATGCGATATGTGATACCGTATTATATTCCCGCGATATTTGATATCAGCCGGGTCATCGGATCAAGTGTTGATTCGATGAATCGGTACGGATAAATATTAGTCAGTTATATGCGATATAGCCGGATTGTCGGATCAAGTGTTGATTCGATAATTTAATGTATAATAATATATATGATATATTAAATTACATTAACTAATATTAGCTCACTAAAAGATTCTTTTTCTCACTCGGGTAATAATTGATATATATGCGATATATGTTAAATGTATTGTTTTATTTGGTTACAATAAATATTATATATATGATATATAATGTTGTAACATGATATGATTACTAATGCAACATGTTTAGTAGAGATTAAACATGGTTAGGGTTTGATTAGGGTTAAACCTTTCTAGATGTTTCTAGAAGGTTTTCTTTTTTGTTTTGGAAAAGATATTTTAGCATGATATTTCTTAACCCAACCACACCCTTTAACCCTAGTTCAATCTCTACAAAGGTTACTTGACCATGGTTGCATAATTCATCATTATCTCCTTTGCATTATTCATCATAAAAGGAATTCTATCATATTGTTCATCTTGTTTCCTTCTTCTTCTTTGCTTACAAAGCTTTCTTGCTTTGATATTTGTGATGAAAATATGTGAGAAAAAGATAAATAAAGAGAGTAAAAATCCTACTTCATCATCCTCATCTTCCCTTGCCATTTAGATGAGGGTGTTCACATCATTTCATGAGTGTTAGCTTGTGTTAACGAAACTTCAAGGTAGATCATCTTTGTATCGAAGATCGGAAGCAAAGGTTGCATCTTTCTCTTCGTGGAACCTCTCGAGAGTCCGGAACCCGATGATCGCAGCGAAGGGACCACAACACGGAGCATATGAAGTGAAGGACCGGATCTAAAAAGGTTGTAATCCCTCTCACTTAGTGTTAAAGTTGTTAACATGTTAGTTTTCGCCTAATCTCTAGTTTAAAGATCCGTATTCGGGTTGTTCGGCACGGCTAAATTTTTAATCGGGCATGGTTGATGCCTCGTAGACCCTTGTGCGCATGCCTAGCAACCCTACAGTGGTATCAGAGCCAAGCTAGAGCTTTAGGCGAAGTCTAGGCGAAATTTAAAGTCCGATCGAACCCGGAAAACCCGATATACCCTAGTTTCTGGAAATTTTTCAAAACTGTGGTTTTTTCCAAATTAAAAATATCCAAAAATTACAGCAGGGAATTGTAAGAAATACTGTGAAGCACGTGCGCCTGATTCCACCAAAGCGCGGTGGAACCGCGGCACAAGCATGGCTTGTGCGGCGGTTCCGCGGCAAGTTATTCACTTCAGCATTTCAAATTTGCACAGTAATTCTTATCTTTTAGTGCTGTATTTTCTGGGAATTTTTAATATTTATTCAACTGTTGAATTTTCTGGGTTGTATTGGGGATTCGATGATTCGATCGGAAACTTTAACTGCGTCTTTGTGTTTTGTCCGGATAACTTTTAGAAACTGTTAAAAAGTTCGAACGGATATCAATAACTCACTTTTTCCCCTGTCGGAAATTTTTTCAAAAGTTGGAATTTTTTTCTCGTGTTTAAGAACGTTCTAAGTCGTGCAAGTAACGCGGTGGACCCTCTAGAAGACAACAAACCTTAACTCGATTATGTGACCGTCTTGAACTGCCTTTTGAACCTTAGGGTTGGGGCAGTACGGCATGCCACATGTGAGGCGTTGGTTTGACCCTTCTACGGCTGGACCATTGGTACTGTGGCATTTGATGGATGTTTTTAAACTGATTTCAAGAGTTGAGATATATTGGGGAAATCTTGGGTGTTTGATTGTTCGATCGGAAAGTTTAATATTTTCTGTTTTATCTGGAATGTGATACAATATTTGGAATCCACAAAAAGTTATGAGATAACTAATTTGAATATTATAAATCTAGCAGTTCAGTCTCAGATGATCGGTTGCCACGGAATTTTGATGTGATCAAAAGTCCGTCGCAATCACGTAGCGTACGCGGATACTCGCCGGGTAAACTTAATAGACAGCCACGCCCCATAGCCCCGACCAAGTGACTGTAGGAGAACCCCGTCGCCAAAAGCATCCGTTCGGGTGCTCGCGGCAGCGGTGTTCCGCCTTAGTGCACTTCGTCGACGGCATTTGGGGGTGCGGCCGTCTACTAAAATTTGCGACGAGCATTCGATCAGGATGTCGGGAATCTTGTTGAATTGCCCGACTTGATATTGAAAAGAGTTTTCGATAATGAGACTAAAATGCGGGGTTTATAATAGTTAGGCATGCGATGTCTAAGGAATTCATTTGGTTAGGCATGTGATATCTAAGGAGGTTGCGGATTCCAACTGTTGTAGTTTTACACTTTCTTTTCTGTGACCGTAAGCGTAGTATGTGATTTATCGCCGGCTTCGTTGCTATACATCAACGACAACCGGGATACGCATACTTGCTTACGTTGATGATATGTGATATTATGTGTTGCTATGATATGTTATATTGGATCGTCGCGTTCTGAATAGCCGGGGGTTTTTATGTGAGATGAGAGTTTTTTCTTTTTCATTCATGTAAAATTCATTTGTATGTAATATTCTTTTATTGTGGCACTTCCAGGTTGCGGAAGATGTCACTGTTGTATATTATTTACTTTTCCGCATTAGGTAGATCCAAGGAGGGGAGCACAAGTAACCGGGTTCTAGGGTCCAGTGGGAGACCAACTCGAGGAGTCGAGACCGGGTCTCCTAACCCTAGAACTGGCAGTGTTGCTTGCTGCTCTCGTAGGGGTCTAGGGATGTGGGTTTGGCTATTCATCGCGACCGTGGAATCCGTGTTTTATACAGGCTCGTATTGAAAACACGGACGTCCTAGTATATCCAATATTTCATATATGTTCTTCTGCTGCAATGTTCTGTGATGAGATCATATTACTGCCTGAGACGAATGTTTATATTATATATATGAGATATATGTTATATTGCAGATTTCGTTTTCAAATGTGATGCTTGCGAAGCATAATAAAATGGGACTTCATTAATGAGATTAATGAAATAAAAGAAACCTAAAGATGTTGTAGAAACTTGTTTAAAAACTGGTAGCTCTAGTTCTTGCTTTGCATCGCGGTGTTCCTTGTAGAACATCCTGCACCTTATTCGATAAGGAAAGGACCGAGATCCCTTCACCGGGAGTGACTCCTTTAGCAATAACTGGTAGATGCTACAACCCTCGGTTTGTCTTTTGATAGCTTCTATAGTTTCTACTTTGCACAGTGGTATATATGATATATCCTGCACCTTATTCGATGAGGAAAGGGCCGACGATCCCTTCACCGGGAGTGACCCCTTTAGCAAAACTAGAAAAGCCTAAAAAACATTCCATTTAAAATCACTCGATTCTACGACGATATCAAGTTCATTACACAATAGGTTTTCTTAAAAACCTGTCGTAACCCTCCGTCATTTTAGGAAGTAGAGTACTTAGTATTCGTGCTGTGTTTGTTGACCATAGTTAAGGCACAGTGTACGGTAGCTAAGTGATGTCTTCCTATATAGCATATGATGTGATTAGTTAGGACAGTCATATGACTTTGTTGACCTTAGTTAAGGGTCATGTGGGTGGGTCTAATTAATCAAGAAATGACGGGTAGAACTTGACTAGTGCTTATGATTTGTTGACCATAGTTAAGGTCATAAGTCACTAGGGGTAAAATATTATTGGGAATTTCAAGTGTTGAAATTTGCAATGAGATTTCATACCGTCTATGAGATAGTTGGATCCCGATACCCGTTGCGAGTAAGAGTTACTCCTGGGAGAGTTTTACACATTACAATTAGCCGATCAAGTAGGTGTCTAGAAAGGTGTTAACAGGGTTACGCCTCTGGGAAAATGAGGTTTACTTTAATTAGGTTCGTGCGAAAGCACGGGGGACCTCCCTCAAAGTACCGACACTGGCCTGGCTGAAAGATTGGCGAACTTGTAGCGTGTAATTAATCCCGGCTAGTCTTTCCTTTTAGGGTTTGAAGGAAGATTTGATTAAAACAGTGGGAGACATCCTGATTAGATATATTAGATAACCAATCTAATCTTGCAAGAGCATACGCTGAGTGTTTTCTTCTCTCTCTCTCCAGGTAGCGACTATATCACGCCTTAATCAAGATAATAATACAGATATATTTGACCGAACCCGCTTGTTATACTGAGCTGGGGAACGTCGGTCCCGCTCCAACTTATAAGTGTTATAAGACAGAGCAGGAAATTAGGGAAGACCAGATTTCCCGTGCCGCCCAAACAAAGAAAGTGCATGCTGATGCATCATCTTCGGGTGTGTTCGTTACATAGAATTGTTTCTCAGTATCCTTTATGTCCTGGGTATGTGATACCGGATCAGGATCCCGCATATGTAATCTGTTACATGGGCTACAGATAGGTAGAGAACTGAGAACGGGTGATAAGTTTCATGAGACAGAAAACGTTGCAAGTGTTGCGGCCAAGTCTGTGGGTCACTGTCACCCTGTATTACCAGAATACATTGATTCTGAACAAATGTTATTAGATACCGAACCTGATATACAAAATCATATCAGTCTCTTTATTAGTAAAGAAAGGATATAATTTTGTATTGTTGGATAATGTTTTGAACATTTCCTATATCAAGAGTTGATCGGTTCAGGCACGTTATCTAAAATCATTGACGTTCTAAATCAAACTACAGTTCTTAGTATACAGAACACACACAAGAAGAAGAGTTCAGAAATGAACGAATCCTTCTTGAGGCATTGTAGACTAGGTCATATCAATGCGACCCGACTGGCTGAAGTTACATTTAGATGCATATTTAAATTAGTTTAAATTTACATCTTGTGAAACTTGCCGGTCATGTCACAAAGATAAGATGACAACAGCTCTGTTTATTGGAAACAGAGAAAGAGTTAGTGAGCTCTTGTGATTGATACATGCTGATGTATGAAAGTCCCCTGTCTACATATGCCAGGACCGGTTCTTTGTACTTCATTCCATTCTCTGATAATCTTTCAAGATTCAGACATATGTTCCTATTGAAACACAAGTCCGAACTGTAACATTTAGGAAAAGTTAGAAATAAATAAAATTAATTAAATTAAGAATAAAGTGATAAATCACAAAATGGTTAAAATCAAATATGTCAATCTTCATAAGTTATATGTAATACAAATTAAATTAGAATTTTTGAATGCAAATTAAATAATTTATAAGGGTTTTAGTGACAAATTTAGCTTCATTTTAACAAAATATGTGTTTTATAATAAGTAAAGTTGTGAGGGGTTAAATTGTAAAGTTTAGGTTTTATGCAAATATAGGATAGTTAAGGTTTTAATTGAAAGTGTTGGAAAAGTCAAAATTAGCTCAGAAATTATTTAGGTTAAAAGGAAAAATTTAAAGATAATACTAAAACACCTCATGCTTTCATGCAACCTCTCATCTTACAGCTCCTTCTTGCATGAAACATACACCCTTCAACACTTGACACCACCTCCTTAACCCTATCCCTTCCTCCTCTCACATATATAACTCATTCTCAGATCAAAACATGGATTAAAAACTGAAAAGAATTAAAAGAAAAGAAAATTTAAAAAGAGAAAAGAAAACAAGAGGAAGAAGAAGGAGAATGGAGCTATGTTCTATGAGTTGATCACCAACAAGCTAGGAGGAGCTGATTAATCATGGAGGGTCATTCCTACAACTAATTGGAGGGTAAATTCTTAATCACAGTAGGTAAATTAGGCTCTGTAGATTAGTTAATATTGATTGAACATGTCACATAATATCGTATTCTAGCTAAATTTAGTGTCTGTTAGAATCTGCTTTGATCTGAAAGATAATTAACTTAATTAAACAGAGATAAAATGATGTAGGAATCAACTAGAACAAACCATAAGAAGACGACACCAGGGGGCCGGTTTTGGGCCGGTGGCCAAGCAAGAAAGGCCGGCGTCGCCGGCCATGGGGAGGACTTTGTGGGTTTTCTCTTTTGGGTAGTTTACAGTATACAATTTAGGCTATTTTGGTACTGTTTAATTTAATTAGTTTCACAGTAGTTAAAACCTGGGAACATATATCGGAAAGGGTATCGTAAAACGCTAAATACGACACGACTAAATCACGTCAGGTTTTAATTTCTGAAACAGTGCAGATTAAGGTTAAAATCCAGCAAGATTAAGTGTTTTATAACTTGATATAATCAGATAATATATAACTTGTATGTGGGAAAGCGTGTTTTCATTTCCGTTATATCGGAATAGCCGTTTTTCTTATACGCGTTAATTTGTAAATTAGACTCTGATACAAGAATTACGGAAGCCGCGAGGAAAGGGAAAGGATTAGCGATTCCGGAGTAGATTCGACTTTTCCGGTGAGTAGACTAAACATCTACCGGGGAATTTTGTAAAGATGGCGTGTTTCGCCCTTAGTTTTTACTTAATTCAATACTTATATCATCATGCTTAAACGTTAAAATTGCATTCATTACAATACTTGTAAATTGCTTAGTTGTTAGAACACTTCACAATTATCGACGAGTCATGCCACGTGCACATCTTATATGTTACACACACCTCGTCGATATTGCCATGTCACATACACTTAAATATCATACTTGTTAACATGGATTATATCGTATTTCACATATCTAATATAGTGGTAGATTGCATCATTGACATCCTGTTACTTTATGCGTATTTCGGTGTTATATATGAAGTAAATGTAGAATTGAGGATTTATGGTTTTGAATTTTGAATACTATTACATAAATCCAGTATTTTCATGATTGATGTGTCATGTCTACCATGAGATGATTTCTGTTTTGGTTTTATTCCGGACCGAGTGGGGGAGATATACGGTCACGGATTTTACGTTATCCATACTGAGTGGGGGAGATATACAGTTGGATACATGGTGGACCCGGTCGAGACCGAGGGGCAGGATAGCCGTTTTGAGACGGGGGAGCCTAGCGAGGTTACTCGATACCGGAGTTAGTGATAAATATACGGCGTGTATCTAGATGATAACGACCGGTATTATTGATTCAGGATCATTCTGGGAATGATGCCTATAAGAAATGGAAGTTTTGTGTCGTTGATGGACACTGAGAAATGATTTACTTGAGTTGTGATTTCCGAAGTATAATGAGATTTATTGTTGAATTTCACATATACTCATATATCATATTGATTCATATTCAGTAGCATGATTGTCATATTTACTTTATTCGCTGTTATATGTTAGTCGTATTCACTGAGTTGGCAACTCATCCCCGTTGTGCCACAGTTCCTTGCAGGGATAGAGTGGACGGGTAGCTGCGAGGCAGAGATACTTTTGCAGTTGTATTCCATCTTTTGATCGGTAGGTTACATGTGTAGTAACCTTCCTTTTTGATTTTGTAGTTTGTATCTAGAAAGTCTCCATCAAACCTGTATTTTTGACTTAGAAATGAGAGATGGTATATATATGTACAGTTGAGATCTGTTGGTTAGTTTCATTATTTCTTTCTTTGTGAGATTCACAGTGATGTTACATATGCTTATATTCATGTTCATTGTTGATATTGTTGATTCCAACTAGGAATACAACTAAACTTACTCTTGATTATTTGTTTAATAAATTAACTTCATAAATTGAGATTTTTACTTAAAAACTAAATTTTCATAAGTAATTCCGTAAAAAGGTATTTTGATCTTGGTTTTCGGCTTACTTGGACTTGTGCATATCTTTAGATATGATACAATCTAAGTGCCGGTCACATCCAAACTTGGGTCGTGAAAAAGTTGGTATCAGAGCCTAGGAGTAACCTTACGGAATTCAGTAAGGGATTTCAATAGGTTGATGTAAGTCCGAGAGTTAGGATGACCTTTGGTTTGATGGAGTAGGTGAATTAGGACGAATGCAGTACCGTACGTATGTTCCGCGGCATATTTACGTTATCGTATTCAGCCTAACTAACCTTAGGATGTTTATCTTGATCTATTCTTCCGTTGATTCTCCGTTATTGATTGCTTCTGTTCCCACACCTTATCAACTCTCGTTTCTTGTTCCAGTTGCTATGGCTACGCTGGCTAGGCGAGCCGCAGCCAGAGATGCAGCTAGGGCGAGTCCGCCTGTGACGACGACTGGTACACCGGACGTTCCGACGGTGCATGAGCATGTTGATCCTCCTCTTCCAGATCGCATGACTAGGATTGAGGAGGGTATGTTGGGATTACAGCGAGTGGTAGGACAGTTAGCTGAGACCACTCGAGTATTGAGATCAGATCCAGCACCGACCGTAGCAGAGTCCGAGGTACAGCCTACACAGACGGTAGCGCCAGTAGATACGAGAGTGATGGAGGTATCACTTGCTGAGTTTATGAGATTGAGACCCCCGGTATTTACAGGGACCGATGTGGCGGAAGATCCTCAGTCTTTTCTTGATAGGATGGCGAGGATTGGCAGATCATTGCGATGTTCTGATGCGAGGTCAGTTGAGCTGACTAGCTTTCGTTTGGAGGGACTTGCACAGGAGTGGTGTGAGTCGATGGAAAGAGGGGCGAGCTACGAATCTTCCTCCGATGACGTGGACCGAGTTTTCTACAGTCTTTCTTGCCAGATTTCTTCCCCAGAGTGTGAGGGACGCTAGAGCTAGCAGTTTTGAAGCGTTGAGGAAATCAGCAAGTATGTCAGTAGCAGATTATGACTTACGGTTCACCCAGCTGTCGCGATATGCCCCATACTTAGTACCTACAGAGGAGCTTCGGGTGAAGAGGTTCCTAAGGAGTTTGGACACACAGTTGTATCTGGCAATAGGCTCCCAGCATTTTGATACATATGCACAGGCCATGGATGCGGCGATACGAGTAGAGGAGCGTTTGAGCGAGTCAGGGGTCGTTCCAGAGCCAAAGAGGAGTAGACCGGTCGTGCCGACAAATAGACAGTTTGGCAGAGGTAGAGGGTCATATCCAGGCAGATATATTCCAGGCTGCAGTGTCGGACGAGGTTGGACACAGGGTCAGATGTTCAGTTCTTATCCTGATGATCAGAGACCACCATCTACCTGTTATAGTTGTGGACTTCCCGGACACTTTGCGCGGGATTGTAGATCTCAGGGAGGGCCGTTGCTCCACAGGCTGCTTTACCCCTTCCACCTCCTACACTGATGGCTTTACTTCCTCCCCCAGTTGGCGCTACACGCCAGGCAGTTGCACCACGAAGTAGAGGCTTTGCAGGACGTGCTCAGAGAGCTCGAGGAGATCGAGGTAGAGGACGACAGGATGCGGGCAGGGGCCAGGCACGGGTTTTTGCGCTGACTCCACAGGATGCCCAAGCATCAAATGCAGTCGTGACAGGTACTCTTACAGTATGCTCATTAGAGGCACATGTTTTATTTGATCCCGGTTCTACACATTCTTATGTATCTTCACGATTCGCACTTTTATTGGGGAAGGAGTCGTCATTATTAGAGTTACCTTTGGTAGTGAGTACTCCAGTTGGAGATTCCTTTATAGCTCGGCACGTATTCAGATCGTGTTCGGTGCGTATTGGTAGTAGAGATTCGTTAGTTGATCTGATTCTCCTGGACATGTTGGATTTTGACATACTTCTTGGGATGGATTGGTTAGCCGCTTGTCATGCTTATGTAGATTGTCGAGGAAAAGCGGTTAGATTTTGTTTTCCAGGTGAACCGGTGTTTGTTGTGCAGGGGGATTGCAAGTTAACCCCTGTCAACATGATTTCTGCTTTTTGTGCGAGGCGGCTCTTGAAGAAGGGTTGTTATGGGTTCTTGGCCTTTATTCAGGACATAGGGGTCGCTGAAGTTCCATTGGACCAAATCCCGATCATACGAGAATTTCCTGAGGTATTTCCTGCAGAGTTACCAGGATTGCCACCCGATCGAGATATTGAATTTTGCATCGAGTTGATTCCGGGTGCGGGGCCTATTTTTATACCACCTTATCGAATGGCACAGACGGAATTGAAAGAACTCAAGGGCCAGTTGCAAGAGTTGTTAGATAGAGGACTTGTTCAACCCAGTGTTTCACCGTGGGGAGCTCCTGTCTTATTTGTAAAGAAGAAGGACGGTAGTATGAGATTGTGCATCGACTACCGACAGCTGAATCGCGTCACGGTGCGAAACAGGTATCCATTACCACGAATAGATGACTTGTTCGATCAGTTACAAGGAGCTGGGTTCTTCTCAAAGATTGACTTGAGGTCAGGGTATCATCAGTTGAGGGTTCGGAAGGACGATATTCCAAAGACGGCGTTTCGTACGAGATATGGGCATTATGAATTTCTGGTGATGTCGTTCGGACTCACCAATGCTCCAGCAGCTTTTATGGATATGATGAACCGTATCTTTAGACCATTTATCGATCGGTTTATTATAGTATTCATAGATGATATTCTTGTATATTCTCGGAGTCAGACGGAGCACGAGCAGCATTTACGTATCACATTGCAGACCTTGAAGGAGCATCAGCTGTATGCAAAATTTTCTAAGTGTGCTTTTTGGCTCGATAGTGTGGATTTCTTGGGTCACATAGTTACGAGAGAAGGTATATGTGTGGACCCAAAGAAGATTGAAGCGGTACAACACTGGCCCAGGCCTATGTCAGTTACGGAGGTTCGGAGTTTCTTAGGTCTGGCAGGTTATTACAGACGCTTCGTACAGGATTTCTCACGGATAGCGGTACCTTTGACAGGATTGACTAGGAAGGAAGTTCCATTTCAGTGGACAGATGCGTGTGAGCAGAGTTTCCAACAGTTGAAGACGCGTTTGACGACTGCACCTGTATTATCTTTACCTTCCGGGTCAGGGGGTTTCGTCGTGTATTGCGATGCTTCTAGAGTGGGCTTAGGCTGTGTGTTGATGCAACACGGCAAAGTTATAGCATATGCTTCTCGACAGTTGAAGAGGCATGAACAAAACTACCCCACTCATGATCTAGAGATGGCTGCTGTAGTATTCGCATTGAAGATTTGGAGACATTACTTATATGGAGAATCGTGTCAAATCTTCACAGATCATAAAAGCTTAAAGTATATCTTTCAGCAGAAAGATCTGAACCTCAGGCAGCGTAGATGGATGGAACTGGTGAAAGATTACGACTGTGAGATCTTGTACCACCCAGGCAAGGCAAATGTGGTAGCAGATGCCTTGAGTCGGAGGCCTGGAGGTAATTTATCTCATTTGAGCATTTTGCAGAGACAGTCTTCTACAGACTGGCAGATCTTATGTGATAGTCGTATACAGTTTGAGTTCACATCGGCAGGAGGTCAGTTAGCACATGTTCGCACCAGACCTCAGCTATTGGATCGTATTCGAGATGCGCAGCCTACAGATACTCGCATGATGGAGATTATGGATCATGTTAGGAAGGGCAAAGAGACGGAGTTCGTGATTGATGATCATGGAGTATTACGTTTTAGGACTCGTCTCTGTGTGCCAGATTCTGACGGATTGAGGCGTGAGATTTTGGAGGATGCTCACAAATCAGTATACAGTATTCATCCTGGCTCCACCAAAATGTATCGTGATTTAAAAGATAATTATTGGTGGGAAGGAATGAAGAAGGATGTTACGGAGTATGTTTCACGATGCTTGACTTGTCAGCAAGTTAAAGCAGAACACCAGAGGCCGGCCGGAGAACTGCAACCCTTACCCATTCCACAGTGGAAATGGGAACAGATTTCCATGGATTTTGTGGTGGGTCTACCCAGGACTAGCAGAGGGTATGATTCCATTTGGGTGATTGTAGATAGATTGACAAAAGCCGCTCATTTTCTTCCAATGAAGACGACATATGGATTTGCTCAGTATGCACAGGTTTATATCGATGAGATTATACGTCTACATGGAGTGCCGACATGCATAGTATCAGATCGAGGTACCCAGTTCACGAGCAGGCTGTGGCAGAAACTTCAGGACGCTCTTGGTACACGACTGAGTTTTAATACGGCTTTCCACCCACAGACTGATGGTCAGTCGGAGCGGACCATTCAGATACTAGAGGATATGCTTCGGGCTTGTAGCCTAGATTTCGGTGGTAGTTGGGATCGTCACCTACCTTTGATAGAATTCTCGTATAACAACAGTTTTCAAGAGACGATCCAGATGGCACCCTTTGAAGCTTTGTATGGAAGGAAATGTCGATCACCCGTTTGCTGGACGGAACTTAGTGAGAGTGGTATATTGGGACCGCAGATAGTACAAGAAACTACAGAGAAGATTCAATTGATACGAGATAAAATGAAAGCGGCCCAATGCAGACAGAAGTCATACGCAGATCGACGACGACGTAAACTCGAGTTTGATGTGGGAGATCATGTGTTCCTTCGAGTATCTCCAATGAAGGGTGTGATGCGCTTCGGGAAGAAAGGGAAGCTCAGCCCCAGATATGTTGGACCTTACGAGATTTTAGAGAGAGTGGGCGCTGTAGCTTATCGGTTAGCACTCCCACCTAATTTTCCCGACGTGCATCCGGTGTTCCACGTTTCGATGCTTCGCAGATATCTTCACGATCCATCTCATGCGATCCAACATCAGACTCTACAGCTTGAGCCAGATCTATCCTACACAGTGCAGCCAGTCGCTATTCTGGACAGGCAGGCAAAGCAACTACGATCGAGGATACTGCCATCTGTAAAGGTTCTCTGGCAAGGAAAGGATCGCGAGGAGATTACTTGGGAGACGGAGGACGCAATGCGAAAGAAATTTCCACATCTTTTCATAGGTATGTCTGGTAATTATTTTAAATTCGGGGACCGAATTTTCTTAAGGGGGGAATATTGTAACATTTAGGAAAAGTTAGAAATAAATAAAATTAATTAAATTAAGAATAAAGTGATAAATCACAAAATGGTTAAAATCAAATATGTCAATCTTCATAAGTTATATGTAATACAAATTAAATTAGAATTTTTGAATGCAAATTAAATAAGTTATAAGGGTTTTAGTGACAAATTTAGCTTCATTTTTACAAAATATGTGTTTTATAATAAGTAAAGTTGCGAGGGGTTAAATTGTAAAGTTTAGGTTTTATGCAAATATAGGATAGTTAAGGTTTTAATTGAAAGTGTTGGAAAAGTCAAAATTAGCTCAGAAATTATTTAGGTTAAAAGGAAAAATTTAAAGATAATATTAAAACACCTCATGCTTTCATGCAACCTCTCATCTTACACCTCCTTCTTGTATGAAACATACACCCTTCAACACTTGACACCACCTCCTTAACCCTATCCCTTCCTCCTCTCACATATATAACTCATTCTCAGATCAAAACATGGATTAAAAACTGAAAAGAATTAAAAGAAAAGAAAATTTAAAAAGAGAAAAGAAAACAAGAGGAAGAAGAAGGAGAATGGAGCTATGTTCTATGAGTTGATCACCAACAAGCTAGGAGGAGCTGATTAATCATGGAGGGTCATTCCTACAACTAATTGGAGGGTAAATTCTTAATCACAGTAGGTAAATTAGGCTCTGTAGATTAGTTAATATTGATTGAACATGTCACATAATATCGTATTCTAGCTAAATTTAGTGTCTGTTAGAATCTGCTTTGATCTGAAAGATAATTAACTTAATTAAACAGAGTTAAAATGATGTAGGAATCAACTAGAACAAACCATAAGAAGACGACACCAGGGGGCCGGTTTTGGGCCGGCGGCCAAGCAAGAAAGGCCGGCGTCGCCGGCCATGAGGAGGACTTTGGGGTTTTCTCTTTTGGGTAGTTTACAGTATACAATTTAGGCTATTTTGGTACTGTTTAATTTAATTAGTTTCACAGTAGTTAAAACCTGGGAACATATATCGGAAAGGGTATCGTAAAACGCTAAATACGACACGACTAAATCACGTCGGGTTTTAATTTCTGAAACAGTGCAGATTAAGGTTAAAATCCAGCAAGATTAAGTGTTTTATAACTTGATATAATCAGATAATATATAACTTGTATGTGGGAAAGCGTGTTTTCATTTCCATTATATCGGAATAGCCGTTTTTCTTATACGCGTTAATTTGTAAATTAGACTCGGATACAAGAATTACGGAAGCCGCGAGGAAAGGGAAAGGATTAGCGATTCCGGAGTAGATTCGACTTTTCCGGTGAGTAGACTAAACATCTACCGGGGAATTTTGTAAAGATGGCGTGTTTCGCCCTTAGTTTTTACTTAATTCAATACTTATATCATCATGCTTAAACGTTAAAATTGCATTCATTACAATACTTGTAAATTGCTTAGTTGTTAGAACACTTCACAATTATCGACGAGTCATGCCACGTGCACATCTTATATGCTACACACACCTCGTCGATATTGCCATGTCACATACACTTAAATATCATACTTGTTAAGATGGATTATATCGTATTTCACATATCTAATATAGTGGTAGATTGCATCATTGACATCCTGTTACTTTATGCGTATTTCGGTGTTATATATGAAGTAAATGTAGAATTGAGGATTTATGGTTTTGAATTTTGAATACTATTACATAAATCCAGTATTTTCATGATTGATGTGTCATGTCTACCATGAGATGATTTCTGTTTTGGTTTTATTCCGGACCGAGTGGGGGAGATATACGGTCGCGGATTTTACGTTATCCATACTGAGTGGGGGAGATATACAGTTGGATACATGGTGGACCCGGTCGAGACCGAGGGGCAGGATAGCCGTATTGAGACGGGGGAGCCTAGCGAGGTTACTCGATACCGGAGTTAGTGATAAATATACGGCGTGTATCTAGATGATAACGACCGGTATTATTGATTCAGGATCATTCTGGGAATGATGCCTATAAGAAATGGAAGTTTTGTGTCGTTGATGGACACTGAGAAATGATTTACTTGAGTTGTGATTTCCGAAGTACAATGAGATTTATTGTTGAATTTCACATATACTCATATATCATATTGATTCATATTCAGTAGCATGATTGTCATATTTACTTTATTCGCCGTTATATGTTAGTCGTATTCACTGAGTTGGCAACTCATCCCCGTTGTGCCACAGTTCCTTGCAGGGATAGAGTGGACGGGTAGCTGCGAGGCAGAGATACTTTTGCAGTTGTATTCCATCTTTTGATCGGTAGGTTACATGTGTAGTAACCTTCCTTTTTGATTTTGTAGTTTGTATCTAGAAAGTCTCCATCAAACCTGTATTTTTGGCTTAGAAATGAGAGATGGTATATATATGTACAGTTGAGATCTGTTGGTTAGTTTCATTATTTCTTTCTTTGTGAGATTCACAGTGATGTTACATATGCTTATATTCATGTTCATTGTTGATATTGTTGATTCCAACTAGGAATACAACTAAACTTACTCTTGATTATTTGTTTAATAGATTAACTTCATAAATTGAGATTTTTACTTAAAAACTAAATTTTCATAAGTAATTCCGCAAAAAGGTATTTTGATCTTAGTTTTCGGCTTACTTAGACTTGTGCATATCTTTAGATATGATACAATCTAAGTGCCGGTCACATCCAAACTTGGGTCATGACACGAACCTTTTGAGATATTCACAGAATATGAGTTAGAAGTAGAGAACCAAAATACGGGTAAAAGTATTATGTCCTATGATGTGATCAAGGAGGAGAATACTTAAGCATGGAATTCCTGGACTATTCTAAAGGAGAATGAGATTCTCTCTCAGCATTACTCCTCCGTATACACCACAGCACGTCGGTGTATCGGGTTGGAGCAAAGCACCCTATGTGATATGGTGTGCTCTATGATGAGTACTACTGAGTTTCCTATTTCCTTTAGGGAGTTATGCAATTGTGAAGTTGCATACCTATTGAATACGGTTCGAATCAAATCAGTTACCTACCACTTCATATGTGATATGGAAAGGGAAGAGCCCATATCTTAAGCTTGTTAAGATTTGGGGTTGTCCGGCCTATGTCTAAAAGCAAAATCCAGACAAGCTCGAAGCAAGGTCTGTTATGTACAACTGGAAAGGTTCCAGCTATACAAAATGCAGCTGATGATTTGGTAGAACTAAAGGATTCAATAGTTTCCAACGAACCTCAGCCTCTCCGCCGATCTAGTAGGGTTCTTCACCCACCTGAGAGATACTTCGGTTTCTCTATGAAAGTGGGAGCGAGGATTGCATCATGAGATGATGACCCAACTAGTTTCGAGCTGGTCATCAGGAGTGGGACTCTGTAAGAATGGCTGGGTGCTTATCGATCTAAGATGGAATCCTTATACACCAACAAAGTATGGACTTTGGTTGCTTTATCTGAAGGGTTAAATCCCCATCAGGAGCAAGTATATCTTGAGAAGATTACTTGGTGTACATGGAAAAGTTGAGACTTTCAAAGCTAGACTTGTTAAAGGTTTGCATCATAGACCAGGTATGGATTATGTTGAAACCTTTTCTAAGGATCTATGCTTAAGTCCATCCAGATCCTACTTGCCACGGCTACATACCATGACTACGATATCTGGTGGTTGGGTGTCATGACTGCTTTTCTAAGTGATGTTTTAGAAGAGAACGTCTATAAGTACACAGCCAGAGGGCTTCGTAGACAGTGGGAGCAGCGGAAACGTGTACAAGATGTTTTATATGATAAAACAGGCATCGCGGAGTTGGAACATCTGTTTTGATGTGGTAGTCAAAGTGTTTGACTTCATCAAAATGATAGATGAACCTTGTATATACAAAAAGGTAGTAGAGAGTATGGTGGTGATCCTCGTAGAGTACGTGGATGACATACTCTTGATAGGGAAGGAGTTTCCTATGCTACGCTCAGTTAATCTCCGCTTATCACAAGGATTCTCCATATAGGATCAAAATAATACCTCCTAAATCCTGGGTTTTGGATCTATGAGATAGATCTGATTGGATGTTAGGATTCTCACGGTTGTAGTGAGATGGTATTAATCAATCCTGGGGAGAATCACTGGAAAGGTTCCAGGCTGATAAGGACGACTGAATGTCAGTCGCAGGCATTATCTATACCCTCCGTGGAGGGACGGTATGTTGGAAGAGTACCAAGCTAGATACCGTGACATACTAGACGATTAAAGGCAAGATACATCGTTACCAAGGGTACTACCAAAGAGGCAGTCTGGATATATATAAGTTCATGAGATGAACTTCGTTCCGACCATTGCGTGACAATGGAGTTGTGGCTTATGCCAAGGAACTACCGTCCCATCAGAAATCCAGATATAATTCTTAGGCAGTATCACCTGATCATGGAGATGGTTGATCTCCAGGGAGATCGAGGTTAGGAGAGTAGACATAGAGGACAACAGCGCGGATCCACTCACAAAGGCCTTTTTCCCAGTAGAGACTTTTATGGGATGGTTGAGTATGAGATACTTCAACCGCAGCTAATTGTTGGGTATGTGATACCACAACAGATGGCCCTAGTGCAAGTGGGAGATTGTTAGTTATATGTATGTCCTAGAGGCCATTACTGTACATACGATGTATATTGTAGTGGATGCTAGGACATATATAGGAAGGACTTTCTTGCTCGACATGATAGTATGCTATCTGGTTGTACTTTATCTTAACATGTACTCTGATTGTCTCTATATTACATATTGATAAAGCCCTTAGGATATGTACTCGACTACTGGGACTATGATGAGATCATACTAGTGGGGCCACGGTAGTCGACGAGTACATCCTATAACTGTTCCTAGTCGAGGGTGTATCGAGACAGGGCATCGATACACCAGAGTAGACAAGCGTATACGCATCTTGACCCAAATGATGGGCGATGGATGATCCCATATAAATCGGTGTTTGACATCAAGGATGGTGTACGGGTGCTCAGTAGAGACTTGGTACACTGGACGGACTCGCCGAGAACTCCCAGATGGTATTATACCTCACGTCAGATGGCAGTTCTCCGGTGACACTGGTACAGAGTAGTCTGTTGACCCGAGATCGTCATAGAGTCTTGTGTGATTCCCACTGTGCTTTGATTTCCATCATACCACGTCCAAGAGGGCATGCAAAAAGGTGGCTTTTGGGTACAGTCCCGAATCACATGGAGGCAATGAGCGATAGGAAGGGATTCGTCTCTCCCGGTATAGGGAGTTGATGTTATGCTGTGTTCGATTGGCTATAACCGGAAATCCCTGGCCAGGGTTGCTGAGATTTACTGGTAAGTGTTATCAGTAGTTTCTCGAACTGTTATAGACCTCATATCGACACGACTTATCGAGCTACTGGGGTCTGACGTTTACCACCCCTAGGCGAGATATGCAACATATCAGACGACGAGACCGGACTGTACGGTAGTGTTACTGTTTGGATTCACAGGAGAATGTACAGGCTTGCTTGTTGATCTTCTGAGCGCTCAATACCTGGGTAGCTGTTACGTTTAGCTGACCGCTTGCAGCTTGTGGGTGTTTGATATGATCATCACCTACTGCCGGCGTATTGACGATTCTTTAGAGTCCTACACAGAGGTTTCTTGGCTCAGGCAAAACGGAGTAGGAGCACATATGTGATATGTGCGGGACCGAGGATAATGCGATATGTGATACCGTATTATATTCTCGCGATATTTGATATCAGCCGGGTCATCGGATCAAGTGTTGATTCGATGAATCGGTACGGATAAATATTAGTCAGTTATATGCGATATAGCCGGATTTTCGGATCAAGTGTTGATTCGATAATTTAATGTATAATAATATATATGATATATTAAATTACATTAACTAATATTAGCTCACTAAAAGATTCTTTTTCTCACTCGGGTAATACATTGATATATATGCGATATATGTTAAATGTATTATTTTATTTGGTTACAATAAATATTATATATGTGATATATAATATTGTAACATGATATGATTACTAATGCAACATGTTTAGTAGAGATTAAACATGGTTAGGGTTTGATTAGGGTTAAACCTTTCCAGATGTTTCTAGAAGGTTTTCTTTTTTCTTTTGGAAAAGATATTTTAGCATGATATTTCTTAACCCAACCATACCCTTTAACCCTAGTTCAATCTCTACAAAGGTTACTTGACCATGGTTGCATAATTCATCATTATCTCTTTTGCATTATTCATCACAAAAGGAATTCTATCATATTGTTCATCTTGTTTCCTTCTTCTTCTTTTCTTACAAAGCTTTCTTGCTTTGATATTTGTGATGAAAATATGTGAGAAAAAGATAAATAAAGAGAGCAAAAATCCTACTTCATCATCCTCATCTTCCCTTGCCATTTAGATGAGGGTGTTCACATCATTTCATGAGTGTTAGCTTGTGTTAACGAAACTTCAAGGTAGATCATCTTTGTATCGAAGATCGGAAGCAAAGGTTGCATCTTTCTCTTCGTGGAACCTCTCGAGAGTCCGGAACCCGATGATCGCAGCGAAGGGACCACAACACGGAGCATATAAAGTGAAGGACCGGATCTACAAAGGTTGTAATCCCTCTCACTTAGTGTTAAAGTTGTTAACATGTTAGTTTTCGCCTAATCTCTAGTTTAAAGATCCGTATTCGGGTTGTTCGGCACGGCTAAATTTTTAATCGGGCATGGTTGATGCCTCATAGACCCTTGTGCGCGTGCCTAGCAACCCTACAGGAGTATGGTAGAACTGGAAGTGATTCCAGAACCGCAGACGATTACTGAAAATTTGATAAGAACCTAAAGATTCAATTTGGTTTGACCTTCCATTGGCCACTCCGCAGATTCGGTGGGTAACCTCAGGAACCCGAGAGGTACTCCGGTAGCCTCAAGGACGGTGACAGGGAGGTTCTTGTTTACCCAGACATGCCATTGCTGTTGTTCCAGGCTGCAAGATCCGGCAGGAGGATGAGTATAGCGTCGTTCTAAACTAGCTTTAGAAGTGTACATGTATATGACTCTGCCAGAGGGTTGTCGTAGTCAGTGGGAGCAGCGGAAGCATTGGTGGACAAGTGGCTTATGTCTATTTATAGACTAAAGAAGATATAGCGGAGATAGATCATCTATTTCTGACGTGACAGTCATAGATTTGACTTCATCAGAATAGGGGATGGATCAGTTAAGAAGGTAGTAGGGTGTGATGTCCTAGTATTTGGACGACATACACAAAGTAGGAAGTGAAGTTCCTATACTACGATCGGTTATACTTTGGTTGTCATACAGTGGTTTCTCCAAAAATGACTTGGATATTATATCAGACATTCTGGTTACTAGATCTATGGTTTTAGATCTAGATTTGGGTAGTTTCCCAATCTGGGTACTTAGACAACATTCTAAAGGTATTTAGAATGGACGACTCCTGGCATGGTGGTGTACCTGCAGGTGATGGAGTCACCCTCTCTAAAGGTGTCTTACAGACTAAAGAGGAGAGGGATGTGCATGATTGGCAGATCACTTGCTTAGGCAATTGAGTCGATCATGAGTACCACACCAGATGTTGTTTTTGTAGTAGATGCAATAAGTTGATATTGATCCAATCCTGGAGAAACGGTCGGAAGAAGTTTTAGAACATAAGTGGATGTTCTAGGGATATGATAACGACAGCCACATTCAGGAGACAGTTATCATTCCAGGCTTCATCCTGACGAGGGGCAATGTTTTGGACAGGTGATCCAAGCGGACACTGAGGGAGGTATTGCGCGGGATACTGATTAATTTCAGTTGACGATACAGTCTAAGAAGTTTGGATTTGGAGTTCATTTATGAGCTAGGTCCCATCAGATATCCAGACATATTCTAAGACAGGTATTGCTCATTTCGGGAGATGGGTTTTCTCCGCGAACTTGAGATAAAGAGAGACATAGAAAGAAATATTAGGGCGGATCCACTCACTGAGGCTATTCCTCGAACGCAATAGTTTCGCAAACGGGTTTTGTGAGACTGATTAGTAGAGGAGTTGGGTGTTCGGTATCACACGGGCTGTGAGTATGCGACATCGCAATAATTAGCCTTGAATGCAAGTGGGAGATTGTTGGAGATAGTGCCTTCAGAATCAATTATTGGATCACAGGCACGTGATTGCAATGATTGAGGGAGGACCTATACCGGTAGGACAGTCTTACTCAAGATGATAGTATGCTATCTGTCTTATCTTTATCATCGTGTACTGCTTTAGGTGACCTTACAGGTCACTATTGCGCGTTGATAGAGCCCCTAGGATTCATGCTTGACTGCCAGCAGTATGAGGGCGATCATATACGTGGGAGCTGGTAGTCTATAAGCACATCCTTAAAAGGTCCCTAGTCGAGGGAGTTTCGAGACAGGGCATCGATACTCCAGAGTAGACTAGTGTATACAGTCGAGACCCCGACGAGGGGTGGTGGCCGGTCTCACGAGACATTGGTGTCAGTTGGTTCACCTAAGATGTATACAGGTGCTCATTGGGTTATGAGTACACCGGACAGGACTACCCGGGAACATGCTAGTTGGTCTTATACCTGACGTCAGATAGCAGTTCCCTGGTGACATGTGTACAGGTTAGTTCATCGACCTGAGATCGTCATTTGTCTCGTGTGAGTTCCCACTGTACTTTGATTACTACCCTACCACGCTCAAAGGAGACGTGCAAACAGGTTTTAGTTTGGTACAGTCCCGAGCCACATGGAAGCAGTGAGCGGATCTGCAGGGGTTCGTCTCTCCCGGTATTGGGGGTGAGATCGCGCTGTGTCTAGGAGAGCCATTACACGAAGTCCTTGGCCAAGGCAGGAGATTTTCTGGTAGGTAATACAGTAGTAACTCAGGGTGTTCTGGGCTACACTCCGACACGACTTGTACCGCTTTTGGGGGTCTGACTTTTACCAACCCCCTAGGCCCGCCATGCGATGCTCATAGACGAACGGACCGGACTGTACGGATATTGTCACTGACAGGCTCAGTAGGGTGTCAGGAAGAGTTCGCTCATCAACGTCCCTTTTGGTCAATACCTGGTAGCCCGTTACGTATGGCTAATACCTCTGATGTGCTAGTGGTTAAATCCACAGCCAAAGTGTTGACGAGTCTTTAGAGTCCCCCACAGACCGTTTTCTCAAGTTTCGGGCGAAACACTGTAGAGGCCGTATGGAGATATGGCAGGGTTCGATCTTGTACGTACGGTATTGCACGGTTCATGATCGGACGGGTAATACTAGCGGGCTTTGGTTTAAGCCGGATCTTAGTATTGGACAGTGTAGATTTTGTCTCTTTGCATTTGTATTTCGGTCGGAATACAAATGCAGGTATGTATATACAGTAGCGGGGTTTTCCTGTAATTTATTACGGGAACAGTTTTTTGAAGTTGCCAGTTTGTATTCCGTTTCGGCCATTTTCCTTTGTATCTTTCCTTGGCTGAAAATTGGTGGAGGATGGCTTATTTGCAATTGTGCAAATTAGCATTGTGGAGGGTGGTCTTTGCATATTGTTGCTTCATGATGGTTGCACCATCATTTGAATTCTTGACTTCATCATGGCTTGACCTTTGGAGTCATGATGGTTGATGGAGTGTGGGTTTTAGTTTGTGATCATTGCTTATTATCATCACCCTTTCTCTCTCTTGCATGATGTTGGGGCTTACTCCTTTTTCATTGGAATTCCATTCATTCTATCATTCTTCAAGAGGCTTGGCCGGCCATTGAAGGGGAGGGGCTGTCCCAATTTTTGGGAAGGAAATATTGTTCTTTTGGCTTCACAAAAATCCCACAGCTTCATCTCCAAATGTATATATCTCATTCCTCCACCAAAAGGCAACTTCGAGTTACCCCAATGAGACATAGAGTTCTATATTATTCTACAGCAATTCTTGGGCACGTCGGCTTGCCAACTTCATTCCCGAGTTGCCTCGGTCCAGAGGTGGGAGCCCGTAAAAGAACCCGGCGATGTGGCGCCCTTCCGACGAGGAAATGAAGACCGGAGATTCCGCGGGGAGATCGGGACGACGACGAGAAGACCGAAGGACACGGATCGCTCGGTATATCTCTCTACCCATTCTCTAGTTAGCTAGGACGATGTTAATGGCCCCGATTCGGGTTTAAAGTGCGCGGTGGTGCCGGTTCAAAAGTTAAAGTAAATTATCGTTTCCGCTTTTTGGCCTCGGATTGACGGCCGGGGCGCCGCCGTGCACTTACAAGAGCATGAGAGAATGAGAGTCTAGAATGAACCTTGTTCTCATATTAGAGATATAAGATAATAATAATAATCATTAAGAAAATTGTGATGGTTAGTTGATTTGACCATTATCATTTCACATTTAATGCTAAGCAAGCTTCAAGAAGCATTTTTTGCTTAATAAAAAGAAAATATCAAGGTCAACAAAGTCAACAAGTCAAATGGTCAATCCAACCCTAACCATGAAATAATTATCCTTAATTAATATTATTAATCATATTTCTTATTCTCATTAGGGTTTTGATCAAGTCAATGGTGAAAAACCCTAATGAGGTTTCTCCCTCTCGGCCTTTGTCAACTGTACGTACGTACGTACCCTCATTCGCGTTCCGAAGAAACACGAATACAATGAGATAAGACCAATCCCAAAACAAATACTAGGATCTGGCTTTAACCAAAGCCCACTAGTAATAACTTCCCGGACACCAAACGTGCACAAGTGCACGTATGTGAACGGACACCGTCGTAAAACCATACGACCTCTACTCTGTTTTGTCCAAAGGTGAACAACCTTCTGTGTGGGACTCTAAAGACTTGACACTACGCTGGCAGTGGGTTTAACCATAGGCCGCAAGCGGTACTAGCTATACGTAACGGTCCCCAGGTAGATGCCGATAAGAAGACCGATGAGGTGAACCCATCCGAACTCCTACTGAGCCTGAATGTGACAATCTCCGTACAGTCCGGTCTGTTCGTCTGAGAGTATCGCATGTTGGGCCTAGGGGGCGGTAAACGTCAGTCCCCTAATAGCGGTACAAGTCATGTCGGAGTGTATCCCATAACACCCTGAGAAAATACTGGAAACACTTCCAGTAAATCTCGCTTACCCTGGCCAGGGACTTTGTGTAATGGCTCTCCTAGACACAGCGCAATATCAACTCCCAATACCGGGAGAGACGAATCCTGTCTAACCGTCACTGCCTCCAAGTTCTTCACGACTGCACCCAACTACTACATGTTTGCACGACTCATTTGAGTCGTGGTAGGGTAGCAATCTAAGAACAGTGGGAACACACTCGAGGTGAAGTGACAGTGTCAAGTCAACGGACTAAGCTGTACTCATGTCACCTAGGAACTGTTAACTGATGATAGGTATAATACCAACCAACAGTTCCCAGCGAGTCCTGTCCAGTGTACTCATAACCTAATGAGCACCTGCATACTATCTCCAGTACGACGTACTGATGGCTGTGGGACAGACCATCTTCCCTCCTGGGATGAGAAGCATATACACTAGTCTACTCTGGAGTATCGATGCCCTGTCTCAATAATCCTACGACTAGAGACCTGTATAAGGATGTGCTTATAGACTACCCAGCCCCCACTAGTGTGACTGCCATCACAACGCTGGTAGTCAAGCAAAAGATCCTAAGGGCTCTATCATTATGTATTAGCAACATATCAAAAGAAACACATACACATATTAAGATAGATACAAACCAAGTAGCATACTACAATATTGAGCAAGAATGTCAATCCGTGTATATATCCCAAGCTTCCAAAATGTAATATACAAACTAGTACTATACAATAATGGACTCTAGGGCATATCACACTAACACGGACTTCTCGGTGACAGTGGGAGCGAGGATTGCATCATGAGATGATGGCCCAACTAGGTTCAGGCAGGCCATCACGAGTGGGGACTCAGTGAAATGGCTGGATGCTATGCGATCGAAGATGGAATCCATGTACACCAACAAAGTATGACTTTGCATGTTACACCTGAAGGGGTAAAACCCATTGGGAGCAAATTGGATCTTGAGAAGATTATTGATGTAAATGGAAAAGTTTAGACTTTCAAAGCTATGCTTAAGTCCATCAGGATTAATGCAAGTATCGCGGAGTTCGAACATCTGTTTTGATGTGACAGTCAAACTGTTTGACTTCATCAAAATGGTAGATGAACCTTGTATTTATAAGAAGGTTGTAGAGAGTAAGGTTGTCTTCCACGTATTGTATGTAGATGACATACTCTTGATAGGAAATGGTTTCCAATGCTACACTCGGTCAAGCTCCTCTTATCACGAGGATTCTCAATAGAAGATTTGGATGATACCTGCTACATCTTGTGGATAATGATCTATGGTGATAGATCTATGTGGATGGTGGGAGTGTCCCAAATCCAGGTACATTAACACCATATTAAGGGGATTTAGTATGGACGATTCTAAGCATGGTTGTTCGCCCACTTACTCATGGATCACTCTCTCCAAAAAGATATCTCTCGAGACTAATTTGGATAGAGCTCGTGTGCAAGGGATACCTTATGCTTCGGCAGTAGGATCTATCAGAGTATGCGATGTTGTGTACCAGATTAGATGTAGATGACTCACTAGGTGTAGTGATCAGGAATCAATCAGATCCTGGGAGAATCACTGGACAGCTGTGGAGGACATTCTTAAGTACTTGAGAAGCACTAAAGAAAGTTCTTGGTTCTAGCTTCCAGAGTGATAAGGTCGACTGAGAGTCAGTCAAAGGCATTGTCTTTACCCTCTGTGCAGGGACGGTATGTTGGAAGAGTTCCAAGATAGATACCGTGACATACTAGAGGATAAAGGCTGAATACATTGCTACCAATGATGCTGCCAAAGTGGCTGTCTGGGCATTTTCTTGTCATGAGATGAACAAGATTCCTACCATTGAGCGTCCGATAAGTTTTATTGTGACAACAATGGAGTTGTGGCTTAGGCCTAGGAACGCAGGTCTCATCAGCGTTCCAGACATATTCTGAGGCAAGTATGAGGAAGATGGCTGATCTCCAAAGGATCGAGGTCAGGAGAGTAGACACGAAGAATAACATAGCGGATCCACTCACAAAGGTCATACCCCTAGAGAGACTTCTATGGTATGTTTGAGTATGGGATACTACAACCACTGCTATATTGTTGGATATTGGATACTACAACAGATGGCCCTACTGCAAGTGGGAGATTGTTAGTTATATGTATGCCCTAGAGGCCATTACTATGCATGAGATGTATATTGTAGAGGATGCTTGGACATATATAAGGAGGACTTTCTTGCTCGACATGATAGCATGCTATGTGGTTGCTCTTTATCTTAACATGTACACTTATTGTCTCTCTATTACATGTTGATAAAGCCCTTAGGATGAGTACTTGACTATCAGGATTATGATGCAGATCATACTAGTGGGGACAGATTAGTCGATAAGTACATCCTTCAAATGTTCCTAGTCGTAGGAGTATCGAGACAGGACATCGATACTCCAGAGTAGACTAGCGTATGCGCTTCTCGACCCATGAGATGGTGTCACGACCCGAAAGTACGGAACGTGACTGGTACTTAGATTACGAGACGTCAAAGGCGTAACGTAACCTAAGTCAGCCAAAGCCCAGAAAAATCTAAACCAAAATCAAAAGAGTGAAGGAAACCTTTCATGAAAACGACTTTGAAATCAATTAAGTTGCATTTAACCCCTTTTTAATAACATCAAAAAAATTTCCGAAAATTTCGGCAGGGTCTCCTTTGTAAATACTATCGCCCAAAATGGGTACAACAAGATATATAAATCTGTAATAACAAAATGGCATCCCCAAGCGAGAGCTAGCTCTTCGCCCAAGGCGGATCACAACTACATGCAATATATATGTAATATCAAGAAAAAGAGCATAAAGAAATGCAAAATATAAGAAAACACCGCGTCGACTCAAGTGAGCTCGACCCAAAAGAAACCACATATACACAATTCTCTCAGTCTCATCACTAGGTCGCATATACAAATAAGAAGTGGTAGATGGAGAATACTAGATACAAAAATAGTACAAAAAGAGATAAGAGTTCCCTCGCAACCCACCTACGAGCAATGTCGCGAGTCTTAGAAAAAGAAGTCAATAAGATAAGCCGCCGCTACAAGGCTGATGAGTCCGACCTGCAAGACACTGTGGCACAACGGGGGTGAGTTGCCAGCTCGTGAGTAGAATATAACATCTAGTAAGGCTATCGTAAGAATGCACGCAAATGCGTCACAACATGTATGTCCAGATGTGATGTAATACCTCTAGTATGCATGCACATGTATGCAATATCAATACTAAATCTTTAAGTGTTTTAAATGCTATGAGTTCTGCATTCTTACTTTAGAAAAAAAAAATATCTATGCAATAGCTAAGTACCATCGTGAAATCATCTGAAAACCATGTCAAGCATCGACACCAAATATGAAAATACATCTGTCTCAATGTCTCACTGTATCAATGTCTCAATATATATCGGGCTCCGTTAGTCCGGATCGGCCCATATCATCAAATCTCACGACAACGGTCGGTATCCTCCGGATATCCGCCGCGCCAGACATCACCGGTAGGTAGTCTTCCCCTTCCAGGCTCATCGTCTACAACTCGATCTTCTTGCCCCGGGGTACCATACTGGGCCAACCATGTACCCGAGACGGTTCATCCACTCCTCGAATCGGGTCTCGAAATCCAACAAAAAAAACATGAAGACTCATGGTGGACAACTCATACATCACGAGAAAACCGCAACTTAGTTTTAAAAATGATAATAATAAGCTTTTGTTAAATTCTTGCGGTTTTCCCCAAAATCCAGAAATCGCAGCAATACTGAAATCCTCAAGAAAATCATAATACCAAACATGTTGTATATGATAAATGTCTATGATATCAAGGTATGCGATATGATTTGTGGCTAGAAATCTATGTAAGTATGATGATGATGCGAGGTATATACATGCTATGCGATTTCATATATCGTGTATAATGCAAGTGGTGATACTAAACTAAACAGGTTCTACAGTGCTCGTGGCATGGCAATTACCAAAGGCGTGTGTGTCACATGAATAGTGCGCGTGCAACAGAAGCCAATGGTAATGGTGTACGTGTCCTACGAGGTGATATCACACATGTGTATATGGATATCCATGCAAATCTAGCAGACGAATAGCTATAAAGGTATGCAAGGTGAATGAGGGGGTTTAGCTAACTAACAATGAATATTGTTGCAAGTAATAAAGTAATCCAATCTATGGGGCGCCTCGTGCCATCCAGACGATTCCCCCATAGATGAATACATCTACTCACCTGAATGCCTTGCTAATCTGATCCAACCACCGCTTTGCCTTTGCGCGCCGTGTCCGATGTTTCCACAACCGTTCCTAGAATTGCATAACACACAACATAAGATTACAGATTCTTGAAATGACGCAACTCACAATATGAAAAGATCGATGCTCTTGAATTAATCACAACGTGCACTCGGTGCGCGGAAAACACACGAAAATCGCTAAAACTTTAACTAAAATCGTCATTTCGGGGCAACCGCCAAAACTAAAACCCGGCTAGAAAAAACTCCGCATTCGCACACAGTAATAGTCGTATGAGATGCTAATTGTATCGCCAATATATCACAATTTTATCACCTCCTATTTTTTTAGAAAATCTAGTAAGCATTGACATAGCAATTTCGATGCAAATATCACGATTTAACGATACAACGATCGCTACATCGCACAAACAACCAATATAACCAACTAGATGGGCATAATACTGACTTAAACCGACTTATCGTACATCAAACCCTAATTATAACATCAACCCTTCTCTTGAAATTCATGAGCAAGCAAATTAAACCAAATTTCACACTCAAACTACTAAATCTAGCAAATTTAAACCACAATTTGAACATTAGATGAGAATTATACCTTACAAGTTGAACCCTAACTTGCACTTGACCTTGAAAGATGACTCCTTTCACCTTGTTTTGAACAAATTAGGATTTGGAAAGAGGTGGAATAAGGATTAGGTTTGAATTTGTGAAGAAATTTGTTGATTTCGGTGGATTTTTGATGATTTTTGAAGGAATTATGAAGCAAGAAGTGAGGGGAAAATGAGAAATGAAGCAAGGGAGCTCGGCCTGAGGTGTAGGAGGTGAGTGGTGAGGGAATGGTGTAGAAATTTCTACACAAAATCTATCTTCCAAAGTCAATTAATGAATGTTGCATCATTTTTTACAAAAAAAAACCTTTTTAATGCATTTTTAAACCATAGAACCAAAATTCTTGGAATGTTTTGGTAAAATTTTTGTTACTAATATATTTTAGTTTATAATGGTTTCTAATAATGTAATTTACCCAATTAAATTTGTATTTATCACTAATTTAATGTATTTTTAAAAGCTTAAAATAATATTGAAAATAATTAATTAAGGATTTTTTTTAAATAACTAGAAAATTTTAAGTGACAATTTAGTGACCAAAATTTAGCAATATCTTATCTAAATTTTGTATAATTAGGCCTATATTGAAAAATACTTATTTTGACTTTTTACGGAAAAGACTGCTTATTTTGCTGATTACCGAAAAACTGCCTAAACGATTTTCGAAGCGTTACAGATGGGCGATGGATGATCCCATATCCATTGGTGTTTGACATCAGAGAAGGTATACGAGTGTTCAGTGGAGGCTGGGTACACTGGATGGACTCGCCGAGAACTCCTAGATGGTATTGTACCTATCATCGGATAGTATTTCTCTAGTGACACTGGTACATGTTAGTCTGTAGACCCAAGATCATCATAGAGTCTTGTGTGATTCCCACTGTGCTTTTATTTCCACCTTACCACGGTCAAGAAATCGTGCAAAACGGTGGCTTTTGGCTATAGTCCAGAGTCACATGGATGCAATGAGCGATAGGAGAGGTTTCGTCTCTCCCGGTATTGGTAGTTGATGTTGTGTTATGCTCGATTAGCCATAACAGGAAATCCCTAGCCAGGGTTGCTGAGATTTATTGATAAGTGTTACCAGTAGTTTCTCGAACCGTTATGGGCCTTGCATCAGCATGACTTATCAGGCTATTGGGGTCTGACGTTATACCACCTCCAGGCTGTGATATGCGACATATCAGATGAAGAGACCGGACTGTACGGTAATGTTACTGATTGGATTCACAGAAGTATGAGCAGACTTGCTTTTTGATCTTCTGATCGCTCAATACCCGGGTGGCCGTTACTTTTAGCAGACCGCTTGCGGCTTGTGGGTGTTTGATATGATCATCACCTACTGCCGGCATATTGACGAGTCTTTATAGTCCGAGATAGAAGTTTCCAGGTTCATGCGAAATAGAGTAGGAGCACATATGTGATATGTGCGGGACCGAGATTAATGCGTGTATGTGATGCCGCATTCTATTCTAGCGATTAGTGACATCATAGGTTATATGTGATATAGCCAAGTTATCGGATCAATTGTTGATTCGATAAGTTGTTACATTTGATATTAGTCGGTTATATGTAATATAGCCGGATTATTAAATCAAGTGTAGATTTAATAATTTAATGTAGAATTATATATATTTGATATATTAAATTACATTAACTAATATTAGCTCACTTAAGTATTTCTTTTCTCATATTTGATATACTTTACATATATGTGATATATGTATTGTTTTCTTTTTGGCACAAAATATATATGTGATATATATTGTTGTGTTATGCTAGGTTACACTTGCAACATGTACGTATGAGACACACACCATGCTAAGGTTAAGTTAGGGTTTTTATTTATTTTAAGTAATTCAAACATTTAGAATTTGTCATGGTTGATTTTTGTGGAGACTTGATAACCATTGACTAAGTCCACTTGTTTGTCTTGCTTAAGATATTTCTTAACCCAACACTTAACTTATAGCTATGGTTTATTCTCTACATGAGTTAGGGATGACACTAACTCACCCATGGTTGCAATTCTAACCTCACTCTCTCATTCATTTTGCTTCATCACTTCTTCTTCTTCTTCAAGAGAAAAGGCTTGCTAGTTTTTTCTAAGTGATGAAATCTTGTGAGAAAAATAAAACTAAAGAGAGACCACTTCCTACTTCATCATCCTCTACTACTTGCCATTTAGTTTAGGGTGTTTGCTTCACTAATCTCATAATTAGTGAAGAGGTAGCATGAACTAGTGTCTCCTCGACGTAGATCATCTTCGGCCTCGAAGACTTCGAAGCAAGCTTGTTCGTTTCTTTATGGGAGCCTTTCTAGAGTCCGGATGTTCATGATCGCAGCGAAGGGACTACTACACGGTGCTATTGAAGTGAAGGACCGGTCTATAAAGGTTGTATTCCTTGTTCACTTAGATGTAAAGAGTTTACATATCATGTTTAACCCTAATTCTCTAGTTCGATTACTTGGTTGGTTTGTTTAGCACCCTAAAATTTTTAAAGTTGCATGATTGATGCTTGCCTAAACCTTGCTAAGGTGCTAAGCTAACCCATCAGTGGTATTAGAGCCAAGCTAGAGCATTAGGCGTTGTGTAGACGAAGTTTAAAGTCCAATCGAATCTACGAAAACCCGATTATACCCCCTCTCTGGAAATTTTTCAAAAAGTTGGATTTTCCATGTTAAAAATACTCAGAAAATCATGCAGGGAATTCTATGGACACACCTGAAGAACGAAACCCTAACTCGTCCAAGTGACCGCGGATCCGCGGTCAAAACATTGTTTTGGCGGCGGATCCGCGCCGCCACTTGAGAGGCTTGGGTCGGGCCCTTCAGCTGTTGGTCCGTAGGTACTGTGGCATGTCTCTGGTTTACTTTACAGTGCTCAAGTGTTGAGCTCTCAGGGAATTTTTGGGAATTCGTTGCATCGATCGAATTATCTAACTTCTCCTAGCGATCTGGGATTGTGATACAATATTTGGAATCCACTATAATTAGTTATGAGATAACTAGTTTGAATTTTATAAATCTAGCAGTTTAGTCTCAATTGATCGGTTGCCACAGAATTTTGATGTTGATCAAAAGTCCGTCGCAATTACGTAGTGTACGCGGATACTCACCGGGTAACATTACTAGATAACCATGCCCTATAGACCCGACCAAGTGACTGTATGAGAACCCCGTCGACAAAAGAATCCGTTCGGGTGCTCGCGGCAGCGGTGTTCCACCTTAGTGCACTTCGTCGACGGCATCGGGCGGTGCGGCCGTCTAATAAAGTTTCCGACGAGCATTCGATCAGGATATCGGGAATCTTGTTGAATTACCCGAAAGGTTATTGGAAAGTGTTTTCAATAACGTGACTAAAATGCGGGGTTTATAATTGGTAGGCATGCGATGTCTAAAGAATTCATTTGGTTAGGCATGAAATCCAAAGTATGTTATACGTTGGGTTTATGATGTCTAAGGTGGTTGTGGATTCCAACTGTTGTAGTTTTTCACTTTCTTTTCTACGACCATAAGTGTAATATGTGGTGTATCGACGGTTCCGGTGCTATATGTCAACGACAATTGGGATACACATATTTACTTACGTTGATGACATGTGATATTGTGTGTTGCTGTGATATGTTATATTGGATCGTCGTGTTCTGAATAGTTGGTTTTTTTTATGTGAGATGATAGTTTTTCATTTTCATTCATGTAAAAGCTTGTATGTAATATTTTTTTATTGGGGCACTTCCGGGTTGAGGATGATGTCGCCATTGATGTATATTATTTACTTTTCCGCATTAGGATAGACCCAAGGCGGGGAGCACAAGTAATCGGGTTCTAGGGTACAGTGGGAGGCCATCTCAAGGAGTTGAGACCGGGTCACCTAACTCTAGAATTGGTAGGGTTGCTTGATGCTCTCGTAGGGGTCTAGGGATGTGGGTTTGGCTATTCATCGCGATAGTGGAATCCGTGTTTTAGACTGGCTTAAATTAAAACACGGAAATCCTAGTATATCCAATATTTCATATGTTATCTTCTGCTGCTATGTGATGTGATCACTGTAATATGTTCAGACGAATGCCTATGTTATATATATGAGATATAAGTAATATTGCTGCTTTCGTTTCATATGTGATGCTTAGGAAGCATATATTAATGGGACTTCATTAATGAGATTAATGAAATAAAAAGAAAAAGAAACCTAAAGATATTATAGAAACTTGTTTAAAAACTGGCAACTCTTGTTCTTTCTTTACAAAGCGGTATTCCTTGTAGAACATCCAGCACCTTATTCGATAAGGAAAGAGCCGAGATCCTTTCACCGGGAGTGACCTCTTTAGCGAAATTAGCAGATGCTACAACCCACTCGGTTTATCTTTTGATTGCTTCTATAGTTTTTTCTTTGCAAAGTGGTATTTGTGAAATATCATGCACCTTATTCGATAAGGAAAGAGCCGAGATCCCTTCACCGGGAGTGACCTCTTTAGTAAAACTAGTAAAAGCCACAAAAACACTCCTTTTCAAAATCACTCGATTCTACAAAGATATCAAGTTCATTAAGCAAAGGATTTTCTTAAAAACCTGTCGTAGCCCTCCTTCATTTCAGATAAGTAGTATTTAATATTCGTGCTGCGTTTGTTGGCTTTTGTAAAGCTGTAATGTGCGGTAGCTGATTAGTGCTTATCTGTTTGAGCATATGATGCGATTGGATTAGGGTAGTCGTGCGACCTTGTTGGCCTTTGTCAAAGTTCGTGCGTCTGGGTTTAATTCAATCGGGAAATGACGGGTTGAACTTGACTAGCATCCTATAGTTTGTTGGACTTTGTCAAGGTCATAGGAGGTTAGGGGTAGAATATTATCGGGAATTTCAAGTGTTGAAATTTGCAATGAGATTCCATACCTTCTATGAGATAGTTGGATCTCGATACCCACTGCGTGTAAGAGTTACTCATGGGAGAGTTTTAAACGTTACAATTAGCCGATCAAGTAGGTGTCTAAAAAGGTGTTAACGGGGTTATGCCTATGGGAAAATGAGGTTTATTTTAATTAGGTCCGTGCGAAAGCACGGGGAACCTCCCTCAAAGTACCGACACTAGCCTGACCGAAAGATTGGCGAACTTGTAGGGTGTAATTAATCCCGGCTAGTCTTACCTTTTAGGGTTTGAAGGAAGATTTGACTAAAACAGTCGGAGCCATCCTGATTAGATAAAGAAATAACCAATCTAATCCTGCAAGAGCGCACGAAGAGTGTTTTCTTCTCTCTCTCTCTTGGTAGCGACTATGCCACGCCTTAATCAAGATAATAAAATGGATGCATTGACCGAATCTGCTTATTATACTGAGCTAGGGAGCGTTGGTTCCGCTCTATCTTATAATTGTAATAAGTCTGAGCAGGAAATAGGGGAATATCCGGATTCCCATGCCACACAATCGAAGAAAGTGCATGTTGATGCATATTCTTCGGGTGTCCTTATTATCGAGAACCGTTTCTCAGTATCCTTTACATCCTAGGTATGAGATACCGGATCAGGATCCCACATATGTAAGTGTTACATAGGCTATAGAAAGGTAGAGAACTGAGAATGGGTGATATGTCTCTAAGTGTTAGAGAATGGTGCAATTGTTGCAGCCAAATCAGTTGGCAGATATCACCTTGTATTAGATACATTGATTCGGAACAAATGTCATTAAATACCCAACCTGATATACAACATTACATCAGATTCTTTAATGGAGTTAAAGAAGGATATAATTATGTGTTAGAGAATAATGTTGTGAACATTTTCCTGAATCAAGAGTAGATTCAATCAGGCATGTTATATAATAGCATATACGTTCAAAATCGAACCACAGTTCAAAATATCTAGAACACACGCAAGAGGACTGATTCAGAAATGAACAAATCCTTCTTGAGGTATTGCAGACTAGGTCATATCTATGCGACACGACCAGCTAAGTTACATAAGGATGAAAATGAGAATCTGTTTGAATTTTCATCTTATGATACTTTCCAGTCTTGTCTCAAAGGTAATATAACCAATACTCCGTTTACTGGAAACAGAGAAAGAGTTAGTGAACACTTTGGACGAATGCATAATGATTTATACGGTCATATGTCTATAAATGCCAAGGTTGGTTCTTCGTACGTCGTTATATTCATCGACTATCTCTCAGGATTCAGACATATGTTCCTGTTGAAACACAAGTCTGAAACTTTTGAGAAATTCAAGGAATATAAGCTTGAAGTTAAAGAATCAGACGGGTAAAAGTATTAACTCATTCGATGTGATCGAAAAGGTGAATACTTGTGCATGGAGTTCCTGGAGTTTCCAAAAGGAGAATGAGATTCTCTCTCAGATTACTCCTTCGAGTACACCACAGCACAACGGTGTATCGGGATGGAGGTATCGCACCCTATGAGATATGACACGCTCTATGATGAGTATTGCGGAGTTACATATTTCCTTTTGGTGTTATGCACTTGAGAAGCTGCATACCTATTGAATGGGGTTCCATCCAAATCAGGGCCTACCACTACATATGAGATATGCAATAAGAAGAGACCATGTCTTAAACGAGTTAAGATATGGAGTTTTCCGGCCTATGCTGAAAGGCAGAATCCGGACAAGCTCGAGGCAAGGTCAGATCTGTATAAGTTTGTCTGGATATCCCAAACATTAGTGAGGGAATATCTTCTAACAAACTGAGGAAGGAAAGGTGTTTTGTTTCTCGGCATGCCATTTTTTTTAGAAAAGGAATTTCTTATGAAGAAATTAGTGGTCATGAGGTAGAACTGGAAGCTGTTCCAGCTAGACAAACTAACAGCTGATGATTTGGTAGAACCAAAGGATTCAATAGTCTCCAACAAACCTCGGCCTCTCCGCAAATCTGGTAGACTTCCTCATCCACTTGAGAGATACTACGGTCTTCTCGGTGACAGTGGGAGTGAGGATTGCATCATGAGATGATGGCCCAACTAGGTTCAGGCAGGCCATCATGAGTGGGGACTCAGTGAAATGGCGGGATGCTATGCGATCAAAGATGGAATCCATGTATAACAACAAAGTATGACTTTGCATGTTACACCTGAAGGGGTAAAACCCATTGGGAGCAAATTGGATCTTGAGAAGATTATTGGTGTAAATGGAAAAGTTTAGACTTTCAAAGCTATGCTTAAGTCCATCAGGATCAATGCAAGCATCGCGGAGTTGGAACATCTGTTTTAATGTGACAGTCAAAGTGTTTGACTTCATCAAAATGGTAGATGAACCTTGTATTTATAAGAAGGCTGTACAGAGTAAGGTTGTCTTCCACGTATTGTACGTAGATGGCATACTCTTGATAGGAAATGGTTTCCTATGCTACACTCGGTCAAGCTCCTCTTATCACGACGATTCTCAATAGAAGATTTGGATGATACCTGCTACATCTTGTGGATAATGATCTATGGTGATAGATCTATGTGAATGTTGGGAGTGTCCCGAATCCAGGTACATTAACACCATACTAAAGGGGTTTAGTATGGACGATTCTAAGCATGGTGGTTCGCCCACTTACTCATGGATCACTCTCTCCAAAAAGATGTCTCTCAAGACAAATTTGGATAGAGCTCGTGTGCAAGGGATACCCTATGCTACGGTAGTAGGATATATCAGAGTATGCGATGTTGTGTAGCAGACTAGATGTAGATTACTCACTAGGTGTAGTGATCAGGAATCAATCAGATCCTGGGAGAATCACTGGACAGCTGTGGAGGACATTCTTAAGTACTTGAGAAGCACTAAAGAAAGTTCTTGGTTCTAGCTTCCAGAGTGATAAGGTCGACTAAGAGTCAGTCACAAGCATTTTCTTTACCCACTATGCAGGGAAGGTATGTTGGAAGAGTTCCAAGATAGATACCGTGACATACTAGAGGATAAAGGCTGAATACATTGCTACCAATGATGCTGCCAAAGTGGCTGTCTGGGCATTTTCTTATTCATGAGATGAACAAGGATCCTACCATTGAGCGTCCAATAAGTGTTATTGTGACAACAATGGAGTTGTGGCTTAGGCCTAGGAACGCAGGTCCCATCAGCGTTCCAGACATATTCTGAGGCATGTATCACCTGATCAGGGAGATGGCTGATCTCTAAGGAATCGAGGTCAGGAGAGTAGACACGAAGGATAACACAGCGGATCCACTCACAAAGGACATACCCCTAGAGAGACTTCTATGGGATGTTTGAGTATGGGATACTACAACCACTGCTATATTGTTGGATATTGGATACTATAGCAGATGTCCCTACTGCAAGTGGGAGATTGTTAGTTATATGTATGCCCTAGAGGCCATTACTGTACATGCGATGTATACTGTAGTGGATGCTTGGACATATATAAGTAGGACTTTCTTGCTCGACATGATAGCATGCTATGTGATTGCTCTTTATCTTAACATGTATACTTATTGTCTCTCTATTACATGTTGATAAAGCCCTCAGAATGAGTACTTGACTACCAGGATTATGATGCAGATCATACTAGTGGGGACAGGGTAGTCGATAAGTACATCCTTCAAATGTTCCTAGTCATGGGAGTATCAAGACAGGGCATCGATACTCCAGAGTAGACTAGCTTATGCGCTTCTCGACCCATGAGATGGGCGATGGATGATCCCATATCCATTGGTGTTTGACATCAGAGAAGGTATACGGGTGCTCAGTGGAGACTGGGTACACTGGACGGACCCGCCGAGAACTCCTAGATGGTATTATACCTATCTTCGGATAGCAGTTCTCTAGTGACACTGGTACATGTTAGTCTGTAGACCCGAGATCGTCATAGTGTCTTGTGTGATTCTCACTGTGCTTTTATTTCCACCTTACCACGGTCAAGAGATCGTGCAAAACGGTGGCTTTTGGGTACAGTCCCGAGTCACATGGTGGCATTGAGCGATAGGAGGGGTTTCGTCTCTCCCGGTATTGGGAGTTTATGTTGCGTTATGCTCGATTGGCCATAACAGGAAATCCCTGGCCAGGGTTGCTGAAATTTATTGATAAGTGTTACCAGTAGTTTCTCGAACCGTTATGGACCTTGAATCAGCATGACTTATCAGGCTATTGGGGTCTGACGTTATACCACCCCCAGGCTGTGATATGCGACATATGAGACGAAGAGACCGGACTGTACGGTAGTGTTACTGATTGGATTCGCAGGAGTAAGAGCAGACTTTCTTGTTGATCTTCTGATCGCTCATTACCCGGGTGGCCGTTACGCTTAGAAGACCGCTTGCGGCTTGTGGGTGTTTGATATGATCATCACCTACTGCCGGCGTATTGACGAGTCTTTAGAGTCCTATACAGAGGTTTCCTGGTTTATGCGAAACGGGGTAGGAGCACATATGTAATATGTGCGGGACCGAGATTAATGCGTGTATGTGATGCCGCATTCTATTCTCGTGATTAGTGACATCGTAGGTTATATGTGATATAGCCAAGTTATCGTATCAATTGTTGATTTGATAAGTTGTTACATTTGATATTAGTCGGTTATATGTAATATAGCCGGATTATTAAATCAAGTGTTGATTTAATAATTTAATTTAGAATTATATATATTTGATATATTAACTAATATTAGCTCACTTAAGTATTTCTTTTCTCACATTTGATATACTTTACATATATGTGATATATGTATTATTTTCTTTTTGGCACAAAATATATATGTGATATATATTGTTGTGTCATGCTAGGTTACACTTGCAACATGTACGTATGAGACTCACACCATGCTAAGGTTAAGTTAGGGTTTTTATTTATTTTAAGTAATTCAAACATTTAGAATTTGTCATGGTTGATTTTTGTGGAGACTTGATAACCATTGACTAAGTCCACTTGTTTGTCTTGCTTAAGATATTTCTTAACCCAACACTTAACTTATAGCTATGGTTTATTCTCTACATGAGTTAGGGATGACACTAACTCACCCATGGTTGCAATTCTAACCTCACTCTCTCATTCATTTTGCTTCATCACTTTTTCTTCTTCTTCAAGAGAAAAGGCTTGCTAGTTTTTTCTAAGTGATGAAATCTTATGAGAAAAATAAAACTAAAGAGAGACCACTTCCTACTTCATCATCCTCTACCACTTGCCATTTAGTTTAGGGTGTTTGCTTCACTAATCTCATAATTAGTGAAGAGGTAGCATGAACTAGTGTCTCCTCGACGTAGATCATCTTCGACCTCGAAGACTTCGAAGCAAGCTTGTTCGTTTCTTCATGTGAGCCTTTCTAAAGTCTGGAAGATCGTGATCGCAGCGAAGGGACTACTACACGGAGCTATTGAAGTGAAGGACCAGTCTACAAAGGTTGTATTCCTTGTTCACTTAAATGTAAAGAGTTTACATATCATGTTAACCCTAATTCTCTAGTTTGATTACTTGGTTGGTTTGTTTAGCACCCTAAAAATTTTAAAGTAGCATGATTGATGCTTGTCAAAACCTTGCTAAGGTGCTAAGCTAACCCATCATCTATGACCATGGAATCGCGTCCAAATCATAGGGTTTGCCGTAGTCCTGTGGCGCCATAGGTGTGGCAAGGGTTGACCCTTCTACGGTTGGTCCATAGGCACTGTGGCACGTTTTTGGGTATTTTAGCTTTGCTTAAGTGTTGAGCTTTCGGGGCAATTTGTGGGTGTTTGTTGACTCGATCAAAACGTTTAACATTGTCTAGATGTTTGTGAATGTGATACAATAATTGGAATCTACACTAATTAGTTTTGTGAAAAGTAATTAGTTGCGTGTAAATCTAATATTTTGGCCTCGGTAGAATCGGGAATTTTGTTGAATTACCCGACTTCTTTTAAAAATGTGTTTTTATGGTTGAGAACTAAATATAATATTTGCATTGTTAGGCATGAAATCCTGAATATGTGATATTCCGGGTTTATGATGTCTAAAGGCAATGTCGATTCCAATTGTTGTAGTTTTTCACTTTCTTTTCTGCGACCGTATGTGTAGTATGTGGTGTATTGCCGGTTTCGTTGCTATATATCAACGACAATTGGGGTACGCATACTTACTTATGTTGATGATATGTGATATTATGTGTTGCTGAGATATGATGTACAAGATCGTCGGGAATGAATGGACGGGGGTTTTATGTGAGATGCGGGGTTTTCTTTTCATTCATGTAAACTTATTTATCTGTAATATTCTTTTATTCAGGCACTTCCGGGTTGAGGATGATGTCACCATTGTTGTATATTATTTACTTTTCCGCATTATGATAGACCCAAGGAGGGGATCACAAGTGATCGGGTTCTAGGGTTCAGTGGGAGTCCATCTCAAGGAGTCAAGACCGGGTCTCCTAAACTCTAGAATTGGAAGGGTCACTTTCCTCTCTCGTAGGGTCTAGGGGTGTGGGCTTGGCTATTCATCGCGACCATGGAATCCGTATTTTTCTTTTGTTGGCTAAATACAAAATACAGACCTCCTAGTATATCTTGTATTTTTATATATGTGCTTTTGCTGTGGATATTCTATGATGTGATCACTTTATATGTTGAGACGAATGATGTATTATATATATGATATATAATAAACGTTGCTTATGTTTTGCATCCGCGCTAGTCTCGCCCCGCTAGGCCGTTAGTTAAGTAACCAAACGGTACATAACGGAACATTGTGGCGAATGCGGATGGCATAAGCGTACGTTCAATTTTCGTTTCTTTTCTGTCATGGATTAAGGACTTAAATGATTGGACTACATTAATGAGATTAATGTAAACAAAAAGAAACCTAAAAAGATGTTATAGAATCAAATTTGAAACCCACTCAGCTTTTTGTGAAAAAGCAAGTTTTCAAATTGCGGAGCTTGAGCCACTCCTTTTAAAACCATTGGATTCTACAACGATATCATGTTCAAAGCGTTAAAGGTTTTCTTAAAAACTATTCGTAGCCCTCCGTAATTTTAGGAAGTAGAGTACTTAGTATTCGTGCTGCGTATTTTGACTATAGTTAAGGCACAGTGTACGGTAGGTATGTGATGTCTTCCTACACCGCATATGATGTGATTAATTAGGACATTCATATGATTATGTTGAATATAGTTAAGGGTCATATGGGTTGGTCTAGTTAATCACGAAATGACGGGAAGAACTTGACTAGTACTTATGATATGTTGACTTTAGTTAAGATCATGAGTGCTACGGGAAAAAACCATATCGGGAGTTTCAAGAGTTGAAATTTACAATGAGATTGCATACCATCTATGTGATAGTAGGATCCCGATCCCACTGTGAGCAAAAGTTGCTCCCGGGAGAGTTTTGAATTTTACAATTAGCTAACTCATTAGGTGTCTAGAAAGGTGTCAATGGGGCTACGCCTCTGGGAAAATGAGGTTTATTTTAATTAGGTCCGTGCGAAAGCATGGGGAACCTCCCTCGGAAGTACCGACACTGGCCTGGCTGAACGGTTAGCGAAGTTGTAGAATGTAATTAATCCTGGCTAAATTTTCTTTTTAAGGTTTGAAGGAAAATTTGATCATAGCAGTGGGAGACATCGATTAGAAAAGATAAATAACCAATATGATCTTTGCAAGAGCTTTCGCTGAGTGTATTCTTTTCTCTCTCGTAATGGCAGATAACCATGACTTGACTTAAGCTACTATTAGAGAAAAATAAGCTTACCGGACCGAACTATAAAGACTGGTTGAGGAACATTAACATTGCTCTCACATATGATAAAGTATCATATGTCCTCACTGCCTCAGCCCCGCCCACCCCAGGTCCTGAATCTTCTGTAGTGGATCGGGAGATCCGCAAAACGTGGGATATCGACTGTGTCACTGCCAAATGCCTCACGCTTGTATCGATGGACAATACATCATCAAAAGCAGCACGAAGAGATGGATGTTCAATCCATCATTTTCCATACAAAAGAGTTGTATGCGGAGCAATCTCATATCTTACGATACGAAGCATCTTGAAAGCTGTTTCAGATGCGGATGGATCCTGACATTTCAGTAGGTGATCACGTTTTGAAAATGATAGCTCTTATTGAAGAGCTTGAGGGCCTCGGATGGACAATGGATAACGAGAAATAAACTGATATTGCTCTTCAGTCTCTTCCCTCTGCCTTTGCTCCATTCATAGAGAACTTCAACATGCACAACATGGAGAAGTCACAACCCAAACTTCTCAATATTTTGTGAAATGAGGAGAGCGCGCTTAAAGAGAAGTCTCCCTCTCTGCTTGATGGACAATCTTCCTCTTCTGTCCCAAAAGCCAAGGACAAGGGAAAGAACAAGAAGAAATCCACCAAGCCGAGAGGTGGAATAAAGAAGGCGAAGGGGAAAGAAAAATCCAAAGCTGCGGAGTCGGGAAAAGGAGAATGTTTCTATCGTAAGAAGACGGGGCAATGGAAGCGGAACTGTACTGAGTACCTTGGTCTCATGAAAAGGAAGCATGGTGATGCTTCAGCTTCAGGTGTGTTCGTAACTGAAAACTGTTTTTATATAAACTCTGCTTCCAGGGTATTAGATACCGGTTCAGGTTCTCATATCTCTAATTCTGTGCAGGGGCTGAGAAATAGCAGAGTTTTAAAGACCGGTGATCATACTCTTCGAGTTGGAAATGGTTCCAATGTACATGTAGTTTCAGTGGGAGAGTATCACCTAGGGTTGCCATCGGGTTATATATTGGTTTTGAACCTATGTTATTTTGTACCAAGCATGCTTTGTAATATAATATTCGTTTCTTTGTTAGACAATGAAGGATATCATTTTGTATTGCAGCACAATGTTATGAACATTAAACTGAATCAAGAGTTGATTGGTTGTGGTACACTTACTAACGGGATATATGTCCTTAATCAACACACAATTTTCAACATAGAACACACAAATAAAAGAAAATTTTCAGATATAAATGAAGCTTTTCTTTGGCATTGTAGACTTGGTCATATTAATGAAACTTGACTAAACAAGCTTCATAAATATGGATATTTAAATTCTTTTGAGTATAAATCTTATGCGACTTGTTAGTCAAGTATCAAAGCGAAAATGACCAAAACTTCGTTCACTGGACAAGGAGAAAGAGCTACTGAGCTTTTGGGCCTCATACATAGTGATGAATGTGGGCCAATGTCTATACATGCGAGAGGCGGTTTTTCTTACTTCATAACTTTTACTGATGATTTCTCCAGATTCGGTCATGTGTTTTTATTAATGTATAAGTCTGAAGCTTACGAGAAATTCAAGGAGTAAAAATTTGAAGTAGAAAAACAAACTGGGATGAGCATCAGAATACTTCGATCAGATCGGGGTGGAGAGTATCTTAGTACAGAATTCTCGAACTTCCTAAAAGAGAATGGGATTCTCTCTTGGCTCACTCCCCCTTACACACCACAGCACAACGGTGTGTCATAGCCGTGGAATCATACCCTATTAGATATTGTACGATCCATGATGAGTGATACTGAGTTACCTCTCTCTTTTTGGGGGCATGCATTGGTGACTGCTGCTTTTCTGTTGAACAATGTTTCAACCAAGACCGTGTCTACCACTCCATATGAGGTATGGTATGGGAAGATACCATCTCTTAAACGAGTTATGATTTGGGGTTTTCCGGCTTTTGTTAAAAACAAGAATCTAGACAAACTCGAGATTTGATCGGTCATGTGTATATTTGTGGGATATCCGAAACATTCGTTTGGGTATCTTTTCTACCACAAGGATGAACAAAAGGTGTTTGTTTCTCTATATGCCACGTTTTTAGAAAATGATATTTTTCCAAATGATGCTGATGGTAATGTGGTAGATCTAGAAGAGGTTCTAGAGACACAAGTTACAAATGACGACTTGGTTGAACCTGATGTTGCAACAGAACTTAATGAACCTCAACCACTCCGTAGATTTGGTAGGACTTCTCGCCCACCGGAGAGATACTACGGTTTTCTCGTTGATGGTGATGGAGAAGCTTGCATCATGGACGATGATGATTCTACCAGTTTTCAGCAAGCTATCACGAGTGGTGACTCTGTGAAGTGGCTGGATGCTATGAGATCCGAAATGGAGTCTATGTACACCAACAGAGTATGGACTTTGGATGTTGTACCCTCGGGGGTAAAACTGTAATGTTTTAAAAATAAATAAATCAATAAAATATTTTAGGTGAATTTTCCGATAATCGGTAAAATAAACAGTATTTTCCGTAAAACGTAATTATAATTATTTTTCAATATAGGCCTAATTATACCTAATTTAGATAAGAAATTGCAAGTATTTGCTAATTTATTTGTCACTTATAAATTTCTAGTTATTTAAATATTTTTCCTTAATTAATTATTTTAAATATTATTTTAAGCTTTTAAATATACATTAAATTAGTCATAAATACAAATTTGAATGGGTTAATTATATACTTAGGAACCATGAGAAACAAAAACCTAGTGGTAACATGAAATTTTTACAAGTTAACTCCAAGTTCTATTTGTTTCTAGGGTCAAAGGAAAATAAATTAAGACAAGGAAATGATGTAAATTGCATTTATGAAACTTGAGGAGTGTTTTTATCATGGAAATTTCTACACACTCACAAACGCACACCCTCACTTCTCTCTTTTCCCATGTGGCCGAGCCCCCACCCCCTTTTGACAGCCTCTCTCTCTCTCTCTCTCTCTCTCCATTCCACTCATTTAATCTCATTAAAAATGGAAAGAAATTAATAAATTAATGAAAGAATAAAAGATGTATTTAATATGGACATTCTACACACATCTACACTTCAATCTCTCTCTCTCTCTCTCTCTTTTCCTCTCTGTGGCCGAGCCCTCTTCTTGTGCAGCCCTCAATTTTCCCACTTCAATCCAACACAGAATTCTTCAAAAATCCATTCAAAAATCAACACAAAATCCTACGAATTCCTAAATTAACCTTTAACCATTATTCTTTCCTCATTCTAGCTTGGATTCTTGAGGCAAGAAGCCATTTTGGGAGACCAAATTCACAAGTTGATCTCAAGTTTGTGAGGTATAACTCCTAACCCTAAGTTTTAATTGTTAGTTGATTTCTTTAATCTAGCTTATTAGGTGTTTAAATAAGGTTTTAATTTCAAGCATGGAAATTCAAGAATAGGGTTTGAGTTCAAGTTAGGGTTTTGATTATTTGACTGTGATTGTAATGTGTAATTTAACATATTAAGGTATGAAAAATCTAAACAAGTTGTTAGTTTGAAAATTGTTACTTTAAAATTTTCTAAATTATATAATTGTACAAACTAGAATTTTATAATTAATACTAATAGGTGCGATAAAATTTTAGTTAAGGTTTGTGAGGCTTAACTAAGTTATTATGTGATTATTGTGGCCACTAGAATTGTTAAAACATGTAGTTTAGAACTAAAATGGTAAATTGACACTTACTAGGTTTTTGGAAATTAATCGATTTGAATTAAATTGAAATTTTAATGACCTACAACCTAATTCCTATAATATTTAATGTGTTTTGAATGCGAGATTGTTACGATCGGGTTCTAGGCTCGGTAGTTTTAGCATGTAGCGACCCTAGTTGTAGTTCGTGGCGTTGTCACGAGCGCGTTCGGTGCACAAAGTCCGTGCGTTTCTAGTTAGTGCGTGTTGGTTATCTTGTATCGTTATGTCTACGACCATTGATATATTGTCACGACCCAAAATAATAGCTCCTAGCCGGTACTTAAATCACGCAACGTCTACAGACGTAACGTAAGCTAAGTAATCCGAAACCCAGAAATCTAAACCTTCCAACAGAAGTAAGAAATGAAAACATTGATACAACATTTAGAAACTTTAAGTAAAAATCCTTAACATATTTTTCTTTCCTTTTATTTTCATAAAAATTTCGGAAGCACCTCCTTTGTAAAAGCTAGCCCCGAAAACGGGTACAACAAGGAATATACAGAGAGCATCCCCAAACGGGAGCAAAACACGCCCAACGGCGGAAACAACCACCACGAGTATAAATAACAAGTATACGATGCCAAACGGCGAAGATCCACATAAGGAAATAAAGTAAAGCAAGACATCAACCCCAAAAGCGAACATAAAACCCATCGCTCAAGTCTCGCAACTACAAGTCTTCTATGTCTGCAACATATACAATTACTAGTTTCTGATTCGATGGAGGGACTAGATATAATATGAATAATGAATACAAGAGGGGTACGATCCATCATGTACCACCTACCGAAGCAAAACACCTGAAAGCAAGCTGTGTGCCAGCGATGCCGCTACTGATCTATGCGGTCAACCTATAAGAACTGTGGCACAACGGGGGTGAGTTGCCAACTCGTGAGTAGAAAACATCATCAGGTAGAAATCGAAATAAACAACAATTCCTAGGTCAACTATATCATAAAGGTTAAACTATGGTATCTAGGATGACCGTATCTGCATATGTGCCAACAAAATATAAATGCCTATTAGCAAGTGGATATCATCCAACAATATAATCAATGCATGTATGTAGTGGACCTCGTCCGCGTGTCAACCACTGACACAACAACTCTTGCATGTAAATATCATAAAAACATATGCAGGTAAAAATGAGGATATAAATCAATTTTTGTCCCTCACGACACAACAAAATCATGGAACCGGAGTGTCCACATCGACACTCGAAATATCATGAAACCCGTGTCTAACATTGACACATAAATCCTCATATCCATACGTTCCTCGAATCCGAAGTGCCCAATATCGACACTTGTGATCCACGTATCGGTTCTCTAATATCCATATATTCCTCGAAACCTACGTGTCCAATCTCGACACTTGTGTTCCACGTATCGGTTTTCTAGTATCCATACGTTCCTCGAAACCCAAGTGTCCAACCTCGATACTTGTGTTCTACGTATCGATTTTCTGATATCCATATATCTCTCGGAATATAAGTGCCCAACATCGACACTTGAAATTCCTAAATCGCATGAAAACATATCTCAATTGTGTAAATCCATGTAATATAACATATGCAATATAGAACAACAATATGAGCATATCACGGGAAAAATCCGCTATTTAAATGCATCAAGTCATTAAATATATCACGCGGTCCCCAAGTATCCGAATCCAAAATACATATATAACAGCGTCCCATACCACCGATATATATATATATATGACATATAAAGCTGAACATATAACTATTGCATGGTATATGTGTGAGCATGTAGGTATGCAACATATAACAAAATGTAAGCATATCCGTATATCATGCAACAAGGAACAGTGATGTGAGCATAGCAAGTATATCATGGCATGATGTAGCAATTCTACTGTGTAGTGACATAGCAATTATCGATGATGAAAGTGTGTGAACCGGCAATCTGTGTATATGCAATATACGCATCATCGATAATGGTGTAGGTGTACTAGCACATGTATATGTAATATAATGAGAATAACATAAACGTAGCATAAAGTACATCATCAACTAAATGCTATAAGGTATACGTGTCTACAATATATCCGAGTCGGTGAATCCATCAATCGACATCCAGCCTCACAACATCACTTACGGTACAAACCATCGTACGACATCCTCTAAACAAAGGTATGGATAAATCAACAGGTAAAACTCATCGCGTACGGTAATCCACGTACGGCGTCATTAAACAAATAGGGATTCTATCAACATATACAACATCGGGGTATGGATCTAAGTCTTGTACGGCATATCACTCAAAATGCAAAACATTATCCATATAAATATACCTATCTCTCAGGTCCCATCCATGACCATATCGTATCAGGGGACCTACAAAGGTCTCAACAATCTCATATCGACTTGAATCCATAAAATGACATATCACACTAAGTCATCATATCACATCGTATACTCGTTCATAACATTAATATCTCGCATCACATTATATAAACATCACACTTGTTCTCTTTTAATTCATACCTATCATGATTCACATATCATTTTATATTCTCATATGTCAAAATGTCCACTAGCATCAACTTCTATCGTATTATCATTTGTAAATCCTACAATCATGCCCATTACATATCATTTATCAGGATAAAATAATCAAACGACATTCCATATCAATGTTTGCGGAGGTGCTAAACGCCATCCACCCGACTTCCCCCGTAGATATAAATCTACTCACCTGTTAGACTCCTCGCTTAGCCGTAGTCGATGCGCTTCGTCGTCTCAAAATCCACGCGAAGGTACCTACTGTAGGGTTACTAGGCACTGTCACAAGGTTCTACAAGGCATCAACCATGCCAAAATCAAATTTTTCATGTGCCGAACAACCCTAACCAAGATCTTGGACTAGAGATTAGGCGAAAAAAGCAAGTAAACAATTTTACTTCTAAGAGTTAGGGATTACAACCTTTGTAGTCCGTTCCTTCACTTCTAAAGATCCGTGTTGAGGTCTCTTCACTGCGATCATCGAGTACCCGGACACTAGAGAGGCACCATGAGGAGAAAGATGCAATCTTGCTTCCGATCTTCAATAACAAAGATGATCTACCTTGAAGAAACTCAAACCCAAGCTCTTGCATTGCTAATCAAGTATTAGCAAAGCAAACACCCTAATCTAAATGGAAAAAATAGATGAGGATGATGAAGTAGGAATTTAGCTCTCATTTGTTTTCAATTTCTCACTCATTTTCATCACACATGAAAAATCTAGAAAGCTTTTCATCAAAAGAAGAAGGAAGAAGAAGAAGAAGAATCTCTTTTGTGATGAATAATGAAACTTTTATCTCAATTACAAATGCAACCAATGGTTAATAATAAAAGGGCTAACCATTGTAGATATTTAATTAGGATAAAAGGGTTTGGGTTGGGTTAGGAAATATCTCCAAAATATCAACACATAATATCTTAGCTTTAAACAAAACAAAAGCTTCTAGAAGCTTCATGAAAGAGCTAACCCAAATCAAACCCTAACTATGTTTAATCTCCACTAATCATGTTGCATTTGTAATCATAACTTGTTACAATATTATATATTACATATACAATATTTTTTGTAACAAAATAAAATAATACAATTAACATATATCACATATATATCAATGTATTACCCGAGTGAGAAAAAGAATCTTTAAGTGAGCTTATACTAGTTAATGTAATTTAATATAAGAAATATATAATTATACATTAAATTATCGAATCAACACTTGATCCGATAATCCGGCTATTTCACAAATAACCGACTAATATAATCTATATCAGTTCATCGAATCAACACTTGATCCGATGACCCGGCTATATCACATATACCCGGCCGATATCTCATATCACGAGAATTTAATACGGTATCGCATACACGTATTATTCTCGGTCTCGCACATTTCACATATGTGCTCCTACTCCGTTTGGCCTGAGCCAAGAAACCTCTGTGCAGGACTCTAAAGAATCGTCAATATGCCGGCGGTAGGTGATGATCATATCAAACACCCACAAGCTGCAAGCGGTCAGCTAAAAGTAACAGCTACCCACGTATTGAGCAATCATAAGATCAACAAGAAAGCCTTTACATTCTCCCGTGAATCCAACCAGTAACACTCCCATACAGTCCGGTCTCTTCGTCTGATATGTCGCATATCTCGCCTAGGGGTGGTAAACGTCAGACCCCAGTAGCTTGATAAGTCGTGTCGATATGAGGTCCATAACGGTTCGAGAAACTACTGATAACACTTACCAGTAAATCTTAGCAACCCTGGCCAGGGATTTCCAGTTATAGCCAATCGAACACAGCGCAACATCAACTCCCTATACCGGGAGAGATGAAACCCCTCCTATCGCTCATTGCCTCCATGTGATTCGGGACTGTACCCAAAAGCCACCGTTTTGCATGCCCTCTTGGACGTGGTATGATGGAAATCAAAGCACAGTGGGAATCGCACAAGACTCTATGGCGATCTCGGGTCTACAGACTAACATGTACCAGTGTCACCAGAGAACTGCTATCTGACGTGAGGTATAATACCATCTGGGAGTTCTCGGCGAGTCCGTCCAGTGTACCCAGTCTCCACTGAGCACCCGTATACCTTCTCTGATGTCAAACACCAATGGATATGGGATCATCCATCGCCCATCATATGGGTCAAGAAGCGCATACGCTAGTCTACTCTGGAGTATCGATGCCCTGTCTCGGTACTCCCACGACTAGGAACATTTGAAAGATGTACTTGGCGACTACACTGTCCCCACTAGTATGATCTGCATCATAGTCCGAGTAGTCAAGTACTCATCCTAAGGGCTTTATCAACAAGTGACATAGAGACAAACAGAGTACATGTTAAGATAAAGAGTAACCAGATAGCATGCTATCATGTCGAGCAAGAAAGTCCTCCCTATTTATGTCCAAGCATCCACTACAATATACAACGTATGTACAGTAATGGCCTCTATGGCATACATATAACTAACAATCTCCCACTTTCACTAGGGCCATCTGTTGTAGTATCTCATACCCAACAATAAGCTGTGGTTGAAGTATCTCATACTCAACCATCCCATAAAAGTCTCTACTGGGAAATAGGCCTTTGTGAGTGGATCCGCGCTGTTGTCCTCTGTGTCTACTCTCCTAACCTCGATCTCCCTTGAGATCAACCATCTCCATGATCGGCGATACTGCCTAAGAATATGTCTGGATCTCTGATGGGACGGGGGTTCCTTGGCATAAGCCACAACTCCATTGTCACAAAATGGTAGGAACGAAATTCATCTCATGAACTCATATATATCCAGACTGAATCTTTTATAGCATCCTTGGTAACGATGTATCTTTCCTTTAATCATCTAGTAAGTCACGGTATCTAGCTTGGAACTCTTCTAACATACCGTCCCTCCACTGAGGGTAAAGACAATTCCTGTGACTGACATTCAGTCGTCCTTATCACCCTGGAACCTTTCGAGTGATTCTCCCCAGGATCGATTGATACCATCTCACTACAACTAGTGAGAATTCTAACATCCAATTAGATCTATTTCATAGATCCATAACCCAGGATTTAGGAGGTAGCACCTTGATCCTATAGAGAATCTTTGTAATAAGAGGAGATTGACCGAGCGTAGCATAGGAAACTCCTTCCCTATCAAGAGTATGTCATCCACGTACTATACGAGGATCACCACCATACTCCCTACTACCTTTTTGTACATACTTGGTTCATCTACCATTTTGATGAAATCATACTCTTTGACTACTACATCAAAACAGACGTTCCAACTCTGCGATGCTTGATTTATCACATAAAACATCTTGCACACGTTTCCGCTGCTCCCACTGTCTACAAAGCCCTCTGGCTGTGTACTTACATACGCCCTCTTCCAAATCATCATTTAGAAAAGCTGTCATGACACCCAACCACCAGATATCATAGTCATGGTATGTAGCAGTGGCAAGTAGGATCTGGATAGACTTAAGCATAGCTTTGAAAGTCCCAACTTTTCCATGTACACCAAGTAATCTTCTCAAAATATACTTCCTTCTGATGGGGATTTAACCCTTCAGATAAAGCAACTAAAGTCCATACTTTGTTGGTGTATAAGGATTCCATCTCAGATCGCTAAGCATCCAGCCATTCTTACAGAGTCTTCACTCCTGATGGCCTGCTCGAAACTAGTTCGGTCATCATCTCATGATGCAATCCTCTCTCCCACTGTCAAAGAGAAACCGAAGTATCTCTCACGTGGATGAGGAACCCTACCAGATCGGCGGAGAGGCTGAGGTTCGTTGGAAATTATTGAATCCTCCGGGTTTACCCAATCATCAGCTGCAGTTTGTATAGCTGGAACTCCTTCCAGTTCTACCTCATAGCCACTAATTTCTTCACAAGAAATTCCCTTTCACAAAGGTGGCATTCTGAGAAACAAAAACACCTTTTGTTCCCCAGTTTGGTAGAAGATATTCCCTTGCAAATGCTTGGGATATCCAACAAACTTCCATAGAACTGACCTTGCCTCGAGCTTGTCCATATTTTGCTTTTAAACATAGGCCAGACAACCCCAAATCTTAACATTTTTAAGAGATGGGCTTTTCCCATACTATATCACATATGGAGTGGTAGGCATCTTGATTTGGTTGGAACCCTATTCAATAGGTATGCAACTTCTCAAGTGCATAACCCCAAAAGAAAATAGGCTACTCAGTAGTACTCATCATAGAGCACACCATATCACATATGGTGCGATTGCTCCGCCCCGATACACCGACGTGCTGTGGTGCATGCGGAGGAGTAATGCTGAAAGAGAATCTCATTCTCCTTTAGAATAGTTCAGGAATTCCGTGCTCAAGTATTCTCTTCCTTGATCTCATCAAAGGACATAATACTTTTACCCGTGTTTGGTTCTCTACTTTTAACTTATATTCTGTGAATATCTCAAAAGCTTCGGACTTATGTTTCAACAGGAACATATGTCTGAATCTTGAGAGATCATCAGTGAATGTAATGAAGTACAAAGAACCGGTCCTGGCATATGTAGACAGGGGACTTTCATACATCAGCATGTATCAATCCCAAGAGTTCAGTAACTCTTTCTCTGTTTCCAATAAACGGAGCTATGGTCATCTTATCTTTGTGACATGACTGGCAAGTTTTACAAGATGTAAATCCAAACTAATTTAAATATGCATCTTTATGTAACTTCAGCTAGTCGGGTCGCATTGATATGACCTAGTCTACAATGCCTCAAGAAGAATTCATTCATTTCTGAACTCTTCCTCATGTGTGTGCTCTGTACGTTAAGAACTGTTGTTTGATTTGGAACGTCTATGCTTTTAGATAACGTGCCTGAACCGATCAACTCTTGATATAGGAAATGTTCAAAAAATTATCCAACAATACAAAATTATATCCTTCTTTACTAATAAAGAGACTGATATGATGTTGTATATCAGGTTCGGTATCTAATAACATTCATTCAGAACCAATGCATTCTAGTAATACAGGGTGATAACTGCTAACAGACTTGGCTGCAACACTTGCATCATTTCCAACTCTTGAAACTTATCACCCGTTCTCAGTTCTCTACCTATCTGTAGCCCATGTAACAAATTACATTTGCAGGATCCTGATCCGATATCTCATACCCAGGACGTAGAGGATACTGAGAAACAGTTCTTGGTAATGAACATACCCGAAGATGATGCATCAACATGCACTTTCTTCGTTTGGGCGGCATGGGAATTCTGGTAATCCCCTATTTCCTGCTCTGTCTTATAACAATTATAAGTTGGAGCGGGACCAACATTCCCTAGCACAGTATAACAAGCGGGTTCGGTCAATACATCCATATTATTATCTTGATTAAGGCGTGGCATATTCGTAACCAGGAGAGAGAGAGAGAAGAAAACACTCAGCGTATCCTCTTGCAAGATTAGATTGGTTATTAATATATCTAATCAGGATGTCTCCCACTGTTTTAGTCAAATCTTCCTTCAAACCCTAAAAGGAAAGACTAGCCGGGATTAATTACACCGTACAGGTTCGTCAATTTTTCAGCCAGGCCAGTGCCGGTACTTTGAGGGAGGTTCCCCGTGCTTTCGCACGGACTTAATTAAAATAAACCTCGTTTTCCCAGGGGCGTAACCCTGTTAACACCTTTCTAGACACCTACTTGATCGGCTAATTGTAATGTGTAAAACTCTCCCAGGAGTAACTCTTACTCGCAGTGGGTATCGGGATCCAGCTATCTCATAGAAGGTATGCAATCTCATTGAAAATTTCAACACTTGAAATTCCCGATAATTCTTTTACCCCTAGCGTGCTATGACCTTGACGCATGCTAAACAACCCATAGTCCGCTAGTCAAGTTCAACCCGTGCATTTCCTGATTGAATTAAACCCACCCGTACGACCCTTGACGCATGCCAAACAACGCCGTACGAATACCCTAATCCAATCGCATCGTATGCTATAAGCACTAGTTAGCTACCGTACACTACGCCTTGACACATACCAAACTACCGCAGCATGAATACTAAGTAGTACTTATCTGAAATGACGGAGGGCTACGCAGGTTTTTAAGAAAACCATGAGCGTAATGAACTTGATATCGTTGTAGAATCGAGTGATTTTAAATGGAATGTTTTTGAGGTCTTTTCTAGTTTTTCTAAAAAGGTCATTCCCGGTGAAGGGATCTCGGCTCTTTCCTCATCGAATAAAGTGCAGGATATTTCACAAATACCACTATGCAAAGAAGAAACTATAAAAACAATCAAAAGAAAAACCGAGTTTATAGCATCTGCCAGTTTTGCTAAAGAGGTCACTCCCGGTGAAGGGATCTCGGCTCTTTCCTTATCGAATAAGGTGCTGGATATTCTACAAGGAATACCGCTATGCAAAGCAAGAACTAGAGCTACCAGTTGTTAAACAAGTTTCTACAACATCTTTAGGTTTCATTTATTTCATTAATCTCATTAATGAAGTCCCATTTTATTATGCTTCATAAGCATCACATTTGAAACGAAATCAGCAATATAACATATATCTCATATATATAATATAAACATTTGTCTTAGGCAGTAATATGATCTCATCACAGAACATTGCAGCAGAAGATAACATATGAAATATCAGATATACTAGGACGTCCGTGTTTTAATACGAGCCTGTATAAAACACGGATTCCACGGTCGCAATGAATAGCCAAATCCACATCCCTAGACCCCTACGAGAGCGGCAGGCAACACCGCCAATTTTAGGGTTAGGAGACCCGGTCTCGACTCCTCAAGATGGCCTCCCACTGGACCCTAGAACCCGGTTACTTGTGCTTCCCGCCTTGGGTCTACCTAATGCGAAAAAGTAAATAATATACAACGGTGATATCATCCTCATCCCGGAAGTGACCCAATAAAAGAATATTACATACAATGAATTTTACATGAATGAAAATAAAAACCCTCATCTCAAATAAAACCCCCGGCTATTCCAAACCCGACGATCCAATATAACATATCATAGCAACACATAACAACACATGTCATTAACGTAAGTAAATATGCGTATCCCAATTGTCGTTGATGTATAGCAACGAAACCGGCGATACACCACATATTACACATATGGTCGCAGAAAAGAAAGTGTAAAACTACAATAGTTGGAATCCGCAACCTCCTTAGACATCTCATGACTAACCAAATGAATTCCTTAGACATCACATGCCTAACAATTATATACCCCGCATTTTAGTCTCAATATCGAAAACACTTTTCAATATCTAGTCGGGCAATTCAACAAGATTCCCGACATCCTGATCGAATGCTCGTCGCAAACTTTAGTAGACGGCCGCACCCCCGGATGCCGTCGACGAAGTGCACTAAGGCGGAACACCGCTGCCGCGAGCACCCAAACGGATGCTTTTGGCGACGGGGTTCTCCTACAGTCACTTGGTCGGGGCTATGGGGCGTGGCTATCTATTAAGTTTACCCAGCGAGTATCCGCGTAATCTACGTGATTGCGACGGACTTTTGATCAGATCAAAATCCTATGGAAACCGATCAAATGAAACTAAACTGCTAGATTTATAACATTCAAATTAGTTATCTCATAACTACTTGTGGATTCCAAATATTGAATCACATTGCAGATAAATAGACAATGTTAAACTTTCCGATCGAATAAACAAACACCCAAGATTTCCCAAATAGCTCAACACTTGAGCGGAGTTCAAAAAGTATCCATCACATGCCACAGTACCAATGGTCCAGCCGTAGAAGGGTCAAACCAACACCTCACATGTGACAATGCCGTACTGCCCCAAACCCTAAGGTTTAGAGGCGGTTCAGACGGTCATATAATCGAGTTAAGATTTGTGTTCTTCTAGAGGTTCCACTGCGTTACTTGCACGACTATGAACGTTCTTTAACTAAGGAAAAAATCCAACACTTGGAAATTTTCCGGCAGGGGAAAAAGTGAGTTATTGATATCCGTTCGAACTTTTTAACACGTTCTAAATTACCCGGAAAAAACTTAAACGAAGTCAAACTTTCCGATCGAATCAACGAATACAAAAGATCTCCAGAAAACTCAACACTTGAGTAATATTAAAAATTCCCAGAAGCATGTAGAAATACCTACGGATATTACTGTGAAGAAAACTATCCTTAATACCCTTGTACGGCCGCGGAACCGCCGCTCATGGCATGGTATTGCCACGGTTCCGCGGCGCTTTAAGGGGATTAGTGGTTCGTTTTTCACAGTAATCCTTAGAATTCCCTGCTTAATTTTCTGAGTATTTTTAATACAGAAAAAATCGACATTTTAAAAAATTTCTAAAGAGGGGGTGTATATCGACATTTCGGGGTTCGATCAGACTTTAAACTTCATCTAGACTTCGCCTAAAGCTCTAGCTTGGCTCTGATACCACTGTAGGGTTACTAGGCACTGTCACAAGGTTCTACAAAGCATCAACCATGCCAAAATCAAATTTTTCATGTGCCGAACAACCCTAACCAATTTCTTAGACTAGAGATTAGGCTAAACAAAGCAAGTAAACAACTTTACATCTAAGAGTTAGGGATTACAACCTTTGTAGTCCGTTCCTTCACTTCTAAAGCTCCGTGTTGAGGTCTCTTCGCTGCGATCATCGAGTATCCGGACTCTAGAGAGGCTCCAAGAAGAGAAAGATGCAATCTTTCTTCCGATCTTCAATAACAAAGATGATCTACCTTGAAGAAACTCAAACCCAAGCTCTTGCATTGCTAATCAAGTTTTAGCAAAGCAAACACCCTAATCTAAGTGGCAAGAATAGATGAGGATGATGAAGTAGGAATTTAGCTCTCATTTGTTTTCAATTTCTCACTCATTTTCTTCACACATGAAAAAGCTAGAAAGCTTTTCATCAAAAGAAGAAGGAAGAAGAAGAAGAATCTCTTTTGTGATGAATAATGAAACTTTTATCTCAATTAAAAATGCAACCCATGGTTAATAATCAAAGGGCTAACCATTGTAGAGATTTAACTAGGGTAAAAGGGTTTGGGTTGGGTTAGGAAATATCTCCAAAATATCAACACATAATATCTTAGCTTAAAACAAAACAAATGCTTCTAGAAGCTTCATGAAAGAGCTAACCCAAATCAAACCCTAACTATGTTTAATCTCCACTAATCATGTTGCATTTGTAATCATAACTTGTTACAACATTATATATCACATATACAATATTTATTGTAACAAAATAAAATAATACAATTAACATATATCACATATATATCAATGTATTACCCGAGTAAGAAAAAGAATCTTTAAGTGAGCTTATACTAGTTAATGTAATTTAATATATCAAATATATAATTATACATTAAATTATCGAATCAACACTGGATCCGATAATCCGGCTATTTCACAAATAACCGACTAATATAATCTGTATCAGTTCATCGAATCAACACTTGATCCGATGACCCGGCTATATCACATATACCCGGCCGATATCTCATATCACGAGAATCTAATACGGTATCGCATACACGTATTATTCTCGGTCCCACACATATCACATATGTGCTCCTACTCCGTTTTTCCTGAGCCAGGAAACCTCTGTGTAGGACTCTGAAGAATCGTCAATACGCCGGCAGTAGGTGATGATCATATCAAACACCCACAAGATGCAAGCGGTCAACTAAATGTAACAGCCACCCAGGTATTGGGCATTGGTCAATCAGACGATGAACAAGAAAACCTGTACATTCTCCCGTGAATCCAACCAGTAACACTCCCGTACAGTCCGGTCTCTTTATCTGATATGTCGCATATCTCGCCTAGGGGTGGTAAACGTCAGACCCCAGTAGCTTGATAAGTTGTGTCGATATGGGGTCCATAACAGTTCGAGAAACTAGTGATTTCACTTACCAGTAAATCTCAGCAACCCTGGCCAGGGATTTCCAGTTATAGCCAATCGAACACAGCGCAACATCAACTATCTATACCGGGAGAGACGAAACCCCTCCTATCGCTCATTGCCTTCATGTGATTCGGGACTGTACCCAAAAGCCACCGTTTTGCATGCCCTCTTAGACGTGGTATGATGGAAATCAAAGCACAGTGGGAATCACACAAGACTCTATGACGATCTCGGGTCTACAGACTAACCTGTACCAGTGTCACCTGAAAACTGCCATCTGACGTGAAGTATAATACTATTTGGGAGTTCTCGGCGAGTCCGTCCAGTATACCCAGTCTCCACTGAGCACCCGTATACCTTCTCTGATGTCAAACACCAATGGATATGGGATCATCCATTGCCCATCATATGGGTCAAGAAGCGCATACGCTAGTCTACTCTGGAGTATCGATGCCCTGTCTCGGTACTCCCATGACTATGAACATTTGAAAGATGTACTTGGCGACTACACTGTCCCCACTAGTATGATCTGCATCATAGTCCTGGTAGTCAAGTACTCATCCTAAGGGTTTTATCAACATGTGACATAGAGACAAACAGAGTACATGTTAAGATAAAGAGTAACCAGATAGCATACTATCATGTCGAGCAAGAAAGTCCTCCCTATATATGTCCAAGCATCCACTACAATATACAACATATGTACAATAATGGCCTCTAGGGCATACATATAACTAACACCTACAATCAATATGAATTCGCAAAGCTATTAACATCAAATTCCGAAATCCAAATACGCCACGCGGTGCGCTCATAGGTTAGTACCTATAACCTACGCATGCAAAGTAACCAAACAACCCTTGTCATTGACGTACAAACGTCCAACGACCAAATACAATATCCAGTCACAAAACCAAGAAATCCAAATACAGGAAAACTTAGCCAAAATCACAACTATAGTCGCTATCCATGAAAACCACCAAGCCTTAAACCCGAATCGTACCAATAACCCTATACTAGTAAACTGTAAAGTTGTTTAAGAAATTATATTGATCGATCCGTGTCCTTCGGTCTTAAATCTCTGTCCTTAGCATGTTGCGGCTGCCTCGACGAAGTTCTCTCTCCGGTCAAACTCGTCGAAGAGGACACACGTCGAGGATTCTTTATACGGGCTCCCGCTTCTAAACCAAAGCAACTCGGGCATCCAGTTTGCTAGCCTAGATACCCAAGACGAAGTAGAGATAGTGTGTGAATATTTTGTCTCAAGGCACCCAAGTATTTGGGTGGAGGTAAATGAAGTTGCTATGTGAGGAAAAAAGGGTTGTGAGCTAAGGAAATTTTGCTAGTCAAGAAAATGGGCTCGGCCATTGTGAGAAGTGTTCTTTGGGGAATTTTTGTTGAAGTGTGGTGGTGGATGAATCAATGTGAATAAATTAATGCCTCACCAATTAAAGAACAACACACTCAAACATCACACAAAAATATCCACTGCCACCTCCCCAAAAATCTCAACAAATATCTCCACCAAAACAAACACATTTAATGCCCAATGACTCATCACAAAAAAAAATGCATGCACCAAATTAGAATTGCCCTATCCCATGAATTTCCAAGAAATTGCACACAACCCATTCCCAAAACCCACACTCACAAATGCATGCACACTTAATTAATGCATACACAAAACTCACACTAAAGCCTATGCATTAATCAATTTCCCACATCCATTCACAGCAAACTAAATTGCCATGCCACCTCACACTAAAGCCCATGCCTTAATCAATTTCCCACATCCATTCACTGCAAACTAAATTGCCATGCCACCTCACACTAAAGCCTACTGACCAATCAAAAGATATCAAACAAATTTCGAAATTGGCAGTGAATGGCCATCTCATGAAAAAAAGAATTTTGGCCAAAAAAAAAAATTGAGTGAAGGAATGTGGTTAAAAACAATTGCAAACAATTTCCATTAATTATATTTTATATTTTCTGAAATATTACAATCTTCCCCCTTAAATAAATCTGGTCCCGGAATTAAATTTAAAACCCCAAATACTAAAACATTTCAAAATCCAACTCAATCAACAGGTATACGAAATCACGGAAGCAACAGAAATAACATAGTGCGTCGCATGCGCCTGAAGTCGTGAATGAAACTCAAAACCGAACTCCGTCAAGCGTCACACAAATCATCGGACTCGTACGCATATCATCGGAGTTACAATGGAGATACAGATCTCAAAATCCACTACTGAAATCCAATATACACTAAGCAAATGCTATAGTATGTATATAGTACACATCCTTTTTGAAAAATCTCCAAAAACTGAAATAATATATGCAGAATCTTTTCTGAATCGCCGTTTGATGTGTAGCTCATGGCACAAATGACGGACGCTCATTTGTAAATTAATAATATACTTTCATATAAGTTTGGCTCAAAATATACGTTCCGCCCTTTTTAAAATATCCCAAAAGGTTTTTTTGTAAACGCTCGTGTCACTCGCAGACACGTAAGAAATAGCGAGACTATAGCTCCTTTTTGAAAAACCTCTTGGTAGCCTTTTATGAATGGAAAGTATACAGGTACTGTCCTCGGATCAGTCCTGCTAGGGTACTACAAAGTATAGGGCCACATCATGAAAAAAAGTGCTCAAAAGCAATATCAGCCTCAAAAGGCGAATCCAACAATTACGTGTGTCTGGTGCGCACGGAAATCAAATCCAAGTACAGGTGCCACAATATGCACAAAAGTAAGACTAAGTGCAACGGGTGTGCACGAAAATATCTGTCCAATGCAACTGGCGTGCACGACAATAACAACTATTACATCAAAAGTGCCCGAAAATCTCAAACCAGTGCAACTAACATGCACGAACGAAAACCCCAATCGAGTGCATCAGGTGTGCACAAAAATCATATCACGCGCCCAACGTGCGAAAGTCCAAATCAAGTGCATCCGTCATGCACGAACGAAATCGAAATCAAGTGCATCCCACATGCACGAATAAAAATCGCATCTAATATGCACGGATAAAAATCTAAATCAAGGGCATCCAACATGCACGAGTAAAATCTCACTCAAATGCATCCGATGTGCACAAAATCCCATACCAAGCGTCTAATATGCGCAAAAATCCAACCTAAGCACGTCAGGTTCGTAAAAACATATGGTGCACGAAATATCAAATCCTGTGCATCTACTGCACGAAATATCAAATCCAGTGTATCTAGTGCATGAAATATCAAATCCTCTGTAGCAAATCCAGGAAATCAAAAAAAAGTGCAGCTAAGGCACAAAATCTACATCAACACCACGCTGTATAAAATATATCAAGTGCAATAACTATGCACAAAACGGTAAATACCCAGTAGGTGCAGTCATGGTGCACGAAAACTATACCCTGAAACTCGATCATCAAAACTAAAATCCAAGCGATATAAGCGTGATACTCGGATCACAAATGCAAATCACAACAAATGACATTGAGGTACACTTCCTACAATGTCGAAAAAAGTCTGTGCGCTCAAACTGGAAGAGAAAGAACATCCGCTTGCCTCCTGCTCACAGTCTGGCGTCTTCTGTCTTTGGGTCCTTATTTCTCTGTGGCTTACCAATCTCACACTCTATCGGCTCATCTGCCCGGTCAGGTGTGCTAATGGAAACGATTCTGCTCTGGCACTCCTCAGGTCATCTCTCGGCCAAAAAGTATGATCACTCATAAAGCAGCACGTCACTGGCGTCGGCCTCTGGCTCTCTTAATATAAGTGGCACAACTGATCCTCGGTGCAATCTCATCGCAGCAGTGCCCTGGAAGGAACTAGCTCAAGGTCTCTTCCGATCTCGCCTATACCGAACTATACGGAGGCTGGTACTCTTACAAAACATTTCTCACTTCTGGACATCTGCGTTCTCAGCACAACTTTTTCTCGGGAACTGGCCGTAACCCTACGCCTCTGCATACATATCAGATCTCAAATCTCGACGGAGAGTAACAACAGCTCGTCAGCATCACACACGAACCTCTTGTTCCACACGTCCTTATTATCGTCCACTTTGACATCATGTCAGACTATCTGCGTATTGCAAATGTTCTCGGCGACAATCAATCCGGAATCTCTCGTACGGACTTAAAATCACGAACTCGGTATCTTCATCACTCTGTAGAAGATATCTAGCCAAACACATTCTTGGGAACTCGTCCCAACCATCGGAGGAATACTCAATACTCGTCCGTTTCTCGATTAACTCACAACACATCTGGGTGATGTCCTCTATCTGAAACTGATCATCTTACCGATCTCACATTGGAACATCCGACGAACAACGTCATCTCTGGATCGATCTACTCTAGATCTGAGTAAGACTCTCTATACTGGAAATCTTAAACTCAACTGGGCCTACGTCGGTACATCAAATCTGACGAATCACTTCGTCTTTCAACTCAAGATAGATTAACTATCACCTGTCGCATCTCTGCCTGGAAGCTCCAGCGATCTCAGCTCGTAAGCTCTAGAAGCGATATCACACAATCTCAGCAACCGCTGGGTCATCTGTCTGCATGGTCGATGTGCAGGGTTACCCAAGATGGCAACAAGGTTTCGGGAGGCATCGTCCATGCTAAATTCGAAAATTTTCCATTTTAGCTAACCCTAACTAAGAATCGTTAACTAGAAATCGACGGAAAAATAATTGCAAACACTTTGCAAGTCTAATGAGCAAGGAATACAACCTTTGTAGACCGGTCCTTCACTTCAATAGCTCTGTGTAGTAGTCCCTTTCGCTGTGATCGTAAACTCCGGACTCTAGGGAGGATCCCATGAAGAAACGAACATGCTTGCTTCGAAGACTTCGAGGCCGAAGATGATCTACGTCGAAGAGACACTAACACAAGCTATCTCTTCACTAATTATGGAATTAGTGAAGCAAACACCCTATACTAAATGGCAAGTAGTAGAGGGTGATGAAGTGGGAAGTTTACTCACGTTAGATTTCATTTTCTCACTCATTTTCTCACATCTCCATTGAAGCAAGAAAGCTTTGAGGAAGAAGAAGAAGAATATGAACTCATATGAATAATTCATCCAAATGAATTATTGCAACCATGGGTGAGTTAAGCCCTCATTCTTAACTCAAGTAAAGAATTAACCAAGAGATAAGGTTAAGGGTTGGGTTAACAAATATCCTAAGGAATGACAAAAGATTGGACTTTGTCAATGTTTCTACAAGCTTCATCCAAGCTTGACAATATTGACAAAGTCTTTCTCTTTTGTTATAACTTAAGCAATAAATAAAAACTCTAACTTAACCCTAGCATGATATAATTCTCGTACACCCATCTTGCATGTATCATCAAGCATGACACAAAACATGTACACAAATATACATATCACATATATACAATATGCACATCAAGTGAGAAAAGAATAATAAGTGAGCTAATAATAGTTAATGTAATATAATATATCTAATATATAATGATACATTAGATTATAAAATCAACTTTTGATTTAATAATCCAGCTATATCACATATAACCGACTAATATCTTGTGTAACAACTTATCGAATCAACACTTGATCCAATAACCCGGCTATATCGAATACAACCGGCCAATGTCACAATTCGCGAGAATAGAATACGGTATCTCATATCTTATTAATCTTGGTCCCGCACATATCATATATGTGCTCCTACTCCGTTTCGCTTGAGCCAGGAAACCGCTGTGTAGGACTCTAAAGACTCGTCAATACGCCGGCAGTAGGTGATGATCATATCAAATTCCCACAAGCCGCAAGCGGTCTGCTAAACGTAACGGCCACCCAGGTATTGAGCGATCAGAAGGTCAACAAGCAAGCCTGCTCACACTCCTGCGAATCCAATCAGTAACACTACCGTACAGTCCGGTCTCTTCGTCTGATATGTCGCATATCTCGTCTAGGGGTGGTAAACGTCAGACCCCAGTAACTCGATAAGTCGTGTCGATATGACGCTCATAACAGGTCGAGAAACTACTGATAACCCTTACCAGTATATCTCTAAAGCAGCCTTGGCCAGGGACTTCCTGTTATAGCCAATCGAGCACAGCGCAACATCAACTCCCAGTACCGGGAGAGACGAAACCCCTCCTATCGCTCATTGCCTCATGTTATTCGGGACTGTACCCAAAAGACACCATTTTGCACGTTCTCTTGAACGTGGTAAGGTGGAAATCAAAGCACAATGGGAATCACACAAGTCTCTATAATGATCTCGGGTCTACAAACTAACCTGTACCAGTGTCACTAGAGAACTGCCATCTGACGTGAGGTATAATACCATCTAGGAGTTCTCGATGAGTTCGTTCAGTGTACCCAATCTCCACTGAGCACCCGTATACTGTCTCTGATGTCAAACACCAATGGATATGGGATCATCCATCGCCCATCTACATGGGTCGAGAAGCTATATGCTAGTGTACTCTGGTATATCGATGTCCTGTCTCGATACACCCACGACTAGGAATATTTGAAGGATATACTTAACGACTACTCTGTCCCCATTAGCATGATCTGCATCATAATCCTGGTAGTCAAGTACTCATCCTAAGGGCTTTATCAACATGTAACATAGAGACTAGCAGAGTACATGTTAAGATAAAGAGCAACCAGATAGCATACTATCATGTCGAGCAAGAAATTCCTCCATATATATGTCCAAGCATCCACTACAATATACATCGTATGTACAGTAATGGCCTCTTGGTCATACATTTAACTAACATTCTCCTACTTGCACTCGGGCCATCTGTTGTATATCCAATACCCAACAATCAGCAGTGGTTGAAGTATCTCATACTCAACCATCCCATAAAAGACTCTCCTGGGAATAGGCCTTTGTGAGTGGATCCGCGTTGTTGTCCTCTGTGTCTACTTTCCTAACCTTGATCTCCCTGGAGATCACCCATCTCCATGATCAGATGATACTCCCTAAGAATATGTCTGGATCACTGATGGGTTGGGGGTTCTTAGGCATAAGCCACAACTCCATTGTCAGACAACGGTAGGAACGAAGTTCATCTCATGAACTTATATAAATCCAGACTACCTCTTTGGTAGCATCCTTGGTAATAATGTATCTAGACTTTATCGTCTAGTATGCCACGGTATCTAGCTTATAACTCTTCCAACATACCGTCATCCACTGAGGGTAAAGACAATGCCTGTGACTGACATTCAGTTGACCTTACCACCCTGGAAGCTATCCAGTGATTCTCCCCAGGATCGATTGATACCATCTCACTACACCTAGTGAGAATCCTAACATCCACTTAGATCTATCTCAGAGATCCAAAACCCCAGGATTTAGGAGGTATCACCTTGATCCTATATGGAGAATCATTATGATAAGAGAAGATTGATCGAGCGTAGCATAGGAAACTCCTTCCCTATCAAGAGTATGTCATCCATGTACAATACGAGGATCATCACCATACTCCCTACTACCTTTTTGTATATACAAGGTTCATCTACCATTTTGATGAAGTCAACTCTTTGACTACCACATCAAAGCAGATGTTCCAACTCCATGATGCCTGCTTTAACCCATAAAGCAACTTGCACACGTTTCCGCTGCTCCCACTGTCTACGAAGCCCTCTGGCTGTGTACTTATAGACGCTCTCTTCTAAATAACTATTTAGAAAAGCTCTCATGACACCCAACCGCCAGATATCGTAGTCATGGTATGTAGCAATCGCAAGTAGAATCCGGATGGACTTAAGCATAGCCAATAGAAAAGGTTTCATTATTATCCAAACCTGGTCGATGACGAGAACCTTTTACAACTAGTCTTAGCTTTGAAAGTCTCAACTTTTCCATGTACTCCAAGTAATCTTCTCAAGATATACTTGCTCCTTATGGGGATTTAACCCTTCAGATAAAGCAACCAAAGTACATACTTTGTTGGTGTATATGGATTCCATCTCAGATCGCATAGCATCCATCCATTCTTACAGAGTCCCCACTCTTGATAGCCTGCCCGAAACCAGTTAGGTCATCATCTCATGATGCAATCCTCGCTCCCACTGTCATAGAGAAAACCGAAGTATCTCTCAGGTGGATGAGGAACCCTACCAGATCGGCAGAGAGGCCGAGGTTCGTTGGAAACTATTGAATCCTCCGGGTTTACCAAATCATCAGCTGCAGTTTGTATAGATGGAACTCCTTCCAGTTCTACCTCATGACCACTAATTTCTTCACAAGAAATTCCCTTTCTAAAAGGTGGCATGCTGAGAAATAAAACACTATTTGTTCCTCAGTGTGGTAGAAGATATTCCCTTGCGAATGCTTGGGATATCCAACAAACTTCCACAGAACTGAACTTGCATCTAGCTTGTCCGGATTTTGCTTTTAGACATAGGCCGGACAACCCTAAATCATAACATCCTTAAGAGATGGGCTCTTCCAATACCATATCACATATGGAGTGGTATGTACCTGATTTGATTGGAACCCTATTCAATAGGTATGCAGCTTCTCAAGTGCATAACCCCCAAAAAGAAATAGGTAACTCATTAGTACTCATCATAGAGCACACCATATCACATATGGTGCGATTGCTCCGTCCCGATACACCGACGTGCTGTGGTGTATACGGAGGAGTAATGCTGAGAGAGAATCTCATTCACCTTTAGAATAGTCCAGGAATTCCGTGCTCAAGTATTCTCTTCCTTGATCACATCAAAGGACATAATACATATACCCATTGTGGTTCTCTACTTCTAACTTATATTCTTTGAATTTCTCAAAAGCTTCAGACTTGTATTTCATCAGTAACATATGTCCGAATCTTGAGAGATCATCAGTGAATGTAATGAAGTACTAAGAACCGGTCCTGCCATGTGTAGACGGGGGACCTACATACATCATCATGTATCAATCCTAAGAGTTCAATAACTCTTTCTCTGATTCCAATAAACGGAGCTATGGCCATCTTATCTTTGTGACATGACTGGCAAGTTTCACAAGATGTAAATTCAAACAGATTTAAATATGCATCTCTATATAACTTAGCTAGTCTGGTAGCATTGATATGACCTAGTCTACAATGCCTCAAGAAGTATTCGTTCATTTCTGAATTCTTCCTTTTGTATGTTTTCTGTATGTTAAGAACTGTGGTTTGATTTAGAACGTATATGCTTTTAGATAACGTGCCTGAACCGATCAACTCTTGATATAGGAAATGTTCAAAACATTATCCGACAATACAAAATTATATCCTTCTTTACTAAATAAAGAGACTGATATAATGTTGTATATCTGGTTCGGTATCTAACAACATTCGTTCAGAATCAATGTATTCTGTAATACAGGGTGATAACTGCCAACAGACTTGGCTGCAACACTTGCACCATTTCCAACTCATGAAACTTATCACCCATTCCCAGTTCTCTACCTATCTGTAGCCCATGTAACAGATTACATTAACGGGATCCTGATCCGGTATCTCATACCCAGGACGTAAAGAAAACAGAAAAATAGTTCTCGGTAATGAACACACCCGAAGAAGATGCATCATTATGTACTTTCTTCGTTTGGGCGGCACGAGAATCCTGGTAATCCCATATTTCCTGCTCGGTCTTATAACAATTATAAGTTGGAGCGGGACCAACGTTCCCCAGCTCAATATAACAAGCGGGTTCGGTCAATACATCCATATTTTTTATCTTCATTAAGGCGTGACATGGTCTCTACCTGGAGTGATAGAGAATAAAACACTCAGTTTATGCTCTTGCAAGATTAGATTGGTTATTAATTTATCTAATCAGGATGGCTCACACTGTTTTAGTCAAATTTTCCTTCAAACCCTAAAAGGAATGACTAGCCGGGATTAATTACACCCTACCATTTCGCCAATCTTTCAGTCAGGCTAGTGCCGGTACTTTGAGGGAGTTTCCCCATGCTTTCGCATGGACCTAATTAAAATAAACCTCGTTTTCACAGGGGCATAACCCCGTTGTCACCTTTCTAGACATCTACTTGATCGGCTAATTGTAATGTGTAAAACTCTGCCAGGAGTAACTCTTACTCGCAGTGGGTATCGGGATCCAACTATCTCATAGGAGGTATGCAATCTCATTCCAAATTTCAACACTTGAAATTCCCAATAGTATTTTGCCCCAAGCGTCCTATGAACTTGACAGAGGTCAACAAACCATAGGCTGCTAGTCAAGTTCAACCCGTCATTTTCTGATTGAAGTAAACCCACCCGCACGACCCTTGACAGAGGTCAACAAGGTCACACGACTACCCTAAATCAATCGCATCATATGCTTATGCAGATAAGCAGTAATCAGCTACCGCACACTACGCCTTGACAGAGGTCAACAAACGCAGCACGAATACTAACTATTACTTATCTGAAATGACGGAGGGCTATGACAGGTTTTTAAGAAAACCTTTTGCGTAATGAACTTGATATCGTTAGAGAATTAAATGATTTTAAATGGATTGTTTTTTAGGCTTTTTCTAGTTTTGCTAAAGAGGTCACTCCCGGTGAAGGGATATCGGCTCTTTCCTCATCGAATAAGGTGCAGGATATTTCACAAATACCATTATGCAAAGCAAGAACTAGAAAAGCAGTCAAAAGACAAACCGAAGGTTGTAGCATCTGCCAGTTATTGCTAAAGAGGTCACTCCCGGTGAAGGGATCTCGGCTCTTTCCTTATCGAACAAGGTGCTTGATATTCTACAAGGAATACCGCTATGCAAAGCAAGAACTAGAGCTACCAGTTTTTGAAAATTCCATTTCACAACATCTTTAGGTTTATTTTATTTCAATAATCTCATTAATGAAGTCCCATCATTTTAAATTACCTAAACATCACAGATAAATACAACATACGCTTATGCCATCCGCATTCGCCTCGATGTCCCCTCGTGCACCGTTAGGTTTGGTAACTAACGGCAGAGTGGAGCAGTGCTAGCGCGGTTGTAAAACATAAGCAACGTTTATATAATATATCACATATACTATATCCAGTATCTATCTTATCAATATATCAAATGATCACATCACAAATATCGCAGCAGAATAAAACATATGAAATATTGAATATACTAGGATTTCCGGGTTTTAAATTAATTCTGTATAAAACTCGGATTCCACGGTCGTGATGAATAGCCAATCCCACACCCCTAGACCCCTATGAGAGTGGCAAGCAACCCTACCAATTCTAGAGTTAGGAGACCCGGTCTCAACTCCTTGAGATGGTCTCCCATTGGACCTTAGCACTGGGTTACTTGTGCTCCTCGCCTTGGGTCTATCCTAAAGCGGAAAAGTAAATAATATACAATAGTGACATCATCCTCAACTCAGAAGTGCCCTAATAAAAAAATATTACATACAATGAATTTTACACGAATGAAAATAAAAACCCTCATCTCACATAAAACCCCCGGCTATTCAAAACACGACGATCCAATATAACATATCCCAGCAACACATAACATTACATGTCAACAACGTAAGTAAATATGCGTATCCCAAGTGTCGTTGACATATAGCACCGAAACCGACGATACACCACATATTACACTTACGGTCGCAGAAAAGAAAGTGAAAAACTATAACAGTTTGAATCCGCAACCACCTTAAACATCATAAACCAAAGGTATCTCATACTTTGGATTTCAAGCCTAACCAAATGAATTTCTTAGACATCGCATGCCTAACAATTATAAACCCCGCATTTTAGTCTTGATACCGAAAACACTTTTCAACAACAAGTCAGGCAATTCAACAAGATTCCCGACATCCTAATCGAATGCTCATCGGAAACATTAGTAGACGGCCGCACCCCCCGATGCCGTCGACGAAGTGCACTAAGGCGGAACACTGCTGCCGCGAGCACCCGATCGGATGCTTTTGGCAACAGGGTTCTCCTTCAGTCACTTGGTCGGGGCTATGGGGCGTGGCTATCTAATAATGTTATCCGGCGAGTATCCGCGTACGTTTCGTGATTGCGACGGACTTTTGATCACATCAAAATCCCGTGGCAACCGATCAATTGAGAATAAATTGCTAGATTTATAACATTCAAATTAATTATCTCATAACTACTTGTAACATTTTCAAAAATATAAAATATTAATTTTGGGAAATTTTATAATTTAATATTATTTTATTGATTATTTTAATATTAAATGCAAATAAATAGGAAAAATGTTAGAAAAATTATGAAAAAAATTATGGAAAATTCTAAAATAGGGTAAATTAGTGGATTATGACATTTTTAAGTTTTTGTGATTAGTTTGACACTAATTTAGTGCTAATCGCGATTAAAATCGCTAATCGGGTTTTTTGGCAATTTTGTGCAAAACACGCACATATCACATTTTCTACACTTGTGCATTTTTCTTGCCATGACTTATCATTTGGGTTTACTATTGAGGTGAGAAGGTTTGGTTTAGGGATTAAAAGAAAAGGGAAAAAGAAAAGAAAATGAGAATGAGGGTAGGTGAGAGAGAGGCATGGGGCACCCTTGACCTTTTGACTTAGCCATTCCCTTGTTCTTCTCTCATTCCTTCCTCCTCATCCTTGTGTTGCTGCTGCTGCCCTTCCTCATCATTCTCCCCCTCTTCAATCCCTCTCTTCATCTCAAAAACAACCCCAAAACCTCATGTCCGTTTCATTAAAAATGTGCACAAGCTCGAGATCTACAAGATGGACTAAGAAAGCATGGATTTGGCCACTAGAGGGCAACTCAAGAAAGTTCTTGAGTTGCCAATTGAGGTAATTTCTGGACCATTAGCTAAATTGTAGCTTTTCCTTTAACCCCAAGTTAAGTTTATATCGATATTGTGTGATATTATGGACTTGATGAAAACCTAGTTAGGGTTTGAGAGAAACTTGAGTTGTAATGTGAAATTGAGCTCAGTAGAGGACTTGTAAACACCCTAGTGCATGAATTGGAACCCAAAACCTGAAGCTAGAACCAGAAATACGGATTTTAGAAACCGATATCGGGGAAATTGTGTAATCTGTGCAGGTTAACTTGAATCTGCTATCACCCCGAGGACCCTAAAATAATTTTGAGTGGAAATTGAGATGTGCAGGCACCATAGAGGCAACACCCAAAACCCTAGCCCCCAACTCCATTTCCCGGCCGCCAAATTCCCTCTTTTGGCCGCCAATTGCGGCCTGGGTCCCACCTTTTTGTCTCGTTTTGGTTCTGTAGCTCCTACATTGTTAGTTTAGGCCCCTGGTATATATAGATTTGTATAAAGTGACCTGGGGAAAAATCTGGGACATATATCATGAGTTGCTGTTTTGGATTCGTGTTTCCGTATTCCGTATTTTCATTTCTGAAATGGTGGAATGTGTTTTGCCTCGACTAATTGTCGTTTATACGACGATATAGAGGATTTATTGATGGTTTTGAAGGCGTGCCATAGGTTCTCACCTATAGGCCCCCTTATCGTATCGTTTTGGATTTCATGCGCCGTTTTAGCTTGGATTTGGTTTTAATGCGCATATACGATATTTGATGTGTAGGTACCCATGAAGACTTCGGGACGACAAGCAATTGCGTGGTGATGTCCGCAAATGATGATTCAGGTGAGTAGATTATATCTACAGGGGGAAGTCGGGTGGATGGCGTATAGCACCCCCGCAGTCCGTAGATAGATTATTATGTAGTTATGGTGACTTTAGGTGTATTATGGATAGTATAGGGTTAGAAGTGACTAGTGTAGTTCATAGTCGCGAACCCTAGGATAGAATTACACCTATACATACACCTTTGCTTATCACTTGTACTTGCACTGTGATTGATGTTATGTGATGACTTGGAGGTGAGTCGATGATGTGGGCTTGGTGCCCTGGGATCGGTGATTTGATACGATTCATATGTGGGATATGACTTGTGATTCTTGCGGGCTTGGGATATGTGTTTACCCCCGCATGCATACTTACTAATGTTACTGTTTGTACTAGACTATATGATATGATAATGGTGATATCTGTTATGTGATGAGACAGTGAGATGTTGACCCCTACCCAGCTATGGGGATGCCGTACGATGATTTACCGTACGTGCCGATATTGATGATAGATCCACACTCATAACTCGAGGATATCTTATGATATGACATTGAGGCGAGATCACCGACTATATATCTTTATATATATACCGACTCAGATTTAGGTGGTTTCCACACTTACCCCTCCTGATTGACCTGATACTTAGGTGTAGTTTGCATAGTAGATACTTCACTGTGATGTTGACTACTAGATTTCTGCATCTTCATGCTATTCATATTGCTGGCATATGTTCATTGCTATATTATTATCATGCTGTTAGGACACCAGCACCATTATCGATGATGCGTATGTTCCACGTACACTATTTGCCGGCTCACACACTTCATCATCGATAATTGCCATGCCACTACACTGTAGTACTATTGCATTCATGAGATGATTCTTCCTTCGACTTATGCACATTACTATTCCATGTTGCATGATTCCCGATATGATTACCTTTCCTTATATGTCGCATACATCATGGATTGATTGCATAGCACATCGCATTGGATTTACTTCCTGATGTTGGATTTTCATGTGATTTCTGGATTTGGGAACCGTAGCCTTTTCGAATAAGTAACCATTAAAAACCCGGTTCCCTTGATATGATATTTGGGGCGTCGCCCCGTGTGTTCTCGGTGCTAGAGGATACATTGAGAGAGGGATGACCCGGACTGACGGATTTCCGATATGTACTTTGATATAGGGCATGATCCGGAATGACGGATGCCCGATGGATTGATATAGGGCATGATCCGGAATGACGGATGCCCGATGGATTGATATAGGGCATGATCTGGAATGACGGATGCCCGATGCATTGAGAGAGGGATGACCCGGACAGACGGATTCCCGATATGTACTTTGATGTAGGGCATGATCCGGAATGACGGATGCCCGATACAGGAGGATTTACGTGTCGATGCTAGGCACGGGTTTCATGATGTTTTTCCATGATTTTGTTTATATCCTCACATTGCATACATGATGCTTATTGTCATTGGGTGGCGGGTGGATGGGTTCCACATACATACAGACATGGATTATATACAGACTTGGATAATGGACAGATTGGTTTTACATTGATCATACTTATTTGTATATATAACAGGGTATGAGGGCGCTGTTATATATACCCTTACACCAATATTAGTGGTATGGGACGCTAATATATGTGTATTGATATCATTGTTATTTCTTCATGGTTACTTCATGCAGACATACCTTACATTGATGACATGTGATTACCTGAGTACCTGGCACTACATACATGATTAGATGTTACCTTGCCACCCTATTACACTCAGATGTACTCTTGTGGATTATTACTGATTGTTGACTTAGGTTTATGTCTTGCATTCGGTTTCTGCTTGTAGATGTTTCTATTCACGAGTTGGCAACTCACCCCGTTGTGCCACAGTTATTGCAGGTTCTGCCGTACAGGTTCTATTGCGGCATTTCTGGCACACTACTTTCTTGCGGGTGGTTTGCTTTTGGTAGGTGGATTCTTTTGCATCAAGAACCACCCTTGTATTTATTTATTTCATTGTATCTAGAAATTGTCCATCAACCAAAACTTGTATATTCTTTCAGACTTAGAGACAGTGTTGTATTATTCGACCTAGAGTCGCGCTTAGTAGTATTGCGGTTTTCTTGTTGCTTTTGAGCTTTCTTTGGATTTGATCCTCGCCACTTGGCGTTGTATATTATATCTTGTGTGGTTGTGACCGTCGATTGACGAAGAGCTAGCTCCCGCTTGGGGATGCCTTTATCATTGCATATATGTATTGTTATTCTTGTTTTACCCCATTCGGGGCCATTTTTACAAAAGAAACTCTGCCGAAATTTTTAGAAAAGACTTTATTGTTTTCAAAACGTACCTTCGGCTTAGTTATTTAAAAACCTTGATTTCAAACCTGTATTTCTTCACTTCTTTAAACCAGTTTTCTTTACTTATTCTTAAAAATGGTTTTAGATTTCTGGGCTTTTGGCTTACTTGGATCAGATGGAGTCGTTTAGGCTTCATATGGTTCAAGGGCCAGTCACGTGCTCTTTCGGGTCGTGACACTACTTGTGGATTCTAAATATTGTATCCCATCACATAATATCCGGATGAACGTTAAACTTTTCGATCGATTCATCAAAGTCCCACAATTTCCCGATAGCCCAACACTTGAGCACAGTTCAATAATACACAGAATATGCCACAGTACCTATGCACCAGCCGTAGAAGGGCAAACCCAAGCCTCACTCATGTCGCCACGGAACTACGGCAAACACTAAGGTTTGATCGCGGTTCCGTGATCCAAAAAGTCGAGTTAAGGTTTCATTCTTCTAGAGGGTTCATAGGATCACTTGCATGTTTTTCCGAATACGTTAAGCATGGAAAAATGATTTTTTGACATTCGATCGAACTTTTTAATTTCGTCTAGACAACATGCGAATAACCCAAAACAATGTTAAAACTACGAATACGAAACACTCCGAATTGTTTATAGTGTAAGATTACATCACATGCAAAATTACAAAAACAAATAACACCTGAAATATCAAAACCAAGTCACTGGAACACACAAAAATTTTCAGGGGGAGGGGCTCGGATTTGGCCGAGATCAAGCATATGGTGGACGGCCAAAATTTCCCCAAACTTCCTGAAATTTTCAAATTGTTCATGTTATATCTCACATAGCACTCTGTACTTGTTAAAAAAAATTTTTGACAAATATTTAAAATCGACAGAAACATGATTTTTGCGTTCCAAGTTTTGGAGCATTTCGGTTTCGTAATCTTAATAAAATCCGTATAAATTTCTAGCATGGTTCTGATACCACTGTAGGGTTACCTAAGACGGCAGCAAGGTTTCGGGAGGCATCATCCATGCCAAATTCGAAAATTTGCCGTTTTAGCTAACCCTAACTAAGAATCGTTAACTAGAAATCGACGGAAAAATAAATGCAAACACTTTGCAAGTCTAATGAGCAAGGAATACAACCTTTGTAGACCGGTCCTTCACTTCAATAGCTCCGTGTAGTAGTCCCTTTCGCTGTGATCGTAAACTCCGGACTCTAGGGAGGATTCCATGAAGAAACGAACATGCTTACTTCGAAAACTTCGAGGCTGAAGATGATCTACGTCGATGAGACACTAAAACAAGCTATCTCTTCACTAATTATGGAATTAGTGAAGCAAACACCCAATACTAAATGGAAAGTAGTAGAGGATGATGAAATAGGAAGATTTCTCACTTTAGATTTCATTTTCTCACTCATTTTCTCACATCTCCCTTGAAGCAAGAATGCTTTGAGGAAGAAGAAGAATATGAACTCATATGAATAATTCATCCAAATGAATTATTGCAACCATGGGTGAGTTAAGCCCTCATGCTTAACTCATGTAGAGAATTAACCAAGAGATAAGGTTAAGGGTTGGGTTAACAAATATCCTAAGAATTACAAAAGAGTGGACTTTATCAATGTTTCTACAAGCTTCATCCAAGCTTGACAACATTGACCAAGTCTTTCTCTTTTGTTATAACTTAAGCAATAAATAAAAACTCTAACTTAACCCTAGCATGGTATAAGTCTCATACACCCATCTTGCATGTATCATCAAGTATGACACAAAACATGTACACAAATATACATATCACATATATACAATGTGCACATCAAGTGAGAAAAGAATCATAAGTGAGCTAATACTAGTTAATGTAATATAATATAACTAATATATAATTATACATTAGATTATCAAATCAACTCTTGATTTAATAATCCGGCTATATCACATATAACCAACCAATATCATGTGTAACAACTTATCGAATCAACACTTGATCCGATAATCCGGCTATATCGCATACAACCGACCAATGTCATATTTCGCAAGAATAGAATACGGTATCTTATATCGTATTAATCTCGGTCCCGCACATATCACAAATGTGCTCCTACTTCGTTTCGCTTGAGCCAGGAAACCACTGTGTAGGGCTCTAAAGACTCGTCAATACGCCGGCAGTAGGTGATGATCATATCAAACACCCACAAGCCGCAAGCGTTCTGCTAAAGGTAATGGCCACCCACGTATTGAGCGATCAGAAGATCAACAAACAGGACTGCTCACACTCCTACGAATCCAATCAGTAACACTACCGTACAGTCCGGTCTCTTCGTCTGATATGTCGCATAACTCGTCTAGGGGTGGTAAACGTCAGACCCCAGTAACTCGATAAGTCGTGTCGATATGAGGCTCATAACAGGTCGAGAAACAACTGATAACCCTTACCAGTATATCTCTAAAGCAGCCCTGGTCAGGGACTTCCTGTTATAGCCAATCGAGCACAGCGCAACATCAACTCCCAATACCGGGAGAGACGAAACCCCTCCTATCGCTCATTGCCTCCAAGTGTTTCGGGACTGTACCCAAAAGCCACCATTTTGAACGTTCTCTTGAACGTGGTAAGGTGGAAATCAAAGCACAGTGGGAATCAGACAAGTCTCTATGACGATCTCGGGTCTACAGACTAACCTGTACGAGTGTCACCAGAGAACTGCCATTTGACGTGAGGTATAATACCATCTGGGAGTTCTCAGCGAGTCCGTTCATTGTACCCAGTCTCCACTGAGCACCCGCATACTGTCTCTGATGTCAAACACCAATGGATATGGGATCATCCATCGCCTATCTACAAGGGTTGAGAAGCTATACGTTAGTCTACTCTGGTATATCGATGCCCTGTCTCGATACACCCATGATTAGGAACATTTGAAGGATGTACTTAACGATTACGCTGTCCCCACTAGTATGATCTGCATCATAATCCTGGTAGTCAAGTACTCATCCTAAAGGCTTTATCAACATGTAACATAGAGACTAGCAGAGTACATGTTAAGATAAAGATGTAACGTTTTGAAATTCGTTTCGGTGAAATTTCGGTTAATCGGTAAAATAACGGGTGTTTTTCGTAAAAATCAAGATATAAATATCTTTAATATAAAAATTAAATATAAATATTCTAGCTGTGTAATTGCTAGTATTTGGTGTTTATTGAGCCACTGGTAAAATTTCTAATTTTCTGGAAAAAAAATTCCGAAATTAATTATTTTAATATTATTTTAAGCCGTCACTAATACATTTAATTAGGGAAAATTACAAATTGGAATGGGTTGATACAAATTTTGTGCATCATGACACACTAAACTAACATGTAAAATATTATTTTTGAAATGAAATAAAACTGTCAAACGGTGTTAGAAAATATCGAAGAAAAAGGCTTAAATAGTGAAATTAGTGTAAATGGAAATTGGGATATAACATTTATCATTTTTTCCCCACCCACACTCACCCACACCCTCTATCCTCCCCCTAGGCTGCTGGCCGAATCTTGGGCTACCCATCACCAAATTACCACCCCATTTTAGAAAAGAAAGCAAAAGAAATAAAGAAATCGATAAGAAATGGGTGTGTTAACTTGAGATATGGGTCTTTGACTTGTCCCATTTGTTGGAGATAGTGCCCTCAGAGTCGATTATTGGATCACAGGCACGTGATTGCAATGATTGAGGGAGGACCTATCCCGGTAGGACAGTCTTACTCGAGATGATAGTATGCTATCTGGTTTACCTTTATCATCGTGTACTGCTTTAGGTGACATGACATATCACTATTGCACGTTGATAGAGCCCTTAGGATTCTTGCTTGACTACCGGCAGTATGAGGGCGATCATATACGTGGGAGCTGGTAGTCTATAAGCACATCCTTAAAAGGTCCCTAGTCGTGGGAGTTTCGAGACAGGGCATCGATACTCCAGAGTAGACTAGTGTATACAGTCGAGACCCCGACGAGGGGCGGTGGCCGGTCTCACAAGCCACTGGTGTCAGTTTGTTCACCTAAGATGTATACAGGTGCTCATTGGGTTATGAGTACACCGGACATGACTCGCCGGGAACATGCTAGTTGGTCTTATACCTGACGTCAGATAGCAGTTCCCAGGTGACATGTGTACAGGTTAGTTCATCGACCTGAGGATCGTCATTTGTCTCGTGTGAGTTCCTACTGTACTTTGATTGCTACCCTACCACGGCTCAAAGGAGTCGTGCAAACAGGTTTTAGTTGGGTACAGTCCCGAGCCACATGGAGGCAGTGAGCGGATCTTCGGGGGTTCGTCTCTCCCGGTATTGGGGGTGAGGTCGCGCTGTGTCTAGGAGAGCCATTACACGAAGTCCTTGGCCAAGGCAGGAGATTTACTGGTAGGTATTCCAGTAGTATCTCAGGGTGTTCTGGGCTACACTCCGACACGACTTGTACCGCTTTTGGGGGTCTGACTTTTACCAACCCCCTAGGCCCGACATGCGATGCTCATAGACGAACGGACCGGACTGTACGGATATTGTCACTGAAAGGCTCAGTAGGGTGTCAGGATGAGTTCGCTCATCGACGTCCCTTTTGGTCAATAGCTGGTGGCCCGTCACGTATTGGCTTATACCTCTGACGTGCTGGTGGTTAAATCCACAGCCATAGTATTGACGAGTCTTTAGAGTCCACCACACTTTCAGTTACTCAAGCTTTCGGGCGAAACGCTGTAGAGGCCGTATGGAGATATGGCAGGGTTCGATCAGATACGTGCGGTATTGCACGGATCGTGATCGGACGGTTTTTACTAGCCGGCTTTGGCTTAAGACGGATCCTAGTATTTGATAGTGTAGTTTTTGTCTCTTTACATTTGTATTTCGGTCGGAATACAAATGCGGGTGTGTATACACAGTATCTGGGTTTTCCTGTAATTTATTATGGGACCAGTTTTCTGGGGTTGCCTGTTTGCATTCCGTTCCGGCCGGTTTTTCATTGTTCCTTCACGGCCGGACTTTTCGTTGGAGGGTGTTATTTGCAGTTTGCAAATAACATATTGTGGGAGGGGGTATTTTGCATTATTGTTTTGTCATTATGGTTGCTCCATACCTTGACCATGCTCTCCCTCTCCATTCACACATATTGATGGGCCGGCCACTGTTTGGGGGAATGGTGTGAATATTTGATTTGGGTGGAATAATTTCCTTCTTGATTAATTTAGTGGACCCCCCATATGTTTGTGCTGCAGTTTGGTTTTGTTGATTTGAGGGATTAATTTCTTTAAGGGAAAAAGAGCTTAAATGTGTGTGCGGGGGGGGGCAGTTTTAATTAAAGGGGGAAGCCCAAGCTATTAATTAATAAAAGGCTCATTCTTTTCACAGTATGGGAGAGAGAGAGGTGCTTCATTTCATATTTTTCCAGAGAGCTCTTTGGGTGGCCGAGTTCATTTTCATGCATGCTCAATTTCTCCATCAAGCATCCATGAAATTCTAGTGCAAAATTCCTCCATCATGGCAACCATCCTAAACCCCAAAGAGACAACTTCGCTACACATTCTACAGCAAATCTTGGGCACGTCGACTAGCCAGCTTCGTGCCTGAGTTGCCTCGGCATTGAGGTGGGAGCCCGTAAAAGACATAGGCGATGTGGTGCCCTTCCGGCGACGAGGTGGAGACCGGACATTCCGCGGGAGATCGGGACGACGACGAGAAGACCGGAGGACTCGGTTCACTCGGTAAATCTCTAACCCATCTTCTAGTTAGCTTAGACTTGTTAATGGTTACGATCCGGGTGTTTAGTGCGCGGTGGTGCCGGTTTGCTAAGTCCGCAAAAATTAAAGTTTATCACCGCTTCCGCATTCCGGCGTCGGATCGACGGCCGGGGCGCCGCCGTGCACTTACAGTGGTATCAGAGCCTCGCCATTAACTTAGTCTAGCTTGGTTTAATGTGTTTTGCGTTTCCGATCGACCAAAATTCCAAAAACTACATTTTTGCTAGCGACAGTTTTCTGTTGAAATTTTTGGTCTCCAAAAATTTTTCAGGTTGTATAAAAGTACTGTGCTGGAAGACTTAAGACTACTGTAGAAATTCGAGACACTGATCTCTTCAGGGGAGCGCGGAACCGCGGCAAAACCCTACTTGTTGCCGCGGTTCCGCCGCAGTATTGATGGATCGGGGTGTACAATTTTTCCAGTAGGCTTTAGGGGTTAAAATTGGGGTTTTGGAATATTAATATTGGGCCCAGAATTTCTTGATCTGCTACAGTATTGTTTGGGGGCCCACTTCTTAATCTTTGATCAATCGGATATTTTAAACACATTATTTCACAATATTTACTTTATATCTGCGACCGTGAATGTCACTTGATCGGTAAATCCGGTCTAACTGCTATAGCCCGGTTAGACGGATTTGCGAACGTGACTTTCACGTTGATGTTCTGTTTTTGCTGTGATGTTGCGGATCGGTCATGGGGGATAGCCTGGATGCAATGCTAGTACTGTGCTGTTGTATTATGTACATTTGATATTGCAGGGCGAGCGTCCGACTTGTGGACTGCCGTCACTGCCTGTTTGTATTATTCTTTTGGGGCACGACCTGGTTGCGGTCGATATACCCGGTGTATGTATATTTTACTTTCTGTACTAGGATTACCCCGCGGTGGGGTGCACGGATAGCCGGGTTCTGGAGGGCAACAAGCCCGCATCTCATGGCATTGGGATGGAGGAGGCTTCACTCTAGGATTGGCGGGCTATTCGCCGCACTCGTAGGGGGTACAGGTTGACCCAGGAGGGGTGCCCAACTTGCTGGATTCCGTGGAGTGCTGGGTGGTCCATTCACGGAGCTGAAAGGGGCTGCCTCGCTTCAGGTTTTGGCGGGTAACTTACCGCGCCCGTAGGGGTCTAGGATTTCATTGCACAGGCTATCCACACGACCAGGGGAACGTCGGGTTTCAGTAGTGGCTCTGTGAAACCCGGGGATCCCAGATATCTGTATTGTTCTGTGATGCTGTACATTTCTGTGATGTTGCATTTCTTTTTCACGCCTTGAGCGAAATATAATATATTGGTATATATATTAGTAGATGTTGTATATGTTTTTCATCCGCGCTAGTCCAGTCCCCGCTCTGTCGTTAGTAAGCTAACCTAACGGGTGGTGACGGGACCCAGTGGCGAATGCGGATGGCATATACGTACGTCAGTATATTTTCGTTCTTTGTGGTGTGATTAATTGATGGGACTGCGTTGATTCGGATCAATGCAAGTTAAAACAAACCTATTCTGATGTTGTTGGAACACTTTTCAAAAAGCCGTTATTGCAAGGACGTTCACTTTTGTTTTGCATCGTGGTATTCATTTGGAATATCCTGCTCCTCAGTCGACGAGGCAAGGGCCGAGATCCCTTCACCGGGAGTGACCCCTTGGACAGAGGTTTGCGTCAGGGCATTAACTTCACTATAGCTGATTACTTTTGCTTTGCACCGTGATATTCAGTTGGAATATCCTGCACCCCATTCTACGGGGAAAGAGCCGAGATCCCTTCACCGGGAGTGACCTCTTTAGTAAAGGTTTTCGTCACTATATTTTCTAAAAAGCTATCCGTTCCTTCAACGATATCAAGTTCATTACGTTAAAGGTTTTCGCCAGAAACCATTCGTAGCCCTCCGTCGTTTCATATGGGTAGTCAATAGTATTCAAGCTGTGTTTGTTGGCCAAAGTCAAGGCACAGTGTTTGGTAGCTGTTGGTTATTCATATGCAGCATAGATAGATGCGTTGGTTTGGGGCAGTCGTATAGCCTTGTTGGCCAAAGTCAAGGGCTTGTACGGGTGGGCTCAAATTAACCTGGAGAATGACGGGCAGAACTTGACATGTGACTTATGATTTGTTGGCCAAAGTCAAGGTCATAAGAGCATGGGGCAGAAATCACATCGGGAGTTTCAAAAGAACTGAAACTTGCCAGATATGCGCATACCTTCTGGAGTGTGATACCGTGAGCGGATTCCGTCACGTTGTCATGCAATGATAGTTGGATCTCGATTCCCACTGATGAGTTGGTTTACTCCTCGGGTGACCCCGACTAATTCTTCTTTCAGGTTTGGAGGAGAATTTGAGGTACAATGGGAGGTTTCCAGATTAGATAAATTGGTAACCATTCTGATCTAGGATAGAGTGCACGCTGAGTGTTTCTTTTCTCTCTCTCTGGCAGCGACCATTGACCTGACCCTAGACTATGACTCAGTGACCAAGTTGACCGAACCTTCTTAACACTGGCTTTTGGATTGTCAGAGTTGCGAACCTCATTGCCACTCCTACTTTTACCCTTTTCTCCAGGGCACCCTGTATTACTACGAACGTCCACTTCCATTAGACAAAACCATCGTATGGTTATATACGAACTCGAAGGAATTTATTCGAGGATGGTTTCCGGTTCTGGAGAAAACGGATAGGACTATTCAGTTGTCTTTTCTTTTCACCTTCTCTCAGGCTGCGAGTACTCCTTGGTTTAGGAGTAGTACACCTATTACGCAAATTGGATAGTCTTCTTCCAAACCATAGGCTGGTGCCGACCGGTAGGGAATGAAGAAAACCAGTTAGCCTAAACGGTGTACAGAAGGTATTAAGATTAAGACAAAGCAAGGGATTAGTAAGAGGGCAAAGTAAATTGCGACTGATATTCACGACCAAACCAACTATTTCTTCGCCAATCCTAAATCACCTTTGTATTTCTCCAGGACACTCCGTATCACTACGAAGATCCACAGTTTATAGGATAATCCATCGTATGGTTATATACGAACTCGAAAGGAACTTGTTCCAGTTCGGGGATGGATCCTGGTTCAGGAGAAATAAGAATAAAGTATATTCAGGTGTCTTTTATCTTCACCTTCTCTCGCGTTGCGAGTGCTCCTAGGATTAGGACAGTACACCCTTTATGCTTTTTGGATAGTCTTCTTCCAAACCATAGGCTGGTGCCGAACGGTAGGGATGGAAGAAAACCATTTGGCTTAAAGGGGTGTACAGAAGGTAATGACTAAAGACATATAAAGGGATTTAGAGAGGTGGCAAAGAATTATACGGTTATAGTTGTGAATCTGGATAATGGAAGAGGCATTGCTAGGAATATCAGGATACCACATCGAAACATTTCAATGTTTCAGTTCAGCTGTGTACTGTTAAAAGAAAACTGATTTCCCGATTGGACACTTGCTCCAGGGTATGTATTTACCAGGTTTGATTCTCACATCTGTATGGTTTTACAGATGATGAGTGGGAGTAAGTTATTGGGAATTGGGTGATCATCCTCATTATATTGGAATTCGTTGTAATTGGTGATATTTGAGGATGCCACCTGGGTTGTTTGCCGGTCGGCAAATATTTGGTTTTGAATATCCGCTGTTGTGCACCAATTTCAAATTGATATATCTGTACGTTTATTTTTATAGAGTGGGATATACCTTTTGATATTATGTCGATGACATTTACCTATATCAGTGGATGGTTAGGTAAGGAGCATTGAACAGCGGTGTAATTCTTCTTAACCAAAAGTACAGTTTTCAACCTACGACACACAGTGAATCTAGACTCAAGGGACTTATACAGAGTATTGTATGTTGTCCAGGGTCCATCAGGACAGAGGGGTTGGTCCTCGTACTGTATTCTGTTTACTTATGACTTCTCTAGTTCTTAGACAGGTGTTTCGTAGAAACACAGGGTCGAAGTTTTGAGAAGTTATAGGTATAAGAATAAAGTAGAGAACCAGGTGTTGCAAGTATCGGGATTCTTCAAAGTGATCGGAGATGTAGATACTTGTACATGGTATTCAGTTGATAGTAATGGTTAAGAGAACTTGCTTCTCTTTCGGGTTACTCATAATTGGAAGTATTCCTAAGTTGAGTAACGCTGATCGGCCTCTCTCCATTTAGTTGACATGCACTGGAGACAGCTGCATGATTTGAATCTGGTTCAATTAAATCAGTGCCTCTGGTTCTATATTGGATATAGAACAGTTCATATCTTAACATTCTTAAGGTACGGGGAGTTGTTTGGCTTATGATTAAAACCAGACTCTGGATAACTCAAGGCACGTTTCTGTAATGGCTGTTTGTGGGTTGACCCAGGCTATGACGAAGGTTGACTTTCTACCATCTGGGAGATCAATAGAAATATTGTTCAAGACTCGCCACAGTTTTATTAAAAATGGTTTTTTCAAAACAGCAGTGAGAGTATGGTAGAACTGGAAGTGATTCCAGAACCGCAAACGATTACTGAAGATTTGATAAGGAACCTAAAGATTCAATCTGATTTGACATTCCATTGGCCACTCCGCAGAGATGGTGGGTAACTTCAGGCACCCGAGAGGTACTTCGGTAGCCTCAAGGACGGTGACAGGGAAGTTCTTGTTTACCCACACTTGCCATTGTTGTTGTTCCAGGCTGCGAGACCCGGCAGGAGGATGAGTATAGCGTCGTTCTAAACTAGCTTTAGAAGTGCACGTCTGTATGACTCTGCCAGAGGGTTGTCGTAGTCAGTGGGAGCAGCGGAAGCATTGGTGGACATCAGGCTTATGTCTATTTATAGACTAAAGCAGTTGTAGCGGAGATAGATCATCCATTTCTGATGTGACAGTCATAGGTTTGACGTCATCAGAATAGGGGATGGATCTGTTGAGAAGGTAGTAGGAAGTGATATTCCTATACTACGATCGGTTATACTTTGGTCGTCACACAGTGGTTTCTCCACAAAGGACTTGGACATTATATCAGACATACTGGTTACTAGATCTGTAGTTTCAGATCTAGATTTGGGTGGTTTCCCAATCAGGGTACTTAGACAGCATTCTAAGAGTATTTAGAATGGACGACTCCTGGCATGGTGGTGTACCTGCAGGTAATGGAGTCACCCTCTCTAAAGGTGTCTTACAGACTAAAGAGGAGAGGGATGTGCATGATTGACATATCACTTGCTTAGGCAATTGAGTCAATCATGATGTGTCAAGTACCACACCAGATGTTGTTCTTGCACTAGATGCAATAAGTTGATATTGATCCAATCCTGGAGGAACAGTCGGGAGGCAGTTATCATTCCAGGCTTCCAAGGTGACATGGACGACAAGGAGGTTGTCAGAGTTATAGTTATCCTTCTGACGAGGGGCAGTATTTTGGACAGATGGTCCAAGGTGATACTGAGGGTGGCATGGCGCAGGATACTGATTAAGTTCAGTTGACGATACAGTCTAAGAAGTTTGGATTTGGAGTTCATTTATGAGCTAGGTCCCATCAGACATCCAGACACTCTAAGACAGGTATTGCTCATTTCGGGAGATGGCTTTCTCCGCGAACTTGAGATATAGAGAGACATAGAAAGAAACATCAGAGCGGATCCACTCACTGAGGCTATTCCTCGAACGCAATAGTTTCGCAAACGGGATTTGTGAGACTGACAAGTACAGGAGTTGGGTGTTCGGTATCACACGGGCTGTGAGTATGCGACATCGCAATAATTAGCCTTGAGTGCAAGTGGGAGATTGTTGGAGATAGTGCCCTCAGAGTCGATTATTGGATCACAGGCACGTGATTGTAATGATTGAGGGAGGACCTATCCCGGTAGGACAGTCTTACTCGAGATGATAGTATGCTATCTGGTTTACCTTTATCATCGTGTACTGCTTTAGGTGACATGACAGATCACTATTGCACGTTGATAGAGCCCCTAGGATTCTTGCTTGACTACCGGCAGTATGAGGGCGATCATATACGTGGGAGCTGGTAGTCTATAAGCACATCCTTAAAAGGTCCCTAGTCGTGGGAGTTTCGAGACAGGGCATCGATACTCCAGAGTAGACTAGTGTATACAGTCGAGACCCCGACGAGGGGCGGTGGCCGGTCTCACAAGCCACTGGTGTCAGTTGGTTCACCTAAGATGTATACAGGTGCTCATTGGGTTATGAGTACACCGGACAGGACTCGCCGGGAACATGCTAGTTGGTCTTATACCTAACGTCAGATAGCAGTTCCCAGGTGACATGTGTACAGGTTAGTTCATCGACCTGAGGATCGTCATTTGTCTCGTGTGAGTTCCCACTGTACTTTGATTGCTACCCTACCATGGCTCAAAGGAGTCGTGCAAACAGGTTTTAGTTGGGTACAGTCCCGAGCCACATGGAGGCAGTGAGCGGATCTTCGGGGGTTCGTCTCTCCCGGTATTGGGGGTGAGGTCGCGCTGTGTCTAGGAGAGCCATTACACGAAGTCCTTGGCCAAGGCAGGAGATTTACTGGTAGGTATTCCAGTAGTATCTTAGGGTGTTCTGGGCTACACTCCGACACGACTTGTACCGCTTTTGGGGGTCTGACTTTTACCAACCCCCTAGGCCCGACATGCGATGCTCATAGACGAATGGACCGGACTGTACGGATATTGTCACTGAAAGGCTCAGTAGGGTGTCAGGATGAGTTCGCTCATCGACGTCCCTTTTGGTCAATAGCTGGTGGCCCGTCACGTATTGGCTTATACCTCTGACGTGCTGGTGGTTAAATCCACAGCCATAGTATTGACGAGTCTTTAGAGTCCACCACACTTTCAGTTACTCAAGCTTTCGGGCGAAACGCTGTAGAGGCCGTATGGAGATATGGCAGGGTTCGATCAGATACGTGCGGTATTGCACGGATCATGATCGGACGGTTTTTACTAGCCGGCTTTGGCTTAAGCCGGATCCTAGTATTTGATAGTGTAGTTTTTGTCTCTTTACATTTGTATTTCGGTCGGAATACAAATGCGGGTGTGTATGCACAGTATCGGGGTTTTCCTGTAATTTATTATGGGACCAGTTTTCTGGGGTTGCCAGTTTGCATTCCGTTCCGGCCGGTTTTTCATTGTTCCTTCACAGCCGGACTTTTCGTTGGAGGGTGTTATTTGCAGTTTGCAAATAACATATTGTGGGAGGGGGTATTTTGCATTATTGTTTTGTCATTATGGTTGCTCCATACCTTGACCATGCTCTCCCTCTCCATTCACACATATTGATGGGCCGGCCACTGTTTGGGGGAATGGTGTGAATATTTGATTTGGGTGGAATAATTTCCTTCTTGATTAATTTAGTGGACCCCCCATCTGTTTGTGCTGCAGTTTGGTTTTGTTGATTTGAGGGATTAATTTCTTTAAGGGAAAAAGAGCTTAAATGTGTGTGCAGGGGGGGCAGTTTTAATTAAAGGGGGAAGCCCAAGCTATTAATTAATAAGAGGCTCATTCTTTTCACAGTATGGGAGAGAGAGAGGTGCTTCATTTCATATTTTTCCAGAGAGCTCTTTGGGTGGCCGAGTTCATTTTCATGCATGCTCAATTTCTCCATCAAGCATCCATGAAATTCTAGTGCAAAATTCCTCCATCATGGCAACCATCCTAAACCCCAAAGAGACAACTTCGCTACACATTCTACAGCAAATCATGGGCACGTCGACTAGCCAGCTTCGTGCCCGAGTTGCCTCGGCATTGAGGTGGGAGCCCGTAAAAGACATAGGCGATGTGGTGCCCTTCCGGCGACGAGGTGGAGACCGGACATTCCGCCGGAGATCGGGACGACGACGAGATGACCGGAGGACTCGGATCACTCGGTAAATCTCTAACCCATCTTCTAGTTAGCTTAGACTTGTTAATGGTTACGATCCGGGTGTTTAGTGCGCGGTGGTGCCGGTTTGCTAAGTCCGCAAAAATTAAAGTTTATCACCGCTTCCACATTCCGGCGTCGGATCGACGGCCGGGGCGCCGCCGTGCACTTACACCATTTACTTTCCCCGCCTCACTCTCTCTCCTCTCCCCTCATTTCTGGCCGAGCTCCCTCCTCTCCCTCAATAGCAGCCCCTCTTTCTTTTCCTCTCATTTCTCATCAAAACAATCCATCATTTTGCCTCAAATTACATCAAAAATCAAAGCTAAATCCAAATCCAACCTTGACCTATTATTTCCTTGCCCATGCTAGCTTGAATCCTTGGAACAAGATGATATTTTGGGGGCTATGTTTTGGCAAGTGTGGATCTCATTTCAAACTAGTGGTGGTATAACCCTTTTCCAATTGATACTTGTTCTAATCTAAGATTTTAATTAAGTGTTAATTAGGTTTTAAATGGGTTCAACTTGCATGATTGAAAATTCAAGAATGGGGTTTGAATTCAAATTAGGGTTTTGAGTAATTGGATTATGGTTGTGTGATATATTTAACATCTTAAGACTTGTAAAAGCTAAACTAGTAGCTAGTTTGCTAATTGTTAGTTTAAAATTGTTCAAAATGGTTAATTTTGCAAACTAGATTTTTCGGGTTAATGTAATTTAGCGAGATTAAAATATAGTATGTTTTTGTGACCTAATTAAGTTATTTGGTGAATATTGTGACTACTAGTTTTGCTAAAACATCAAGTTTTGTACTAAAACGGTAAATTTTGCTTGCTAGGTTTTCGGAGAAATAGCTTTTAAAGTGAGTTTGGGGTTTTTATGAATTTTAGCCTATTTCATATTATAATTAGTGTTTGTGAATGTGCGGTGCGTTTGGGTTTTTCTCGATGGGTTGATATTTGTACATCGACATCGAGGGTTGGTTTGGCTATTCTTGCATGCGTAGGCTATAGGTTTTGACCTATACGTGATACGCGTGCCGATTTGGTTTTCGTATGCCGTTTCGATTTCGAATTTGGGTTTTTATGCGATACGATACATTGTGACATGTAGGTACCCCATGTGGACTTCGAGACGACAAGCAAGCGCATGGCGACGTCGGCACCGGCGAGCGAAGATCAGGTGAGTAGATTTTATCTACGGGGAAGTCGGGTGGATGGCGTATAGCACCCCCGTAAGGTTACGAGAAACGAGGTGATGTGGTAACGATACACTTTTATATGTCAATGTGAGATATGAACACCTAGTAAGAAAAGCCTTAGCAGCTTATGGATTAGTGTTAGCGAGGAACGGCTGAAGGATTTGGTTGGTTTCGGAACCGCAACCCTAGAGTAAGGATTTGCATACATGCACACCTATACACTTGCATACATTATTTTTCTTGTGCGTATATGGGAATTTGTATATATGTATATACGCATGGGTGTGGGACTATGCATATATATACATTCATATACACTTGCCTGAATGTCGAGGATATTATATGATATTTGGAGATGAGTCGATGAGATTGGGCTTGGGGCCATGAGATCGGTGATGTGATATGGCCCGTATTTGAGATACGACATGATATTTAGCGGGTTCTTTAGGCGTTGTGTTTTCATACACATGCATTTCATAGAGGGTATCAGTATTGTACTAGACGTAGATCAGTACCCCGATCATCATATTTGATAAAGAGGATACCAGATGATTAATGTGATAGACATGACATTTGACCCGTACCCACATTTGGGATGCCGTACGACGGATTTACCGTACGAGCTATATATTGATGATAGATCCACACTCTTGACTCGAGGATGTCACATTATAGATATTGTATCGTATGGGATACTATTGAGGCGGGATCACCGACTATTATATGTATATATATGTATCGACTCAGATGTTAGGCGGTTTCCTTACCTTTCGATCAGCCTGTTTAGTTTGTCCCTGTAATGTACTCGTAAATGATAGATTAGATTCGACTCAAACCTATTTCAAAAACTAACGAAGCGTGTGTATTTTTAAGATGGGACAAGGGATTCTACGGATATTTCAAAGGACATATCTTTTCTTAAAAACACCGTAGCCCTTATTTTCAAAACACCACCATTCGTGTTATTTCAAATGGCACCACTGTATGACTCATATTTATATAAATGCAGATTAGTTATCATTGTGTTTATCATTCAGCTCCCGCATATTATTACTGTTCGCATCGCATTTGCATGTTTATATTGTACTTCCACATGCCATTATTGAGATCATGCTGTCGGGACACCAGCACCATTACCGATGATGCGTATGTTCCACATAGACTTACTTGCCGGCTCACACACATCATCATCGGTAATTGCCATGTCACGTACACTTTAGAAAATACTATTTCAGTGACATGGCTTGCTAACTGATAGTTGCTACATGTTATAGCCTTCATATGCTAGTTTAATTATTGCATGATATCAGATGCATCCATTTATTCATTGGTTATGCGGTATTATGGAGATTTATGCCGTTTTTTCATTGTTATTAATATGGTGACTTGATGATTTCGGATTCTTCTTGATGTTTTCTAGATTTGGAAACCGCGCATGAAAGTTTTGTAAATTGATGAACCATTTTAAATAGAAAAATACGGTTTTCCTTGATATGTTGAGTATCTTCCACCATGATGTTTTCTCGGTTCTGAGATGTTTTCGAGACCCGATTCGAGGAGTTGGATGAACCGTCTCGCATACATGGTGGACCCGGTATGGTACCCCGGGGCAAGAACTTCAAGTAGTAGACGATGAGCCCGGCAGGAGCAGACTGCCTACCGGTGATTTTACCTGGCATGGTGGATATCCGAAGGATACCGTTCGTGGTCGTGTGATTGATGATACGGGCTGATCCGGATTGACGGAGCCCGAGGTATTGAGATATTGATATTTGAGACACTGAGATATATAGATTTGATGATATAGGCCAGTCCGGATAGCCGGAGCCTGAGATATTGAGATATTGAGGTTTATGTTTTGTGTCGATACTTGACACGGATTTGATGTCGATTTCATTGATGATATCTCAATTTATATACATATAGAAATCTCATTAAATAAAGAAAAACAGTTCTTGGATTCATGATGTGCTTTGTTCTCATTATATGCATCTGCACATCATTTAGTGATATATTGCTACCTGACATTTGTGCATCATATTAGTGACATGTCGTTACCTGAGGCACTGACACGAGTTTCTGGTATTACACTATATGGATAAATGTTACCCTTTACCGTTATATTATGCTTCAGGCCATATTATTATTATTTGAGGATATTACTGATCGTATGACCTAGGATTGCGTTATGCATGCGATTTCTACTCGTAGATGTTTCTTACTCACGAGTTGGCAACTCACCCCCGTTGTGCCACAGTTCCTTGCAGGTTTTGCCGTACAGGTTTCGTTGCGGCTTTGCTGACACACTGTTCCTTCTGGGGGATTGCTTCGGTAGGTGGGTTTTTTGCATCAGGACCACCATCATTTATTTATTATTTCTGTTGTATCTAGAAACTCCATCAACCAGATTGTATATTTGATAGAGATAGAAGACCAGACTTGTTATTATTTCGACCTTAGAGTCGCACGTTATATTATTATGGTTTTGATGTTGATTATGGGTTTTTCAGAGGAGTTTTGATCCTCGCCTTTCGGCGTTGTATATTATATTTCTTGTGTGGTTGTGATCGTCGTTTGACGAAGAGCTAGCTCCCGCTTGGGGATGCATTTTTTGTATTTTGTGTACTATTCATGTTGTATCCCGTTTGGGGGCCAGTATTTACAAAGGTGACTTTGCCGAAATTTTCAGAAAATACTTGAGATTTTAAAAATACATATTTCGGCCTATGTGGTTAAAACTACTTGCTTTAAATTGGTCTTTCCTTCACTCTATTGCTTCTTGGTTTTGATTTTTGGGTTTTGGCGTACTTAGATTACGTACGCCTCGAGACGTTTCATAATTTATGTGCCGGTCATGTTCCGTACTATTCGGGACGTGACAAAGTTGGTATCAGAGCGTTAGGTTTTACCTTCGGAGTGTAGGATGACCCTTGGTTGATGGAGTAGGTAGCTTGAGTAGAGTGACGTACCGTACGTATGTTCCGCGGCATACTTACGATACGCTACTCCGCTTAAGAAGCCTTAGGATGTACATTTCCTTGCACAGTATTATATTCATTCCAATGATCTAGCCTCATCAGTACCAGTTATGGTTTTGTTCTCACAGTGGTACTGGCAGAGAGAGCTACGGCTAGAGTTGTGGTCAGCACGAGCTCGTCACGAACGAGGACTTAACATGGCGTGATTCCAGGGACATACGATTGCATAGAGGCGTCGTTTTATTGTGTTTTCATGCCACGAGCGTTTGATGGATCACTTTTACGAGATTTCTCGGACTTGCAGATCAGCACCAGAGGATTGGGTCACTTCAAGAGGCCAGCCAGAATGTGACGACCGTCACTACACTATGATTCTTGAAGATTGAGGAACTGTTTAGCGTGCGGACGAATGAGCCAGTGATTTTGCCGAATGAAAAGATATTGCCCCAGACGTTTGGAGCTATTGTCGTACGAGTTGTACTTAAAGATATGATAGAAGGTCGCTAGTCACCAAGGATAAAAGACTAGGACATGTGATTCATTGCCTACCCCGATGCGAGGTCATCAGATAGATTGATTCCAGCTAGAGACGACTTCATGCTGATACGTTGAGAGTCGATAGAGACGATCGAATGTCAGGAACCCATTTTCCAAGTTTAAAGTATTCGAAAAACAATGCAAGCAATTCTATGGACCCTCTAGAAGAATGAAACCGTAACTCGACATAATGACCATGGAACGCCAGTGAACCTTAGGGTTTGTGGCAGTTCAGCGGTGCCATTAGTGAAGCTTGGGTTTTCCCTTCTACGGTTGGTCCATAGGTACTGTGGCATATATTCGATACTATTAAACTGTATCCAAGATGTTGAGCTCTTGGGGGATTATGGAACCTCGACGAATCGATCGAAATGTTCGACATCATTCGGATATCATATGATGGGATACATTGTTTGGGAGAATCCAGATACGAGTATATCCGTTGGAGCGCAGTCCATGCAGCCACGAGGAGGCGGGTCCGAATCGGTCGACATTAGAGAAAAGTGGAGTAAGAGGTTCGTACGAGATCTTGATGAGATGCCGTTCCACTTCGCCGACATCAGAGATGTGATACGCAAGCAGAGGCATTGTATATGGATATATCTTCCAGAAGGTGTCGTGATGAGTATGCAGCTGTTCCGAAACAAGAAATAGATTTGGCAAGGATGATGACTTCCGGGCAGTTCGACAGAAACGAGAGTTGGGAGAGACTTCGACAGGACCTTTCTGGAAATACTGAACGAGAAGACCTGGACCCAGAGTGGTCATGTTATGCACACCAGCAGGCCAGAGTTCGACATCGTTGACGAGACTTGTTATGAGTGACCATGACAGTTGGCCAGAGATTTTTAGAAGATGTGCTTGAGCGGGACTGTTCCGCCATACTTGATTTCGGTATTTTGGGCGATCTATTCGCATGATTGAGTTTTGATGATTGAGTTTCAGCATATTTGTTTTCGTGCACCATGGTTGCACCTACTGAGTATTTACGATTTGTGCACAGTTATTGCACTTGATATCGTTTTCGTGCCTTGGTTGCACATGTTTATGATTTCATGGGTTTCATACAGTTGAGTTGATTTTATACATATGGTACGTACACAATTTGGTTTTTGCACTCGGTATAGTTCACATATGCTTGCGGTGCAGTGATGCGTATTTTCCGCACTGCAGTTGCACATGACTTCGATTTGATGTTATTGGAGGTATTGATTTTAACTTCATGCATAGGGCATGCATATGATTTGACTTATGCTTACAGCATAGTTTTCATGTACTTTTAGTATTTTGATTAGATTTTGTGCACGCTGATGCACATGGTTGTGAGATTTGATACACGGTATACCTGATTTGGATTTGAGATGTGTTGTATACCGTCGATTCGATTGTGGTGCTCGATATTTGTTTTGTGCACCTTGTGCACCTGATTGGATTTTTGCGCATGTTGACGCATGATTTGAGATGCGACTTAGGTGCACACCAGTTGCACTAAATCGAGATTCTTCGTGCATATCAGATGCACCTGATTTTGCTGTCAGGCACATCTATTGCCCATGACAGATGTTTCGTGCACACCCGATGCACTTAGATTTGTTTCTGTGCATATGTATGGCACATTCATGGATTTTGATTTCCGTGCGCACCAGACGCACGTAGCATTCATATGCACTTTTTGGGATTGATTTCTTATGGAGCAGTACATTTTTTATGATAATTACTATTGTTTTCGTACTGAGCAGGAATAGTCAGAGGACAGTACCTGGATGTATTTTGCATGCATTGATAGTTATCGAAGGGATTTCCAGAGGAGAGCTATAGTCTCAGTATTTACCTACGTGTTTGAGAAGACACGAAACGTTTAAAACAAGGAAACCCTTCTAAATTGATTTTAAAATGGCGGTACATGCATGTAAACAAAGGGTATATATATAGAGTTATTTTCTTACTAGAGACATCTGCCATTGTGCAGCGTTATGCGCATCGCACAGCGACTTAACACGGTTTGGCATGCATTTCCTTCAGCTGTTTATATGTATAGTGTTGATGTATATCATATTGGTTTTCGTATTGGATTTAGACATTGATGTCTTCCCCATGACTCCGATGATTGCGGGATGCTTGACGGAGTTTTGATTTTGGTTTATATATTTGTTTTCATGCGCATGCATTGCACAACGATGTGTTTTATGTATTTATGATTTCGGAACCCCGATGACTTGATGGTTTTGCAGAAATGTTTTAGTATCCGGGGGGAGATTTAATTTAAATTCAGGGACCGAATTTCTTTAAGGGGAGAAGATTGTAATGTTTTGAAAATCATTCAGGTAAAATTTCGGTTAATCGGTAAAATAACGGGTGTTTTCCGTAAAAATCAAGATATAAATATATTTAATATAAAAATTAAATATACATATTCTAGCTGTGTAATTGCTAGTATTTGGTGTTTATTGAGCCACTGGTAAAATTTCTAATTTTCTGAAAAATTTTCCGAAATTAATTATTTTAATATTATTTTAAGCCGTCACTAATACATTTAATTAGGGAAAATTACAAATTGGAATGGATTGATACAAATTTTGTGCATCATGACACACTAAACTAACTTGTAAAATATTATTTTTGAAATGAAATGAAACTGTCAAACGGTGTTAGAAAATATCGAAGAAAATGTCTTAAATAGTGAAATTAGTGTAAATGGAAATTGGGGTATAACATTTATCATTTTTTCTCTCACCAACACCCACCCACACCCTCTCTCTTCCTCCTAGGCTAATGGCCGAATCTTGGGCTGCCCATCACCAAATTACCACCCCATTTTAGAAAAGAAAGCAAAGGAAATAAAGAAATCAATAAGAAATGGGCGTGTTGACTTGAGATATGGGTCTTTGATTTGTCCCATTTACTTTCCCCACCTCACTCTCTCTCCTCTCCCCTTATTTCTGTCCGAGCTCCCTCCTCTCCCTCAATAGCAGTCCCTCTTTCTTTTCCTCTCATTTCTCATCAAAAAGATCCACCATTTTGCCTCAAATTCCATCAAAAATCAAAGCTAAATCCAAATCCAACCTTGACCTATTATTTCCTTGCCCATGCTAGCTTGAATCCTTGGAGCAAGATGATATTTTGGGGGCTATGTTTCGGCAAGTGTGGATCTAATATAACCCTTTTCCAACTGATACTTGTTCTAATCTAAGATTTTAATTAAGTGTTAATTAGGTTTTAAATGGGTTCCACTTGCATGATTGAAAATTCAAGAAAGGTGTTTGAGTTCAAATTAGGGTTTTGAGTAATTGGATTATGGTTGTGTGATATATTTAATATCTTAAGACTTGTAAAAGCTAAACTAGTAGCTAGTTTGCTAATTGTTAGTTTAAAATTGTTAAAAATGGTTAATTTTGCAAACTAGATTTTTCGGGTTAATGTAATTTAGCGAGATTAAAATCTAGTAAATGTTTTTGTGACCTAATTAAGTTATTTGGTAAATATTGTGACTACTAGTTTTGCTAAAACATCATGTTTTGTACTAAAACGGTAAATTTTGCTTGCTAGGTTGTCACGACCCAAAATATTAGCTCGCGACCAGCACTTAAATCACGCGACATCTACAGACGTAGCGTAATTCAAGTAAGCTGAAACCCAGAAATCTAACCCTTTTTTTTTATAAAGAGGTGATGCTTTGAAATAAAGGTATAGTAAATCATGTTTTGTCTTTTGAAAATTTGGGCAGCACCTCCCTTGTAAAAAATAACCCCGAAACGGGTACAACACAGAATATTTATAAAGCATCCCAAACGGGAGAAAATCATGCCCAACGGCGGAAACAACCACCACCAGTATAAATAACAAGTATATGACGCCCAAAGGCGAAGATCCACATAAGGAAAAGTAAAGCAAGATATCAACCCCAAAAGAAAACATAAAACCCATCACTCAAGTCTCGCAGCTACAAGTCATCTAAGTCTGTAACATATACAATTTGCTAGTTTCTGATTTGATGGAGTGACTAGATACAATATGAATAATGAATACAAGAGGGGCGCGATCTAACATGTACCACCTATCATAAGCAGGTCACCCGAAAACATCTGTGTGCCAGCGATGCCGCAACTGATCCCTGCGGTCTACCTGCAAGAACTGTGGCACAACGGGGGTGAGTTGCCAACTCGTGAATAGAAAAACATCATCAGGTAGAAATCGAAATAAACAACGATTCCTAGGTCAACTATATCATAAAGGTAATACTATGATATCTAGGGTGACCGTATCTGCATATGTGTCAACACAATATATAACTGCCTATCAGCAAGTGGATACCATCCAACAATATAATCAATGCATGTATGCTGTGGATCTCGTCCAATAATAAAATCAATGCATGTATGCAGTGGATCTCGTCCACATGTCAACCACTGACACAACAATTCCTGAATGTAAATATCATAAAAGCATATGCAGGTAAATATGAGGATATCAAAGAATGTGTGCCCATCAATGCCACATCACAATCATGGAAACCTGGGTGTCTATCACCGACACCCGAAACATCATGAATACCCGTGTCTAGCATCGACACGTAAATCCTCATAACTCAGGCGCTGTCACTACGACTGGCCCTGACGTCATGTCCGTACATCACTCCGGTCGGTATCCCCACGATAACCGCCGAGTCTAAATACAATCACCAGTAGGTACTTACCCACCTTCCAGGCTCATCGTCTGTACCAGGAACATCTTGCCGAAGGGAACCGTACCGGGCCCCACCATGTACCTGCACACGGCCCACTCACTCCTCGCATCGGGTATATATCACAAATCACAGAACCGATAAATCTCATGGTGGACGCATCAAATATCATATCAAGAGAAACCTGGTTTTCAAACAATACATAGTTTCTTGAAAATACCCGCATGGTCCTCAGATCCATAAATCACATGAAATCCATATCAAACTGATATAAGCAACATAAAACATCAATATGAGCATATAAAGAGAAAACCGCTCTTTTAAATGAATCCAGCTTTAAAAATATATCTTGCGGTTCCCAAATCCTCCGAAATCAAGTGCAGCATCATATGAAGCGTACATGTAACTGTAGCAAGGTATAAGTATCTATATGTAATCAAGTATGTATGATGCATTTCATAAGTGCAAAGGCGCAATAGTCAACGTCTCAACATCACATGTCAATGCAATACCACTTAGGGTTATATGCAACTGTAGCAAGATATATGGGTGTAGATGTCAGTATGTATGCATGATGTACATGTAGCTGTAGCAAAGTATGTTGGTGTACATGTCAATATATCGTGCAACCTAAGATAGTGATATGAACATGGCAGTATATCATAGCCTGATATAGCAATTCTACTTTGTAAGTGACATGGCAATTATCGATGAAGAAGTGTGTGAGCCGGCAAATCTGTTTATGTGTAACATATGCATCATCGATAATGGTGTAGGTGTACTAGCACAGGTATAAGAAATCCAATGAGAATAGCATGAATGCAGCATAATACATATAGTGAATCAAATGCTATAAGGTATACATGTCAACAAGACCGAGTCGGTGAGTGTATCAATCAGCATCCAGCCTCACAACAACACGTACGGTACAATCCATCGTACGGAATCCTCTAATCAGGGGTATGGATAAATCAACAGGTAAGAGTCATCGCGTACGGAAATCTAACGTACAACGGCATTAACAAATAGGGATTCTATCAACCTATACAACATCGGGGTACGAATCTACGTCTCGTACGGCATATCACTCATTATGCAATCATTATCCATATAAATATATATACCTATCTCTCAGGTCACATCCATGTCAAACTCGTATCAGGCGACCTACAAAGGTATCAATAATCTCATATCGACTCGAATCCATAAAATGACATATCACACTAAGTCTTAATATCACATCGTATACTTGTTCATCACATTAATATCTTGCATTAATTTAAATAAACGTCACACTTGTTCTCTTTTAAATAGTACTTATCGTGATTCACTTATCATATCATTTTCTCCTAAGTCAATTGTTTATTAGCATCAACTTCAATCATATTATCGTTTGTAAATCCTACAATCTTGTCCGTCGCATATCATTTATCAGGATAATATAAACAAACGACATTCCATATCAATGGTTGCGGGGGTGCTATACGCCATCCACCCGACTTCCCCCGTAGATATAATTCTACTCACCTGCTAAAATCCTCGTTTAGCCGTAGTCGATGCACTTCGTCGTCTCGGAATCCACGCGAAGGTACCTACAATATCAAAACGTATCGCAATACCATTAACAACGAGTTCTGAAATCCAAAACGGCACGCGGTACGCTCATAGGTTAGAACCTATAGCCTACGCATGCAAAAACAACCAAACAACCCGCGTCGTTGACGTACAAACGCACAACAACCAAATACAATATCAATTACGAAAACCAAGAATTCCAAAATATGGAAAACATAACTAAAAACCACTCACAATAGCTCCCAGATTTTGGTTCAGGTAAACTGGAACTACACAAACAAGTATAGGGTGTAGTATATGGAGTATATGAGCTACCGGACCAATTCCATCACCAAGTGGCCGGCCACATGAAGCCAAATTCCGGCGAGCTCGGCCCTGGTAGCTCCATTGGGGTTCGTGCTTGCAGAGTGGTCTCCTAGTACCCTAATTAAGTCCCTGGTGTTGTTTGCTTATCTCATAAACACTCAAGGTCATCCCAGATTCCCTGTAGGCCTTAAGGTTACACAAAACACATAAACATAGCAAAATCTCATAAATCGACCAATATAACGTAAACCTACGTTTTAAACAAAACACCAACTCCAATCTAACTCATACGTGTCCGTCTAGTGGTTAACATGCGTGACGGTATTAATAAACCAACTCAAGTGCAGCAGCTGCACAAGATCACGATCCGTGTCGGATAACGTAACACGCAGACTCAAAACACTAGATTATAGGAAAACGATCCCAGATTTTGTATACTGTAATTACTCAAAAATTAAACAGTACCAAACACCCCTAAACCGCTGCAGACAACTACCCATCAAAACCAAACCCCAACACCCCCCTACAAATCCGAGGTCGCCGGATTTCATGCTTGGGTCGCCGGCCAAAACCGGTGGGGTGGGTCTCGTGTCTCAGGTGGAATCTTAGCGTCACTATTACAACACCACTATCTTGTTTGGTCAATCAGTAAAAATTCCAGATCGCAACAGATCACAGAGACTCTAAAACGACACTAAAAATACGATATTGCACTAATCGATACGTAAAGTGTTCTTTACAATAACTAACGAGGTATACATCATAAAAAAACCCTATTTAACAGTTTAGCAATTATACCTATCAACACTTGCTCACAAGATCCAAGCTTTCCTAGCTCCAAGTGATCAAAGAAGCTAAAGCAATACTTGAAGTGTTTTTGTGAGATTATTTATGGAATTTTGAAGATTTATTGAGCTAGGAATTGTTGAAATTGGTGAAAGAAACACCAAGGGCAGAAGGAGGAAAGAGCTCGGCCAAGTGAGGAAGTGGGGGGATTTGTGAAGACTTGTGTGGATTGTTCTAGCAAGAATTGCAATAAATGCACATAAATGCAACATGCCACCTCTCCAATTCTTTTTCTTTTCTTTAAAACTTTAATCCTATGCACAAAAGATCTAGATATTATATGGAAGGTTTGTTTTACTCAAACTTGATTAATTTGAAATGATACAAATTCTTAGGAGCAATTTCCCAAACCCAATATATAAATACCACATTAAAATAATATTTAAATAGGGAAAAATTCTATTTGAACCAAAACTTCCCATATACCCCCAAAGCTCGCGCACTAGCTTTATTTTAGCTAAACTAAGTGTTGACAAGTCAAACAGAAAATACCGAAAAAATTTACCCTAAAGCGGAATAATTCGCATAACGATTTCTAAAACGTTACATAGGTTTTCAGAGAAATAGATTTTAAAGTGAGTTTGGGGTTTTTGTGAATTTTAACCTATTTCATAATATAATTAGTGTTTGTGAATGTGCAAATGGGTGCGTTTGGGTTTTTCTCGATGGGTTGATGTTTGTACATCGACATCGAGGGTTGGTTTGGCTATTCTTGCATGCGTAGGCGATAGGTTTTTGTAGGGTTCCTAGGCACTCTAACAAGGTTCTACAAGACATCTACCATGCTCGATTCAAAAATTTAGCCGTGCCGAACAACCCTAACCAAGATCGTATACTGGAGATTATGTGAAAACTAGCAAGTAAACAACTTTATCACTAAGTGAAAGGGATTACAACCTTTGTAGATCCGGTCCTTCACTTCTAAAGCTCCGTGTTGACGTCCCTTCGCTGCGATCATCGTGATCCTGGACTCTAGCGATGGTTTCCTCGAAGAAATGAGCGGGCTAGGTCATTGACTTCGAGGCCGAAGATGATCTACGTCGAGGAGACTCAAACTCAAGCTCGATCTTCACTAGGTCAAGAACTTTGTGAAGAGAACACCCTAAACTAAATGGTAAGTAGTAGAGGATGATGAAATAAGAAGTGTGTTCACTTTGGATTTGGGTTTCTCACTCTATTTCTTCACTTGAAAATTTTCTAGTAAGCTTTTCTTCTTCTTGAAGAAGAAGAAGAAGAAGAAGAAGAAGAAAAGAATGAAAATGAAAATCAATTATGTAAAAAGAATAATCAAGTGAAGTCTATCATAATGCAACCATGGGTGAGTTTGCCTTTGTAGAGACTAAACCATAGTTTGAGGTAATCGTTTGGTTAATGAAAATCTTAAGCAAAACAAAATGAGTGGACTTTGTCAAAGATGCTTAAAAGCTTCATGAAGCTTCAAGCCAAGACAAAGAAAACCACCATTTTGTTTTACCAAAATAAATAAAAACCTAAACCATTATCTTAAATATGGTGTAAGTGACACACACACCCAAGTTTGCATGTATCATCAATCATGATACAAACTAGTGCACAAACATATATCACATATACAACTTGTGCACATCAAGTGAGAAAATCAATCTTAAGTGAACCAATACTAGTTAATGTAAAGTAATATATCAAATATATAATTATACATTAAATCATTAAATCAACACTTTATTTAATGATCCGGTCATATCGCATATAACCGACTAATATCTAGTGTATCAATATATCGAATCAACACATGATTCGGTAACCCGGCTATATCTCATACAACCGACTGCTGATACAAATCACGAGAATAGAATACAGTATCACATACTGGTATTATTCTCGGTCCCGCACATATCTCATATGCGCTCCTATTTCGTTTCGCTTGAGCCAGGAAACCTCTGTGTAGGACACTAAAGACTCGTCAATACGCCGGCAGTAGGTGGTGATCATATCAATCACCCACAAGCCGCAAACGGTCTGCTAAACGTAACGGCCACCCGGGTATTGAGCGATCAGAAGATCAACGAGCAAGCTTGCTCACACTCCTGCGAATCCAATCAGTAACACTTACCGCACAGTCCGATCTATTCGTCTGATATGTCGCATATCTCGCCTAGGGTTGGTAAACGTCAGACCCCAGTAGCTTGATAAGTCATGCCGATGTAAGGTCCAAAACAAGCGTGAAACTACTGATAACACTTACTAGTAAATCTCTGCAACCCTGGCCAGGGATTTCCAGTTATGGCCAGTCGAGCATAGCGCAATATCAACCCCTAATACCGGGAGAGACGAATCCCTTCCTATCGCTCATTTCCTCCATGTGAATCGGGACTGTACCCAAAAACCACCTGTTTTCACGACGCAGTGGGTATCGGGATCCAACTATCTCATAGAAGGTATGCAATCTCATTGCAAATTTCAACACTTGAAATTCCCGATAATATTTTGCCCCTAGTAACTTATGACCTTGACGGAGGTCAACAAACCATAGGCTACTAGTCAAGTTCAACCCGTCATTTCTTGATTGAATTAAACCCACCCGCACGACCCTTGACGGAGGTCAACAAGGCCGTACGACTACCCTAATCCAATCTGCATCATATGCATAAGCAGATAAAAAACTAGTCAGCTACCGTACACTACGCCTTGACGGAGGTCAACAAACGTAGCACGAATACTAAATAGGACTTATCTGAAATAACGGAGGGCTACGTCAGGTTTTTCTGAAAAACCCCGAGCGTAATGAACTTGATATCGTTGTAGAATCATGTGTTTTTGAAAAAGGAGTGTTTTTGAGGCTTTTCTTAGTTTCGCTTAAGGGGTCACTCCCGGTGAAGGGATCGTCGGCCCTTTCCTCATCGAATAAGGTGCAGGATATATCATATATACCGCTGTGCAAAGCAAAACTCTAAAAGCAATCAAAAGACAAACCGAGTTTTGTAGCATCTGCCAGTTTCGCTAAAGAGGCCACTCCCGGTGAAGGGATCTCGGCTCTTTCCCCATCGAATAAGGTGCAGGATATATCATATATATCACTGTGCAAAGCAAAACTGTAGCTACCCTTTTTATAAAGTTTTGATTCTACAATATCTTTAGGTTTCTTTTCTTTTTATTAATCTCATTAATAAAATCCCATCAGCTTATGCTTCCTAAGCATCACAGATAAATACGACGTACACGTATGCCATCCGCATTCGCCTCGATGTCCCCTCGTGCACCGTTAGGTTAGGTAACTAACGACAGAGCAGGGCAGGGCTAGTGCGGGTGTAAAACATAAGTAACATCTATATAATATATCATATATACTATATACTGTATCCATCAGAACATATCAAATGATCACATCACAGATATCGCAGCAGAAACATAGATATAATGTGGGATATACTAGGACGTCCGTATTTAGTACTTAGCCAATAATAGAAAATACGAATTCCACAGTCGCGATGAATAGCCAAGTCCACACCCTGGACCCCTACGAGAGCGGCAAGCGACCCTACCAATTTTGGAGTTTAGGAGACCCGGTCTCGACTCCTCGAGATGGCCTCCCACTGAACCCCAGAACCCGGTCACCTGTGCTCCCCTCCTTGGATCCATCCTAATGCGAAAAAGTAAATAATATACAACACTGGTGGCATCAACCTCAACATGGAAGTGCCCCAAATAAAAGAATATTACATTACATTTGAATTTACATGAATGAAAATATAAAACTCTCATCTCACATAAAACCCCCGGCTATTCAATCGCGACAATCCTGCACATCATATCTTTACAATACATAATATCACATATCATCAACGTAAGTAAGTATGCATACACCGATTGATATCGATGTATAGCAACGAAAACCGGCAATACAACTACATACTACACTTACGGTCACAGAAAAGAAAGTGTAAAACTACAATATTTGGAATCCACAATCACTTTAGACATCGTAAATCCGAAATATCACATACTTCGCATTTCATGCCTAACTCTATGAATTCCACATATTGTATCACATTCCAGATAAATAGACAGTATTAAACTTTTCGAACAGATAATCAAATAGCCAAAATTCCCCAAAGTGCTCAACACTTGAGCGGAGTTCAAATAATCCCAGAATATGTCATAGTACCAGTAATCCAGCCGTAGAAGGGTCAAGCCAACGCCTCACATGTGGCACGCCGTACTGCCCCAAACCCGAAGGTTCAAAAGGCAGTTCAAGACGGTCACATAATCGAGTTAAGGTTTGTTGTCTTCTAGAGGGTCCACCGCTTAACTTGTACAATTTTTCCGAAAGATTTAAACCCAATAAAAATTCAACACTTGAAAATTTGCCGTTCCGGGATAAAGTGGGTTAATGATATCCGTTCAAATAGTTTAACAGTTTCTAAATATCCGGAAATAAAAAACGAATTTAAATATTCCGATCGAATCTACGATTACAAAGCAAACCCCATAATATTCAACACTTGAGTCACTTTAAAAATACCCAGAAGCATCAACAAGCACCTACGAATATTATCATGAAGCCACGTGTCACAATTCCAACAATCGGCCGCGGAACCGCCGCGGGAAGCAGGTTCCCGCCGCGGTTTAGTGGAGTTGTGGGCCCGTGTTTCATTGTAATTCTTAGAATTCCCTGCTGATTTTTTTACGTATTTTTAATTCAGAAAAATCCCAGATTTTGAAAAATTTCCAGAGAGGGGGTTGTTTTCGTCGGTTCGCGTTCGATCGGAGTTTTAACTTCGTAAACACATCACCTAATGCTCTAGCTAAGCTCTGATACCACTGTAGGGTTCCTAGGCACACTAGTGAAGGTTCATAAAGTATCAAACATGCCCGAATAAAATTCTACATGTGCCGAACAACCCAAAGACGGGATCTTTGCTAGATTATTAGGGTTTAGCATGCAAGACAACATCTTTTTATCTAAGTGTGAGGGATTACAACCTTTGTAGTCCGCTCCTTCGCTTCACAAGCTCCGAGTAGAAGTTTCTTTGCGGCGATCCACGATCTCCCGGACTCAAGAGAGGCTCCACGACTCGAACGATCCATGCTAGCTTGAAGTGTTCCGATTCTCCGATGATCTACGTCGAAGTTGCTTTAACCCAAGCTTTATCACTCTAAAGAGATGAACACCCTAATCTCATGGGCTAGATGAGATGAGGATGAGGGAGTAGTATTTATGCTTTCTTTTTATTCACTTTCTCACAAGAAATCATCACACAAGAATTAACTAGTAAGCATTTTCTTTTAGAACTCAAGAGAGAAGAAGATGATAATGGAAAAGATAATCCTTTTGTGATGAATAGAAAAGAAATGTATATGATTGATTATAGAACCATGGTCAAGGATGATAGGCTAAGAGTTTGTAGAGAATAAACTAGGGTTAGGGTTTGGTTAGGTTAAAGATAAGTATCAACCATAATATCTTAACCAAGACAAAAGGAAAAGCTTCTAGAATGTGCAAGAAGAAGCTAACCCTAATCAAACCCTAATCCCATTTAATCATCCTTAAACATGTTTAATAATAAATCATATCATGTCACAATAATATATATCACATATATATTATATATTTGCAACAAAAGAAAATAATACATTTAACATATATCGCATATATATCAATGTATTAATCCAGTAAGAAAATGAAATAATAAAGTGAGCCAATATTAGATAATGTAATACAATATATCATATATATTATTATACATTAAATCATCGAATCAACACTTGATCCAACGATCCGGCTATATCGAATATAACCGGCTAATATATCATGTACCGATTCATCGAATCAACACTTGATCCGATGTCCCGATTCATTTCTAAATATCGCGAGAATATAATACGGTATCTCATATCGCATTATCCTCGGTCCTGCACATATCACATATGTGCCTCTACTCCGTTTCGCCTGAGCCAAGAAACCTCTGTGTAGGACTCTAAAGAATCGTCAATACGCCGGTAGCAGGTGATGATCATATCAAACATCCACAAGCTGCAAGCGGTCAGCTAAACGTAACAGCCACCCAGGTATTGAGCGATTAGAAGATCAACAAGCTAGCCTTTCCGTTCTCTTGTGAATCCAATCAGTAACACTCCCGTACAGTCCGGTCTGTTCGTCTGATATGTCGCATATCAAGTCTAGGGGTGGTAAACGTCAGACCCCAGTAACCGATAAGTCATGTCGATGTGAGGCTCATAACAGGTCGAGAAACTACTAGTAACACTTACCAGTAAATCTCTATATCAGCCCTGGCAAGGGACTTCCAGTTATAGCCAATCGAACACAGCACAACATCAACTCCCTATACCGGGAGAGACGAATCCCCTCCTATCGCTCATTGCCTCCATGTGATTCGGGACTGTACCCAAAAGCCACCGTTTTGCATGCCCTCTTGGACGTGGAAAGGTGGAAATCAAAGCACAGTGGGAATCACACAAGACTCTATGACGATCTCGGGTCTACAGACTATCCTGTACCAGTGTCACCGGAGAACTGCCATCTGACGTGTGGTATATCACCAACTGGGAGTTCTCGGCGAGTCCGTCCAGTGTACCCAGTCTCCACTGAGCACCCGTACATCATCCTTGATGTCAAACACCGATGGATATGGGATCATCCATCGCCCATCATATGGGTCATGATGCGTATACGCTAGTCTACTCTGGTGTATCGATGCCCTGTCTCTATATACCCTCGACTAGGAACATTTATAGGATGTACTCATCGACTACCGTGGCCCCACTAGTATGATCTCATCATAATCCCAGTAGTCGAGTACAGATCCTAAGGGCTTTATCAACATGTGAGAGAAAGACAGTAAACCAATACAAGTCAACATGTTAAGATAAAGTGAAACCAAATAGCATACTATCATGACGAGCAAGAAAGTCCTCTCTGTATATATCTAAGCATCCATCATAATATACATCAAATGTACAACAATGGCCTCTAGGGCATATACATAACTAACAATCTCCCACTTGCACTGAGGCCAGCTGCTGTAGTATCTCATACCTAGCATCCCGAATAATCTCTCAAACTGTATCTGGGGAATGGCCTTCGTGAGTGGATCCGCAGTGTTGTCCTTCGTATCTACTCTCCTGACCTCGATCTCCCGGCGATCAACTATCTCCCTGATCAGGTGATACCGCCTCAGAATATGTCTGGATTTCTGATGGGATCTGGGTTCCTTAGCCAAAGCCACAGCTCCATTGTTATCGCAATACAGAGGTATTGGATGTTCAATGGATGGAACCACACCAAGTTCAGTGATGAACTTCTTCATTCAGACAGCCTCTTTGGCAGCATCGTTGGCAGCGATGTATTCAGCCTCCATCGTCGAGTCTGCAACGGTATCCTGTTTGGAACTCTTCCAACATACCGCCCCTCCATTGAGGGAAAAGATAAATCCCGAGTGCGACTTAGAGTCGTCCTTATCACTCTGGAAGCTGGAATCGGTAAAGGACTCCACCCGGAGTTCTCCGTTACCATACACCAAGAACATGTCTCTAGTCCTTCGCAAGTACTTGAGAATGTTCTTCACAGCTGTCCAGTGACTCTCTCCAGGATTTGCTTGATACCGACTCACTACACTTAGTGAGTATGCTACATCGGGTCTGGTACATAGCATCGCATACATGATAGAGCCTACTGCCGAAGCATAGGGTATCCCTTGCATGCGAGCTCTCTCCAAATCAGTCTTGGGAGACATCTCTTTGGAGAGAGTGAGTCCAGAGATCATGGGTTGGTTCCCACGTTTGGATTCTTCCATACTAAACCTCTTTAGTATGGTGTCAATGTACCTGGATTGGGACAATCCCAATATCCGTTTAGATCTATCTCTATAGATCCTTATCCCCAATATCCATGAGGCATCACCTAGATCTTTCATTGAGAATCTTTGTGATAAGAAGAGCTTGACTGATTGCAGCATAGGAATATCATTTCCTATCAAGAGTATGTCATCCACGTACAATACGAGGAAGACAACCTTACTCTCTGCTACCTTCTTATAGATACAAGGTTTATCTATGTTTTTGATGAAGTCAAACTCTTTGACTACTACATCAAAACAGATGTTCCAACTCCGCGATGCTTGCTTTAACCCATAAATGGATTTAAGCAATTTGCATACCTTTCCGCTGCTCCCACTATCTACGAAGCCCTCTGGCTGAGTCATGTACACGCACTCTTCTAAATCACCATTTAGAAAGGCGGTCTTAACATCCATTTACCAGATTTCATAGTCATGGTATGCAGCAATGGCAAGTAAGATCCGGATGGACTTAAGCATAGCCACTGGAGAAAAGGTTTCGTCATAATCCACACCTGGTCGTTGACGAAATCCCTTTGCTACAAGTCTAGCTTTGAAAGTCTCAACTTTTCCATCTACACCAAATTTCCTATTAAAAATCCACTTGCTCCCAATGGGTTTTACCCCTTCAGGAGCATTTTCCAAAATCCATACTTTATTGGTGTACATGGATTCCATCTCAGATCGCATTGCATCCAGCCATTTCACAGAGTCATTACTCGTAATGGCCTACTCGAAACTAGTCGGTTCATCATCATCCATGATGCAGTCCTCGCTTCCACCATCAATGAGAAAACCGTAGTATCTCTCAGGTGGACGAGAAACCCTACTAGATCAGCGGAGAGGCTGGGGTTCGTCGGGTACTATTGAATCCTCTGGTTCCACTAAATCATCTGTTGTAGTTTGTTCTGCTGGAACTTCTTCCAGTTCTACCTCAGAGCCACTAATCCCTTTTGCAAGAAATTCCTTTTCTAAAAAGATGGCGTGTTGAGCAACAAACACCCTTTGTTCCTCACTGTGGTAGAAAATATACCCTCGCGAATGCTTGGGATATCCAATAAACTTACATAAAACAGATCTTGCCTCGAGTTTGTCCGGGTTTCGTCTTTTGACATAAGCCGGGCAACCCCATATCTTAACAAAATTAAGATATGGTCTCTTCCCTTCCCATATCTCATATGGGGTGGTAGGCACAGATTTGGTAGGAACTTTATTCAGTATGTATGCCGCTGTCTCAAGCGCATACCCCCATAAGGAAATAGGTAACTCAGCTGTACTCATCATAGAGCGCACCATATCTAATAGGGTGCGATTCCTCCGCTCCGATACACCGTTGTGCTGTGGTGTATAAGGAGGAGTAAGCTGAGAGAGAATCCCATTCTCTTTTAGATAATCTAGGAACTCATTGCTTAAGTATTCACCTCCTCGATCAGATCGAAGAATCTTAATACTTTTGCCCGTTTGATTCTCTACTTCGTGCTTATATTCTCTGAATTTCTCAAAAGTTTCAGACTTGTGTTTCATCAGAAACACATGTCCGTATCTAGAGAGATCGTCAGTGAATGTAATGAAGTAGGAAGAACCGTTCCTGGCATGCGTAGACATTGGACCGCATACATCACTATGTATTAGTCCTAAGAGTTCAGTAACTCTTTCTCCGTGTCCACTAAACGGAGCTTTGGTCATTTTTCTTTTGAGACATGAATGGCAAGTATCATAAGATGATAATTCGAACGGATTCAAATAACCATCCTTATGTAACTTAGCCAGTCGTGTCGCATTGATATGACCAAGTCTACAATGCCACAAGAAGGATTCGTTCATTTCTGAACTTTTCCTCTTGTGTGTGTTTTGTATATTGAGGACTGTATTCTGATTTAGAATGAATATGCCATTATGTAACGAGCCTGATGCAATCAACTTTTGATCTAGGAATATGTTCATAACATTATCCTTTACTACAAAATTATATCCTTCTTTAGTTAATAAAGAAACTGATATATTGTTGCACATCATGTTCGGTATATAATGGCACTCATTTAGAATCAGAGTATTACGACTTGGCAATACAAGGTGATATTCGCCAACTGCTTTGGCTGCAATACTTGCACCGTTCCCTACTTGAACGGAATGATCACCTTTTCCCAGTTCTCTACCTTTACGTAGCCCATGTAACTGTTTACATATGTGGGATCCTGATCCGGTATCTAATACCCAGGACGTAGGGTGAATTGAGAAACAGTTCTCAATAACTAACACACCTGAAGAAGATGCATCAACATGCATGTTCTTTTGGGTGGCTTGAGAATCTAGATTTTCTTCTATTCCCTGTTCAGTCTTATAACTCTTATAAGAAAGAACGGGTCCAACATTCCCCTGCTCAGTATAATAAGCGGGTTCAGTCAATACATCTATATTATTATCTTGATTATGGCCTGACATGGTCGCTACCTGGAGAGAGAGAGAAGAAAACACTTTAGCGTATGCTCTTGCAAGATTAGATTGGTTATTATCTTATCTAATCAGGATGTCTCCCACTGTTTTTATCAAATCTACCTTCAAACCCTAAAAGGTAAGATTAGCCGGGATTAATTACACCCTACAATTTCGTCAATCTTTCAGCCAGATCAGTGTCGGTACTTTGAGGGAGGTTCCCCGTGCTTTCGCACGGACCTAATTAAAGTAAACTTCGTTTTCCCAGAGGCGTAACCCCGTTAACACTTTTCTAGACACCTACTTGATCGACTAATTGTCCTGTGTAAAACTCTCCCAGGAGTAACACTTACTCGCAGTGGGTATCGGGATCCAACTATCTCATAGAAGGTATGCAATCTCATTGCAAATTTCAACACTTGAAATTCCCGATAATATTTTGCCCCTAGTAACTTATGACCTTGACGGAGGTCAACAAACCATAGGCTACTAGTCAAGTTCAACCCGTCATTTCTTGATTGAATTAAATCCACCCGCACGACCCTTGACGGAGGTCAACAAGGCCGTACGACTACCCTAATCCAATCTGCATCATATGCATAAGCAGATAAAAAACTAGTCAGCTACCGTACACTACGCCTTGACGGAGGTCAACAAACGTAGCACGAATACTAAATAGGACTTATCTGAAATAACGGAGGGCTACGTCAGGTTTTTCTGAAAAACCCGAGCGTAATGAACTTGATATCGTTGTAGAATCATGTGTTTTTGAAAAAGGAGTGTTTTTGAGGCTTTTCTTAGTTTCTCTAAAGGGGTCACTCCCGGTGAAGGGATCGTCGGCCCTTTCCTCATCGAATAAGGTGCAGGATATATCATATATACCGCTGTGCAAAGCAAAACTCTAAAAGCAATCAAAAGACAAACCGAGTTTTGTAGCATCTGCCAGTTTCGCTAAAGAGGTCACTCCCGGTGAAGAGATCTCGGCTCTTTCCCCATCGAATAAGGTGCAGGATATATCATATATATCACCGTGCAAAGCAAAACTGTAGCTACCCTTTTTATAAAGTTTTGATTCCACAACATCTTTAGGTTTCTTTTCTTTTTATTAATCTCATTAATAAAATCCCATCAGCTTATGCTTCCTAAGCATCACAGATAAATACGACGTACACTTATGCCATCCGCATTCGCCTCGATGTCCCCTCGTGCACCGTTAGGTTAGGTAACTAACGACAGAGCAGGGCAGGGCTAGTGCGGGTGTAAAACATAAGTAACATCTATATAATATATCATATATACTATATACTGTATCCATCTGAACATATCAAATGATCACATCACAGATATCGCAGCAGAAACATAGATATAATGTGGGATATACTAGGACGTCCGTATTTAGTACTTAGCCAATAATAGAAAATACGGATTCCACAGTCGCGATGAATAGCCAAGCCCACACCCTGGACCCCTACGAGAGCGGCAAGCGACCCTACCAATTTTGGAGTTTAGGAGACCCGGTCTCGACTCCTCGAGATAGCCTCCCACTGAACCCCAGAACCCGGTCACCTGTGCTCCCCTCCTTGGATCCATCCTAATGCGGAAAAGTAAATAATATACAACACTGGTGGAATCAACCTCAACCTGGAAGTGCCCCAAATAAAAGAATATTACATTACATTTGAATTTACATGAATGAAAATATAAAACTCTCATCTCACATAAAACCCCTGGCTATTCAATCGCGACAATCCTGCACATCATATCTTTACAATACATAATATCACATATCATCAACGTTAGTAAGTATGCATACACCGATTGTCGTCGATGTATAGCAACGAAAACCGGAAATTCAACTACATACTACACTTACGGTCACAGAAAAGAAAGTGTAAAACTACAATATTTGGAATCCACAATCACTTTAGACATCGTAAATCCGAAATATCACATACTTCGCATTTCATGCCTAACTCTATGAATTCCACATATTGTATCACATTCCAGATAAATAGACAGTATTAAACTTTTCGAACAGATAATCAAATACCCAAAATTCCCCAAAGTGCTCAACACTTGAGCGGAGTTCAAATAATCCCAGAATATGTCATAGTACCAGTGATCCAGCCGTAGAAGGGTCAAGCCAACGCCTCACATGTGGCACGCCGTACTGCCCCAAACTCGAAGGTTCAAAAGGCAGTTCAAGACGGTCACATAATCGAGTTAAGGTTTGTTGTCTTCTAGGGGGTCCACCGCTTAACTTGTACAATTTTTCCGAAAGATTTAAACCCAATAAAAATTCAACACTTGAAAGTTTGCCGTTCCGGGATAAAGTGGGTTAATGATATCCGTTCAAATAGTTTAACAGTTTCTAAATATCCGGAAATAAAAAACGAATTTAAATATTCCGATCGAATCTACGATTACAAAGCAAACCCCATAATATTCAACACTTGAGTCACTTTAAAAATACCTAGAAGCATCAACAAGCACCTACGGATATTATCATGAAGCCACGTGTCACAATTCCAACAATCGGCCGCGGAACCGCCGCGGGAAGCAGGTTCCCGCCGCGGTTTAGTGGAGTTGTGAGCCCGTGTTTCATGGTAATTCTTAGAATTCCCTGCTGATTTTTTTACGTATTTTTAATTCAGAAAAATCCCAGATTTTGAAAAATTTCCAGAGAGGGGGTTGTTTTCGTCGGTTCGGGTTCGATCGGAGTTTTAACTTCGTAAACACATCGCCTAATGCTCTAGCTAGGCTCTGATACCACTGTAGGGTTCCTAGGCACACTAGTGAAGGTTCATAAAGCATCAAACATGCCCGAATAAAATTCTACATGTGCCGAACAACCCAAAGACGGGATCTTTGCTAGATTATTAGGGTTTAGCATGCAAGATAACATCTTTTTATCTAAGTGTGAGGGATTACAACCTTTGTAGTCCGCTCCTTCGCTTCACAAGCTCCGAGTAGAAGTCCCTTTGCGGCGATCCACGATCTCCCGGACTCAAGAGAGGCTCCACGACTCGAACGATCCATGCTAGCTTGAAGTGTTCCGATTCTCCGATGATCTACGTCGAAGTTGCTTTAACCCAAGCTTTCTCACTCTAAAGAGATGAACACCCTAATCTCATGGGCTAGATGAGATGAGTATGAGGGAGTAGTATTTATGCTTTCTTTTTATTCACTTTCTCACAAGAAATCATCACACAAGAATTAACTAGTAAGCATTTTCTTTTAGAACTCAAGAGAGAAGAAGATGATAATGGAAAAGATAATCCTTTTGTGATGAATAGAAAAGAAATGTATATGATTGATTATAGAACCATGGTCAAGGATGATAGGCTAAGAGTTTGTAGAGAATAAACTAGGGTTAGGGTTTGGTTAGGTTAAAGATAAGTATCAACCATAATATCTTAACCAAGACAAAAGGAAAAGCTTCTAGAATGTGCAAGAAGAAGCTAACCCTAATCAAACCCTAATCCCATTTAATCATCCTTAAACATGTTTAATAATAAATCATATCATGTCACAATAATATATATCACATATATATTATATATTTGCAACAAAAGAAAATAATACATTTAACATATATCGCATATATATCAATGTATTAATCCGGTGAGAAAATAAAATAATAAAGTGAGCCAATATTAGATAATGTAATACAATATATCATATATATTATTATACATTAAATCATCGAATCAACACTTGATCCAACGATCCGGCTATATCGAATATAACCGGCTAATATATCATGTACCGATTCATCGAATCAACACTTGATCCGATGTCCCGATTCATTTCTAAATATCGCGAGAATATAATACGGTATCTCATATCGCATTAACCTCGGTCCTGCACATATCACATATATGCCTCTACTCCGTTTCGCCTGAGCCAAGAAACCTCTGTGTAGGACTCTAAAGAATCGTCAATACGCCGGTAGCAGGTGATGATCATATCAAACATCCACAAGCTGCAAGCGGTCAGCTAAACGTAACAGCCACCCAGGTATTGAGCGATTAGAAGATCAACAAGCTAGCCTTTCCGTTCTCCTGTGAATCCAATCAGTAACACTCCCGTACAGTCTGGTCTGTTCGTCTGATATGTCGCATATCAAGTCTAGGGGTGGTAAACGTCAGACCCCAGTAACCGATAAGTCGTGTCGATGTGAGGCTCATAACAGGTCGAGAAACTACTAGTAACACTTACCAGTAAATCTCTATATCAGCCCTGGCAAGGGACTTCCAGTTATAGCCAATCGAACACAGCACAACATCAACTCCCTATACCGGGAGAGACGAATCCCCTCCTATCGCTCATTGCCTCCATGTGATTCGGGACTGTACCCAAAAGCCACCGTTTTGCACGCCCTCTTGGACGTGGAAAGGTGGAAATCAAAGCACAGTGGGAATCACACAAGACTCTATGACGATCTCGGGTCTACAGACTACCCTATACCAGTGTCACCGGAGAACTGCCATCTGACGTGTGGTATATCACCAACTGGGAGTTCTCGGCGAGTCCGTCCAGTGTACCCAGTCTTCACTGAGCACACGTACATCATCCTTGATGTCAAACACCGATGGATATGGGATCATCCATCGCCCATCATATGGGTCAAGATGCGTATACGCTAGTCTACTCTGGTGTATCGATGCCCTGTCTCTATATACCCTCGACTAGGAACATTTATAGGATGTACTCATCGACTACCCACTAGTATGATCTCATCATAATCCCAGTAGTCGAGTACAGATCCTAAGGGCTTTATCAACATGTGAGAGAAAGACAGTAAACCAATACAAGTCAACATGTTAAGATAAAGTGAAACAAAATAGCATACTATCATGACGAGCAAGAAAGTCCTCTCTGTATATATCTAAGCATCCATCATAATATACATCAAATGTACAACAATGGCCTCTAGGGCATATACATAACTAACACGTTCAGTGTACCCAGTCTCCACTGAGCACCCGCATACCATTTCTGATGTCAAACACCAATGGATATGGGATCATCCATCTCCAATCTCATGGGTCGAGAAGATATACGCTAGTCTACTCTGGAATATCGACGCCCCATCTCGATATTCCAACGACTAGGAACATTGAAGGATGTACACATGGACTACCCAGGACCCACTAGTATGATCTGCATCATAGTCCTGCAAGTCGAGTATACATCCTAAGGGCTTTATCAACATGTAATAGAGAGACATCAAGTATACATGTTAAGATAAAGAGCAACCAGATAGCGTACTATCATGTCGAGCAAGAAAGTCCTACCTATATATGTCCTAGCATCCACTACATTATACATCTCATGTACAGTAATGGCCTCTAGGGCATACATATAACTAACAATCTCCCACTTGCACTAGGGCCATCTGTAGCAGTGGTTGCAGTATCTCATACTCAACCATCCCATATAAGTCTCTCTCTTGGAAAATCCTTTGTGAGTGGATCCGCCGTGTTGTCCTCTGAGTCTACTCTCCTAACCTCGATCACCCTGGAGATCAACTATCTCCATGATCAGGTGATACTGCCTTGGAATATGTCTGGGTCACTGATGGGACCGGGGTTCCTGGGCCAAAGCCTCATCTCCATTATCATACAATGGTAGGAACCTAGTTCATCACATGAACTTGTATACACCCAAACTGCCTCTTTGCTAGTATCTTTGATAGCGATGTCACCAGCCTTTATCGTCTAGTCTGCCACGGTATCTAGCTTGGAACTCTTCCAACATACCGTCCCTCTACTGAGGGTAATGACAATGCCTGTGACTGACATTCAGTCAACCTTACCACCCTGGAAGCTGTCCATTGATTCTCCCCAAGATCGATTGATACCATCTCACTACACCTAGTGAGAATCCTAATATCCATTTAGATCTATCTCATAGATCCAAAACCCAGGATTTATGAGGTATCACCTTTATCCTATTTGGAGAATCCTTGTGATAAGAGAAGATTGACCGTGCGTAGCATAGGAAACTCTTTTCCTATCAAGAGTATGTTGTCCACGTACAATACGAGGATGACCACCATACTCTCTACTACCTTTTTGTATATACAAGGTTCATCTACTATTTTGATGAAGTCAAACTCTTTGACTACCACATCAAAACAGACGTTCCAACTCCGCGATGCCTTCTTTATCCTGTAAAGCAACTTGCACACTTTTCGCTGCTCCCACTGTCTACGAAGCCCTCTAGCTGTGTACTTATAGACGCTCTTTTCTAAATCAATTTTTAGAAAAGCAGTCATGACACCCTACCACCAGATATCGCGGTCATGGTATGCAGCAATGGCAAGTAGGATCCGGATGGACTTAAGCATAGCCACTGGAAAAGGTTACATCATTATCTACGCCTGGTCGATGACGAAAACCTTTAACAAGTCTAGCTTTGAAAGTCTCAACTTTTCCATCTACACCAAGTAATCTTCTCAAGATATACTTGCTCCTGATGGGAATTTAACCCTTTAGATATAGCAACCAAAGTCCATACTTTGTTGGTGTACATGGTTTCCATCTCAGATCGCTAAGCATCCAGTCATTCTTACAGAGTCCTCACTCTCGATGGCCTGCTCGAAACTAGTTGGGTCATCATCTCATGATGCAATCCTCGCTCCCACTGTCATCGAGAAACCGAAGTATCTCTCAGGCGGATGAGGAACCCTGCTAGATCGGCGGAGAGGCTGAGGTTCGTCGGGGACTATTGAACCCTTTGGTTCTACCAAATCATCAGCTGTAATTTGTATAGCTGGAACTCCTTCCAGTTCTACATCATGACCACTAATTTCTTCATAAGAAATTCCCTTTCACAAAGGTGGTATGTTGAGAAACAAAATATATTTTGTTCCTCTGTTAGGTAGAAGATATTCCCTTGCGAATGCTTGGGATATCCAACAAACTTCTACAGAACTGACTTTGCCTTGAGCTTGTCCGGATTTTGCTTTTAGACATAGGCCGGACAACCCCAAATCTTAACAAACTTAAGATATGGGCTCTTCCCATTCCATATCACATATGAAGTGGTAGGCAATGGATTTGATTGGAACCCTATTCAATAGGTATGCAGCTTTTCAAGTGCATAACTCCCAAAAGGAAATAGGAAACTCAGTAGTACTCATCATAGAGCACACCATATCACATAGGGTGTGATTGCTCCACCCCGATACACCGACGTGCTATGGTGTATACGGAGGAGTAATGCTGAGAGAGAATCTCATTCTCGTTTAGAATAGTCCAGGAATCCCGTGCTCAAGTATTCTCCTCCCTGATCACATCAAAGGACATAATACTTATACCCGTTTTTGGTTCTCTACTTCTAACTTATATTCGGTGATTATATCAAAAGTTTCGGACTTGTGTTTCAACAGGAACATATGTCTGAATCTAGAGAGATCATCAGTGAATGTAATGAAGTACAAAGAACCGGTCCTGGCATATGTAGACCGGGGACCTTCATACATCACTATGTATCAGTCCCAAGAGTTCACTAACTCTTTCTCTGTTTCCAGTAAATGGAGCTATGGTCATCTTATCTTTATGACATGACTGGCAAGTTTCGTAAGATGTAAATTTAAACTGATTTAAATATGCATCTAAATGTAACTTAGCAGTCGGGTCGCATTGATATGACCTAGTCTACAATGCCTCAAGAAGAATTCGTTCATTTTTGAACTCTTCCTCTTGTGTGTGTTCTGTACATTAAGAACTGTGGTTTGATTTAGAACGTTTATGCTTTTATATAACGTGCCTGAACCGATCAACTCTTGATATAGGAAATATGCAAAACATTATCCAACAATACAAAATTATATCCTTCTTTAATAAATAAAGAGACTGATATGATGTTGTATGTCAGGTTTGGTATCTAATAACATTCGTTCATAATCAATGTATTCTGGTAATACAGGGTGATAGTGACCAACAGACTTGGCTGCAACATTTGCACCGTTTCTATCTCATGAAACTTATCACCCGTTCTCAGTTCTCTACCTATCTGTAGCCCATGTAACAGATTACATATTTGGGATCCTGATCTGGTATCAAATACCTAAGACGTAAAGGATACAGAGAAACAGTTCTTTGTAATGAACACACCCGAAGAAGATGCATCATCATGCACTTTCTTCGTTTGGGCGGCATGGGAATCCTGGTATTCCCCTATTTCCTGCTCGGACTTATAACAATTATAAGTTGGAGCGGGACCAACGTTCCCCAGCTCAGTATAACAAGCGAGTTCGGTCAATACATCCATATTATTATCTTGATTAAGGCGTGACATGGTCGCTACCTGGAGAGAGAGAGAAGAAAAAACTCTGCGTGCGCTCTTGCAAGATTAGATTGGTTATAAATTTTATCTAATCAGGATGGCTCCCACTGTTTTTATCAAATCTTCCTTCAAACCTTAAAAGGAAAGACTAGCCGGGATTAATTACACTCTACAAGTTCGCCAATCTTTCGGCCAGGCCAGTGCCGGTACTTTGAGGGAGGTTCCCCGTGCTTTTGCACGGACCTAATTAAAATAAACCTCGTTTTCCCAGGGGCGTAACCCCGTTGACACCTTTCTAGACACCTACTTGATCGGCTAATTGTAAAGTGCAAAACTCTCCCAGGAGTAACAATTACTCGCAGTGGGTATCGGGATCCAACTATCTCATAGAAGGTATGCAATCTCATTGCAAATTTCAACACTTGAAACTCCCGATAAAGGTTTTTACCCCTAGCACTTATGACCTTAACTCTGGTCAACAAATCATAAGCACTAGTTAAGTTCTACCCGTCATTTCATGATTAATTAGACCCACCCACATGACCCTTAACTAAGGTTAACAAAGTCACGCGACTGTCCTAACTAATCGCATCATATGCGGTGTAGGAAGACATCACTTAGCTACCGTACATTGTGCCTTGACTATGGTTAACAAACACAGCACGAATACTAAGTACTCTACTTCCTAAAATGACGGAGGGTTGCAGATGTTTTTTTAAGAAAACCTTCAACGCTTTGAACTTGATCTCGTTGCAGAATCAAATGGTTTTTAAAATGGAGTGCTTTTGAGGCTTTTACTAGTTTCGCTAAAGAGGTCACTCCCGGTGAAGGGATCTCGACTCTTTCCTCGTCGAATGAGGTGCAGAATATTCACAATACCACTATGCAAAGCAAGAACTAGAAAAGCAATCAAAACACAAACCGAAGGTTGTAGCATCTGCTAGTTATTGCTAAAGAGGTCACTCCCGGTGAAGGGATCTCGGCTCTTTCCTTATCGAATAAGGTGCTGGATGTTCTACAAGGAACACCGCTATGCAAAGCAACAACTAGAGCTACCTAATTTTTGAAATTCGATTATACAACATCTTTTAGGTTTATTTTCTTTCATTAATATCATTAATGAACGCCCTGTTAGTTGTATGTATGCCCTAGAGGCCAGTATTGTACAGATTATGTATATTATATTGGATGCTTGGACATATATAGAGAGGACTTTCTTGCTCGATATGATAGTATGTTATCTGGTTGCACTTTACTTTAACATGTATACTTGTCTCTTTATACTGTTTTATCGTTACATGTTGGTAAAGCCCTTAGGATGTGTACTTGACTACCTGGACTATGATGCGGATCATACTAGTGGGGACATGGTAGTTCATAAGTACATCCTTCAACGTCCCTAGTCGTGGGTGTATCGAGACGGGGCATCGATATACCAGTGTAGACTAGCGTATACGCTTCTCGACCCATGAGATGGGCGATGGATGATCCCATATCCATTGGTGTTTGACATCAGAGATGGTATACGGGTGCTCGGTGGAGACTGGGTACACTGGTCGGACTCTCCGAGAACTCCCAGATGGTATTATACCTCACGTCAGATGGCAGTTCTCCGGTGACACTTGTGCAGGTTAGTCTGTAGACACGAGATCATCATAGAGTCTTGTGTGATTCCCACTGTGCTTTGATTTCCACCTTACCACGTCCATGAGGGCATGCAAAACGGTGGTTTTTGGGTACAGTCCCGAGTCACATGGAGGCAATGAGCGATAGGAGGGGTTTCGTCTCTCCCGGTATTGGGGGTTGATGTTGTGCAGTGCTCGATTGGCCGTAACAGGGAAGTCCCTGGCCAGGGCTGATTAGAGATTTACTGGTAAGTGTTACCAGTAGTTTCTCGACCCGTTATGAGCCTCACATCGGCACGACTTATCGGTTATTGGGGTCTGACGTTTACCACCCCTAGACTTGATATGCGACATATCAGACGAGGAGACCGGACTGTACGGGAAGTGTTACCGGCAGACTTTTACAGGAGTTGGAGCGGGCTTGCTTGCTGATCTTATGATCGCTCAATACCCGGGTAGCCGTTACGTCCATCTAGTACCGCTGACGGCTTGTGGGTGTGTGATGTGATCATCACCTACTGCCGGCGTATTGACGAGTCTTTAGAGTTCTACATAGAGGTTTTACTGGCTCAGGAAAAACGAAATAGGAGCACGTATGTGATATGTGCAAGACCGAGAATAAATGCGTGTATGTGATACCGTATTCTATTCTCGCGACATTTTGTATCGGTCGGTTATATATGATATGACCGGGTTATCGAATCAAGTGTTGATTCGATAAGTCGATACGATAAATGATAGTCGGTTATATGAGATATGACCGGATTATTAAGTCAAGTGTTGATTTAATAATTAAGTGTATAATTGTATATTAGATATACTAATTTATATTTACTAACACTTGTTCACTTTAGGGTTTTTCTCACAAGAACACTTGAATATATATATGTGATATATATATATTAAAAGTATTTTCTTATGTATCATGGTTGATGATACACTATACATGGGTGTGCAAGACATACAACATACTATTTTGGATGGTGGCTAAAAAAATCTAAAGAAAAACAAATTAAGTGGACTTTGCATGAGAATCCTGGTATTCCCCTATATCCTGTTCAGTCTTATAACTCTTATAAGAAAGAACGGAACCAACGTTCCCCAGCACAGTATAACATGCGGGTTCGGTCAATACATCCATATTATTATCTTGATTAAGGCATGATATGGTCGCTACCTGGAGAGAAAGAGAAGAAAAAACTTTAGCGTATGCTCTTGCAAGATCAGATTGGTTTTTTTTTTTATCTAATCAGGATGGCTCCCACTGTGTTTATCAAATCTTCCTTCAAACCCTAAAAGGAAAGACTAGCCGGGATTAATTACACCCTACAACTTCGACAATCTTTCAGCCAGGCCAGTGTCGGTACTTTGAGGGAGGTTCCCCATGCTTTCGCACGGACCTAATTAAAGTAAACCTCGTTTTCCCAGAGGCGTAACCCCGTTGACACCTTTCTAGACACCTACTTGATCGGCTAATTGTCCTGTGTAAAACTCTCCCGAGAGTAACAATTACCCGCAGTGGGTATCGGGATCCAACTATCTCATAGAAGGTATGCAATCTTATTGCAAATCTCAACACTTGAAATTCTCGATAATATTTTGCCCCTAGCGTCCCATGACCTTGACGCAGGCCAACAAACCATTGTGCGCTAGTCAAGTTCAACCCGTCATTTCTTGATTGAATTAAACCCACCCGTACGACCCTTGACGCAGGCCAACAAAGTCGCACGACTACCCTAATCCAATCTGCATCATATGCATAAGAAGATAAATACTAGTTAGCTACCGCACACTACGCCTTGACGCAGGCCAACAAACGTAGCACGAATACTAAGGACTTATCTGAAATGACGGAGGGCTACGACAGGTTTTTCTGAAAACCTATTGCGTAATGAACTTGATATCGTTGTAGAATCATGTGAATTTTGAAATTGAGCGATTCTGAGGCTTTTATTAGTTTTGCTAAAGAGGTCACTCCCGGTGAAGGGATCTCGGCTCTTTCCTTATCGAATAAAGTGCAGGATATATCATATATACCGCTATGCAAAGCAAAACTCCAAAAAGCAATCAAAAGCAAACCGAGTTTTGTAGCATCTGACAGTTTTGCTAAAGAGGTCACTCCCGGTGAAGGGATCTCGGCTCTTTCCCCATTGAATAAGGTGCAGGATATATCATATATACCGCTATGCAAAGCAAAACTGTAGTTACCCTTTTTATTTGAAAATTTGATTCTACAACATCTTTTAGGTTTCTTTTCTTTCATTAATCACATTAATGAAGTCCCATCATTTAAGTCACCTAAACATCACAGATAAATACGACGTTCACTTATGCCATCCGCATTCGCCTCGATATCCCCTCGTGCACCGTTAGGTTAGGTAACTAACGGCAGAGTGGGGCAGGGCTAGCGCGGGTGTAAAACATAAGTAACGCCTATATAATATATCATATATACTATATACAGTATTTATCACAGAACATCACATGATCACATCACAGATATCACAGCAGAAGAAACATATGAAACATTGGATATACTAGGACGTCCGTGTTTTATTTTGAGCCTCTATAATAAACGGATTCCACGGCCGCGATGAATAGCCAAACCCACACCCTTAGACCCCTACGAAAGCGGCAAGCAACCCTACCAATTCTAGAGTTAGGAGACCCAGACTCGACTCCTCGAGTTGGTCTCCCACTGGACTCCAGAACCCGGTTACTTGTGCTCTCCTCCTTGGGTCTATCCTAGTGCGGAAAACTAAATAATATACAAAAGATGACATCAACCTCATCCCGGAAGTGCCCCAATAAAAGAATATTATATACATTTAAATTTACATGAATGAAAATAAAAACTCTCATCTCACATAAAAACCCCCGGCTATTCAAAACGCGACGATCCAATATAACTATCCAGCAACACATAACATCACATGTTATCAACGTAAGTAAATATGCGCATCCCAATTGTCGTTGACATATAGCAACGAAACCGGCGATATCACATATTACACTTACGGTCATAGAAAAGAAAGTGTAAAACTACAGCATTTGGAATCCACAATCTCTTTAGACAACGTAAATCCGAAATATCAAATATTCCACATTTCATGCCTAACTGTATGAATTCCACATATTGTATCACATTCCAGATAAATAGACAGTATTAAACTTTTCGATCGAATAATCAAATACCCAAGATTTCCTCAATAGCTCAACACTTGAGCGGAGTTCAAAAATTCCAGAATACGTCAGAGTAGCAACGGTCCAGCCGTAGAAGGGTCAAGCCAACGACTCACATGTGGCACGCCGTACTGCCCCAAACCCTAAGGTTCAAAGGGCAGTTCAAGACGGTCACATAATCGAGTTAAAGTTTGTTGTCTTCTAGAGGGTCCATCGCGTCACATGCACGTTTTTCCGAAAAATTTAAACCCGAGAAAAATTCAACACTTGAATGTTTTTCGTGCCGGGAAAAATTGATTTAATGATATCCGTTCGAATATTTTAATACTTTCTAAATTATCCGGAATAACATAACAAAATTAAATTCTCCGATCGAATCGATGATTTCAAAATAAACCCCAAAATACTCAACAGTTGAGTCAGAATACAAAATACCCAGAAAGATACACTCACAGAAATAGACATTACTGTAGAAAATCCAAAGCCCATAGCTACAGTACTGCCACGGATCTGCGACCCAAGAGAAGTTTGGCCGCGGTTCCACGGTGGACTTTACTATTCATTGGCTCGTTTTCTATATTAATGTTTATATTTACCTGCTGATTTTTTTTAGGTATTTTTAATTCAGAAAAATCACAGATTTGAAAAAATGTCCAGAGAGGGGTTGATTTTGACGTGTACGGGTTCGTTCGGAGTTTTAACTTCGTTAACACATCGCCTAATGCTCTAGCTAGGCTCTGATACCACTGTAGGGTTACAAGGCTCTACAAGGCATCGACCATGCCAAAATTATGTTAAAATATGGGGTTGTCCAGCCTATGTAAAAACACAAAATCCGGACAAACTCACGGCAAGATCCATTCTATGTAAGTTTATTGGATATCCCAAACATTCGCGCGGGTATATCTTCTACCAAACCGAGGAACAAAAAGTGTTTGTTTCTCGACATGCCACCTTTTTAGAAAAGGAATTTCTTGATAAAGAGATTAGTGGCATGAAGGTAGAACTGGAAGAGGTTCCAGCAATACAGACTACAACAGAAGATTTGGTTGAACCAGAGAATTCGGTAGTTCCCGATGAACCCCAGCCACTCCGCAGATCTAGTAGGGTTCCTCACCCACCTGAGAGATACTACGGTTTTCTCATGGATGGTGGGAGCGAGGATTGCATCATGGTTGATGATGACCCAACTAGCTTCGAGCAGGCCATCACGAGTGGGGACTCAGTGAAATGGCTGGATGCAATGCGGTCCGAGATGGAATCCATGTACACCAACAAAGTATGGACTTTGAAAGTTGCTCCTGAAGGAGTAAAACCCATTTGGAGCAAGTGGATCTTCAAGAAAAAACTCGGTGTAGATGGGAAAGTAGAGACTTTCAAAGCTAGACTTGTTGCAAAAGGTTTTCGTCAAAGACCAGGTGTGGACTATGACGAAACCTTTTCTCCAGTGGCTATGCTTAAATCCATCTGGATCATGCTTGCCATCGCTGCATATCATGACTACGATATCTGGCAAATGGATGTTAAGACCGCCTTTCTAAACGGTGATTTAGAAGAGTGCGTGTACATGACTCAGCCAGAGGGCTTCGTAGATAGTGGGAGCAGCGGGAAGGTGTGCAAGCTGCTTAAATCCATTTATGGATTAAAGCAAGCATCGCGGAGTTGGAACATCTGCTTTGACGTCGTTATCAAAGAGTTTGATTTCGTCAAAAACGTAGATGAACCTTGTATCTACAAGAAGGTGGCAGAGAGTAAGGTTGTCTTCCTCGTATTGTACGTGGACGACATACTCTTGATAGGAAATGATATTCCTATGCTGCAATCAGTCAAGCTCTTATTATCACAAAGATTCTCAATGAAAGATCTTGGTGATGCCTCCTGCATATTGGGAATAATGATCTATAGAGATATATCTAAACGGATATTGGGATTGTCCCAATCTAGGTACATTGACACCATACTAAAGAGGTTTAGTATGGAAGAGTCCAAACGTGGGTTTTTACCCACGATCTCAGGGCTCACTCTCTCCAAAGAGATGTCTCCCAAGACTGATTTGGAGAGAGCTCGCATGCAAGGGATACCCTATGCTTCGGCAGAAGGCTCAATCATGTACGTGATGCTATGTGTAAGTCGATGTACTACACCCCAATACTTGTGGGGAGGCGGAATTTTAAAAAACGAACTTGTTTAGTGAACGAACATCGACTAACCGCTTGAATCGAAGCTAAACTATAAACAACCAAACACAAAGTGTTTCTAAACTACTGTGTTTAGGGATTATACCTAATGAACCAACTCCTTCGTCTTTACGAACTCCTTGTTCTCCTCGGCCTTCTCGAAGTAGTAGACGATCCACCCGAGAGCAAAACTCCAAGCTTAGCCTCTAAACTTGAGGCAACTAACCTTCTTGGATTGCTAATCAAAGAAGATAGATTGAGATAGAGTGATGGTTATGGATTGTTTAGTCTTACTAACCCTTGTACTCAACTCATGAGAGGGGAGGATTAGTCTTTTGAAGAGAGAGAGAGCTTGAGGAGAGAGAATGTGTGAATAATAATGAGATGAGATTATTGAGTATCATAATAAATATGAAGCATTCTCTTTTAAGAAGAAAATAATAATACATGATGAATAAGCATGCTTCATAAATATCTAATGGTGATTCATTATCATGAGTCATTAAGCATTTATTGTGCTTTAATGACATGAATGAATCACCCTCATGACTCACTAATCTCATTCATTGCATATGACACCTAAACCTCCTTAGTCACCACTTCTAGAAGCTTCTCGCACAATTACGAGAACGCCCCTCCAATCCGCAAAAATACGGAAAAACTTTAGACTGTAAAAATCCAATAATCGGATACCAGTAACTGGCTTAAACCAAAGCCGACTGGTAAAAACTGTCCGAAAGTCGTATGCGCGTAAACTCACGTATGTGTCCGAACCCTTGTCGTAAAACCATACGACCTCTATATCGTTTCGCCTGGAATAGGAAACTCTCTGTGTGGGACTCTAGAGACTCGACTACTACGCTGGCAGTGGGTTTAACCGCAGACCGCAAGCGGCACTAGCTGTACGTAACGGTCCCCAGGTAGTTGTCGATAAGAAGGCCGATGAGGAAACCCATCCGAACTCCTACTGAGTCTGATGTGACAATCTCCATACAGTCCGGTCCGTTCGTCCAAGACTATCGCATATCCGGCCTAGGGGGCGGCAAGCATCAGTCCCCTAATAGCGGTATAAGTCGTGTCGGAGGGAAGCCCATTACACCCTGAGAAACTACTGGAACCTACCAGCAAATCTCGCTTGCCCTGGCCAGGGACTTTGCGTAATGGCTCTTTGACACAGCGCGATATCAACTCCCAATACCGGGAGGGACGAATCCTGTCTAACCGCCACTGCCTCCAAGTGCTCGGGACAGCACCCAATTGCTACCTGTTTGCACGACTCCTTTGAGCCGTGGTAGGGTAGCAATCTAAGAACAGTGGGACACACTCGAGGCGAAGTAGCAGTGTCAAGTCTGCGGACTATGCTGTACTCATGTCACCTGGGAACTGTTCACTGACGACTGGTATAAAACCAACCAACAGTTCCCTGTGAGTCCTGTCCGGTGTACCCGTAACCTAACGAGCACCTGTATACTATCTCCAGTACGACGTACTGACGGCTGTGGGACAGACCATCTCCCCAACTGGGATGAGAAGCGTACACACTAGTCTACTCCGGAGTATCGATGCTCTGTCTCGATAATCCAACGGCTAGGGACCTGAATAAGGATGTGCTTGTAGACTACCCAGCCCCCCTAGTGTGACTGCCATCACAACGCTGGTAGTCAAGCAAGATCCTAAGAGCTCTATCAATACGTACACTCACATATTAAGAAAGAAAAACCAAGTAGCATACTACCATGTTTAGCAAGACTGTTATATACATGTGAATATCCCAAGCTTCCATTAAGTAATATACAAACTAGTATGATACAGTAATGGCCTTCTAGGGCATAAACACTAACAATCTCCCACTTGCACTAGGGCCATGTACTGGCATATCGAAGACCAATGATCTCGAGTAGCCTCTCGAACTGCGTCTGAGGTAGGGCCTTCATGAATGGATCAGCAATGTTCTCTTCTGAAGCAACTCTCCGAACCTCGATCTCCTGACGATCAATGATCTCCCTGATCAGGTGATACCGCCTCAAGATGTGTCTACACTTCTGATGGGACCTTGGTTCCTTCGCTAAAGCTATAGCTCCATTGTTGTCGCAATACAGCGGTATTGGATCAACTATGGTAGGAACCACCTGAAGTTCTGTTAGGAACTTCTTCATCCAGACTGCTTCTTTTGCGGTATCGCAAGCAGCTATATACTCCGCTTCCATCGTCGAGTCAGCAACGGTGTCCTGCTTGGAGCTCTTCCAGCACACCGCCCCTCCATTGAGGGTAAAGACATAACCCGACATGGACTTAGAATCGTCCTTATCACTCTGGAAGCCGGAATCAGCAAAGGCCTCCAACCTGAGGTCTTTTCCGCCGTAAACCAAGAACATCTCCTTAGTCCTCCTCAGGTACTTGAGAATGTTCTTAACTGCTTTCCAGTGCATCTCCCCTGGGTCTGACTGATACCGGCTTACCACGCTCAGTGCGTAAGCTACATCTGGTCTGGTGCACAACATCGCATACATTATAGAGCCTACCGCAGAAGCGTAGGGTATAATAGACATGCGTTCCCTTTCCAAATCAGTCTTGGGAGACATCTTTTTGGAGAGGGTGATTCCGTGACAAGCCGGTAGATTACCGCGCTTAGAATCTTCCATACTGAATCTTTTCAGCACAGTGTCGATATACCTGGACTGCGAAAGTCCCAACATCCTCTTGGATCTATCACCATAGATCCGGATCCCCAGAATGTAAGAGGCATCACCCAGGTCTTTCATGGAGAACCTGTGTGACAAGAATCCTTTGACAGATTGTAGCATAGGAATGTCATTTCCTATCAATAGAATGTCATCCACGTACAAGACGAGGAATACGACACTTCTGGCTACAACTTTACTATATATGCACGGTTCATCTGGATTTTTGATAAAGTCATATTCTTTGACTGTCTCATCAAAACAGATGTTCCAACTCCGCGATGCCTGCTTTAGTCCATAAATGGACTTAAGCAGCTTGCATACTTTCCCGCTGCTCCCACTCTGATTGAAACCCTCTGGCTGATCCATATAGACGCTCTCTTCTAAATTTCCATTTAGAAAAGCCGTCTTTACGTCCATCTGCCAGATTTCATAATCATGGAAGGCAGCGATAGCAAGAAGGACCCGAATGGATTTGAGCATAGCCACTGGAGAAAAAGTTTCGTCATAGTCCAAACCAGGTCTTTGACGAAAACCCTTTGCAACAAGTCTAGCCTTATAGGTTTCCACCTGTCCATCTACACCAATCTTTTTCTTGAAGATCCATTTGCATCCTATGGGTTTTACCCCATCTGGAGCAAAGTCCAAAGTCCATACTTTGTTGGTGTACATGGACTCCATTTCGGTCCGCATTGCATCTATCCATCGTACCGAGTCGCCGCTCTGGATGGCCTGCTGGAAGTCAGTAGGTTCATCATCATCTATGATGCAATCCTCTCTATCCCCGTCTATGAGAAAACCATAGTATCTCTCAGGCGGATGAGACGGCCTACTACTCCTGCGGAGGGGTGCGGGAATGTTCTGTTCTTCTTGAACCTCTGGTTCTACCAAACTTTCAGTAGCAGCTTGTGGTTCTGGAATTTCTTCCAGTTCTACTGCGCTCCCACTCTTCTGATTTTCTAAAAATTCAGTTTCTAAGAAGTGGGCATGACGAGAAACAAAAACATTTTGTTCCTCTGCGTAATAGAAATAATATCCCTTGGAGTTCTTTGGATATCCCACAAGCTTACACTGTACTGAGCGTGCCTCGAGCTTGTCCGAATGCTGCTTTTTTACAAAAGCTGGACACCCCCATGTCCTAAAATGTTTTAGACAGGGTATCTTCCCACTCCACATCTGATATGGTGTGGTAGGCACAGTCTTGGTTGGAACCTGGTTTAAAAGATATGCCGCTGATTCTAGCGCATAACCCCAGAAAGATCGCGGTAACTCAGCATTACTCATCATGGATCGTACCATATCCAATAGGGTTCGATTCCGTCTCTCCGATACACCGTTGTGCTGTGGAGTGTATGGAGGAGTAAGCTGAGAGAGAATTCCTTTCTCTTTTAGGTAACCTAGGAACTCGGCACTTAAGTATTCTCCACCTCGATCAGATCTCAGTGTCTTAATACTTTTGCCTATTTGGTTTTCCGCTTCACTCTTGTATTCCAGGAATTTCTCAAAGGCCTCAGATTTATGTTTCATTAAGAAAACATATCCATACCTAGAGAAATCATCTGTAAAAGTATTGAAGTAGGAATAACCACCTCTCGCATGTGTAGACATTGGACCACATACATCGCTGTGTATGAGTCCTAAGAGCTCGCTCGCTCTTACTCCTTGTCCAGTGAATGGAGTCTTTGTCATCTTTCCTTTGAGACAAGATTGACAAGTGTCATAAGATTGATATTCGAACGAGTCCAAATATCCTTCTTTCTGAAACTTAGTCAACCTTCTCTCATTGATGTGACCCAGTCTACAATGCCATAAGAAAGCTTTATTTAAATCTGGAGACTTTCTTTTTAGTGTGTTCTGGACATTGAAAATTTGGAGTTGGTTTAAAACATATATGCCGTTATTTAATGTACCTGACCCAATCAAACCATGATTAAGGTGGATGTTGACAACATCTCTTACAAACGTGAAATCATAACCTTTATTTGATAACAAGGAAACTGATATGATATTACACGTTAAGCTTGGTACAAAATAACAGTTATGTAAAACCAAAATGTGTCCACTCGTCAATCCTAGGTGATAATCCCCGACGGACGCAGCTCCCACGCTAGCTCCGTTAGCAACCTTTAGGGTCATATCACCTTCCTTCAGCACTCTACGGTTTCTCAGTGCCTGCAATGAATTGCAAATATGAGATCCTGATCCGGTATCCAATACCCAGGAAGTAGAGTTGATCGACAGACAATTCTCAATTACAAACACACCTGAAGTCGAAGCCACAGCTTGCTTCGGTTCCTGGTTCTTGGCGTTCCACGCCTTGCAATCCTTCTTCCAGTGCCCTTTCCTGTGACAATGGAAGCACTCATCCTGGCCAACTATCGGTACTGCAATCTTTTTCTTTCCCTTCCCTCCCACCTTACTAACACCTCCTCTAGGTCTGGGTGCGGCCTTCTTCTTCCTTCCTTTGGCCCTAGCCTTAGACCCGGAAGAAGATGTACCGCCAACAAACATAGCGGGTGTTTCCCTTGAATTCTTCAAGGTGCCCTCTGCACTCCTTAACATGTTCAGGAGTTCCGGAAGTTCAACTTCTTTTCTTTGAAGGTTGAAGTTCAGGATAAACTGGGCGTAGGTGTGAGGAAGGGACTGGAGAATAAGGTCTGTATAGAGCTCATTATCCAAAGTCATCCCAAGGTCTGCGAGCTCTTCTATATAGCCGATCATCTTTAGGACATGTTCTCCTACCGATGACCCGACAGCCAACTTCGCTCGAAACAAGTTCTTAGAGGTCTCGTATCTTGCTATACGAGATTGCTCTCCATAAAGTTCCTTTGTATGGAGAAATATGCCATCAAGGTCCATATCCTCGTGCCTCCTCTGATGTTCATTGTTCATCGAGGCAAGCACGATGCACTTGGATTTCGCGCAATCTAAATCCTAGGTTTTGCGGATTTCCTTATCCGCATTGCTGGATTTGGGACCAGGGACAGCAGGTGCCGTAGCGGTGAGGACGTACCCCAGTTTGTCATAGGTCAAAGCCATTTTGACATTCCGCAGCCAATTTTTATAGTTTGGCCCTGTCAGTATATTTTTCTCTAAAAGTAACTTAAGTCCAGTCATTTTCAGGGTCGCTGCAATTAGGAGAGAGAGAAGAAAACTCTTTAGCATGATGCTCTTGCAAGTTTAGAGTGGTTTTTAGTTTATCTAAACTGGATGGCTCCCACTGTTTCTTGAATCCTTCCTCAAACCAAAAAAGAAGAATTAGCCAGGACTATTCTCACCGTACAATACTTGCTTAACCGTTCAGCCAGGCTGGTGTCGATACTTCGAGGGAGGTTTTCCAACGCTTTCGCGAAGTTCCTTAATTAAATAACCTCTTTTCTCTGGGGGCGTAACCCCGCTGACACTTTTCTGGACACCTACTAGGTTTATAGCATTGATCGTTAAGTGACGAATATCCTGATAAGTAGCATATACTCACAGTAGGATCGGGATCCAAATATCATCGTCTGATAATGCTGTAGGAATGCTACCAACATTCATCAAACTCAAAATGGTATGCATCTCTTTGCAAATTTCAGTTTCTTTAGTAATTCCCGATATAGATTTTTGCCCCATGTTCTTATGATTTTGACTAAGGGCCAACAAATCATAAGTCACATGTCAAGTTCTGCCCATCATTATCCTGTTGATTTGAACCCATCCGTATACTCTTGACTAAGGGCCAAACAAAGTAATACGAGTGTCCCAAACCAACTCATCTATCTATGCAACAAATGAATACCCCAGCAGCTACCAATAACTATGTCTTGACTAAGGGCCAAACAAACATAGCTTGAATACTACTGACCATTCATAAGAAATGACGGAGGGCTACGACTGGTTTTGGCGAAACCGTGAACGTAGTGAACTTGATATAACCGAAGGAACCTGATAGCTTTTAAAAGGAGTGGTTAAAGCTCCGCATTTAAAAATATCTGTTTTAAAAATTAACCGAGTGGTTTCTTTTAAATTGTTCCAACGATTTAAACTTTGGTTTATTTTTCTTTGCATTATAGATAATGCGTCCCATCATTAACCTATCATTGCAGAAAACAACGAAAATACAACGTCCTCTTATGCCATCCGCATTCGCCACGGGGCCCCGTCATTACCCGTTAGGTTACTTAACTAACGACAGAGCGGGGGCTGGGCTAGCGCGGGTGCAAAACATAAGTGACGTCTAAATAGCTATCATATATATAGATATTTTACATTCGACTGACGCAATGATATACATTCCAGAACACAGATGAACTTAATTGGATTTGCAAGCAATCTGTATTTCTTTTGAGCCTGCAAGAAAAGACAGATTACACAGTTGTGATGAATAGCCGTTACCCCATCCAAGATCCCTACGGGTACGGCAAACTACCCGCCCGGCAGTTTGTGTACCCCACCTTGGATCTGTCCTAGGAGCAAAAACAGTAAAATGAAATAATACAACGGTGGCTACAACCGCAACCTGGATGTGCCCCGCAAAATAATATTACAACAAATTACATTTACAACAAATGAATTAAATAATAACCCATTTCAAAACCCCGGCTATACACCACAACAGTCCAATACAGTTCATATGCACAAACAGATAAAACCATTACAGAAATGTGCAACCCCCTGCCAACCGACATACTAGCAGTTAGGGGAGGTTTACGAACACATTATACAATCACAGATATAATCCAATATGCAAATACTGTACAATTTCGATCGATTAAACATCATTAATATTGCTCCAATACTGCTCTGTAAAACTGAAACCTGAACAAATATTAAATATTCCAGAAAATCCCAAATTCTACAGAGAAGCAACACAGGAAATTTGGGTTCCTGACTCGGCAACTCGGCGGCGGAAGCGCGGCGGATCGGTGCGATCCGCCGCGGTTCCGCGGCCGCGTTGCCGATTCAGCATCCCAAATTTCTTGGGTGTTCTTCTGGTGTCTTTTCAAGCTTTCTGAGCTTACCTGAAAAATTTTTGGACATCATTTTAAAATCGACAGAAACTTGATGTTTTTAGGGTTTTCCGGCTTTGTTTTTCCAATCGAAATTCGTACAAATTTGCAATTAAGTTATTTATTGTTTAGCGAGGCTCTGATACCACTGTAAGTCGATGTACTACACCCCAATACTTGTGGGGAGGCGGAATTTTAAAAAACGAACTTGTTTAGTGAACGAACATCGACTAACCGCTTGAATCGAAGCTAAACTATAAACAACCAAACACAAAGTGTTTCTAAACTACTGTATTTAGGGATTATACCTAATGAACCAACTCCTTCGTCTTTACGAACTCCTTGTTCTCCTCGACCTTCTCGAAGTAGTAGACGATCCACCCGAGAGCAAAACTCCAAGCTTAGCCTCTAAACTTGAGGCAACTAACCTTCTTGGATTGCTAATCAAAGAAGATAGATTGAGATAGAGTGATGGTTATGGATTGTTTAGTCTTACTAACCCTTGTACTCAACTCATGAGAGGGGAGGATTAGTCTTTTGAAGAGAGAGAGCTTGAGGAGAGAGAATGTGTGAATAATAATGAGATGAGATTATTGAGTATCATAATAAATATGAAGCATTCTCTTTTAAGAAGAAAAGAATAATACATGATGAATAAGCATGCTTCACAAATATCTAATGGTGATTCATTATCATGAGTCATTAAGCATTTATTGTGCTTTAATGACATGAATGAATCACCCTCATGACTCACTAATCTCATTCATTGCATATGACACCTAAACCTCCTTAGTCACCACTTCTAGAAGCTTCTCGCACAATTACGAGAACGCCCCTCCAATCCGCAAAAATACGGAAAAACTTTAGACTGCAAAAATCCAATAACCGGATACCAGTAACTGGCTTAAACCAAAGCCGACTGGTAAAAACTGTCCGAAAGTCGTACGCGCGTAAACGCACGTATGTGTCCGAACCCTTGTCGTAAAACCATACGACCTCTATATCGTTTCGCCTGGAATAGGAAACTCTCTGTGTGGGACTCTAGAGACTCGACTACTATGCTGGCAGTGGGTTTAACCACAGACCGCAAGCGGCACTAGCTGTACGTAACGGTCCCCAGGTAGTTGTCGATAAGAAGGCCGATGAGGAAACCCATCCGAACTCCTACTGAGTCTGATGTGACAATCTCCATACAGTCCGGTCCGTTCGTCCAAGACTATCGCATATCCGGCCTAGGGGGCGGCAAGCGTCAGTCCCCTAATAGCGGTATAAATCGTGTCGGAGGGAAGCCCATTACACCCTGAGAAACTACTGGAACCTACCAGCAAATCTCACTTGCCCTGGCCAGGGACTTTGCGTAATGGCTCTCTGACACAGCGCGATATCAACTCCCAATACCGGGAGGGACGAATCCTGTCTAACCGCCACTGCCTCCAAGTGCTCGGGACTGCACCCAACTGCTACCTGTTTGCACGACTCCTTTGAGCCGTGGTAGGGTAGCAATCTAAGAACAGTGGGACACACTCGAGGCAAAGTAGCAGTGTCAAGTCTGCGGACTATGCTGTACTCATGTCACCTGGGAACTGTTCACTGACGACTGGTATAAAACCAACCAACAGTTCCCTGTGAGTCCTGTCCGGTGTACCCGTAACCTAACGAGCACCTGTATACTATCTCCAGTACGACGTACTGACGGCTGTGGGACAGACCATCTCCCCAACTGGGATGAGAAGCGTACACACTAGTCTACTCCGGAGTATCGATGCTCTGTCTCGATAATCCAACGACTAGGGACCTGAATAAGGATGTGCTTGTAGACTACCCAGCCCCCACTAGTGTGACTGCCATCACAACGCTGGTAGTCAAGCAAGATCCTAAGAGCTCTATCAATACGTACACTCACATATTAAGATAGAAAAACCAAGTAGCATACTACCATGTTTAGCAAGACTGTTATATACATGTGAATATCCCAAGTTTCCATTAAGTAATATACAAACTAGTATGATACAGTAATGGCCTTCTAGGGCATAAACACTAACACTATGTACCAGACCCGATGTAGCATACTCACTAAGTGTAGTGAGTAGGTATCAAGCTGATCCTGAAGAGAGTCACTGGACAGCTGTGAAGAGCATTCTCAAGTACTTGCGAAGGACTAAAGAGATGCTCTTGGTGTATGGTAACGGAGAACTCCAAGTGGAGTCCTTTACCGATTCAAGCTTCCAGAGTGATAAGGACGACTCTAAGTCGCAGTCGGGATTTGTCTTTACCCTTTACGGAGGGGTGGTTAGCTGGAAGAGTTCCAAGCAGGAAACCGTGGCAGACTCGACGATGGAGGCTGAATACATCACTGCCAAAGAGGCTGTCTGGATCAAGAAGTTCATTACTGAACTTGGAGTGGTTCCTTCCAATGAGCATCCAATACCTTTGTATTGCGATAACAATGGAGCGGTGGCTTTGGCTAAGAAACCCAGGTCCCATCAGCGATCCAGGCATATTCTGAGGCGATATCACCTGATCCGGGAGATAGTTGATCGCTGGGAGATCGATGTCAGGAGGGTTGACACGAAGAATAACACAGCGGATCCACTCATGAAGGCCATTCCCCAGATACAGTTTGAGAGATTCTTCGAGATGCTCGGTATGCGATACTACAGCAGCTGGCCCTAGTGCAAGTGGGAGATTGTTAGTTGTATGTATGCCCTAGAGGCCAGTATTGTACAGATTATGTATATTATATTGGATGCTTGGACATATATAGAGATGACTTTCTTGCTCGATATGATAGTATGCTATCTGGTTGCACTTTACTTTAACATGTATACTTGTCTCTTTATACTGTTTTATCATTACATGTTGGTAAAGCCCTTAGGATGTGTACTTGACTACCTGGACTATGATGGGGATCATAATAGTGGGGACATGGTAGTCCATAAGTACATCCTTCAAGGTCCCTAGTCGTGGGTGTATCGAGACGGGGCATCGATATACCAGTGTAGACTAGCGTATACGCTTCTCGACCCATGAGATGGGCGATGGATGATCCCATATCCATTGGTGTTTGACATCAGAGATGGTATACGGGTGCTCAGTGGAGACTGGGTACACTGGTCGGACTCTCCGAACAGTGTACCCAGTCTCCACTGAGCACCCGTATACCATCTCTGATGTCAAACACCAATGGATATGGGATCATCCATCGCCCATCTCATGGGTCGAGAAGCGTATACGCTAGTCTACACTGGTATATCGATGCCCCGTCTCGATACACCCACGACTAGGGACCTTGAAGGATGTACTTATGGACTACCATGTCGCTCATCATTTAAATCCACCTAAACATCACAGATAAATACAACGTACGCTTATGCCATCCGCATTCGCCTCGATGTCCCGTCATGCACCGCTAGGTTAGGTAATTAACGGCATAGCGGGGCAGGGCTAGCGCGGGCGTAGAACATAAGCAACGTCTATATAATATATCATATATATACTATATACAATATCTATCTGAACATATCACATGATCATATCACAGATAACGCAGCAGAAAATATCATATGAAATATTGGATATACTAGGACGTCCGTATTTTATTTTGAGCCTATATAAAACACGTATTCCACAGTCGTGATGAATAGCCAATCCCACACCCGTAGACCCCTACGAGAGCGGCAAGCAACCCTACCAATTCTAGAGTTAGGAGACCCGGATTCGACTCCTCGAGATGGTCTCCTACTGGACCCAAGAACCCGGTTACTTGTGCTCCCCTCCTTGGGTCTATCCTAATGCGGAAAAGTAAATAATATACAATGGTGACATCATCCTCAGCCCGGAAGTGCCCCAATAAAAGAATATTACATACAAGTTTTTTACATGAATGAAAAAGAAAAACTCTCATCTCACATAAAAACCCCCGGCTATTCAAACACGACGATCCAATATAACATATCTAGCAACACATAACATCACATATCATCAACGTAAGTAAATATGCGTATCCCAATTATCGTTGATGTATAGCAACGAAACCGGCGATACACCACATATTACATTTACGGTCGCAGAAAAGAAAGTATAAAACTACAACAGTTAGAATCCGCAACCTCTTTAGACATCGCATGCCTAACCATATGAATTCCTTAGACATCGCATGCCTAATAATTATAAACCCCGCATTTTAGTCTCATTATCGAAAACACTTTTCAATACCAAGTCGGGCAATTCAACAAGATTTCCGACATCCTGATCGAATGCTCATCGCAAACTTTAGTAGATGGCCGCACCCCTGACGCCGTCGACGAAGTGCACTAAGGCGGAACACCGCTGCCACGAGCACACGAACGGATGCTTTTGGCGACGGGGTTCTCCTACAGTCACTTGGTCGGGGTTATGGGGCGTGGCTATCTATTAAGTTTACCCGGCGAGTATCCGCGTACTCTACGTGATTGCAACGGACTTTTGATCACATCAAAATCCCGTGACAACCGATCAAATGAGACTAAAGTGCTAGATTTATAACATTCAAATTAGTTATCTCATAACTACATGTGGATTCCAAATATTGTATCACATTCCAAATAAATAGACAATGTTAAACTTTCCGATCGAATAAACAAACATCCAAGATTTCCAAAATAGCTCAACACTGGTCCAGCCGTAGAAGGGTCAAGCCAATGCCTCATATGTGGCACGCCGTACTGCCCCAAACCCTAAGGTTTAAAAGGCAGTTCAAGACGGTCACATAATCGAGTTAAGGTTTGTTGTCTTCTAGAGGGTCCATCGTGTTACTTCCACGTTAGAACGTTCTTAAACTACGGAAAAAATTCAACACTTGGAAATTTTCCGGCAGGGGAAAAAGTGAGTTATTGATATTCGTTCGAACTTTTTAACACGTTCTAAAATTACCCGGAAAAACTAAACGAAGTTAAATTATCCGATCGAATCAACAAGTCCCCAATACACCCCAGAAAACTCAACACTTGAGCAGAATTAAACATACCCAAAAGCATCATGAAATTGATAGGGACTTTACTGTGCAAAAGACAAAGCATTATGTGACTGAACGGTCGCGGAACCGCCGCGAGAGCCATGCTCATGCCGCGGTTCCGCGGCTCGTTGGTCGACTTACTTTATCGTTTTTCAGAGAGATCCCTATAATTTCCTGCTGATTTTTTAAAGTATTTTTAATGTTGAAAAAATCACGATTTCAAAAAATGTCCAGAGAAGGGTTTAATCAGGGTTATCCGAGTTCGATCGGACTTTTAACATCATCTAGACTTCACCTAAAGCTCTAGCTTGCCATTGATACAACTGTAGGGTTCCTAGGCACTCTAACAAGGTTCTACAAGGCATCTACCATGCCCGATTAAAAAAATTAGCCATGCCGAACAACCCTAACCAAGATCGTATCTAGAGATTATGCGAAAACTAGCAAGTAAACAACTTTATCACTAAGTGAAAGGGATTACAACCTTTGTAGATCCGGTCCTTCACTTCTAAAGCTCCGTGTTGACATCCCTTCGTTGCGATCATCGTGATCCCGGACACTAGCGATGGTTTCCTCGGAGAAATGAGCGGGCTAGGTCGTTGACTTCGAGGCCGAAGATGATCTACGTCGAGGAGACTCAAACTCAAGCTCGATCTTCACTAGGTCAAGAACTTTGTGAAGAGAACACCCTAAACTAAATGGCAAGTAGTAGAGGATGATGAAATAGGAAGTGGGTTCACTTTGGATTTGGGTTTCTCACTCTATTTCTTCACTTGAAAATTTTCTAGTAAGCTTTTCTTCTTCTTGAAGAAGAAGAAGAAGAAGAAAAGAATAAGAATGAAAATCAATTATGTAAAAAGAATAATCAAGTGAAGTCTATCATAATGCAACCATGGGTGAATTTACCTTTGTAGAGACTAAACCATAGTTTGAGGTATTGGTTTGGTTAATGAAAATCTTATGCAAAACAAAATGAGTGGACTTTGTCAAAGATGTTTAAAAGTTTCATGAAGCTTCAAGCCAAGACAAAGAAAACCACCATTTTGTTTTACCAAAATAAATAAAAACCTAAACCATTATCTTAAATATGGTTTAAGTGATACACACACCCAAGTTTGCATGTATCATCAATCATGATACAAACTAGTGCACAAACATATATCACATATACAACTTGTGCACATCAAGTGAGAAAATCAATCTTAAGTGAACCAATACTAGTTAATGTAAAGTAATATATCAAATATATAATTATACATTAAATCATTAAATCAACACTTGATTTAATGATCCGGTCATATCGCATATAACCGACTAATATCTAGTGTGTCAATATATCGAATCAACACATGATTCGGTACCCTGGCTATATCTCATAAAACCGACTGCTTATACAAATCGCGAGAATAGAATACAGTATCACATACTGGTATTATTCTCGGTCCCGCACATATCTCATATGCGCTCCTATTTCGTTTCGCTTGAGCCAGGAAACCTCTGTGTAGGACTCTAAAGACTCGCCAATACGCCGGCAGTAGGTGGTGATCATATCAATCACCCACAAGCCGCAAGCGGTCTGCTAAACGTAACGGCCACCCAGGTATTGAGCGATCAGAAGATCAACGAGCAAGCCTGCTCACACTCCTGCGAATCCAATCAGTAACACTTACCGCACAGTCCGGTCTGTTCGTCTGATATGTCGCATATCTCGCCTATTGTGGTAAACGTCAGACCCCAGTAGCTTGATAAGTCATGCCGATGTAAGGTCCAAAACAAGCGTGAAACTACTGATAACACTTACCAGTAAATCACTGCAACCCTGGCCAGGGATTTCCAGTTATGGCCAGTCGAGCATAGCGCAACATCAACCCCCAATACCGGGAGAGTCGAATCCCCTCCTATCGCCCATTGCCTCCATGTGAATCGGGACTGTACCCAAAAACCACCTGTTTGCACGACTCAGTAGAGCCGTGGTAGGGTGGAAATCAAAGCACAGTGGGAGACACACAAGACTCTATGACGATCTCGGGTCAGCAGACTAAGTTGTACCAGTGTCACCAGAGAACTGCCATCTGACGTGAGGTATAATACCATCTGGGAGTTCTCGGCGAGTCCGTTCAGTGTACCCAGTCTCCACTGAGCACCCGCATACCGTCTCTGATGTCAAACACCAATGGATATGGGATCATCCATCGCCTATCTCATGGGTCGGGAAGATATACGCTAGTCTACTCTGGAATATCGATGCCCCGTCTCGATATTCCCACGACTAGGAACATTGAAGGATGTACTCATGGACTACCCAGGCCCCACTAGTATGATCTGCATCATAGTCCTGCAAGTCGAGTACACATCCTAAGGGCTTTATCAACATGTAATAGAGAGACAACAAGTATACATGTTAAGATAAATAGCAACCAGATAGCGTACTATCATGTCGAGCAAGAAAGTCCTACCTATATATGTCCCAGCATCTACTACATTATACATCTCATGTACAGTAATGGCCTCTAGGGCATACATATAACTAACAGTTTTGACCTATACGTGATACACGTGTCGATTTGGTTTTCGTATGCCGTTTCGATTTCGAATTTGGGTTTTTATGCGATACGATACGTTGTGACATGTAGGTACCCTCATGTGGACTTCGAGACGACAAGCAAGCGCGTGGCGACGTCGGCTCCGGTGAGCGAAGATCAGGTGAGTAGATTTTATCTACGGGGGAAGTCGGGTGGATGGCGTATAGCAACCCCGCAAGGTTACGAGAAACGAGGTGACGTGGTAACGATACACTTTTATATGTCAATGTGAGATATGAACACCTACTAAGAAAAGCCTTAGTAGCTTATGGATTATTATTAGCGAGTAACGGCGGAAGGATTTGGTTGGTTTCGGAACCGCAACCCTAGAGTAAGGATTTGCATACACGCACACCTATACACTTGCATACATTATTTTTCTTGTGCGTATATGGGAATGTATATATATGTATATAAGCATGGGTATGGGACTATGCATATATATACATTCATATACACATGCCTGAATATCGAGGATATTATATGATATTTGGAGATGAGTCGATGAGATTGGGCTTGGGGCCATGAGATCGGTGATGTGATATGGTCCGTATTTGAGATACGACATGATATTTTAGCGGGTTCTTTAGGCGTGGTGTTTTCATACACACGCATGCATTTCATAGAAGGTGTCAGTATTGTACTAGACGTAGATCAGTATCCCGATCATCATATTTGATAAAGAGGATACCACATGATTAATGTGATAGACATGACATTTGACCCGCACCCAGATTTGGGATGCCGGACGACGGATTTACCGTACAAGCTATATATTGATGATAGATCCGCACTTTTGACTCGACGATGTCATATTATAGATATTGTATCGTATGGGATACTATTGAGGCGGGATCACCGACTATTATATGTATATATATGTATCGACTCAGATGTTAGGCGGTTTCCTTACCTTTTGATCAGCCTGTTTAGTTTGGCCCGGTAGTGTACTCGTAAATGATAGATTAGATTCGACTCATACCTATTTCAAAAACTAACGAAGCGTGTATATTTTTAAGACGGGATAAGAGATTCTACGGATATTTCAAAGGACATATCTTTTCTTAAAAACACCGTAGCCCTTATTTTCAAAACACCACCATTCGTGTTATTTCAAATGGCACCACTGTATGACTCATATTTACATAAATGCAGATTAGTTATCATTGTGTTTATCATTCAGCTCCCGCATATTATTACTGTTCGCATCGCATTTGCATATTTATATTGTACTTCCATATGCCATTATTGAGATCTTGCTGTCAGGACACCAGCACCATTACCGATGATGTGTATGTTCCACATACACTTACTTACCGTCTCACACACATCATCATCGGTAATTGCCATGTCACGTACACTTTAGAAAATACTATTTCAGTGACATGGCTTGCTAACTGATAGTTGCTACATGTTATAGCCTTCATATGCTAGTTTAATTATTGCATGATATCAGATGGATCCATTTATTCATTGGTTATGCGGTATTATGGAGATTTATGCCGGTTTTTCATTGTTATTAACATGGTGACTTGATGATTTCGGATTCTTCTTGATATTTTTTGGATTTGGAAACCGCACGCGAAAGTTTTGTAAACTAATGAGGCATTTTAAAGAGAAAAATGCGGTTTTCCTTGATATGTTGAGTATCATCCACCATGATGTTTTCTTGATTCTGAGATGTTTTCGATACCCGATTCGAGGAGTTGGATGAACCGTCTCGGGTACATGGTGGACCTGGTATGGTACCCAGGGGCAAGAATTTCGCGTAGTAGACGATGAGCCCGGCAGGGGCAGACTGCCTACCGGTGATTTTACCTACCGCGGCGGATATCCGAAGGATACCGTTCGTGGTCGTGTGATTGATGATACGGGCCGATCCAGATTGACGGAGCCCGAGGTATTGAGATATTGAGATTTGAGACACTGAGATATATAGATTTGATGATACAGACCAGTCCGGATAGCCGGAGCCTGAGATATTGAGGTTTATGTTTTGTGTCGATGATTGACACGGATTTGATGTCGATTTCATTGATGATATCTCGATTTATATACATATAGAAATCTCATTAAATAAAGAAAAATAGTTCTTGGATTCATGATGTACTTTGTTCTCATTATATGCATCTGCACATCATTTAGTGATATATTGCTACCTGACATTTATACATCATATTAGTGACATGTCGTTACCTGAGGCACTGACACGAGTTTCTGGTATTACACTTTATGGATAGATGTTACCCTTTACCATTATATTATGCTTCAGGACATATTATTATTAATTGAGGATATTACTGATCGTATGACCTAGGATTGCGTTATGCATGCGATTTCTACTCGTAGATGTTTTCTACTCACGAGTTGGTAACTCACCCCCGTTGTGCCACAGTTCCTTGCAGGTTTTGCCGTACAGGTTTCGTTGCGGCTTTGCTGGCACACTGTTCCTTCCGGGGGATTGCTTCGGTAGGTGGGTTCTTTTGCATCAGGACCACCATCGTTTATTTATTATTTCTGTTGTATCTAGAAACTCCATCAACCAGATTGTATATTTGAAAGAGATAGAAGACCAGACTTGTTATTATTTCGACCTTAGAGTCGCGCGTTGTATTATTATGGTTTTGATGCTGATTTTGGTTTTTCTTTTGAGTTTTGATCCTCGCCCTTCGGCGTTGTATATTATATTGCTTGTGTGGTTGTGACCGTCGTTTGACGAAGAGCTAGCTCCCGCTTGGGGATGCCTTTTTTTATTTCGTATACTATTCATGTTGTATCCCGTTTGGGGGCCAGTATTTACAAAGGAGACTCTGCCGAAATTTTCAAAAAATACTTGAGATTTTAAAAATACATATTTCGGCCTATGTTGTTAAAACTCCTTATTTTAAATTGATTTTTCCTTCACTCTACTGCTTCTTGGTTTTAATTTCTGGGTTTTGGCTTACTTAGATTACATACGCCTCGAGACGTTTCGTAATTTAATTGCCGGTCATGTTCCGTACTTTTCGGGACGTGACAAAAGAATAACCAGATAGCATACTATCATGTCGAGCAAGAAAGTCCTCCATATATATGTCCAAGCATCCACTACAATATACATCGTATGTACAGTAATGACTTTTAGGGCATACATATAACTAACACGATAACATCACAATCTCTGAGGTATGCCATACCTCAATAGTTCTCTCACAGCAGGTAGCCTCTAACAATGGCCCGATCATCCGGTACAAAACCGTACACTCTTCTTAAACGAGAGGTCACAACACCACACTACATCGATACATTCCCTTGTCACCAGAATACACGATGGTCAGTCCTCGTCCATTACGAGCTTTCCCTGACCGCATCACTAGCAGCAGCTCAATCTTTGCTCAAACCATGGTGACAGGAACCTCAAACAAGTATCGACGAGAAAAAGATCAAGTGATGAAATGAATCAACAGATCTAGAATGAATATATGATGATATGGATGAATGGAATCGGTGAGAGTATGATCATGTAAACGAATAGAATCACGGATCTCAAATGGATGTATAATCAAGGAAAAGAAGAGAATCACAAGTCTCAAGATATGTACATCCTAAGGTCACTTAAGTGGAGTATCGTATCGTAAATATGCCGCGGAACATACGTACTGTATGTCGCTCTACTCAAGCTACCTAGTCCATCAATCAGGGTCAGCGAATGAAACGAAAGTTTGGGTTTAATACCCCTTGTTCAAGTCTAAGTTCCGTAAGGTCAAGCCTAGGTTCCAAAATATATACGCCCTAGACTACACATAGTCAAACCTAAACTCGAACCAAGGTTAAACCTAGAGCTTTGATACCAACTTTGGCACGACCCAAAATAATAGCTCGTGACCGGCACTTAAATCACGCAACGTCTACAGGCGTAACGTAACCTAAGTAAGCCAAAACCCAAAAATCTAAACCTACCAACAGAAGTAAGAAATGAAAACGTTGATACAACATTTAGAAACTTTAAGTAAAAATCCTTAACATATTTTTCTTTCCTTTTATTTTCATAAAAATTTCGGCAGCACCTCCTTTGTAAAAGCTAGCCCCGAAAACGGGTACAACAAGGAATATAAAGAGAGTATCCCCAAACGGGATCAAAACACGCCCAACGACGGAAACAACCACCACAAGTATAAATAACAAGTATACGACGCCCAACGACGAAGATCCACATAATGAAATAAAGTAAAGCAAGACATCAACCCCAAAAGCGAACATAAAACCCATCGCTCAAGTCTCGCAACTACAAGTCTTCTAAGTCTGCAACTTATACAATTACTAGTTTTTGATTTGATGGAGTGACTAGATACAATATGAATAATGAATACAAGAGGGCCACGATCCAACATGTACCACCTACGGAAGCAAAACACCCGAAAGCAAGCTGTATGCCAGCGATGCCGCCACTGATCCATGCGGTTAACCTGCAAGAACTGTGGCACAACGGGGGTGAGTTGCCAACTCATGATTAGAAATAATCAGGTAGAAATCTAAATAAACAACGTTCCTAGGTCAACTATATCATAAAGGTAATACTATGATATCTAGAGTGACTGTATCTGCATATGTGCCAACACAATATAAATGCCTATCAGCAAGTGGATATCATCCAACAATATAATCAATGCATGTATGCAGTAGATCTCGTCCACGTGTCAACCACTGACACAACAACTTCTGCATGTAAATATCATAAAAAAATATGCAGGTAAAAATGAGGATATAAATCAACATGTGTCCCTCGCGACACAACTAAATCATTGAACTGGAGTGTCCACATCGACACTCGAAATATCATGAAACCCGTGTCCAACATCGACATATAAATCCTCATATCCATACGTTCCTCGAATCCGAAGTGCCCAATATCGACACTTGTGATCCACTTATCGGTTCTCTAATATCCATACGTTCCTCGAAACCCAAGTGTCCAACCTCGACACTTGTGTTCCACGTATCGGTTTTCTAATATCCATACGTTCCTCGAAACCAAAGTGTCCAACCTCAACACTTGTGTTCCACGTATCGGTTTTCTGATATCCATATATCTCTCGGAATATAAGTGCCCAACAATGACACTTGAAATTCCCAAATCGCATGAAAACATATCTCAAATGCGTAAATCCATGTAATATAAAATATGCAATATAGAACAACAATATGAGCATATTACGGGAAAAATACGCTATTTAAATGCATCAAGTCATTAAATATATCACGCGGTCCCCAAGTATCCGAATACAAAATACAAATATAACAGCGTCCCATACCACCGATATATATGTTATATAAAGCTGAACATATAACTATAGCAAGGTATATGTGTGAGCATGTAGGTATGAAACATATAACAAAATGTAAGTATATCCGTATATCATGCAACAAGGAACAGTGATGTGAGCATAGTAAGTATATCATGGCATGATGTAGCAATTCTACTGTGTAGTGACAGAGCAATTATCGATGATGATAGTATGTGAGTCGGCAATCTGTGTATGTGCAACATACGCATCATCGATAATGGTGTAGGTGTACTAGCACAGGTATATGTAAAGTAATGAAAATAACATGAACGTAGCATAAAGTACATCGTCAACTAAATGCTATAAGGTATACGTGTCTACAATATATCCGAGTTGGTGAATCCATCAATCGACATCCAGCCTCACAACATCACGTACGGTACAAACCATCGTACAACATCCTCTAAACAAGGGTATGGATAAATCAACAGGTAAACTCATCGCATAAGGTAATCCACGTACGACGACATTAAACAAATAGAGATTCTATCAACCTATACAACATCGGGGTACGGATCTATGTCTCGTACGGCATATCAGTCAAAATGCACAACATTATCCATATAAATATACCTATCTCTCAGGTCACATCCATGTCCATCTCGTATCAGGGGACCTACAAAGGTATCAACAATCTCATATCGACTCGAATCCATAAGATGACATATCAAACTTAGTCATCATATCACATCGTATACTCGTTCATCACATCAATATCTCGCATCACATTATATAAACATCACACTTGTTCTCTTTTAATACGTATCTATTATGATTCACTTATCATTTCATATTCTCATATGTCAAAATGTCCATTAGCATCAACTTCTATCATATTATCGTTTGTAAATCCTACAATCATGTCCATCGCATATCATTTATCAGGATAAAATAATCAAACGACATTCCATATCAATGTTTACGCGGGTGCTATACGCCATCTACCCGACTTCCCCTGTAGATATAAACCTACTCACCTGCTAGACTCCTCGCTTAGCCGTAGTCGATACGCTTCGTCGTCTCGAAATCCACGCGAAGGTACCTACAATCAATATGGATTCGCAAAGCTATTAACATCAAATTCCGAAATCCAAATACGGCACGCGGTGCGCTCATAGGTTTGAACCTAGCCTACGCATGCAAAACAACCAAAAAACCCTCGTTATTGACGTACAAACATCCAAAGACCAAATACAATATCCAGTCGCAAAACCAAGAAATCCAAATACCGGAAAACATAGCCAAAATCACAACTATAGTCACTATCCATGAAAACCACCAAGCCTAAAACCCGAATCGTACCAATAACCCTATACTAGTAAACTGTAAAGTGGTTTAAGAAATTATACCGATCGATCCGTGTCCTTCGGTCTTAAATCTCAGTCCTTAGCATGTTGCGGTTGCCTCGACGAAGTTCGCCCTCCGGTCAAACTCGTCGAAGAGAACACAAGTCGAGGATTCTTTATACGGGCTCCCGCTTCTAAACCGAAGCAACTCGGGCATCCAGTTTGCTAGCCTAGATACCAAAGACGAAGTAGAGATAGTATGTGAATATTTTTTCTGAAGGCACCCAAGTATTTGTATAGAGGTAAATGAAGTTGCTATGTGAGGAAAAAAAAGGGTTGTGCGCTAAGGAAATTTTGCTGGTCAAGAAAATGGGCTCGGCCATTGTGAGAAGTGTTCTCTAGGGAATTTTTGTTGAAGTGTGGTGGTGGATGAATCAATGTGAATAAATTAATGCCACAACAATTAATGAACAGCACACATAAACATTCCACAAAAATATCCACTGCCACCTCCCCAAAAATCTAAACAAATATATCCACCAAAACAAACACATGTAATGCCGACTCATAAAAAAAATGCATGCACCACATTCGAATTGCCCCAGCCCACGAATTTCCAAGAAATTGTACACAGCCCATTCCCAAAACCCACACTCACAAATGCATGCACACTTAATTAATCATACACAAAACTCACACTAAAGCCCATGCATTAATCAATTTCCCATATCCATTCACAGCAAACTAAATTTCCATGCAACCTCACACTAAAGCCCATGCCTTAATCAATTTCCCACATCCATTCACAGCAAACTAAATGTAAGTCAATGTACAACACCCCACGACTTGCGGGGAGGCGGAAATATGAAAAACGATTTTGTTCTTTGCTTAAACATCGACTAACCGCATGAATCGAAGCTAAACGATAACTAACATCAAACATAGAAGTTAACAACTACTATGTAAAGGGATTATACCTAAAGAACCGTGTCCTTCGTCTTTACGAACTCCACCTCCTCCTCGGCCTTCTCCAAGTAGTAGACGATCCACCACGAGAGCTAAACTCCAAGATTTGCCTCTAAACTTGAGGCAACTAGGTATCTTTAAGTGCTAATCAAAGTACCTATATGAAATAGAGTATGGTTACCGATTAAGTAGTCTAACTAATCCTTGTACTCAACACATGAGAGGGGAGGATTAGGGTTTGAAGAGAGAGAGCTTGAGGAGAGAGAAGATGAACATCATAATGAAATGAGAAAATGAGTTATCATAATATATATCAAGCATTATTGTTTTTCAAGAAAAGAAAAGAAAATGATTTACAACCATGCTTGATAAATATCTTATGGTGATTCATCTGCATTAGTCATTAAGCAATTATGAAGCATTAATGACATGGATGAATCATCCATATGACTCACTAATCTCATTTAATGTATATGCCACCTAAACCTCCTTAGTCACCATCTTCTAGAAGCTTCTCGCGCAATTACGAGAACGCCCCTCCTATCCGTGAAAACACGGAAAAACTTTAGACTGTATAAATCCAATAACCGGATACTAGTAACTGGCTTAAACCAAAGCCGACTAGTAAAAACTGTCCGAAAGTCGTACGTGCGTAAACACACGTATGCGTCCGAACCCTTGTCGTAAAACCATACGACCTCTATATCGTTTCGCCTGGAGTAGGAAAACTCTCTGCGTGGGACTCTAGAGACTCGACTACTACGCTGGCAGTGGGTTTAACCACAGACCGCAAGCGGCACTAGGTGTACGTAACGGTCCCCAGGTAGATGTCGATAAGAAGGCCGATGAGGAAACCCATCCGAACTCCTACTGAGTCTGATGTGACAATCTCCATACAGTCCGGTCCGTTCGTCTAAGACTATCGCATATCGGGCCTAGGAGGGCGGCAAGCGTCAGTCCCCTAATAGCGGTATAAGTCGTGTCGGAGCGAAGCCCAATACACCCTGAGAAACTACTGGAACCTACCAGCAAATCTCGCTTGCCCTGGCCAGGGACTTTGCGTAATGGCTCTCTGACACAGCGCGATATCAACCCCCAATACCGGGAGAGACGAATCCTGTCTAACCGCCACTGCCTCCAAGTGCTCGGGACTGCACCCAACTGCTACCTGTTTGCACGACTCCTTTGAGCCGTGGTAGGGTAGCAATCTAAGAACAATGGGACACACTCGAGGCGAAGTAGCAGTGTCAAGTCTGCGGACTATGCTGTACTCAGGTCACCTGGGAACTGTTCACTGACGACTGGTATAAAACCAACCAACAGTTCCCTGTGAGTCCTGTCCGGTGTACCCATAACCTAACGAGCACCTGCATACTATCTCCAGTACGACGTACTGATGGCTGTGGGACAGACCATCTCCCCAACTGGGATGAGAAGCGTACACACTAGTCTACTCCGGAGTATCGATGCCCTGTCTCGATAATCCAACGACTAGGGACCTGAATAAGGATGTGCTTGTAGACAACCCAGCCCCCACTAGTGTGACTGCCATCACAACGCTGGTAGTCAAGCAAGATCCTAAGAGCTCTATCAATACGTATACTCATATGTTAAGATAGAAAAACCAAGTAGCATACTACCATGTTTAGCAAGACTGTTATATACATGTGAATATCCCAAGCTTCCATTAAGTAATATACAAACTAGTATGATACAATAATGGCCCCTAGGGCATATACACTAACAATCTCCCACTTGCACTAGGGCCATGTACTGGCATATCGAAGACCGATGATCTCGAGTAGCCTCTTGAACTGAATCTGAGTTAGGGCCTTTGTGAATGGATCAGCAATGTTCTCTTCAGTAGCAACTCTCCGAACCTCGATCTCCTGACGATCAATGATCTCCTTGATCAGGTGATACCGCCTTAAGATGTGTATGGACTTCTGATGGGACCTTGGTTCCTTCGCTAAAGCTATAGCTCCGTTGTTGTCGCAATACAGAGGTATTGGATCAATAATGGTAGGAACCACCTGAAGTTCTGTTAGGAACTTCTTCATCCAGACTGCTTCTTTTGCGGCATCGCAAGCAGCAATATACTCCGTTTCCATCGTCGAGTCAGCAACGGTGTCTTGCTTGGAACTCTTCCAGCACACCGCCCCTCCATTGAGGGTAAAGACATAACCCGACATGGACTTGGAATCGTCCTTATCACTCTAGAAGCCGGAATCAGCAAAGGCTTCTAACCTGAGGTCTTTCCCGCCGTAAACCAAGAACATCTCCTTAGTCCTCCTTAGGTACTTGAGAATGTTCTTTACTGCTATCCAGTGCTTCTCCCCTGGGTCTGTCTGATACCGGCTTACCACGCTCAGTGCGTAACCTACATCTGGTCTGGTGAACAACATCGCATACATTATAGAGCCTACCGCAGAAGCGTAAGGTATAATAGACATGCGTTCCCTTTCCAAATCAGTCTTGGGAGACATCTCTTAGGATAGGGTGATTCCGTGACAAGCCGGTAGATTACCGCGCTTAGAATCTTCCATACTGAATCTTTTCAGTACAGTGTCGATATACCTGGACTGTGAAAGTCCCAACATCCTCTTGGATCTATCACGATAGATCCGGATCCTCAGAATGTAAGAGGCATCTCCCAGGTCTTTCATGGAGAACCTGTGTGACAAGAATCCTTTGACAGATTGTAGCATAGGAATGTCATTTCCTATCAACATAATGTCATCCACGTACAAGACGAGGAATACGACACTTCTGGCTACAACTTTACTATATATGCACGGTTCATCTGGATTTTTGATGAAGTCATATTCTTTGACTGTTTCATCAAAACAGATGTTCCAACTCCATGATGCCTGCTTCAGTCCATAAATGGACTTAAGCAACTTGCATACTTTCCCGCTTCTCCCACTCTGATGGAAACCCTCTGGCTGATCCATATAGACGCACTCTTCTAAATTTCCATTCAGAAAAGCCGTCTTTACGTCCATCTGCCAGATTTCATAATCATGGAAGGCAGCAATAGCAAGAAGGACCCGAATGGATTTGAGCATAGCCACTGGAGAAAAAGTATCGTCATAGTCCAAACCAGGTCTTTGACGAAAACCCTTTGCAACAAGTCTAGCCTTATAGGTTTCCACCTGTCCATCTACACCAATCTTTTTCTTGAAGATCCATTTACATCCTATGGGTTTTACCCCATCTGGAGCAAAGTCCAAAGTCCATACTTTGTTGGTGTACATGGACTCCATTTCGGTCCGCATTGCATCTAGCCATCGTACCGAGTCGCCGCTCTGGATGGCCTGCTGGAAGCCAGTAGGTTCATCATCATCTATGATGCAATCCTCTCTATCCCCATCCATGAGAAAACCGTAGTATCTCTCAGGCGGATGAGACGGCCTACTACTCCTGCGGAGGGGTACGGGAATGTCCTGTTCTTCTTGAACTACTTGTTCTACCAAACTTTCAGTATTAGTTTGTGGTTCTGGAATTTCTTCCAGTTCTATTTCGCTCCCACTTATTTCCTTTTCTAAAAACTGTTGTTCTAGAAAATGGGCATTACGAGAAACAAAAACCTTTTGTTCCTCTGCGTAATAGAAATAATATCCCTTGGAGTTCTTTGGATATCCCACAAACTTACATTTTACTAATCGTGCCTCGAGCTTGTCCACATGCTGCTTTTTAACAAAAGCTGGACATCCCCAAATCTTCATATGCTGAATATGGGGTTTCTTTCCACTCCACATCTGATATGGGGTGGTAGGCACAGTCTTGGTAGGAGCCCTGTTCAGAAGATATGCCGCTGAATCTAGCGCATAACCCCAAAAAGATCGCGGTAACTCAGCATTACTCATCATGGATCGTACCATATCTAATAGGGTTCGATTCCGTCTCTCCGATACACCGTTATGCTGTGGAGTGTATGGAGGAGTAAGCTGAGAGAGAATTCCTTTCTCTTTTAGGTAACCAAGGAACTCGGCACTCAAGTATTCACCACCTCGATCAGATCTTAGTGTCTTGATACTTTTGCCGGTTTGGTTTTTTCTACTTCATTCTTATACTCTTGGAATTTCTCAAAAGCCTCGGATTTATGTTTCATCAGATAAATGAATCCGTACCTTGAGTAATCATCCGTGAAAGTAATGAAATAGGAAAAACCACCTCTTGCATGTGTAGACATTGGACCACATACATCGCTGTGTATGAGTCCTAAGAGCTCGCTCGCTCTTACTCCATGTCCAGTAAAAGGAGTCTTTGTCATCTTTCCTTTGAGACAAGATTGACAAGTGTCATAAGTTTGATATTCGAACGAGTCCAAATATCCTTCTCTATGCAACTTAGTCAACCTTCTCTCATTGATGTGACCCAGTCTATAATGCCATAAGAAATCTTTATTTAAATCTGGAGACTTTCTTTTTAGTGTGTTCTGGACATTGAAAATTTGGAGTTGGTTTAACACATATATACCGTTTTCCGGTGTACCGGACCCAATCAAACTATGATTAAGGTGGATGTTAACAACACCACTTCCAAACGTGAAATCATAACCTTTATTTGATAACAAGGAAACAGATATGATATTACACGTTAAGCTGGGTACACAAAAACAGTTATGTAAAACCAAAATGTGTCCACTCGTCAATCCCAGGTGATAATCCCCTACGGACACAGCTCCCACGCTAGCTCCGTTGGCAACCATCAGGGTCATATCACCTTCCTTCAGCACTCTACGGTTTCTCAGTGCCTGCAATGAATTGCAAATATGAGATCCTGATCCGATATCCAATACCCAGGAAGTAGAGTTGATTGACAGACAATTCTCAATTACAAGCACACCTGAAGTCGAAGCAACAGCTTGCTTCGGTTCCTGGTTCTTGGCGTTCCATGCCTTGCAATCCTTCTTCCAGTGCCCTTTCCTGTGACAATGGAAGCACTCATCCTGGCCCACTACCGGTACCGCAAACTTTTTCTTTCCCTTCCCTCCCACCTTACTAACACCTCCTCTAGGTTTGGTGGCGGCCTTCTTCTTCCTTCCTTTGGCCCTAGCCTTGGACCCGGAAGAAGATGCACCGCTAACAAACATAGCGGGTGTTTCCCTTGCTTTCTGCAAGGTGCCCTCTGCACTCCTTAACATGTTGAGGAGTTCCGGAAGTTCAACTTCTTTTCTTTGAATGTTGAAGTTCAGGATAAACTGGGCGTAGGTGGAAGGAAGGGACTGGAGAATAAGGTCTGTATAGAGCTCATTATCCAAAGTCGTCCCAAGGTCTGCGAGCTCTTCTATATAGCCGATCATCTTTAGGACATGTTCTCCTACCGATGACCCGACAGCCAACCTCGCTCGAAACAAGTTCTTAGAGGTCTCGTATCTTGCTATACGAGATTGCTCTCCATAAAGTTCCTTTGTATGGAGAAATATGGCATCTAGTTCCATATCCTCGTGCCTCCTCTGATGTTCATTGTTCATCGAGGCAAGCACGATGCACTTGGCTTTCGCGCAATCGAAATCCCAGGTTTTGCGGATTTCCTTATCCGCATTACTGGATTTGGGACCAGGGACAGCAGGTGCCGTAGCGGTGAGGACGTACCCCAATTTGTCATAGGTCAAAGCCATTTTGACATTCCGCAGCCAATTTTTATAGTTTGGCCTTGTCAGTATATTTTTCTCTAAAAATAACTTAAGTCCAGTCATTTTCAGGGTCGCTGCAATTAGAAGAGAGAGAAGAAAACTCTTTAGCATGATGCTCTTGCAAGTTTAGAGTGGTTTTTAGTTTATCTAAACTGGATGGCTCCCACTGTTTCTCGAATCCTTCCTCAAACCATAAAAGAAGAATTAGCCAGGACTATTCTCACTGTACAATTCTTGCTTAACCGTTCAGCCAGGCTGGTGTTGATACTTCGAGGGAGGTTTTCCAACGCTTTCGTGAAGTTCCTTAATTAAATAACCTCTTTTCTCTGGGGGCGTAACCCCGCTGACACCTTTCTTGACACCTACTTGGTTTATAGCATTGATCGTTAAGTGACGAATATCCTGATGAGTAGCATATACTCACAGTAGAATCGGGATCCAAATATCATCGTATGATAATGTTGAAGGAATACTACCAACATTCATCAAACTCCAAATGGTATGCATCTCTTTGCAAATTTTAGTTTCTTTAGAAATTCCCGATATAAGTTTTTGCCCCATGCTCTTATGACCTTGGCTTTGGTCAAAATGTCATAAGTCACATGTCAAGTTCTACCTGTTGGAGATAGTGCCCTCAGAGTCAATTATTGGATCACAGGCACGTGATTGCAATGATTGAGGGAGGACCTATCCCGGTAGGACAGTCTTACTCGAGATGATAGTATGCTATCTGGTTTACCTTTATCATCGTGTACTGCTTTAGGTGACCTGGCATGTCGCTATTACACGTTGATAGAGCCCCTAGGATTCTTGCTTGACTGCCAGCAGTATGATGGCGATCATATACGTGGGAGCTGGTAGTCTATAAGCACATCCTTAAAAGGTCCCTAGTCGTAGGAGTATCGAGACAGGGCATCGTTTCTCCAGAGTAGACTAGTGTATACAGTCGAGACCCCGACGAGGGGCGGTGGCCGGTCTCACAAGCCACTGGTGTCAGTTGGTTCACCTAAGATGTATACAGTTGCTCATTGGGTTATGAGTACACCGGACAGGACTCGCCGGGAACCTGCCAGTTGGGATTATACCAGACGTTAGATAGCAGTTCCCTGGTGACATGTGTACAGGTTAGTTCATTGACCTGGGGATCGTCATTTGTCTCGTGTGATTTCCCACTGTACTTTTATTACTACCCTACCACGGCTCAAAGGAGTCGTGCAAACAGGTTTTAGTTGGGTACAGTCCCGAGCCACATGGAGACAGTGAGCGGATCTTCAGGGGTTCGTCTCTCCCGGTATTGGGGGTGAGGTCGCGCTGTGTCTAGGAGAGCCATTACGCAAAGCCCTCGGCCGAGGCAGGAGACTTACTGGTAGGTATTCCAGTAGTATCTCAGGGCGTTCTGGGCTACACTCCGACACGACTTGTACCGCTTTTGGGGGTCTGACTTTTACCAACCCCCTAGTCCCGACATGCGATGCTCATAGACGAATGGACCGGACTGTACGGATATTGTCACTGACAGGCTCAGTAGGGTGTCAGGATGAGTTCGCTCATCGACGTCCCTTTTGTTCAATAGCTGGTGGCCCGTCACGTATTGGCTTATACCTCTGACGTGCTAGTGGTTAAATCCACAGCCATAGTATTGACGAGTCTTTAGAGTCCACCACACTTACAGTTACTCAAGCTTTCGGGCGAAACGCTGTAGAGGCCGTATGGAGATATGGCAGGGTCCGATCAGATACGTGCGGTATTGCACGGATCAGGATCGGACAGTTTTGTACTAGTGGCCGTATAGTTATATGGCAGGGTTCGATCAGATACGTGCGGTATTGCACGGATCAGGATCGAACGGGTTTTGCTAGCCGGCTTTGGTTTAAGCCGGTACTAGTTTAGTACAGTGTAGATTTTGTCTCATTGCATTTGTATCCGGTCAGAATACAGATGCGGGTGTGTATGCACAGTATCGGGGTTTTCCTGTAATTTATTACGGGACCAGTTTTCTGGAGTTGCCAGTTTGCATTCCGTTCCGGCCGGTTTTCCTTTGTTCTTTCCCGGCCGGACTTTTCCGATGGAGGGGGTTATTTGCAGTTTTGCAAATAACACATTGTGGAGGATTTTCTTGCAAAAGTATTTATCATGATAGCATCTTTAGATGCCATTCTTTTCCTTCATCTTTTCATGCTTTATTTATATTTGAAGTGAGTTGAAAGTTGATGAGAAAGGATTAGAGTTGATGTGAGGTTGTGATGATGAGGTTTAGGATATGGTCACCCTTCATGCTCTCCTACACTCACCTCCCTCTTGTTTGATATACATTCTTTCCTCCACCATTATTCTTGGATGATAAGTTTTTCATGGTAGAGAGAAAAAGAAAAAGAGAGCTTCATCTTGAGAGTTTCATTCTTGATATCTTTTTCATGCTAGAAAAATGCAAGCACCATTTTTCTAACCTTGATTCCTCCATCATCTTCAAAGGCAACAAACCCCAAATGAGACATAGCCTCTACACTACACATTCTACAGCATATCTTGAGCATGTCGAGTTGCCGGCTTCATGCCCGAGTTGCCTCGGTATTGAGGCGGGAGCCCGTAAAAGACGCAGGCGATGTGGTGCCCTTCCGGCGAGGAGGCGACGATGTGGAGACAAGACTTTCTGCGGGAGATCGGGACGATGACGAGAAGACCGGAGCACTCGGATCACTCGGTATACTTCTCTTCCCATCTCTTGTTAGCTAGCATTAGGTTAATGGTTACGATCCGGGTTAATTGTCCGCGGTAGCGCCAGTTTCCAAGTAAGGAAAATTTTTGATTCCGCATTTTGGCCTCGAGTACGAGGCCGGGGCGCTGCCGTGGCGCAACATGGTATCAGAGCCACGCCATTAACCTTACCTAGCTTGTTCTAATGTGTTTTGCTTATCCGATCGACCGAAATTCCAAAAAACCTCATTTTGTTCACATCAGTTTTCTGTTGGAATTTTTTGGTGTCAAAAAATTTTTCAGGTTGTAGAAAACGGATGTACATGAAATTATAAGACCTCTGTAAAAATTCGACAGTTTCAGTCGACGGCCTGATCGCGGAATCGCGGCCAAACCCCCCCTTGGGCCGCGGTTCCGCCGCACTCTCATGTCTTCACTCTGTCAAAATTTTACAGTGGGCTTGTGGGCTGTTTTTGGGGGTTTGGGGATATTAAATTTGGGCCCAGATCTTCTGTGACTGCTACAGTTTTACTTGGGGGCCCACTTGTTAATTGTTTGATCGATCGGATATTTTTTAAACACATTATTTCACAGTATTTACATTATATCTGCGACCGTGAATGTCACTTGATCGGTAAATCCCGTCTAACTGCTATAGCCCGGTTAGACGGATTTGCGAACGTGACTTTCACGTTGATGTTCTATGTTTATGCTGTGTTGTTGCGGATCTGTCGTGGTGGATAGCCTAGATGCAATGGTAGTACAGTTTGTTGTATTATGTACATTTGATATTGCGGGGCGAGCGTCCGACATGTGGACTGCCGTCACTGCCTGTTTGTATTATTCTTTTGGGGCACGACCTGGTTGCGGTCGATGTACCCGGTGTATGTATATTTTACTTTCTGTACTAGGATTACCCCGCGGAGGGGTGCATGGATAGCCGGGTTCTAGAGGGCAACGGGCCCGCATCTCATGGCATTGGGACGGAGGGGGCTTCACTCTAGGATTGGCGGGCTATTCGCCGCACTCGTAGGGGGTACAGGTTGACCCAGGAGGGGTGCCCAAGTTACCGGATTCCGTGAAGTGCTTGGTGGTCCATTCACGGCGCTGAAGGGGGCTGCTTCGCTTCAGGTTTTGGCGGGTGACTTGCCGCGCCCGTAGGGGTCTAGGATTTCATTGCACAGGCTATCCACACGACCAGGGGAACGTCGGGTTTCAGCAGCGGCTCTGTGAAACCCGGGGCTTCCAGATATCTGTATTGTTCTGTGATGCTGTACATTTCTGTGATGTTGCATTTTATCACGCCTTGAGCGAAATATAATATATTGGTATATATATTAGTAGATGTTGTATATGTTTTGCATCCGTGCTAGTCCAGTCCCCGCTCTGTCGTTAGTTAAGTAACCTAACGGGTGATGACGGGACCCAGTGGCGAATGCGGATGGCATATACGTACATCATTATTTTCGTTCTTTATTGGTGTGATCATATGATGGGACTGCGTTGATTCGGATCAATGCAAGCTAAAAAAACCTATTATGATGTTGTTGGAACAATTTTTCAAAAAGCTGTTATTGCAAGGACGTTCACTTTTGTTTTGCATCGTGGTATTCATTTGGAATATCCTGCTCCTCAGTCGACGAGGCAAGGGCCGAGATCCCTTCACCGGGAGTGACCCCTTGGACAGAAGTTTGCGTCAGGGCAATAACTTCATTATAGCCGATTACTTTTGCTTTGCATCGTGGTATTCAGTTGGAATATCCTGCACCTCATTCTACGGGGAAAGAGCCGAGATCCCTTCACCGGGAGTGACCTCTTTAGTAAAGGTTTTTCGTCACTATATTTTTTTATAAAAAGCTATGCAGTTCCTTCAACTATATCAAGTTCATTACGTTAAAGGTTTTTCGCCAAAAACCAGCCGTAGCCCTCCGTCATTTCCTACAGGTATTATTTGGTATTCGTGCTGCGTTTGTTGACCTAGTCAAGACGTAGTGTTCGGTAGCTAAGTGGTACTTGTTTGTTGCATAAGTGGGATTGGTTGAGACAGTCGTACGGCCTTGTTGACCTAGTCAAGGGCACGTACGGGTGGGTTTAATGCAATCCAGAATAATGACGGGTTGAACTTGACTGGCGGTTTATGGTTTGTTGACCTAGTCAAGGTCATAAACCGCTTGGGGTAAAAATCACATCGGGAGTTTTAAAAGAACTGAAACTTTCCAGGCATGCGCATACCTTCTGGAGTGTGGTGACTTGAGTGGATTCCGTCAAGTTGTCATGCGATGATAGTTGGATCCCGATTCCCACTGATGAGTTGGTTTACTCCTCGGGTGGCCCCGACTAATTCTTCTTTCAGGTTTGGAGGAGAATTTGAGGTACAGTGGGAGGCTTCCAGATTAGATAAAGTGATAACCATTCTGATCTAGGATAGAGTGCACGCTGAGTGTTTCTTTTCTCTCTCTCTTTGGCAGCGACCATTGACCCGACCCTAGACTATGACTCAGTGACCAAGTTGACCGAACCTTCTTAACACTGGCTTTTGGATTGTCAGTGTTGCAAACCTCATTGCCACTCCTACTTTTACCCTTTTCTCCAGGACACCCCGTATTACTACGAACGTCCACTTCCATTGGACAAAACCATCGTATGGTTATATACGAACTCGAAGGACTTCGAGGATGGTTTCTGGTTCTGGAGAAAACGAATAGGATTATTCAGTTGTCTTTTCCTTTTACCTTCTCTCAGGTTGCGAGTACTCCTTGGTTTAGGAGATAGTACACCTATTACGCAAATTGGATAGTCTTCTTCCAAACCTTAGGCTGGTGCCGACCGGTAGGGAATGAAGAAAACAAATTAGCATAACGATGGTGTGCAGAATGTTAGTGTTTATGCCCTAGAAGGCCATTACTGTATCATACTAGCTTGTATATTACTTAATGGAAGCTTGGGATATTCACATGTATATAACAGTCTTGCTAAACATGGTAGTATGCTACTTGGTTTTTCTATCTTAATATGTGAGTATACGTATTGATAGAGCTCTTAGGATCTTGCTTGTCTACCAGCGTTGTGATGGCAGTCACACTAGTGGGGGCTGGGTAGTCTACAAGCACATCCTTATTCAGGTCCCTGGTCGTTGGATTATCGAGACAGAGCATCGATACTCCGGAGTAGACTGGTGTGTACGCTTCTCATCCCAGTTGGGGAGATGGTCTGTCCCACAGCCGTCAGTACGTGGTACTGGAGATAGTATACAGGTGCTCGTTAGGTTACGGGTACACCGGACAGGACTCACAGGGAACTGTTGGTTGGTTTGATACCAGTCGTCAGTGAACAGTTCCCAGGTGACATGAGTACAGCGTAGTCCGCAGACTTGACACTGCTACTTCGCCTCGAGTGTGTCCCACTGTTCTTAGATTGCTACCCTACCACGGCTCAAAGGAGTCGTGCAAACAGGTGGCAGTTGGGTGCAGTCCCGAGCACTTGGAGGCAGTGGCGGTTAGACAGGATTTGTCCCTCCCGGTATTGGGAGTAGATATCGTGCTGTGTCAGAGAGCCATTACGCAAAGTCCCTGGCCAGGGCAAGCGAGATTTGCTGGTAGGTTCCAGCAGTTTCTCAGGGTGTAATGGGCTTCACTCCGACACGACTTATACCGCTATTAGGGGACTGACGCTTGCCGCCCCCCTAGGCCCGATATGCGATAGTCATGGACGAACGGACCGGACTGTATGGAGATTGTCACATCAGACTCAGTAGGAGTTCGGATGGGTTTACTCATCGGCCTTCTTATCGACAACTACCTGGGGACCGTTACGTACAGCTAGTGCCGCTTGCGGTCTGTGGTTAAACCCACTGCCAGCGTAGTAGTCGAGTCTCTAGAGTCCCACACAGAGAGTTTCCTACTCCAGGCGAAACGATATAGAGGTTGCATGGTTTTGCGACAAAGGGTTCGGACGCATACGTGCGTTTACGCGCGTACGACTTTCGGACAGATTTTACCAGTCGGCTTTGGTTTAAGCCAGTTACTGGTATCCGGTTATTGGATTTTTACAGTCTAAAGTTTTTCCGTATTTTTACGGATCGGAGGGGCGTTCTCGTAATTACTCGAGAAGCTTCTAGAAGATGTGACTAAGGAGGTTTCTTTTGGATAAGAGAGTGAGTCATAGTGGTGATTCATTCACTTCATTAATGCACATTTATTGCTTAATGACTCATGTTAATGAATCATCACAAGATATTTTGTGAAGCATGCTTATTCATTTCCTTTATTGATTATTTGATAATAAGAATGCTTCATAATATTATGATACACTCTCTCTCTTCTCTCATTATAATATCACACATTCTCTCTCCTCAAGCTCTCATCTTCAAGATACTAATCCTTAATCCTCATGTGTTGAGATCAAAGGTTTAGTTAGACTAAACAATCCATAACCTTCACTCTATATCATCCTCTCATCTTTGATTAGCAATCAAAGTTGATTAGTTACCTCAAGTTAGAGGTTTAGCTTGGAGTTTCGCTCTCGGGTGGATCGTCTACTACCTAGAGAAGGTCGAGGAGAACAAAGGAGGACGTAAAGAAGAAGGACCGGTTTCATTAGGTATAATCCCTAATCACTTATGAAAAGAAACTCATAAGATACGGTTATTTATAGTTTAGCTTCGATTCAAGCGGTTAGTCGATGTTCGTTGTTTAAACTTGATTGTTTTTGTAAAATCCGCCTCCCCACAAGTACTGGGGTGTACTACATCGACTTACACAGAAGGTATTAAGTTAAGACAAAGCAAGGGATTAGTGAGAGGGCAAAGTAAATTGCGACTGATATTCACGACCAAACCAAGCATTTCTTCGCCAAATCCTAAATCACCTTTGTATTTCTCCAGGACACTCCGTATCACTACGAAGATCCACAGTTTATTGGATACTCCATCGTATGGTTATATACGAACTCGAAAGGAACTTGTTCCAGTTCGGGGATGGATTCTGGTTCAGGAGAAATAGGAATAAGGTTTATTCGGTTGTCTTTTATCTTCACCTTCTCTCGTTTTGCGAGTGCTCCTAGGATTAGGACAGTACACCCATTATGCTTATTGGATAGTCTTCTTCCAAACCATAGGCTGGTGCCGAACGGTAGGGAAGGAAGAAAACCATTTGGCCTGAAGGGGTGTACAGAAGGTAATGACTAAAGACATAGAAAGGGATTTAGAAAGATGGCAAAGAATTACAAGGTTACAGTTGTGAATCTGGATAATGGAAGAGGCATTACTAGGAATACCAGGATACCCCATCGAAACATTTCAATGTTTCAGTTTCACTGTGTACTGTTAAAGGAAAACTGATTTCCCGATTAGACACTTGCTCCAGGGTATGTATTTACCAGGAATGATTCTCACATCTGTATGGTTTTACAAATGATGAGTGGGAGTAAGTTATTGGGAATTAGGTGATCGTCCTCATTATATCGGGATTCGTTGTAATCGGTGATATTTGAGGAAATCACCTGGGTTGTTTGCCGGTCGGCAAATATTTGGTTTTGAATATCCACTGTTATGCACCAATTTCAAATCGATATATCTGTACGTCTATTTTCATAGAGTGAGATATACTTTTTGAAATTATGTCGATGACATTTACCTATATCAGTGGATGGTTAGGTAAGGAGCATTAAACAGCGGTGTAATTCTTCTTAACCATAAGTACAGTTTTCAACATACGATACACAATGAATGAGTTATCAGACTCAAAGGACTTATACAGAGTATTGTATGTTGTCCAGGGTCCATCAGGACAGAGGGGTTGGTCCTCATACTATATTCGGTTTACTTATGACTTCTCTAGTTTTTAGACAAGTGTTTCGTGGAAACACAGGGTCCGAATTTTGAGAAGTTATAGGTATTTGAATAAAGTAGAGAACCAGGTGTTGCAAGTATCGGGATTCTTCAAGTTGATCGAAGATGTAGATACTTGTGTATGGTATTCAGTTGATAGTGATGATTAAGAGAACTTCCTTCTCTTTCAGGTTACTCATAATTGGAAGCATTCCTAAGTTGAGTAACGCTAATCGGCCTCTTTCCACTTAGTTGACATGCACTGGAGACAGCTGCATGATTTGAATCTGGTTCAATTAAATCTGTGCCTCTGGTTCTATATTGGATATAGTACAGTTCATATCTTAACATTGTTAAGGTACGGGGAGTTGTCCGGCTTATGATTAAAACCAGACACTGGACAACTCAAGGCACGTTTCTGTAATGGCTGTTTGTGGGTTGACCCAGGCTATGACGAGGGTTGACTTTCTACCATCTGGAAGATCAATAGTGATATTGTTCTTAACTCGCCACAGTTTTAATTAAAAATGGATTTTTCAGAAAACAGTAGTGGGAGTATGGTAGAACTGGAAGTGATTCCAGAACCACAAACGATTACTGAAGATTTCACAGGAACCTAAAGATTCAATCTGATTTGACATTCCATTGGCCACTCCGCAGATAAAGTGGGTAACCTCAGGCACCCGAGAGGTACTTCGGTATGCTCAAGGACGGTGGCAGGGAGGTTCTTGTTTACCCGGACTTACTATTGCTGTTGTTCCAGACTGTGAGACCTGGCTGGAGGATGAGTATAGCGTCGTTCTAAACTAGCTTTAGAAGTGCACGTCTATATGACTCTGGCAGAGGGTTGTCGTAGTCAGTGGGAGCTGCGGAAGCATTGGTGGTCATCAGGCTTATGTCTATTTATAGACTAAAGCAGTTACAGCGGAGATAGATCATCTATTTCTGATGTGACAGTCATAGGTTTGACTTCATCAGAATAAGGGATGGATCTGTTAAGAAGGTAGTAGGGTGTGATGTCCTGGTATTTGGATGACATACACAGAGTAGGATGTGATACTCCTATACTACGATCGGTTATACTTTGGTTGTCACACAGTGGTTTCTCCACATAGGACTTGGATATTATATCAGACATTCTGGTTACTAGATCTATGTTTTTAGATATAGATTTGGGTGGTTTCCCAATCAGGGTACCTTGACAGCATTCTAAGAGTATTTAGAATGGACGACTCCTGGCACGGTAGTGTACCTGCAGGTGATAGAGTCACCCTCTCTAAAGGTGTCTTACAGACTAAAGGGGAGAGGGATGTGCATGATTGGCAGATCACTTGCTCAGGCAATTGAGTCAATCATGAGATGTCAAGTACCACACCAGATGTTGTTCTTGCACTAGATGCAATAAGTTGACATTGATCCAATCCTAGAGAAACAGTCGGAAGCAGTTTTAGAACATAAGTGGATGTTCTAGGGATATGATAACGACAGCCTCATTTAGGAGACAGTTATCATTCCAGGCTTCCAAGGTGACATGGACGACAAGGAGGTTGTCAGAGTTATAGTTTTCCTTCTGACGAGGGGCAGTATTTTGGACAGATAGTCCAAGGCAATACCGAGGGTGGCATGGCGCAGGATACTGATTAAGTTCAGTTGACGATACAGTCTAAGAAGTTTGGATTTGGAGTTCATTTATGAGCTAGGTCCCATCAGACATCCAGACATTCTAAGACAGGTATTGCTCATTTCGGGAGATGGTTTTCTCCGCGAACTTGAGATATAGAGAGACATAGAAAGAAACATCACAGCGGATCCACTCACTGAGGCTATTCCTCGAACGCAATAGTTTCGCAAACGAGCTTTGTGAGACTGACTAGTAGAGGAGTTGGGTGTTCGGTATCACACGGGCTGTGAGTATGCGACATCGCAATAATTAGCCTTGAGTGCAAGTGGGAGATTGTTGGAGATAGTGCCCTCAGAGTCAATTATTGGATCACAGGCACGTGATTGCAATGATTGAGGGAGGACCTATCCCGGTAGGACAGTCTTACTCGAGATGATAGTATGCTATCTGGTTTACCTTTATCATCGTGTACTGCTTTAGGTGACCTGGCATGTCGCTATTACACGTTGATAGAGCCCCTAGGATTCTTGCTTGACTGCCAGCAGTATGATGGCGATCATATATGTGGGAGCTGGTAGTCTATAAGCACATCCTTAAAAGGTCCCTAGTCGTAGGAGTTTCGAGACTGGGCATCGTTTCTCCATAGTAGACTAGTGTATACAGTCGAGACCCCGACGAGGGGCAGTGGCCGGTCTCACAAGCCACTGGTGTCAGTTGGTTCACCTAAGATGTATACAGGTGCTCATTGGGTTATGAGTACACCGGACAGGACTCGCCGGGAACCTGCCAGTTGGGATTATACCAGACGTCAGATAGCAGTTCCCTGGTGACATGTGTACAGGTTAGTTCATTGACCTGGGGATCGTCATTTGTCTCGTGTGAGTTCCCACTGTACTTTGATTACTACCCTACCACGGCTCAAAGGAGTCGTGCAAACAGGTTTTAGTTGGGTACAGTCCCGAGCCACATGGAGACGGTGAGCGGATCATCAGGGGTTCGTCTCTCCCGGTATTGGGGGTGAGGTCGCGCTGTGTCTAGGAGAGCCATTACGCAAAGCCCTCGGCCGTGGCTGGAGACTTACTGGTAGGTATTCCAATAGTATCTCAGGGCGTTCTGGGCTACACTCCGACACGACTTGTACCGCTTTTGGGGGTCTGACTTTTACCAACCCCCTAGGCCCGACATGCGATGCTCATAGACGAACGGACCGGACTGTACGGATATTGTCACTGACAGGCTCAGTAGGGTGTCAGGATGAGTTCGCTCATCGACGTCCCTTTTGGTCAATAGCTGGTGGCCCGTCACGTATTGACTTATACCTCTGACGTGCTAGTGATTAAATCCACAGCCATAGTATTGACGAGTCTTTAGAGTCCACCACACTTACAGTTACTCAAGCTTTCGGGCGAAACGCTGTAGAGGCCGTATGGAGATATGGCAGGGTCCGATCAGATACGTGCGGTATTGCACGGATCAGGATCGGACAGTTTTGTACTAGTGGCCGTATAGTTATATGGCAAGGTTCGATCAGATACGTGCGGTACTGCACGGATCAGGATCGAACGGGTTTTGCTAGCCGGCTTTGGTTTAAGCCGGTACTAGTTTAGTACAGTGTAGATTTTGTCTCATTGCATTTGTATCCGGTCAGAATACAGATGCGGGTGTGTATGCACAGTATCGGGGTTTTCCTGTAATTTATTACGGGACCAGTTTTCTGGAATTGCCAGTTTGCATTCCGTTCCGGCCGGTTTTCCTTTGTTCTTTCCCGGCCGGACTTTTCCGATGGAGGGGGTTATTTGCAGTTTTGCAAATAACACATTGTGGAGGATTTTCTTGCAAAAGTATTTATCATGATAGCATCTTTAGATACCATTCTTTTCCTTCATCTTTTCATGCTTTATTTAGATTTGAAGTGAGTTGAAAGTTGATGAGAAAGGATTAGAGTTGATATGAGGTTGTGATGATGAGGTTTAGGATATGGTCACCCTTCATTCTCTCCTACACTCACCTCCCTCTTGTTTGATATACATTCTTTCCTCCACCATTATTCTTGGATGATAAGTTTTTCATGGTAGAGAGAAAAAGAAAAAGAGAGCTTCATCTTGAGAGTTTCATTCTTGATATCTTTTTCATGCTAGAAAAATGCAAGCACCATTTTTCTAACCTTGATTCCTCCATCATCTTCAAAGGCAACAAACCCCAAATGAGACATAGCCTCTACACTACACATTCTACAGCATATCTTGAGCATGTCGAGTTGCCGGCTTCATGCCCGAGTTGCCTCGGTATTGAGGCGGGAGCCCGTAAAAGACGCAGGCGATGTGGTGCCCTTCCGGCGAGGAGGCGACGATGTGGAGACAAGACTTTCCGCAGGAGATCGGGACGATGACGAGAAGACCGGAGGACTCGGATCACTCGGTATACTTCTCTTCCCATCTCTTGTTAGCTAGCATTAGGTTAATGGTTACGATCCGGGTTAATTGTCCGCGGTAGCGCCAGTTTCCAAGTAAGGAAAATTTTTGATTCCGCATTTTGGCCTCGAGTACGATGCCGGGGCGCTGCCGTGGCGCAACACTACCCGTCATTATCTTGTCAATTTGAACCCATCCGTATATACCCCTGACTTTGGTCAAATGATAATATGACTGTCCCAAACCAACTCATCTATCTTATGCAACAAATGAAAACCCAGCAGCTACCAAACACTATGCCTTGACTTTGGCCAAAATGCATAGCTTGAATACTACTGAATACCCAAATGAAATGACGGAGGGCTATGAATGGTTTTGGCGAAACCGTGAACGTAGTGAACTTGATATAACCGAAGGAACCTGATAGCTTTTAAAATAAGTGGTTAAAGCTCCGCATTTAAAAATATCTGTTTTTAAAATTAACCGAGTGGTTTCTTTTAAATTGTTCCAACGATTAAACTTTTGGTTTATTTTCTTTGCATTATAAATAATGCGTCCCATCATTAACCTATCATTGCAGAAAACAACGAAAATACAACGTCCTCTTATGCCATCCGCATTCGCCACGGGTCCCGTCATTACCCGTTAGGTTACTTAACTAACGACAGAGCGGGGGCTGGGCTAGCGCGGGTGTAAAACATAAGTGACGTCTAAATAGCTATCATATATAGATATTGTACATTCGTCAGACGCAATAATTGGCATTCCAGATCACAGATGAACTTTATTGGATTTACAAGCAATCCGTGTTTGTTTTGAGCCTGCAACAAAAGACGGATTACATAGTTGTGATGAATAGCCATTACCCCACCCAAGACCCCTACGGGTACGGCAAACTACCCGCCCTGCAGTTTGTGCACCCCACCTTGGGTCTGTCCTAGGAGCAAAAACAGTAAAATGAAATAATACAACGGTGGCTACAACCGCAACCTGGATGTGCCCCACAAAATAATATTACAACAAATTACATTTACATCAAATGAATTAAATAATAACCCATCACATAACCCCGGCTATACATCACAACAGTCCAACACAGTTCATATCCACAAACAGTAAAAACCATTACAGAAATGTGCAACCCCCTGCCAACCGACATACTAGCAGTTAGGGGAGGTTTACGAACACATTATACAAACACAGATATAATCAAACAAGCAAATACCGTATAATTTTGATCGATTAAACACATTTAATTTTGCTCCAATACTTCTCTGTAAATCTGTAACCTGAGCAACAATTAAAAAATTCCAGAAAATACCAAATATCACAGAGAACCAACACAGGAAAATTCGGCTGATGACTCGGCAACTCGGCGGCGAAATCGCGGCGGATCGGTGGGATCCGCCGCGGTTCCGCGGCGCTTTAGTCGACTCATGAGCCCAGATTTCTTGGGTGTTCTAATACTATCATTTTGAGCTTTCTGTAGGTCCCTGAAAAATTTTTGGACCACATTTAAATATCGACAGAATACCATGATATCGGGGTTTTCCGGTTTTGTTTTTTCCGTTCGAAATTCATACAATTTTGCAAGTGAGTTATTTATTGTTTAGCGAGGCTCTGATACCACTGTAAGTCGATGTGCAACACCCCACGACTTGCGGGGAGGCGGAAATATGAAAAACGATCTTGTTCTTTGCTTAAACATCGACTAACCGCATGAATCGAAGCTAAACGATAACTAACATCAAACATAGAAGTTAACAACTACTATGTAAAGGGATTATACCTAAAGAACCGTGTCCTTCGTCTTTACGAACTCCACCTCCTCCTCGGCCTTCTCCAAGTAGTAGACGATCCACCACGAGAGCTAAACTCCAAGCTTTGCCTCTAAACTTGAGGCAACTAGGTATCTTTAAGTGCTAATCAAAGCACCTAGATGAAATAGAGTATGGTTATGGATTAAGTAGTCTAACTAATCCTTGTACTCAACACATGAGAGGGGAGGATTAGGGTTTGAAGAGAGAGAGCTTGAGGAGAGAGAAGATGAACATCATAATGAAATGAGAAAATGAGTTATCATAATATATATCAAGCATTATTGTTTTTCAAGAAAAGAAAAGAAAATGATTTACAACCATGCTTGATAAATATCTTATGGTGATTCATCTCCATGAGTCATTAAGCAATTATGAAGCATTAATGACATGGATGAATCATCCATATGACTCACTAATCTCATTTAATGTATATGCCACCTAAACCTCCTTAGTCACCATCTTCTAGAAGCTTCTCGCGCAATTACGAGAACGCCCCTCCTATCCCTGAAAACACGGAAAAACTTTAGATTGTATAAATCCAATAACCGGATACTAGTAACTGGCTTAAACCAAAGCCGACTAGTAAAAACTGTCCGAAAGTCGTACGTGCGTAAACACACGTATGCGTCCGAACCCTTGTCGTAAAACCATACGACATCTATATCGTTTCGCCTGGAGTAGGGAAACTCTCTGCGTGGGACTCTAGAGACTCGACTACTACGCTGGCAGTGGGTTTAACCACAGACCGCAAGCGGCACTAGCTGTACGTAACGGTCCCCAGGTAGATGTCGATAAGAAGGCCGATGAGGAAACCCATCCGAACTCCTACTGAGTCTGATGTGACAATCTCCATACAGTCCGGTCCATTTGTCTAAGACTATCGCATATCGGGCCTAGGGGGGCGGCAAGCGTCAGTCCCCTAATAGCGGTATAAGTCGTGTCGGAGCGAAGCCCATTACACCCTGAGAAACTACTGGAACCTACCAGCAAATCTCGCTTGCCCTGGCCAGGGACTTTGCGTAATGGCTCTCTGACACAGCGCGATATCAACCCCCAATACCGGGAGAGACGAATCCTGTCTAACCGCCACTGCCTCCAAGTGCTCGGGACTGCACCCAACTGCTACCTGTTTGCACGACTCCTTTGAGCCGTGGTAGGGTAACAATCTAAGAACAGTGGGACATACTCGAGGCGAAGTAGCAGTGTCAAGTCTGCGTGCTATGCTGTACTCATGTCACCTGGGAACTGTTTGTAAGTCTACGCTAGCGCCCCGGCAGTCTACAGACGCCAAATGCGGAACAAAAACTTTTTAACTGGCGCTATCGTATACTTTAACCCGGATCTGCCATTATTGCTAAACTAACAAACTGTAAAGAGTGTAGAAAGGTTATACCGAACAATCCGAGTCCTTCGTTCTTTAACCATCATCCCACGCTCCGTTGCGGCTGCTCCGATCGCGTCGATCTCCGATATCCTCGTCGAGGTGGCACCACATCGTCGATTCTTTAAACGGGCTCCCGCCTCTGACTTGAGGTAACTCGGTCGTCAAGTTTGCTAAAAGAGACGACCAAGAATGATGTAAAGAATGAGTAGATGACTTTGTCTCACTTCGTCCAAATCCGTGGACGATCGGTTAGTGAAGTTGCCGAGGGAATTGGGTGATGGAATGAAATGAGGTAATGAAATTTCCATGCACCCAAATACTATCATAATCTTTTTCTACAAATGAAACATCAAGTAGTGAGTAGGAGGAGAGAGAGGGCCGGCCACTTTATAGAAGGAGGGAGGTGATGGTAGGAGCTATCATGGAGGTGACCATAAACAACCATCCTTATCATAACAAAAGATCAAGAACAAATATCTTAAGAAAAACAAGAAGCTTTAATGATAAAGCATGAGTCACTAATCCTTGTCACCACAAACTAGAAACTTCTAGAACCTTCCAGAAGCATGACTCACTCTCATCCAAGAAAAGATAAATCCGTCTTTAACTGAATGTTAAAAGACGGCTGATAGAAAACTGGAAACTGGCAACTTCCAAAAGTGATCCTGAAACGACTTTCAGGATAACCCCGAAACTGTATAAGTATACCCGCATTTGTATTACGACCGAATACAAATGCAACTGAGACAAAGATATTATACCTACTCAATATAATACACGGATCCGGCTTAAACCAAAGCCGACCAGTATCATCTGCCCGAAAAATAACACGTGCGTAAACGCACGTGCATTTTCCGAACCCTGCCATAAAACCATACGGCCTCTACAACGTTTCGCCCGAACTTGGGAAACTGTCTGTGTGGGACTCTAATGACTCGTCAGTACCCTGGCAGTGGGTTTAACCACAAACCGTCAGCGGCACTAGCAATGCGTAACGGCTGCCCATAGACTGACCTCAAGGGATGCCGATGAGCGAACTCATCCGGAAAACCCTACTGAGCCTAACAGTGACAATGCATATACAGTCCGGTCTGTTCGTCTATGAGTATCGCATTTCTGCCTAGGGGGCTAGTAACGTCATACCCCTAAGAGCAGTATAAGTCGTGTCGGAGTGAAGCCCAATAACATCCTGAGATACTACTGGAGTACCTACCAGTAAATCTCCTGCCACGGCCGTGGGCTTTGTGTAATGGCTCTCCTAGACACAGCACGATCTCGCCCCCAATACCGGGAGAGACGAATCCCCTGCCGATCCGCTCACGTGCCTCCATATGGCTCGGGACTGTACCCAAAAACTACCTGTTTGCACGACTCCTTTGAGCCATGGTAGGGTAGAAATCAAAGCACAGTGGGAACTCACACGAGACAAATGACGACCTCAGGTCGATGAACTAACCTGTACACATGTCACCAGGGAACTACTATCTGACGATAGATATAATACTAACTAGCAGATTCCCGGCGAGTCCTGTCCGGTGTACTCATAACCCAATGAGCACCTGTATATATCTTAGGTGATCCAACTGACACCAGTGGCTTATGAGACCGGCCACCACCCCTCGTCGGGGTCTCGACTGTACACACTAGTCTACTCCGGAGTATCAATGCCCTGTCTCGAAACTCCCACGACTAGGGACCACAATTAAGGATATGCGTATAAACCACCCAACTCTCACGTATATGATCGCCATCATACTGTTGGTGGTAAAGCAAGATCCTAAGGGCTCTATCAAAGTGTAACATGTAATCAGTCACCTGAACATGTACACGACTGATAAAGGCAAACCAGATATCATACTATCATCTTGAGTAAGACTGTCCTACCGGTATAGGTCCTCCGCAATCATTGCAATCACGTACCTGCGATCCAATAATTGACTATGAGGGCACTATCTCCAACAATCTCCCACTTGCACTCAAGGCTAATTATTGCGATGTCGACTACTCACAGGCCGTGTGAAACCGAACATCCAACTCCTCTACTAATCAGTATCACAAAGCCCGTTTGTAAAACTATTGTGTTCGAGAAATAGCCTTAGTGAGTGGATCCGCCTAGATGTTTCTTTCTATATCTCTCTAAATCTCAAGTTCGCGGAGAAAGCCATCTCCCGAATCGAGTAATACCTGTCTTAGAATATGTATGGATATCTGATGGGACCTAGTTCATAAATGAACTCCAAATCCAAACTTCTTAGACTGTATCGATCACTAAACCTAATCAGTATCCGGCACCATGCCTCCCACAGTATTCTCTTAGATCACCTGTCCATAATACTGTCCCTCTTCGTCAGAGGGAAAAACTATTACTCTGACAATCACTCTGTCATCCATGTCACCTTTGAAGCTTGGAATGATAACCGTCTCCCGAAGGAGGCTGCCGTCATCAAATCCGTAGAACATTTACTTATGTTCTAAAACTGCTTCCTTATGTTTCTCCAGGATTGGATTAATACAAACTTATTGCATCTAGTGCAAAACCAACATTTGGTGTGGTACTTGACATCTCATGATTGACTCAATTGCCTAAGCAAGTGATCTGCCAATCATACACATCCCTCTCCCCTTTAGTCTGTAAGACACCTTTAGAGAGGGTGACTCCATCACCTGCAGGTACACTACCATGCTAGGAGTCAACTATTCCAAAAACAATTAGAATATCTGTCAAAGTACCCACATTGGGAAACTACCCAAATCCAGATCTAAAACCATAGATCTAGAAACCAGAATGTCAAATATTATATCCATTTCCTGTCTGGAGAAACAACTGTGTGACGACCACAGTACAACCGATCGTAGTATAGAAATTTTACTTCCTACTCTGTGTATGTCATCCAGATACCATGACATCACACCCTACTACCTCCTTAACAGATCCATCCCCTATTCTGATTGAAGTCAAACCTATGACTGTCACATCAAAATTAGATGATCTATCTCCGCTATAACTGCTCAAGTCTATAAATAGATATAAGCTACTTTCCCACTATGCTTCCGATGCTCCCACTGACTACGACAACCCTCCTACCGGGTCTCATATCCTGGAACAACAGTAGTGTCAAGTCTAGGTAGATAAGAACCTCCCTGTCACCGTCCTTGAGGCTACCGGAGTACCTCTCGGGTGTCTGAGGTTACCCACCATATCTGCGGAGTGGCTATTAGAATGTCAAACCTGATTGAATGTATAGGTCCTATTAAATTTTCCGTAATCGTTCGCGGTTCTGGAATCACTTCCAGTTCTACCATACTCCCACTACTGTTTTCTGAAAAAGATCCATTTTACTAAAACTGTGGTGAGTCAAGAACAATATCACTATTGATCTTCCAAATGGTAGAATATCAACCCTCGTCATAGCCAGGGTCAACCCACAAACAGCCATTACAGAAACGTGCCCTGAGTTATCCAGAGTCTGGTTTTAAGCATAAGCTGGACAGCTCCCCGTACCTTAATTTCTTTTAAGGTACGAACTATTCTATATCCAATATAGAAACTTTGGCACTTATTTAATTGGAACCATATTCAATCCATGCAGCTGTCTCCAGTGCATATCATCTTAATGGAAAAAGGCTAATCAGCATTACTCAACTTAGGAATCCATCCAATTATGAGTAACCTGAAAAAAAGAAACACGTTTCTCAAAACCATCACTATCATCTGAATACCAATCACAAGAATCTACATCTTCGATCTCTTTGAAGAATCCCGATACTTGTGATACCTAGTTCTCTACTTTATTCTTATACCCATAACTTCTCAAAACTTAGACCTTGTATTTCTACGAAACACTTGTCTAAATACTAGAGAAGTTATAAGTAAACAGAACATAGTACGAGGACCTACCCCTTTGTCCTGAAGGACATTTGGACAACATACAATACTCTGTATAAGTCTGCTGAGTTAAACAACTCAAAACCTGTGCGTTGTAGGTGGAAAACTGTACCCTGGCGATTTCCTCAAATATCACCAATTACAACGAATTCCGATATAATGAGGATAATCACCTAATTCCCAATAACTTACTCCCACTCATCATCTGTAAAACCATACAGATATGAGAATGAAACCTGGTAAATACATACCCTTGGAGTAAGTGTCTAATCGGGAAAACAGTTTTTCCTTGAACAATGCACTGAAACATGAAAATGTTTCGTAGGGGTATCCTGGTATTCATAGCAATGCCTCTTCCATAATCCAATTCATGACTTCAACCGTATATTTTATTGCCATCTCTCCAAATCCCTTTATTTGTCTTTAGTCGTTACCTTCTGTACACCATCGTTAGGCTAAATGGTTTTCTTCCTTCCCTACCGTTAGGCACCAGCCTATGGTTTGGAAGAAGACTATCCAGTAAGCATAATAGGTGTACCCTCCTAAACCAAGGAGTACTCGCACCTTGAGAGAAGGTGATGATAAAAGACAACTGAATAATACCTTATTCTTTTAAAGGTGAATTAGGAGTGGCGATGAAGTACGCGGTTTTGGTCGTGAATGATAAAAGTCGCAATTTACTTTGCCCTCTTTCTAATCCCTTTATTTTGTCTTTACATATTACCTTCTGCACACCCTACTTAGGCTAATTGGTTTTCTTCATTCCCTACCTTTCGGCACCAGCCTATGGTTTGGAATAAGACTATCCAATAAGCGTAATAGGTGTACTCTCCTAAACCAAGGAGCTCTCGCAACCTGAGAGATGGTGATAATAAAAGACAACTGAATAAACCAATTCTATTTCTCCTGAACCTGGATCCATCCTCGAAGAAGTCCCTTCGAGTTCGTATCTAACCATACGATGGATCTATCCAATGGAAGTGGATATCCATAGTAATACGGGTGTTCTGAGAAATTCAAAGGGTAAAAGAAGGAGTGGCAATGACTTATGCAACTCAGACAATCCAAAAGCCAGTATTTTAAGAAGGTTCGGTCAACCTGGTCACTGAGTCATAGTCTAGGGTCGGTCAAAGGTCGCTGCCAAAGAGAGAGAGAAAAGAAACACTCTGCGTGCACTCTAACCTAGATCAGAATGGTTATCACTTTATCTAATCAGGAAACCTCCCACTGTCTTGTCAAATTCTCCTCCAAACCTAAAGAAGAATCAATCGGGATCACCCGAAGAGTAAACCAACTCATCAGTGGGAATCGGGATCCAACTCTCATCGCATGATAACGTGATGGAATGCATCCACGCTACTCATACTCCAGAAGGTATGCGCATACTTGGCAAGTTTCAGTTTCTTTAGAAACTCCTGATATGATTTTTGCCCCATGCTCTTATAACCTTGGCGTTGGTCAAAATGTCATAAGTCACATGCCAAGTTCTACCCGTCACTATCTTGTCAATTTGAACCCACCCGCACATGCCCTTGACGTTGGCCAAAATGGCAGAACGACTGTCCCAAACTAACTCATCTATCTTTGCAACAATTGAATACCCAGCAGCTACCAAACACTATGCCTTGGCGTTGGTCAAAATACATAGCTTGAATACTACTGAATACCCAAAAGAAGTGACGGAGGGCTACGGCTGGTTTTTGGCGAAAAACCTTTAACGTAGTGAACTTGATATCGCTGAAGGAACCTGATAGCTTTTTAAAATATAGTGGCGAAAACCTTTTGCTAAAGAGGTCACTCCCGGTAAAGGGATCTCGGCTCTTTCCTTATGGAATGAGGTGCAGGATATTCCACTGAATACCGCTATGCAAAGCAACTTGTAATCGACTATAGTGAAGTTATTACGCTGACGCAAACTTCTGCCCAAGGGGTCAGTCCCGGTAAAGGGATATCGGCCCTTGCCCCGTCGAATGAGGTGTAGGATATTCCACTGAATACCGCTATGCATAACAAAAGGAAACGTCTTTACAATAACACTTTTTAAATTTGTTCCAACAACTGTAAACAGGTTTGTTTAACTTTGCATTGATCAGAATCAACGCAGTCCCATCATTTAATCACACCAGAAAAGAACGAAAATAAAATGTACGTATATGCCATCCGCATTCGTCACTGGGTCCCGTCATCACCCGTTAGGTTACTTAACTAACGACAGAGCGGGGACTGGACTAGCGCGGGTGTAAAACATATACAACATCTAATAGTATATAAACCAATATACAATAATCGCTCCAGGCGTGATAATATGCAACATTACAGAAAAGTAATAAGCATCACAGAACAATACAGATATCTGGGATCCCCGAGTTTCACAGAGTCGCTGCTGAAACTCGACGTTCCCCTGTCGTGTGGATAGCCTGTGTAATGAAACCTAGACCCTTACGGGTGCGGCAAGTTACCCGCCAAAACCTGAAGCGAGGCAGCCCCCTACAGCATAGTGAATGGACCACCCAGCACTTCACGGAATCCGGTAATCTTGGGCACCCTTCCTTGGGTCAACCTGTACCCCCTACGAGTGCGGCGAATAGTCTGCCAATTCTAGAGTAGGACCCCTCTGCCTCTCAAAGCCATGAGATGCGGACCCGTTGCCCCCCAGAACCCGGCTATCCGTGCACTCCGTCTCGGGGCAAAACCTAGTACAGTAATGAAAAATAGTACAATAGGTACATCGACCGCAACCTGGTCGTGCCCCAAAAGAATATTATACAACAGGCAGTGACGGCAGTCCACAAGTTGGATGCTCGCCCCGCAATATCAAATGTACAAATAAACTCAAACTTTACTACCATTGCACACTGCTATCCACCACGACAAATCCGCAACATTACAGCACAACACAGAACATCAACGCGAATGTCACGTTCGCAAACCCGTCTAAAAGAACTATAGCAATCAGACGCGGTTTACCGATCAAATGACATTCCCGGTCGGAGATATAATGTAAGCACTGTAAACTAACGTGTTTAAATTTCGATCGACCAAATATCAAAAAGTGGGCCCCACGACTTACTGGTGAACAGTAACAAAATCTGGGCCAAAACGATATTTACCAAAAACCCCAAAATCCAACAGAGAACCCACTATACAAATTTGGGAGCATGAGCTCACCAAGTGGCCGCGGATGCGCGGTCAAACCATGGGTTTGACCGCGTTTCCGCGGCGGTTTGGTGGGGTCACGAGCCCAAATTTTATCGTGGTTCTTAGAAAAGCCTGCACAGTTCTCTGAGACATGTAGAAAAATTTTAGGAGGCCATTTAAAATCAACAGAAACTGTCAAGTTGGAATTTTGCAATTTTCGATTTACGGTTCGATCGATGTTTTAAACGCGTTAGCACAAGTTAGCATAGCAAAATGGTTAGGCTCTGATACCACTGTAAGTCTACGCAAGCGCCCCGGCAGTCTACAGATGCCAAATGCGGAACAAAAACTTTTTAACTGGCGCTATCATATACTTTAACCCGGATCTGCCATTATTACTAAACTAACAAACTGTAAAGAGTGTAGAAAGGTTATACCGAACGATCCGAGTCCTTCGTTCTTTAACCATCATCTCACGCTCCGTTGCGGCTGCTCCGATCGCGTCGATCTCCGATATCCTCGTCGAGGTGGCACCACATCGTCGATTCTTTAAACGGGCTCCCGCCTCTGACTTGAGGCAACTCGGTCGTCAAGTTTGCTAAAAGAGACGACCAAGAATGATGTAGAGAATGAGTAGATGACTTTGTCTCACTTCGTCCAAATCCGTGGACGATCGGTTAATGAAGTTGCCGAGGGAATTGGGTGATGGAATGAAATGAGGTAATGAAATTTCCATGCACCCAAATACTATCATAATCTTTTTCTACAAATGAAACATCAAGTAGTGAGTAGGAGGAGAGAGAGGGCCGGCCACTTTATAGAAGGAGGGAGGTGATGGTAGGAGCTATCATGGAGGTGACCATAAACAACCATCCTTATCATAACTAAAGATCAAGAACAAATATCTTAAGAAAAACAAGAAGCTTTAATGATAAAGCATGAGTCACTAATCCTTGTCACCACAAACTAGAAACTTCTAGAACCTTCTAGAAGCATGACTCACTCTCATCCAAGAAAAGATAAATCCGTCTTTAACTGAATGTTAAAAGACGGCTGATAGAAAACTGGAAACTGGCAACTTCCAAAAGTGATCCTGAAACGACTTTCAGGATAACCCCGAAACTGTATAAATATACCCGCATTTATATTACGACCGAATACAAATGCAACTGAGACAAAGATATTATACCTACTCAATATAATACTCGGATCCGGCTTAAACCAAAGCCGACCAGTATCATCTGCCCGAAAAATAACACGTGCGTAAACGTACGTGCATTTTCCGAACCCTGCCATAAAACCATACGGCCTCTACAACGTTTCGCCCGAACTTGGGAAACTGTCTGTGGGGGACTCTAATGACTCGTCAGTACCCTGGCAGTGGGTTTAACCACAAACCGTCAGCGGCACTAGCAATGCGTAACGGCTGCCCATGGACTGACCTCAAGGGATGCCGATGAGCGAACTCATCCGGAAAACCCTACTGAGCCTAACAGTGACAATATATATACAGTCCGGTCCGTTCGTCTATGAGTATCGCATATCTGCCTAGGGGGCTAGTAACGTCAGACCCCCAAGAGCAGTATAAGTCGTGTCGGAGTGAAGCCCAATAACACCCTGAGATACTACTGGAGTACCTACCAGTAAATCTCCTGCCACGGCCGTGGGCTTTGTGTAATGGCTCTCCTAGACACAGCACGATCTCGCCCCCAATACCGGGAGAGACGAATCCCCTGCCGATCCGCTCACGTGCCTCCATATGGCTCGGGACTGTACCCCAAAACTACCTGTTTGCACGACTCCTTTGAGCCGTGGTAGGGTAGAAATCAAAGCACAGTGGGAACTCACACGAGACAAATGACGACCTCAGGTCGATGAACTAACCTGTACACATGTCACCAGGGAACTGCTATCTGACGATAGATATAATACTAACTAGCAGATTCCCGGCGAGTCTCCGGTGTACTCATAACCCAATGAGCACCTGTATACATCTTAGGTGATCCAACTGACACCAGTGGCTTGTGAGACCGGCCACCGCCCCTCGTCGGGGTCTCGACTGTACACACTAGTCTACTCCGGAGTATCAATGCCCTGTCTCGAAACTCCCACGACTAGGGACCACAATTAAGGATATGCGTATAAACCACCCAACTCTCACGTATATGATCACCATCATACTATTGGTGGTAAAGCAAGATCCTAAGGGCTCTATCAAAGTGTAACATGTAATCAGTCACCTGAACATGTACACGACTGATAAAGGCAAACCAGATAGCATACTATCATCTTGAGTAAGACTGTCCTACCGGTATAGGTCCTCCGCAATCATTGCAATCACGTACCTGCGATCCAATAATTGACTATGAGGGCACTATCTCCAACACTGTTCACTGACGACTGGTATAAAACCAACCAACAGTTCCCTGTGAGTCCTGTCCGGTGTACCCGTAACCTAACGAGCACCTGCATACTATCTCCAGTACGACGTACTGATGGCTGTAGGACAGACCATCCCCCCAACTGGGATGAGAAGCGTACACACTAGTCTACTCCAGAGTATCGATGCCCTGTCTCGATAATCCAACGACTAGGGATCTGAATAAGGATGTGCTTGTAGACTACCCAGCCCCCACTAGTGCGACTGCCATCACAACGCTGGTCGTCAAGCAAGATCCTAAGAGCTCTATCAATACGTATACTCATATATTAAGATAGAAAAACCAAGTAGCATACTACCATGTTTAGCAAGACTGTTATATACATGTGAATATCCCAAGCTTCCATTAAGTAATATACAAACTAGTATGATACAATAATGGCCCCTAGGGCATATACACTAACACTAAATTGCAATGCCACCTCACACTAAAGCCTACTGACCAATCAAAAGATAGCAAACAAATTTCAAAATTGGCAGTGAATGGCCATCTCATGAAAAAAAGAATTTTGGAAAAAAATAAATTAAAAATTTGGGTGAAGGAATGTGGCCAAAAACAATTGCAAACAATTTCCATTAATTATATTTTATATTTTCTGAAATGTTACATATATACATCCTCTTATTTACTTATGTATGATTCTAGGATCGGATGTAGAGACGTAGAACGCGGTGCGGAAAGACGAGGCTGAGGTCGGATCAGACTAGCTGAGGCGTCCGGGTGAGTAGATGTACACATCTATTGGGGGATCGTCTGGATGGCGCGAGGCGCCCCATAGTTTAGGATTATTTTATTACTTGCATTATATATGCGTAGTTAACCAGCGAACCATCTCATTGAATCGCACTATTTCATACTTATGCAAATATGCGATATCACCTCATAGGACACTTGCACCATTACCATTGGTTCATGTTGCACGTGCACTATTCATGTGAACACACACGCCTTTGGTAATTTCTATGCCACGAACACATAGAAATCTGCTAGATCAGCATCAAAACATTTGCATCATACATGGTACTTAAACTGATAGTCGTGTATATATATCACATTTCATCATCATTCATATATAGATTTTCAGTCATAAATCGCATTTCATGTTATGGATATCATAGACAGTATCATTTTCACACATATTCATGTATTATGATTCTTCTTGAGGATTTCTGTATTGATGAGATTTCTAGATTTTTAGGGAAAACCGCAAGAATTTTAAAAACCTATTACTATTTTAAAAACAAAAATTTATGGTTTTCTCGTGATGTGATGTGTGTGGCGTCCACCATGAGTTTTCTCGGTTGTTGAGCAGTATCATATATCCGATTCGAGGAGGGGGATGCACCATCTGCGGGTACATGGTGGGCCCGGTATGGTACCTCGGGGCAAGAAGATCGCAGATGATGGCGTTGATCCCGACAGGGGTACCTACCGGTTATTTGTGACGCGGCGGATATCCGGAGTATACTGAACGTAGTCGTGTGATTTGAAGATAGGGGACGATCCGGACTGCCGGAGCCCGAGATATTGAGATTTGAGATACAAAGATAAGAGATGTTAAGACATTGAGATATACATATTTTATATCGATGCTTGACACGGATTTCAGTTGATTTCTTTGATGATATTTCAGTTTACTTCATAAAAAAAAGGTTTTACTAAGTTAAAGACATAAATCTTCTCATTTCAGATATATCACGATTTCATGTTGATTATACATTCATGTTGCATCCAGATTTGCATCGCATCATATTAGTATATATAGGTTGTGACGCTTTTGCGTGCCTTCTTACGATAGCCTTATTAGATATTACTTACTACTCACGAGTTGGCAACTCACCCCTATTGAGCCACAGTATCTTGCGGGTCTGACCCGTCGGCGCAGTAGCGGCGGGTGTATCTTCTTTTCCGTTTCGTTGCATCGACTTACAGCTTGCTCACAGGTGGATTTTGGAGGATTTGATTTTTCTCCCACCGTGTATTTTATTTTTCTTTTTATTTATTTTGTATCTAGCATACTCCATCTACCCTTGTATATTGGACTAGACGGTGAGACTTGTATTTATGGGTTGATGTCGATGCTCACTTGAGCCGACGTGATGCTTTTATACTTATTTCCTATTATTATGATATATTCATTGCATGTTTGGGATTCCGCCTTTGGCGAAGAGCTAGCTCCCGCTTGGGGATGTCTTATTTATGATTTATAAGTATTTTCATGTGTTGTACCCGTTTGGGGGCCAGTATTTACAAAGGATACTCTGCCGAAATTTTCAGGAAATTTTTATGTTTTAAAAATGTTTAATGCGGCTTAATTTGTTAAAATCGATTTCTTTAAATAAGTTTTCCTTCACTCTATTTCTTTAATTGGTTTAGATTTCTGTGCTTTGGCTTACTTAGATTACGTACGCCTTGAGACGTTCGTAATTTAAGTGGAAGTCACGTTCCGTACCTTCGGGTCGTGACTGTAAGTCCATGTCACGCACCCCACGAACTTGCGGGGAGGCGGAATATATGAAAAACAATTATCAAAGCTTCGTAACACGGACTTGAGCGCATGAATCGTTTCTAAACCATTGCTAACAAAGTACTAGAGGTTTAACTACTCGGATACGAAGTTATACCTCACGTTACTAGTCCTTCGGGTCTTCATCGCGGTCCTCCACTCCTCGTAGGCTCCTTGGAACATCGGCATCTCAACGGCCTCCTCGAATCAAAGACGATCCACCTGAAAGCTCCTACTCCAAGCTTAATCTCAAACTTGAGATAACTAGGTTGCTTAAAGTGCTAATCTAAGCTACCTAGGAGATATAGAGTGAGGTTATGGATGTATTAGTCTAGCTAACCCTTGATCTCAACACATGAGAGGTTAGGGTTAGGGTTTGAAGAGAGAGTGAGCTTGAGGAGAGAGAAGGTGAGAAAGATAATGAAAAGAATAATGAACTCATATGAATATATCAACCATAACAATTAATCAAATAAATAATATAAATGATTTATCATCATGGTTAGATTCATTCATCTAGTGTGATTCATCATATGACTCATTAACTCATTAATGAATCATTTAATACAAAGCATTAATCACACAAATGAGTCATTAAGCAATTAATGCTCATGCCACCTTAACCCCTTAGTCACCACTCTTCTAGAACCTTCCCGAAAAATTACGAGAACGCCCCTCCAATCCGTGAAAACACGGAAAAACTTTAGACTGTATAAATCCAGTAACCCTATACTAGAATCTGGCTTAAACCAAAGCCGACTAGTATAAACTGTCCGAAAAGTCGTACGTGCGTAAACACACGTACGCATCCGAACCCTTGTCGTAAAACCATACGACCTCTATATCGTTTCTCCTGGAGCAGGGAAACTCTCTGTGTGGGACTCTAAAGACTCGACACTACGCTGGCATGGGTTTAACCACAGAACGCAAGCGGTACTGGCTGTACGTAACGGTCCCCAGGTAGATGTCGATAAGAAGGCCGATGAGGAAAATCATCCGAACCCCTACTGAGCCTGATGTGACAATCTCCGTACAGTCCGGTCTGTTCGTCTAAGACTATCATATATCAAGCCTAGGGGGCGGCAAGCGTCAGTCCCCAAATAGCTGTATAAGTCGTGTCGGAGCGAAGCCCATTACACCCTGAGAAGCTACTGGAACCTACCAGTATATCTCGCTTGCCCTGGCCAGGGACTTTGCATAATGGCTCTCTGACACAGCGCGATATCAACTCCCAATACCGGGAGAGACGAATCCTATCTAGCTGCCACTGCCTCCAAGTGATCGGGACTGCACCCAACTGCTACCTATTTGCACGACTCCTTTGAGCCGTAGTAGGGTAGCAATCTAAGAACAGTGGGACACACTCGAGGCGAAGTAGCGGTGTCAAGTCTGCGGACTATGCTGTACTCATGTCACCTGGGAACTGTTAACTGACAATGGGTATAATACCAACCAATCAGTTCCCCGACGAGTCCTGTCCGGTGTACCCGTAACCTAACGAGCACCTGTATACTATCTCCAGTACGACGTACTGATGACTGTGGGACAGACCATCTCCCCAACTGGGATGAGAAGCGTATACACTTAGTCTACTCTGGAATATCGATGCCCTATCTTGATAATCCAACGACCAGGGACCTGTATAGGATGTTGCTTACAGACTACCCAGCCCCCACTAGTGTGACTGCCATCACGACGCCGGTAATCAAGCAAAGATCATATGGGCTCCACTAATATGTATAAGTGATACGTTACAAGAAACATATGCACATATTAAAGTAGACACAAACCAAGTAGCATACTACCATTTTAAGCAAGACTGTATATACAACTGTGAATATCCCAAGCTTCCATTAAGTAATATACATGCTAATATGATACAATAATGGCCCCTAGGGCATATACACTAACAATCCCCCACTTGCACTAGGGCCATGAGCTGGCATATCGTAGACCTATCATCTCGAATAGCCTCTCGAACTGCGTCTGAGGAAGGGCCTTTGTGAATGGATCAGCAATGTTATTCTCTGTCTCTACTCTCTTCACCTCGATCTTCCGGCGATCTATGATCTCCCTGATCAGGTGATACGACCTTAAGATGTTTCTGGACTTCTGATGGGACCTGGGTTCCTTCGCTAAAGCTTTAGCGCCGTTGTTGTCACAATACAGAGGTATTGGACCAACACTGGTAGGAACCTCCTGAAGTTCTGTGAGGAACTTCTTCATCCAGACTGCTTCTTTTGCGGCGTCGCAAGAAGCTATGTACTCCGCTTCCATCGTTGAGTCAGCAACGGTCTCCTGTTTGGAACTCTTCCAACAGACCGCCCCTCCATTGAGGGTAAAGACATAACCCGACATGGATTTGGAGTCATCTTTGTCACTCTGGAAGCCGGAGTCGGCAAAGGCCTCCATCTGGAGGGCTTTTCCGCCATATACTAGGAACATCTCCTTAGTCCTTCTCAGGTACTTGAGAATGTTCTTTACGGCTATCCAGTGCTTCTCTCCTGGGTTTGCTTGATACCGGCTTACTACACTTAATGCGTATGCTATATCTGGTCTGGTATATAACATCGCATACATTATAGAGCCTACCGCAGAAGCGTAGGTTATAATCGACATGCGATCCCTTTCCAAATCAGTCTTGGGAGACATCTCTTTGGAAAGGGTGATTCCGTGACAAGCCAGTAGGTTACCGCGCTTAGAATCATCCATACTGAATCTTTTCACTATGGTGTCTATGTACCTGGACAGTGAAAGTTCCAACATCCTTTTTGATCTATCACGATAGATTCGGATTCCCAGAATGTAGGTGGCATCACCTAGGTCTTTCAAGGAGAATTTATGTGACAAGAATCTTTTGACTGACTGTAACATAGGAATATCATTTCCTATTAGGAGAATGTCATCCACGTACAAGACGAGGAACACTACAGTTCTCCCTACAATCTTACTATATATGCAAGGTTCATCTGGATTTTTAATGAAGTCGAATTCTTTGACAGCATCATCAAAACAGATGTTCCAACTCCGCGATGCCTGCTTTAGTCCATAAATGGACTTAAGCAACTTGCATACTTTACTGCTGCTCCCACTCTAAATGAATCCTTCTGGCTGATCCATATAGACGCTCTCTTCCAAATTACCATTTAGAAAGGCTGTTTTTACGTCCATCTGCCAGATCTCATAATCGTGGAATGCAGCAATAGCAAGAAGGACCCGAATAGATTTAAGCATAGCCACTGGAGAAAAGGTTTCGTCATAGTCCAAAGCAGGTCTTTGACGGAAACCCTTTGCAACAAGTCTAGCCTTATAGGTTTCAACCTGTCTATCTACACCAATCTTCTTTTTGAAGATCCATTTGCATCCTACGGGTTTTACCCCATCTGGAGCAACGTCCAAAGTCCATACTTTGTTAGTGTACATGGACTCCATTTCGGTCCGCATTGCATCTAGCCATTTTACTGAGTCACCGCTCTGAATGGCTTGCTGGAAGCTAGTATGCTCATCATAGTCAATAGTGCAATCCTCTCTATCCCCGTCTATGAGAAAACCGTAGTATCTCTCGGGTGGATGAGATTGCCTACTACTCCTACGGAGTGGCGTCGGGATGTCCCGTTCTTCTGAACCTTTTGGTTCTTCCAAGTTTTCAGTAATAGCTTGTGGTTCTGGAACTTCTTCCAGTTCTACTTCGCTCCCACTTGTTCCTTTTTCTAAAAACTGATGTTCCAGAAAGTGGGCATGACGAGAAACAAAAACTTTTTGTTCCTCTGCGTAATAGAATAGATACCCCTTGGAATTCTTTGGATATCCCACAAACTTACAATGTACTGATCGTGCCTCGAGCTTGTCCGCATACTGCTTTTTAACAAAAGCCGGACATCCCCAAATCTTTAGATACTGAAGATAGGGTTTCTTTCCACTCCACATCTGATATGGTGTGGTAGGCACAGTCTTGGTAGGAACTAGGTTTAAAAGATATGCAGCTGATTCTAGTGCATATCCCCAGAATGATCGCGGTAACTCAGCGTTACTCATCATGGAACGAACCATATCTAATAGGGTTCGATTCCTCCTTTCCGATACACCGTTGTGTTGTGGTGTGTATGGAGGAGTAAGCTGAGAGTGAATTCCGTTTTCTTTTAAGTAACCCAGGAACTCGGCATTTAAGTATTCACCACCTCGATCAGATCTCAGTGTTTTTATACTCTTGCCTGTTTGTTTTTCCACTTCATTTTTGTATTCTTGGAATTTCTCAAAGGCCTCGGATTTATGCTTCATCAAGAAGATATATCCATACCTAGAGAAATCATCCGTAAAAGTAATGAAGTAGGAATAACCACCTCGTGCATGTGTAGATATTGGACCGTACACGTCACTGTGTACGATTCCAAAGAGCTCGCTTGCTCTTACCCCGTGTCTAGTAAACGGAGTCTTTGTCATCTTTCCTATGAGACAAGATTCACAAGTAGCATAAGATTGATATTCGAACGGATTCAAATATCCTTCTCTATGTAACTTTGTCAACCTTCTCCCATTGATTTGACCAAGTCTATAATGCCATAAGAAAGCCTGATTTAATTCCGGAGACATTCTTTTAAGTGTATTCTGGACATTGAAAACCTGAGCTTGACTTAATACGTATATACCGTTATCTAATGTACCTGACCCAATCATAACTTAATTTAGGTGGATGTATACTACATCGCTTTCGAATGTAAAATTATATCCCTCTCTTGAAAGTGAGGATACTGATATGATATTACAAGTCATACTGGGTACATATAGACAGTTACGTAAAATCAATATCTGCCCACTTGTCAAACCTAGGCGATATTCTCCCACGGATTCAGCGTCCACGCTCATTCCGTTTGCAACTCTGAGAGACCAATCACCTACCTTTATAACTCTACGGTTTCTCAAAGCATGTAATGAATTACAAATATGAGATCCTGCTCCGGTATCTAGTACCCAGGACGTAGAGTTAATTGACAAACAGTTCTCTATTACTAATACACTTGAGGATGAAGCCGCAACACGCTTCGTATCCTGGCTACTGGCTTCTAAAGCCCTGCAATCTTTCTGCCTATGCCCAATCCCATAACAATATGAACGTCCCTCTTTTACTATATCCAGTCCCAAAACTTTTGCCCTTCTCTTTCCTTCTACTTCCCTGGTTTCCTTCAGGGTAGAAGGTAAAGACTGTAGAATCAAGTCAGTATCTGACTCGTTTCCCAACGCGGTCTCCAGGTCCTGGAGCTCATCAATACAGCTAGTCATTATAAGGACGTTGTCCCCTACAGATGACCCGTCAGCCAACCTCGCTTGAATTAATTCGTTCGAGGTCTCATATCTTGCGATATGAGATTGCTCTCCATATAAATCTTTGTTATGGAGAAAGATGGAAACCAAGTCCATCTTCTCGTGCTGCTTCTGGTATATACCATCAACTGAAGCTAACACGAGGCACTTAGCTTTCGCTTTATCCTTTTCCATTGTCTGACGGATATCCATATCCGCGACAGTGGAAACTGGACCTGGGACGGCGGGATCTTGAGTAGTAATAGGGTGGTCCAGCTTGTCATAGGTAATGGACATCTGGACAGACCTTTTCCAGTCATATAAGTCAGATTCAGTCAAATTATTATCTAGATGTAACCTATGTGTGGTCACAATGTCGCTGCAATTTAAGAGAGAGAAGAAAATACTATTAGCATGATGCTTTTGCAAGTTTAGAGTGGTTTTAATTTATCTAAACAGGATGGCTCCCACTGTTTCTCGAATCCCTCCTCAAACCATAAAAGAAGAATTAGCCAGGACTATTCTCACCGTATAATTCTTGCTTAACCGTTCAGCCAGGTCAGTGTCAATACTTTGAGGGAGGTTTTCCAACGCTTTCGCGAAGTTCCTTAATTAAATAACCTCTTTTCTCTGGGGGCGTAACCCCGCTGACACCTTTCTAGGCACCTACTTGGCTTTTAGCATTGATCGTTAAGTGACGAATCTCCTGATAAATAATATATACTCACAGTAGGATCGGGATCCAAAATATCATCGTATGATAATGTTGAAGGAATCCTACCAACATTCATCAATATCCAAAATGGTATGCTCTTTCTGCAAATTTCAGTTTCTTTAGAAATTCCCGATATAGATTTTTGCCCCATGCTCTTATGACCTTGGCGTTAGTCAAAATATCATAAGTCACATGTCAAGTTCTGCCCATCATTATCCTGGTTAATTTGAACCCACCCGTACATATCCTTGACGTTGGCCAAAATGATAATACGACTGTCCCAAACTAACACATCTATCTATGTAAACAAATGAATATCCAGCAGCTACCAAACACTATGCCTTGGCGTTGGTCAAAATACGTAGCTTGAATACTATTGAATACCCAAATGAAATGATGGAGGGCTACGAATGGTTTTGGAAAAACCGTGAACGTAGTGAACTTGATGTAATCGAAGGAACCTGATACTTTCTAAAAGGAGTGGTTAAAGCTCCGTAATTAAAAAATTCTTCTCTTTTAAAATAACCGAGTGGTTTCTTTTAAATTTGTTCCAACGATTTAAACTTTGGTTTATTTTCTTTGCATTTTAATAATGCGTCCCATCAATTATCCTATCATTGCAGAAAACAACGAAAATACCACGTTCTCTTATGCCATCCGCATTCGCCACGGGGTCCCATCATTACCCGTTAGGTTACTTATGTAAGTCGTGTACAGCACCCAACGACTTGCGGGGAGGCGGAAATATGAAAAACAATCTTGTTCTTTGCTTAAACATCGACTAACCGCATGAATCGAAGCTAAACGATAACCAACAACTATCATAGAAGTTCTAAACTACTATGTGAAGTGATTATACCTAAAGAACCGTGTCCTTCGTCTTTACGAACTCCACCTCCTCCTCGGCCTTCTCCAAGTAGTAGACGATCCACCACGAGAGCTTTACTCCAAGCTTTGCCTCTAAACTTGAGGCAACTAGGTTTCTTTAAGTGCTAATCAAAGTACCTAGATGATATAGAGTGAGGGTTATGGATTAAGTAGTCTAACTAATCCTTATACCCAACACATGAGAGGGGAGAATTAGGGTTTGAAGAGAGGAAGCTTGAGGAAAGAGAAGGTGAGAATAATTATTGATATGAGAAAATGAGTTATCATAATATATATGAAGCATTAAGATTTATCAATAAAAGAAAATCAAATGATGAATAACCATGCTTCATAAATATCTAATGGTGATTCATTACCATGAGTCATTAAGCAATTATGATGCATTAATGACATGGATGAATCACTCATATGACTCACTAATCTCATTCAATGTATATGCCACCATAACCTCCTTAGTCACCATCTTCTAGAAGCTTCTCGTGCAATTACGAGAACGCCCCTCCTTTCCGTGAAAACACGGAAAAACTTTAGACTGTATAAATCCAATAACCGGATACTGGTAACTGGCTTAAACCAAAGCCGACCAGTAAAAACTGTCCGAAAGTCATACGTGCGTAAACACACGTATACGTCCGAACCCTTGTCGTAAAACCATACGACCTCTATATCGTTTCGCCTGAAGTAGGGAAACTCTCTGTGTGGGACTCTAGAGACTCGACTACTACGCTAGCAGTGGGTTTAACCACAGACCGCAAGCGGCACTAGCTTTACCTAACGATCCCCAGGTAGATGTCGATAAGAAGGCCGATGAGGAAACCCATCCGAACTCCTACTGAGCCTGCTGTGACAATCTCCATACAGTCCGGTCCGTTCGTCTAAGACTATCGCATATCGGGCCTAGGGGCGGCAAGCGTCAGTCCCCTAATAGCGGTATAAGTCGTGTCGGAGTGAAGCCCATTACACCCTGAGAAACTACTGGAACCTACCAGCAAATCTCGCTTGCCCTGGCCAGGGACTTTGCGTAATGGCTCTCTGACACAGGGCGATATCAACCCCCAATACCGGGAGAGACGAATCCTGTCTAACTGCCACTGCCTCCAAGTGCTCGGGACTGCACCCAACTGCTACCTGTTTGCACGACTCCTTTGAGCCGTGGTAGGGTAGCAATCTAAGAACAGTGGGACACACTCGAGGCGAAGCAGCAGTGTCAAGTCTGCGGACTATGCTGTACTCATGTCACCTGGGAACTGCTCACTGACGACTGGTATAAAACCAACCAACAGTTCCCTGTGAGTCCTGTCCGGTGTACCCGTAACCTAACGAGCACCTGCATACTATCTCCAGTACGACGTACTGACGGCTGTGGGACAGACCATCTCCCCAACTGGGATGAGAAGCGTACACACTAGTCTACTCCGGAGTATCGATGCCCTGTCTCGATAATCCAACGACTAGGGACCAGAATAAGGATGTGCTTGTAGACTACCCAGCCCCCACTAGTGTGACTGCCATCACAACGCTGGTAGTCAAGCAAGATCCTAAGAGCTCTATCAATACGTATACTCACATATTAAGATAGAAAAAACCAAGTAGCAAACTACCATGTTTAGCAAGACTGTTATATACATGTGAATATCCCAAGCTTCCATTAAATAATATACAAACTAGTATGCTACAGTAATGGCCTTCTAGGGCATAAACACTAACAACTTAACTAACGACAGAGCGGGGGCTGGGCTAGCGCGGGTGTAAAACATAAGTGACGTCTAATAGCTATCATATATAGATATTGTACATTCGTCAGACGCAATAATAAGCATTCCAGATCACAGATGAACTTTATTGGATTTATTAGCAATCCGCATTTGCTTTGAGCCTGCAATAAAAGACGGATTACACAGTTGTGATGAATAGCCATTACTCCACCCTAGACCCCTACGGGTACGGCAAACTACCCGTCAAGTACCCGAAGTGAAGCGGTCTCCCTCAACAACGTGAGTAGGCCACTAAACACTTCGACGTACCTGGTAGTTTGTGTACCCCGCCTTGGGTCTATCCTAGGAGCAAAAAACAGTAAAAAGAAATAATACAACGGTGGATACAACCGCAACCTGGATGTGCCCCGCAAAAGAATATTACATCATTTTACATTTACATCGAATGAATGAATATTAAACCCATCTCAAACCCCGGCTAACCATCACAACAGTCCAACACAGTTCATATACACAAACAGTAAACATTTCAGAAATGTGCAACCCCCTGCCAACCGACAAACTAGCAGTTAGGGGAGGTTTACGAACACATTAAACATTACAGATAAAAACCCAATTAGCAAATATCTTAGAACATCGATCGAATACCAAATTCCGTGTCTACCCCAAAAGCAAACCTATACTGAAGTAACCTGGGTAGAAACAGAACATACAGGAAGACAAAAAACCCAAAATTATGAATTACTGTGAAAATCCGAGTCAACTCGGTGTTGACTCGGCGGCGGATCCGCGGTAGAAGCTCTCTATTGCCGCGGATCCGCGGCCGTTTTGCCGATTCAGTGGCTCGAATTTTCCCAGTATTCATCAATTTCCCTGCTGTGAATTTTAAGGTATGTCAAAAAATTTTCCAGACAGTTTTAAAATTAACAGAAACTTAGGGTTTTGGTTTTTCGTATTTCGTATTTTTCGTCGATCGAACTTCTAATCAGTTCTAACAAGTTAGTAATGGTTTAGTTGACTCTGATACCACTGTAAGTCCATGTCACGCACCCCACGAACTTGCGGGGTGGCGGAATTGTTAGTGTATATGCCCTAGAGGCCATTACTGTATCATACTAGTTTGTATATTACTTGATGGAAGCTTGGGATATTCACAGTTGTATATACAATCTTGCTCGAAATGGTAGTATGCTACTTGGTTTGTCTCTGTTTTAATATGTGCATGTGTTTCTTTTAGCATATCGCTGATATACATATTAGTAGAGCCCTTAGGATCTTTGCTTGATTACCAGCGTTGTGATGGCGCTCACACTCGTGGGGGCTGGGTAATCCATAAGCACATCCTTATACAGGTCCCTGGTCGTTGGACTATCGAGACAGGGCATCGATACTCCGGAGTAGACTAGCGTATGCGCTTCTCATCCCAGTGTGGGAGACGGTCTGTCCCACAGCCGTCAGTACGTCGTACTTGAGATAGTATGCGGGTGCTCGTTAGGTTACGAGTACACTGGACAGGACACGTCGGGAACTGTTGGTTGGTATTATACCTATCGTCAGTTATCAGTTCCCAGGTGACATGAGTACAGCTTAGTCCGCTGACTTGACACTGTCACTTCACCTCGAGTGTGTTCCCACTGCACTTTGATTACTACCCTACCACGGCTCAAAGGAGTCGTGCAAACTGGTAGTTTTTGGGTGCAGTCCCGAAGCACTTGGAGGCAGTGACGGTTAGACAGGATTCGTCTCTCCCGGTATTGGGGATTGACATCGCGCTGTGTCCAGGAGAGCCATTACACAAGTAGTCCCTGGCCAGGGCAAGCGAGATATACTGGTAGGTTTCCAGTGTTATCTCAGGGTGTTCTGGGCTACACTCCGACACGACTTGTACCACTATTAGGGGACTGACGTTCACCGCCCCCTAGGCCCGCCATGCGATGTATCAGACGAACAGACCGGACTGTACGGAGACTATCACATACAGGCTCAGTAGGAGTTCAGATGGGGTCACCTCTTCAGTCTTCTTATCGGCATCTACCTGTGGACCATTACGTACAGCTAGTGCCGCTTGCGGTCTGTGGTTAAACCCACTGCCAGCATAGTGTCGAGTCTTTAGAGTCCCACACAGAGAGCTATTCGCCTTTAGGCAAAATGAGTAGAGGTCACATGGTTTTGTAAGTCGATGTACTACACCCCAATACTTGTGGGGAGGCGGAATTTTCAAAAACGAACTTGTTTAGTGAACGAACATCGACTAACCGCTTGAATCGAAGCTAAACTATAAATAACCGTACACAAAGAGTTTCATAACTATTGTGTTTAGGGATTATACCTAATGAAACCAGTCCTTCGTCTTTATGATCTCCTTGTTCTCCTCGGCCTTCTCTAGGTAGTAGACGATCCACCCGAGAGCAAAACTCCAAGCTAAACCTCTAACTTGAGGTAACTAATCTTCTTGGATTGCTAATCAAAGAAGATAGAATGAAATAGAGTAATGGTTATGGATTGATTATTCTTTCTAAACCTTTGATCTCAACACATGAGGTGTACGGATTAGGGTTTTGATGATGAGAGCTTGAGGAGAGAGAAGGTGAGAATAAATCATGAGATGAGATTGTGAGTATCATAACATATTATGAAGCATTCTCATTAAAGAATAAATGAATAAATGTGATGAATAAACATGCTTCATAAATGTTAAGTGGTGATTCATTAAGCATGTGTTATTATCATTTATGGTGCAATAATGATAATGATGAATCACTCTCATGACTCACAAATCTTATCCAAAGTAACCTCCTTAGTCACATCTTCTAGAAGCTTCTCGCACAATTACGAGAACGCCCCTCCAATCCGCAAAAATACGGAAAAACATTAGACTGTAAAAATCCAATAACCGGATACCAGTAACTGGCTTAAACCAAAGCCGACTGGTAAAAACTGTCCGAAAGTCGTACATGCGTAAACGCACGTATGCGTCCGAACCCTTGTCGTAAAACCATACGACCTCTATATCGTTTCGCCTGGAATAGGAAACTCTCTGTGTGGGACTCTAGAGACTCGACTACTACGCTGGCAGTGGGTTTAACCACAGACCGCAAGCGGCACCAGCTGTACGTAACGGTCCCCAGGTAGTTGTCGATAAGAAGGCCGATGAGAAAACCCATCCGAACTCCTACTGAGTCTGATGTGACAATCTCCATACAGTCCGGTTCGTTCGTCCAAGACTATCGCATATCGGGCCTAGGGGGCGGCAAGCGTCAGTCCCCTAATAGCGGTATAAGTCGTGTCGGAGTGAAGCCCATTACACCCTGAGAAACAACTGGAACCTACCAGCAAATCTCGCTTGCCCTGGCCAGGGACTTTGCGTATTGGCTCTCTGACACAGCACGATATCTACTCCCAATACCGGGAGGGACGAATCCTTTCTAACCGCCACTGCCTCCAAGTGCTCGGGACTGCACCCAACTGCTACCTGTTTGCACGACTCCTTTGAGCCGTGGTAGGGTAGCAATCTAAGAACAGTGGGACACACTCGAGGCGAAGTAGCAGTGTCAAGTCTGCGGACTACGCTGTACTCATGTCACCTGAGAACTGTTCACTGACGACTGGTATCAAACCAACCAACAGTTCCCTGTGAGTCCTGTCCGGTGTACCCGTAACCTAACGAGCACCTGCATACTATCTCCAGTACGACGTACTGACGGCTGTGGGACATACCATCTCCCCAACTGGGATGAGAAGCGTACACACTTGTCTACTCCGGAGTATCGATGCTCTGTCTCGATAATCCAACGACCAGGGACCTGAATAAGGATGTACTTGTAGACTACCCAGCCCCTACTAGTGTGACTGCCATCACAACGCTGGTAGACAAGCAAGATCCTAAGAGCTCTATCAATACGTACACTCACATATTAAGATAGAAAAACCAAGTAGCATACTACCATGTTTAGCAAGACTGTTATATACATGTGAATATCCCAAGCTTCCATTAAGTAATATACAAGCTAGTATGATACAGTAATGGCCTTCTAGGGCATAAACACTAACAATCTCCCACTTGCACTAGGGCCATGTACTGGCATATCGTAGACCAATGATCTCGAGTAGCCTCTCGAACTGAATCTGAGGAAGGGCCTTAGTGAATGGATCAACAATGTTATCCTCCGTATTTACTCTCTTTACCTCGATCTCCCGGCGATCTACGATCTCCCTGATCAGGTGATACCGCCTTAAGATGTGTCTGGACTTCTGATGGGACCTTGGTTCCTTCGTTAAAGCTATAGCTCCGTTGTTGTCGCAATACAGAGGTATTGGACCAACACTGGTAGGAACCACCTGAAGTTCTGTGAGGAACTTCTTCATCCAGACAGCTTCTTTTGCGGCATCGCAAGCAGCTATGTACTCCGCTTCCATCGTTGAGTCAGCAACGGTGTCCTGCTTGGAACTCGTCCTACAGACCGCTCCTCCATTGAGGGTAAAGACATAACCCGACATGGACTTGGAGTCATCCTTGTCACTCTGGAAGCCGGAATCAGCATAGGCCTCCACCTTGAGGTCCTTTCCGCCATAAACCAAGAACATCTCCTTAGTCCTCCTCAGGTACTTGAGAATGTTCTTTACTGCTATCCAGTGATTCTCCCCTGGGTTTGCCTGATACCGGCTTACAACGCTCAATGCGTATGCTACATCTGGTCTGGTACATAACATCGCATACATTATAGAGCCTACCGCAGAAGCGTAGGGTATAATCGACATGCGTTCCCTTTCCAAATCAGTCTTGGGAGACATCTCTTTGGAGAGGGTGATTCCGTGACAAGCCGGTAGGTTACCGCGCTTAGAATCTTCCATACTGAATCTTTTCAATATGGTGTCTATGTACCTGGACTGTGAAAGTCCCAACATCTTCTTTGATCTATCACGATAGATCTGGATCCCCAGAATGTAGGTGGCATCACCCAGGTCCTTCATGGAGAATTTCTGTGACAAGAATCTTTTGACTGACTGTAGCATAGGAATATCATTTCCTATTAGGAGAATGTCATCCACGTACAAGACGAGGAATACAACAACTCTCCCTACAATCTTACAGTATATGCATGGTTCATCTGGATTTTTGATAAAGTCGAATTCTTTGACAGTATCATCAAAACAGATGTTCCAACTCCGCGATGCCTGCTTTAGTCCATAAATGGATTTAAGCAGCTTGCATACTTTACCGCTGCTCCCACTCTGAATGAATCCCTCTGGTTAATCCATATAGACGCTCTCTTCTAAATTTCCATTTAGAAAGGCCGTCTTTACGTCCATCTGCCAGATTTCATAATCGTGGAAGGCAGCAATAGCAAGAAGGACCCGAATGGATTTCAGCATAGCTACAGGAGAAAAGGTTTCGTCATAGTCCAAACCAGGTCTTTGACGGAAACCCTTTGCAACAAGTCTAGCTTTATAGGTTTCAACCTGTCCATCTACACCAATCTTCTTTCTGAAGATCCACTTGCATCCTACGGGTTTCACCCCATCTGGAGCAGTGTCCAAAGTCCATACTTTGTTAGTGTACATGGACTCCATTTCGGTCCGCATTGCATCCAGCCATTTTACCGAGTCACCGCTCTGAATGGCTTGCTGGAAGCTAGTAGGGTCGTCATTATCAATGACGCAATCTTCTCTATCCCCGTCTATGAGAAAACCGTAGTATTTCTCGGGCGGATGAAACTGCCTACTACTTCTGCGGATTGGCGCTGGTATGTCCCTTTCTTCTGAAACTTCTTGTTCCACCAAACTTTCAGTAACAGCTTGTGGTTCTGGAATTTCTTCCAGTTCTACTGCGCTCCCACTCTTCTGATTTTCTAAAAATTTAGTTTCTAAGAAGCGGGCATGACGAGAAACAAAAACCTTTTGTTCCTCTGCGTAGTAGAAGCAATATCCCATGGAATTCTTTGGATATCCCACAAACTTACACTCTACTGAGCGTGCCTCGAGCTTGTCCGGATGCTGCTTTTTTACAAAAGATGGACATCCCCATGTCTTCAGGTACTGAAGATGGGGTTTCTTCCCACTCCACATCTGATATGGGGTGGTAGGCACAGTCTTGGTGGGAACCTTGTTCAAAAGATATGCCGCTGATTCTAGCGCATAACCCCAGAATGATCGCGGTAACTCAGCCTTACTCATCATGGAACGAACCATATCTAATAGGGTTCGATTCCTCCTTTCCGATACACCGTTGTGTTGTGGTGTGTATGGAGGAGTAAGCTGAGAGAGAATCCCTTTCTCTTTTAAGTAACCCAGGAACTCGTCACTTAAGTATTCACCACCTCGATCAGATCTCAGCGTCTTAATACTTTTGCCTGTTTGGTTTTCCACTTCATTCTTGTATTCTTGGAATTTCTCAAAGGCCTCGGATTTATGCTTCATCAAGAAGATATGTCCATACCTAGAGAAATCATCCGTAAAAGTAATGAAGTAAGAATAACCACCTCGCGCATGTGTAGACATTGGACCACATACGTCACTGTGTACGAGTCCTAAGAGCTCGCTCGCTCTTACTCCGTGTCCAGAAAACGGAGTCTTTGTCATCTTTCCCATGAGACAAGATTCACAAGTGGCATAAGATTGATATTCGAACGGATTCAAATATCCTTCTCTATGTAACTTTGTTAACCGTGTTTCATTGATGTGACCTAGTCTACAATGCCATAAGAAAGCCTGATTCACTTCTGGAGACTTTCTTTTAAGTGTGTTCTGGACATTGAAAACCTGAGCTTGATTCAATACGTATATACCGTCATCTAATGTACCGGACCCAATCAGAACTTGATTTAGGTGGATGTGAACTACATCGCTTACGAATGTAAAGTCATATCCCTCTCTTGAAAGTGAGGACACTGATATGATATTACAAGTCAAACTAGGTACATACAGACAGTTACGTAGAATCAATATCTGCCCACTTGTCAAACCCAGGCGATATTCTCCCACGGATTCAGCATCCACGCTCATTCCGTTTGCAACTCTGAGAGACAAATCACCTATCCTTATAACTTTACGGTTTCTCAAAGCATGTAACGAATTACAGATATGAGATCCTGCTCCGGTATCTAGTACCCAGGAAGTAGAGTTAATTGACAAACAGTTCTCAATTACAAACACACTTGAGGCTGAAGCCACCACATGCTTCGAATCCTGGCTAATGGCTTCCAAAGCCCTGCAATCCTTCTGCCAATGTCCATTCCCATAACAATAGGAATATCCCTCCTTACCTATACCAAGTCCCAAAGCTGTTTCTCTTCCCTTTCCTCCTACTTTGCTGACACCGTATATCGGCTTTGTAGAGGTCTTCTTCTTTTCACCCTTTGCTTTCGCCTTGGATGAAGAGGATGAAGGTCCCCTATTAAGCAGAGCTTGTGTCTCCCTGGTTTCTTTCAGGGTGTAAGTAGAGGGTAGGGACTGTGGAAATAAATCAGTATATGACCTGTTTCCCAACGTGGTCTCCAGGTCCTTGAGCTCATCAATATAGCTAGTCATCGTAAGGACGTCGTCCCTTACAGATGACCCGTCAGCCGACCTCGCTTGAATCAATTCGTTCGAGGCCTCATATCTTGCGATATGAGATTGCTCTCCATATAAATCTTTGTTATGGAGAAAGATGGAACCAGAGTCCATCTTCTCGTGCTGTTTCTGGTATCTACCATCAACTGAAGCCAACACGAGGCACTTGGCTTTCGCTTTATTCTTTTCCTTTATCTGACGGATATCCATATCCGCGACGGTGGAAACTGGACCTGGGACGGTGGGATCTTGAGTAGTAATAGGGTGGTCCAGCTTGTCATAGGCAATGGTCATCTGGACAGACCTTTGCCAGTCAAATAAGTTAGATTCAGTCATCTTGTTATCTAGATGTAACCTAGTCATGGTCACAAGGTCGCTGCAATGAGAGAGAGAGAAGAAAACACTTTAGCATGATGCTCTTGCAAGTTTAGATTGGTTTTTAATTTATCTAAACTGGATGGCTCCCACTGTTTCTCGAATCCTTCCTCAAACCATAAAAGAAGAATTAGCTAGGACTATTCTCACCGTACAATACTTGCTTAACCGTTCAGCCAGGCTAGTGTCGATACTTCGAGGGAGGTTTTCCAACGCTTTCGCGAAGTTCCTTAATTAAATAACCTCTTTTCTCTGGGGGCGTAACCCCGCTGACACCTTTCTGGACACCTACTAGGTTTATAGCATTGATCGTTACGTGACGAATATCCTGATAAGTAGCATATACTCACAGTAGGATCAGGATCCAAATATCATCGTCTGATAATGTTGTAGGAATGCTACCAACATTCATCAAACTCAAAATGGTATGCATCTCTTTGCAAATTTCAGTTTCTTTAGAAATTCCCGATATACATTTTTGCCCCATGTTCTTATGACCTTGACGAAAGCCAACAAATCATATAACACATGTCAAGTTCTGCCCATCATTATCTTGTTAATTTGAACCCACCCGTATATACCCTTGACGAAAGCCAACAAGGTTATACGACTGTCCCAAACCAACTCATCTATCTATGCAACAAATGAATACCCCAGCAGCTACCAAACACTATGCCTTGACGAAAGCCAACAAGCATAGCTTGAATACTACTGACCATCCATAAGAAATGACGGAGGGCTACGACTGGTTTTGGCGAAACCGTGAACGTAGTGAACTTGATATAACCGAAGGAACCTGATAGCTTTTAAAAGGAGTGGTTAAATCTCCGCATTTAAAAATATCTGTTTTAAAAATAACCGAGTGGTTTCTTTTAAATTGTTCCAACGATTTAAACTTGGTTTATTTTCTTTGCATTATAGATAATGCGTCCCATCATTAACCTATCATTGCAGAAAACAACGAAAATACAACGTCCTCTTATGCCATCCGCATTCGCCACGGGGTCCCGTCATTACCCGTTAGGTTACTTAACTAACGACAGAGCGGGGGCTGGGCTATCGTGGGTGCAAAACATAAGTGACGTCTAAATAGCTACAATATATATAGATATTTTACATTCGTCTGACGCAATGATATTCATTCCAGAACACAGATAAACAATATTGGATTTGCAAGCAATCTGTATTTCTTTTGAGCCTGCAAGAAAAGACAGATTACACAGTTGTGATGAATAGCCGTTACCCCACCCTCGACCCCTACGGGTACGGCAAACTACCCACCCGGCAGTTTGTGTACCCCACCTTGGGTCAGTCCTAGGAGCAAAAACAGTAAAATGAAATAATACAACGGTGGCTACAACCGCAACCTCGATGTGCCCCGCAAAAATAATATTACAACAAATTACATTTACAACAAATGAATTAAACAATAACCCATTGCTAAACCCCGGCTAAACACCACAACAGTCCAATACAGTTTATATGCACAAACAGATATAACTATTTCAGAAATGTGCAACCCCCTGCCAACCGACATACTAGCAGTTAGGGGAGGTTTACGAACACATTAAACAATCACAGATATAATTCAATATGCAAATACTGTACAATTTCGATCGATTAAACATCTTTAATATTGCTCCAAAAACTGCTCTGTTAAACTGAAACCTGAGCAAAATTAAAATATTCCAGAAAATCCCAAATATCATACAGAAGCAACTCAAGAAAATTGGGATCCTGAATCGCCAACTCGGCAGCGGATCCGCGGCGACTCAGTAGACTGAGGCCGCGGTTCCGCGGCTAGTTTGGCGATTCAGGGGCCAATTTTTCTTGGGTGTTCTTATAATGTCTTAACAAGCTTTCTGAACGAACCTGAAAAATTTTAGGACATCATTTTAATTTCGACAGAAACTTGACAGATTTAGGGTTTTCCGGCTTCGTTTTTCCGTTCGAAATTCGTACAAATTTGCAATTAAGTTATTTATTGTTTAGCAAGGCTCTGATACCACTGTAAGTCGATGTACTACACCTGAAAAATTTTTGGACATCATTTAAATTTCGACAGAAACTGAATTTTTCGGGACTTTCAGGTTTCGTTTTTTCCGTTCGAAATTCGTACAAATTTGCAATTAAGTTATTTATTGTTTAGCGAGGCTCTGATACCACTGTAAGTCGATGTACTACACCCCAATACTTGTGGGGAGGCGGAATTTTCAAAAACGAACTTGTTTAGTGAACGAACATCGACTAACCGCTTGAATCGAAGCTAAACTATAAATAACCGTACACAAAGAGTTTCATAACTATTGTGTTTAGGGATTATACCTAATGAAACCAGTCCTTCGTCTTTACGATCTCCTTGTTCTCCTCGGCCTTCTCTAGGTAGTAGACGATCCACCCGAGAGCAAAACTCCAAGCTAAACCTCTAACTTGAGGTAACTAATCTTCTTGGATTGCTAATCAAAGAAGATAGAATGAAATAGAGTAATTGTTAGTGTTTATGCCCTAGAAGGCCATTACTGTATCATACTAGCTTGTATATTACTTAATGGAAGCTTGGGATATTCACATGTATATAACAGTCTTGCTAAACATGGTAGTATGCTACTTGGTTTTTCTATCTTAATATGTGAGTATACGTATTGATAGAGCTCTTAGGATCTTGCTTGTCTACCAGCGTTGTGATGGCAGTCACACTAGTGGGGGCTGGGTAGTCTACAAGCACATCCTTATTCAGGTCCCCGGTCGTTGGATTATCGAGACAGAGCATCGATACTCCGGAGTAGACTGGTGTGTACGCTTCTCATCCCAGTTGGGGAGATGGTCTGTCCCACAGCCGTCAGTACGTCGTACTGGAGATAGTATACAGGTGCTCGTTAGGTTACGGGTACACCGGACAGGACTCACAGGGAACTGTTGGTTGGTTTGATACCAGTCGTCAGTGAACAGTTCCCAGGTGACATGAGTACAGCGTAGTCCGCAGACTTGACACTGCTACTTCGCCTCGAGTGTGTCCCACTGTTCTTAGATTGCTACCCTACCACGGCTCAAAGGAGTCGTGCAAACAGGTGGCAGTTGGGTGCAGTCCCGAGCACTTGGAGGCAGTGGCGGTTAGACAGGATTCGTCCCTCCCGGTATTGGGAGTAGATATCGTGCTGTGTCAGAGAGCCATTACGCAAAGTCCCTGGCCAGGGCATGCGAGATTTGCTGGTAGGTTCCAGTAGTTTCTCAGGGTGTAATGGGCTTCACTCCGACACGACTTATACCGCTATTAGGGGACTGACGCTTGCCGCCCCCCTAGGCCCGATATGCGATAGTCTTGGACGAACGGACCGGACTGTATGGAGATTGTCACATCAGACTCAGTAGGAGTTCGGATGGGTTTACTCATCGGCCTTCTTATCGACAACTACCTGGGGACCGTTACGTACAGCTAGTGCCGCTTGCGGTCTGTGGTTAAACCCACTGCCAGCGTAGTAGTCGAGTCTCTAGAGTCCCACACAGAGAGTTTCCTACTCCAGGCGAAACGATATAGAGGTTGCATGGTTTTGCGACAAAGGGTTCGGACGCATACGTGCGTTTACGCGCGTACGACTTTCGGACAGATTTTACCAGTCGGCTTTGGTTTAAGCCAGTTACTGGTATCCGGTTATTGGATTTTTACAGTCTAAAGTTTTTCCGTATTTTTACGGATCGGAGGGGCGTTCTCGTAATTACTCGAGAAGCTTCTAGAAGATGTGACTAAGGAGGTTTGTTTTGGAAAGAGAGTGAGTCATAGTGGTGATTCATTCACTTCATTAATGCACATTTATTGCTTAATGACTCATGTTAATGAATCATCACAAGATATTTTGTGAAGCATGCTTATTCATTTCCTTTATTTGATTTTAGAAAATAAGAATGCTTCATAATATTATGATACACTCTCTCTCTTCTCTCATTATCATATCACACATTCTCTCTCCTCAAGCTCTCATCTTCTAACCCTAATCCTTAATCCTCATGTGTTGAGATCAAAGGATTAGTTAGACTAAACAATCCATAACCTATACTCTTTATCATCCTATCATCTTTGATTAGCAATCAAAGTTGATTAGTTACCTCAAGTTAGAGGTTTAGCTTGGAGTTTCGCTCTCGGGTGGATCGTCTACTACCTAGAGAAGGCCGAGGAGAACCAAGGAGGACATAAAGAAGAAGGACCGGTTCATTAGGTATAATCCCTAATCACTTATGTAAAGAAACTCATAAGAATACGGTTTTTAGGGTTTAGCTTCGATTCAAGCGGTTAGTCGATGTTCGTTGTTTAAACTTGATAGTTTTTTGTAAATTCCGCCTCCCCACAAGTACTGGGGTGTACTACATCGACTTACAGTGGTATCAGAGCCTCGCTAAACACTAAATAACTTAATCGCAAATTTGTACGAATTTCGAACGAAAAAACGAACCCGGAAAACCCTAGTTCTGTTAAGTTTCTGTCGAACCTAAAATGAAGTCCTAAAATTTTTCTGGTATGTTCAGAGAGCTTGACATGAACACAGGAGAACACCCAAGAAATTCGAGCCAATGATTCGACCAAAGAGCCGCGGAAGCGCGGCGGATCCCACCGATCCGCCGCGCATCCGCGGCCGAGTTGCCGAGTCATGGGCTCAATTTTTTTGGGTGGGTCCCCTGTGATATTTGGGGTTTTCTGGAATATTTAATTATTGCTCAGGTTACTGTTTAACAGAGCAGATTTTGGAGCAATTTTGAAGTTGTTTATTCGATCGAAAAATACAGTATTTGCGTATTGGATTATATCTGTGATTGTTTGATGTGTTCGTAAACCTCCCCCAACTGCTAGTATGTCGGTTGGCAGGGGGTTGCACATTTCTGAAATGGTTATATCTGTTTGTGCATATAAACTGTATTGGACTGTTGTGGTGTATAGCCGGGGTTAACAATGGTTTATTGATTTATTCATTTGTTGTAAATGTAATTTGTTGTAATATTATTTTCGCGGGGCACTTCCAGGTTGCGGTTGTAGCCACCGTTGTATTATTTCATTTTACTGTTTTTGCTCCTAGGACTGACCCAAGGTGGGGTACACAGACTGCCGGGTGGGTAGTTTGCCGTACCCGTAGGGGTCGAGGGTGGGGTAAACGGCTATTCATCACAACTGTGTAATCTGTCTTTTCTTGCAGGCTCAAAAGAAATACAGATTGCTTGCAAATCCAATATTGTTTATCTGTGTTCTGGAATGAATATCATTGCGTCAGACGAATGTAAAATATCTATATTTATTATAGCTATTTAGACGTCACTTATGTTTTACACCCGCGCTAGCCCAGCCCCCGCTCTGTCGTTAGTTAAGTAACCTAACGGGTGATGACGGGACCCCATGGCGAATGCGGATGGCATAAGAGGACGTTATATTTTTCGTTGTTTTCTGCAATGATAGGTTAATGATGGGACGCATTATCTATAATGCAAAGTAAAACAAACCAAAGTTTAAATCGTTGGAACAATTTAAAAGAAACCACTCGGTTATTTTTAAAACAGATATTTTTAAATGCGGAGATTTAACCACTCCTTTTAAAAGCTATCAGGTTCCTTCGGTTATATCAAGTTCACTACGTTCACGGTTTCGCCAAAACCAGTCGTAGCCCTCCGTCATTTCATTTGGGTATTCAGTAGTATTCAAGCTATGCAGTTTTGGCCAACGTCATGGCATAGTGTTTGGTAGCTGCTGGATATTCATTTGTTGCATAGATAGATGAGTTGGTTTGGGACAGTCGTATTATCATTTGGCCAACGTCAGGGATATATACGGATGGGTTCAAATTAACAAGATAATGATGGGTAGAACTTGACATGTGACTTATGACATTTTGACCAACGCCAAGGTCATAAGAGCATGGGGTAAAAACTTATATCGGGAATTTCTAAAGAAACTGAAATTTGCAAAGAGGTGCATACCATTTTGAGTTTGATGAATGTTGGTAGCATTCCTACAGCATTATCAGACGATGATATTTGGATCCCGATCCTACTGTGAGTATATGCTACTTATCAGGATATTCGTCGCTTAACGATCAATGCTATAAACCTAGTAGGTGTCCAGAAAAGTGTCAGCGGGGTTACGCCCCCAGAGAAAAGAGGTTATTTAATTAAGGAACTTCGCGAAAGCGTTGGAAAACCTCCCTCGAAGTATCGACACCGGCCTGGCTGAACGGTTAAGCAAGTATTGTACGGTGAGAATAGTCTTGGCTAATTCTTCTTTTATGGTTTGAGGAAGGATTCGAGAAACAGTGGGAGCCATCCAGTTTAGATAAACTAAAAACCACTCTAAACTTGCAAGAGCATCATGCTAAAGAGTTTTCTTCTCTCTCTCCTAATTGCAGCGACCCTGAAAATGACTGGACTTAAGTTACTTTTAGAGAAAAATATACTGACGGGGCCAAACTATAAAGATTGGCTGCGGAATGTCAAGATGGCTTTGACCTATGACAAACTGGGGTACGTCCTCACCGCTACAGCACCTGCTGCCCTTGGTCCCAAATCCAGCAATGCGGATAAGGAAATCCGTAAAACCTGGGATTTAGATTGCGCGAGAGCCAAGTGCATCGTGCTTGCCTCGATGAATAATGAACATCAGAGGAGGCACGAGGATATGTCCTTAGATGGCATATTTCTCCATACAAAGGAACTTTATGGAGAGCAATCTCGTATAGCAAGATACGAGACCTCAAAGAAATTGTTTCGAGCGAGGTTGGCTGTCGGGTCATCGGTAGGTGAACATGTCCTACAGATGATCGGCTATATTGAAGAGCTCGCGGACCTTGGAACGACTTTGGATAATGAGCTCTATACAGACCTTGTTCTCCAGTCCCTTCCTCCCACCTACGCCCAGTTTATCCTCAACTTCAATCTTCAAGGAAAAGAAGTTGAACTTGCGGAACTCCTGAACATGTTAAGGAGTGCAGAGGGCACCTTGCAGAAGGCAAGGGAAACACCCGCTATGTTTGTTGGCGGTTCATCTTCTTCCGGGTCCAAGGCTAGGGCCAAAGGAAGGAAGAAGAAGGCCGCACCCAGACCTAGAGGAGGTGTTAGTAAGGTGGGAAAGAAGGGAAAGAAAAAGTTTACAGCACCGGTAGTTGGCCTGGATGAGTGCTTCCATTGTCACAGGAAAGGGCACTGGAAGAAGGATTGCAAGGCGTGGAACGCCAAGAACCAGGAACCGAAGCAAGCTGTGGCTTCGACTTCAGGTGTGTTTGTAATTGAGAATTGTCTGTCGATCAACTCTACTTCCTGGGTATTGGATACCGGGTCAGGATCTCATATTTGCAATTCATTGCAGGCACTGAGAAACCGTAGAGTGCTGAAGGAAGGTGATATGATCCTCAGGGTTGCTAACGGAGCTAGCGTGGGAGCTGCGTCCGTCGGGGATTATCACCTAGGATTGACGAGTGGACACATTTTGGTTTTACATAACTGTTATTTTGTACCCAGCTTAACGTGTAATATCATATCTGTTTCCTTGTTATCAAATAAAGGTTATGATTTCACGTTTGTAAGAGATGTTGTCAACATCCACCTTAATCATGGTTTGATTGGGTCCGGTACTTTAAATAACGGCATATATGTGTTAAACCAACTCCAAATTTTCAATGTCCAGAACACACTAAAAAGAAAGTCTCCAGATTTAAATAAAGCTTTCTTATGGCATTGTAGACTGGGTCACATCAATGAGAGAAGGTTGACTAAGTTGCATAGAGAAGGATATTTGGACACGTTCGAATATCAAGCCTATGACACTTGTCAATCTTGTCTCAAAGGAAAGATGACAAAGACTCCATTTACTGGACAAGGAGTACGAGCGAGCGAGCTCTTAGGACTCATACACAGTGATGTATGTGGTCCAATGTCTACACATGCGAGAGGTGGTTATTCCTACTTCATTACTTTTACAGATGATTTCTCTAGGTATGGATATGTTTTCTTAATGAAGCATAAATCAGAGGCCTTTGAGAAATTCCTGGAATTCAAGAGTGAAGCGGAAAACCAAACAGGCAAAAGTATTAAGACACTGAGATCTGATCGAGGTGGAGAATACTTAAGTGCCGAGTTCCTAGGTTACCTAAAAGAGAAAGGAATTCTCTCTCAGCTTACTCCTCCATACACTCCACAGCACAACGGTGTATCGGAGAGACGGAATCGAACCCTATTGGATATGGTACGATCCATGATGAGTAATACTGAGTTACCGCGATCTTTCTGGGGTTATGCGCTAGAATCAGCGGCATATATTTTGAACAGAGTTCCAACCAAAACTGTGCCTACCACACCATATCAGATGTGGAGTGGGAAGAAACCCTATCTTCAGTATGTAAGGATTTGGGGATGTCCAGCTTTTGTAAAAAAGCAGCATGTGGACAAGCTCGAGGCACGATCAGTACTGTGTAAGCTTGTAGGATATCCAAAGAACTCCAAGGGATATTGCTTCTATTACGCAGAGGAACAAAAGGTTTTTGTTTCTCGTAATGCCCATTTTTTAGAACAACAAGTTTTAGAAAAGGATTCAAATGGGAGCGAAATAGAACTGGAAGAAATTCCAGAACCACAAGCTGCTACTGAAATTTTGGTAGAACCAGAGGTTCAAGAAGAACAGAACATTCCCGCACCCCTCCGCAGGAGTAGTAGGCCGTCTCATCCGCCTGAGAGATACTACGGTTTTCTCATTGACGGGGATAGAGAGGATTGCATCATAGATGATGATGAACCTACTGACTTCAGGCAGGCCATCCAGAGCGGCGACTCGGTACGATGGCTAGATGCAATGCGGACCGAAATGGAGTCCATGTACACCAACAAAGTATGGACTTTGGACTTTGCTCCAGATGGGGTAAAACCCATAGGATGCAAATGGATCTTCAAGAAAAAGATTGGTGTAGATGGACAGGTGGAAACCTATAAGGCTAGACTTGTTGCAAAGGGTTTTCGTCAAAGACCTGGTTTGGACTATGACGAAACTTTTTCTCCAGTGGCTATGCTCAAATCCATTCGGGTCCTTCTTGCTATTGCTGCCTTCCATGATTATGAAATCTGGCAGATGGACGTAAAGACGGCTTTTCTGAATGGAAATTTAGAAGAGAGCGTCTATATGGATCAGCCAGAGGGTTTCAATCAGAGTGGGAGCAGCGGGAAAGTATGCAAGCTACTTAAGTCCATTTATGGACTAAAGCAGGCATCGCGGAGTTGGAACATCTGTTTTGATGAGACAGTCAAAGAATATGACTTTATCAAAAATCCAGATGAACCGTGCATATATAGTAAAGTTGTGGCCAGAAGTGTCGTATTCCTCGTCTTGTACGTGGATGACATTCTATTGATAGGAAATGACATTCCTATGCTACAATCTGTCAAAGGATTCTTGTCACACAGGTTCTCCATGAAAGACCTGGGTGATGCCTCTTACATTCTGGGGATCCGGATCTATCGTGATAGATCCAAGAGGATGTTGGGACTTTCGCAGTCCAGGTATATCGACACTGTACTGAAAAGATTCAGTATGGAAGATTCTAAGCGCGGTAATCTACCGGCTTGTCACGGAATCACCCTCTCCAAAGAGATGTCTCCCAAGACTGATTTGGAAAGGGAACGCATGTCTATTATACCCTACGCTTCTGCGGTAGGCTCTATAATGTATGCGATGTTGTGTACCAGACCAGATGTTGCTTACGCACTAAGCGTGGTAAGCCGGTATCAGTCAGACCCAGGGGAGAAGCACTGGATAGCAGTAAAGAACATTCTTAAGTACCTGAGGAGGACTAAGGAGATGTTCTTGGTTTACGGCGGAAAAGACCTCAGGTTGGAGGCCTTTGCTGATTCCGGCTTCCAGAGTGATAAGGACGATTCCAAGTCCATGTCGGGTTATGTCTTTACCCTCAATGGAGGGGCGGTGTGCTGGAAGAGCTCCAAGCAGGACACCGTTGCTGACTCGACGATGGAAGCGGAGTATATAGCTGCTTGCGATGCCGCAAAAGAAGCAGTCTGGATGAAGAAGTTCCTAACAGAACTTCAGGTGGTTCCTACCATAGTTGATCCAATACCTCTGTATTGCGACAACAACGGAGCTATAGCTTTAGCGAAGGAACCAAGGTCCCATCAGAAGTCCAGACACATCTTGAGGCGGTATCACCTGATCAGGGAGATCATTGATCGTCAGGAGATCGAGGTTCGGAGAGTTGCTTCAGAAGAGAACATTGCTGATCCATTCACGAAGGCCCTTCCTCAGATTCAGTTCGAGAGGCTACTCGAGATCATTGGTCTGCGATATGCCAGTACATGGCCCTAGTGCAAGTGGGAGATTGTTAGTGTTTATGCCCTAGAAGGCCATTACTGTATCATACTAGCTTGTATATTACTTAATGGAAGCTTGGGATATTCACATGTATATAACAGTCTTGCTAAACATGGTAGTATGCTACTTGGTTTTTCTATCTTAATATGTGAGTATACGTATTGATAGAGCTCTTAGGATCTTGCTTGTCTACCAGCGTTGTGATGGCAGTCACACTAGTGGGGGCTGGGTAGTCTACAAGCACATCCTTATTCAGGTCCCCGGTCGTTGGATTATCGAGACAGAGCATCGATACTCCGGAGTAGACTGGTGTGTACGCTTCTCATCCCAGTTGGGGAGATGGTCTGTCCCACAGCCGTCAGTACGTCGTACTGGAGATAGTATACAGGTGCTCGTTAGGTTACGGGTACACCGGACAGGACTCACAGGGAACTGTTGGTTGGTTTGATACCAGTCGTCAGTGAACAGTTCCCAGGTGACATGAGTACAGCGTAGTCCGCAGACTTGACACTGCTACTTCGCCTCGAGTGTGTCCCACTGTTCTTAGATTGCTACCCTACCACGGCTCAAAGGAGTCGTGCAAACAGGTGGCAGTTGGGTGCAGTCCCGAGCACTTGGAGGCAGTGGCGGTTAGACAGGATTCGTCCCTCCCGGTATTGGGAGTAGATATCGTGCTGTGTCAGAGAGCCATTACGCAAAGTCCCTGGCCAGGGCATGCGAGATTTGCTGGTAGGTTCCAGTAGTTTCTCAGGGTGTAATGGGCTTCACTCCGACACGACTTATACCGCTATTAGGGGACTGACGCTTGCCGCCCCCCTAGGCCCGATATGCGATAGTCTTGGACGAACGGACCGGACTGTATGGAGATTGTCACATCAGACTCAGTAGGAGTTCGGATGGGTTTACTCATCGGCCTTCTTATCGACAACTACCTGGGGACCGTTACGTACAGCTAGTGCCGCTTGCGGTCTGTGGTTAAACCCACTGCCAGCGTAGTAGTCGAGTCTCTAGAGTCCCACACAGAGAGTTTCCTACTCCAGGCGAAACGATATAGAGGTTGCATGGTTTTGCGACAAAGGGTTCGGACGCATACGTGCGTTTACGCGCGTACGACTTTCGGACAGATTTTACCAGTCGGCTTTGGTTTAAGCCAGTTACTGGTATCCGGTTATTGGATTTTTACAGTCTAAAGTTTTTCCGTATTTTTACGGATCGGAGGGGCGTTCTCGTAATTACTCGAGAAGCTTCTAGAAGATGTGACTAAGGAGGTTTGTTTTGGAAAGAGAGTGAGTCATAGTGGTGATTCATTCACTTCATTAATGCACATTTATTGCTTAATGACTCATGTTAATGAATCATCACAAGATATTTTGTGAAGCATGCTTATTCATTTCCTTTATTTGATTTTAGAAAATAAGAATGCTTCATAATATTATGATACACTCTCTCTCTTCTCTCATTATCATATCACACATTCTCTCTCCTCAAGCTCTCATCTTCTAACCCTAATCCTTAATCCTCATGTGTTGAGATCAAAGGATTAGTTAGACTAAACAATCCATAACCTATACTCTTTATCATCCTATCATCTTTGATTAGCAATCAAAGTTGATTAGTTACCTCAAGTTAGAGGTTTAGCTTGGAGTTTCGCTCTCGGGTGGATCGTCTACTACCTAGAGAAGGCCGAGGAGAACCAAGGAGGACATAAAGAAGAAGGACCGGTTCATTAGGTATAATCCCTAATCACTTATGTAAAGAAACTCATAAGAATACGGTTTTTAGGGTTTAGCTTCGATTCAAGCGGTTAGTCGATGTTCGTTGTTTAAACTTGATAGTTTTTTGTAAATTCCGCCTCCCCACAAGTACTGGGGTGTACTACATCGACTTACAGTAATGGTTATGGATTGATTAGTCTTTCTAAACCTTTGATCTCAACACATGAGGTGTAAGGATTAGGGTTTTGACGATGAGAGCTTGAGGAGAGAGAAGGTGAGAATAAATCATGAGATGAGATTGTGAGTATCATAACATATTATGAAGCATTCTCATTAAAGAATAAATGAATAAATGTGATGAATAAGCATGCTTCATAAATGTTAAGTGGTGATTCATTAAGCATGTGTTATTATCATTTATGGTGCAATAATGATAATGATGAATCACTCTCATGACTCACAAATCTTATCCAAAGTAACCTCCTTAGTCACATCTTCTAGAAGCTTCTCGCACAATTACGAGAACGCCCCTCCAATCCGCAAAAATACGAAAAAACTTTAGACTGTAAAAATCCAATAACCGGATACCAGTAACTGGCTTAAACCAAAGCCGACTGGTAAAAACTGTCCGAAAGTCGTACGTGCGTAAACGCACGTATGCGTCCGAACCCTTGTCGTAAAACCATACGACCTCTATATCGTTTCGCCTGGAATAGGAAACTCTCTGTGTGGGACTCTAGAGACTCGACTACTACGCTGGCAGTGGGTTTAACCACAGACCGCAAGCGGCACTAGCTGTACGTAACGGTCCCCAGGAAGTTGTCGATAAGAAGGCCGATGAGAAAACCCATCCGAACTCCTACTGAGTCTGATGTGACAATCTCCATACAGTCCGGTCCGTTCGTCCAAGACTATCGCATATCGGGCCTAAGGGGCGGCAAGCGTCAGTCCCCTAATAGCGGTATAAGTCGTGTCGGAGCGAAGCCCATTACACCCTGAGAAACTACTGGAACCTACCAGCAAATCTCGCTTGCCCTGGCCAGGGACTTTGCGTAATGGCTTTCTGACACAGCACGATATCTACTCCCAATACCGGGAGGTACGAATCCTTTCTAACCGCCTGTCATGACCCGCAGGGTACGGAACGTGACTGGCACTTAAGTTTACGAAACGTCTAAAGGCGTCCGTAAAATAAGTAAGCCAAAAGCCCAGAAAACAAAACCAATTAAGCAAAAGAGTGAAGAAAAACCCAAACATTTGAAAGCAAGTTTATCAAATAAGTCATATAAAACCCCTTTTAAAAACAATACTAATTTTTCCGAAAATTTAGGCAGAGTCTCCTTTGTAAATACTGGCCCCCAAAAATGGGTACAACAAGAATATATGTAAAACCAACAAATAAGGCATCCCCAAGCGGGAGCTATCTCTTCGCCATAAGGCGGTCACAAATCCCACGCAATATAAATGACAACAAGCATAATAATCATAAGGAAGCATGAAAAAGTAGCATGTCGGCTCAAGTGAGCTCGACCCCAAAATACAGCATAAAATCCACAAACATTACAGTCTCATCTCTAGGTCAATATACAATAATCTGGTAGAAACAGTAGATGGAGTACACTAGATACAAAGAATATACAAGGTGGTACAAAAACAATAACATAACCCACCTATGAGCAAATCTCGAGCTCAGGCAAGAGAGGCAAAAGAACAAGTGCGCCCGCCGCTACTGAACTGACGGAGCGGACCTGCAGAAGACTGTGGCACAACGGGGGTGAGTTGCCAACTCGTGAGTAATAAATAACATCTACAAGGCTATCGTAAGCATGCACACAAGCATCCTATCATCTATAATACAGGTATGACTGGATGCACTAGCAGGTGTGTATATAACATCAGTGTACTAATATGTATGCAACATGAATATCTGAGGTCTCAATAGGTATATATATAAGAAATATTTTATCTCTTTTTGTTTTTGAAACTCTTTTAGAATGCCAGCATAATGTCAATGAATCGACGAAAATCGGTGTCCAGCAACGACACCCAAAAGCTGTCTCAAATCTCATAAATCCATGTCATAGTGTCTCTGGCCTCAGCCATCCGGCTGACCCATCTCAATATCAATATCTCATCCTCTCGCGGCCCCGGTCGGTATCCTCTGGATATCCGCCGTGCCCAATGAAGTCACCGGTAGGTAATCCGTCCCCTGCCAGGCTCAACGTCATCACCACATTCCTCTTGCCCCGGGGTACCTTACCGGGCCCACCATGTACCCGTGCCGGTTCCTCCACTCCTCGACACGGATTTCCAAATCCACAGCAAACTCATGGTGGACGACACTTACATCACTAGAAAACCGCAATTTACATATTTTAAAAATATAATAAGTTTAGAAATTTTGCGGCTTTCCCCCGAGATCCAGCAATATCATAAAATCTCAAGAAATCCTCATAAGTGCATATATCAATGATAATGAATGCGTATGATATCAATAATCAAGTTGCGACGTGTGATTAATGTATTAAGCATGAACAATTAATATGATGAAGTACATGCACATGAATAGCAATACTACGGTTTCATTTTTAAGGAATTAAAGGCAATAGTACCAGTTTAAGTATCAATTAGTAAAAGGTTTCAATTTAAAAGTTATCTAGTGTGGTGGCATGGCAATTACCAGGGTGTGTGTGCAAACATGAATAGTGCTCGTGCTGCATATAAAAACCCTGGTAATGGTGCAGGTGTCCTATGAAATGGTTTCGTATAGGTATGTCAATATAATGCATGGATGCAGCAAATAGTCAATTAAGTATTTCACCCCTAATTACTAACATTACTAAGGATTTGTAAGTTACTAAAACTATCGGGCGGCTTGCGCCATCCAACGATAGTCCCCCGTAGATGTTACATCTACTCACCGGGATCCCTGGCTAGCTGTGTCCAATCACCGCCTTTCCCTTTCGCGCCGCGTCTGACGTCTCCGCGACCGAACCTGGAATTTACATCAATACCAAGTATAAGGTTACATATCAAGAACGACGCAAAACCCCAACGAAACTACTAAAGTTCGCTAGCTCGGTACAACGTGCACAAAGTGCGCGGAACACACGCGAAAATCGCAAAAACTGCCAAAAAAACGCCGATTTGGTCGCCCGGCAAAACTAAAACCCGACTACCCAAAAATCCGCACTCACGCATCCTAAAAGTCGTAGGACAAGCCATTACAATCATCAAGATATCAAAAATAATTCATCACATAATTTTTATACAAAACTAGTAAGCATTTGCATTCCAAAATCGGTGCAAAAATCGCCGATTTGCGACAAAACGACTACAATAAAGCATAATTACCAAAGCACACTACAAGCAATCTACAAACACTAATTACAACACAATAGCAATGATTCCAATCCTATTTTCCATAACCACCAATTCTTGAATTTATAACCTAGCAAAATCCAATCAATTTCCACACTTGAAAACTTAATTTAACACAACAAAAGCCCACATAAGAAAATAAATTTCTTAGATTAGGTTAGCAAAATAATAGATAACAATTTAGGTCTAAACAACTAAATAATGTTTTCTAAACCCTAATCAACTCATTTATCAAGCTTCAAATACTATTTTCCATACATAAACCTTCTCTTGAAAATCCTAAAATAACAATTTCACACTTCTAAATTTAACTAAATTAGCATAATTGAAAACTACATAAATAAGGTGATCATATAGATTAGTTAATTAACAACTAGATTAACTAAAAGACAAGCTAATTAACTAACATGACTTCAAAACCCTAGTTAAACAAACTACTCTTTTTTTTTAAACTAGATTAGAAATTATTTAACTTTTAACACTAAACCATGCATTTAAAGGAATTTAGCAACAAAAGAAAGTAACTTTGATGAGAATTATACCTCACTTGAGATCTAGAAAGAATGGATTTTGCTCCAAATGATGGCCTCAAACACCAAGATCCAAGCAAGAATGGCTAAGGATAATGATAGCATAAGGATTTTGTTTGGATTTTTGAATAAAGTGTGGATTTTGATATGTTTTCTTGAAGAAATTGAAGGAAAATGAAAAGAAAAGAGAGGAAGAAGAGGGTGTGCAGGTTTGGGCCAGTATTGAGGTGAGGGGGAGGGTGTGGGCAAGTGGGGAAAGTCAAGGGTCAAGTTCCAAAGTCAAATGCACCATACCTTATTAACAATATTTAAAATAAATCAAAAAAACCCTTAAATCAACTCAAGAAAGCAACTAAAGAAAAGAGGCCAGAAATTTCTGGACTTGGTCAGGGTTGGGCTGTACAAGGGCTGAGGGAAAAGAGAGAGGGGCTTTACAAAAGAAATTTTATGCAAAAAGGCCCCGTACAACTCAAAAATTGCAAGTTTTAGCCCAAAATTCAATAAATTCGTTTCATATCAAAAAAATTTGTTAAAAATCAAAATAAATTACTAAAAATTTATGTTATCACTAGATTTTAATTATCATAATTTTAGAGATTAAAATTAGCCCGGAAAAATTTGTATTTATCGCTAATTTAATGTATTTTCTTACAGGCTTAAAATAATATTAAAAAATTAAAAAATAGGGAAAATTTTTTAAATGACCAAAATTTATAACTAACTCATTCGCTACTAAAAACAAGCAATTACCTATCCATTTAAGGTATAATTAGCCCTAAACTGCAAAATATCGAGAAAGACGGTTTTCGGAAAAATACCGAATTTTCACCGAATTTCAGGAAAACACCAAAACGACTTTTCAAGACGCTACAATCTTCCCCCTTAAAGAAATTCGGTCCCCGAATTTAAAAATATAGCTACGCGTACCTTCGAAGAGATGGGGATATTTCTTCCTCATCTCGCCCTCGGTCTCCCAGGTAACTTCCTCGCTGCTCGGGCTACGCCAAAGGACCTTGACGGTTGGTATAATCTTCGACCTCAACTTCTTCACCTGCCGATCCAGGATGGCCACCGGCTGCTCTGCAAAAGAAAGGTCGCGCTCTAGCTGGACTGTCGGGTGCTGAATCGCATGCGAAGGGTCGTGAAGGTACTTGCGGAGCATCGAAACATGGAAGACGGGGTGAACATCGGGAAAGCTGGAAGGAAGAGCCAAACGATAAGCAACAGCGCCAACACGCTCGAGGATCTCGAAGGGACCTATGAATCTAGGGCTAAGCTTCCCCTTTCGCCCAAAACGCATCACGCCCTTCATCGGAGAGACCTTTAGAAAAACATGGTCGCCAACTGCGAACTCTAATCTGCGACGGCGCCTGTCTGCATAGGATTTCTGTCTGCTCTGAGCCGCTCTCATCCGGTCTCGGATCAACTGTATCTTCGATGTCGTCTCCTCAACAAGCTGCGGCCCCAAAATGCTGCTCTCGCTGAACTCTGTCCAACAAACGGGCGATCTGCATCTCCTCCTATACAACGCCTAGAAAGGTGCCATCTGAATAGTATCCTGGAAGCTGTTGTTGTAGGAGAACTCCACTAGAGGTAAATGACGATCCCAGCTACCACCAAAGTCTAAAACGCACGCTCTGAGCATGTCCTCGAGAGTCTGAATGGTCTGCTCTGACTGTTCGTCTGTCTGCGGATGAAACGCTGTGCTGAAGCTCAAACGAGTGCCCAAAGCCTCCTGAAGCCTCTGCCAAAGTCGGCTGGTGAACTGAGTGCCTCGATCTGACACGATACAAGTCGGTACGCCATGTAGTCGCATGATCTCGTCAATATAGAGCTGAGCATACTGAGCGAAGCTGAAAGTCATCTTCACTGGAAGGAAGTGAGCCGCTTTCGTCAATCTATCCACGATCACCCAGATGGAGTCGTACCCTCGACTGGTCCTGGGTAGACCCACAACGAAGTCCATCGAAATCTGCTCCCATTTCCACTCTGGAATGGGTAACGGCTGTAGCTCTCCTGCGGGCCTCTGGTGCTCGGCCTTGACTTGCTGACAAGTCAGGCATCTCGAAACGAACTCCGCAATGTCCCTCTTCATCCCGTCCCACCAGTAGGTCTCTCTCATATCATGGTACATCTTGGTGGAACCGGGGTGGACACTATACACTGATCGGTGTGCCTCCTCAAGAATGTCGCGCCGCAATCCATCAGCATCTGGTACGCACAGTCTAGATCCATATCATAAAATCCCCTGATCGTCAACCACGAACTCGGAAAATCTGCCCTGTCCCATCTGTGCCATGATCTCTGAGCAACGGTCGTCACTGCGCTGTGCCTCATATATACGGTCAAGCAACTGTGGGCGTGCACGAACATGCGCGAGCTGTCCCCCTGTCTGAGTGAACTCGAACTCAACTCGGCTGTCGCATAACGTCTGCCAATCTGCTGACGACTGCCTCTGCACTGCGCGCAAAAAGGATAGACTACCCCCGGGCCTCCTACTCAACGCATCTGCCACCACATTGGCCTTGCCGGGGTGATATAAGATCTCGCAGTCGTAGTCTTTCAGCAACTCCATCCAACGACGCTGTCTGAGGTTCAGGTCCCGCTGCTGAAATATGTACTTTAAGCTCTTGTGATCGGTGAATATCTGACACGACTCGCCGTAAAGGTAATGTCGCCAAATCTTCAGTGCAAAGACCACTGCAGCCATCTCCAAATCATGAGTGGGGTAGTTCTGTTCATGCTTCTTCAACTGCCGAGAAGCATAAGCGATCACCCGGACATGCTGCATCAAAACGCATCCTAATCCCACTCGCGAAGCATCACAGTAGACAACAAATCCGCATGATCCCGAAGGCAAAGATAATACCGGCGCCGTAGTCAAACATGTCCGCAGCTGCTGAAAACTGCGCTCGCACTCCTCTGTCCAGACGAAAGGAACTCCCTTCCGGGTCAAACTGGTCAACGGTGCAGCTATACGGGAGAAGTCCTGAACAAAACGCCTGTAGTAGCCCGCCAAGCCTAGAAAACTACGGATCTCAGTAACCGATGTAGGTCGGGGCCACTGCTGAACAGCTTCAATCTTCTTCGGGTCCACACAAATGCCGTCTCTCGTAACCACGTGACCCAAGAATCCGACGCTGTCCAGCCAGAAAGCACACTTGGAGAACTTTGCGAACAGCTGATGCTCCCTCAGAGTCTGTAACGTAATCCGCAAGTGCTGCTCGTGCTCCTCCCTGCTCCGAGAGTACACCAAGATATCGTCGATAAACACGATGATGAACAAGTCAAGATACGGCCTGAATGTACGGTTCATCAAATCCATAAATGCTGCTGGGGCGTTGGTGAGTCCGAACGACATCACCAAAAACTCGTAGTGGCCGTAGCGTGTGCGGAAAGCTGTCCTCGGTATATCCTCCTGTCGAACTCGCAGCTGATGGTATCCTGATCGCAAGTCGATCCTCGAAAAATACCCCGCACCCTGAAGCTGGTCGAACAAATCATCAATGCGCGGCAACGGATATCTGTTCCGAACGGTAACTTTGTTCAGCTGGCGGTAGTCGATACATAAGCGCAAACTTCCATCCTTCTTCTTGACAAACAGGACCGGAGCACCCCACGGAGAAACACTAGGTCGAATGAGCCCCTTATCTAACAAATCCTGCAACTGATCCTTCAGCTCTCGAAGCTCTGCCGGGGCCATCCGATAAGGCGGTATAGAAATAGGCCCCGAGCCGGGAATCAAATCAATGCAGAACTCAACATCGCGCTCAGGCGGTAGCCTAGGTAGCTCATCAGGGAAAACATCAGGGAACTCACAAACTACTGGGACCCGGTCCAACGGAACCTCTGCAGCTCGAGTATCACAAATACACGCTAAGAATCCCTCACATCCCTTCCGCAAGAGCTGACCAGCGCGAAGAGACGAAATTAAGCTGGGAAGGGTGACACTGCGATCTCCCTGAATAACAAGGACTGGCTCTCCCGGAAAGCTAAATCTGACTGCCTTCTCACGGCAGTCCACCGAAGCATAACAAGTGGCTAGCCAATCCATGCCCAGAAGCACATCAAATTCCAACATATCGAGGAGTATCAAATCAACTGATGAATCCCTCTCCCCGATACGAACGGAACAAAAACAAAATACAAACCGAGCGAAAACGACTCGCCTACCGGAGTAACAACAACAAGCGGCTGATCTAACGACGACGACTCACGGCCCAACATCGGTGCAAAGTGTGTAGATACATACGAATGTGTGGAACCTGGGTCGAATAATACCCGTGCGTCGAAAGAACAAACTGGCAAGGTACCTGTCACAACGGCATTGGATGCCTGCGCATCCTGCGGTGTCAAAGCAAATACTCGGGCCTGTCCTCCACCGATAGCGGGCTGACCTCGACCTCGGCCTCTGCCTCCTCGTCCTCTCTGAACAGGACCGCCGCGTCCACGGCCTCTCGGTGCACCTAACTGGCGTGGAGCATCGCCGGGGGTAGGAAGTAGGGCTCTCTGAGGAGGGGGTGGTGATGGTGGTAGGGTCACATGCGGAACTGTCGCTGCTCCCTGTCGTCTCACCGGACAGTCTCTGACAAGATGGTGCAGACTCCCGCACCCAAAACATCCTGGTGACGGCTGCTGCCCCTGGGGATAAGAACCATATAACTGTCCCCGTCCAAATCCTCTGCCAGGCCTATCTCTCGGAAAGAATCTGGCGCGCTGCCTCTGAGACGGTACATCGGTGCGCATCCTCTTCGGCCCAGAAACGGCCGAAGTCCGTGATATGCGTGCCTCCATCCGCAATGCCGTATCCATAGCAGCTGAATAGGTGTCGTAGTGCTGGGCGCCAATGGCAAGATATAGCTGGGCATCAAGTCCCTGTACGAACCTCTTCACCATCTTCTCCTCGGTATCCACCAAATACTGAGCATATCGGGATAACTGTGTAAACTGGATGTCATACTCAGACACCGTCATCCCAGGTGTCTTGACTAAGGCCTCGAAGCTACGAGCTCTGGCGTCACGAACGCTCTCTGGAAGGAAACGGGCTAGAAAGACCGCTGTAAACTCGACCCAAGTCATAGGTGGTAGATCTGCAGCTCGACCTCTCAAGACTGACTCCCACCATGTCTGCGCGAGACCCTCTAGTCGGAAACTCGCAAGCTCTACCCATCGATCATCCGAACATCTCAGCGAACGGCAGATCCTGGCTAAACTGTCAAGGAACGTCTGTGGGTCCTCCGCTGCCTCGGTGCCGGTGAATACTGGAGGTCTCAGCCTCATGAAATCCTGTAGTGAAACCGGAATGGCCACGGTGGTAGTAGTAGGAGCAGGTATCATGGTCGTCTGTGATGTAGTAGGTACGTCATCCGGCCTCGGTGTACGACTGGCTGCAACTAGGGATCCTACCATCTGACGCAGCTCCTGCATGCCTCCCATCATCTGTCGCAACTCCTCCATACCAGTCTCGAGTCTATCCATACGGCCTGGGGAAGGTGGATCGGTCTGTCCCTGCGGCGTAGGCATACCACCCTGCTCAGTCCTAGTCTCGGACGAGCCAGCTCGAATCTCGTCTCTGGCGGCAGCCCTCTGTGCCCTCGTAGCCTTCGGCGGCATAGTGGCTGTTACAGGAAAACGGATAGTAAGGACAGTGCAATAGGATCATAGGATACACGGAATTGAAGAAGGGATTTTTCAAGCAAGTATATCCTAAAGTCACTTAGGCGGAGTACCGTATCGTAAGTATGCCGCGGACATACGCACGCTATGTTACCCTGCTTAAGTCACTTACTCCATCTACCAAGGGTCATCCTACACTCAAAAAGGTAAAACCTATCGCTCTGATACCAACTTTGTCACGACCCGCAGGGTACGGAACGTGACTGGCACTTAAGTTTACGAAACGTCTAAAGGCGTCCGTAAAATAAGTAAGCCAAAACCCCAGAAAACAAAACCAATTAAGCAAAAGAGTGAAGAAAAACCCAAACATTTGAAAGCAAGTTTATCAAATAAGTCATATAAAACCCCTTTTAAAAACAATACTAATTTTTCCGAAAATTTCGGCAGAGTCTCCTTTGTAAATACTGGCCCCCAAAAATGGGTACAAGAAGAATATATGTAAAACCAACAAATAAGGCATCCCCAAGCGGGAGCTAGCTCTTCGCCATAAGGCGGTCACAAATCCCACGCAATATAAATGACAACAAGCATAATAATCATAAGGAAGCATGAAAAAGTAGCATGTCGGCTCAAGTGAGCTCGACCCCAAAATACAGCATAAAATCCACAAACCTCACAGTCTCATCTCTAGGTCAATATACAATAATCTGGTAGAAACAGTAGATGGAGTACACTAGATACAAAGAATATACAAGGTGGTACAAAAACAATAACATAACCCACCTATGAGCAAATCTCGAGCTCAGGCAAGAGAGGCAAAAGAACAAGTGCGCCCGCCGCTACTGAACTGACGGAGCGGACCTGCAGAAGACTGTGGCACAACGGGGGTGAGTTGCCAACTCGTGAGTAATAAATAACATCTACAAGGCTATCGTAAGCATGCACACAAGCATCCTAGCATCTATAATACAGGTATGACTGGATGCACTAGCAGGTGTGTATATAACATCAGTGTACTAATATGTATGCAACATGAATATCTAAGGTCTCAATAGGTATATATATAAGAAATATTTTATCTCTTTTTGTTTTTGAAACTCTTTTAGAATGCCAGCATAATGTCAATGAATCGACGAAAATCGGTGTCCAGCAACGACACCCAAAAGCTGTCTCAAATCTCATAAATCCATGTCATAGTGTCTCTGGCCTCAGCCATCCGGCTGACCCATCTCAATATCAATATCTCATCCTCTCGCGGCCCCGGTCGGTATCCTCTGGATATCCGCCGTGCCCAATGAAGTCACCGGTAGGTAATCCGTCCCCTGCCAGGCTCAACGTCATCACCACATTCCTCTTGCCCCGGGGTACCTTACCGGGCCCACCATGTACCCGTGCCGGTTCCTCCACTCCTCGACACGGATTTCCAAATCCACAGCAAACTCATGGTGGACGACACTTACATCACTAGAAAACCGCAATTTACATATTTTAAAAATATAATAAGTTTAGAAATTTTGCGGCTTTCCCCCGAAATCCAGCAATATCATAAAATCTCAAGAAATCCTCATAAGTGCATATATCAATGATAATGAATGCGTATGATATCAATAATCAAGTTGTGACGTGTGATTAATGTATTAAGCATGAACAATTAATATGATGAAGTATATGCACATGAATAGCAATACTACGGTTTCATTTTTAAGGAATTAAAGGCAATAGTACCAGTTTAAGTATCAATTAGTAAAAGGTTTCAATTTAAAAGTTATCTAGTGTGGTGGCATGGCAATTACCAGGGTGTGTGTGTAAACATGAATAGTGCTCGTGCTGCATATAAAAACCCTGGTAATGGTGCAGGTGTCCTATGAAATGGTTTCGTATAGGTATGTCAATATAATGCATGGATGCAGCAAATAGTCAATTAAGTATTTCACCCCTAATTACTAACATTACTAAGGATTTGTAAGTTACTAAAACTATCGGGCGGCTTGCGCCATCCAACGATAGTCCCCCGTAGATGTTACATCTACTCACTGGGATCCCTGGCTAGATGTGTCCAATCACCGCCTTTCCCTTTCACGCCGCGTCTGACGTCTCAGCGACCGAACCTGAAATTTACATCAATACTAAGTATAAGGTTACATATCAAGAACGACGCAAAACCCCAACGAAACTACTAAAGTTCGCTAGCTAGGTACAACGTGCACAAAGTGCGCGGAACACACGCGAAAATCGCAAAAACTGCCAAAAAAACGCCGATTTGGTCGCCCGGCAAAACTAAAACCCGACTACCCAAAAATCCGCACTCACGCATCCTAAAAGTCGTAGGACAAGCCATTACAATCATCAAGATATCAAAAATAATTCATCACATAATTTTTATACAAAACTAGTAAGCATTTGCATTCCAAAATCGGTGCAAAAATCGCCGATTTGTGACAAAACGACTACAATAAAGCATAATTACCCAAGCACACTACAAGCAATCTACAAACACTAATTACAACACAATAGCAATGATTCCAATCCTATTTTCTATAACCACCAATTCTTGAATTTATAACCTAGCAAAATCCAATCAATTTCCATACTTGAAAACTTAATTTAACACAACAAAAGCCCACATAAGAAAATAAATTTCTTAGATTAGGTTAGCAAAATACTAGATAACAGTTTAGGTCTAAACAACTAAATAATGTTTTCTAAACCCTAATCAACTCATTTATCAAGCTTCAAATACTATTTTCCATACATAAACCTTCTCTTGAAAATCCTAAAACAACAATTTCACCCTTCTAAATTTAACTAAATTAGCATAATTGAAAACTACATAAACAAGGTGATCATATAGATTAGTTAATTAACAACTAGATTAAATAAAAGACAAGCTAATTAACTAACATGACTTCAAAACCCTAGTTAAACAAACTACTCTTTTTTTTTTAAACTAGATTAGAAATTATTTAACTTTTAACACTAAACCATGCATTTAAAGGAATTTAGCAACAAAAGAAAGTAACTTTGATGAGAATTATACCTCACTTGAGATCTAGAAAGAATGGATTTTGCTCCAAATGATGGCCTCAAACACCAAGATCCAAGCAAGAATGGCTAAGGATAATGATAGCATAAGGATTTTGTTTGGATTTTTGAATAAAGTGTGGATTTTGATATGTTTTCTTGAAGAAATTGAAGGAAAATGAAAAGAAAAGAGAGGAAGAAGAGCGTGTGCAGGTTTCGGCCAGTATTGAGGTGAGGGGGAGGGTGTGGGCAAGTGGGGAAAGTCAAGAGTCAAGTTCCAAAGTCAAATGCACCATACCTTATTAACAATATTTAAAATAAATCAAAAAAACCCTTAAATCAACTCAAGAAAGCAACTAAAGAAAAGAGGCCAGAAATTTCTGGACTTGGTCAGGGTTGGGCTGTACAAGGGCTGAGGGAAAAGAGAGAGGGGTTTTACAAAAGAAATTTTATGCAAAAAGGCCCCCTACAACTCAAAAATTGCAAGTTTTAGCCCAAAATTCAATAAATTCGTTTCATATCAAAAAAATTTGTTAAAAATCAAAATAAATTACTAAAAATTTATGTTATCACTAGATTTTAATTATCATAATTTTAGAGATTAAAATTAGCCCGGAAAAATTTGTATTTATCGCTAATTTAATGTATTTTCTTACCGGCTTAAAATAATATTAAAAAATTGAAAAATAGGGAAAAAATTTTAAATGACCAAAATTTCATAACTAACTCATTAGCTACTAAAAACAAGCAATTACCTATCCATTTAAGGTATAATTAGCCCTAAACTGCAAAATATCGAGAAAGACGGTTTTCGGAAAAATACCGAATTTTCACCGAATTTCAGGAAAACACCAAAACGAATTTTCAAGACGCTACACCGCCACAGCCTCCAAGTGCTCGGGACTGCACCCAACTGCTACCTGTTTGCACGACTCTTTTGAGCCGTGGTAGGGTAGCAATCTAAGAACAGTGGGACACACTCGAGGCGAAGTAGCAGTGTCAAGTCTGCGGACTACGCTGTACTCATGTCACCTGGGAACTGTTCATTGACGACTGGTATCAAACCAACCAACAGTTCCCTGTGAGTCCTGTCCGGTGTACCCGTAACCTAACGAGCACCTGCATACTATCTCCAGTACGACGTACTGACGGCTGTGGGACAGACCATCTCCCCAACTGGGATGAGAAGCGTACACACTAGTCTACTCCGGAGTATCGATGCTCTGTCTCGATAATCCAACGACCAGGGACCTGAATAAGGATGTGCTTGTAGACTACCCAGTCCCCACTAGTGTGACTGCCATCACAACGCTGGTAGAAAAGCAAGATCCTAAGAGCTCTATCAATACGTACACTCACATATTAAGATAGAAAAACCAAGTAGCATACTACCATGTTTAGCAAGACTGTTATATACATGTGATTATCCCAAGCTTCCATTAAGTAATATACAAGCTAGTATGATACAGTAATGGCCTTCTAGGGCATAAACACTAATAGGTTTTGCGACAGGGTTCGTTCACATCCGCGCACTTGTGCACGTTTGCTGTCCGGACAGCTTATACTAGCGGGATTTGGTTTAAGCCAGATCCTAGTATATGATTTGGGATTGGTTTTATCTCTTTGTATTCGTGTTCCTCGGATCACGAATGCGGATGCGTATGCACAGTTGATTGAGTCAGAGGAAAAGGACTTTGATTAGGGTTAATAACCATTGTCATTTTATTAGCCCTAATGCTTATGTGTGTATTATGGTTAATTGATATTAGTTTAATATAATTGTGCATGGTTAGGGTTGTTGACCATTTGACATTCTTGACTTGTTGACCTAGGTTGACACTTTGACCATCATCATTTCATTTGGAAGATGCTCTTTGATCCTTGCAATTTGCATTAAAAATGAAATGATAATGGTCATGTCTTGATTAAGCCATGACAATTATCTCACTAATTATCAATTTACAATAATTCACACATATATGTGAGAATGCTTCATAATTCTCTCATTCTATCATATACTTTCTCTCTCTTGCTCTTCCTCTTCCTCAAGCTCTCCCCTCTCATGTGTTGAGAAACACTTGAGCTTGAGAAAAACCTCTTCTTGATAATCTCTACTCTCTTTTAGGGTTCTAGGATTAGCACTTCTAGCACCCTAGTTACTTCTAGCTTGAAGTTGAAGCCAAAGGTTGAGTCTTTCGGGTGGATCCTTCTTCGACGTGAGAAGACGACAAAGGTGATCCCTTTCTACTACTCCAAGGAGCAAGGAGAGAAGGACATAAAGCCCTAGGTATAACCATTCTTACTTGTAGCTCATTTCTTGTTAGCTTTAGCTAGTTTTTGTTTAGCAAAGATCCTCCTTTGTCTAGTCCATGTTGGCAAGAGAAGTAAAAATCCGATTTTTATTCCGTTTTCCGCCTCCCCGCAAGCACCGGGGTGGGCAACGTGGACTTACAGTGGTATCAGAGCCTAACTAAACTTAAACTAGCCAGGTAGTAAAGTGTATGGAAGTTCGATCGGAAAAATCGCAAAACTACGACATGCAAAACCCTAAGTTTCTGTTAAAATTTTTTCTGCTCTAAAAATAAAAAGTCATACTCCAAAAATCATCTCAGAGTTTTGTGAAGAAGCCCACCAAAAACGGTCGAGTGATCCCTTCAAAGCGCGGCGGTTCCGCGGCAAAAGTATACCCATTGCCGCGGAACCGCGGCCGTTTTGACTCGGTTCATGACCGAGTTTGGTGCAGTGTTCTTAGGTTGTGGTTTTGGGATTTTTAAGATGGTTTATTTCAGCCCAGATTTTCCAGAAAAGAAATTTGTATTTGGGGGCCTATAAATCCGTATTTTTAATCGAACTTCACTATACTTTGACTAATCGGTTATATCTGTGATGTTTATATGTATTCAACATTTGCTAATCGCTATATGTCGATTAGTGGGGGTTATACATATCTGTGATCTTTGTTTGATGTTGGTATGTGTATATGAATGCGTTGGATTGTCGCGGGTGAATAGCCGGGGTGGATGTGAGATGAGTGTTTCTTTTTCTTTCATTCATGTAATATGTAAATTGATGTAATATTATTTGTTTGGCCGCACAACCGGGTCGGGGTTGTAGCCGTCATTGTATAATTCTTTTTACTGTTTTTGCTCCTAGGATAGACCCATGGAGGGGGTGCACAAACTACCGGATATCTCGAAATGCCGAGTGGCCTACTCACGGTGTTGAGGGAGGTTGCTTGGCTTCGGGTACTTGGCGGGTAGTTTGCCGCACCCGTAGGGGTCTTGGGTGGGGTATAGGCTATTCACCGCGACCGTGTAATCCGCTTTTCATTGCTGGCTCGAACGGATTGCGGATTCCTAGTATATCCAATGTATTCATCTGTGATCTGTAATGTCTATCATTGCTATATATTTATATATATGATAACTATTTAGGTGTTGCTTATGTTTTGCATCCGTGCTAGTCCTGCCCCCGCTCTGTCGTTAGTTAAGTAACCTAACGGGTGATGACGGGACCCCGTGGCGAATGCGGATGGCATAAGCGTACACCATATTTTGGTTGTTTTCTGCAATGGTAGGATTAATTGATGGGACGCATGTAAGTCGATGTACTTCACCCCAGTACTTGTGGGGAGGCGGAATTTTCAAAACTTATCAAGTTTAAACAACGAACATCGACTAACCGCTTGAATCGAAGCTAAACTATAAATAACCGTATTCTAAGAGTTTCATTTCACTTGTGATTAGGGATTATACCTAATGAAACCGGTCCTTCTTCTTTGTGTCCTCCTTTGTTCTCCTCGACCTTCTCTAGGTAGTAGACGATCCACCCGAGAGCAAAACACCAAGCTAAACCTCTAACTTGAGGTAACTAATCAACTTTGATTGCTAATCAAAGATGAAAGGATGATATAGAGTGAAGGTTATGGATTGTTTAGTCTAACTAATCCTTTGATCTCAACACATGAGGATTAAGGATTAGGGTTTGAAGATGAGAGCTTGAGGAGAGAGAATGTGAGATGAGATAATGAGAGGAGAGAGAGTGTATCATAATATATTATGAAGCATTTCTTTTTAACAATAATGAATAATGGAAATGAATAAGCATGCTTCATAAAATATCTAGTGGTGATTCATTAGCATGAGTCATTAAGCAATAAATGTGCATTAATGAAATGAATGAATCACCACCATGACTCACTTTCTTATCCAAAAGAAACCTCCTTAGTCACATCTTCTAGAAGCTTCTCGAGTAATTACGAGAATGCCCCTCCGATCCGTAAAAATACGGAAAAACTTTAGACTGTATAAATCCAATAACCGGATACCAGTAACTGGCTTAAACCAAAGCCGACTGGTAAAAACTGTCCGAAAGTCGTACGCGCGTAAACGCACGTATGCGTCCGAACCCTTTGTCGCAAAACCATGCAACCTCTATATCGTTTCGCCTGGAGTAGGAAACTCTCTGTGTGGGACTCTAGAGACTCGACTACTACGCTGGCAGTGGGTTTAACCACAGACCGCAAGCGGCACTAGCTGTACGTAACGGTCCCCAGGTAGTTGTCGATAAGAAGGCCGATGAGAAAACCCATCCGAACTCCTACTGAGTCTGATGTGACAATCTCCATACAGTCCGGTCCGTTCGTCCAAGACTATCGCATATCGGGCCTAGGGGGGCGGCAAGCGTCAGTCCCCTAATAGCGGTATAAGTCGTGTCGGAGTAAAGCCCATTACACCCTGAGAAACTGCTGGAACCTACCAGCAAATCTCGCTTGCCCTGGCCAGGGACTTTGCGTAATGGCTCTCTGACACAGCACGATATCTACTCCCAATACCGGGAGGGACGAATCCTGTCTAACCGCCACTGCCTCCAAGTGCTCGGGACTGCACCCAACTGCTACCTGTTTGCACGACTCCTTTGAGCCGTGGTAGGGTAGCAATCTAAGAACAGTGGGACACACTCGAGGCGAAGTAGCAGTGTCAAGTCTGCGGACTACGCTGTACTCATGTCACCTGGGAACTGTTCACTGACGACTGGTATCAAACCAACCAACAGTTCCCTGTGAGTCCTGTCCGGTGTACCCGTAACCTAACGAGCACCTGTATACTATCTCCAGTACGACGTACTGACGGCTGTGGGACAGACCATCTCCCCAACTGGGATGAGAAGCGTACACACCAGTCTACTTCGGAGTATCGATGCTCTGTCTCGATAATCCAACGACCAGGGACCTGAATAAGGATGTGCTTGTAGACTACCCAGCCCCCACTAGTGTGACTGCCATCACAAGGCTGGTAGACAAGCAAGATCCTAAGAGCTCTATCAATACGTATACTCACATATTAAGATAGAAAAACCAAGTAGCATACTACCATGTTTAGCAAGACTGTTATATACATGTGAATATCCCAAGCTTCCATTAAGTAATATACAAGCTAGTATGATACAGTAATGGCCTTCTAGGGCATAAACACTAACAATCTCCCACTTGCACTAGGGCCATGTACTGGCATATCGTAGACCAATGATCTCGAGTAGCCTCTCGAACTGAATCTGAGGAAGGGCCTTCGTGAATGGATCAGCAATGTTCTCTTCTGAAGCAACTCTCCGAACCTCGATCTCCTGACGATCAATGATCTCCCTGATCAGGTGATACCGCCTCAAGATGTGTCTGGACTTCTGATGGGACCTTGGTTCCTTCGCTAAAGCTATAGCTCCGTTGTTGTCGCAATACAGAGGTATTGGATCAACTATGGTAGGAACCACCTGAAGTTCTGTTAGGAACTTCTTCATCCAGACTGCTTCTTTTGCGGCATCGCAAGCAGCTATATACTCCGCTTCCATCGTCGAGTCAGCAACGGTGTCCTGCTTGGAGCTCTTCCAGCACACCGCCCCTCCATTGAGGGTAAAGACATAACCCGACATGGACTTGGAATCGTCCTTATCACTCTGGAAGCCGGAATCAGCAAAGGCCTCCAACCTGAGGTCTTTTCCGCCGTAAACCAAGAACATCTCCTTAGTCCTCCTCAGGTACTTGAGAATGTTCTTTACTGCTATCCAGTGTTTCTCCCCTGGGACTGACTGATACCGGCTTACCACGCTTAGTGCGTAAGCTACATCTGGTCTGGTACACAACATCGCATACATTATAGAGCCTACCGCAGAAGCGTAGGGTATAATAGACATGCGTTCCCTTTCCAAATCAGTCTTGGGAGACATCTCTTTGGAGAGGGTGATTCCGTGACAAGCCGGTAGATTACCGCGCTTAGAATCTTCCATACTGAATCTTTTCAGTACAGTGTCGATATACCTGGACTGCGAAAGTCCCAACATCCTCTTGGATCTATCACGATAGATCCGGATCCCCAGAATGTAAGAGGCATCACCCAGGTCTTTCATGGAGAACCTGTGTGACAAGAATCCTTTGACAGATTGTAGCATAGGAATGTCATTTCCTATCAATAGAATGTCATCCACGTACAAGACGAGGAATACGACACTTCTGGCCACAACTTTACTATATATGCACGGTTCATCTGGATTTTTGATAAAGTCATATTCTTTGACTGTCTCATCAAAACAGATGTTCCAACTCCGCGATGCCTGCTTTAGTCCATAAATAGACTTAAGCAGCTTGCATACTTTCCCGCTGCTCCCACTCTGATTGAAACCCTCTGGCTGATCCATATAGACGCTCTCTTCTAAATTTCCATTCAGAAAAGCCGTCTTTACGTCCATCTGCCAGATTTCATAATCATGGAAGGCAGCAATAGCAAGAAGGACCCGAATGGATTTGAGCATAGCCACTGGAGAAAAAGTTTCGTCATAGTCCAAACCAGGTCTTTGACGAAAACCCTTTGCAATAAGTCTAGCCTTATAGGTTTCCACCTGTCCATCTACACCAATCTTTTTCTTGAAGATCCATTTGCATCCTATGGGTTTTACCCCATCTGGAGCAAAGTCCAAAGTCCATACTTTGTTGGTGTACATGGACTCCATTTCGGTCCGCATTGCATCTAGCCATCGTACCGAGTCGCCGCTCTGGATGGCCTGCTGGAAGTCAGTAGGTTCATCATCATCTATGATGCAATCCTCTCTATCCCCGTCAATGAGAAAACCGTAGTATCTCTCAGGCGGACGAGACGGCCTACTACTCCTGCGGAAGGGTGCGGGAATGTTCTGTTCTTCTTGAACCTCTGGTTCTACCAAACTTTCAGTAGCAGTTTGTGGTTCTGGAATTTCTTCCAGTTCTATTTCGCTCCCACTCTTCTGATTTTCCAAAAATTCAGTTTCTAAGAAGTGGGCATGACGAGAAACAAAAACCTTTTGTTCCTCTGCGTAATAGAAATAATATCCCTTGGAGTTCTTTGGATATCCCACAAGCTTACACAGTACTGAGCGTGCCTCGAGCTTGTCCACATGCTGCTTTTTTACAAAAGCTGGACACCCCCATGTCCTAAAATGTTTTAGACAGGGTTTCTTCCCACTCCACATCTGATATGGTGTGGTAGGCACAGTCTTGGTTGGAACCTGGTTCAAAAGATATGCCGCTGATTCTAGCGCATAACCCCAGAAAGATCGCGGTAACTCAGTATTACTCATTATGGATCGTACCATATCCAATAGGGTTCGATTCCGTCTCTCCGATACACCGTTGTGCTGTGGAGTGTATGGAGGAGTAAGCTGAGAGAGAATTCCTTTCTCTTTTAGGTAACCTAGGAACTCGGCACTTAAGTATTCTCCACCTCGATCAGATCTTAGTGTCTTAATACTTTTGCCTGTTTGGTTTTCCGCTTCACTCTTGAATTCCAGGAATTTCTCAAAGGCCTCTGATTTATGCTTCATTAAGAAAACATATCCATACCTAGAGAAATCATCTGTAAAAGTAATGAAGTAGGAATAACCACCTCTCGCATGTGTAGACATTGGACCGCATACATCGCTGTGTATGAGTCCTAAGAGCTCGCTCGCTCTTACTCCTTGTCCAGTGAATGGAGTTTTTGTCATCTTTCCTTTGAGACAAGATTGACAAGTGTCATAAGTTTGATATTCGAACGTGTCCAAATATCCTTCTCTATGCAACTTAGTCAACCTTCTCTCATTGATGTGACCCAGTCTACAATGCCATAAGAAAGCTTTATTTAAATCTGGAGACTTTCTTTTTAGTGTGTTCTGGACATTGAAAATTTGGAGTTGGTTTAACACATATATGCCGTTATTTAGAGTACCAGACCCAATCAAACCATGATTAAGGTGGATGTTGACAACATCTCTTACAAACGTGAAATCATAACCTTTATTTGATAACAAGGAAACTGATATGATATTACACGTTAAGCTGGGTACAAAATAACAGTTATGTAAAACCAAAATGTGTCCACTCGTCAATCCTAGGTGATAATCCCCGACGGACGCAGCTCCCACGCTAGCTCCGTTAGCAACCCTGAGGATCATATCACCTTCCTTCAGCACTCTACGGTTTCTCAGTGCCTGCAATGAATTGCAAATATGAGATCCTGATCCGGTATCCAATACCCAGGAAGCAGAGTGGATTGACAGACAATTCTCAATTACAAACACACCTGAAGTCGAAGCCACAGCTTGCTTCGGTTCCTGGTTCTTGGCGTTCCACGCCTTGCAATCCTTCTTCCAGTGCCCTTTCCTGTGACAATGGAAGCACTCATCCAGGCCAACTACCGGTGCTGTAAACTTTTTCTTTCCCTTCTTTCCCACCTTACTAACACCTCCTCTAGGTCTGGGTGCGGCCTTCTTCTTCCTTCCTTTGGCCCTAGCCTTGGACCCGGAAGAAGATGCACCGCCAACAAACATAGCGGGTGTTTCCCTTGCCTTCTGCAAGGTGCCCTCTGCACTCCTTAACATGTTCAGGAGTTCCGCAAGTTCAACTTCTTTTCCTTGAAGATTGAAGTTGAGGATAAACTGGGCGTAGGTGGGAGGAAGGGACTGGAGAACAAGGTCTGTATAGAGCTCATTATCCAAAGTCGTCCCAAGGTCCGCGAGCTCTTCAATATAGCCGATCATCTGTAGGACATGTTCACCTACCGATGACCCGACAGCCAACCTCGCTCGAAACAGTTTCTTAGAGGTCTCGTATCTTGCTATACGAGATTGCTCTCCATAAAGTTCCTTTGTATGGAGAAATATGCCATCTAGGGACATATCCTCGTGCCTCCTCTGATGTTCATTGTTCATCGAGGCAAGCACGATGCACTTGGCTCTCGCGCAATCTAAATCCCAGGTTTTGCGGATTTCCTTATCCGCATTGCTGGATTTGGGACCAAGGACAGCAGGTGCTGTAGCGGTGAGGACGTACCCCAGTTTGTCATAGGTCAAAGCCATCTTGACATTCCGCAGCCAATCTTTATAGTTTGGCCCCGTCAGTATATTTTTCTCTAAAAGTAACTTAAGTCCAGTCATTTTCTGGGTCGCTGCAATTAGGAGAGAGAGAAGAAAACTCTTTAGCATGATGCTCTTGCAAGTTTAGAGTGGTTTTTAGTTTATCTAAACTGGATGGCTCCCACTGTTTCTCGAATCCTTCCTCAAACCATAAAAGAAGAATTAGCCAAGACTATTCTCACCGTACAATACTTGCTTAACCGTTCAGCCAGGCCGGTGTCGATACTTCGAGGGAGGTTTTCCAACGCTTTCGCGAAGTTCCTTAATTAAATAACCTCTTTTCTCTGGGGGCGTAACCCCGCTGACACTTTTCTGGACACCTACTAGGTTTATAGCATTGATCGTTAAGCGACGAATATCCTGATAAGTAGCATATACTCACAGTAGGATCGGGATCCAAATATCATCGTATGATAATGTTGAAGGAATCCTACCAACATTCATCAAACTCCAAATGGTATGCATCTCTTTGCAAATTTCAGTTTCTTTAGAAATTCCCGATATAAGTTTTTGCCCCATGCTCTTATGATCTTGACTAAGGGCCAACAAATCATAAGTCACATGTCAAGTTCTGCCCATCATTATCCTGTTGATTTGAACCCATCCGTATACTCTTGACTAAGGGCCAAACAAAGTAATACGACTGTCCCAAACCAACTCATCTATCTATGCAACAAATGAATACCCCAGCAGCTACCAAACACTATGTCTTGACTAAGGGCCAAACAAACATAGCTTGAATACTACTGACCATTCATAAGAAATGACGGAGGGCTACGACTGGTTTTGGCGAAACCGTGAACGTAGTGAACTTGATATAACCGAAGGAACCTGATAGCTTTTAAAAGGAGTGGTTAAATCTCCGCATTTAAAAATATCTGTTTTAAAAATAACCGAGTGGTTTCTTTTAAATTGTTCCAACGATTTAAACTTTGGTTTATTTTACTTTGCATTATAGATAATGCGTCCCATCATTAACCTATCATTACAGAAAACAACGAAAATACAACGTCCTCTTATGCCATCCGCATTCGCCACGGGGTCCCGTCATCACCCGTTAGGTTACTTAACAAACGACAGAGCGGGGGCTGGGCTAGCGCGGGTGTAAAACATAAGTGGCGTCTAAATAGCTATCATAAATATAGATATTTTACATTCGTCTGACGCAATGATATTCATTCCAGAACACAGATAAACAATATTGGATTTGCAAGCAATCTGTATTTCTTTTGAGCCTGCAAGAAAAGACAGATTACACAGTTGTGATGAATAGTCGTTTACCCCACCCTCGACCCCTACGGGTACGGCAAACTACCCACCCGGCAGTCTGTGTACCCCACCTTGGGTCAGTCCTAGGAGCAAAAACAGTAAAATGAAATAATACAACGGTGGCTACGACCGCAACCTGGAAGTGCCCCGCAAAAATAATATTACAACAAATTACATTTACAACAAATGAATTAAACAATAACCCATTGCAAACCCCGGCTATACACCACAACAGTCCAATACAGTTTATATGCACAAACAGATATAACCATTTCAGAAATGTGCAACCCCCTGCCAACCGACATACTAGCAGTTAGGGGAGGTTTACGAACACATTAAACAATCACAGATATAATACAATACGCAAATACTGTACAATTCGATCGAATAAACAACATCAATATTGCTCCAAAATCTGCTCTGTTAAACAGTAACCTGAGCAATAATTAAATATTCCAGAAAACCCCAAATGTCACAGGGGACCCACACAAGAAAGACGAGTCCATGACTCGGCCAAAGCGCCGCGGAAGGGCGGCGGATCCCACCGATCCGCCGCGCTTTCGCGGCCGAGTTGCCGATTCATGGGCTCGAATTTCTTGGGTGTTCTCCTGGACTCCTTTCTAGCTCTCTGAACACACCTGAAAAATTTTCTGACATCGTTTTAAATTCGACAGAAACTAGTATTTTTTAGGGTTTTCCGGTTTCGTTTTTCCGTTCGAAATTCGTACAAATTTGCGATTAAGTTATTTAGTGTTTAGCGAGGCTCTGATACCACTGTAAGTCGATGTACTTCACCCCAGTACTTGTGGGGAGGCGGAATTTTCAAAACTTATCAAGTTTAAACAACGAACATCGACTAACCGCTTGAATCGAAGCTAAACTATAAATAACCGTATTCTAAGAGTTTCATTTCACTTGTGATTAGGGATTATACCTAATGAAACCGGTCCTTCTTCTTTGTGTCCTCCTTTGTTCTCCTCGACCTTCTCTAGGTAGTAGACGATCCACCCGAGAGCAAAACACCAAGCTAAACCTCTAACTTGAGGTAACTAATCAACTTTGATTGCTAATAAAAGATGAAAAGATGATATAGAGTGAAGGTTTTAGATTGTTTAGTCTAACTAATCCTTTGATCTCAACACATGAGGATTAAGGATTAGGGTTTGAAGATGAGAGCTTGAGGAGAGAGAATGTGAGATGAGATAATGAGAGGAGAGAGAGTGTATCATAATATATTATGAAGCATTTCTTTTTAACAATAATGAATAATGGAAATGAATAAGCATGCTTCATAAAATATCTAGTGGTGATTCATTAGCATGAGTCATTAAGCAATAAATGTGCATTAATGAAATGAATGAATCACCACCATGACTCACTTTCTTATCCAAAAGAAACCTCCTTAGTCACATCTTCTAGAAGCTTCTCGAGTAATTACGAGAATGCCCCTCCGATCCGTAAAAATACGGAAAAACTTTAGACTGTATAAATCCAATAACCGGATACCAGTAACTGGCTTAAACCAAAGCCGACTGGTAAAAACTGTCCGAAAGCCGTACGCGCGTAAACGCACGTATGCGTCCGAACCCTTTGTCGCAAAACCATGCAACCTCTATATCGTTTCGCCTGGAGTAGGAAACTCTCTGTGTGGGACTCTAGAGACTCGACTACTACGCTGGCAGTGGGTTTAACCACAGACCACAAGCGGCACTAGCTGTACGTAACGGTCCCCAGGTAGTTGTCGATAAGAAGGCCGATGAGAAAACCCATCCGAACTCCTACTGAGTCTGATGTGACAATCTCCAAACAGTCCGGTCCGTTCGTCCAAGACTATCGCATATCGGGCCTAGGGGGGCGGCAAGCGTCAGTCCCCTAATATAAGTCGTGTCGGAGTAAAGCCCATTACACCCTGAGAAACTGCTGGAACCTACCAGCAAATCTCGCTTGCCCTGGCCAGGGACTTTGCGTAATGGCTCTCTGACACAGCACGATATCTACTCCCAATACCGGGAGGGACGAATCCTGTCTAACCGCCACTGCCTCCAAGTGCTCGGGACTGCACCCAACTGCTACCTGTTTGCACGACTCCTTTGAGCCGTGGTAGGGTAGCAATCTAAGAACAGTGGGACACACTCGAGGCGAAGTAGCAGTGTCAAGTCTGCGGACTACGCTGTACTCATGTCACCTGGGAACTGTTCACTGACGACTGGTATCAAACCAACCAACAGTTCCCTGTGAGTCCTGTCCGGTGTACCCGTAACCTAACGAGCACCTGTATACTATCTCCAGTACGACGTACTGACGGCTGTGGGACAGACCATCTCCCCAACTGGGATGAGAAGCGTACACACCAGTCTACTCCGGAGTATCGATGCTCTGTCTCGATAATCCAACGACCAGGGACCTGAATAAGGATGTGCTTGTAGACTACCCAGCCCCCACTAGTGTGACTGCCATCACAAGGCTGGTAGACAAGCAAGATCCTAAGAGCTCTATCAATACGTATACTCACATATTAAGATAGAAAAACCAAGTAGCATACTACCATGTTTAGCAAGACTGTTATATACATGTGAATATCCCAAGCTTCCATTAAGTAATATACAAGCTAGTATGATACAGTAATGGCCTTCTAGGGCATAAACACTAACAACGCATTAAAAGAACTAATGCAAGAAAATAAACCAAGTAAAAGTCGATTGGAACACTTTGAAAACCACTCGGTTCTTTTCAAAACTAAACTTTTAAACGCGGAGCTTGAACCACTCCTTTTAAAAGCTATCTCGTTCCATCGATTATATCAAGTTCACTACGTTCACGGTTTCGCCAAAACCATTCGTAGCCCTCCGTCAATCCACATGAATGGTCAAAAAGTATTCAAGCTATGTATTTTGGCCAAAGTCAAGGCATAGTGATTGGTAGCTATTGGGTATTCATGTGCAGTATAGATAGATGCGTTGGTTTGGGACAGTCGTGCTGCCATTTTGTCCAAAGTCAAGGGTAGGTACGGGTGGGTCCAAATTAACCAGGAGAATGACGGGTAGAACTTGACATGTGACTTATGATATTTTGGCCAAAGTCAAGGTCATAAGAGCATGGGGCAAAAATCCACATCGGGAGTTTCATAAGCACTGAAACTTGGTAGCGCTGCATACCATTTGGAGTGTGATAATTCTTGTAGGATTCCTTCAGTTTTATCACGCGATGATATTTGGATCCCGATCCTACTGTGAGTATATGCTACTCCTCGGGAAAACTCTCACTTACGATCAATGCTATAAACCTAGTAGGTGTCTAGAAAGGTGTTAGCGGGGCTACGCCCACAGGGAAAAAAGGTTACTTAATTAAGGAACTTCGCGAAAGCGTTGGAAAACCTCCCTCGAAGTACCGACACTGGCCTGGCTGAACGGTTAAGCAAGTATTGTACGGTGAGATTGATCCCGACTAATTCTTTCTTTACGGTTTGAGAAGGGATTCGAGAGAAAGTGGGAGCCATCCAGTTTAGACAAACTAAAAACCACTCTAAACTTGCAAGAGCATCATGCTAAAGTGTTTCTTTTCTCTCTCCTAATTGCAGCGACCATTCAACATGACCGGACTTAAGTTATTACTAGATAAAAACATACTGACAGGGCCAAACTACAAAGATTGGCTCAGGAATGTCAAGATGGCAATCACTTGAGACAAGTTGGGGTATGTCCTTACCACCAAAGCTCCCCCTGTCCCAGGTCCCACCTCCAGCGTCGCGGATAAAGAAATCCGTAAGACATGGGAGATCGATGGCGCGAAGGACAAATGCCTCGTGCTTGCCTCGATGGACAACGAACATCAGAGGAGGCATGAGAATATGGACCTGGAGTCCATATTTCTCCATACAAAAGAACTGTATGGAGAGCAGTCTCGTATCGCAAGATACGAAGTGTCGAAAAAGCTATTTTCGGCAAGATTGGCCGTCGGATCATCGGTAGCGGAACACGTGCTTAAGATGATTGGCTACATAGAGGAGCTCGCGGACCTTGGGACCACGTTGGAGAATGAACTCTATACTGATTTGATTCTCCAGTCCCTTCCTTCCACTTACGCCCAGTTTATCCTAAACTTCAACATGCAAGGAAAGGAGGTTGAACTTTCCGAACTTCTGAACATGTTGAGGAGTGCTGAGGGCACCCTACAGAAGGGTAGGGAGACATCCACTTTGTTTGTAGGAGGATCTTCCTCTTCTAGATCCAGGGCGAAAGCCAAGGGTAAGAAGAAGAAAACCCCCGCCAAACCAAGAGGCGGTGTCAGTAAAGTGGATACGAAGGGAAAAGGAAAGGCAACAAAGGTAGCGGGAAAGCTAGTGGGGAAGGAAGAATGCTTCTACTGTCACAAAAGTGGTCACTGGAAACAAGATTGCAAGGCTTGGAAGGCCGGAACACAGGATTTGAAGCGAGTTGCGGCTTCAGCTTCAGGTGTGTATGTTATTGAAAACTGTCTATCAATAAACTCTACATACTGGGTATTGGATACCGGATCAGGATCTCATATCTGTAATTCTTTGCAGGCGTTGAGAAAGCGTAGAGTTTTGAAGGCAGGTGACATGACCCTCAGAGTTGCAAACGGTGCTAGCATGGATGCTGAGGCCGTGGGGGACTATATCCTGGGATTGTCGGATGGACACTTTTTGGTTTTGCGTAGTTGTTATTATGTACCAAATGCAACCTGTAATATCATTTCTGTATCTTTATTATCTAAAGAAGGTTATGAATTTGCATTTGTAAGTAATGTAGTGAACATTCACCTTAATCAAGTTTTGATTGGGTCAGGTACATTGAACAACGGTATATACGTATTAAACCAACCACAGATTTTCAATGTCCAGAATACACACAAAAGAAAGTCTCCAGACATCAATAAAACTTTCTTATGGCATTGTAGACTGGGTCACATCAATGAGAGAAGGTTGACTAAGTTACATGCAGAAGGATATTTTGATCCGTTCGAATATCAATCGTATGCAACTTGTCAATCCTGTCTTAAAGGAAAGATGACAAAAACTCCGTTCACTGGACACGGAGTAAGAGCGAGCGAGCACTTGGGACTCGTACACAGCGACGTGTGTGTAAGTCGATGTAGTACACCCCAGTATTTGTGGGGAGGCGGAATTAACAAAAACGATCAAGTTTAAGGAACGAACATCGACTAACCGCTTAAATCGAAGCTAAACAAATAATAACCAAACACATAGCTATACTAAACTATAGTGTTAAGGGATTATACCTATCGAAACTAGTCCTTCGTCTTTGTGTCCTCCTTTGTTCTCCTCGACCTTCTCTAGGTAGTAGACGATCCACCCGAGAGCAAGACACCAAGCTACACCTCTAACTTGAGGTAACTAATCAACTTTGATTGCTAATCAAAGATGAAAGGATGAGATAGAGTGATGGTTATGGATGCTTAAGTCTAACTAAACCATTGATCTCAACACATGAGGATTAAGGATTAGTCACTTGAAGATGAGAGCTTGAGGAGAGAGAATGTGAGATAAGATAATGAGATGAGAGAGAGAGTATCATAATATATTATGAAGCATTTTCTAATAATGAGAAAAGAATAAAGAGTGATGATAAATCATGCTTCATAAAATATCTAGTGGTGATTCATTAGCATGAGTCATTAAGCAATAAATGTGCATTAATGATATGAATGAATCACCACCATGACTCATAACCTCATTTAATGAATATGACACATAACCCTCCTTAGTCACCATCTTCTAGAAGCTTCTCGAACAATTACGAGAACGCCCTCCGATCCGTAAAAATACGGAAAAACTTTAGACTGTATAAATCCAATAACCGGATACCAGTAACTGGCTTAAACCAAAGCCGACTGGTATAAACTGTCCGAAAGTCCTACGCGCGTAAACGCACGTATGCGTCCGAACCCTTTGTCGCAAAACCATGCAACCTCTATATCGTTTCGCCTGGAGTAGGAAACTCTCTGTGTGGGACTCTAGAGACTCGACTACTACGCTGGCAGTGGGTTTAACCACAGACCGCAAGCGGCACTAGCTGTACGTAACGGTCCCCAGGTAGTTGTCGATAAGAAGGCCGATGAGTAAACCCATCCGAACTCCTACTGAGTCTGATGTGACAATCTCCATACAGTCCGGTCCGTTCGTCCAAGACTATCGCATATCGGGCCTAGGGGGGCGGCAAGCGTCAGTCCCCTAATAGCGGTATAAGTCGTGTCGGAGTAAAGCCCATTACACCCTAAGAAACTACTGGAACCTACCAGCAAATCTCGCTTGCCCTGGCCAGGGACTTTGCGTAATGGCTCTCTGACACAGCACGATATCTACTCCCAATACCGGGAGGGACGAATCCTGTCTAACCGCCACTGCCTCCAAGTGCTCGGGACTGCACCCAACTGCCACCTGTTTGCACGACTCCTTTGAGCCGTGGTAGGGTAGCAATCTAAGAACAGTGGGACACACTTGAGGCGAAGTAGCAGTGTCAAGTCTGCGGACTACGCTGTACTCATGTCACCTGGGAACTGTTCACTGACGACTGGTATCAAACCAACCAACAGTTCCCTGTGAGTCCTGTCCGGTGTACCTGTAACCTAACGAGCACCTGTATACTATCTCCAGTACGACGTACTGACGGCTGTGGGACAGACCATCTCCCCAACTGGGATGAGAAGCGTACACACTAGTCTACTCCGGAGTATCGATGCTCTGTCTCGATAATCCAACGACCAGGGACCTGAATAAGGATGTGCTTGTAGACTACCCAGCCCCCACTAGTGTGACTGCCATCACAACGCTGGTAGACAAGCAAGATCCTAAGAGCTCTATCAATACGTACACTCACATATTAAGATAGAAAAACCAAGTAGCATACTACCATGTTTAGCAAGACTGTTATATACATGTGAATATCCCAAGCTTCCATTAAGTAATATACAAGCTAGTATGATACAGTAATGGCCTTCTAGGGCATAAACACTAACAGTGTGCGGTCCAATGTCTACACATGCACGAAGCGGTTATTCTTACTTCATTACTTTTACGAATGACTTTTCAAGGTACGGTTATGTCTTCTTAATGAAACATAAATCCGAGGCTTTTGAAAAATTCCAGGAATATAAGAATGAAGTAGAAAAACAAACAGGCAAAAGTATCAAGGCACTGAAATCTGATCGAGGTGGTGAATACTTGAGTGCCGAGTTCCTGGATTACTTAAAAGAGAATGGAATTCTCTCTCAGCTTACTCCTCCATACACTCCGCAACATAACGGTGTATCGGAGAGACGGAACCGAACCCTATTGGATATGGTACGGTCCATGATGAGTAACGCTGAGTTGCCGCGATCGTTCTGGGGATATGCGCTAGAATCAGCTGCATACCTTTTGAACCGAGTTCCAACTAAGACTGTGCCTACTACACCTTATCAGATGTGGTGTGGGAAGAGACCCTATCTTAATCACATTAAGACATGGGGATGTCCAGCTTTTGTAAAAAAGCAGCATGCGGACAAGCTCGAAGCACGCTCAGTACAGTGCAAGTTTGTGGGATATCCAAAGAACTCCAAAGGATATTTCTTCTATTGCGAAGAGGAACAAAAGGTCTTTGTTTCTCGCCATGCCCACTTTCTAGAACACCAGTTCATAGAAAAAGAAATAAGTGGGAGCGCAATAGAACTTGAAGAAATTCCGGAACCACGAGCTATTACTGAAAGCTTAGTAGAACCAGAGGGGTCGAAAGATCAGGACATTCCCACGCCACTCCGCAGGAGTAGTAGGCAGTCTCATCCGCCCGAGAGATACTACGGTTTTCTCATTGACGGGGATAGAGAGGATTGCATCATAGATTGTGATGAGCCTACTAGCTTCCAGCAAGCCATTCAGAGCGTCGACTCGGTAAAATGGCTGGATGCAATGCGGACCGAAATGGAGTCCATGTACACCAACAAAGTATGGACGTTGGACATTGCTCCAGATGGGGTGAAACCCGTAGGATGCAAGTGGATCTTCAAAAGGAAGATTGGTGTAGATGGACAGGTTGAGACCTATAAAGCTAGACTGGTTGCAAAAGGTTTTCGTCAGCGACCTGGTTTGGACTATGACGAAACCTTTTCTCCAGTAGCTATGCTGAAATCCATTCGGATCCTTCTTGCCATTGCTGCCTTCCACGATTATTGTTAGTTATATGTATGCCCTAGAGGCCATTACTGTACATACGATGTATATTGTAATGGATGCTTGGACATATATAGAGAGGACTTTCTTGCTCGACATGATAGTATGCTATCTGGTTGTACTTTATCTTAACATGTACTCTGATTGTCTCTATGTTACATGCTGATAAAGCCCTTAGGATATGTACTCGACTACTGGGACTATGATGAGATCATAATAGTGGGGCCACAGTAGTCGATGAGTACATCCTATAACTGTTCCTAATCGAGGGTGTATCGAGACAGGGCATCGATACACCAGAGTAGACTAGCGTATACGCATCTTGACCCATATGATGGGCGATGGATGATCCCATATCCATCGGTGTTTGACATCAAGGATGGTGTACGGGTGCTCAGTAGAGACTGGGTACACTGGACGGACTCGCCGAGAACTTCCAGATGGTATTATACCTCACGTCAGATGGCAGTTCTCCGGTGACACTGGTACAGAGTAGTCTGTTGACCCGAGATCGTCATAGAGTCTTGTGTGATTCCCACTGTACTTTGATTTCCATCATACCACGTCCAAGAGGGCGTGCAAAAAGGTGTCTTTTGGGTACAGTCCCGAATCACATGGAGGCAATGAGCGATAGGAGGGGATTCGTCTCTCCCAGTATAGGGAGTTGATGTTGTGCTGTGTTCGATTGGCTATAACCAGAAATCCTTGGCCAGGGTTGCTGAGATTTACTGGTAAGTGTTATCAGTAGTTTCTCGAACTGTTATAGACCTCATATCGACACGACTTATCGAGCTACTGGGGTCTAACGTTTACCACCCCTAGGCGAGATATGCAACATATCAGACGACGAGACCGAACTGTACGGGAGTGTTACTGTTTGGATTCACAGGAGAATGTACAGGCTTGCTTGTTGATCTTCTGAGCGCTCAATACCTGGGCAGCTGTTACGTTTAGCTGACCGCTTGCAGCTTGTGGGTGTTTGATATGATCATCACCTACTGCCGGCGTATGGACGATTCTTTAGAGTCCTACACAGAGGTTTCTTGGCTCAGGCAAAACGGAGTAGGAGCACATATGTGATATGTGCGGGACCGAGGATAATGCGATATGTGATACCGTATTATATTCTCGCGATATTTGATATCAGCCGGGTCATCGGATCAAGTGTTGATTCGATGAATCGGTACGGATAAATATTAGTCGGTTATATGCGATATAGCCGGATTGTCGGATCAAGTGTTGATTCGATAATTTAATGTATAATAATATATTTGATATATTAAATTGCATTAACTAATATTAGCTCACTAAAAGATTCTTTTTCTCACTCGGGTAATACATTGATATATATGCGATATATGTTAATTGTATTATTTTATTTGTTACAATAAATATTATATATGTGATATATAATATTGTAACATGATATGATAACTAATGCAACATGTTTTGTGGAGTTTAAACATGATTAGGGTTTGGATTAGGGTTAAGTCTTCTAGTTGATTCTAGAAGCTTTTCATTTTGTCATGATAAAGATATTTGTGTGTGACTCATCTTTAACCAAACCCAAACCCTAACCCTAGTTAATTCTCTACATGAGTTTGCCTGACCATGGTTGCATTATTCATCATATTACTTCTTTTTTCTATTCATCACAAAAGGATTCTAATATAATTCTCCATCTTCTTCCTTGATCTTTCTTCATGGAAAAAGCTCACTAGCTTTTTTCAAGTGATGAATAAATGTGAGAAAAAGATAAATAAAGAGAGCAAAAATCCTACTTCATCATCCTCATCTTCCCTTGCCTTTTAGATGAGGGTGTTCACATCATTTCATGAGTGTTACCTTGTGTTAACGAAACTTCAAGGTAGATCATCTTTGTATCGAAGATCGGAAGCAAAGGTTGCATCTTTCTCTTCGTGGAACCTCTCGAGAGTCCGGAACCCGATGATCGCAGCGAAGGGACCACAACACGGAGCATATGAAGTGAAGGACTGGATCTACAAAGGTTGTAATCCCTCTCACTTAGTGTTAAAGTTGTTAACATGTTAGTTTTCGCCTAAACCTTAGTTTAAAGATCCGTATTCGGGTTGTTCGGCACGGCTAAAATTTTAATCGGGCATGGTTGATGCCTCGTAGACCCTTGTGCACATGCCTAGCAACCCTACAGTGGTATTAGAGCCAAGCTAGAGCTTTAGGCGAAGTCTAGACGAAGTTTAAAGTCCGATCGAACCCGGAAAACCCGATATACCCTAGTTTCTGGAATTTTTTCAAAACTGTGGTTTTTTCCAAATTAAAAATATCCAAAAATTACAGCAGGGAATTATATGAGTTACTGTGAAGCACGTGAGCGCAATTCATCTAAAGCGCCGTGGAACCGCGGCCCCACCCCAGCATGTGCGGCGGTTCCACGGCCATAAAGTCGATTCTTGGCACGTTCTTTGCACAGTAATTCCTATCTTTTAGTGCTGTATTTTCTAGGAATTTTTAATATTTATTCAACTGTTGAATTTTCTGGGTTGTATTCGGGACTCGTTGTTTCGATCGGATATTATAACTTTGTTTAGTTTGTCCGGATAATTTTAGAAACTGTTAAAAAGTTCGAACGGATATCAATAACTCACTTTTTCCCCTGTCGGAAATTTTTTCAAAAGTTGGATTTTTCCTCGTGTTTAAGAACGTTCTAAGTCGTGCAAGTAACGCGGTGGACCCTCTAGAAGACAACAAACCTTAACTCGATTATGTGACTGTCTTGAACTGCCTTTTGAATCTTAGGGTTTGGGGCAGTACGGCGTGCCACATGTGAGGCGTTGGCTTGACCCTTCTACGGCTGGACCATTGGTACTGTGGCATGTGATGGATGTTTTTAAACTGATTTCAAATGTTGAGATATATTGGGGAAATCTTGGGTGTTTGATGATTCGATCAGAAAGTTTAACTTTGTCTATTTATCTGGAATGTGATACAATATTTGGAATCCACAGGTAGTTATGAGATAACTAATATGAATGTTATAAACACAGCACTTTAGTCTCACTTGATCGGTTGCCACGGAATTTTGATGCGATCAAAAGTCCGTCGCAATCACGTAGTGTACGCGGATACTCGCCGGGTAAACTTAATAGACAGCTACGCCCCATAGCCCCGACCAAGTGACTGTAGGAGAACCCCGTCGCCGAAAGCATCCGTTCGGGTGCTCGCGGCAGCGGTGTTCCGCCTTAGTGCACTTCGTCGACGGCATCTGGGGGTGCGGCCGTCTACTAAAGTTTGCGACGAGCATTCGATCAGGACGTCGGGAATCTTGTTGAATTGCCCGACTTGATATTGAAAAGAGTTTTCGATAATGAGACTAAAATGCGGGGTTTATAATTGTTAGGCATGTGATGTCTAAAGAATTCATTTGGTTAGGCATGCGATGTCTAAGGAGGAGGTTGCGGATTCCAACTGTTGTAGTTTTACACTTTATTTTCTGTGACCGTAAGTGTAGTATGTGGTGTATCGCCGGCTTCGTTGCTATACATCAACGACAATCGGGATACACATACTTGCTTACGTTGATGATATGAGATATTATGTGTTGCTGTGATATGTTATATTGGATCGTCGCGTTTTGAATAGCCTGGGGGTTTTATGTGAGATGAGGGTTTTTTTTCTTTTTCATTCATGTAAAATTCATTTGTATGTAATATTCTTTTATTGGGGCACTTCCAGGTAGCGGATGATGTCACCGTTGTATATTATTTACTTTTCCGCATTAGGTAGACCCAAGGCGGGGAGCACAAGTAACCGGGTTCTAGGGTCCAGTGGGAGACCATCTCGAGGAGTCGAGACCGGGTCTCCTAACCCTAGAATTGGCAGTGTTACTTGCCGCTCTCGTAGGGGTCTAGGGATGTGGGTTTGGCTATTCATCGCGACCGTGGAATCCGTGTTTTATACTGGCTCGTATTGAAAACACGGACGTCCTAGTATATCCAATATTTCATATATGTTCTTCTGCTGCAATGTTCTGTGATGAGATCATATTACTGCCTGAGACGAATGTTTATATTATATATATGAGATATATGTTATATTGCAGATTTCGTTTCAAAAGAGATGCTTGTGAAGCATAATAAAATGGGACTTCATTAATGTGATTAATGAAATAAAAGAAACCTAAGATGTTGTAGAAACTTGTTTAAAAACTGGTAGCTCTAGTTCTTGCTTTGCATAGCGGTGTTCCTTGTAGAACATCCAACACCTTGTTCGATAAGGAAAGGACCGAGATCCCTTCACCGGGAGTGACTCCTTTAGCAATAACTGGCAGATGCTACAAACTCGGTTTGTCTTTTGATTGCTTCTTTAGTTCTTGCTTTGCACAGTGATATATATGATATATCCTGCACCTTATTCGATGAGGAAAGGGCCGACGATCCCTTCACCGGGAGTGACCCCTTTAGCAAAACTAGAAAAGCCTAAAAAACACTCCATTTAAAAATCACTCGATTCTACAACGATATAAAGTTCATTACGCAAAGGGTTTTCTTAAAAACCTGTCGTAGCCCTCCGTCATTTCAGATAAGTAATAGTTAGTATTCGTGCTGCGTTTGTTGACTCAGTCAAAGCGTAGTGTGCGGTAGCTGATTAGTGCTTATCTGCAAAGCATATGATGCGATTGGATTAGGGTAGTCGTGCGGCCTTGTTGACTCAGTCAAGGGTCGTGCGGGTGGGTTTAATTCAATCGGGAAATGACGGGTTGAACTTTACTTGCGGTCTATGGTTTGTTGACTCAGTCAAGGTCATAGATCGCTTGGGGCAAAACATTATTGGGAATTTCAAGTGTTGAAATTTGCAATGAGATTGCATACTTTCTATGAGATAGTTGGATCCCGATACCCACTGCGAGTAAGAGTTACTCCTGGGAGAGTTTTACACATTACAATTAGCCGATCAAGTAGGTGTCTAGAAAGGTGTTAACGGGGTTACGCCTCTGGGAAAACGAGGTTTACTTTAATTAGGTTCGTGCGAAAGCACGGGGGGCCTCCCTCAAAGTACCGACACTGGCCTGGCTGAAAGATTGGCGAACTTGTAGCGTGTAATTAATCCCGGCTAGTCTTTCCTTTTATGGTTTGAAGGAAGATTTGATTAAAACAGTGGGAGACATCCTGATTAGATATATTAGATAACCAATCTAATCTTGCAAGAGCATACGCTGAGTGTTTTCTTCTCTCTCTCTCCAGGTAGAGACCTTATCACGCCTTAATCAAGATAATAAAACGGATATATTGACCGAACCCGCTTGTTATACTGAGCTGGGGAACGTTGGTCCCGCTCCAACTTATAATTGTTATAAGACAGAGCAGGAAATTAAGGAATACCAGATTTCCCGTGCCGCCCAAACGAAGAAAGTGCATACTGATGCATCTTTTTCGGGTGTATTCATTACAGAGAACTGTTTCTCAATATCCTTTACGTCCTGGGTATGTGATACCGGATCAGGATCCCGTATATGTAATCTGTTACATGGGCTACAGATAGGTAGAGAACTAAGAACAGGTGATAAGTTTCATGAGACAGAAAACGGTGCAAGTGTTGCAGCCAAGTCTGTTGGTCACTGTCACCCTGTATTACCAGAATACATTGATTCTGAACAAATGTTATTAGATACCGAACCTGATATACAAAATCATATCAGTCTCTTTATTAGTAAAGAAAGGATATAATTTTGTATTGATGGATAATGTTTTGAACATTTCCTATATCAAGAGTTGATCGGTTCAGGCACGTTATCTAAAAGCATTGATGTTCTAAATCAAACTACAGTTCTTAGTATACGGAACACACACAAGAGGAAGAGTTCAGAAATGAACGAATCCTTCTTGAGGTATTGTAGACTAGGTCATATCAATGCGACCTGACTAGCTAAGTTACATATAGATGCATATTTAAATTAGTTTCAATTTACATCTTATGAAACTTGCCGGTCATGTCACAAAGATAAAATGACCACAACTCTGTTTATTGGAAACAGAGAAAGAGTTAGTGAACTCTTGGGATTTATACATGTTGATGTATGAAGGACCCCTGTCTACACATGCCAAGACTGGTTCTTTTTACTTCATTACATTCTCTGATAATCTCTCAAGATTCAGACATATGTTCCTGTTGAAACACAAGTCCGAAGCTTTTGAGATATTCACAGAATATAAGTTAGAAGTAGAGAACCAAATACGGGTATAAGTATTATGAGATCAAGGAGGAGAATACTTGAGCACGGAATTCCTGGATTATTCTAAAGGAGAATGAGATTCTCTCTCAGCATTACTCCTTCGAATACACAACAGCATGTCGGTGTATCGGGGCAGAGCAATAGCACCCTATGTGATATGGTGTGCTCTATGATGAGTACTACTGAGTTTCCTATTTCCTTTAGGGAGTTATGCACTTGTGAAGTTGCATACCTATTGAATAGGGTTCAAATCAAATCAGTAGCCTACCACTTCATATGTGATATGGAAAGGGAAGATCCCATATCTTAAGTTGGTTAAGATTTGGGGTTGTCCGGCCTATGACTAAAAGCAAAATCTGGACAAGCTCGAGGCAAGGTCTGTTATGTAGAACTGGAAATGTTCCAGCTATACAAATTGCATCTGATGAGTTGGTAGAACCAAAGGATTCAATAGTTTCCAACGAAACTCAGCCTCTCCGCCGATCTAGTAGGGTTCCTCACCCACCTGAGAGATACTTCGGTTTCTCTATGACAGTGGGAGCGAGGATTGCATCATGAGATGATGACCCAACTAGTTTCGACCTGGCCATCAGGAGTGGGACTCTGTAAGAATGGCTGGATACTTATCGATCTGAGATAGAATCCTTATACACCAACAAAGTATGGACTTTGGTTGCTTTATCTGAAGGGTTAAATCCCCATCAGGAGCGAGTATATCTTGAGAAGATTACTTGGTGTACATGGAAAAGTTGAGACTTTCAAAGCTATGCTTAAGTCCATTCAGATCCTACTTGCCACGGCTATATACCATGACTACGATATCTGGCGGTTGGGTGTCATGACTGCTTTTCTAAATGATATTTTAGAAAATAGCGTCTATAAGTACACAGCCAGAGGGCTTCGTAGACAGTGGGAGCAGCGGAAACGTGAGCAAGATGTTTTATATGATAAAGCAGGCATCGCAGAGTTGGAACATCTATTTTGATGTGGTAGTCAAAGAGTTTGACTTCATCAAAATGGTAGATGAACCTTGTATATACAAAAAGGTAGTAGAGAGTATGGTGGTGATCCTTGTAGAGTACGTGGATGACATACTCTTGATAGGGAAGGAGTTTCATATGCTACGCTCGGTTAATCTCCGCTTATCACAAGGATTCTCCATATAGGATCAAAATGATACCTCCTAAATCCTGGGTTTTGGATCTATGAGATAGATCTAATTGGATGTTAGGACACTCACTAGTTGTAGTGAGATGGTATCAATCGATCCTGAGGAGAATCACTGGAAAGGTTCCAGGGTGATAAGGACGACTGAATGTCAGTCGCAGGCATTGTCTTTACCCTCAGTGGAGGGACGGTATGTTGGAAGAGTTCCAAGCTAGATACCATGACATACTAGACGATTAAAGACAAGATATATCGTTACCAAAGATACTACCAATGAGGCAGTCTGGATATATATAAGTTCATAAGATGAACTTCGTTCCTACCATTGTGTGACAATGGAGTTGTGGCTTTAGCCGAGGAACTACCGTCCCATCAGAAATCCAGATATAATTCTTAGGCAGTATCACCTGATCATGGAGATGGTTGATCTACAGGGAGATGTTAGTTATGTATATGCCCTAGAGGCCATTGTTGTACATATGATGTATATTATAATGGATGCTTGGTTATATATAGAGATGACTTTCTTGCTCGTCATGATAGTATGCTATTTGGTTTCACTTTATCTTAACATGTTGACTTGTATTGGTTTACTGTTTTACTCTCACATGTTGATAAAGCCCTTAGGACTTGTACTCGACTACTGGGACTATGATGAGATCATACTAGTGGGGCCGCGGTAGTCGATGAGTACATCCTATAACTGTTCCTAGTCGAGGGTATATCGAGACAGGGCATCGATACACCAGAGTAGACTAGCGTATACGCATCTTGACCAATATGATGGGCGATGGATGATCCCATATCCATCGGTGTTGGACATCAAGGATGGTGTACGGGTGCTCAGTGGAGACTGGGTACACTGGACGGACTCGCCGAGAACTCCCAGATGGTGATATACCACACGTCAGATGGCAGTTCTCCGGTGACACTGGTACAGGGTAGTCTGTAGACCCGAGATCGTCATAGAGTCTTGTGTGATTCCCACTGTGCTTTGATTTCCACCTTACCACGTCCAAGACGGCGTGCAAAACGGTGGCTTTTGGGTACAGTCCCGAATCACATGGAGGCAATGAGCGATAGGAGGGGATTCGTCTCTCCCGGTATAGGGAGTTGATGTTGTGCTGTGTTCGATTGGCTATAACTGGAAGTCCCTGGCCAGGGCTGATATAGAGATTTACTGGTAAGTGTTACTAGTAGTTTCTCGACCCGTTATGAGCCATACATCGACACGACTTATCGGTTACTGGGGTCTGACTTATACCACCCCTAGACTTGATATGCGACATATCAGACGAACAGACCGGACTGTACGGGAGTGTTACTGATCGGATTCACAGGAGAACGCACAGGCTAGCTTGTTGATCTTCTGATCGCTCAATACCTGGGTGGCTGTTACGTTTAGCTGACCGCTTGCAGCTTGTGGGTGTTTGATATGATCATCACCTGCTACCGGCGTATTAACGATTCTTTAGAGTCCTACACAGAGGTTTCTTGGCTCAGGCGAAACAGAGTAGTGGCACATATGTGATATGCGCAGGAACGAGAATAATGCGATATGGGATACCGTATTATATTCTCAGGATATTTAGATATGAACCGGGTCATCGGATCAAGTGTTGATTCGATGAATCGGTACATGATATATTAGTCGGTAATATTCGATATAGCCGGATCATCGATTCAAGTGTTGATTCGATGATTTAATGTATAATAATATATATGATATATTATTACATTATCTAATATTGGCTTGCTTTAATATTTCATTTTCTCACGGGATGATACATTGATATATATGCGATATATGTTAATTGTATTATTTTCTTTTGTTGCAAATATATAATATATATATGATATATATTATTGTGACATGATATGATTAATTGTTAAACATGTTTAAGGATGATTAATTGAGGTTAGGGTTTGATTAGGGTTAGTTGCTTCAAGTTGCTTCTAGAAGCAATTTCTTTTGTCATTGTGAAGATATTTATGGATGACACATTTATTAACCAAACCAAACCCTAACTATAGTTTATTCTCTACTCATTCTTATCCTATCATCCTTGACCATGGTTTACAAATCAATCATATAATTCTTTCTATTCATCACAAAAGGTTTTAAGCTTATGATTATATTTTCCATTATCATCTTCTTCCTTCTTCAAGAAAAGCTCTCTTGAAAATCCTTAAGTGATGAAATAAATTGAGAAAATGATATTAAAAGAAAGCAAAATCACTACTCTCTCATCCTCATCTCATCTAGCCCATGAGATTAGTGTGTTCTACTCTTTTGAGTGAGAAAGCTTGAGTCGAAGCAACTTCAAGGTAGATCATCGGAGATTTGGATTACGACAAGCTAGAATGGATCGTTCGAGTTGTGGAGCCTCTCATGAGTCCGGGAGATCGTGGATCGCGGCAAAGGGACTTCTACTCGGAGCTTGTGAAGTGAAGGAGCGGACTACAAAGGTTGTAATCCCTCACACTTAGATAAAAGTTATCTTATTACATGTTAAACCCTAATAATCTTGCAAAGATCCCGGCTTTGGGTTGTTCGGCACGTCTAAAATTTAATCCGGGCATGTTTGATGTCTTATGAACCTTCACAAGAGTGCCTAGGAACCCTACAGTGGTATCAGAGCCTAGCTAGAGCATTAGGCGATGTGTTTACGAAGTTAAAACTCCGATCGAACCCGAAACGAACAAAATGGACCCCTCTCTGGAAATTTTTTAAATTTTGGGATTTTTCAGAATTAAAAATGTGTAAAAAAATCAGCAGGCAATTATAAGAATTACCATAAAATCCGAGCCTCTAATTCCACCAAACAGCGGCGGAAGCGCGGCGCAAGCATGGCTTGCGCGGCGCTTCCGCGGCGGAATAGTAAAATCAGGACACGTGGCTTCATGGTAATTCCCGTTGGTACTTGCTGACCATTCTGGATATTTTTATTCTGTTCCAGGTGTTTAAAATTCTGGGGTTTGTTTTGTAATAGTAGACTCGATCGGAATATTTAAGTTCGTATTTCTTTCCGGATATTTAGAAATTGTTAAACTAGTTGAACGGATATCATTAACTTACTGTTTCCCGGTACGGCAAACTTTCAAGTGTTGAAATTTATTCGGGTTTAAATCTTTCGGAAAATTGTACAAGTTAACTGGTGGACCCTCTAGAAGACAACAAACCTTAACTCGATTATGTGACCGTCTTGAACTGCCTTTTGAACCTTCGGGTTTGGGGCAGTACGGCGTGCCACATGTGAGGCGTTGGCTTGACCCTTCTACGGCTGGATCACTGGTACTGTGACATATTCTGGGATTATTTGAACTCCGCTCAAGAGTTGAGCACTTTGGGAAATTTTGGGTATTTGATTATCTGTTCGGAAAGTTTAATTCTGTCTATTTATCTGGAATGTGATACAATATGTGGAATTCATAGAGTTAGGCATGAAATGCGGAATATGTGATATTTCGGATTTACGATGTCTAAAGTGATTGTGGATTCCAAATATTGTAGATTTACACTTTCTTTTCTGTGACCGTAAGCGTAGTATGTGGTGTATCGCCGGCTTCGTTGCTATACATCAACGACAATCGGGATACGCATACTTGCTTACGTTGATGATATGAGATATTATGTGTTGCTGTGATATGTTATATTGGATCGTCGCGATCAGAATAGCCGGGGGTTTTATGTGAGATGAGGGTTTTTATTTTCATTCATGTAAAATTCTTTTGTAATGTAATATTCTTTTATTTGGGGCACTTCCAGGATGCGGTTGCTGTCACCAGGGTATATTATTTACTTTTCCGCATTAGGTAGACCTAAGGAGGGGAGCACAAGTAACCGGGTTCTAGGGTCCAGTGGGAGGCCATCTCGAGGGGTCGAGATCGGGTCTCCTAACCCTAGAATTGGCAGTGTTACTTGCCGCTCTCGTAGGGGTCTTGGGATGTGGGTTTGGCTATTCGTCGCGACCGTGGAATCCGTGTTTTATACAGGCTCGTATTAAAAACACGGACGTCCTAGTATATCCAATATTTCATATATGTTCTTCTGCTGCAATGTTCTGTGATGAGATCATATTACTGCCTGAGACGAATGCTTATACTATATATATATACTGATATATAAATATTACTGCTTTCGTTTCTTCTGTGATGCTTAGGAAGCATAAGCTGATGGGATTTTTATTAATGAGATTAATAAAAGAAAAGAAACCTAAAGATGTTGTAGAATCAAAACTTAATAAAAAGGGTAGCTACAGTTTTGCTTTGCACAGTGATATATACGATATATCCTGCACCTTATTAGATGAGGAAAGGACCGAGATCCCTTCACCAGGAGTGACTCCTTTAGCAAAACTGGCAGATGCTACAAAACGCGGTTTGTCTTTTGATTGCTTTTAGTGTTTTGCTTTGCACAGCGGTATATATGATATATCTTGCACCTTATTCGATGAGGAAAGGGCCGACGATCCCTTCACCGGGAGTGACCCCTTTAGCGAAACTAAGAAAAGCCTCAAAAACACTCCTTTTCAAAAACTACATGATTATACGACGATATCAAGTTCAATACGCTCAGGGTTTTTCTGAAAACCTGCGTAGCCCCCCGTCATTTCAGATAAGTAATATTTAGTATTCGTGCTACGGTAGTTTGGCATGCGTCAAGGCGTAGCGTACGGTAGCTGATTATTACTTATCTGCAGCATGAGATGCGATTGGATTAGGGTATTCGTGCGGCGTTGTTTGGCATGCGTCAAGGGTCGTACGGGTGGGTTTAATTCAATCACGAAATGTACGGGTTGAACTTGACTAGTGGACTATGGGTTGTTTGGCATGCGTCAAGGTCATAGCACACTAGGGGTAAAAGCTTTATCGGGAATTTCAAGCGTTGAAATTTGCAATGAGATTGCATACCTCCTATGAGATAGTTGGATCCTGATACCCACTGCGAGTAAGAGTTACTCCTGGGAGAGTTTTACACAGGACAATTAGTCATTCAAGTAGGTGTCTAGAAAAGTGTTAACGAGGTTACGCCTCTGGGAAAACGAGGTTTACTAATTAGGTCCGTGCGAAAGCACGGGGAACCTCCCTCAAAGTACCGACACTGATCTGGCTGAAAGATTGACGAAATTGTAGGGTGTAATTAATCCCAGCTAATCTTACCTTTTTGGGTTTTAAGGTAGATTTGATAAAAACAGTGGGAGACATCCTGATTAGATAAGATAATAACCAATCTAATCTTGCAAGAGCATACGCTAAAGTGTTTTCTTCTCTCTCTCTCCAGGTAGCGACCATTTCAGGCCATAATCAAGATAATAATATGGATGTATTGACTAAACCTGATTATTGTACTGAGCAAGGGAACGTTGGACCCGTTCTTTCTTATAAGAGTTATAAGACTGAACAGGAAACAGGAGAATATCTAGATTCTCACACCGCCCAAAAGAACATGCATGTTGATGCATCTTCTTCAGGTGTGTTAGTTATTGAGAACTGTTTCTCAGTTCACCCTATGTCCTGGGTATTAGATACCGGATCAGGATCCCACATATGTAAACAGTTACATGGGCTATGTAAAGGTAGAGAACTGGGAAAAGGTGATCATTCCGTTCAAGTAGGGAACGGTGCAAGTATTGTAGCCAAAGCAGTTGGCGAATATCACCTTGTATTACCAAGTCGTAATACACTGATTCTAAATGAGTGCTATTATATACCGAACATGATGTGCAACATTATATCAGTTTCTTTATTGAGTAAAGAGGGATATAATTTTGTAGTACAGGATAATGTTATGAACATATTCCTAGATCAAAAGTTGATTGCATCAGGCTCGTTACATAATGGCATATTCATTCTAAATCAGAATACAGTTCTAAATATACAAAACACACACAAGAGGAAAAGTTCAGATATGAACGAATCCTTCTTGTGGCATTGTAGACTTGGTCATATCAATGCGACACGACTGGCTAAGTTACATAGAGATGGTTATTTGAATCCGTTCGAATTATCATCTTATGATACTTGCCATTCATGTCTCAAAGGAAAAATGAGCAAAGCTCCGTTTAGTGGACACGGAGAAAGAGTTACCGAACTCTTAGGACTGGTACATAGTGATGTATGCGGTCCCATGTCTACGCATGCCAGGAATGGTTCTTCCCACTTCATTACGTTCACTGACGATCTCTCTAGATTCGGACATGTATTCCTGATGAAACACAAGTCTGAAGCTCTTGAGAAATTCAGAGAATATAAACACGAAGTAGAGAACCAAACGGGCAAAAGTATTAAGATTCTTCGATCTGATCGAGGAGGTGAATACTTAAGCGGTGAATTCCTAGATTATCTAAAAGAGAATGGGATTCTCTCTCAGCGTACTCCTCCTTATACACCACAGCACAACGGTGTATCTGAGCGGAGGAATCGCACCCTATTAGATATGGTGCGCTCGATGATGAGTACAGCTGAGTTACCTATTTCCTTCTGGGGGTATGCGCTTGAGACAGCCATAGACCTATTGAATAGAGTTCCTACCAAATCTGTGCCTACCACTCCATATGAGATATGGAAAGGGAAGAGACCACATCTTAATTATATTAAGATATGGGGTTGTCCGGCCTATGTCAAAAGACAAAATCCGGACAAACTCGAGGCAAGATCAGTCTTATGTAAGTTTGTAGGATATCCCAGAAATTCACAAGTGTATATCTTCTACCACGCCGAGGAACAAAAGGTGTTTGTTTCTCGACATGCTACTTTCTTAGAAAAAGGTTTTCTTATGAAACAGAATAGTAGTATTGAGGTAGAACTGAAAGAGGTTCCAGCAACACAAACTATAACAGAAGACTTGGTTGAACCAGAGGATTCAGTAGTACCCGACGAACCCCAGCCTCTCCGCCGATCTAGTAGGGTTTCTCATCCACCTGAGAGATACTACGGTTTTCTCATTGATGGTGGAAGCGAGGATTGCATCATGGATGATGATGACCCCACTAGTTTCGAGCAGGCCATCACGAGTGGTGACTCTGTGAAATGGCTGGATGCAATGCGATCTGAAATGGAATCCATGTACACCAACAAAGTATGGACTTTGGAAAATGCTCCTGAAGGGGTAAAACCCATTGGGAGTAAGTGGATTTTTAAAAAGAAATTTGGTGTAGATGGAAAAGTTGAGACTTTCAAAGCTAGACTTGTAGCAAAGGGTTTTCGTCAACGTCCAGGTGTGGATTATGACGAAACCTTTTCTCCAGTAGCTATGCTTAAGTCCATCCGGATCTTACTTGCCATTGCTGCATATCATGACTACGAAATCTGGCAAATGGATGTTAAGACCGCCTTTCTAAATGGTGATTTAGAAGAGTGCGTGTACATGACTCAGCCAGAGGGCTTCGTAGATAGTGGGAGCAGCGGAAAGGTGTGCAAGCTGCTTAAATCCATTTATGGGTTAAAGCAAGCATCGCGGAGTTGGAACATCTGTTTTGATGTTGTAGTCAAAGAGTTTGACTTCATCAAAAATATAGATGAACCTTGTATCTATAAGAAGGTGGCAGAGGGTAAGGTAGTCTTCCTCGTATTGTACGTGGACGACATACTCTTGATAGGAAATGATATTCCTATGCTGTAATCAGTCAAGCTCTTCTTATCACAGAGATTCTCAATGAAAGATCTAGGTGATGCCTCCTGCATATTGGGAATCATGATCTATAGAGATAGATCTAAACGGATACTGGGATTGTCCCAATCCAGGTACATTGATACCATACTAAAGAGGTTTAGTATGGAAGAATCCAAGCGTGGGAATCAGCCCACGATCTCTGGACTCACTCTCTCCAAAGAGATGTCTCCCAAGACTGATTTGGAGAGAGCTCGCATGCAAGGGATACCCTATGCTTCGGCAGTAGGCTCTATCATGTATGCGATGCTATGTACCAGACCCGATGTAGCATACTCACTAAGTGTAGTGAGTCGGTATCAAGCAGATCCAGGAGAGAGTCATTGGACAGCAGTGAAGAACATTCTCAAGTACTTGCGAAGGACTAAGGAGATGTTCTTGGTGTATGGTAACGAAGAACTCCAGGTCGAGTCCTTTACCGATTCCAGCTTCCAAAGTGATAAGGACGACTCTAAGTCGCATTCGGGTTTTGTCTTTACCCTCAATGGAGGGGCGGTATGTTGGAAGAGTTCCAAACAGGATACCGTTGCAGACTCAACGATGGAGGCTGAATACATCGCTGCCAACGATGCTGCCAAAGAGGCTGTCTGGATCAAGAAGTTCATTAGTGAACTTGGTGTGGTTCCATCCATTGAGCATCCAATACCTTTGTATTGCGATAACAATGGAGCTGTGGCTTTGGCCAAGGAACCAAGGTCCCATCAGAAGTCCAGACATATTCTGAGGCGGTATCACCTGATTAGGGAGATAGTTGATCGCCGGGAGATCGAGGTCAGGAGAGTAGATACGAAGGACAACACTGTGGATCCATTCACGAAGGCTATTCCCCAGATACAGTTTGAGAGATTATTCGGGATGCTAGGTATGAGATACTACAGCAGCTGGCCTTAGTGCAAGTGGGAGATTGTTAGTTATGTATATGCCCTAGAGGCCATTGTTGTACATATGATGTATATTATAATGGATGCTTGGTTATATATAGAGAGGACTTTCTTGCTCGTCATGATAGTATGCTATTTGGTTTCACTTTATCTTAACATGTTGACTTGTATTGGTTTACTGTTTTACTCTCACATGTTGATAAAGCCCTTAGGACTTATACTCGACTACTGGGACTATGATGAGATCATACTAGTGGGGCCGCGGTAGTCGATGAGTACATCCTATAACTGTTCCTAGTCGAGGGTATATCGAGACAGGGCATCGATACACCAGAGTAGACTAGCGTATACGCATCTTGACCCATATGATGGGCGATGGATGATCCCATATCCATCGGTGTTGGACATCAAGGATGGTGTACGGGTGCTCAGTGGAGACTGGGTACACTGGACGGACTCGCCGAGAACTCCCAGATGTTGATATACCACACGTCAGATGGCAGTTCTCCGGTGACACTGGTACAGGGTAGTCTGTAGACCCGAGATCGTCATAGAGTCTTGTGTGATTCCTACTGTGCTTTGATTTCCACCTTACCACGTCCATGAGGGCGTGCAAAATGGTGGCTTTTGGGTACAGTCCCGAATCACATGGAGGCAATGAGCGATAGGAGGGGATTCGTCTCTCCCGGTATAGGGAGTTGATGTTGTGCTGTGTCAGATTGGCTATAACTGGAAGTCCCTGGCCAGGGCTGATATAGAGATTTACTGGTAAGTGTTACTAGTAGTTTCTCGACCCGTTATGAGCCATACATCGACACGACTTATCGGTTACTGGGGTCTGACTTATACCACCCCTAGACTTGATATGCGACATATCAGACGAACAGACCGGACTGTACGGGAGTGTTACTGATCGGATTCACAGGAGAACGCACAGGCTAGCTTGTTGATCTTCTGATCGCTCAATACCTAGGTGGCTGTTACGTTTAGCTGACCGCTTGCAGCTTGTGGGTGTTTGATATGATCATCACCTGCTACCGGCGTATTGACGATTCTTTAGAGTTCTACACAGAGGTTTCTTGGCTCAGGCGAAACAGAGTAGTGGCACATATGTGATATGCGCAGGAACGAGAATAATGCGATATGGGATACCGTATTATATTCTCAGGATATTTAGATATGAACCGGGTCATCGGATCAAGTGTTGATTCGATGAATCGGTACATGATATATTAGTCGGTAATATTCGATATAGCCGGATCATCGATTCAAGTGTTGATTCGATGATTTAATGTATAATAATATATATGATATATTATTACATTATCTAATATTGGCTTGCTTTAATATTTCATTTTCTCACGGGATGATACATTGATATATATGCGATATATGTTAATTGTATTATTTTCTTTTGTTGCAAATATATAATATATATATGATATATATTATTGTGACATGATATGATTAATTGTTAAACATGTTTAAGGATGATTAATTGAGGTTAGGGTTTGATTAGGGTTAGTTGCTTCAAGTTGCTTCTAGAAGCAATTTCTTTTGTCATTGTGAAGATATTTATGGATGACACATTTATTAACCAAACCAAACCCTAACTATAGTTTATTCTCTACTCATTCTTATCCTATCATCCTTGACCATGGTTTACAAATCAATCATATAATTCTTTCTATTCATCACAAAAGGTTTTAAGCTTATGATTATATTTTCCATTATCATCTTCTTCCTTCTTCAAGAAAAGCTCTCTTGAAAATCCTTAAGTGATGAAATAAATTGAGAAAATGATATTAAAAGAAAGCAAAATCACTACTCTCTCATCCTCATCTCATCTAGCCCATGAGATTAGTGTGTTCTACTCTTTTGAGTGAGAAAGCTTGAGTCGAAGCAACTTCAAGGTAGATCATCGGAGATTTGGATTACGACAAGCTAGAATGGATCGTTCGAGTTGTGGAGCCTCTCATGAGTCCGGGAGATCGTGGATCGCGGCAAAGGGACTTCTACTCGGAGCTTGTGAAGTGAAGGAGCGGACTACAAAGGTTGTAATCCCTCACACTTAGATAAAAGTTATCTTATTACATGTTAAACCCTAATAATCTTGCAAAGATCCCGGCTTTGGGTTGTTCGGCACGTCTAAAATTTAATCCGGGCATGTTTGATGTCTTATGAACCTTCACAAGAGTGCCTAGGAACCCTACAGTGGTATCAGAGCCTAGCTAGAGCATTAGGCGATGTGTTTACGAAGTTAAAACTCCGATCGAACCCGAAACGAACAAAATGGACCCCTCTCTGGAAATTTTTTAAATTTTGGGATTTTTCAGAATTAAAAATGTGTAAAAAAATCAGCAGGCAATTATAAGAATTACCATAAAATCCGAGCCTCTAATTCCACCAAACAGCGGCGGAAGCGCGGCGCAAGCATGGCTTGCGCGGCGCTTCCGCGGCGGAATAGTAAAATCAGGACACGTGGCTTCATGGTAATTCCCGTAGGTACTTGCAGCTTGTGGGTGTTTGATATGATCATCACCTACTGCCGGCGTATGGACGATTCTTTAGAGTCCTACACAGAGGTTTCTTGGCTCAGGCAAAACAGAGTAGGAGCACATATGTGATATGTGCGGGACCGAGGATAATGCGATATGTGATACCGTATTATATTCTCGCGATATTTGATATCAGCCGGGTCATCGGATCAAGTGTTGATTCGATGAATCGGTACGGATAAATATTAGTCGGTTATATGCGATATAGCCGGATTGTCGGATCAAGTGTTGATTCGATAATTTAATGTATAATAATATATTTGATATATTAAATTGCATTAACTAATATTAGCTCACTAAAAGATTCTTTTTCTCACTCGGGTAATACATTGATATATATGCGATATATGTTAATTGTATTATTTTATTTGTTACAATAAATATTATATATGTGATATATAATACTGTAACATGATATGATAACTAATGCAACATGTTTTGTGGAGTTTAAACATGATTAGGGTTTGGATTAGGGTTAAGTCTTCTAGTTGATTCTAGAAGCTTTTCATTTTGTCATGATAAAGATATTTGTGTGTGACTCATCTTTAACCAAACCCAAACCCTAACCCTAGTTAATTCTCTACATGAGTTTGCCTGACCATGGTTGCATTATTCATCATATTACTTCTTTTTTCTATTCATCACAAAAGGATTCTAATATAATTCTCCATCTTCTTCCTTGATCTTTCTTCATGGAAAAAGCTCACTAGCTTTTTTCAAGTGATGAATAAATGTGAGAAAAAGATAAATAAAGAGAGCAAAAATCCTACTTCATCATCCTCATCTTCCCTTGCCTTTTAGATGAGGGTGTTCACATCATTTCATGAGTGTTAGCTTGTGTTAACGAAACTTCAAGGTAGATCATCTTTGTATCGAAGATCGGAAGCAAATGTTGCATCTTTCTCTTCGTGGAACCTCTCGAGAGTCCGGAACCCGATGATCGCAGCGAAGGGACCACAACACGGAGCATATGAAGTGAAGGACCGGATCTACAAAGGTTGTAATCCCTCTCACTTAGTGTTAAAGTTGTTAACATGTTAGTTTTCGCCTAAACCTTAGTTTAAAAATCCGTATTCGGGTTGTTCGGCACGGCTAAAATTTTAATCGGGCATGGTTGATGCCTCGTAGACCCTTGTGCGCGTGCCTAGCAACCCTACAATTATGAGATTTGGCAGATGGACGTAAAGACCGCTTTTGTAAATCGACATTTAGAGGAGTGTGTCTATATGGACCAGCCAGAGGGTTTCATTAAGAGTGGGAGCAGCGGAAAGGTGTGCAAGTTGCTTAAGTCCATTTATGGACTAAAGCAGGCATCGCGGAGTTGGAACATCTGTTTTGATGAGACGGTTAAGGAATTTGGCTTTATCAAAAATCCAGATGAACCATGCATCTATTGTAGATTTGTAGCGAGAACTGTAGTATTCCTCGTTTTATACGTGGATGCATTCTCTTAATAGGAAATGACATTCCTATGCTACAATCTGTCAAGGGGTTCTTGTCACACAGGTTCTCCATGAAAGACCTGGGTGATGCCTCATACATTCTGGGTATCCGGATCTACCGTGACAGATCCAAGAGGATATTAGGACTTTCACAGTCCAGGTACATCGACACCATACTGAAGAGATTCAGTATGGAAGATTCCAAGCACGGTAATCTACCGGCTTATCACGGGATCACCCTCTCCAAAGAGATGTCTCCCAAGACTGATTTGGAGAGGGATCGCATGTCTATTATACCCTACGCTTCTGCGGTAGGCTCTATAATGTATGCGATGTTGTGTACCAGACCAGATGTGGCTTATGCACTGAGTGTGGTAAGCAGGTATCAGTCAAACCCTGGGGAGAAACATTGGATAGCGGAAAAGAACATTCTCAAGTACCTGAGAAGGACTAAGGAGATGTTCTTGGTGTATGGCGGAAAAGACCTCCAGATTGAGGCCTTTGCTGACTCCAGCTTCCAGAGTGAAAAGGATGATTCCAAGTCCATGTCGGGTTTTGTCTTTACCCTCAATGGAGGGGCGGTGTGTTGGAAGTGCTCCAAACAGGAAACCGTTGCTGACTCGACTATGGAAGCGGAATACATCGATGCATTTGATACCGCAAAAGAAGCTGTCTGGATAAGGAAGTTCTTGAAAGAACTTCAGGTGGTTCCGTCCATTGTTGACCCAATACCTCTGTATTGCGACAACAACCGGGCTATAGCTTTAGCGAAGGAACCCAGATCCCATCAGAAATCCAGACACATCTTAAGGCGGTATCACCTGATCAGGGTGATCGTGGATCGCCAGGAGATCGAGGTTCAGAGGGTTGCTTCAGAAGATAACACTGCAGATCCATTCACCAAGGCCTTGCCCCAGACTTGGTTCGAGCGGCTGATCGAGATGATAGGTCTTCGATACGCCAGTACATGGCCTTAGTGCAAGTGGGAGATTGTTAGTGTATATGCCCTAGAGGCCATTACTGTATCATACTGGTTTGTATATTACTTGATGGAAGCTTGGGATATTCACAGTTGTATATACAATCTTGCTCGAAATGGTAGTATGCTACTTGGTTTGTCTCTGCTTTAATATGTGCATGTGTTTCTTTTAGCATATCGCTGATATACATATTAGTAGAGCCCTTAGGATCTTTGCTTGATTACCAGCGTTGTGATGGAGCTCACACTCGTGGGGGCTGGGTAATCCATAAGCACATCCTTATACAGGTCCCTGGTCGTTGGACTATCGAGACAGGGCATCGATACTCCGGAGTAGACTAGCGTATGCGCTTCTCATCCCAGTGTGGGAGACGGTCTGTCCCAAAGCCGTCAGTACGTCGTACTTGAGATAGTATGCGGGTGCTCGTTAGGTTACGAGTACACTGGACAGGACTCGTCGGGAACTGTTGGTTGGTATTATACCTATCGTCAGCTATCAGTTCCCAGGTGACATGAGTACAGCTTAGTCCGTTGACTTGACACTGTCACTTCGCCTCGAGTGTGTTCCCACTGCACTTTGATTACTACCCTACCACGGCTCAAAGGAGTCGTGCAAACAGGTAGTTTTTGGGTGCAGTCCCGAAGCACTTGGAGGCAGTGATGGTTAGACAGGATTCGTCTCTCCCGGTATTGGGGGTTGACATCGCGCTGTGTCCAGGAGAGCCATTACACAAGTAGTCCCTGGCCAGGGCAAGCGAGATATACTGGTAGGTTTCCAGTGTTATCTCAGGGTGTTCTGGGCTACACTCTGACACGACTTGTACCGCTATTAGGGGACTGACGTTCACCGCCCCCCTAGGTCCGCCATGCGATGTATCAGACGAAAAGACCAGACTGTACGGAGACTGTCACATACAGGCTCAGTAGGAGTTCAGATGGGGTCACCTCGTCAGTCTTCTTATCGGCATCTACCTGGGGACCGTTACGTACAGCTAGTGCCGCTTGCGGTCTGTGGTTAAACCCACTGCCAGCGTAGTGTCGAGTCTTTAGAGTCCCATACAGAGAGCTATTCGCCTTTAGGCAAAATGAGTAGAGGTCGCATGGTTTTGCGACAGGGTTCGTTCACATCCGCGCACTTGTGCACGTTTGCTGTCCGGACAGCTTATACTAGCGGGCTTTGGTTTAAGCCAGATTGGTTTTATCTCTTTGTATTCGTGTTCCTCGGATCACGAATGCGGGTGCGTATGCACAGTTGATTGAGTCAGAGGAAGAGGACTTTGATTAGGGTTAATAACCATTGTCATTTTATTAACCCTAATGCTTATGTGTGTATTATGGTTAATTGATATTAGTTTAATATAATTGTGTATGGTTAGGGTTGTTGACCATTTGACATTCTTGACTTGTTGATCTAGGTTGACACTTTGACCATCATCATTTCATTTGGAAGATGCTCTTTGATCCTTGCAATTTGCATTAAAAATGAAATGATAATGGTCATGTCTTGATTAAGCCATGACAATTATCTCACTAATTATCAATTTACAATAATTCACACATATATGTGAGAATGCTTCATAATTCTCTCATTCTATCATATACTTTCTCTCTTTTGCTCTTCCTCTTCCTCAAGCTCTCCCCTCTCATGTGTTGAGAAACACTTGAGCTTGAGAAAAACCTCTTCTTGATAATCTCTACTCTCTTCTAGGGTTCTAGGATTAGCACTTCTAGCACCCTAGTTACTTCTAGCTTGAAGTTGAAGCCAAAGGTTGAGGCTTTCGGGTGGATCCTTCTTCGACGTGAGAAGACGACAAAGGTGATCCCTTTCTACTACTCCAAGGAGCAAGGAGAGAAGGACATAAAGCCCAAGGTATAACCATTCTTACTTGTAGCTAATTTCTAGTTAGCTTTAGCTAGTTTTTGTTTAGCAAAGATCCTCCTTTGTCTAGTCCATGTTGCCTAGAGAAGTAAAAATCCAATTTTTATTCCCTTTTCCGCTTCCCCGTAAGCACCGGGGTGGGCAACGTGGACTTACAGGAATATATGAAAAACAATTATCAAAGCTTCGTAACACGGACTTGAGCGCATGAATTGTTTCTAAACCGTTGCTAACAAAGTACTAGAGGTTTAACTACTCGGATACGAAGTTATACCTCACGTTACTAGTCCTTCGGGTCTTCATCGCGGTCCTACACTCCTCGTAGGCTCCTTGGAACATCGGCATCTCAACGGCCTCCTCGAATCAAAGACGATCCACCTGAAAGCTCCTACGCCAAGCTTAATGTCACGACCCGAAAGAGCACGTGACTGGCCCTTGGATCCTATGAAGTCTACAGGACTCCATCTGATCCAAGTAAGCCAAAAGCCCAGAAATCTAAAACCATTTTTAAGAATAAGTAAAGAAACTGGTTTTAAGAGGTAAAGAAAACATGTTTGAAAATCGAGTTTTTAAATAACTAAGCCGAATATGAATTTTAAAAATGTGTAATTTTTCCTAAAAATTTCGGCAGAGTTTCTTTTGTAAAAACTGGCCCCGAACGGGGTACAACAAGAACAATATATATAACATGATAAAAGGCATCCCCAAGCGGGAGCTAGCTCTTCGTCAAACGACGGTCACAACCGCATCAGCAATAACAATATACAACGCCAAAGGGCGAGGATCTAAACTGAAAAGAAACTCAAAAACAGCCAGAAAACCGCAATACTACTAGCGCGACTCTAAGGTCGAAATAATACAACACTGAAGTCTAAGTCTGAAAGAATATACAAGTTTTGGTTGATGGACAATTCTAGATACAATAAATAATACATGAACAATGGCGGTTCTGATACAAAAGAACCCACCTACCCAAACAAGTCACCCATAAGGAAACAGTGTGCCAGACACGCCGCTATGGAATTTGTACGGCAAACCTGCAAGAACTGGGGCACAACGGGGGTGAGTTGCCAACTCGTGAATAGAAAGATATCTACAAGCAGGAATCGAATGCATGACCCATCCTAGGTCAATACGATCAGATATAAATAAACCTCAATATGAATAAACCTGAAGCATGCTAAACTGGCAATGTAATCTCTATACATGAGTGTAGTGCCAAATGCTCGTGCTAGTGCCTCAGGTAACAATATAGCATATGAATGAGATATGAATGCGTGAAAACAGAGTACATTTACATGAAGCAACTGTTTTCATAATTTAGTGAGATTTCCCTTGTATTTTTAAAATGAGGTACCATAATGAAATCAGCATAAAACTGTGCCTAGCATCGGCACAAACGAAATCCCAATATCCCGATATCTCAAAGTCTCAACCACAAAATCTAGGGCGCCGTCAGTCCAGACCGGCCCCTACCATCAATCTCAAGACCACGACGGTATCCTCCGGATATCCGACGCGTCGGGTAAAATCACCGGTAGGTAGTACTCCCCTGCCAGGCTCAACGTCATCACCACATTCCTCTTGCTCCGGGGTACCGCACCGGGTCCACCATGTACCCGAAACGGTTCATCCGTCTCCTCGAATCGGGTTTCCAAATCCATCAGCAAACTCATGGTGGACGACTCATACATCATGGGAAAACCGCACTTTTTATTTTAAAGGAGAGAATATGATTATTTGTGTCTTTGCGGTTTTCCTCCAAATCCAGAAAATCTCATGGAAATCCAAATCCAAACCTCAATAGCATGTAAAATAGTGAATATATGCATGAGAATCCATGAATGCGGCATAACAATGAATAGCAGTATGCAGGAAGTAGCAGGTAATAACTACAATGTCTAAACTATTAGCTAATAGGCTATGTCAAGCAATAATATTTTCTAAGGTGTACGTGACATGGCAATTACCGATGAAGATGTGTGTGAGCCGGCAAGTAAGTGTACGTGGTACATACGCATCATCGGTAATGGTGCTGGTGTCCTATCAGCATGATATTAATAATGGAGTATGAAACATAATATAAGAATGCGATGCAAAGCGAACCACAAAAAAAGAGTGGGAGCTGAAACTAGACGTAACTAAAACTAATCTGCATTAATCTAACATAAGTCCTACAATTGGTGCCTTTTGAAATAACACGAATCATGGGGTTTTGAAAATAGGGGCTACGGTGTTTTTATGAAAAGATACGCCTTTTTAAATATCCGTAGATCCCTTGACCTGTCTTTTAAAATACCCACGACCCGCTCGTTTTGAAATAGGTAGGAGTCTAATCTAATCTAACTACTATACTAAACTATACGGCTGAACTAACAAGCTGAGCTACAGGTAGGGAAACCGCCTAACATCTGGGTCGATATATATATACATATAATAGTCGGTGATCCCGCCTCAAAAGTATCGCGTACGATACCGTATATCATATGACATCCTCAAGTCAAGAGTGTGAATCTATCATCAATGTAAAGCTCATACGGTAAATCGTCGTACGGCATCCCAATAGCTGGGTACGGGTCAATATCACACTATCTCATCACATCTCAGGTATCACTAACATCGCATCACATAAGCTGGGGTACTGATCTAAATCTAGTACAACTGATACCATCTACAAAGTATGAATGCGGGGTAAACACACATCCCAAACCCGCAAGAATCACATGTCGTATCCCAATATGAACCATATCAAATCACCGATCTTGCGGCACAAGGCCCAATATAATCGACTCATCACCAAAGTCGTCCAATATCAACAACGAAGTGCAAGTATAAGGAACACACAAGTGTACGCGTGTGGGTGCAAATCTATCCTATGGTTCGCAACTAGGAACTATGCTAGTTATTTCTACCCCTAACTAACCATAACACACTAACAATCACACACATAATAAATATACGTGTGTATACGTATTCGTATACAAAACCACGGACTGCGGGGGTGCTATACGCCATCCACCCGACTTCTCCCCGTAGATATAAATCTACTCACCTGTATCCTGCGTGTCGGTGTCGATATCACCGTCATCTTCTGCATCGCCTCGGATCGTCGCGGGGTACCTACACATATCACACGTATCGCATCGCATCAAAACCAAATCAAAACTTGAAACGACACGCTAAAACCAATACGATACGCTAAAAGGCCTATAGGTTAGAACCTACGGTTAGCCTTCGCAAAACAACCCGAACTCACTCGATGCAGTCGTACAAACGTCACACGATCGAGCTAACGTACAAACACCAAATTATGGAAATCAAAATACGTAAAACCAAATACTGAAAGTAAGGCAGCAACCCAAGAAAACGATCCCAGATTTCACCTCGGGTCAAATTTGTTAGTTTTTATGCCCTAGAAGGCCATTACTGTATCATACTAGCTTGTATATTACTTAATGGAAGCTTGGGATATTCACATGTATATAACAGTCTTGCTAAACATGGTAGTATGCTACTTGGTTTTTCTATCTTAATATGTGAGTATACGTATTGATAGAGCTCTTAGGATCTTGCTTGTCTACCAGCGTTGTGATGGCAGTCACACTAGTGGGGGCTGGATAGTCTACAAGCACATCCTTATTCAGGTCCCTGGTCGTTGGATTATCGAGACAGAGCATCGATACTCCGGAGTAGACTAGTGTGTACGCTTCTCATCCCAGTTGGGGAGATGGTCTGTCCCACAGCCGTCAGTACGTCGTACTGGAGATAGTATACAGGTGCTCGTTAGGTTACGGGTACACCGGACAGGACTCACAGGGAACTGTTGGTTGGTTTGATACCAGTCGTCAGTGAACAGTTCCCAGGTGACATGAGTACAGCGTAGTCCGCAGACTTGACACTGCTACTTCGCCTCGAGTGTGTCCCACTGTTCTTAGATTGCTACCCTACCACAGCTCAAAGGAGTCGTGCAAACAGGTGGCAGTTGGGTGCAGTCCCGAGCACTTGGAGGCAGTGGCGGTTAGACAGGATTCGTCCCTCCCGGTATTGGGAGTAGATATCGTGCTGTGTCAGAGAGCCATTACGCAAAGTCCTTGGCCAGGGCAAGCGAGATTTGCTGGTAGGTTCCAGTAGTTTCTCAGGGTATAATGGGCTTCACTCCGACACGACTTATACCGCTATTAGGGGACTGACACTTGCCGCCCTCCTAGGCCCGATATGCGATAGTCATGGACGAACGGACCGGACTGTATGGAGATTGTCACATCAGACTCAGTAGGAGTTCGGATGGGTTTTCTCATCGGCCTTCTTATCGACAACTACCTGGGGACCGTTACGTACAGCTAGTGCCGCTTGCGGTCTGTGGTTAAACCCACTGCCAGCGTAGTAGTCGAGTCTCTAGAGTCCCACACAGAGAGTTTCCTACTCCAGGCGAAACGATATAGAGGTTGCATGGTTTTGCGACAAAGGGTTCGGACGCATACGTGCGTTTACGCGCGTACGACTTTCGGACAGTTTTTACCAGTCGGCTTTGGTTTAAGCCAGTTACTGGTATCCGGTTATTGGATTTTTACAGTCTAAAGTTTTTCCGTATTTTTGCGGAATGGAGGGGCGTTCTCGTAATTGTACGAGAAGCTTCTAGAAGATGTGACTAAGGAGGTTTCTTTTGGATAAGAGAGTGAGTCATGGTGGTGATTCATTCACTTCATTAATGCACATTTATTGCTTAATGACTCATGCTAATGAATCACCACTACATATTTTATGAAGCATGCTTATTCATTTCCTTTATTGATTATTCTTTAAAAAGAATGCTTCATAATATATTATGATACACTCTCTCTCCTCTCATTATCTTATCACACATTCTCTCTCCTCAAGCTATCATCTTCAAACCCTAATCCTTAATCCTCATGTGTTGAGATCAAAGGATTAGTTAGACTAAACAATCCATAACCTTCACTCTACATCATCCTTTCATCTTTGATTAGCAATCAAAGTTGATTAGTTACCTCAAGTTAGAGGTTTAGCTTAGAGTTTCGCTCTCGGGTGGATCGTCTACTACCTAGAGAAGGTCGAGGAGAACAAAGGAGGACGTAAAGACGAAGGACTAGTTTCGATCGGTATAATCCCTTAACACTATAGTTTAGTATAGCTATGTGTTTGGTTATTATTTGTTTAGCTTCGATTCAAGCGGTTAGTCGATGTTCGTTGTTTAAACTTGATCGTTTTTGAAAATTCCGCCTCCCCATAAGTGCTGGGGTGTACTACATCGACTTACAGTGGTATCAGAGCCTCGCTAAACAATAAATAACTTAATTGCAAATTTGTACGAATTTCGAACGGAAAAACAAAGCCGCAAAACCCTAATTCTGTCAAGTTTCTGTCGAAGTTAAAATGAAGTCAGAAAATTTTTCAGGTATGTTCAGAGAGCTTGACATGACCACAGTAGAACACCCAAAAAATTTGGGCTTCTGATTCGTCTAAAGCGCCGCGGAAGGGCGGCGAATCCCACCGATCCGCCGCGCAACCGCGGCCGAGTTGACGAGTCAGGAGCTCGTTTTTTTTGGTGGGTCCCCTGTGGTGTTTTGGGTTTTCTGGAATGTTTAATTATTGCTCAGGTTACTGTTTAACAGAGCAGATTTTGGAGCAATATTGATGTTGTTTATTCGATCGAATTGTACAGTATTTGCGTATTGGATTATATCTGTGATTGTTTAATGTGTTCGTAAACCTTCCCCAACTGCTAGTATGTCGGTTGGCAGGGGGTTGCACATTTCTGAAATGGTTATATCTGTTTGTGCATATAAACTGTATTGGACTGTTGTGGTGTATAGCCGGGGTTCGCAATGGGTTATTGGTTAATTCATTTGTTGTAAATGTAATTTGTTGTAATATTATTTTCGCGGGGCACTTCCAGGTTGCGGTTGTCGCCACCGTTGTATTATTTCATTTTACTGTTTTTGCTCCTAGGACTGACCCAAGGTGGGGTACACAGACTGCCGGGTGGGTAGTTTGCCGTACCCGTAGGGGTCGAGGGTGGGGTAACGGCTATTCATCACAACTGTGTAATCTGTCTTTTCTTGCAAGCTCAAAAGAAATACAGATTGCTTGCAAATCCAATATTGTTTATCTGTGTTCTGGAATGAATATCATTGCGTCAGACGAATGTAAAATATCTATATTTAATGTAGCTATTTAGACGTCACTTATGTTTTACACCCGCGCTAGCCCAGCCCCCGCTCTGTCGTTAGTTAAGTAACCTAACGGGTGATGACGGGACCCCGTGGCGAATGCGGATGGCATAAGAGGACGTTATATTTTCGTTGTTTTCTGCAATGATAGGTTAATGATAGGACGCATTATCTATAATGCAAAGTAAAACAAACCAAAGTTTAAATCGTTGGAACAATTTAAAAGAAACCACTCGGTTATTTTTAAAACAGATATTTTTAAATGCGGAGCTTTAACCACTCCTTTTAAAAGCTATCAGGTTCCTTCGGTTATATCAAGTTCACTACGTTTATGGTTTCGCCAAAACCAGTCGTAGCCCTCCGTCGTTTCATTTGGGTATTCAGTAGTATTCAAGCTATGCATTTTGGCCAAAGTCAAGGCATAGTGTTTGGTAGATACTGGGTTTTCATTTGTTGCATAAGATAGATGAGTTAGTTTGGGACAGTCGTATTATCATTTGACCAAAGTCAGGGCTATATACGGATGGGTTCAAATTGACAAGATAATGACGGGTAGAACTTGACATGTGACTTATGACATTTTGACCAAAGCCAAGGTCATAAGAGCATGGGGCAAAAACTTATATCGGGAATTTCTAAAGAAACTGAAATTTGCAAAGAGATGCATACCATTTGGAGTTTGATGAATGTTGGTAGGATTCCTTCAACATTATCATACGATGATATTTGGATCCCGATCCTACTGTGAGTATATGCTACTTATCAGGATATTCGTCGCTTAACGATCAATGCTATAAACCTAGTAGGTGTCCAGAAAAGTGTCAGCGGGGTTACGCCCCCAGAGAAAAGAGGTTATTTAATTAAGGAACTTCGCGAAAGCGTTGGAAAACCTCCCTCGAAGTATCGACACCGGCCTGGCTGAACGGTTAAGCAAGTATTGTACGGTGAGAATAGTCTTGGCTAATTCTTCTTTTATGGTTTGAGGAAGGATTCGAGAAACAGTGGGAGCCATCCAGTTTAGATAAACTAAAAACCACTCTAAACTTGCAAGAGCATCATGCTAAAGAGTTTTCTTCTCTCTCTCCTAATTGCAGCGACCCTGAAAATGACTGGACTTAAGTTACTTTTAGAGAAAAATATACTGACAGGGCCAAACTATAAAGATTGGCTGCGGAATGTCAAGATGGCTTTGACCTATGACAAACTGGGGTACGTCCTCACCGCTACAGCACCTGCTGTCCTTAGTCCCAAATCCAGCAATGCGGATAAGGAAATCCGCAAAACCTGGGATTTAGATTGCGCGAGAGCCAAGTGCATCGTGCTTGCCTCGATGAACAATGAACATCAGAGGAGGCACGAGGATATTGTAAGTCGATGTAGTACACCCCAGTACTTATGGGGAGGCGGAATTTACAAAAACTTATCAAGTTTAAACAACAAACATCGACTAACCGCAAGAATCGAAGCTAAACCCTAAAAACCGTATTCTTATGAGTTTCTTTACATAAGTGATTAGGGATTATACCTAATGAACCGGTCCTTCTTCTTTATGTCCTCCTTGGTTCTCCTCGGCCTTCTCTAGGTAGTAGACGATCCACCCGAGAGCGAAACTCCAAGCTAAACCTCTAACTCGAGGTAACTAATCAACTTTGATTGCTAATCAAAGATGAGAGGATGATATAGAGTGTGGGTTATGGATTGATTAGTCTAACTAAACCTTTGATCTCAACACATGAGGATTAAGGATTAGTATCTTGAAGATGAGAGCTTGAGGAGAGAGAATGTGTAATATGATAATGATAGAAGAGAGAGAGTGTATCATAATAATATGAAGCATTCTTATTTTCAACAAATGAATAAAAAGAAATGAATAAGCATGCTTCACAAAATATCTTGTGATGATTCATTAACATGAGTCATTAAGCAATAAATGAGCATTAATGAAGTGAATGAATCACCACTATGACTCACTCTCTTTCCAAAACAAACCTCCTTAGTCACATCTTCTAGAAGCTTCTCGAGTAATTACGAGAACGCCCCTCCGATCCGTAAAAATACGGAAAAACTTTAGACTGTATAAATCCAATAACCGGATACCAGTAACTGGCTTAAACCAAAGCCGACTGGTAAAATCTGTCCGAAAGTCGTACGCGCGTAAACGCACGTATGCGTCCGAACCCTTTGTCGCAAAACCATGCAACCTCTATATCGTTTCGCCTGGAGTAGGAAACTCTCTGTGTGGGACTCTAGAGACTCGACTACTACGCTGGCAGTGGGTTTAACCACAGACCGCAAGCGGCACTAGCTGTACGTAACGGTCCCCAGGTAGTTGTCGATAAGAAGGCCGATGAGTAAACCCATCCGAACTCCTACTGAGTCTAATGTGACAATCTCCATACAGTCCGGTCCGTTCGTCCATGACTATCGCATATCGGGCCTAGGGGGGCGGCAAGCGTCAGTCCCCTAATAGCGGTATAAGTCGTGTCGGAGTGAAGCCCATTACACCCTGAGAAACTGCTGGAACCTACCAGCAAATCTCGCTTGCCCTGGCCAGGGACTTTGCGTAATGGCTCTCTGACACAGCACGATATCTACTCCCAATACCGGGAGGGACGAATCCTGTCTAACCGCCACTGCCTCCAAGTGCTCGGGACTGCACCCAACTGCTACCTGTTTGCACGACTCCAAAGAGCCGTGGTAGGGTAGCAATCTAAGAACAGTGGGACACACTCGAGGCGAAGTAGCAGTGTCAAGTCTGCGGACTACGCTGTACTCATGTCACCTGGGAACTGTTTACTGACGACTGGTATCAAACCAACCAACAGCTCCCTGTGAGTCCTGTCCGGTGTACCCGTAACCTAACGAGCACCTGTATACTATCTCCAGTACGACGTACTGACGGCTGTGGGACAGACCATCTCCCCAACTGGGATGAGAAGCGTACACACTAGTCTACTCCGGAGTATCGATGCTCTGTCTCGATAATCCAACGACCAGGGACCTGAATAAGGATGTGCTTGTAGTCTACCCAGCCCCCACTAGTGTGACTGCCATCACAACGCTGGTAGACAAGCAAGATCCTAAGAGCTCTATCAATACGTATACTCACATATTAAGATAGAAAAAACCAAGTAGCATACTACCATGTTTAGCAAGACTGTCATATACATGTGAATATCCCAAGCTTCCATTAAGTAATATACAAGCTAGTATGATACAGTAATGGCCTTCTAGGGCATAAACACTAACAATCTCCCACTTGCACTAGGGCCATGTACTGGCATATCGCAGACCAATGATCTCGAGTAGCCTCTCGAACTGAATCTGAGGAAGGGCCTTCGTGAATGGATCAGCAATGTTCTCTTCTGAAGCAACTCTCCGAACCTCGATCTCCTGACGATCAATGATCTCCCTGATCAGGTGATACCGCCTCAAGATGTGTCTGGACTTCTGATGGGACCTTGGTTCCTTCGCTAAAGCTATAGCTCCGTTGTTGTCGCAATACAGAGGTATTGGATCAACTATGGTAGGAACCACCTGAAGTTCTGTTAGGAACTTCTTCATCCAGACTGCTTCTTTTGCGGCATCGCAAGCAGCTATATACTCCGCTTCCATCGTCGAGTCAGCAACGGTGTCCTGCTTGGAGCTCTTCCAGCACACCGCCCCTCCATTGAGGGTAAAGACATAACCCGACATGGACTTGGAATCGTCCTTATCACTCTGGAAGCCGGAATCAGCAAAGGCCTCCAACCTGAGGTCTTTTCCGCCGTAAACCAAGAACATCTCCTTAGTCCTCCTCAGGTACTTGAGAATGTTCTTTACTGCTATCCAGTGTTTCTCCCCTGGGTCTGACTGATACCGGCTTACCACGCTCAGTGCGTAAGCTACATCTGGTCTGGTACACAACATCGCATACATTATAGAGCCTACCGCAGAAGCGTAGGGTATAATAGACATGCGTTCCCTTTCCAAATCAGTCTTGGGAGACATCTCTTTGGAGAGGGTGATTCCGTGACAAGCCGGTAGATTACCGCGCTTTGAATCTTCCATACTGAATCTTTTCAGTACAGTGTCGATATACCTGGACTGCGAAAGTCCCAACATCCTCTTGGATCTATCACGATAGATCCGGATCCCCAGAATGTAAGAGGCATCACCCAGGTCTTTCATGGAGAACCTGTGTGACAAGAATCCTTTGACAGATTGTAGCATAGGAATGTCATTTCCTATCAATAGAATGTCATCCACGTACAGGACGAGGAATACGACACTTCTGGCCACAACTTTACTATATATGCACGGTTCATCTGGATTTTTGATAAAGTCATATTCTTTGACTGTCTCATCAAAACAGATGTTCCAACTCCGCGATGCCTGCTTTAGTCCATAAATGGACTTAAGCAGCTTGCATACTTTCCCGCTGCTCCCACTCTGATTGAAACCCTCTGGCTGATCCATATAGACGCTCTCTTCTAAATTTCCATTCAGAAAAGCCGTCTTTACGTCCATCTGCCAGATTTCATAATCATGGAAGGCAGCAATAGCAAGAAGGACCCGAATGGATTTGAGCATAGCCACTGGAGAAAAGGTTTCATCATAGTCCAAACCAGGTCTTTGACGAAAACCCTTTGCAACAAGTCTAGCCTTATAGGTTTCCACCTGTCCATCTACACCAATCTTTTTCTTGAAGATCCATTTGCATCCTATGGGTTTTACCCCATCTGGAGCAAAGTCCAAAGTCCATACTTTGTTGGTGTACATGGACTCCATTTCGGTCCGCATTGCATCTAGCCATCGTACCGAGTCGCCGCTCTGGATGGCCTGCCTGAAGTCAGTAGGTTCATCATCATCTATGATGCAATCCTCTCTATCCCCATCTATGAGAAAACCGTAGTATCTCTCAGGCGGACGAGACGGCCTACTACTCCTGCGGAGGGGTGCGGGAATGTTCTGTTCTTCTTGAACCTCTGGTTCTACCAAACTTTCAGCAGCAGTTTGTGGTTCTGGAATTTCTTCCAGTTCTATTTCGCTCCCACTTGATTCCTTTTCTAAAAACTGATGTTCTAGAAAATGGGCATTACGAGAAACAAATACCTTCTGTTCCTCTGCGTAATAGAATAGATATCCCCTGGAGTGCTTTGGATATCCCACAAACAAACATTTTACTGATCGTGCCTCGAGCTTGTCCACATGCTGCTTTTTAACAAAAGCTGGACATCCCCAAATCTTTACATACTGTAGATGGGGTTTCTTCCCACTCCACATCTGATATGGAGTGGTAGGCACAGTCTTGGTAGGTACCATGTTCAAAAGATATGCCGCTGATTCTAGCGCATGTCCCCAGAAAGATCGCGGTAACTCAGCATTACTCATCATGGATCGTACCATATCCAATAGGGTTCGATTCCGTCTCTCCGATACACCGTTATGCTGTGGAGTGTATGGAGGAGTAAGCTGAGAGAGAATTCCTTTCTCTTTTAGGTAACCTAGGAACTCGGCACTCAAGTATTCACCACCTCGATCAGATCTAAGTGTCTTTATACTTTTGCCGGTTTGGTTTTCTACTTCATTCTTATACTCTTGGAATTTCTCAAAAGCCTCGGATTTATGTTTCATCAGATAAATGAATCCGTATCTTGAGTAATCATCCGTGAAAGTAATGAAATAGGAAAAACCACCTCTTGCATGTGTAGACATTGGACCGCATACATCGCTGTGTATGAGTCCTAAGAGCTCGCTCGCTCTTACTCCTTGTCCAGTGAATGGAGTCTTTGTCATCTTTCCTTTGAGACAAGATTGACAAGTGTCATAAGTTTGATATTCGAACGTGTCCAAATATCCTTCTCTATGCAACTTAGTCAACCTTCTCTCATTGATGTGACCCAGTCTACAATGCCATAAGAAAGCTTTATTTAAATCTGGAGACTTTCTTTTTAGTGTGTTCTGGACATTGAAAATTTGGAGTTGGTTTAACACATATATGCCGTTATTTAGAGTACCGGACCCAATCAAACTATGATTAAGGTGGATGTTAACAACATCTCTTACAAACGTGAAATCATAACCTTTATTTGATAACAAGGAAACAGATATGATATTACACGTTAAGCTGGGTACAAAATAACAGTTATGTAAAACCAAAATGTGTCCACTCGTCAATCCTAGGTGATAATCCCCGACGGACGCAGCTCCCACGCTAGCTCCGTTAGCAACCCTGAGGATCATATCACCTTCCTTCAGCACTCTACGGTTTCTCAGTGCCTGCAATGAATTGCAAATATGAGATCCTGACCCGGTATCCAATACCCAGGAAGTAGAGTTGATCGACAGACAATTCTCAATTACAAACACACCTGAAGTCGAAGCCACAGCTTGCTTCGGTTCCTGGTTCTTGGCGTTCCACGCCTTGCAATCCTTCTTCCAGTGCCCTTTCCTGTGACAATGGAAGCACTCATCCAGGCCAACTACCGGTGCTGTAAACTTTTTCTTTCCCTTCTTTCCCACCTTACTAACACCTCCTCTAGGTCTGGGTGCGGCCTTCTTCTTCCTTCCTTTGGCCCTAGCCTTGGACCCGGAAGAAGATGAACCGCCAACAAACATAGCGGGTGTTTCCCTTGCCTTCTGCAAGGTGCCCTCTGCACTCCTTAACATGTTCAGGAGTTCCGCAAGTTCAACTTCTTTTCCTTGAAGATTGAAGTTGAGGATAAACTGGGCGTAGGTGGGAGGAAGGGACTGGAGAACAAGGTCTGTATAGAGCTCATTATCCAAAGTCGTTCCAAGGTCCGCGAGCTCTTCAATATAGCCGATCATCTGTAGGACATGTTCACCTACCGATGACCCGACAGCCAACCTCGCTCGAAATAATTTCTTAGAGGTCTCGTATCTTGCTATACGAGATTGCTCTCCATAAAGTTCCTTTGTATGGAGAAATATGCCATCTAAGGACATATCCTCGTGCCTCCTCTGATGTTCATTGTTCATCGAGGCAAGTACGATGCACTTGGCTCTCGCGCAATCTAAATCCCAGGTTTTACGGATTTCCTTATCCGCATTGCTGGATTTGGGACCAAGGGCAGCAGGTGCTGTAGCGGTGAGGACGTACCCCAGTTTGTCATAGGTCAAAGCCATCTTGACATTCCGCAGCCAATCTTTATAGTTTGGCCCCGTCAGTATATTTTTCTCTAAAAGTAACTTAAGTCCAGTCATTTTCAGGGTCGCTGCAATTAGGAGAGAGAGAAGAAAACTCTTTAGCATGATGCTCTTGCAAGTTTAGAGTGGTTTTTAGTTTATCTAAACTGGATGGCTCCCACTGTTTCTCGAATCCTTCCTCAAACCATAAAAGAAGAATTAGCCAAGACTATTCTCACCGTACAATACTTGCTTAACCGTTCAGCCAGGCCGGTGTCGATACTTCGAGGGAGGTTTTCCAACGCTTTCGCGAAGTTCCTTAATTAAATAACCTCTTTTCTCTGGGGGCGTAACCCCGCTGACACTTTTCTGGACACCTACTAGGTTTATAGCATTGATCGTTAAGCGACGAATATCCTGATAAGTAGCATATACTCACAGTAGGATCGGGATCCAAATATCATCGTATGATAATGTTGAAGGAATCCTACCAACATTCATCAAACTCCAAATGGTATGCATCTCTTTGCAAATTTCAGTTTCTTTAGAAATTCCCGATATAAGTTTTTGCCCCATGCTCTTATGACCTTGGCGTTAGGTCAAAATGTCATAAGTCACATGTCAAGTTCTACCCATCATTATCCTGTCAGTTTGAACCCATCCGTATATATCCTTGACGTTCGGCCAAAATGATAATACGACTGTCCCAAACTAACTCATCTATCTATGCAACAAATGAATATCCAGCAGCTACCAAACACTATGCCTTGGCGTTAGGTCAAAATACATAGCTTGAATACTACTGAATACCCAGATGAAATGACGGAGGGCTACGAATGGTTTTGGCGAAACCGTGAACGTAGTGAACTTGATATAACCGAAGGAACCTGATAGCTTTTAAAAGGAGTGGTTAAATCTCCGCATTTAAAAATATCTGTTTTAAAAATAACCGAGTGGTTTCTTTTAAATTGTTCCAACGATTGAAACTTTGGTTTGTTTTACTTTGCATTACAGATAATGCGTCCCATCATTAACCTATCATTGCAGAAAACAACGAAAATATAACGTCCTCTTATGCCATCCGCATTCGCCACGGGGTCCCGTCATCACCCGTTAGGTTACTTAACTAACGACAGAGCGGGGGCTGGGCTAGCGCGGGTGTAAAACATAAGTGACGTCTAAATAGCTATAATAAATATAGATATTTTACATTCGTCTGACGCAATGATATTCATTCCAGAACACAGATAAATAATATTGGATTTGCAAGCAATCTGTATTTCTTTTGAGCCTGCAAGAAAAGACAGATTACACAGTTGTGATGAATAGCCGTTTACCCCACCCTCGACCCCTACGGGTACGGCAAACTACCCACCCGGCAGTCTGTGTACCCCACCTTGGGTCAGTCCTAGGAGCAAAAACAGTAAAATGAAATAATACAACGGTGGCTACAACCGCAACCTGGAAGTGCCCCGCGAAAATAATATTACAACAAATTACATTTACAACAAATGAATAAATCAATAAACCATTGTTAACCCCGGCTATACACCACAACAGTCCAATACAGTTTATATGCACAAACAGATATAACCATTTCAGAAATGTGCAACCCCCTGCCAACCGTCATACTAGCAGTTGGGGGAGGTTTACGAACACATCAAACAATCACAGATATAATCCTATACGCAAATACTGTATTTTTCGATCGAATAAACAACTTCAAAATTGCTCCAAAATCTGCTCTGTTAAACAGTAACCTGAGCAATAATTAAATATTCCAGAAAACCCTAAATGTCACAGGGGACCCACACAAGAAAGACGAGTCCATGACTCGACCAAAGCGCCGCGGATGCGCGGCAGATCCCACCGATCCGCCGCGCTTCCGCGGCCGAGTTGCCGAGTCATGGGCTCGAATTTCTTGGGTGTTCTCCTGGACCCCTTTCTAGCTCTCTGAACACTCCAAAACAATTTTAGGACTTGATTTTAAGTTCGACAGAAACTATACAGAACTAGGGTTTTCCGGGTTTGTTTTTTCGTTCGAAATTCGTACAAATTTGCGATTAAGTTATTTAGTGTTTAGCGAGGCTCTGATACCACTGTAAGTCGATGTAGTACACCCCAGTACTTATGGGGAGGCGGAATTTACAAAAACTTATCAAGTTTAAACAACAAACATCGACTAACCGCAAGAATCGAAGCTAAACCCTAAAAACCGTATTCTTATGAGTTTCTTTACATAAGTGATTAGGGATTATACCTAATGAACCGGTCCTTCTTCTTTATGTCCTCCTTGGTTCTCCTCGGCCTTCTCTAGGTAGTAGACGATCCACCCGAGAGCGAAACTCCAAGCTAAACCTCTAACTCGAGGTAACTAATCAACTTTGATTGCTAATCAAAGATGAGAGGATGATATAGAGTGTGGGTTATGGATTGATTAGTCTAACTAAACCTTTGATCTCAACACATGAGGATTAAGGATTAGTATCTTGAAGATGAGAGCTTGAGGAGAGAGAATGTGTAATATGATAATGATAGAAGAGAGAGAGTGTATCATAATAATATGAAGCATTCTTATTTTCAACAAATGAATAAAAAGAAATGAATAAGCATGCTTCACAAAATATCTTGTGATGATTCATTAACATGAGTCATTAAGCAATAAATGAGCATTAATGAAGTGAATGAATCACCACTATGACTCACTCTCTTTCCAAAACAAACCTCCTTAGTCACATCTTCTAGAAGCTTCTCGAGTAATTACGAGAACGCCCCTCCGATCCGTAAAAATACGGAAAAACTTTAGACTGTATAAATCCAATAACCGGATACCAGTAACTGGCTTAAACCAAAGCCGACTGGTAAAATCTGTCCGAAAGTCGTACGCGCGTAAACGCACGTATGCGTCCGAACCCTTTGTCGCAAAACCATGCAACCTCTATATCGTTTCGCCTGGAGTAGGAAACTCTCTGTGTGGGACTCTAGAGACTCGACTACTACGCTGGCAGTGGGTTTAACCACAGACCGCAAGCGGCACTAGCTGTACGTAACGGTCCCCAGGTAGTTGTCGATAAGAAGGCCGATGAGTAAACCCATCCGAACTCCTACTGAGTCTAATGTGACAATCTCCATACAGTCCGGTCCGTTCGTCCATGACTATCGCATATCGGGCCTAGGGGGGCGGCAAGCGTCAGTCCCCTAATAGCGGTATAAGTCGTGTCGGAGTGAAGCCCATTACACCCTGAGAAACTGCTGGAACCTACCAGCAAATCTCGCTTGCCCTGGCCAGGGACTTTGCGTAATGGCTCTCTGACACAGCACGATATCTACTCCCAATACCGGGAGGGACGAATCCTGTCTAACCGCCACTGCCTCCAAGTGCTCGGGACTGCACCCAACTGCTACCTGTTTGCACGACTCCAAAGAGCCGTGGTAGGGTAGCAATCTAAGAACAGTGGGACACACTCGAGGCGAAGTAGCAGTGTCAAGTCTGCGGACTACGCTGTACTCATGTCACCTGGGAACTGTTTACTGACGACTGGTATCAAACCAACCAACAGCTCCCTGTGAGTCCTGTCCGGTGTACCCGTAACCTAACGAGCACCTGTATACTATCTCCAGTACGACGTACTGACGGCTGTGGGACAGACCATCTCCCCAACTGGGATGAGAAGCGTACACACTAGTCTACTCCGGAGTATCGATGCTCTGTCTCGATAATCCAACGACCAGGGACCTGAATAAGGATGTGCTTGTAGTCTACCCAGCCCCCACTAGTGTGACTGCCATCACAACGCTGGTAGACAAGCAAGATCCTAAGAGCTCTATCAATACGTATACTCACATATTAAGATAGAAAAAACCAAGTAGCATACTACCATGTTTAGCAAGACTGTCATATACATGTGAATATCCCAAGCTTCCATTAAGTAATATACAAGCTAGTATGATACAGTAATGGCCTTCTAGGGCATAAACACTAACAGATATGTCCCTAGATGGCATATTTCTCCATACAAAGGAACTTTATGGAGAGCAATCTCGTATAGCAAGATACGAGACCTCTAAGAAACTGTTTCGAGCGAGGTTGGCTGTCGGGTCATCGGTAGGTGAACATGTCCTACAGATGATCGGCTATATTGAAGAGCTCGCGGACCTTGGGACGACTTTGGATAATGAGCTCTATACAGACCTTGTTCTCCAGTCCCTTCCTCCCACCTACGCCCAGTTTATCCTCAACTTCAATCTTCAAGGAAAAGAAGTTGAACTTGCGGAACTCCTGAACATGTTAAGGAGTGCAGAGGGCACCTTGCAGAAGGCAAGGGAAACACCCGCTATGTTTGTTGGCGGTTCATCTTCTTCCGGGTCCAAGGCTAGGGCCAAAGGAAGGAAGAAGAAGGCCGCACCCAGACCTAGAGGAGGTGTTAGTAAGGTGGGAAAGAAGGGAAAGAAAAAGTTTACAGCACCGGTAGTTGGCCTGGATGAGTGCTTCCATTGTCACAGGAAAGGGCACTGGAAGAAGGATTGCAAGGCGTAGAACGCCAAGAACCAGGAACCGAAGCAAGCTGTGGCTTCGACTTCAGGTGTGTTTGTAATTGAGAATTGTCTGTCGATCAACTCTACTTCCTGGGTATTGAATACCGGATCAGGATCTCATATTTGCAATTCTTTGCAGGCACTGAGAAACCGTAGAGTGCTGAAGAAAGGTGATATGATCCTCAGGGTTGCTAACGGAGCTAGCGTGGGAGCTGCGTCCGTCGGGGATTATCACCTTGGATTGACGAGTGGACACATTTTGGTTTTACATAACTGTTATTTTGTACCCAGCTTAACGTGTAATATCATATCAGTTTCCTTGTTATCAAATAAAGGTTATGATTTCACGTTTGTAAGAGATGTTGTCAACATCCACCTTAATCATGGTTTGATTGGGTCCGGTACTCTAAATAACGGCATATATGTGTTAAACCAACTCCAAATTTTCAATGTCCAGAACACACTAAAAAGAAAGTCTCCAGATTTAAATAAAGCTTTCTTATGGCATTGTAGACTGGGTCACATCAATGAGAGAAGGTTGACTAAGTTGCATAGAGAAGGATATTTGGACACGTTCGAATATCAAACCTATGACACTTGTCAATCTTGTCTCAACGGAAAGATGACAAAGACTCCATTTACTGGACAAGGAGTAAGAGCGAGCGAGCTCTTAGGACTCATACACAGTGATGTATGCGGTCCAATGTCTACACATGCGAGAGGTGGTTTTTCCTATTTCATTACTTTCACGGATGATTACTCAAGATACGGATTCATTTATCTGATGAAACATAAATCCGAGGCTTTTGAGAAATTCCAAGAGTATAAGAATGAAGTAGAAAACCAAACCGGCAAAAGTATAAAGACACTAAGATCTGATCGAGGTGGAGAATACTTGAGTGCCGAGTTCCTAGGTTACCTAAAAGAGAAAGGAATTCTCTCTCAGCTTACTCCTCCATACACTCCACAGCATAACGGTGTATCGGAGAGACGGAATCGAACCCTATTGGATATGGTACGATCCATGATGAGTAATGCTGAGTTACCGCGATCTTTCTGGGGTTATGCGCTAGAATCAGCGGCATATCTTCTGAACAGAGCTCCTACCAAGACTGTGCCTACCACTCCATATCAGATGTGGACTGGGAAGAAACCCCATCTTCAACATATGAAGATTTGGGGATGTCCAGCTTTTGTTAAAAAGCAGCATGTGGACAAGCTCGAGGCACGATCAGTAAAATGTATGTTTGTGGGATATCCAAAGAACTCCAAGGGATATTATTTCTATTACGCAGAGGAACAAAAGGTTTTTGTTTCTCGTAATGCCCATTTTCTGGAAAATCAGTTTTTAGAAAAGGAAATAAGTGGGAGCGAAATAGAACTGGAAGAAATTCCAGAACCACAAACTGCTACTGAAAGTTTGGTAGAACCAGAGGTTCAAGAAGAACAGAACATTCCCGCACCCCTCCGCAGGAGTAGTAGGCCGTCTCATCCGCCTGAGAGATACTACGGTTTTCTCATAGACGGGGATAGAGAGGATTGCATCATAGATGATGATGAACCTACTGACTTCCAGCAGGCCATCCAGAGCGGCGACTCGGTACGATGGCTAGATGCAATGCGGACCGAAATGGAGTCCATGTACACCAACAAAGTATGGACTTTGGACTTTGCTCCAGATGGGGTAAAACCCATAGGATGCAAATGGATCTTCAAGAAAAAGATTGGTGTAGATGGACAGGTGGAAACCTATAAGGCTAGACTTGTTGCAAAGGGTTTTCGTCAAAGACCTGGTTTGGACTATGACGAAACCTTTTCTCCAGTGGCTATGCTCAAATCCATTCGGGTCCTTCTTGCTATTGCTGCCTTCCATGATTATGAAATCTGGCAGATGGACGTAAAGACGGCTTTTCTGAATGGAAATTTAGAAGAGAGCGTCTATATGGATCAACCAGAGGGTTTCAATCAGAGTGGGAGCAGCGGGAAAGTGTGCAAGCTGCTTAAGTCTATTTATGGACTAAAGCAGGCATCGCGGAGTTGGAACATCTGTTTTGATGAGACAGTCAAAGAATATGACTTTATCAAAAATCCAGATGAACCGTGCATATATAGTAAAGTTGTGGCCAGAAGTGTCGTATTCCTCGTCTTGTACGTGGATGACATTCTATTGATAGGAAATGACATTCCTATGCTACAATCTGTCAAAGGATTCTTGTCACACAGGTTCTCCATGAAAGACCTGGGTGATGCCTCTTACATTCTGGGGATCCGGATCTATCGTGATAGATCCAAGAGGATGTTGGGACTTTCGCAGTCCAGGTATATCGACACTGTACTGAAAAGATTCAGTATGGAAGATTCTAAGCGCGGTAATCTACCGGCTTGTCACGGAATCACCCTCTCCAAAGAGATGTCTCCCAAGACTGATTTGGAAAGGGAACGCATGTCTATTATACCCTACGCTTCTGCGGTAGGCTGTATAATGTATGCGATGTTGTGTACCAGACCAGATGTAGCTTACGCACTAAGCGTGGTAAGCCGGTATCAGTCAGACCCAGGGGAGAAACACTGGAGAGCAGTAAAGAACATTCTCAAGTACCTGAGGAGGACTAAGGAGATGTTCTTGGTTTACGGCGGAAAAGACCTCAGGTTGGAGGCCTTTGCTGATTCCGGCTTCCAGAGTGATAAGGACGATTCCAAGTCCATGTCGGGATATGTCTTTACCCTCAATGGAGGGGCGGTGTGCTGGAAGAGCTCCAAGCAGGACACCGTTGCTGACTCGACGATGGAAGCGGAGTATATAGCTGCTTGCGATGCCGCAAAAGAAGCAGTCTGGATGAAGAAGTTCCTAACAGAACTTCAGGTGGTTCCTACCATAGTTGATCCAATACCTCTGTATTGCGACAACAACGGAGCTATAGCTTTAGCGAAGGAACCAAGGTCCCATCAGAAGTCCAGACACATCTTGAGGCGGTATCACCTGATCAGGGAGATCATTGATCGTCAGGAGATCGAGGTTCGGAGAGTTGCTTCAGAAGAGAACATTGCTGATCCATTCACGAAGGCCCTTCCTCAGATTCAGTTCGAGAGGCTGCTCGAGATCATTGGTCTACGATATGCCAGTACATGGCCCTAGTGCAAGTGGGAGATTGTTAGTGTTTATGCCCTAGAAGGCCATTACTGTATCATACTAGCTTGTATATTACTTAATGGAAGCTTGGGATATTCACATGTATATAACAGTCTTGCTAAACATGGTAGTATGCTACTTGGTTTTTCTATCTTAATATGTGAGTATACGTATTGATAGAGCTCTTAGGATCTTGCTTGTCTACCAGCGTTGTGATGGCAGTCACACTAGTGGGGGCTGGGTAGTCTACAAGCACATCCTTATTCAGGTCCCTGGTCGTTGGATTATCGAGACAGAGCATCGATACTCCGGAGTAGACTAGTGTGTACGCTTTTCATCCCAGTTGGGGAGATGGTCTGTCCCACAGCCGTCAGTACGTCGTACTGGAGATAGTATACAGGTGCTCGTTAGGTTACGGGTACACCGGACAGGACTCACAGGGAACTGTTGGTTGGTTTGATACCAGTCGTCAGTGAACAGTTCCCAGGTGACATGAGTACAGCGTAGTCCGCAGACTTGACACTGCTACTTCGCCTCGAGTGTGTCCCACTGTTCTTAGATTGCTACCCTACCACGGCTCAAAGGAGTCGTGCAAACAGGTGGCAGTTGGGTGCAGTCCCGAGCACTTGGAGGCAGTGGCGGTTAGACAGGATTCGTCCCTCCCGGTATTGGGAGTAGATATCGTGCTGTGTCAGAGAGCCATTACGCAAAGTCCCTGGCCAGGGCAAGCGAGATTTGCTGGTAGGTTCCAGTAGTTTCTCAGGGTGTAATGGGCTTCACTCCGACACGACTTATACCGCTATTAGGGGACTGACGCTTGCCGCCCCCCTAGGCCCAATATGCGATAGTCATAGACGAACGGACCGGACTGTATGGAGATTGTCACATCAGACTCAGTAGGAGTTCGGATGGGTTTTCTCATCGGCCTTCTTATCGACAACTACCTGGGGACCGTTACGTACAGCTAGTGCCGCTTGCGGTCTGTGGTTAAACCCACTGCCAGCGTAGTAGTCGAGTCTCTAGAGTCCCACACAGAGAGTTTCCTACTCCAGGCGAAACGATATAGAGGTTGCATGGTTTTGCGACAAAGGGTTCGGACGCATACGTGCGTTTACGCGCGTACGACTTTCGGACAGTTTTTACCAGTCGGCTTTGGTTTAAGCCAGTTACTGGTATCCGGTTATTGGATTTTTACAGTCTAAAGTTTTTCCGTATTTTTGCGGAATGGAGGGGCGTTCTCGTAATTGTACGAGAAGCTTCTAGAAGATGTGACTAAGGAGGTTTCTTTTGGATAAGAGAGTGAGTCATGGTGGTGATTCATTCACTTCATTAATGCACATTTATTGCTTAATGACTCATGCTAATGAATCACCACTAGATATTTTATGAAGCATGCTTATTCATTTCCTTTATTGATTATTCTTTAAAAAGAATGCTTCATAATATATTATGATACACTCTCTCTCCTCTCATTATCTTATCACACATTCTCTCTCCTCAAGCTATCATCTTCAAACCCTAATCCTTAATCCTCATGTGTTGAGATCAAAGGATTAGTTAGACTAAACAATCCATAACCTTCACTCTACATCATCCTTTCATCTTTGATTAGCAATCAAAGTTGATTAGTTACCTCAAGTTAGAGGTTTAGCTTGGAGTTTCGCTCTCGGGTGGATCGTCTACTACCTAGAGAAGGTCGAGGAGAACAAAGGAGGACGTAAAGACGAAGGACTAGTTTCGATCGGTATAATCCCTTAACACTATAGTTTAGTATAGCTATGTGTTTGGTTATTATTTGTTTAGCTTCGATTCAAGCGGTTAGTCGATGTTCGTTGTTTAAACTTGATCGTTTTTGAAAATTCCGCCTCCCCATAAGTGCTGGGGTGTACTACATCGACTTACAAAATTTAGTCAATTAAACAAGTCCAGGGTGTTGTATATGATGTATTTGAGCAACTGGACCAACCCCGAAATATTTCACCACAACTTGGCCGGCCACATACATGTCAAAACCGGCCTGGCCGGCCCCCTATCTCCAATGGGGTCCGTCTTGTCAGGGTGGCCTCCTATGGTCTCAATTTGGTCCCTGGTATCACTTAATTCACCTTAAAAGGTCCCAGTATATTCCAGATTTCCCTGCACACTCTAAACACTCACAAACCGACATGAAAGTCCCGTAATTCCGTATTTTTGGATTTCCAGTGGGGTTGGTCTGGGTTTCTAGCACTAGGGTGCTCTTATGGTCTCCACTGAACTTAAAATCCCATCACAACTCATAACTTCCCCAAACCCTTACTAGTTTTTCCTAAAATCCACAAATCACCCGATTTCGATTCTAAACTTGCATAGGGGTATAAGTAAGGATAAAACTAAGCTAATGGTTCAGTAATTACCTCATTTGGCAACTCAAGAATTTTCTTGAGTTGCCCTTAGTGGCCAAAATCCATGCTTTCTTGGTCCATCTTGTAGGTCTCGGGCTTGTGCACAATTTTAATGAAAGGAGATAGGGGTTTTGGATTGATTTTTAAGATGAAGTGAGGAGTTGAAGAGGAGAGGGAGATGAAGAAGAGGCGGCAGCAGCAAGCATGAGAGAGGGAGAGAAATGAGAGGGAGAGAAAATGGCTAAGGGTTTGGTCAATGGTCCATGCCTCTCTCTCTCACCTACTACCAATTCTTTTCTCTTTTTTCTTTTTCTTTTCCTTTTCTTTTAATCCCTAATCCTTCTCACACCAATAGTGATCCCAAAATAAAACCATGGCAAGAAAATGTAACACAAGTTCAAAGATGATATGTGCACATTTTGCACAAAAAGCCAAAAAATCCGATTAGCGATTTTTAATCGCGATTAGCGCTAAATTAGCATATAAATGATCATAAAAACTTAAAAATGGCATAATTCCAATAAATAACCCATTTTAGAATTTTCCATAATTTTTCTCCATTTATTTGCATTTAATTATTAATTTAATATTAAAATAATCAATAAAATAATATTAAATTATAAAAATTCCTAAAAATAATATTTTATTATTTTGGAAATGTTACAATCTACCCCCCTTAAAGAAATTCGGTCCCCGAATTTAAATTTAAAATCCCCAAGTACTAAAACATTTCAATACAAATTTCCAAGTCGTCGGGGCTCCGAAATCATCAATACATAAAACGTCACAGCGCAATGCATGCGCATGGGTACTGAGCAGATAACTCAAAAACAACGCTCCATCAAGCATCCCGCAATCATCGGAGTAAAGGTAAAAACACAATGTCAAATCCAATACAAAACCGATATGATATGGATCAGAACTACACATGTAGACATCCAATCTATACATGTGAATAGCTGATGTAAAAGCATGCCAAATCTTTTAAAATCGCTGCGTGATGCACATAACACTGCACAGTGGCGGACGTTTTTCATAAGAAAAACTATATATGTATATATATCTTTCGTTTACCAAGCACGTTCCGCCGTTTTGAAAACAATTTAGAAGGGTTTCCTTGTTTTAAAACATTTCGTGTCATATCGGACACGTAAGTATATTTATATCGAGACTATAGCTCGCTCCTTGGAAATCCCTTCAAACTATCAATGCATGCAAAAATATATCCAGGTACTGTCCTCTGACTGGTCCTGCTCAGTATGAAAACAAATATCCAATATCATAAAAATGTAATGCTCCAAAAAGAATAAATCCCAAAAATGCACATAACACAATCCTGTGCGTCTGGTGCGCACGGAAATCAAAAATCCATATATGTGCTAAACAGGTGCACAAAACAGCATCTAGGTGCAACGGGTGTGCACGAAGCATCTGTCATAGGCAACGTATATGCCTGACAGCCACAAATCCGGTGCATCTGACGTGCACGAAGAACCTCGATTTAGTGCATCGGGTGTGCACCAAAATCGTATCTCAAAACATGCGCCCAACATGCGCGAAAATCCAAATCGGTGCATCCATCGTACACGAATGAAAATCTAAACCCTGCGCACTCAACATGCACGGAATCACGAAATCCAATAGTAAACGCCGAACATGCATAAGTCAAACCAAAAGCACGGAGTGCAAGAATCAATCATCAATGTCAGGGTCAAAATCGACGATAAAATGCGGCTCAATCAAAATCAGGTGTACCGCAAAGGAAAATCTCACAACCGTGTGCATCAGCGTGCACAAATCAAATCAAAACACTAGGATGCATGAAAACTATGCTGGAAGCATAAATCAAATCATCGGCATATAATAGGCACGAAATCACAATCAATACATCAAGAATAATAATGATGCGCCAGGTATAAATGCCCATTAAATGCAACCATGGTGCACGAAAACAGAAATCATAGAACTCAACCATCAAAACCCATCATGCAAATGGATCGCCAAAATACCGAAATCCCAAAGTGACAGATACGTGATAGTCAAATCACAAAATCACAAATCATAAATACTGTCGTCGGTATACCCTCCCTCGATGTCGAGCAGGTGCCGGTACATCCAATTCTAGCGGCGCAAGATCTCCACTTGCCTCTTGTTCGCAGCTGGCGTCCTCTGCCTCTGATTCCTGATCTTCCTGTAGATTACCAATCTCGCAAACCATCGGCTCATCGGCCCGGTCAGGAGTGCTGACAGGAACGATTCCGTTCTGGCACTTTCCTGGTCATCTCTCGGTCAATCCTCACGACCGCGCGTAAAACAGCACATCTCTGGCGCCGACCTCGGGTCCTCTGAATGCACATCACGCATCTACTCCTGGTGCAAATCTTATAGCAGCAGTGTACTGGAAGGAATCCTACTTAAGGTCTCTGCCGATCTTGCCTATACCGATCCGTACGGAGGCTGGTACTCTTGCATAGTCTTATCTCGTCCAATGGACATCTGTGTCCTCAGCACAGCATTTCCTCGGGGATTGGTTGCATCCCAGCGCCTCTGTAAGCATATCTGACCTCTGGTCTCGACGGAAAATAATGACAGCTCGTCAGTGTCTCACACAAACCTCTGGTTCCGCTTGTCTGTATCATCGTCCATTTCAACAACGCGTCTCTATCTGCGTACTGCAATGCCTTCGGCTACGGTCCATCCGAAGTCCCTCACGCGGACTCGAAATCACGAACTCGGTATCTTCCTGACTCAGTAGAAGATATCTAGCCGAACAAGTCCTCAGCGTGCATGTCACATCTCTGATGTCAGCGGAGTGGAATGTCATCTCGTCGAAATCTCGTGCGAACTCTTTACTCCACCTTTCTCCAATATCGACTGATTCGGACTCAACTCATCGTGGCTACACGAACTACGCTCCGATGGCTATGCTCGCATCTGGAGTCTCCCAAGCAGTGTCCCATCACAATATCCGAAAGATGTCGAACCATCCGATCGACTCGTCAGAACCTCATAATCCCCCAAGAGCTCACACCTCGGGTACAGTTTAATAGTATCGAGTACATGCCACAGCGTCGGTGGTCCAGCCGTAGAAGGGCAAACCCAAGCCTCACTACTGGCGCCGAGGAACCGCCGCAAACCCTAAGGTTCAAAGGCTTTCACACGGTCATTAAGTCGAGTTAGGGTTTCATTCTTCTAGAGGGTCCATAGAATCGCCTGCATGTCTTTCCGACTACTTTAAACTTGGAATAATAGGTTTCAGACATTCGATCGTCTCTGTCGACTCCCAACGTCTCCGCATGAAGTCGTCTCTAGCTGGAATCAATCTACCTGATGACCTCGCATCGGGGTAGCGAACAATCCATGTGTCCTAGTCATTCATCATCGGTGACTAGCGACCTTCTATCATCTCTTCGTACACTTGTACTGCAATAGCTCCAACATCTGGGGCAATACCTCGTCGTTCGTAGCAACAACTGGCTCGCTCTTCTGCACGCTGAATAATGCCTCGATCATCATGAATAAGAAACACACCAACGGTCATCAAGATCCGGCTGGCCTCTATCATCGGCTCAATCCTCTGGTGCCAATCAGCACAACCGGAAAATCTCGCAACAACGATCTGTCAAACGCTCATAGTGCGGAAACACAAAAAGACGACGCCTCAAAATGCAATCGTATGCCTCGGGAATCACGCCCTGGTCAGTCCTCGTCCACGACGAGCTCATGCTAACAACTCGAGCCGTAGCTCACTCTGCCCGTGCAATCGCGGCAGCAAAACCATAACCAGTATCGATGAAGATAGATCATAGGAATGAATATGACACAATGCAAGGAAATGTACAACCTAAGGTTTCTTAAGCGGAGTGGCGTGTCGTAAGTATGCCGCAGAACATACCAACGGTACGTCACTCTACTTTAGTCACCTATTCCATCAACCAAGGGTCATCCTACGCGAAGAAAGTTCGGGTCTAATACCCCCTCGACCAAGTCTAAGTTCCGTAAGGTCAAGCCTAAGTTCCGTATATAAGTAACGCCCTAGGCTCCACATAGTCAAACTTAGACTCGAATAAAGGTCAACCTAGCGCTTTGATACCAACTTTGTCACGACCCGAAAGAGCACGTGACTGGCCCTTGGATCCTATGAAGTCTATAGGACTCCATCTGATCCAAGTAAGCCAAAAGCCCAGAAATCTAAAACCATTTTTAAGAATAAGTAAAGAAACTGGTTTTAAGAGGTAAAGAAAACATGTTTGAAAATCGAGTTTTTAAATAACTAAGCCGAATATGAATTTTAAAAATGTATAATTTTTCCTAAAAATTTCGGCAGAGTTTCTTTTGTAAAAACTGGCCCCGAACGGGGTACAACAAGAACAATATATATAACATGATAAAAGGCATCCCCAAGCGGGAGCTAGCTCTTCGTCAAACGACGGTCACAACCGCATCAGCAATAACAATATACAACGCCAAAGGGCGAGGATCTAAACTGAAAAGAAACTCAAAAACAGCCAGAAAACCGCAATACTACTAGCGCGACTCTAAGGTCGAAATAATACAACACTGAAGTATAAGTCTGAAAGAATATACAAGTTTTGGTTGATGGACAATTCTAGATACAATAAATAATACATGAACAATGGCGGTTCTGATACAAAAGAACCCACCTACCCAAACAAGTCACCCATAAGGAAACAGTGTGCCAGACACGCCGCTATGGAATCTTACGGCAAACCTGCAAGAACTGGGGCACAACGGGGGTGAGTTGCCAACTCGTGAATAGAAAGATATCTACAAGAAGGAATCGAATGCATGACCCATCCTAGGTCAATACGATCAGATATAAATAAACCTCAATATGAATAAAGCTGAAGCATGCTAAACTGGCAATGTAATCTCTATACATGAGTGTAGTGCCAAGTGCTCGTGCTAGTGCCTCAGGTAACAATATAGCATATGAATGAGATATGAATGCGTGAAAACAGAGTACATTTACATGAAGCAACCGTTTTCATAATTTAGTGAGATTTCCCTTGTATTTTTAAAATGAGGTACCATAATGAAATCAGCATAAAATTGTGCCTAGCATCGGCACAAACGAAATCCCAATATCCTGATATCTCAAAGTCTCAACCACAAAATCTAGGGCGCCGTCAGTCCAGACCGGCCCCTACCATCAATCTCAAGACCACGACGGTATCCTCCGGATATCCGACGCGTCGGGTAAAATCACCGGTAGGTAGTACTCCCCTGCCAGGCTCAACGTCATCACCACATTCCTCTTGCCCCGGGGTACCGCACCGGGTCCACCATGTACCCGAAACGGTTCATCCGTCTCCTCGAATCGGGTTTCCAAATCCATCAGCAAACTCATGGTGGACGACTCATACATCATGGGAAAACCGCACTTTTTATTTTAAAGGAGAGAATATGATTATTTGTGTCTTTGCGGTTTTCCTCCAAATCCAGAAAATCTCATGGAAATCCAAATCCAAACCTCAATAGCACGTAAAATAGTGAATATATGCATGAGAATCCATGGATGCGGCATAACAATGAATAGCAGTATGCATGCAGTAGCAGGTAATAACTACAATGTCTAAACTATTAGCTAATAGGCTATGTCAAGCAATAATATTTTCTAAGGTGTACGTGACATGGCAATTACCGATGAAGATGTGTGTGAGCCGGCAAGTAAGTGTACGTGGTACATACGCATCATCGGTAATGGTGCTGGTGTCCTATCAGCATGATATTAATAATGGAGTATGAAATATAATATAAGAATGCGATGCAAAGCGAACCACAAAAAAAGAGTGGGAGCTGAAACTAGACGTAACTAAAACTAATCTGCATTAATCTAACATAAGTCCTACAATTGGTGCCTTTTGAAATAACACGAATCATGGGGTTTTGAAAATAGGGGCTATGGTGTTTTTATGAAAAGAAACGCCTTTTTAAATATCCGTAGATCCCTTGACCTGTCTTTTAAAATACCCACGACCCGCTCGTTTTGAAATAGGTAGGAGTCTAATCTAATCTAACTACTATACTAAACTATACGGCTGAACTAACAAGCTGAGCTACAGGTAGGGAAACCGCCTAACATCTGGGTCGATATATATATACATATAATAGTCGGTGATCCCGCCTCAAAAGTATCGCGTACGATACCGTATATCATATGACATCCTCAAGTCAAGAGTGCGGATCTATCATCAATGTAAAGCTCATACGGTAAATCGTCGTACGGCATCCCAATAGCTGGGTACGGGTCAATATCACACTATCTCATCACATCGCAGGTATCACTAACATCGCATCACATAAGCTGGGGTACTGATCTAAATCTAGTACAACTGATACCATCTACAAAGTATGAATGCGGGGTAAACACACAACCCAAACCCGCAAGAATCACATGTCGTATCCCAATATGAACCATATCAAATCACCGATCTTGCGGCACAAGGCCCAATATAATCGACTCATCACCAAAGTCGTCCAATATCAACAACGAAGTGCAAGTATAAGGAACATACAAGTGTACGCGTGTGGGTGCAAATCTATCCTATGGTTCGCAAGTAGGAACTATGCTAGTTATTTCTACCCCTAACTAACCATAACACACTAACAATCAACACATAATAAATATACGTGTGTATACGTATTCGTATACAACACCACGGACTACGGGGGTGCTATACGCCATCCACCCGACTTCTCCCCGTAGATATAAATCTACTCACCTGTATCCTGCGTGTCGGTGTCGATATCACCGTCATCTTCTGCATCGCCTCGGATCGTCGCGGGGTACCTACACATATCACACGTATCGTATCGCATCAAAACCAAATCAAAACTTGAAACGACATGCTAAAACCAATACGATACGCTAAAAGGCCTATAGGTTAGAACCTACGGTTAGCCTTCGCAAAACAACCCGAACTCACTCGATGCAGTCGTACAAACGTCACACGATCGAGCTAACGTACAAACACCAAATTATGGAAATCAAAATACGTAAAACCAAATACTGAAAGTAAGGCAGCAACCCAAGAAAACGATCCCAGATTTCACCTCGGGTCAAATTTAGTCAATTAAACAAGTTCAGGGTGCTGTATATGATGTATTTGAGCTACTGGACCAACCCCGAAACATTTCACCACAACTTGGCCGGCCACATACATGTCAAAACCGGCCTGGCCGGCCCCCTATCTCCAATGGGGTCCGTCTGGTCAGGGTGGCCTCCTATGGTCTCAATTTGGTCCCTGGTATCACTTAATTCACCTTAAAAGGTCCCAGTATATTCCAGATTTCCCTGCACACTCTAAACACTCACAAACCGACATGAAAGTCCCGTAATTCCGTATTTTTGGATTTCCAGTGGGGTTGGTCTGGGTTTCTAGCACTAGGGTGCTCTTATGGTCTCCACTGAACTTAAAATCCCATCACAACTCATAACTTCCCCAAACCCTTACTAGTTTTTCCTAAAATCCACAAATCACCCGATTTCGATTCTAAACTTGCATAGGGGTATAAGTAAGGATAAAACTAAGCTAATGGTTCAGTAATTACCTCATTTGGCAACTCAAGAATTTTCTTGAGTTGCCCTTAGTGGCCAAAATCCATGCTTTCTTGGTCCATCTTGTAGGTCTCGGGCTTGTGCACAATTTTAATGAAAGGAGATTGGAGTTTTGGATTGATTTTTGAGTTGAAGTGAGGAGTTGAAGAGGAGAGGGAGATGAAGAAGAGGCAGCAGCAGCAAGCATGAGAGAGGGAGAGAAATGAGAGGGAGAGAAAATGGCTAAGGGTTTGGTCAATGGTCCATGCCTCTCTCTCTCACCTACTACCAATTCTTTTCTCTTTTTTCTTTTTCTTTTCCTTTTCTTTTAATCCCTAATCCTTCTCACACCAATAGTGATCCCAAAATAAAACCATGGCAAGAAAATGTAACACAAGTTCAAAGATGATATGTGCACATTTTGCACAAAAAGCCAAAAAATCCGATTAGCGATTTTTAATCGCGATTAGCGCTAAATTAGCATATAAATGATCATAAAAACATAAAAATGGCATAATTCCAATAAATAACCCATTTTAGAATTTTCCATAATTTTCCATAATTTTTCTCCATTTATTTGCATTTAATTATTAATTTAATATTAAAATAATCAATAAAATAATATTAAATTATAAAAATTCCTAAAAATAATATTTTATTATTTTGGAAATGTTACACTTAATCTCAAACTTGAGATAACTAGGTTGCTTAAAGTGCTAATCTAAGCTACCTAGGGGATATAGAGTGAGGTTATGGATGTATTAGTCTAGCTAACCCTTGATCTCAACACATGAGAGGTTAGGGTTAGGGTTTGAAGAGAGAGTGAGCTTGAGGAGAGAGAAGGTGAGAATGATAATGAAAAGAATAATGAACTCATATGAATATATCAACCATAACAATTAATCAAATAAATAATATAAATGATTTATCATCATGGTTAGATTCATTCATCTAGTGTGATTCATCATATGACTCATTAACTCATTAATGAATCATTTAATACAAAGCATGAATCACACAAATGAGTCATTAAGCAATTAATGCTTATGCCACCTTAACCCCTTAGTCACCACTCTTCTAGAACCTTCCCGACAAATTACGAGAACGCCCCTCCAATCCGTGAAAACACGGAAAAACTTTAGACTGTATAAATCCAGTAACCCTATACTAGAATCTGGCTTAAACCAAAGCCGACTAGTATAAATTGTCCGAAAAGTCGTACGTGCGTAAACACACGTACGCATCCGAACCCTTGTCGTAAAACCATACGACCTCTATATCGTTTCGCCTGGAGCAGGGAAACTCTCTGTGTGGGACTCTAATGACTCGACACTACGCTGGCAGTGGGTTTAACCACAGACCGCAAGCGGTACTAGCTGTACGTAACGGTCCCCAGGTAGATGTCGATAAGAAGGACGATGAGGAAAACCATCCGAACCCCTACTGAGCCTGATGTGACAATCTCCGTACATTCCGGTCTGTTCGTCTAAGACTATCGCATATCAAGCCTAGGGGGCGGCAAGCGTCAGTCCCCTAATAGCTGTATAAGTCGTGTCGGAGCGAAGCCCATTACACCCTGAGAAGCTGCTGGAACCTACCAGTATATCTCGCTTGCCCTGGCCAGGGACTTTGCGTAATGGCTCTCTGACACAGCGCGATATCAACTCCCAATACTGGGAGAGACGAATCCTATCTAACTGCCACTGCCTCCAAGTGCTCGGGACTGCACCCAACTGCTACCTGTTTGCACGACTCCTTTGAGCCGTGGTATGGTAGCAATCTAAGAACAGTGGGACACACTCGAGGCGAAGTAGCAGTGTCAAGTCTGCGGACTATGCTGTACTCATGTCACCTGGGAACTGTTAACTGATGATGGGTATAATACCAACCAATCAGTTCCCCGACGAGTCCTATCCGGTGTACCCGTAACCTAACGAGCACCTGTATACTATCTCCAGTACGACGTACTGATGGCTGTGGGACAGACCATCTCCCCAACTGGGATGAGAAGCGTATACACTTAGTCTACTCCGAAATATCGATGCCCTATCTCGATAATCCAACGACCAGGGACCTGTATAGGATGTTGCTTACAGACTACCCAGCCCCCACTAGTGTGACTGCCATCACGACACTGGTAATCAAGCAAAGATCCTATGGGCTCTACTAATATGTATAAGTGATACGTTACAAGAAATATATGCACATATTAAAGTAGACACAAACCAAGTAGCATACTACCATTTTAAGCAAGACTGTATATACAACTGTGAATATCCCAAGCTTCCATTAAGTAATATATATGCTGGTATGATACAATAATGGCCCCTAGGGCATATACACTAACAGTGACAAAGTTGGTATCAGAGCGATAAGTTTTACCTTTCTGAGTGTAAGATGACCCTTGGTACATGGAGTAGGTGACTTAAGCAGAGTGTCGTAGCGTGTGTATGTTCTGCGGCATACTTATGATACGGTACTCCGCCTAAGTGACCTTAGGAGGAAAATTTTGAGGATAGTTTTGAGGATGAACCAGTTTTAATTGATGAGTCGGATTTTCCAATTCATCCTGTTCGTTTCATTGACTGTGTACACCCTCCTGAACCTTTAACCGATAACCTTCCTCAATCACCTACCTCCATCCTTTCTATCGTTCCGACCTTGCAAGAAACCGTCTCACTTTCATTTCATATGTCTGGTTTACCGAGTTCGGCGTACCCATGGTTTCTCACGAATCTTGAGGGACTTGACCCCATTTCTCGACAGGTTAATAGATTAGCACATTCGCTTTGTACACATCAGTCATCACAAATTATGCAAATTTATTCGCTCCATTTCCACCCTCAAGTTCGTATTCCACTTCTTTCTCCCATCCGCCATTCTTCTCTCCACCGAGACCGGACGCCACTTCTATCCCCACACGGTCTCGCGTGTTTCTTATTTCTTTTCTCTACACTCCATTCTTTCACCAACCGTCGCTTTATAACGATAAAATCTTTGAATGGTTGGTACTCACTTTCGGCCTGTGTAAGGCCTTGTATAGTTTGAAACTGTTCTCTTTCCCCCTCTAATCCTACACTTCAACACCTAACAGTGGAAACACTGTTTTACTTAAGTTTGGGGGGGACTCTTTTTTTTTTAATATATTTTTTGTTTTCTTTTTTTTGTTATGTATATAATTTGTTTTTAGGGAGAGCACCGACAATTTTGACCCTCTTGGTGTAGCCTGGCAGTGAGGGCACTGTCAAGTTTAAGTTTGGGGGTGTGCTCGGTAAGCTTTCTTCCTTCGCATTCATTTGTATATTTTGCATTTGCATACCTTATTAAAAACCCACAAAAATTGAAAATTTTCCAAAAAATATAAAAATTTTGTCGTCAAGTTAGCTAATAGGGTAACTTAGATTTTTATTCTGAAAGTTTAGTTAATATGTTAGAAATAACTAAATTCTAGGCTTAGGAATTGAAAACCCTTAAAATAACCCTCATTCTGTCTAACTTTGGTAAGTATACGTCCTTACAGTTTTTTTGAGAAATAGGTAATCTTGATTTCAGTTCTTGAGTTAAGTCAAGATGAAGGGAAAGTATTGAAGCTTTACTGAAAGATAAGTTTGAAAAATAGTTTCTTTTCTTGATTTCAAATTTAGAAAGTATATACCCTACAAACTGCACTTACACGCACCTTGAAACTTGGGATAGTAGAGGATACCTAGAAATACTCTTGCCTGAAAGCCTAGTATGAAAGAAAAAACGGTATTTAAAGCTAAACACCAAAAGAGCATTATTGGAAAATATATCCGGTCTTGAAAAAGAAAAAAAAAAGAATAAAAAATAGAATAAAGTCAAGACCTGGAAACTGCTATTTACGCTTTAAGTTCACACATTCAGTAATCGTCTGTTAGTGCCTCAAGAAGCATTAATAGTCGCATGAAAGGTGTGTGAGCAAATCCGTCCATCCTTAATGAAAAGAAGTAGTATTAGGTATTAGTGCAAGGGCATTATAGCTTGAATTGAATTCTTGAGTGTAGGGGTGCAAATATACACACACGTAGGGGTATACAATCGATGTTTGGATAAAAGATAGAAATAAAGAATAAGACTTGTGTTTTCTGTAACGATGATAAAAATCCCTGATTTGAGGCCGCACTTTAGAAGGAAAACTCAGGAGAACCAACATCTTTCTAAACTTTTTTGGAACGTATAGGATCCAAGGTTAAATAGATAGGAGGTGTGAAAAATAAGGGTTGGATATTTCTAACTTAGGATGATAGAGTTTATAACGTAAATACTAAACTGTAGGAGTAGAATCGATGTTAACTTATGACACTAGCTTGACGGGATTTTGTGGGTGTAATCCGCTGAAAACCCTCAGGAGACAACACTCCTCCTACTAGGGACACCTAGAGGTTTAACGGCTTGTTGCACGTGCTCAGTGCAATCGCGTTCCCTGCGAAAGTGCGGTTAGGACTTTTTTGTGAATAATTGGTTTTGCTCGGGACGAGCAAAAGTTAAGTTTGGGGGTATTTGTTCATACCAGAATATTGCATTTTATACCGCCCATTCTTACGCTCGTTTGTTTATAGGCAGGTGCTTTTAATCAGTGTTTGCTACATAATTGCAGGATACTGGTCTCATCTCTAAACAGTGAATATCATGGAAAAGTACGACAAATTCCGGATTACTGCCAACAACAGATAAAACACGGGTCTCCGCTCTCTATCCGTATGTTGCCACACACCAGTTTAAGAGACAAAATGGCAAATCGATTGTCATTTTCATGTACAAAGCTCAATGTCAACACAAGATCCAAGAAATCTACGCGGAGCTCGAGGAAATCATGGCAAAAGATCCACATCACATCACCTTTTGTTCTACTGAAATTCTGGAAGAAATGTGAAGAGATTCTGAGAAAAGTCATATACTAAACAGCAGACAACTACAAACCAGGGATCCCCACAAAAGCAAATGGCCCAACTCCCTACTATGGCCGCGGAACCGCGGCCATGTGGTCTCCGTGATGTGTCGTTTTTAGGGGCAGTTGGGTAATTTTATGTGGAGCCAGATTCTTGCCCTAGGTTTCCATTTCCCTGCCTATAAATACCCCAGTTCTGAGCCAAGCAAGGGGGGATTCTCATGCTTCTTTTTTGTTAGTTTTTAGTCTTCTTCTTCTTCTTCATTCTTTCCTCCATGAAAATGTAGTGAGAGCATTGAGTGGATGTTAAATGAAGATGAGGGTTTTTGTATCATTCTTTTTTGCTTAGCTTCCCCCTTTAGCTCTCTACCTTAACTTGATCTTGCAACCTCTTAAGTGAGCTTGCAAGTTTAAGCTTTGGTCATTGATCTCAAGGGGTTGTATCATTTTGTTCTCTCTTTTGTGCTTCATTTCACATGAGTTCTTTACCCTTCTCTTGATCTTGCAACCTCTTGATTGAGCTTGCAAGTTTAAGGGTTGGCTATTGATCACATGGCTTGTCTTGAGTTCTATGGTTCTTAGTGTTACTTTCTTGCTTATCTCTTTCTTGCATTTTTCATTCTTGTCTTTTATTACTTGCAATTTATTACCATGCACTTTAATTACTTGCTTGTAATTTTTTCTTTTCTTTGATTATCTTTTTGTTCTCTCTTTTTGGTTCGTTTTGTGAATGGTTGTAATTATTGTTGTTAAGAATAAATACGATATTGTAAGTTAATGTTTCTTTGCTCATTTCCTTTTCCCGTTATTTTCCATTGAACTCCACCAAAACGATTTGCAAGCGCTCCGTTAGGCACCCTACCCTACCAAGGTAACGGTGATTCCTAACCGCGACCGGTTGCGTTCGGTTTGGCCGGAGGCGAAAACAAGAGACAAGAATGGAAGGACTAGGGTAAATAAGCCGGATTCCACGAATACCGTGCTTAAATCCCCTAATCCACGTTGTTGCCAATTACTCTAGCTTCAATTGGTCAAGACTCAGCTCAAAGGTTTTGAGTGTGGATTTCTTTAGCTTACACTTTCGTATCTTTTTCTTAACAACTTTATACTTGCATATATCACTTAGGATAGAACAGAACAAACATATACACATTCTTTATTGACTCGTCTAAAACTCGAACGGACATACAACCATCTCCCTGTGGATCGACCCGTACTCAACCGGCTAGCTGTGAAGCGACACCGTCTTGATTGCGGTTAACTTTAATTCTACCAATCATGCGGGTACATGGTGGAGCCCGGTTGGTTCCCCGGGGTAAGAAGATCGAAGGTCCATGCCGTTGAGCCTGGCTGGTGGCGTTTGCCATCCGGTGATAGTATTTGTACTCGACGGATATCTGGGGGATATCGATCGAGGTTATGTACGCACATGCTTTGCAGATTTTAGGTGGTGCTTACCTGGGTTCATTGGATGTACGTACATGACATAGGAGGGCCAGTCCCAGGTGATGGCGCCTCAGATTTGAGTATTTTGTGTCGATGCTAGACACTTGTTTTCATGATGATTTTGGGTGTAGATATTGGACACTCAGGTTTCATGAGATATACTCGATATTGGATACTGGTTATATGAGATTTACTTGATATTGGATACTGGATATATGAGATTAACTTGATATTGGACACTCAGGATATATTAGACTTATAGGATATGAGGGCCAATTTAAGGGCTGATTTGAGGAAAGTTGGGATTTAGATTGTTTTGATGGACTTTGGTCTTACCACGAGGTCAGGATTCCGTGGGAATGACATGTTTTATCCCATACTCCGCATTTACTTTACATGCATTGCTTCATGTATTTGTAATACCTGATAGAATACCCTTCATGATTGTTGCATATACATACTGCCATTTATTGCTTCATGTATTAGTTGTACCTGATAGAGTACCTTTCATGACTGTTACATACATATGGCCATTTATTGCTATCAGCTTGCATGCATTAGATTCGCGCTGTATGTGCATACTTGCGATTACCTGCATATGTTATTTACTATTCATGAGTTGGCAACTCACCCCCGTTGTGCCACAGTGTTTTGCAGGTAGTCCCTCAGGGTAGTCGCGGCAGGCTTTTCATCTTTCGTATCATCGCGGATACCGCTTCAGCTGACTGTGCGCAGTTTTTGCTATAGGTGGGTTTTACGGCTATCCGATGTTGTTTATTGTTATCTTTGTACCATGTACTCTCCATCTACCACTTTCATGAATGACTTAGAGACTTGATGTGAGGACGATATTGTATGTTATTTTGCGACTTGGAGGACTTTTATGCAGTTTTTATTTATAGCGTCTTTCATTTCTTCACTATGGCGTCGTATATCTGTTGTGGTGGTTGTTTCCGCCTTTGGGCGTGGATTTTGCTCCTGTTGGGGATGCTTTACTTATATTTGTGTTCTACCCATTTTTGGGGTTAGTTTTTACAAAGGAGGTGCTGCCAAAATTTTTAAGAAACTAAATTGGACTTTAAAGAATTTGTACTCGAGATTTTTAAAAGTTTTAACAATGTTCTAATCACTTACTACTTTTGATGGTTTAGATTGCTGGGTTTTTGGCTTACTTAAATTGCGTTACTGTAAGTCTACGGTAGCGCCCCGGCCGTCAAACTGACGCCAAATGAGGAAAAAAAACTTTTATAACTGGCGCTATCGCATACTATAACCCGGATCTGCCATTAAAGCTAAACTAACAAACTACAAAGAGGGTAGAAAGGTTATACCGAACGATCTGAGTCCTTCGTTCTTTAACCATCATCCCACGCTACGTTGCGGCTGCTCCGATCTCGTCGATCTCCGATCTCCTCGTCCAGGTGGCACCACGTCAACGGATCTTTAAACGGGCTCCCGCCTCTGACCCGCGGCAACTCAATCATCAAGTTTGCTAAAAGAGATGACCAAGATTGATGTAGAGAATGAGTAGAACACTTTGTCTCACTTCGTCCAAATCCATGGACGAACGGTTAATGAAGTTGCCTTTTGAATCGGGTAAATGAGAAATTGGCATACTAATTTTCATGAACCAAATACATAAACTTTTTCAAATGAACAACCATCTCTTTTCAAGAGAGGGGCCGGCCAATATATATCAAGAGGAGGGAGGTTAGTGTAGGAAGGGGGGTGACCATAAGCATGAATCCTTATCACTTCATTAAATGAAAGATGAATCACTAATGACACCTTGCATAACATTAAATGCAAGAATGAGTCATTAATCTAGTCATCCATTCAATTAATGCAAATGAATGATTCATGAAACTAGTCACCAAAACAAGAACCTTTTAGAACCTTCCACACTCATGACCCATCTCAAGAAAAGATAAATCCGTATTAAACCGAATGTTTAAGACGGGTGATAGAAAACAGGCAACTTCCAAAAGCGATCCCGAAACGAATTTCAGGATAACCCTGTAACTGTATAATTATACCCGCATTTGTATTACGACCGAATACAAATGCAACTGAGACAAAGATATTATATCTACTCTGTATAATATATGGATCCGGCTTAAACCAAAGCCCACCGGTATTATCTGCCCGAAATATGACACGTGTGTAAACGCACGTGCATTTTCCGAACCCTGCCATAAAACCATACGGCCTCTACAACGTTTCGCCCGAACTTGGGAAACTATCTGTGGGGGACTCTAATGACTCGTCAGTACCCTGGCAGTGGGTTTAACCACAAGCCGTCAGCGGCACTAGCTGTGCGTAACGGCTGCCCATGTACTGACCTCAAGGGAGGCCGATGAGCGAACTCATCCTGAAACCCTACTGAGCCTAACAGTGACAATGTATATACAGTCTGGTTCGTTCGTCTATGAGTATCGTATATCCGGCCTAGGGGGCTAGTAACGTCAGACCCCCAATAGCGGTATAAGTCGTGTCAGAGACAAGCCCTGAACACCCTGAGAAACTACCGGAGTACCTACCAGTAATTCTCACCTGCCTTGGCCAAGGACTTGGTGTAATGGCTTTCCTAGACACAGCGCGATCTCCACCCCCAATACCGGGAGAGACGAATCCCCTGCCGATCCGCTCACTTGCCTCCATGCAGCTCGGGACTGTACCCAAAAAATACCTGTTTGCACGACTCCTTTGGGCCGTGGTAGGGTAGAAATCAAAGCACAGTGGGAACTCACACGAGACAAATGACGACCTCAGGTCGATGAACTAACCTGTACACATGTCACCCGGGAACTGCCATCTGACGATAGGTATAATACCAGCTAGCAGGTTCCCGGCGAGTCATGTCCGGTGTACTCATAACCCAATGAGTACCCGTATACATCTTAGGTGATCCAACTGACACCAGTGGCTTGTGAGACCGGTCACCTCCCCTCGTCGGGGTCTCGACTGTATACACTAGTCTACTCCGGAGTATCGATGCCCTGTCTCGATACTCCCACGACTAGGGACCACTATTAAGGATGTGCTTATAAACTACCCAACTCTCACGTATATGATCGCCATCATACTGTTGGTAGTCAAGCAAGATCCTAAGGGCTCTATCAACGTGTAATCGTGATCAGTCACCTGAACCTATACACGACTGATAAAGGCAAACCAGATAGCATACTATCATCTCGAGTAAGACTGTCCTACTGGTATAAGTCCTCCTCAATCATTGCAATCACGTACCTGCGATCCAATAATTGACTTTGAGGGTACTATATCCAACAATCTCCCACTTGCACTTAAGGCTAATTATTGCGATGTCGCATACTCACAGCCCGTGTGATACCGAACACCCAACTCCTCTACTAATCAATTTCACAAAGCCCGTTTGTAAAACTATTGTGTTCGAGAAATAGCCTCAATGAGTGGATCCGCCCCGATGTTTCTTTCTATGTCTCTCTTAATCTCAAGTTCGCAGAGAAAGCCATCTCCCGAATTGAGTAATACCTATTTTAGAATATGTCTGGATATCTGATGGGACCTAGTTCATAAATGAACTCCAAATCCAAACTTCATAGACTGTATCGTCAACTGAACCTAATCAGTATCCTGTACCATGCCTCCCACAGTATTCTCTTGGACCAACTGTCCGTAATACGGCCCCCTTCGTCAGAGGGAAAACTATAACTCTGACAATCACTCTGTCATCCATGTCACCTTTGAAGCCAGGAATGATAACCGTCTCCCGAAGGAGGCTGCCGTCATCAAATCCGTAGAACATCCACTTATGTTCTAAAACTGCTTCCTTATGTTTCTCCAGGATTGGATTAATATAAACTTATCGCATCGAGTGCAAAATCAACATCTGGTGTGGTACTTGACATCTCATGATTGACTCAATTGCCTAAGCAAGTGATCTGCCAATCATGCACATCCCTCTCCCCTTTAGTCTGTAAGACACCTTTAGAGAGGGTGACTCCATCACCTGCAGGTACCCCACCATGCCGGGAGTCAACTATTCTAAAAACTATTAGATTACTGTCAAAGTACCCACATTGGGAAACTACCAAAATCCAGATCTAAAACCATAGATCTAGAAGCCAGAATGTCTGATATTATATCCATATCCTGTCTGGAGAAACAACTGTGTGACTACCACAATACAACCGATCGTAGTATAGGAATTTTACTTCCTACTCTGTGTATGACATCCATAATTGTAACATTTAGGAAAAGTTAGAAATAAATAAAATTAATTAAATTAAGAATAAAGTGATAAATCACAAAATGGTTAAAATCAAATATGCCAATCTTCATAAGTTATATGTAATACAAATTAAATTAGAATTTTTGAATGCAAATTAAATAAGTTATAAGGGTTTTAGTGACAAATTTAGCTTCATTTTAACAAAATATGTGTTTTATAATAAGTAAAGTTGTGAGGGGTTAAATTGTAAAGTTTAGGTTTTATGCAAATATAGGATAGTTAAGGTTTTAATTGAAAGTGTTGGAAAAGTCAAAATTAGCTCAGAAATTATTTAGGTTAAAAGGAAAAATTTAAAGATAATACTAAAACACCTCATGCTTTCATGCAACCTCTCATCTTACACCTCCTTCTTGCATGAAACATACACCCTTCAACACTTGACACCACCTCCTTAACCCTATCCCTTCCTCCTCTCACATATATAACTCATTCTCAGATCAAAACATGGATTAAAAACTGAAAAGAATTAAAAGAAAAGAAAATTTAAAAGGAGAAAAGAAAACAAGAGGAAGAAGAAGGAGAATGGAGCTATGTTCTATGAGTTGATCACCAACAAGCTAGGAGGAGCTGATTAATCATGGAGGGTCATTCCTACAACTAATTGGAGGGTAAATTCTTAATCACAGTAGGTAAATTAGGCTCTGTAGATTAGTTAATATTGATTGAACATGTCACATAATATCGTATTCTAGCTAAATTTAGTGTCTGTTAGAATCTGCTTTGATCTGAAAGATAATTAACTTAATTAAACAGAGTTAAAATGATGTAGGAATCAACTAGAACAAACCATAAGAAGACGACACCAGGGGGCCGGTTTTGGGCCGGCGGCCAAGCAAGAAAGGCCGGCGTCGCCGGCCATGGGGAGGACTTTGGGGGTTTTCTCTTTTGGGTGGTTTACAGTATACAATTTAGGCTATTTTGGTACTGTTTAATTTAATTAGTTTCACAGTAGTTAAAACCTGGGAACATATATCGGAAAGGGTATCGTAAAACTCTAAATACGACACGACTAAATCACGTCACGTTTTAATTTCTGAAACAGTGCAGATTAAGGTTAAAATCCAGCAAGATTAAGTGTTTTATAACTTGATATAATCAGATAATATATAACTTGTATGTGGGAAAGCGTGTTTTTCATTTCCGACATATCGAAATAGCCGTTTTGCTTATATACGTTAATGGTATATTTAGACTCGAATACAAGAAGTACGGAAGCCGCGAGGAAAGGGAAAGGATTAGCGATTCCGGAGTAGATTCGACTTTTCCGGTGAGTAGACTAAACATCTACCGGGGAATTTTGTAAAGATGGCGTGTTTCGCCCTTAGTTTTTACTTAATTCAATACTTATATCATCATGCTTAAATGATAAAATTGCATTCATTACAATACTTGTAAATTGCTTAGTTGTTAGAACACTTCACAATTATCGACGAGTCATGCCACGTGCACATCTTATATGCTACACACACCTCGTCGATATTGCCATGTCACATACACTTAAATATCATACTTGTTAACATGGATTATATCGTATTTCACATATCTAATATAGTGGTAGATTGCATCATTGACATCCTGTTACTTTATGCGTATTTCGGTGTTATATATGAAGTAAATATAGAATTGAGGATTTATGGTTTTGAATTTTGAATACTATTACATAAATCCAGTATTTTCATGATTGATGTGTCATGTCTACCATGAGATGATTTCTGTTTTGGGTTTTATTCCGGACCGAGTGGGGGAGATATACGGTCGCGGATTTTACGTTATCCATACTGAGTGGGGGAGATATACAGTTGGATACATGGTGGACCCGGTCGAGACCGAGGGGCAGGATAGCCGTATTGAGACGGGGGAGCCTAGCGAGGTTACTCGATACCGGAGTTAGTGATAAATATACGGCGTGTATCTAGATGATAACGACCGGTATTATTGATTCAGGATCATTCTGGGAATGATGCCTATAAGAAGTGGAAGTTTTGTGTCGTTGATGGACACTGAGAAATGATTTACTTGAGTTGTGATTTCCGAAGTATAATGAGATTTATTGTTGAATTTCACATATACTCATATATCATATTGATTCATATTCAGTAGCATGATTGTCATATTTACTTTATTCGCCGTTATATGTTAGTCGTATTCACTGAGTTGGCAACTCATCCCCGTTGTACCACAGTTCCTTGCACGGATAGAGTGGACGGGTAGCTGCGAGGCAGAGATACTTTTGCAGTTGTATTCCATCTTTTGATCGGTAGGTTACATGTGTAGTAACCTTCCTTTTTGATTTTGTAGTTTGTATCTAGAAAGTCTCCATCAAACCTGTATTTTTGACTTAGAAATGAGAGATGGTATATATATGTACAGTTGAGATCTGTTGGTTAGTTTCATTATTTCTTTCTTTGTGAGATTCACAGTGATGTTACATATGCTTATATTCATGTTCATTGTTGATATTGTTGATTCCAACTAGGAATACAACTAAACTTACTCTTGATTATTTGTTTAATAAATTAACTTCATAAATTGAGATTTTTACTTAAAAACTAAATTTTCATAAGTAATTCCGCAAAAAAGGTATTTTGACCTTGGTTTTCGGCTTACTTGGACTCGTGCATATCTTTAGATATGATACAATCTAAGTGCCGGTCACATCCAAACTTGGGTCGTGACAAAGTTGGTATCAGAGCCTAGGAGTAACCTTACGGAATTCAGTAAGGGATTTCAATAGGTTGATGTAAGTCCGAGAGTTAGGATGACCTTTGGTTTGATGGAGTAGGTGAATTAGGACGAATGCAGTACCGTACGTATGTTCCGCGGCATATTTACGTTATCGTATTCAGCCTAACTAACCTTAGGATGTTTATCTTGATCTATTCTTCCGTTGATTCTCCGTTATTGATTGCTTCTGTTCCCACACCTTATCAACTCTCGTTTCTTGTTCCAGTTGCTATGGCTACGCGGGCTAGGCGAGCCGCAGCCAGAGATGCAGCTAGGGCGAGTCCGCCTGTGACGACGACTGGTACACCGGACGTTCCGGCGGTGCATGAGCATGTTGATCCTCCTCTTCCAGATCGCATGACTAGGATTGAGGAGGGTATGTTAGGATTACAGCGAGTGGTAGGACAGTTAGCTGAGACCACTTGAGATTGAGATCAGATCCAACACCGACCGTAGCAGAGTCCGAGGTACAGCCTACACAGACGGTAGCGCCAGTAGATACGAGAGTGATAGAGGTATCACTTGCTGAGTTAATGAGATTGAGACCCCCGGTATTTACAGGGACCGATGTGGCGGAAGATCCTCAGTCTTTTCTTGATAGGATGGCGAGGATTGGCAGATCATTGCGATGTTCTGATGCGAGGTCAGTTGAGCTGACTAGCTTTCGTTTGGAGGGACTTGCACAGGAGTGGTGTGAGTCGATGGAAAGAGGGCGAGCTACGAATCTTCCTCCGATGACGTGGACCGAGTTTTCTACAGTCTTTCTTGCCAGATTTCTTCCCCAGAGTGTGAGGGACGCTAGAGCTAGCAGTTTTGAAGCGTTGAGGAAATCAGCAAGTATGTCAGTAGCAGATTATGACTTACGATTCACCCAGCTGTCGCGATATGCCCCATACTTAGTACCTACAGAGGAGCTTCGTGTGAAGAGGTTCCTAAGGAGTTTGGACACACAGTTGTATCTGGCGATAGGCTCCCAGCATTTTGATACATATGCACAGGCCATGGATGCGGCGATACGAGTAGAGGAGCGTTTGAGCGAGTCAGGGGTCGTTCCAGAGCCAAAGAGGAGTAGACCGGTCGTGCCGACAAATAGACAGTTTGGCAGAGGTAGAGGGTCATATCCAGGCAGATATATTCCAGGCCGCAGTGTCGGACGAGGTTGGACACAGGGTCAGATGTTCAGTTCTTATCCTGATGATCAGAGACCACCATCTACCTGTTATAGTTGTGGACTTCCCGGACACTTTGCGCGGGATTGTAGATCTCAGGGAGGGACCGTTGCTCCACAGGCTGCTTTACCCCTTCCACCTCCTACACCGATGGCTTTACTTCCTCCCCCAGTTGGCACTACACGCCAGGCAGTTGCACCACGAGGTCGAGGCTTTGCAGGACGTGCTCAGAGAGGTCGAGGAGATCAAGGTAGAGGACGACAGGATGCGGGCAGGGGCCAGGCACGGGTTTTTGCGCTGACTCCACAGGATGCCCAAGCATCAAATGCAGTCGTGACAGGTACTCTTACAGTATGCTCATTAGAGGCACATGTTTTATTTGATCCCGGTTCTACACATTCTTATGTATCTTCACGATTCACACTTTTATTGGGGAAGGAGTCGTCATTATTAGAGTTACCTTTGGTAGTGAGTACTCCAGTTGGAGATTACTTTATAGCTCGGCACGTATTCAGATCGTGTTCGGTGCGTATTGGTAGTAGAGATTTGTTAGTTGATCTGATTCTCCTGGACATGTTGGATTTTGACATACTTCTTGGGATGGATTGGTTAGCCGCTTGTCATGCTTATGTAGATTGTCGAGGAAAAGCGGTTAGATTTTGTTTTCCAGGTGAACCGGTGTTTGTTGTGCAGGAGGATTGCAAGTTAACCCCTGTCAACATGATTTCTGCTTTTTGTGCGAGGCGGCTCTTGAAGAAGGGTTGTTATGGGTTCTTGGCCTTTATTCAGGACATAGGGGTCGCTGAAGTTCCATTGGACCAAATCCCGATCATACGAGAATTTCCTGAGGTATTTCCTGCAGAGTTACCAGGATTGCCACCCGATCGAGATATTGAATTTTGCATCGACTTGATTCCGGGTGCGGGGCCTATTTCTATACCACCTTATCGAATGGCACCGACGGAATTGAAAGAACTCAAGGGCCAGTTGCAAGAGTTGTTAGATAGAGGACTTGTTCGACCCAGTGTTTCACCGTGGGGAGCTCCTGTCTTATTTGTAAAGAAGAAGGACGGTAGTATGAGATTGTGCATCGACTACCGACAGCTGAATCGCGTCACTGTGCGAAACAGGTATCCATTACCACGAATAGATAACTTGTTCGATCAGTTACAAGGAGCTGGGTTCTTCTCAAAGATTGACTTGAGGTCAGGGTATCATCAGTTGAGGGTTCGGAAGGACGATATTCCAAAGACGGCGTTTCGTACGAGATATGGGCATTATGAATTTCTGGTGATGTCGTTCGGACTCACCAATGCTCCAGCAGCTTTTATGGATATGATGAACCGTATCTTTAGACCATTTATCGATCGGTTTATTATAGTATTCATAGATGATATTCTTGTATATTCTCGGAGTCAGACGGAGCACGAGCAGCATTTACGTATCACATTGCAGACCTTGAAGGAGCATCAGCTGTATGCAAAATTTTCTAAGTGTGCTTTTTGGCTCGATAGTGTGGAGTTCTTGGGTCACATAGTTACGAGAGAAGGTATATGTGTGGACCCAAAGAAGATTGAAGCGGTACAACACTGGCCCAGGCCTATGTCAGTTACGGAGGTTCGGAGTTTCTTAGGTCTGGCAGGTTATTACAGACGCTTCATACAGGATTTCTCACGGATAGCGGCACCTTTGACAGGATTGACTAGGAAGGAAGTTCCATTTCAATGGACAGATGCGTGTGAGCAGAGTTTCCAACAGTTGAAGACGCGTTTGACGACTGCACCTGTATTATCTTTACCTTCCGGGTCAGGGGGTTTCGTCGTGTCTTGTGATGCTTCTAGAGTGGGCTTAGGCTGTGTGTTGATGCAACACGGCAAAGTTATAGCATATGCTTCTCGACAGTTGAAGAGGCATGAACAAAACTATCCCACTCATGATCTAGAGATGGCTGCTGTAGTATTCGCATTGAAGATTTGGAGACATTACTTGTATGGAGAATTGTGTCAAATCTTCACAGATCATAAAAGCTTAAAGTATATCTTTCAGCAGAAGGATCTGAACCTCAGGCAGCGTAGATGGATGGAACTGGTGAAAGATTACGACTGTGAGATCTTGTACCACCCAGGCAAGGCAAATGTGGTAGCAGATGCCTTGAGTCGGAGGCCTGGAGGAAATTTATCTCATTTGAGCATTTTGCAGAGACAGTCTTCTACAGATTGGCAGATCTTATGTGATAGTCGTATACAGTTTGAGTTCACATCAGCAGGAGGTCAGTTAGCACATGTTCGCACCAGACCTCAGCTATTGGATCGTATTCGGGATGCGCAGCCTACAGATACTCGCATGATGGAGATTATGGATCAAGTTAGGCAGGGCAAGGAGACGGAGTTCGTGATTGATGATCATGGAGTATTACGTTTTAGGACTCGTCTTTGTGTGCCAGATTCTGACGGATTGAGGCAGGAGATTTTGGAGGATGCCCACAAATCAGTATACAGTATTCATCCTGGTGCCACTAAAATGTATCGTGATTTGAAAGATAATTATTGGTGGGAAGGAATGAAGAAGGATGTTACAGAATATGTTTCACGATGCTTGACTTGTCAGCAAGTCAAAGCAGAACACCAGAGGCCAGCCGGGGAGCTGCAACCCTTACCCATTCCAGAGTGGAAATGGGAACAGATTTCCATGGATTTCGTGGTGGGTCTACCCAGGACTAGCAAAGGGTATGATTCCATTTGGGTGATTGTAGATAGATTGACAAAAGCCGCTCATTTTCTTCCAGTAAAGACGACGTATGGATTTGCTCAGTATGCACAGGTTTATATCGATGAGATTGTACGTCTACATGGAGTGCCGACATGCATAGTATCAGATCGAGGTACCCACTTCACGAGCAGGCTATGGCAGAAACTTCAGGACGCTCTTGGTACACGACTGAGTTTTAGTACAGCTTTCCACCCACAGACAGACGGTCAGTCGGAGCGGACCATTCAGATACTATAGGATATGCTACGGGCTTGTAGCCTAGATTTCGGTGGTAGTTGGGATCGTCACCTACCTTTGGTAGAATTCTCGTATAACAACAGTTTTCAAGAAACGATCCAGATGGCACCCTTTGAAGCTTTGTATGGAAGGAAATGTCGATCACCCGTTTGCTGGACGGAACTTAGTGAGAGTGGTATATTGGGACCGCAGATAGTACAAGAAACTACAGAGAAGATTCAATTGATACGAGATAGAATGAAAGCGGCCCAATGCAGACAGAAGTCATACGCAGATCGACGACGACGTAAACTCGAGTTTGATGTGGGAGATCATGTGTTCCTTCGAGTATCTCCAATGAAGGGTGTGATGCGCTTCGGGAAGAAAGGGAAGCTCAGCCCCAGATATGTTGGACCTTACGAGATTTTAGAGAGAGTGGGTGATGTAGCTTATCGGTTAGCACTTCCACCTAATTTTCCCGACGTACATCCGGTGTTCCACGTTTCGATGCTTCGCAGATATCTTCACGATCCATCTCATGCGATCCAGCATCAGACTCTACAGCTTGAGCCAGATCTATCCTACACAGTGCAGCCAGTCGCTATTCTGGACAGGCAGACAAAGCAACTACGATCGAGGATACTGCCATCTGTAAAGGTTCTCTGGCAAGGAAAGGATCGCGAGGAGATTACTTGGGAGACGGAGGACGCAATGCGAAAGAAATTTCCACATCTTTTCATAGGTATGTCTGGTAATTATTTTAAATTCGGGGACCGAATTTTCTTAAGGGGGGGATATTGTAACATTTAGGAAAAGTTAGAAATAAATAAAATTAATTAAATTAAGAATAAAGTGATAAATCACAAAATGGTTAAAATCAAATATGTCAATCTTCATAAGTTATATGTAATACAAATTAAATTAGAATTTTTGAATGCAAATTAAATAAGTTATAAGGGTTTTAGTGACAAATTTAGCTTCATTTTAACAAAATATGTGTTTTATAATAAGTAAAGTTGTGAGGGGTTAAATTGTAAAGTTTAGGTTTTATGCAAATATAGGATAGTTAAGGTTTTAATTGAAAGTGTTGGAAAAGTCAAAATTAGCTCAGAAATTATTTAGGTTAAAAGGAAAAATTTAAAGATAATACTAAAACACCTCATGCTTTCATGCAACCTCTCATCTTACACCTCCTTCTTGCATGAAACATACACCCTTCAACACTTGACACCACCTCCTTAACCCTATCCCTTCCTCCTCTCACATATATAACTCATTCTCAGATCAAAACATGGATTAAAAACTGAAAAGAATTAAAAGAAAAGAAAATTTAGAAGGAGAAAAGAAAACAAGAGGAAGAAGAAGGAGAATGGAGCTATGTTCTATGAGTTGATCACCAACAAGCTAGGAGGAGCTGATTAATCATGGAGGGTCATTCCTACAACTAATTGGAGGGTAAATTCTTAATCACAGTAGGTAAATTAGGCTCTGTAGATTAGTTAATATTGATTGAACATGTCATATAATATCGTATTCTAGCTAAATTTAGTGTCTGTTAGAATCTGCTTTGATCTGAAAGATAATTAACTTAATTAAACAGAGTTAAAATGATGTAGGAATCAACTAGAACAAACCATAAGAAGACGACACCAGGGGGCCGGTTTTGGGCTGGCGGCCAACCAAGAAAGGCCGGCGTCGCCGGCCATGGGGAGGACTTTGGGAGTTTTCTCTTTTGGGTAGTTTACAGTATACAATTTAGGCTATTTTGGTACTGTTTAATTTAATTAGTTTCACAGTAGTTAAAACCTGGGAACATATATCGGAAAGGGTATCGTAAAACGCTAAATACGACACGACTAAATCACGTCGCGTTTTAATTTCTGAAACAGTGCAGATTAAGGTTAAAATCCAGCAAGATTAAGTGTTTTATAACTTGATATAATCAGATAATATATAACTTGTATGTGGGAAAGCGTGTTTTTCATTTCCGACATATCGAAATAGCCGTTTTGCTTATATACGTTAATGGTATATTTAGACTCGAATACAAGAAGTACGGAAGCCGCGAGGAAAGGGAAAGGATTAGCGATTCCGGAGTAGATTCGACTTTTCCGGTGAGTAGACTAAACATCTACCGGGGAATTTTGTAAAGATGGCGTGTTTCGCCCTTAGTTTTTACTTAATTCAATACTTATATCATCATGCTTAAATGATAAAATTGCATTCATTACAATACTTGTAAATTGCTTAGTTGTTAGAACACTTCACAATTATCGACGAGTCATGCCACGTGCACATCTTATATGCTACACACACCTCGTCGATATTGCCATGTCACATATACTTAAATATCATACTTGTTAACATGGATTATATCGTATTTCACATATCTAATATAGTGGTAGATTGCATCATTGACATCCTGTTACTTTATGCGTATTTCGGTGTTATATATGAAGTAAATGTAGAATTGAGGATTTATGGTTTTGAATTTTGAATACTATTACATAAATCCAGTATTTTCATGATTGATGTGTCATGTCTACCATGAGATGATTTCTGTTTTGGGTTTTATTCCGGACCGAGTGGGGGAGATATACGGTCGCGAATTTTACGTTATCCATACTGAGTGGGGGGGATATACAGTTGGATACATGGTGGACCCGGTCGAGACCGAGGGGCAGGATAGCCGTATTGAGACGGGGGAGCCTAGCGAGGTTACTCGATACCGGAGTTAGTGATAAATATATGGCGTGTATCTAGATGATAACGACCGGTATTATTGATTCAGGATCATTCTGGGAATGATACCTATAAGAAGTGGAAGTTTTGTGTCGTTGATGGACATTGAGAAATGATTTACTTGAGTTGTGATTTCCGAAGTATAATGAGATTTATTGTTGAATTTCACATATACTCATATATCATATTGATTCATATTCAGTAGCATGATTGTCATATTTACTTTATTCACCGTTATATGTTAGTCGTATTCACTGAGTTGGCAACTCATCCCCGTTGTGCCACAGTTCCTTGCAGGGATAGAGTGGACGGGTAGATGCGAGGCAGAGATACTTTTGCAGTTGTATTTCATCTTTTGATCGGTAGGTTACATGTGTAGTAACCTTCCTTTTTGATTTTGTAGTTTGTATCTAGAAAGTCTCCATCAAACCTGTATTTTTGACTTAGAAATGAGAGATGGTATATATATGTATAGTTGAGATCTGTTGGTTAGTTTCATTATGTCTTTCTTTGTGAGATTCACAGTGATGTTACATATGCTTATATTCATGTTCATTGTTGATATTGTTGATTCCAACTAGGAATACAACTAAACTTACTCTTGATTATTTGTTTAATAAATTAACTTCATAAATTGAGATTTTTACTTAAAAACTAAATTTTCATAAGTAATTCCGCAAAAAGGTATTTTGATCTTGGTTTTCGGCTTACTTGGACTTGTGCATATCTTTAGATATGATACAATCTAAGTGCCGGTCACATCCAAACTTGGGTCGTGACAATAATACTGGGACATCACACCCTACTACCTTCTTAACAGATCCATCCCCTATTCTAATGAAGTCAAACCCATGACTGTCATATCAAAATTTGATGATCTATCTCCGCTATAACTGCTCAAGTCTATAAATAGACATAAGCTACTTGCCCACTATGCTTCCGCTGCTCTCACTGACCACAACAACCCTCTGGCAGAATAATATATACGTGCACTTCTAAAGCTAGTTTAGAATGACGCTATACATAACCTCCTACCGGGTCTCATAGTCTGGAACAACAGTAGTGTCAAGTCTGGGTAAGCAAGAACCTCCATGTCACCGTCCTTGAGGCTACCGGAGTACCTCTCGGGTGCCTGAGGTTACCCACCATATCTGCGGAGTGGCTAATGGAATGTCAAACCTGATTGAATCTTTAGGTCCTATTAAATTTTCCGTAATCGTTTGCGGTTCTGGAATCACTTCCAGTTCTACCATACTCCCACTACTGTTTTCTGAAAAAATCCATTTTTACTAAAACTGTGGCGAGTCAAGAACAATATCACTATTGATCTTCCAGATGGTAGAAAGTCAACTCTCGTCATATCCTGGGCCAACCCACAAACAGCCATTACAGAAATGTGCCATGAGTTATCCAGAGTCTGGTTTTAAGCATAAGCCGGACAACTCCCCGTACCTTAACATCGTTAAGATATGAACCATTCTATATCCAATATAGAAACTTTGGCACTTATTTAATTGGAACCAGATTATAATCATGCAGATGTCTCCAGTGCATATCAACTTTAATGGAGAGAGGCTAATCAGGATTACTCAACTTAGGAATCCATCCAATTATGAGTAACCTGAAAGAGAAACAAGTTTCTCAAAACTTTTACTATCAACTGAATACCAATCACAAGAATCTACATCTTCGATCTCTTTGAAGAATACCGATACTTGCGATACCTGGTTCTCTACTTTATTCCTATACCCACAACTTCTCAAAACTTAGACCTTGTATTTCTACGAAACACTTGTCTAAAAACTAGGGAAGTCACAAGTAACCAGAACATAGTATAAGGACCAACCCCTTTGTCCTGATGGACACTGGACAACATACAATACTCTGTATAAGTCCGTTGAGTTGAATAACTCAAAACCTGTGCATCGTAGGTTGAAAACTGTACTTATAGTTAAGAACTACTCCGCTGTTCAATGCTCGTTACCCAATCGCCAACTGATATAGGTAAATGTCATCGACATAATATCAAAAAGTTATATCTCACTTTATAAAGATAAACGTACAGATATATCATTTTGAAATTGGTGCACAACAATGGATACTCAAAACCAAATACATGTCGTTTGGCAAAAACCTAGGCGACTTCCTCAAATATCACTAATTACAACGAATTCCGATATAATGAGGATGATCACCTAATTCCCAATAAATTCCTCCCACTCATCATCTGTAAAACCATACAGATGTCAGAATCATACCTGGTAAATACATACCCTGGAGTAAGTATCTAATCGGGAAATCAGTTTTCGTTTAACAATGCACAGTGTAACTGAAACATAAAAATGTTTCGTAGGGGTATCCTGGTATTCCTAGTAATGCCTCTTCCATAATCCAATTCATGACTGTAACCGTATATTTCATTGCCATCTCTCCAAATCCCTTAATTTGTCTTTAGTCATTACCTTCTGTACACCCCTTTAGGCTAAGTGGTTTTCTTCCTTCCCTACCGTTCGGCACCAGCCTATGGTTTGGAAGAAGACTATCCAGTAAGTATAATAGGTGTACCCTCCTAAACCAAAGAGTACTCGTAACCTGAGAGAAGGTGATGATAAAAGACAACTGAATAATATCTTATTCTATTTCTCCCGAACTGGGGAAAAAAGCAAAGGTGAAATAGGAGTGGCGATGAAGTACGCGGTTTGGTCGTGAATGATAGCAGTCGCAACTTACTTTTCCCTCTTTCTAATCCCTTTATTTTGTCTTTAGTTATTACCTTTTGTACACCCTACTTAGGCTAATTGGTTTTCTTCATTCCCTTACCTTTCGGCACCTGCCTATGGTTTGGAAGAAGACTATCCAATAAGCGTAATAGGTGTACTCTCCTAAACTAAGGAGCTCTCGCAACCTGAGAGAAGGTGATAATAAAAGACAATTGAATAAACAAATTCTATTTCTCCTGAACCTTGATCCATCCTCGAAGAAGTCTCTTCGAGTTTGTATATAACCATACGATGGATCTATCCAATGAAGTGGATGTCCGTAGTAATACGGGGTGTTCTGAGAAAAGCAAAGGGTAAAAGAAGGAATGGCAATGACTTATGCAACTTAGACAATCCAAAAGCCAGTAATTTAAGAAGGTTCGGTCAACTTGGTCACTGAGTCATAGTCTAGGGTCGGTCAAAGGTCGCTGCCAAAGAGAGAGAGAGAAAAGAAACACTCTGCATGCACTCTAACCTAGATTAGAATGGTTATCACTTTATCTAATCCGGAAACCTCCCACTGTACTGTAAAATTCTCCTCCAAACCTGAAAGAAGAATCAATCGGGATCACCCGAAGAGTAAACCAACTCATCAGTGGGAATCGGGATCCAACTCTCATCGCATAACGTGACGGAATCCACTCACGTTATCACACTCCAGAAGGTATGCATATGCCTGGCAACTTTCAGTTTCTTTAGAAACTCCCAATATGATTTTTTGCCCCACGCTCTTATGACCTTGGCGTTGGTCAAAATGTCATAAGTCACATGCCAAGTTCTACCCGTCACTATCTTGTCAATTTGAACCCACCCGCACATGCCCTTGACGTTGGCCAAAATGGTAGAACGACTGTCCTAAACTAACTCATCTATCTATGCAACAGATGAATACCCAGCAGCTACCAAACATTATGCCTTGGCGTTGGTCAAAATACATAGCTTGAATACTACTGAATACCCAAATGAAATGACGGAGGGCTACGGCTGGTTTTTGGCGAAAAACCTTTAACGTAACGAACTTGATATCTCTGAAGGAATCTGATAGCTTTTTATAAAATATAGTGGCGAAAAACCATTGCTAAAGATGTCACTCCCGGTGAAGGGATCTCGGCTCTTTCCTCGTGGAATGAGGTGCAGGATATTCCAACTGAATACCGCGATGCAAACCAACATGTAATCGACTATAGTGAAGTTATTACCCTGATGCAAACTTCTGCCCAAGGGGTCACTCCCGGTGAAGGGATATCGGCACTTGCCTCGTCGAATGAGGTGCAGGATATTCCAACCGAATACCACTGTGCAAAACAAAAGGAAACGTCTTTGTAATAACAATTTTTAAAACTGTTCCAACAACATCCAAACAGGTTTGTTTTCCTTTGCATTGATCAGAATCAACGCAGTCCCATCAATTAATCACACCAGAAAAGAACGAAAATAAAATGTACGTATATGCCATCCGCATTCACCACTAGGTCCCGTCATCACCCGTTAGGTTACTTAACTAACGACAGAGCGGGGACTGGACTAGCGCGGGTGCAAAGCATATACAACATCTAATAGTATATATACCAATATACAATAATCGCTCCAGGCGTGATAATATGCAACATTACAGAAAAGTAATAAGCATCACAGAACAATACAGATAATCTGGGATCCCCGGGTTTCACAGAGCCTCTACTGAAACCCGACGTTCCCCTGGTCGTGTGGATAGCCTGTGCAATGAAACCTAGACCCCTACGGGTGCGGCAAGTTACCCGCCAAAACCTGAAGCGAGGCAAACCCCTACAGCATAGTGAATGGACCACCCGGCACTTCACGGAATCCAGTAACTTGAGCACCCCTCCTTGGGTCAACCTATACCCCCTACGAGTGCGACGAATAGTCTGCTAATTCTAGAGTGAGGCCCCTCTGCCACTCAAAACCATGAGATGCGGACCCGTTTCCCTCCAGAACCCGGCTATCCGTGCACTCCGTCACGGGGTAAACCTAGTACAGAAATGAAAAATATGTACAACGGGTACATCGACCTCAGCCCGGTCGTGCCCCAAAAGAATATAATACAAACAGGCAGTGACGGCAGTCTACATGTTGGACGCTCGCCCCGCAATATCAAATATATAAATAAATCCAAACTGCACTACCATTGCACACTGCTATCCACCACGATAAATCCGCAACATCACAGCACAACACAGAACATCAACGCGAATGTCACGTTCACAAACCTGTCTAAAAGGACTGTAGCAATTAGACGCGGTTTACCGCTCGAATGACATTCACGGTCGGAGATATAATGTAAGTACGGCAAACTAACAAGTTTAAAATTTCGATCGACAAAACTTCCCGAAGTGGGCCCCACGTACATCTGTTGTACAGTAAAAAACACTGGGCCCAAAAGAACCATTCCAAAAACCACAATTTCCCATGTAGAAGCTACTGTAGAAATTTGGTGCACTGTGGCTACAGTACGACGGCGGATCCGCCGCCAAAACGTGGTTTTGGCCGCTGATCCGCTGCGCTACAGTAAAATCAGCCCACCAAATTTCACAGTTTTCTTAGAAAAGCCTGCTCGATTTTCTGAGATGCGCAAAATGATTTTTAGGCCTGTTTTAAAATAGACAGAAACTTTAGACTTGGAAATTGCGATTTTGAAAATTTCGCTCGATCGATGTTTTAAACGCGTTAGAACAAGTTAGTAAAGCTTAATGGAGTGGCTCTGATACCATGTAAGTCTACGGTAGCGCCCCGGCCGTTAAACTGACGACAAATGCGGAACAAAAACTTTTATAACTGGCGCTATCGCATACTATAACCCGGATCTGCCATTAACGCTAAACTAACAAACTACAAAGAGGGTAGAAAGGTTATACCGAACGATCTGAGTCCTTCGTTCTTTAACCATCATCCCACGCTCCGTTGCGGCTGCTCCGATTTCGTCGATCTCCGATCTCCTCGTCTAGGTGGCACCACGTCAACGGATCTTTAAACGGGCTCCCGCCTCTGACCCGAGGCAACTCGGTCATCAAGTTTGCTAAAAGAGATGACCAAGATTGATGTAGAGAATGAGTAGAACACTTTGTCTCACTTCGTCCAAAGCCATGGACGAACGGTTAATGAAGTTGCCTTTTGAATCGGGTAAATGAGAAATTGGCATACTAATTTTCATAAACCAAATACATAAACTTTTTAAAATGAACAACCATCTCTTTTCAAGAGAGGGGCCGACCAATATATATCAAGAGGAGGGTGGTTAGTGTAGGACGGGGGGTGACCATAAGCATGAATCCTTATCACTTCATTAAAGGAAAGATGAATCTATAATGACACCTTGCATAACATTAAATGCAAGAATGAGTCATTAATCTAGTCATCCATTCAATTAATGCAAATGAATGATTCATGAACCCAGTCACCAAAACAAGAAGCTTCTAGAACCTTCCACACTCATGACCCATCTCAAGAAAAGATAAATCCGTATTAAACCGAATGTTTAAGACGAATGATAGAAAACAGGCAACTTCCAAAAGCGATCCCGAAACGAATTTCAGGATAACCCCGTAACTGTATAAATATACCCGCATTTGTATTACGACCGAATACAAATGCAACTGAAACAAAGATATTATATCTACTCTGTATAATACATGGATTCCGCTTAAACCAACGCCCACCAGTATTATCTGCCCGAAATATGACACGTGCGTAAACGCACGTGCATTTTCCGAACCCTGCCATAAAACCATACGGCCTCTACAACGTTTCGCCCGAACTTGGGAAACTATCTTTGGGGGACTCTAATGACTCGTCAGTACTCTGGCGGTGGGTTTAACCACAAGCCGTCAGCGGCACTAGCTGTGCGTAACGGCTGCCCATGTACTAACCTCAAGTGAGGCCGATGAGCGAATACATCCTGAAACCCTACTGAGCCTAACAGTGACAATGTATATACAGTCTGGTCCGTTCGTCTATGAGTATCGCATATCCGGTCTAGGGGGCTAATAACGTCAGACCCCCAATAGCGGTATAAGTCGTGTCGGAGACAAACCCTGAACACCCTGAGAAACTACCGGAGTACCTACCAGTAATTTTCACTTGCCTTAGCCAAGGACTTGGTGTAATGGCTTTCCTAGACACAGCGCGATCTCCACCCCCAATACCGGGAGAGACGAATCCCCTGCCGATCCGCTCACTTGCCTCTATGTGGCTCGGGACTGTACCTAAAAAATACATGTTTGCACGACTCCTTTGAGCCGTGGTAGGGTAGAAATCAAACACAGTGGGAACTCACACAAGACAAATGATGACCTCAGGTCGATGAACTAACCTGTACATATGTCACCAGGGAACTGTCATCTGACGATAGGTATAATACCAACTAGCAGGTTCCCAGCGAGTCCTGTCCGGTGTACTCATAACCCAATGAGCACCTGTATACATCTTAGGTGATCCAACTGACACCAGTGGCTTGTGAGACCGGTCACCTCCCCTCGTCGGGGTCTCGACTGTATACACTAGTCTACTCCGGAGTATCGATGCCCTGTCTCGGTACTCCCATGACCAGGGACCACTATTAAGGATGTGCTTATAGACTACCCAACTCTCACGTATATGATCTCCATCATATTGTTGGTAGTCAAGCAAGATCCTAAGGGCTCTATCAATGTGTAATCATGATCAGTCACCTGAACCTATACACGACTGATAAAGGCAAACCAGATAGCATACTATCATCTCGAGTAAGACTGTCATACTGGTATAGGTCCTCCTCAATCATTGCAATCACGTACCTGCGATCCAATAATTGACTTTGAAGGCACTATATCCAACAGTTACGCCTGTAAACGTTGCGTAGTTTAAGGGCCGTCACGTGCCAATTTCGGGTCGTGACAAAGTTGGTATCAGAGTGCTAGATTTTACCTTTCGGAGTGTAGGATGACCTTGGTATGATGGAGTAGGTAGCTTAAGCAGAGTAACGTAGGGTGTGTATGTCCGCGGCATACTCATGATTACGCCACTCTGCCTAAAGTGACCTAAGTACTAATTGCTTGAAATTCCTTCCTTGATGATACATATCCTTGTGATTCGATTTCCGTGTTCATATCGAATCCTTTCTCCATTTATAGCCTTTGCCGCCGATGACTATGAGGACTCAGAGTGGTGCAGTGAGGGCCGAGGTCAGAGTAGACTCGTGTGGGACGAGGACTGACCAGGATGGCACACTCGTTGCACAAGAACAGATGGATCCACCTTCGATAGATCGTATCGCTAGGCTTGAGGCAGAGATGCAGGACTTGCGCCAGACGATGAGGTCTTTGGTTGAGGCCAGTAGAGCGCGGCGACAGGAGGTTGCCACCCCTGTTACCCAGTTGTTCCTTGCGATCAGCACTCAGCATCGTGTTACTCACACAGCACCAGTGGACGCAGCCCTATTTGACAAGGAGCATCTTTCCGAGGCTTTAGGAGTTCGAGGACAGAGGAGGGATCGTGGAGGTGTACCAGCCCAGAGACAGAGGTTCGGTCGCCGTGACAGGTTTTGTGCATGTTGTGGGAGTAGCAGAGGCTTGGGACGAGAGAAGTGTTAGCTAGACAGTCGTTTATTGTGTTAACTTCTGTCAGCGATTCTTTTGTTGCGCGACACGTATATCGGTCGTGTACCAATCGAATAGGAGATAGAGATTCGTCCGTCGCTTTGAATCTTCTAGAGATGTTGGATTTGGCGTTCTCTTAGGCACGGACTGGTTAGCTATATGTGTAACGTTTTGAAAATCGTTTCGGTGAAATTTCGGAAAATCGGTAAAATGAGGGGGTTTTCTGTAAAAAGTCAAAATACAAATATCTTATTATAAAAATTAAATATACATATTCTAGCTATGTAATTGCTATTATTTGGTGTTTTTTGAGCCGCTGGTGAAATTTCAAATTTTCTGAAAAAAATATTATTTTATTCTTATTTTAAGCCGTCACTAATACATTTAATTAAGGAAAATTACAAATTGGAATGAGTTGAAACAAATTTTGTGCATCATAAAACATTAAATAAAAATTTATCATATGGTTTTTGGAACGAAATCATTTGCCAAAACGGTTTGGAAATTATTGAAGAAAAAAGGCTTTTTTTTAGCGTAATTGGATGTTTGGGGTACTGTATTTATCATTTTTCCTCACCCCACACCCGTACCCACACCCACACACCCCCACTTACTCCTCCCCATGGCTGAATTCAGCTCCCACCATAATTTTTCCCCACTTGATTTCAATGGAAAAGAAATGAAAGAAAAAAAAAAGAAAATGGATAAATGAGTTGGGCTTTGACTTTGTGGGTTGACTTGGCTTATTTCCCCACCTCACTCTCTCTCCTCCCCTCCCCATATTATGGCCGAATCCCTCTTCTTACTGCTGCAACAGCAGCCCCCCTCTCATTTCCCCCATTTCCCCTTCTCCTTCAACCTCAAAAACCCTTCAAAAATGCATCAAAAATCCTACAAAATCAAAATCAAGCTCCTACCCATTTTTCCTTAGCCCCTATAGCATGGATCTTGGTGCAAAGATTTCAATTTGGAGGGCTAGATTTCTAGTTGGATCAATGGGTTGTGAGGTATAAAAATCTTGACCCTTTTTGTTAAATTGTCGTTTAATTATGATAGTCTATTTTATTCGAGTGTTAATTTGGTTGTGATTGCTAGTTTAGGAAATTCTAGAAAAGGGTAAAATTTTTATTAGGGTTGTTATCATTAGATTGTGGTCTTAATGAATAGATTAACATGTTTTTGTTATGTAAAACTTAATCTTGTTACATCTTGCTAATTGCTACCTTTAAATTGTCCAAATTGCATAATATTGCAAACTAGGTTTTAATGAAATGCTTATATAATGGAGATTAAAATCTAATTAGGTTTTGCATGGTATTAATAACATTTTAAAGTGTAGTTTAATACTTCATTTCATGCAAATCCAAACTAGTTTGTTGTATGTGCATTTTGCTATAAAATGGTCGAAATTGGTTAATATTGCAAACTAGTTTTTGTAAATATTGTGTTAAATCGAGAATTAAAATATGGTTAGGGTTTCTTCATATCTTAAAAATTACATTGAGTGGTTTAACCATTTAAAATATGCAAAACCAAGTTTAATTGTAAAATTATGAATTTTACATTAAAAAGTGTTAAAATTGATATTTTTGCAAACTAGGATTTTGGAAATTATGCAAATTTATGTGATTAAATTATGGAAATGGTTTTATTGACTTATTTAAGATATATAATAAATATATTGGCCACTACATTCATTTAAACATCGAGTTTTGTACTAAAACGGGTAATTTTGCTTGCTAGTTTTTCGGAAAAACGGCTTTTAGAGTGAATTTGGGGTTTTCGTGAGTTTTAAACTATTTTATATTAAAATTAGTGTTCGTGAATGTGCAAATGAGTGTGATTGGATTTTCTCGATGGTTTGACGTTCGTACATCGACATCGAGGGTTGGTTTGACTATTCTTGCATGTGTAGGCGATAGGTTTTGACCTATGCATGATACGCGTGCCGATTTAGTTTTCGTATGCCGTTTCGATTTTCAATTGGGTTTTTATGCGATACGATACGTTGTGATATGTAGGTACCCCATATGGACTTCGAGACGACAAGCAAGCGCGTGGCGACGTCGGCACCGGCTAGCGAGGACCAGGTGAGTAGATTTATATCTACGGGGAGAAGTCGGGTGGATGGCGTATAGCACCCCCGCAGTCCGTAATTAGTACTATGTAGTATATTTTTATGTGTGATAGTTAGTGTGTTATGGTTAGTTAGGGGTAGAAATAACTAGCGTAGATCCTAGTTGCGAACCATAGGATAGATTTGCACCTACACGCATACACTTGTATGTTTCTTATACTTGCACGGTGTTTGATGATATGGGATGACTTTGGAGTTGAGTCGATGATGTGGGCTTTGTGCCGCGAGATCGGTGATTTGATATGATTCATATAGGGGATACGAAATGTGATTCTTGCGGGTTCGGGATGTGTGTTTACCCCGCATTCATACTTTGAAGATGATATCAGTTGTACTAGACTTAGATCAGTACCCCAGAGTATATGATATGATAAGTGATATCTGAAATGTGATGAGATAGTGTGATATTGAACCGTACCCAGCTTTTGGGATGCCGTACGACGATTTACCGTACGAGCCTATATTGATGATAGATCCGCGCTCATGACTCGAGGATGTCAGATGATATACTGTATCGTACGTGATACTATTGAGGCGGGATCACCGACTTATATATATTTATATATCGACTCAGATGTTAGGCGGTTTCCTTACCTGTAGTTCAGCTTGTTAGTTCGGCCGTATAGTTTAGTGTGGTTGTTAGAGTAGATTAGACTTCTTACCTATTTCAAAAACTAACGAATCGTGGGCATTTTTAAAGACAGCTCAAGGGAATCTACGGACATTTCAAAAACGACGTATCTTTTCATAAAAACACTGTAGCCCTATTTTCAAAACCCCATGATTCGTGTTATTTCAAAAGGGCACCGTTCGTAGGACTTATATTAGATTAATGCAGATTAGTTTTGGTTACGTCTAGTTTCAGCTCCCACTATTTTTGTGGTTCGCTTTGCATCGCATTCTTATATTATGTTTCATACACCATTTTAATATCATGCTGATAGGACACCAGCACCATTACCGATGATGCGTATGTACCACGTACACTTACTTGCCGGCTCACACACATCTTCATCGGTAATTGCCATGTCACGTACACCTTAGAAAATATATTATTGCTTGACATAGCCTATTAGCGAATAGTTTAGACATTGTAGTTATTACTTGCTACTTCATGCATACTGTTATTCATTCTTATGCCGCATTCATGGATTCTCATGCATATATTCACTATTTTGCATGCTATTGAGGTTTGGATTTGGATTTCTATGAGATTTTCTGGATTTGGAGGAAAACCGCAAAAACACAAATAAACATATTCTCTCTTTTAAAATAAAAAGTGCGGTTTTCCCATGATGTATGAGTCGTCCACCATGAGTTTGCTGATGGATTTGGAAACCCGATTCGAGGAGACGGATGAACCGTTTCGGGTACATGGTGGACCCGGTGCGGTACCCCGGGGCAAGAGGAATGTGGTGATGACGTTGAGCCTGGCAGGGGAGTACTACCTACCGGTGATTTTACCCGACGCGTCGGATATCCGGAGGATACCGTCGTGGTCTTGAGATGGATGGTAGGGGCCGGTCTGGACTGACGGCGCCCTAGATATTGAGATTGAGACATTGATATTTCGAGACAGTGAGATTCATGTTTTGTGTCGATGCTAGACACTGTTGATACTGATTTCATTATGATACCTCAGTTTTAAAAATACGAAGGAAATCTCACTAATTTATGAAAACAGTTTCTTTATTTACATGTATTCTGTTTCATGCATTCATACCTCATTCATATGATATATTGCTACCTGAGGCACTGACACGGGCACATGAAATTATACTCGGGTTAGATATTACCCTAGACATTGTCATAGGCTGCCTGTTATACTTATATTTGAGGATATATTATGATCATTGACCTAGGTTGCGTTATTTATGCGATTTCTGTGCGTAGATGTTTTTCTATTCACGAGTTGGCAACTCACCCCCATTGTGCCCCAGTTTCTTGCAGGTTTGCCGTACCGGTTTCATTACGGCTTGCGGGCTCGGTTTCATTCGGGTGATTTGCTAGTAGGTGGGTTTACTTGTATCATACCCCCATTATATACTTTGTATATCATTATTCTGTTGTATCTAGAAGTTCCATCAACCAAACATGTATTCTTTTTGAGATAGAGACCAGTGTTGTTTATTCTTTCGACCTTAGAGTCGCTCGTTATGTTCTGGTGGTTTTGAGTTTTGATCCTCGCCGTTGGCGTTGTATATTATATTGCTTGTGTAGTTGTGACCGTCGTTTGACGAAGAGCTAGCTCCCGCTTGGGGATGCCTTTTTTCTTGATTTCGTATACTATTCATGTTGTATCCCGTTTGGGAGCCAGTATTTACAAAGGAGACTCTGCCGAAATTTTCAGTAATTTTTTTGATGTTTTTAAAAACCGCATAATTCGGCTTATGCTATTGAAATTACTTGCTTAAGTTGGTTTTCCTGCACTCTACTACTTTTCTTGGTTTGGATTTCTGGGTTTTCGGTTTACTTAGATTACTTACGTCTCGAGACGTTCGTAGTTTAAGTGCCGGTCACGTTCCGTACTTTCAGGCCGTGACAATATGCTAGGCGTCTGTGGACTGCCGTGAGGAAACAGTCAGGATTTGTTTCCCGGCGAGTCAGTTCTTATGGTGCAGGGGACAGTGGTGTCGCCCATCACAGCTTGAATTCAGCCTTTTTCGCTAGTCGGCTTTTGAGGAGAGGATGTTGAGGATTCTTGCCTTTCATTAGTGATACCGGAGCCACAGTGGGTTCGTTGGACCCGGTTCCTATCGTGCGGGAGTTTCCGACTTTGTTCCAGACGAGCCGACGGAGCTTAGGGAGCTTAAGGATCTGCTGCAGAGTAGCTAGATAGGGGGACTTGTACGTCCAAGTGTTTCGCTTGGGTAGCTCATATTCTGTTTATCAGGGAGAAAGACGGCAGTTTGAGGCTGTGTGTTGATTGATCGTCAATTGAACCGAGTTACGGTGCGGATAGGTATCCGTTACCTCGCATTGACGATTTGTTCGACTTGCTCTAGAGTGCGAGACATTTTCTAAGTTTGTTCGGGATCAGGTCATCATTGGTTGCGGGTTCGGAGTGATGACATTCCGAAAACTGCTTTTGTGCGTGCTACGGGCAGTATGTGTTTTGGTGGTGTCGTTGGACTCACCAATGCCCTAGCAGCATTCGTGGATACGATGAACCAGATTTCTTCAGGCCGTTCCTCGACCAGTTGATTGTTTTGTTATTGATGACATTCTGGTCTATTCAATGTGTTTTGAGGAACTTGAGCAGCACTTGAGGATTTGCTTTGCAGACATTGGGAGAGCCCCAGCGGTTTGCTAAATTCTCGGAGTGTTCCTTCAGAATTGATTGTGTTGTCTTCCTAGGTCTTGTAGTTACGGGAGACGGTATTCGTATGGACCGATGAAGATCGAGGCCGTACAGTTTGGGCCCAGACTTATATCCGGGACGGAGGTCCGTAGATTTTTTGGGTTTAGCAGGTTTTTACCGCCATTTCGTGCAGGATTGTTTGTGTATCGCTGCACCGTTGACTGGACTGACTGGGAAGGAGGTTCCTTTTCTTGGACTGAGGCATGCGTGCGGAGTTTTCAGCAGTTGAAGACTCGGTTGACAACTGCACCAGTTCTTTCTTTGCTTCTGGATCGGGCGACTTTGTTGTTTACTGTAATGTTTTGCGAGTGGGGCTCAATTTTGTACTGATGTGGCACTATTGAGTTATCGCTCATGCTTCCCGACAGTTGGAGGAAGTACGAGCAGGATATCCCACTCATGATCTGGAGATGGCCGCGGTGGTCGTGCGTTGAAGATTTGGGATGCTACTTATGTGGAGAGTCGTGTCAGATTTTCACAGGCCACCAGAGCTTAATGTATATCTTCCTGCAGCGGGTTTTGATTGTTGAGACAGCGCCGTTGGATGGATCTTGTAAAGGATTGTGATTGTGAAATCCTTTATTACCCGTGGCAAGACGATTGCGGTAGCTGATGCTTTGAGTCGTAGGCCCGGGGGTAGCTGGTTCCAGTTGTGCGCAGTTCTGAGACAGCCTTCTGCAGATTTACAGTTCTTGTGCAATCGTGGAGTATAGCTTAAGTTCGCCTCTACATAGGGGACAGTTTGCTCATGTCCGCGCCCGTCCACTTTTACTTAATCGTTTTCGTGAGGCACAGCCCGCCGATGCTCGTTTGTCAGAGATTCTTGAGCATGTTCGGCCGGGTAAAGATTCGGAGTCCTTGATTTTTGTGACTAGGGTGCGCTACGATTAGGGACGCGTTGTGTGTACCTGATACTGAAGAGTAGAAATGTAAGATCCTAGAAAAAGGCACACCAGTTAGCCTTCTGTGATCGTCCAACTTCCACCACGATGTGACGTGACTTGTGAGATAGTTACGGGTGGGCAGGGATGAAGAGTGAAGTTTCGGATTTCGTTTCGAGGTGTCTGTCTTGTTGCGAGCTAAGGTTGAGCATTTGAGATCGGCTGGAGAGTTGCAACCTTTAACCGTTCCAGAGTGGGAATGGGAGCAGATCTCCATGATTTTCATTGTGGTGTCTACCCAGGTCTAGACAGGGTGTGACTCTATTTGGGTGTTTGTTGTCCGGTTATGCTCAGTTTGCTCAGTTATTCTTTGTTAAGTTTGTGCGTTTGCACGGAGTTCCTTCATGCGTTGTATCAAATAGAGGCACCCCGTTCTCTAGCCGTCGTAGGCAGAAGCTTCAGGAAGCCTTGGGTACTGGTTGAGCTTTAGCTCCGCTTTTCCATCTGTAGCCCGATGGTTTGTGAGAGCGGACTATACAGACTCTAGAGGATATGCTTGTGCGTACGTACTATTTGTTTGTTGGCTGTTGGGATCGTCACTTGCCATTGATAGGATTCTCCTTCGATAGCTATTATAAGGAGACGTTCCAATTGGGAACCTTTAGGTTTTATTTGGTAGGTCGTGTCGATCGCCAGTCTGTTTTTCTGACTCTGCGAGAGTAGGATTTTTGGACCCCAGCTAGTCATGAGGCTTCGGAGAAGATCCAGTTGATTCAGGTCAGGATGAGAGCAGCCCAGTGCAGACAGAAGTCTTATGTCGATCGTGGTGGTCGCAGACTTGAGTTTGCGGTGGGAGATCATGTATTCCTACGGATTTTCCGATGAATGGCGTGTTAAGTTTTGGGAAGCTTAGTCCCAGATTGTTGGTCCTTTGAGATCCTCGAGCGAGTTAGTTCCGTTGCCTATAATATGACACTTCCGCCCAGATTATTGAGTATTTACCCATTTTCCTTGAGTCGATACTTCCCAAATACCTTCATGACCTTTCTCACATGATTCAGCATAAGACCATTTAGCTTGGATGTGATCTTTTCGTTCACCAGCAGCCGATAGTATTGGTGGATCGGCAGGTGGAGAAACTTCGGTCAAGGGTCTTGCCATATGTGAAGCTTCTTTGGCGTGGCCTTATAGTGAGGTGATCACTTGGGAGGCTGCGAGCGAGATTTGGGAGTTTGGTACTCATGTCTTTGAAGGTACACTTAGTGAGAATTTTAAATTCGGGGATCGAATTTCTTTAAGGGGGGAAGATTGTAATGTTTTAGAAATCGTTATACGTATTTTCCATTTTTAGGGTAAAATAGTCGGTGTTTTTCGTTTTAGCCCTATTGTGATCAAACTTCTGTATAGACTTGACGGCACCTAGTTTAGCTAGAATGAAGCTAGTGCGCGGGCTTTGGGGGTCAATGGGATGTTTTGGTTCACATAGAATTTTTCCCTAATTAAATTTTATTTTAATGCTTTATTTGTGCACTTTATTTATGGTAATTACATTTTGGCTTGGGTTAATTACTACTAATGAGAATCCTTGATGATCTTATCACTAGATATTTTGTTAATCCATCCATCCAAATATCTAGATATTTTATGAATTTAAATTGAAATTTTAAAGAAAAAGAAAAGAAAGAAAAGGTGGCATTTGTATTAAACGAGCATTAATTGCTTTTTTTTGCTAGATTTTTTCCATTCTTTTACACAGCCCCCCCCCCCCCTTTCCTCCTCAAGGCCGAGCCTTACCCAAGTCTGCCCTCTTTTTTTTCCAAGCTCAATTCCTTCATCTCCAAGCTTAATAATTCTCCAAAAATCCCAAAATAAATTCACAAATTCAAAAATAAAACTTAACCCATCATTTCCCTTCACAAAACTAGCATGGATCTTCACAAAAGTCTTGGTTTTTGGAGGCCGACTTTGGTTTTCTAGTTGCAAGTTTCGAATCAAATTTGGAGGTATAAAACGCTAACCCTAATCTCTTTGTTGTTTTTATATTTTAATTAGCTTATTAGTTGTTAAATTAAAGCTATTTAATTGCATGTTTAAAGAAATGGTTTTTGGATAATCAATTAGGGTTTTGATTAGTGATTAGGTTAATTGTTAAGTTATGCTTGAAGAAAAACATAACCTAGTTTGCTAGTTTGTTAAATGATATTTTCCTAATTATCTAATTAGCTTAATTACAAACTAGACTTTCAATAAATACTAATTAAGTGAGATTAAAATTCTAGTAAGGGTTTGTATGGTTTAATCTTGCTAATTAGTGATGTTTGTAAATTCTAGTTTGGTAAAAAAGTTGTAGTTTTGTGCTAAAATGATATATGTTGCTTACTAGATTTCGGTAAGTTTAGGCGTGGGTTTCTTTTGACGTTGCGACGTTATTTATATTAGATTCCACATTTATTATTGTGTTTTGAATGCACGATCGGTATGATCAGGGTCTAGGCTTGGTAGTTGTGTCGCTTTGTGTTCCTAGTTAGGGTCGTGCCGATGTCGTTCGTGTCCTTGTGTAGCCTTTTCTCTTAAGTTGGTTTTGTAGTGTCGCTACACGCGTTAGCCACTTGACGAACACTTGAGAGTATGTTTGGAGTTAGTGCGTCGGTCAAACGTAGTTGGTACGTGTTATTGATCGATTGCTAATATATACTTGTTATATTGTTATATGCTTTCAGGATCGCAGGCGGGGACTTCGGGCGCTGCGAAGAAGGGAAAGCGAGTTGTTGGCTTTACTTAGCAAGGATGGTTGGTGAGTAGATTTAACATCTACAAGGGGATCGCCCGCATGGTGTATACGTCTGGGCTAGATCAAATGACATGACTATTAGTTAGAAGTATATGGATATTGATTGTGCATGTATACCTTAGTTGCTTATCTCATTTCCTTGTGTATGGACTTAGTATTAATGAGACACAACACCATTATTGACGGTTCATGTTTCACGAGCACTAGTTGTATGCTACACCCGCACCGTCAATAATTGCCATGACACACACAACACCTATACATATGTGATATTGTGACATTGAGACATGATCCCTATTTCCTCTTGTGCATATGATATAGAGAATACCTGTATAGCTACATGCTTACACATATGCCTTGACATGCTTACATGCTAGTTACCTATATACCTATATGGTATTGTACCATTAGGGATAGGTATATACACATATGAGACATAGCTACATATACATCTTGCATACATACTTACATATACCTGGAGGGTATTACATCATTATTGATAGGTAGATACACATATCTTGCTATGCCAACATGGTTACACATACCTGGATTTAGCTACATGTTCACCCTTTTTTTTATGTTGTATGGACTTGGAGAAATTTGTAACCGCATGATATATATATTAACTTGTTGCGGTTAAATAGTGGTTTTTCCTTTATATGCTCATATTACTGTTTCATGTTGCATATATTACATTCATGCATTCCATATGATGTTCTCTGATATTTTTACTCCTAAGTATATATAACAGTGGAATGAGATGCTGTTATATATACATATATATATATACATATATATATATATATATATTAGTGGAATGAGACGCTAATATATATGTATTGATTCATGCAGTTATACTTATTCATTACTTGATGTTTTCTGGATTTGAGGACCGCGGTTGTTTCATAAAATTATGCATTATTTGAAAAACCAGGTTTCTCTTGATATGATATTTCAGCTTCCACCATGAGATTTCTTGGTTCTGAGCTTATATATACCCCATGCGAGGAGGTGTCGTGGGCCGTGTGCGGGTACATGGTGGAGCGCGGTTGGTTCCCCCGGGCAAGAAGATCGAAGGTCCATGCCGTTGAGCTCGGCTGGGGGCGTTTGCCATCCGGTGATAGTATTTGTACTCGACGGATATCTTGAGGATATTGATCGAGGTTATGTACGCACATGCCTTGCAGATTTCGGGTGATGCTTCCCCAGGTTCATAGGATGTGCGTACATAACACAGGAGGGCCAGTCCCAGGTGATGGCGCCTCAGATTTGAGTATTTTGTGTCGATGCTAGACACTTGTTTTCATGATGTTTTTGGGTGTAGATATTGGACACTTAGGTTTCATGAGACTCGATATTGGATACTGGTTAAATGAGGTTTACTTGATATTGGATACTGGATATATGAGATTTAATTGATATTGGACACTCAGGATATATGAGACTTACAGCATATGAGGGCCAATTTGGGGGCTGATTTGAGGAGAGTTGGGATTTAGATTGTTTTGATGGACTTTGGTACTACCACGAGGTCAGGATTCCGTGGGAATGACATGTTTTATCCCATACTCCGCATTTACTTTATATGCATTGCTTCATGTATTTGTAGTACCTGATAGAGTACCTTTCATGACTGTTGTATATACATACTGCCATTTATTGCTTCATGTATTAATTGTACCTAATAGAGTACCTTTCATGACTGTTGCATACATATGGCCATTTATTGCTATCAGCTTGCATGCATTAGATTCGCGTTGTATGTGCATACTTGCGAGTATCTGCATATGTTATTTACTATTCACGAGTTGGCAACTCACCCTCGTTCTGCCACAGTGTTTTGCAGGTAGTCCCTCAGGGCAGTCGCGGTAGGCTTTTCATCTTTCGTATCATCTTTTGCAGGGGATACCGCTTCGGCTGACTGTGCGCAGTTTTGCTATAGGTGGGTTTTGCGGCTATCCGATGTTGTTTATTGTTATCTTTGTACCATGTACTCTCCATCTATCATTTTCATGAATGACTTAGAAACTTGATGTGGGGACGATATTGTATGTTATTTTGCGACTTGGAGGTCTTTAATGCAGTTTTTATTTATATCGTCTTTTATTTCTTCGCTACGGCGTCGTATATCTGTTGTGGTGGTTGTTTCCTCCTTAGGGCGTGGATTTTGCTCCCGTTGGGGATGCTTTACTTATATTTATGTTGTACCCATTTTTGGGCTTGGTTTTACAAAGGAGGTGCTGCCAAAATTTTTAAGAAACTAAATTGGACTTTAAAGAATTTGTACTCGAGATTTTTAAAAGTTTTAACAATGTTCTAATCACTTACTACTTTTGATGGTTTAGATTGCTGGGTTTTTGGCTTACTTAAATTGCGTTACGCCTATAAACGTTGCGTAGTTTAAGGGTCGTCACGTGCCAATTTCGGGTCGTGACAATCCCTACCCATGATTTTGCCATGCCACCTCACTAAAAAAACCCATGCCCATTCAATGCAAACCCACCTCACTAAAAAACAAACGAAATTTCCCTAGCCAAATAAAAAATGAATGGCCACGAAATGTGCTTGCATGAAAGAAATTGCAACACAAGAAAAAATGGCCAAAATGAATTTCTAACAAATTCCATAAAAAACATTAAACCAAATGTTTAAAACGGAAGATAAGAAATTGGCAACTTTAAAAGTAATCCCGTAACGAATTACAAGATTACCCATCGTCCGTATATACATACCCGTATCCGTATTCCGACTGAATACGAGCACTACGAGATGAAAGTAATCCAACAATCTAATACTAGTATCCGGCTCAAACCAAAGCCCACTAGTATGATCGGTCCGATCAGGATCCGTGCACAAGTGCACGTATATGATCGAACCCTGCCATAAAACTATAAGGCCACTACAACGTTTCGCCCGAACTTGGAAAACTGTCTGTGGGGGACTCTAAAGACTCGTCAATATGCTGGGAGTTGGTTTAACCACAAGCACGTTAGTGGTACTAGCTGTACGTAACCGCTGCCCAGGTATTGAGCAAAAGGGATGTCGATGAGCGAACTCATCCTAAAACCCTACTGAGCCTGTCAGTGACAATATCCATACGGTCTGGTCCGTTCATTTGAGTATCGCATATCGGGCCTAGGGGCTGGTAAATGTCAGACCCCCAATAGCAGTATAAGTCGTGTCGGAGTGTAGCCCAGTACACCCTGAGAAACTACTGGAATACCTACCAGTAAATCTCGCTTGTCCTGGCCAGGGACTTTGTGTAATCGTTCTCCTAAACACAGCGCGATCTAACCCCAATACCGGGAGAGACGAATCCCCTGCCGATCCGCTCACTGCCTCCATGTGGCTTGGGACTGTACCCAACTAAAACCTGTTTGCATGACTCCTTTGAGCCGTGGTAGGGTAGAAATCAAAGCACTGTAGGAACTCACATGAGACAAATGACGATCTCAGGTCGATGGACTAACCTGTACACATGTCACCAGGAACTGCTATCTGACGATAGGTATAATACCAACTAGCATGTTCCCGGCGAGTCCGTCCGGTGTACTCATAACCCAATGAGCACCTGTATACGTCTTAGGTGAACCAACTGACACCAATGGCTTGTGAGAATGGCCATCGCCCCTCGTCGGGGTCTCGATCCTTATACACTAGTCTACTTTCGGAGTATCGATGCCAAGTCTTCAAACTCCCACGACTAAGGACACTTTAAGGATGTGCTTATAGACTACCCTACTATCAAGTATATGATCGCCATCATACTGCTGGTAGTGAAGCAAAAATCCTAAGGGCTCTATCAACGTCTAATAATGATCTGTAATGTAACCTAAAGCATGTACACGATGATAAAGACAAACCAGATAGCATACTACCATCTCGAGTAAGACTATCCTACCGGTATAGGTCATCCCTCAATCATTGCAATCACGTGCCTGCGATCCAATAATTGACTTTGAGGACACTATAGCCAACAATATCCTACTTGCACTTAAGGCTAATTATTGCGATGCCGCATACTCACAGCCTGTGTGATACCGTACATCCAACTTCTCTACTGATCAGTCTCACAAAGCTTGTTTGTGAAACTCTTGCGTTCAAGAAATAGCCTCAGTGAGTGGATCCGCTCTGATGTTTCTTTCTATGTCTCTCTTTATCTCAAGTTCGCGAAGAAAGCCATCTCCCGAAATGAGCAATATCTGTCCTAGAATATGTCTGGATATCTGATGGGACCTAGTTCACATATGAACTCCAAATCCAGCAAACTTCTTAGACTGTATCATCAACTGAATTTAATCAGTATCCTGCGCCACGCCTCCCTCAGTATCCTCTTGGACTACCTGTCTAAACTACTGCCCCTCGTTAGAGGGAAAACTATAACTCTGACAATCACTCTGTCATCCAGGTCACCTTGGAAGCCTGGAATGATAACCGTCTCCCGACGGAGGCCGCCGTTATCAAATCCCTAAAACATCCAGTTATGTTCTAAAACTGCTTCCGAACGTTTCTCCAGGATTGGATTAATATCAACTTATTCCAGCTAGTGCAAAAATAACATCTGGAGTGATACTTGACATCTCATGATCAACTCAATTGCCTAAGCAAGTGATATGCCAATCATGCACACCCCTCTCCCCTTTAGTCTGTAAGACACCTTTAGAGAGGGTGACTCCATCACCTGCAGGTACACCGCTATTCCAGGAGTCGTCCATTCTAAAACACCTTTAGAATACTGTCTAAGTATCCAGATTGGGACACTTCCCAAATCTAGATCTAAAACCATACATCTAGTAACCAGAATGCCTGATATTATATCCATATCCTATATGGAGAAACCACTATGTGACAACCACAGTATAACCTATAGTAGTATAGGAATATCACTTCTTACAATGTGTTTGTCATCCAAATACCAGGACATACCACCCTACTACCTTCTTAACAGATCCATCTCCTATTCTGATGAAGTCAAAACCCAAGACTGTCACATCAAAAATAGATGATCTATCTCCGTTATATCTTCTTTAATAGACACAAGCTACTTGTCCACTATGCTTCCGCTGCTCCCACTGACTACGACAACCCTCTGGCAGAGTCATATACACGTGCACTTCTAAAAATATTCTAGAACGACGTTATACTCATACTCCTACCGGGTCTCATAGTCTAGAACAACAGTAATGGCAAGTCTGGGTAAACAAGAACCTCACTGTCACCGTCTTTGAGAATACCGAAGTACCTCTCGAGTGCCTGAGGTTACCCACCATATCTGCGGAGTGGCTAATGGAATGTCAATCCTGATTGAATGTTTAGGTCCTAATAAATTTTCAGTAATCGTTTGCGGTTCTAGAATCACTTCCAGTTCTACCATACTCCCACTACTGTTTTCTGAAAAAATCCATTTTACTAAAACTGCGGTGAGTCAAGAACAATATCACTATTGATCTTCCAGATGTCAGAAAGTTAACCCTCGTCTTAGCCCGGATAAACCCAGAAACAGCCATTACAGAAACGTGCCTTGAGTTATCCATAGTCTGGTTTTAAGCATAAGCCGGACAACTCCATATACCTTAACATCGTTAAGATATGATCCATTCTATATACAATATAGAAACAGAGGTACTGATTTAATTGGAACCAGATTCAAATCATGCAGCTGTCTCCAGTGCATGTCAACTAAATGGAGAGAGGCCGATCAATATTACTCAACTTAGGAGTGAATCCAATTATGAGTAACCTGAAAGAGAAGCAAGTTCTCAAAACCATTACTATCAACTGAATACCGAACATAAGTATCTACATCTTCGATCATCTTAAAGAATCCTGATATTTGCAACACGTGGTTCTCTACTTTATTCTTGTACCTATAACTTCTCAAAACTTGGACCTTGTATTTCTAAGAAACACGTGTTTAAAACTTGAGAAGTCATAAGTAAACAGAATATAGAACAAGGACCAACCGCTCTGTCCTAATGGACACTGGACAACATACAATACTTTGTATAGGTCTCTTGAGTTTAATAACTCAAACCCTGTGCGTCGTAGGTTGAAAACTGTACTATGGTTAAGAAGAATTACTCCGCTGTTTAATGCTCCTTACCTAACCATCAACTAATATAGGTAAATGTCATGGACACAATTTCAAAAAGTTATATCTCACTTTATAAAATAAACGTACAGATATATCAGTTTGAAATTGGTGCATATCAACGAATATTCAAAACCAAATATTTTTCGTCCGGCAAAAACCCAGGCGATTTCCTCAAATATCACCAATTACAACGAATCCCAATATAATGAGGATGATCACCTAATTCCCAATAACTTACTCCCACTCATCATCTGTAAAACCATACAGATGTGAGAATCATACCTGGTAAATACATACCCTGGAGTAAGGATCTAATTGGAAAATCAGTTTTCTATTAACAACGCATAGTGAAACTGAAACATGAATATGTTTCGAAGGGGTATCCGGGTATTCCTAGTAATGTCTCTTCCACTATCCAGATTCATGACTGTAACCGTATATTTTCTTGCCATCTCTCCAAATTCCTTTATTTGTCTTTACTCATTACCTTCTGTACACCACCCTTAGGCTAAATGGTTTTCTTCCTTCCCTACCGTTCGGCACCAGTCTATGGTTTGGAAGAAAACTATCCAATAAGCGTAATAGGTGTACTGTCCTAATCCTAGGAGCACTCGCAACCTGAGAGAAGGTAAAGATAAAAGACAACTGAATAAACCTTATTCCTATTTCTCCTGAACAAGAATCCATCCTCGAACTGGAACAAGTTCCTTCGAGTTCGTATATAACCATACGATAGATTTATCCAATGAAAGTGGATGTTCGTAGTGATACGGGGTGTTCTGGAGAAATACAAAGGTGAAGTAGGAGTGGTGATGAAATATGTGGTTTGGTCGTGAATGATAGCAGTCGCAATTTACTTTGCCCACTTTCTAATCCCATTATTTGTCTTTACTTATTACCTTCTGTACACCACACTTAGGCTAATTGGTTTTCTTCATTCCCTACCTTTCGGCACCTGCCTATAGTTTGGAAGAAGATTATACAATAAGCGTAATAGGTGTACTCTCTCCTAATCCTAGGAGCCCTCATAACTTGAGAGAAGGTAAAAGGAAAAGACAATTGAATAGTCCTATTCAATCTCTCCAGAACCAGAATCCATCCTCGAATCTGGAACAAGTTCTTTCGAGTTCGTATGTAACTATACGATAGATTTATCCAATGGAAGTGGATGTTCGTAGTAATACGGGGTGTTCTTGAGAAATGCAAAGGGTAAAAGGAGACGCAATGATGTATGCAACTCAGACAATACAAAAGCCAGTGTTTTAAGAAAATTCGGTTAACTTGGTCACTGAGTCATAGTCTAGGGTCGGGACATGGTCGCTGCCAAAGAGAGAAAGAAAAGGAACACTCTGCGTGCACTCTAACCTAGATCAAAATGGTTAATCACTTCACTGTATCCTCAAATTCTCCTTCAAACCTGAAAGAAGAATTAGTCACGATCACCCGAAGAGTAAACCAACTCATCAGTGGGAATCGGGATCCAACTATCATCGCATGATAACGTGATGGAATCCACTCACTTTATCATACTCCAGAAGGTATGCGCATGACTGGAAAGTTTCCGGTATGTTTGAAACTCTCAATGTGATTTCTACCCCATGCTCTTATGACCTTGACGAAGGCCAACATATCATAAGTCACATATCAAGTTCTACCCGTCATTATCCAGGTTAATTTGAACCTACCCGTACATACCCTTGACGAAGGCTAAAATAGTAGTACGACTGTCCCAAACCAATGCATCTATCTATACAATAGAAAAGTAACAAATAGCTACCATACATTATGCCTTGACGAAGGCCAACATACATAGCATGAATACTAAGTGCTACATGTCTGAAATGATGGAGGGCTACGAATGGTTTTTGGCAAAAAAACTTTAACGTAATGAACTTGATATCGTTGAAGAAACCAGATAGCTTTTTACAAATATATAGTGGCGAAAACCATTGCTAAAGAGGTCACTCTCTGTGAAGAGATCTCGGCTCTTTCCCCGTAGAATGAGGTGCAGGATATTCCAACTGAATACCGCGATGCATAGCAAAATGTAATCGATTATAGTGAAGTTATTACCCTAGCTCAAACCTATGTCCAAGGGGTCACTCCCGATGAAGGGATCTCGGCCCTTGCCTCGTCGAATGAGGTGCTGGATATTCATAACCGAATACCACTGTGCAAAACAAAAGAGAACGTCCTTGTAATAACATCTTTTTGAAAAATGTTCCAACAACATCGAATAGGTTTGTTTTCCTTGCATTGATCTGAATCAACGCAGTCCTATCAATTAATCACACCAGAAAAGAACGAAAATAAAATGTACGTATATGCCATCCGCATTCGCCACTGGGTCCCGTCATCACCCGTTAGGTTACTTAACTAACCACAGAGCGGGGACTGGACTAGCGCGGGTGTAAAACATATACAACATCTACTAGTATATATATAGCAATATACAATAATCGCTCCAGTCGTGATAAATGCAACATCACAGAAAAGTAATAAGCATCACAGAACATTACAGATAATCTGGCAGCCTCGGGTTTCATTGAGCCACAAGTGAAACCCGACGTTCCCCTGGTCGTGTGGATAGCCTGTGCAATGAAAACCTAGACCCTTACGAGTACAGCAAGTTACCCGCCAAAACCAGAAGCGAGGCGGCCCCCTTCAGCAAAGTGAATGGACCACCCAGCACTTCACGGAATCCGGTAATTTGAGCACCCCACCATGGGTCAACCTGTACCCCTTACGAGTGCGGCGAATAGCCCGCCAATTCTAGAGTGAAGCCCCCTCTGTCTCAAAGGCATGAGATGCGGGCCCGTTGCCCTCTAGAACCCGGCTATCCTTGTACTCCAACGCGGGGTAATCTTAGTACAGAAAAGAAAATATGTACAACGGGTATATCGACCTCAACCCGGTCGTGCCCCAAAAGAATAATATACAAACAGGTAGTACGGCAGTCCACATGTCGGACGCTCGTCCCGCGATATCAAATATATAAATATAACTAAAATGTACTTATATTGCACGCAAGCTATCCATCACGACAATCCACAACAATACAGCACAACACAGAACATCAATATGAATGTCACGTTCGCAAACCCGTCTAAAAGAACTAAAGCAATTAGACAAGATTTACTGTTCGAATGGCATTCACGGTCGCAGATAGAAATGTAAGTACCGCAAACTTTAAACAATGTTAGAAAATATCGATTTCGAAACCCCGAATAGCCCCCAAACAAGTAGATAAGATCATATCAAAACTGGGCTAAACAAACAATACTACTGAATCAATATTTCAGAGACTAAATGAAATTGGGGTGAAGAAAAGTGAGCATTATATTTTGCTTGGACGAAAAATAATGGGCTGCACCAAAAAAGGGAAAACGTTCTCTGTGGATGAACAAGTTGTAGTGGTGATGGGGATGATATTTTTTAATCAATTAAAGCAACACACTAAAAAAAATCTCAGCCCCAAAATATCCACAGCAAAATGAACAGCCTCAATTTTACACTACACTCACTAAAACATACACAGAACATTTCTTCATGTCCGAGCACAAAAAATTCCAGCAAGCCTTTTTTATTATTTTTTTTTTCAAGCAAAGAATATCAACATTGGTATTATTTCGGATTGTTTCGGTTTCGATATTTTAACATTGTCTAAACAACTAGTATGCGGTTAATGGGTTGGTTCTGATACCATGTAAGTCTACGGCGGCGCCCCGGCCGTCAATCCGAGGCCAAATGCAGAATAAAACTTTTTCAAAACTGGCGCTATCGTAACCCTAAAAACCGGATCATTCTATTAACCGTAAACTAGAAAACTGTAAAAGAGTTTGGAGAGATTATACCGATCGATCCGTGTCCTTCGGTCTTCAATCTCTGAGCCGAACTCCTCGCGGTTGCTCCAACGAAGTCCACTCTCCGATCTCGCTCGTCGAAGTGGATCCACGTCGAGGAATTTTTATACGGTTCCCGCTTCAAACCGAAGCAAGTCAGACATGAAGTTTGCTAACCGACATGTCCAAGATGAAGTAGAGATAGTGTGTGAATACTTTGTCTGAAGGCGTCTAATGATTTGGATGGAGGTAAATGAAGTTGCCGGATAGAAATTGTGAGCACAAGATTTTAGCCTTGGAGATAAAATTTCTGGCTGAAAAATGGACTCGGCCAAATCCCCAAAGAGGTTCTCTGTGGATTTTTAAGAATGAAGTGGTGAGAGAGATGTCAAGTGGTGAGTGTAGGAATATATATGATTAATTAAAGCAACAAAAACTTTCCTCAATCAAAAACCTCAGCACACTCACTCCAAAGCCCATCCCTGCCCACGATTTTGCCATGCCTCCTCACTTAAAAAACCCATGCCCATTCAATACCCATGCCCATTCAATGCAAACCCACCTCACTAAAAAACAAACGAAATTGCCCCAGCCCAATAAAAAATGAATGGCCACCAAATGTGCTTGCATGAAAGAAATTGCAACACAAGAAAAAATGGCCAAAATGAATTTCTAGAATTTCTAACAAATTCCATAAAAAAACATTAAACCATATATATAAAATGGATGATAAGAAATTGGCAAATTCAAAAGTAATCCCGTAATAAATTACAAGATTACCCCCCATCCGTATATACATACATGTATCTGTATTCTGACTGAATACGAACACTACGAGACGAAAGTAATCCAACAATCTAATATTAGGATCCGGCTTAAACCAAAACCCACTAGTATGAACCGTCCGATCATGATCCGTGCATAAGTGCACCTATATGATCGAACTCTGCCATAAAACCATACGGCCTCTACAACGTTTCGCCCGAACTTGGGAAACTGTTTGTGGGGGACTCTAAAGACTCGTCAATACGCTGGAATTAGGTTTAACCACAAGCACGTCAGTGGTACTAGTTGTACGTAACGGCTGCCCAGGTATTGAGTAAAAGGGATGTCGATGAGGGAACTCATCCTGAAATCCTACTGAGCCCGTCAGTGGCAATATCTGTACAGTCCGGTTCGTTCGTCTATGAGTATCGCATATCAGGCCTAAGGGGCTGGTAAACGTCAGACCCCTAATAGCGGTATAAGTCGTGTCGGAGTGTAGCCCAGAACACCCTGATAAACTACTGGAATACCTACCAGTAAATCTCGCTTGCCCTGACCAGGGACTTTGTGTAATCGTTCTCCTAAACACAGCACGATCTCACCCCCAATACCGGGAGAGACGAATCCCCTGCCGATCTGCTCACTGCCTCCATATGGCTCGGGACTATACCCAACTAAAACTTATTTGCACGACTCCTTTGAGCCGTGGTAGGGTAGTAATCAAAGAACTGTGGGAACTCACACGAGACAAATGACGATATCAGGTCGATGGACTAACCTGTACACATGTCACCAGGGAACTGCTATCTGACGATAGGTATAATACCAACTAGCATGTTCCCGGCGAGTCCGTACGGTGTACCATAATCCAATGAACACCTGTATACATATTAGGTGATCCAACTGACACCAATGGCTTGTGAGACCGGCCATCGCCCTTCATCGGGGTCTTGATCCGTACTAGTCTACTCTCGGAGTATCGATGCCCAGTCTCGAAACTCTCACGACTAGGGACACTTTAAGGATGCGCTTATAGACTACCCAACTCTCACGTATATGATCACCTTCATACTGCTGGTAGTGAAGCAAAAATCCTAAGGGCTCTATCAACGTCTAATAGTGATCTGTAATGTCACCTAAAGCATGTACACGATGATAAAGACAAATCAGACAGCATACTATCATCTCGAGTAAGACTGTCTTACCGGTATAGTTCATCCCTCAATCATTGCAATCACGTGTCTGCGATCCAATAATTGACTTTGAGGGCACTATAGCCAACATGAATTTGATATCGTTGAAGGAACCAAGTGGTTTTACAACTTTATGGTGGAGAAAACCTTTCCTAAAGAGGTCACTCCCGGTGAAAGGATTTCGGCTCTTTCCTCGTCGAATGAGGTGCAGGATATTCCATACTGAATACCACGATGCAAAGCAAAAATAATCGACTATAGTGAAGTTATTACGTTGATGCAAACTTTTACTCAAGGTGTCACTCCCGATGAAGTGATCTCGGCCCTTGCCTCGTCAAATGAGGCGTTGGATATCCATAATCGAATACTACTGTGCAAAGCAAAAGAGAACGTCTGTAATGTCTGTTCTTAAAAAACTTGGTTCCAACAACATCATATAGGTTTGTTTTATCCTTACATTGATAAGAATCAATGTAGTCCCATCAATTAATCACACCAGAAAAGAACGAAAATATATGATGTACGTATATGCCATCCGCATTCGCCACTGGATCCCGTCATCACCCGTTAGGTTACTTAACTAACGACAGAGCGGGGACTGAACTAGCGCAGGTTCAAAACATATACAACTTCTACTTGTATATATATAAATATATATAACAATCGTCCCAGGTATGATATAAAGAAACATCACAGAAGCAACACAGAATGGTGGATAATCTTTGAGCCCCGAGTTTTACTTGAGCCGCAAATGAGACCCGGCATTCCCTGTCGTGTGGATAGCCTGTGTAATGAAACCTAGACCCCTACGAGCGCGGCAAGTTACCCGCCAAAACCAGAAGCGAGGCAACCCCCTTAAACAATGTGAATGGGCCACCCAGCACTTCACAGAATCCGGTAACTTGGGCACCCCTCCGTAGGTCAACCTATACCCCCTACGAGTGCGGCGAATAGCCCGCCAATTCTAGAGTAAGATCCCCTCCGTCTCAACGCCATGAGATGTGGACCCGTTGCCCTATAGACCCCGGATATTCGTGCACTCCACCGCGGGGTAATCCTAGTACAGAAAAGAAAATAATATACAAGGGTGACATCGACCTCAACCCGGTCGTGCCCCAAACTAATAATATACAAACTGGTAGTGACGGCAGTCTATATGTCGGACGCTCGCCCCGCAATATCAAATGTACAAATGAAACTAAACTATACTATCACTGCACCATAGATATCCACCACGACGATCCAACCAACATCACAGCACAACACAGAACATCAACATGAATGTCGTGTTCGCAAACCCGTCTAAAAGAACTATAGCAATTAGACAAGTTGTACCGATCTAATGACATTCACGATCGCAGATAGTAATGTAAGTACTATATAAACATTTAAACAGTGTTAAAACATCGACTTTGAAACACCCCGAATTGCCCTCGAACAACAGATAACATAATATCAAAAATGGGCAAAACAAACAATACCACTGAACCAAGATTCCAGAGACAAAACAACACCCAAAATACGAAGTCCAAATTCCACAAAATGGCCGGCCTCCTCGGTTTTTATGAGCATGTGCTCGGGTCAAAACGGGTGGAATGGGTTCGTATTTGGGGTATGTTCATATAAGAAGTCCTCTGGAGTTGTTTAAATTTTTTTTTTTTTTTAAGACTTAGAAAATCGACAGAGAGTGGAATCTGCAGTGAAGCGTTTTGGGATTGTTTCGATTTCGATATTTTAACATTATCTAAACTAGCTAGCTAAGGGTTTAAAGGCCGGCTCTGATACTATGCTGGGTTACGGCAGCGCCCCGGCCATCAAACCGTGGCCAAATGCGGAACAAAAATTTACTAAACTGGCGCTACTATTACCCGATGCCCGGATCTACCTTAAACCCTAAACTAGTAAACTTTATAAAGAAGTTAGAATGGTTATACCGAGTCGATCCGTGTCCTTCGGTCTTCATTCCAAGCTCCTAGTGGTTCCTTAATCAAATTTGGTAGTCGGTTTCCCTCCATCTACGATGATCCACCTGAGGGAAACGGCGCAAACTTCAGCCTCGACAAACGAGGCAACCGACGCTCCAAGGTTGCTTGCAATGGAAAGTGGAGGTGTAAGAATGTGTCACTATCTTTTTCTTTCATAACATATGCTCAATGAGCAACTCAAGAAGATGAAGAGGAGGTGAGGAAACCATGGAATGAGCAACTCAAGAAAAATGCTAAGTCTTTTGTGTGAATGAGAGTGTATTAAGCAAGTGAAGAAATCTAGTGGAGGAAAAAGAAAATGAGCAAGCCCACACAAACTTGTGGCTGCCTCCTCACTCTCACTCACATAAAATATCTCCACAATTTTCCATTAAACAATAAAGATCCATACCTCTCTACATGTCCAAGCCATGCTCATGCCACCTCATCCCTTCCACCTCATTTATAAAAAAATGAATTTCCAAAAAGGAAAATCATATAAATGAGGTGTTCAGTTCTAGAAACTATTCCTTATAAATAGGGAATACAACCCGGTACATGTATCGAAATATATATACGCGTATTCATACAAAAATACGAATAGCCAAGAGAGAAAATGAATAGTGAACAATAATACTAGAATATATATATATATATATATATATATATATATATATATTAAATCAAAACCTGATTTAATAATCCGGTTTAATCCTAAGCCGCTAGTATTATCAACCGTCCGATTAAAGTCTGCGCAGCATGTGCACATATTTAATCGGATACCTGTATGTACCAACATACATCATCTGCACCATATCGCCTGAACCGTGAAAACCCTCTGTGTGAGACTCTAAAGACTTGTCAATACGCTGGAAGTGGGTTTAACCACAAGCACGTCAGCGGCACTAGTTATACGTAACGGCTACCCGGGTATTGAGCGAAAGGGAGGCCGACGAGCAAACTCATCCTGAACCCCTACTGAGCCTGACAGTGACAATATTCGTACAGTCCGGTCTTTTTTTCTAAGAGTATCGCATATCGAGTTTACGGGGGTGGATAAAGTCAGACCCCTAACAATACGACATTTAGTGTCGGCATGAAACCAATCACCTCCTGAGAAAATATCGATCCAGGAACGGTAATTCTCGTCCACCATGGCTATGGATTTCTGGTGATGGCCACCCGTGCACAACGCAACATCAACCCCCAATACCGGGAGAGACGAATCCCCGACGATCCGATCACTGTCTCCATATGGCTCGGGACTGTACCCAACGAAAACCTGTTTGCACGAATCCTTTGAGCCATGTTACGGTAGTAATCAAAGCACAGTAGGAACTCACACAAGACAAATGATGATCTCAGGTCGACAGACTAACCTGTACACATGTCACCAGTGAACTTCTATATGATAATAGGTATAATACCAACTAGCACGTTCCCGGCGAGTCCGTCCAGTGTACTCATAACCAAATGAGCACATGTATACTATCTTAGGTGAATAAACTAACACTAATGGCTTGTGAGACCTGGCCATCGCCCCTCGTCGGGGTCTCGATCAGTATACACTAGTCTACAATGGAGTATCGTTGCCCAGTCTTAATACTCCCACGGCTAGGGATATTTAAGGATGTGCTTATAGACCCTCAGCTCCCACGTACATGATCGCCATCATAATGCTGGTAGTCAGGCACGAATCCTATGGGCTCTATCAACATGTACATGATGATAAAGACAAACCAGATAGCATACTATCATCTTGAGTAAGACTGTTCTACCGGTATAGGTCCTCCCTCAATCATCATAATCACCTGCCCACGACTATGATAATTTCCTTGAGGGCACTATAGCCAACACTTGGTCATTCAGGGGTATGATGGCCAGGATATTTAATTCAGGGAGACACTCCGATGAGGGATCGGTGAAGTTGACTAGCTTCTTTTGATGGGTCTTGCTCAGACTTGATATGAATCGCTCGAGAGAGACCGTGTAGTGAGTTTTCCTCCGACGAATTAGGATGAGTTCTCGAAGGTGGGCTTAGCCAGATTATTCCAAAGAGTGTCAGAGGTGCCGGATTCGTATTTTTGAGTTTTTATATAAGATTCCGAGCTTGATCATAGCTGAGTATGACTTCCAATTCGCGTAACTATTGCGATATGCTCCTTATTTGATCAATACTAAAGAGTAATGGATTAAGAGATATATGAAGTCTCTATGCACCGTTGTTCTTCTCCGTCGGTACTGGAGATTCGATATGTATGCAGAGGCATGATGCACGACCAAACTTTTAGAGGAAAATCTTGATGTGATTGCAGCTGTTCTGGAACGGAAGTGGGTTCATTATGGAGTGCTAGTTCCGAGTAGATTGGATAGATGAGATCGACAGGAGCCATGACGGGTTCTTTCCACAATTCTATAATGATTGAGATTGGACCCAGGGTCAGTTGTATGATGCGTATTCGGAGGTTAGAGATCACCATTGTCGACATGTTACAATGCGAGAGACTGGGCTACTTAGCAAGGAAGTGTCTTGAGAAATGTCATCATAGGACTGCGTCACGACCGGAAAATATTGTTCGTGACCGGCACTTAAACCACGCAACGTCTAAAGGCGTAACAAAATTCAAGTAAGCCGGAACCCAGAAATCTAAAACCTTTTAAGAAAATAGAAGAGGTGAAGTTTTGAAATAAAGGTATGATGAAAATCAAATCATTTCTTAAATGCATAAATAGTGGAACATGAAAAAAAGGCAAGTGGATTTTAGTAGTTGAAAAACATTTTTCGTCTTTTAAAAATTTAGGCAGCACCTCCTTTGTATATTTTGATCCAAAACCACAAATACATGATAATATAAAAGGCATCCCTAAGCGGGAGCTAGCTCTTCACCAATCGGAGGATTCACAATCACGCAAGTCATAAAATAAGTATACGACGCCCAACGATGAAGATCAACACCAAAAAGATAATGTAAAGCAAGACATCAAACCCAACAAGCGGACATAAACTCTCACTCTAAGTCTCGCAGCCATAAGTCTCACTAAGTCTTACTAATTATACAAATTCTAGTTTTCTGATTGATGGAGCTAACAAGATACAACAGGAATAATAAGTACAAGAGTGGTACGATCCAACATGTACCACCTACCAAAGCAAAACACCCGAATGCAGCTGTGTGCCGGTGATGCCGCTACTGATCCATGCGGTCAACCTGCAAGAACTGTGACACAACAGGATTGAGTTGCCAACTCGTGAGTAGAAAAACATCATCAGGTAGAAATCGAATAAAGAACGATTCCTAGGTCAACTATATCATAAAGGTAATACTATGATATCTAGGGTGACCGTATCTCCATATGTGCCAACAATATACTCAATGCCTATATGCATGTGGATATCTGTTAGTGTATATGCCCTAGAGGCCATTACTGTATCATACTAGTTTGTATATTACTTAATGGAAGCTTGGGATATTCACCTTGTATAAACAATCTTGCTCAATATAGTAGTATGCTACTTGGTTTGTTTCTACTTCAATGTGTACTTGTGTTTATTTCAGTATATCACCTATACAAATTAGTGGAGCCCTTAGGATCTTTGCTTGATTACCAGCGTTGTGATGGCAGTCACACTAGTGGGGGCTGGGTAATCTATAAGCACATCCTTATGCAGGTCCCTAGTCGCAGGACTATCGAGACAGGGCATCGATACTCCGGAGTAGACTAGCGCATGCGCTTCTCATCCCAGAGTGGGAGACGGTCTGTCCCACAGCCGTCAGTACGTCGTAGTGGAGATAGTATGCGGGTGCTCGTTGGGTTACGAGTACACTGGACAAGACTCGTTGGGAACTGACCGGTTGGTATTATACCTATCGTCAGTTATCAGTTCCCAGGTGACATGAGTACAGTTTAGTCCGCTGACTTGACACTGTCACTTCGCCTCGAGTGTGTTCCCACTGTACTTTGGTTACTACCCTACCACGGCTCAAAGGAGTCGTGCAAACAGGTGGTAGTTGGGTGCAGTCCCAAAGCACTTGGAGGCAGTGACGGTTAGACAGGATTCGTCTCTCCCGGTATTGGGGGTTGACATCGCGCTGTGTCTAGGAGAGCCATTACACGAGTAGTCCCTGGCCAGGGCAAACGTGATATACTGGTAGGCTTCCAGTGTTATCTCAGGGTGTTTTGGGCTTCACTCCGACATGACTTGTACCGCTATTAGGGGACTGACGTTTACCGTCCCCCTAGGCCCGCCATGCGATGTATCAGACGAACAGACCGGACTGTACGGAGATTGTCACATTCAGGCTCAGTAGGAGTTCAGATGGGTTTCGCCTCGTCAGTCTTCTTGTCGGCATCTACCTGGGGACCGTTACGCACAGCTAGTGCCGCTTGCGGTCTGTGGTTAAACCCACTGCCAGCGTAGTGTCAAGTCTTTAGAGTCCCACACAGAAAGCTATTCGCCTTTAGGCAAAAGAGTAGAGGTCGCATGGTTTTGCGACAGGGTTCGGTCACATCCGTGCACTTGTGCACATACAGTGTCCGGACAGTAGACACTAGCGGGCTTTGGTTTAAGCCAGATCCTAGTGTATGTATTGGGATTGGATTTATCCAGTTTGTATTCGTGTTCCTCGGAACGCGGATGCGGGTGTGTATGCACAGTTGACGGAGAGACAGAGGCGGAGGATTCTCATTAGGGTTGTTGACCGTTGACAGTTGACTATTGACTTTTTGCTCAACCCTAATGAGAATATGATAAGTGATTAACAATTATATTAATTAGGTATTATGGTGAAATGGTTGTTGAGTTGTTGACTTTGTTGACTTGTTGACTTTGTTGACCGATTGACTAGGCTTGACTAGTTGACCATCATGATAACTATAGCTATCATTTCATGGCAAAGACTTTTGCTTGCTTGCTCTTTTGTGCAAAATGAGTGCATGAAATGATATGGCTATGGTTGCTTAAACCATCACATAATACTTGATTGATATGATGTGTTATGATTGTTTTGGATTATGAGAGCCAAATGAGAAAAGTCTTCTCTCATTCTTTGATGCTCATTCTCTCTCTTGTTCTTGAGCTCTCATCTTTCTCCTCTTGCTCTCCCTCTCTTGACTCTATGGTTCACTTGTCTCATGAGTTGAGAATCAAGAACCATAGATAGAATCCCACACAAACTCTTCTCTACTCACTCTAGTTCACAAGGTTTAGCAAACCGAGTAAACTAGTTTCTTCAAAGTTCGAAGAAGGAGCCAAAGGTTGAAGCTTTCGTGGTGGATCTATCTTCGGCGCAAGGAGACGACGGAGTGAAGGCGATCCGGACGACCATCGAAGCTTGAAGACGAAGGAGTTCGAGAAATAGAAAGGTATAACCCCCTAACCGAGTAGTTAGCAACTCGTAGTTAGGTTGTTAGTTAGATGTTTAACAAAGATCCGGGTTTTAAGTCCATGTTACCACCTCTAAGAAAATCGTTTTTTATCAAATTCCGCTTGCCCGAAAGTACCGGGAGAGGTAGCATGGACTTACAGTGGTATCAGAGCCTAGTTAAACTCTATCGAACATGTTAGCAAAGTAGCTAGAAGATCGATCAAAGAAAAAGTCCCGAAATGAACCCCGTTTTCAAAGTTGCTGTCGATTTTTTATGTTCTGTAAAATTAATAAATCATGCATCAAAAATCGACTCAGGGTTTTTAGAGTGCACTGTAGAAAGACGGTCCCACGATCTCATCATTTCGCCGCGGAAACGCGGCAATAGCTTGCTATTGCCGCGGTTCCGTGGCCGTCTTGGCTCCTCTCTGGTTGTTCTTTGCTACAGTGTGCTTATGGGGGTATTTTAGGAATTTTGGTATATGTATTTTCAGCCCAGATTTTCCAGAACGGAAATTTTATTTTTGGGGTCCTGAAAATCCGTATTTTTGATCGAACTTCTAAAAGACTTTAGCTGACGGGTTTTTCTGTAATGTGATATTTGTATTGAACGTCTGCTAATCGCTATATGTCGATTAGTGGGGGTTATACAAATCTGTGATCTGTAATGTTGCTGGAATGTGTATATGAATTCATTGGATTGTCACGGGTGAATAGCCGGGGGTTGTGAGACGAGAGTTTTCTTTTCTTTCAATTCATGTAAATTTGTAAATTGATGTAATAATTATTTGTATGGCCGCACAACCGGGTCGGGGTTGTAGCCGTCATTGTATAATTTCTTTTTACTGTTTTTGCTCCTAGGATAGACCCATGGAAGGGGTGCACAAACTACCGGGTATGCCGAAGTGCCGAGTGGCCTACTCACGGGGATGAGGGAGGTTGCTTCGCTTCGGGTACTTGGCGGGTAGTTTGCCGCACCCGTAGGGGTCTTGGGTGGGGTTTTGGCTATTCACCGCGACCGTGTAATCTGCTTTTCGTTACAGGCTCGTACGAATTGCAGGTTCCTAGTATATCCAATGTGTTCATCTGTGATCTGAAATGTTTATCATTGCAATATATCTATATATGATATTATTTAGGCGTTGCTTATGTTTTACAGCCGCGCTAGCCCAGCCCCCGCTCTGTCGTTAGTTAAGTAACCTAACGGGTAATGACGGGGCCCCGTGGCGAATGCGAATGGCATAAGCATACGTCATATTTTGGTTGTTTTCTGCAATGGTAGGATTAAATGATGGGACGCATTAAAAGAACTAATGCAAGAATATCACGCATTAAAAGAACTAATGCAAGAAAATAAACCAAGTAAAAGTCGTTGGAATACTTTCGAAAAACCACTCGGTTCTTTTCAAAACAAACTTTTTAAATGCGGAGTTTGAGCCACTCCATTTAAAAGCTATCTCGTTCCATCGACTAAATCAAGTTCACTACGTTCACGGTTTTGAAAAAACCATTCGTAGCCCTCCATCATTCCAGTTAAATATTCGGTAGTATTCAAGCTATATATTTTGACCTCACGCCAAGGCATAGTGATTGGTAGCTGCCGGATATTTATCTGTTGCATAGATAGAATGCGTTGGTTTGGGACAGTCGTACTACCATTTTGGCCTACGTCAAGGGTAGGTACGGGTGGATTCAAATTAACCTGGATAATGATGGGAAGAACTTGACATGTGACTTATGACATTTTGACCTCACGCCAAGGTCATAAGAGCATGGGGCAAAAATCCACATCGGGAGTTTCAAAAGAACTGAAACTTGCTAGTGTTGCATACCATTTGGAGTGTGATGATTCTGGTAGGATTCCTTCAGTTTCGTCACGCAATGATATTTGGATCCCGACCCTACTGTGAGTATATGCTACTCCTCGGGAAATTTCTCACTTAACGATCAATGCTATAAACCTAGTAGGTATCTAGAAAGGTGTTAGCGGGGCTACGCCCCCAGGGAAAAGAGGTTCTTAAATTAAGGAACTTCGCGAAAGCGTTGGAAAACCTCCCTCGAAGTACCGACACCAGCCTGGCCGAACGGTTAAGCAAGTATTGTACGGTGAGATTGATCCTGACTAATTCTTCCTTTTTGGTTTGAGGAGGGATTCGAGAAACAGTGGGAGCCATCCTGTTTAGACAAATTAAAAACCACTCTAAACTTGCAAGAGCATCATGCTAAGTGTTTCTTCTTCTCTCTCCTAATTGCAGCGACCAATCGAAATGACTGGACTTAAGTTACTTCTAGATAAAAACATACTGACAGGGCCAAACTACAAAGATTGGCTCAGGAATGTCAAAATGGCAATCACTTACGACAAGCTGGGGTATCTTCTTACCACCAAAGCTCCCCCTGTCCTAAGTCCCACTTCCAGCGTCGCGGATAAGGAAATCCGTAAGACCTGGGAGATTGATAGCGCGAAGGCCAAGTGCCTCGTACTTGCCTCGATGGACAACGAACATCAGAGGAGGCACGAGAATATGGACCTTGAATCCATATTTCTCCATACAAAAGAACTGTATGGAGAGAAATCTCGTATCGCAAGATACGAAGTGTCGAAGAAGTTATTTTCGGCAAGGTTGGCCATCGGATCATCGGTAGCGGAACACGTGCTTAAGATGATTGGCTTCATTGAGGAGCTCGCGGAACTTGGAACCACGTTGGAGAATGAGCTCTATACGGACTTGGTTCTCCAGTCCCTTCCTTCCACTTACGCCCAGTTTATACTGAACTTCAACTTACAAGAAAAAGAAGTTGAACTTTCAGAGCTCCTCAACATGCTGAGGAGCGCAGAGGCCACCCTACAGAAAGGTAGGAAAACATCCACTTTGTTTGTAGGAGGATCTTCTTCTTCTAGGTCCAAGGCGAAAGCCAAGGGAAAGAAGAAGAAAGCCCCCGCCAAACCAAGAGACGGTGTTAGTAAAGTGGATACGAAGGGAAAAGCTAAAGCAACAAAGATAGCGGGGAAGCTTGTGGATAAGGAAGAATGCTTCTATTGTCATAAGAAAGGTCACTGGAAGAATGATTGCAGGGCTTGGAAAGCCAGGACACAGGAATTGAAGCAGGTTGCGGCTTCAGCTTCAGGTGTGTATGTTATTAAAAACTGTCTTTCAATAAACTCTACTTCCTGGGTATTGGATACCGGATCAGGATCTCATATCTGTAATTCTTTGCAGGCGTTGAGAAACCATAGGGTTTTGAAAGCAGATGACATGACCCTCAGAGTTGCAAACGGAGCTAGCATGGATGCTAAGGCCGTGGGGGACTATCACCTGGGAATGTCAGATGGACATGTTTTGGTTTTGCGTAATTGCTTTTTTGTACCCAACGCAACTTGTAATATCATTTCTGTATCTTTAGTTTCTAAAGAAGGTTATGAATTTGCGTTTGTAAGTAATGTTGTAAACATTCACCTTAATCAAGTTTTGATTGGGTCAGGTACATTGAGCAATGGTATATACGTATTAAACCAACCACAGATTTTCAACGTCCAGAATACACACAAAAGAAAGTCTCCGGAAATAAATCAGACTTTCTTATAGCATTGTAGACTGGGTCACATCAATGAGAGAAGGTTGATGAAGTTACATACAGAAGGATATTTGAATCCGTTCGAATATCAATCGTATGCCACTAGTCAATCCTGTCTCAAAAGAAAGATGACAAAGACTCCGTTTACTGGACACGGAGTAAGAGCGAGCGAGCTCTTGGGACTCGTACACAGCGACGTGTGCGGTCCAATGTCTACACATGCGCGAAGCGGTTATTCTTACTTCATTACTTTTACGGATGACTTCTCAAGGTACGGTTATGTCTTCTTAATGAAACATAAGTCCGAAGCCTTTGGAAAGTTCCAGGAATTTAAGAATGAAGTAGAAAAACAAACCGGCAAAAGTATTAAGATTCTAAGATCGGATCGAGGTGGAGAATACTTGAGTGCCGAGTTCCTAGACTATTTAAAAGAGAACGGAATTCTCTCTCAGCTTACTCCTCCATACACTCCGCAACATAACGGTGTCTCGGAGAGACGGAACCGAACCCTATTGGATATGGTTCGGTCCATGATGAGTAACACTGAGTTACCGCGATCATTCTGGGGGTATGCGCTAGAATCAGCTGCATACCTTTTGAACCGAGTTCCAACTAAGACTGTGCCTACCACACCATATGAAATGTGGAGTGGGAAGAAACCCTATCTTCAATATCTGAAGATCTGGGGATGTCCGGGTTTTGTCAAAAAGCAGCATGCGGACAAGCTCGAGGCACGCTCAGTACTGTGCAAGTTTGTGGGATACCCAAAGAACACCAGGGGGTATCTTTTCTACCACGCAGAGGAACAAAAAGTCCTTGTTTCTCGTAATGCCCACTTTCTAGAACACCAGTTCTTGAAAAAGGAAATTAGTGGGAGCGCAGTAGAACTGGAAGAAATTCCAGAACCACAGACTATTACTGAAAGCTTAGTGGAACCAGAGGGTTCAAAAGAACAGGACATTCCTACGCCGCTCCGCAGAAGTAGTAGGCAGTCTCATCCGCCCGAGAGATACTACGGTTTTCTCATAGACGGGGATAGAGAGGATTGCATCATAGATTATGATGAGCCTACTAGCTTCCAGCAGGCCGTTCAGAGCGTTGACTCAGTAAAATGGTTGGATGCAATGCGGACCGAAATGGAGTCCATGTACACCAACAAAGTATGGACGTTGGACATTGCTCCAGACGGGGTAAAACCCGTAGGATGCAAGTGGATCTTCAAAAGGAAGATTGGTGTAGATGGACAGGTTGAGACCTATAAAGCTAGACTGGTAGCAAAGGGTTTTCGTCAAAGACCTGGTTTGGACTATGACGAGACCTTTTCTCCAGTAGCTATGCTGAAATCCATTTGGATCCTTCTTGCCATTGCTGCCTTCCACGATTATGAGATTTGGCAGATGGACGTAAAGACAGCTTTTCTAAATGGAAATTTAGAGGAGTGTGTCTATATGGACCAGCCAGAGGGTTTCATTCAGAGTGGGAGCAGCGGAAAGGTGTGCAAGTTGCTTAAGTCCATTTACGGACTAAAGCAGGCATCGCGGAGTTGGAACATCTGTTTTGATGAGACGGCCAAGGAATTTGGCTTTATCAAAAATCCAGATGAACCATGCATCTATAGTAGATTTGTAGCGAGAACTGTAGTATTCTTCGTTTTATACGTGGATGACATTCTCTTAATAGGAAATGACATTCCTATGCTACAATCTGTCAAGGGGTTCTTGTCACACAGGTTCTCCATGAAAGACCTGGGTGATGCCTCGTACATTCTGGGTATCCGGATCTACCGTGATAGATCCAAGAGGATATTAGGACTTTCGCAGTCCAGGTACATCGACGCCATACTGAAGAGATTCAGTATGGAAGATTCCAAGCGCGGTAATCTACCGGCTTGTCACGGGATCACCCTCTCCAAAGAGATGTCTCACAAGACTGATTTGGAGAGGGATCGCATGTCGATTATACCCTACGCTTCTGCGGTAGGCTCTATAATGTATGCGATGTTGTGTACCAGACCGGATGTAGCTTATGCACTGAGTGTAGTAAGCCGGTATCAGTCAGACCCTGGGGAGAAACACTGGATAGCGGTAAAGAACATTCTCAAGTACCTGAGAAGGACTAAGGAGATGTTCTTGGTGTATGGCGGAAAAGACCTCCAGATCGAGGCCTTTGCTGACTCCAGCTTCCAGAGTGACAAGGATGATTCCAAGTCCATGTCGGGTTTTGTCTTTACCCTCAATGGAGGGGCGGTGTGTTGGAAGAGTTCCAAACAGGAAACCGTTGCAGACTCGACGATGGAAGCGGAATACATCGCTGCATCTGATGCCGCAAAAGAAGCTGTCTGGATGAGGAAGTTCTTGAAAGAACTTCAGGTGGTTCCGTCCATTGTTGATCCAATACCTCTGTATTGCGACAACAACGGGGCTATAGCTTTAGCGAAGGAACCCAGGTCCCATCAGAGATCCAGACACTTCTTGAGGCGGTATCACCTGATCAGGGAGATCGTGGATCGCCAGGAGATCGAGGTTCGGAGAGTCGCTTCAGAAGATAACACTGCAGATCCATTCACCAAGGCCTTGCCCCAGACTCAGTTCGAGCGGCTGATCGAGATGATAGGTCTTCGATACGCCAGTACATGGCCTTAGTGCAAGTGGGAGATTGTTAGTGTATATGCCCTAGAGGCCATTACTGTATCATACTAGTTTGTATATTACTTAATGGAAGCTTGGGATATTCACCTTGTATAAACAATCTTGCTCAATATAGTAGTATGCTACTTGGTTTGTTTCTACTTCAATGTGTACTTGTGTTTATTTCAGTATATCACCTATACACATTAGTGGAGCCCTTAGGATCTTTGCTTGATTACCAGCGTTGTGATGGCAGTCACACTAGTGGGGGCTGGGTAATCTATAAGCACATCCTTATGCAGGTCCCTAGTCGCAGGACTATCGAGACAGGGCATCGATACTCCGGAGTAGACTAGTGCATGCGCTTCTCATCCCAGAGTGGGAGACGGTCTGTCCCACAGCCGTCAGTACGTCGTACTGGAGATAGTATGCGGGTACTCGTTGGGTTACGAGTACACTGGACAGGACTCGTCGGGAACTGACCGGTTGGTATTATACCTATCGTCAGTTATCAGTTCCCAAGTGACATGAGTACAGCTTAGTCCGCTGACTTGACACTGTCACTTCGCCTCGAGTGTGTTCCCACTGTACTTTGGTTACTACCCTACCACGGCTCAAAGGAGTCGTGCAAACAGGTGGTAGTTGGGAGCAGTCCCGAAGCACTTGGAGGCAGTGACGGTTAGACAGGATTCGTCTCTCCCGGTATTGGGGGTTGACATCGCGCTGTGTCTAGGAGAGCCATTACACGAGTAGTCCCTGGCCAGGGAAAACGGGATATACTGGTAGGCTTCCAGTGTTATCTCAGGGTGTTTTGGGCTTCACTCCGACACGACTTGTACCGCATTTAGGGGACTGACGTTTATCGCCCCCCTAGGCCCGCCATGCGATGTATCAGACGAACAGACCGGACTGTACGGAGATTGTCACATTCAGGCTCAGTAGGAGTTCAGATGGGTTTCGCCTCGTCAGTCTTCTTGTCGGCATCTACCTGGGGACCGTTACGCACAGCTAGTGCCGCTTGCGGTCTGTGGTTAAACCCACTGCCAGCGTAGTGTCGAGTCTTTAGAGTCCCACACAGAAAGCTATTCGCCTTTAGGCAAAAGAGTAGAGGTCGCATGGTTTTGCGGCAGGTCGCATGGTTTTGCGGCAGGTCGCATGGTTTTGCGACAGGGTTCGGTCACATCCGTGCACTTGTGCACGTACAGTGTCCGGACAGTAGACACTAGCGGGCTTTGGTTTAAGCCAGATCCTAGTGTATGTATTGGGATTGGATTTATCCAGTTTGTATTCGTGTTCCACGGAACGCGGATGCGGGTGTGTATGCACAGTTGACGGAGAGACAGAGGCGGAGGATTCTCATTAGGGTTGTTGACCGTTGACAGTTGACTATTGACTTTTTGCTCAACCCTAATGAGAATATGATAAGTGATTAACAATTATATTAATTAGGTATTATGGTGACATGGTTGTTGAGTTGTTGACTTTGTTGACTTGTTGACTTTTGTTGACTTGTTGACTTTGTTGACCGGTTGACTAGGCTTGACTAGTTGACCATCATGATAACTATAGCTATCATTTCATGGCAAAGACTTTTTCTTGCTTGCTCTTTTGTGCAAAATGAGTGCATGAAATGATATGGCTATAGTTGCTTAAACCATCACATAATACTTGATTGATATGATGTGTTATGATTGTTTTGGATTATGAGAGCCAAATGAGAAAAGTCTTCTCTCATTCTTTCATGCTCATTCTCTCTCTTGTTCTTGAGCTCTCATCTTTCTCCTCTTGCTCTCCCTCTCTTGACTCTTTGGTTCACTTATCTCATGAGTTGAGAATCAAGAACCATAGATAGAATCCCACACAAGCTCTTCTCTACTCACTCTAGTTCACAAGGTTTAGCAAACCGAGTGAACTAGTTTCTTCAAAGTTCGAAGAAGGAGCCAAAGGTTGAAGCTTTCGAGGTGGATCTATCTTCGGCGCAAGGAGACGACGGAGTGAAGGCGATCCGGACGACCATCGAAGCTTGAAGACGAAGGAGTTCGAGAAATAGAAAGGTATAACCCCCTAACCGAGTAGTTAGCAACTCGTAGTTAGGTTGTTAGTTAGATGTTTAACAAAGATCCGGGTTTTAAGTCCATGTTACCACCTCTAAGAAAATCGTTTTTTATCAAATTCCGCTTGCCTGAAAGTACCGGGAGAGGTAGCATGGACTTACAATATCATCCAACCATATAATCAATGACTGTAAGCGTGTGGATCCCATCCACGTGTCAACCAATGACACAACAATATCATGCATGTAAATATCACAAAAGCATATGCATGTGAATATGAGGATATCAATCTACGTGTGTCCATCAACGACACACCAAAATCATGGAACCTGAGTGTCCAACATCGACACTCGAAATTGTAACATTTCAAAAAGATAAAATATTAATTTTGGCAATTTTTATAATTTAATATTATTTTATTGAATATTTTAATATTTTGGTGTTATTAAATACAAATAAATGGGAAAAATTTTGGAAAAATTATGGAAAATTCTAAAATAGGGTAAATTAGAGAATTATGCCATTTCTAAGTTTAATTGATTAGTTATATGCTAAATTAGTGCTAATCGCGATTAAAAATCGCTAATCGGTTTTTTTGCAATTTTGTGCAAAACATGCACATATCATTTTTTTTCACACTTGTGCATTTTCTTGCCATGATTCACTTTGGGTTTACTATTCTTGGGAGAAGGGTTATGAGAGAATAAGAAAAGAAAAGGAAAAGAAATGGGAAAAGATTAAAGAATGAGGTTTGGTGAGAAAGAGAGGCATGGGCACCTTTGACTAAACACTTAGCCATTTTTCCTTTCCCTCATTTTCCTCCCTCTCCTCCTTTCTCCTGCTGCTGCTCCTCCCTCTCCCTCCCCTCTTCAACCTCTCTAAACACATCCAAAACAACTCCAAAACCCAATCTCCATTTCATTAAATGTGTGCACAAGCTCAAGATCTATACATTGGACCAAGAAAGCAAGGATTTTGGCCATTATGGGCAACTCAAGAAAATTCTTGAGTTGCCAAATGAGGTATTTTTCTGAACCATTAGCTTATTTTTAGCATTACTTTCAACCCAATGTTAAGATTGAATCGATATCGGGTAATTTTGTGAACATGGGAAAAACCTAGTTAGGGTTTGAGGAAATTGTGAAATTGAGCTCAGTTGAGGTTATATAAACACCCTAGTGTATGAATTGAGACCCTAACCTGAAGCTTAAACCCAGAATACAGATTTTAGAAACCGATATCGGGGAATTTATGAAATCTGTGAAGGGTGTATTGAATCTGCTATCACCCGAGACACCCTAAATTAAAATTGATTGGACAGTGGTATGTGCAGGCACCCAGGAAGCTACCACCAAGACCCCAGCCCCTACTTCCTTTTCCCGGCCGCAAATTTTACCCATTTGGCCGCAATTTGCGGCCTGGACCCCACCAAATTGTCTCGTTTTGGTTTTGGTGTTCCCTTATCTGTAGATTAGGCCCCTGGTATATATAGATTTGTCTAATTGGACCTAGGGTGAAATCTGGAACATATTTCCTAAGTTGCTGTTTTGGATTCGTGTTTCCGTATTCCGTATTTGTAAGTCTGAATTTGTGTCTTGTGTTTTACCTCGACTATTTGGCATTTATACGACGATATAGAGGATTTATTGATGGTTTTGAAGGCGTGCCATAGGTTCTAACCTATAGGCCTCTTATCGTATCGTTTTGGGTTTCGTGTGCTGTGTTAGCTTTGATTTGGTTTTAATGCGCATATACGACACTTTGATGTGTAGGTACCCCATGAAGACTACGGGACGACAAGCAAACGCGTGGTGACATCGAAAGATGGAGACGCAAGGTGAGTAGATTATATCTACTGAGGGAAGTCGGGTGGATGGCGTATAGCACCCCCGCAGTCCGTAGTTATGATATTTTATATATGATAGTTAGGTGTATTATGGATAGTGTAGGGTTAGAAGTGACTAGTGTAGTTCATAGTCGCGAACCTTAGAATAGAATTACACCTACACGCACACCCTTGCACATTCCTTATACTTGCACTGTGTTGATGATATTGGATGACATTGGAGATGAGTCGATGATGTTGGGCCATGTGCCGCGAGATCGGTGATTTGATGTGATTCGTATTGGGATACGATACGTGATCTCTAGCGGGCCTTGGGACGTGTGCTTGCACACGCAGTTTATTGATGGTATCAGTTGTACTAGACTTAGATCAGTACCCCAGCTTATGTGATATGATGATAGTGATACCTGAGATGTGATGAGATAGTGTGATATTGACCCGTACCCAGCTATGGGGATGCCGTACGATGATTTACCGTACGAGCCTATATTGATGATAGATCCGCGCTCATGACTAGAGGATGTCTTACGATATACTGAATTGTACGCGATATTATTGAGGCGGGATCACCGACTAGTATTTCTATATATATCGACTCAGATTTAGGTGGTTTCCATACCCCTCCTGATTTACTTGATACTTAGATCTGTAGTTTGCATAGTAGATGTTAGACTAGACCCGAGTCATACCTATTTCAAAAGCTACGAATCAGGAATATCTTAAAAGACAAGTAAAGAGATTCTACGGGTATTTTTCAAAGGACGTATCTTTCTTAAAATATACTGTAGCCCTTATTTTACTAAAAATCTTGATTCGTCTTACTTCAAACGACATAACTGCATGATATATACATATTGATGTAGATTCTTCACTGTGGTGTTGATTATTTGATTTCCGCATATTCATGCTATTCACATTGCTTTGCATATGATTATTGCTATATTATTATCATGCTGTTAGGACACTAGCACCATTATCGATGATGCGTATGTTCCACGTACACTATTTGCCGGCTCACACACTTCATCATCGATAATTGCCATGCCACTACACTGTAGTATTGTTGCGTTCATGATATGATTCTTTCATGGCATATTGTACACTTATACTTGTACACAAACATAGATGATTCTGACTTGATTAGAGATTTGGGAACCGCAAGATGTTCTTCAAAACTGATTCGTTTTAAAAGAGCGGTTTCCCTCGACATGTGCACATTACTATTCCATGTTGCATGACTTATGATATGCTTACCTTTCTAACATGTCGCATACATCATGTTTTGATTATACGCATTGAGATATGTTGTTTCTATGATATTTCTGGATTTGGGAACCGTGGGTATTTCAAAAGAGAATATATAATTGTGTTAAAAACCCGGTTACCCTTGATATGATATTTCAGTGCGTCCACCATGTGTTTTCTCGGTGCTGAGAGCGACATGTGAAACCCGATTCGAGGAGGCGGATGAGGCCGATTGCGGGTACATGGTGGACCCGGTATGGTACCCCGGGGCGAGAACGGTTTCGCTGTGTAGTAGACGGTGAGCCTGGCAGAGGGACTACTACCTACCGGTGATTGTATTTGAGCTCGGCGGATATCTGGAGGATACCGACCGGAGTTGAGAGATGGATATGGGTTGACCCGTACTGCCGGGGCCGAGGGCCGATACCGCAGACGGAGCCCCATATGGATGAGGATATGGGCTGACCCGTACTGCCGGGGCCGAGGGCCGATACCGCAGACGGAGCCCCATATGGACGAGGATTTACGTGCCGATGCTAGGCACAGGTTTCATGACATTTTTCCATGATTTTGTTTATATCCTCATATTTGCATACATGATGCTTATTGTCATTGGGTGACAGGTGGACGGATTCCACGTTTATTGTCATTGGGTGACGGGTGGACGGGCTCCACGTTTTTACAGACTTGATCACATACAGACTGGATTTATATTGATCATACTTCATTTGTATATATAACAGGGTATGAGGGCGCTGTTATATATACCCTTACACCAATATTAGTGGTATGGGACGCTAATATATGTGTATTGATATTCTTTGATACTTCATCATTTTTACTTCATGCAGACATACCTTATACTGTTGACAGGTTATTACCTGAGTACTTGGCACCACATACCTGTTTAGATGTTGCTTTGCCACCTTATCATGTATCAGGCTTATTCTTTGAGGTTTATTACTGATTGTTGACTTAGGATCATGTCTTGCATTCGGTTTCTGCTTGTAGATATTCTCTATTCACGAGTTGGCAACTCACCCCCGTTGTGCCACAGTTCTTACAGGTTTTGCCGTACAGGTTCCTTTGCGGCATTTCTGGCACATTGCTTCCTTGAGGGTGAATTGCATTTGGTAGGTGGTTTCTTTTGCATCAAGAACCACCATTGTACTTATATTATTCATTGTATCTAGAATTTCCATCAACCAAAACTTGTATATTGTTTCAGACTCAGACTTTAGTGATGTATTATTCGGCCTTAGAGTCGCGCTTAGTAGTATTGCGGTTTTCATGCTTACTGAGTTTCTTTTGGATTTGATCCTCGCCATTCGGCGTTGTATATGATATTGCATGTGTGGTTGTGACCGTCAATTGACGAAGAGCTAGCTCCCGCTTGGGGATGCCTTTTATCATTGTATATATGTTGTGCTTGTTGTACCCCGTTAGGGGCCAGTATTTACAAAAGAAACTCTGCCGAAATTTTTAGAAAAGACTTTACCTTTTAAAAATGCACATTCGGCTTAGTTATTTAAAAACCTTGACTTCAAACATGTTTTCCTTCACTTCTTTAAACCAGTTTTCTTTACTTACTCTTAAAATGGTTTTAGATTTCTGGGCTTTTGGCTTACTTGGATCAGATGGAGTCCTATAGACTTCATATGATTCAAGGGCCTGTCACGTGCTCTTTCGGGTCGTGACAAAGTTGGTATCAGAGCGCTAGGTTGACCTTGGTTCGAGTCTAAGTTTGACTATGTGGAGCCTAGGGCGTTTATATATATACGGAACTTAGGCTTGACCTTACGGAACTTAGACTTAGTCGAGGGGGTATTAGACCGGAACTTTCGTCGTATAGGATAACCCTTGGTTGATGGAATATGTAACTAAAGTAGAGTGACGTACCGTGGGTATGTTCCGCGGCATACTTACGACACGCCACTCCGCTTAAGGAACCTTAGGATGTACATATTTTCGAGATCAGTGATTCTCTTTATATCCATGATTATACATCCATTTGAGATCCCCGATTCTATTAGTTTCATGATCATACCTTCATTGATGCTGTTCCTTCCTATGATCATGTATCCACTCTAGATCTGTTGTTCTCTTTCTTGCCATTGATCTGCTCTCTTCGATACTCGATTGAGGTTCCTGTCGCCATGTTTGAGCGCAGTTTGAGCTGCTGCTAGGCTTACGGTCAGGGCGAGCTCGTCTGGTACGAGGGCCGACCATTGTGTTTTCTGGTGACATGGGAGCATCTCGAGTTGGTATTAGTGATTGTGACCTATAGTAGAGGCGAGCGCTTGGTTTTGCACCGGATGATCGGGCCATTGTTCGAGCTGCCAGTTGAGAGAGGACTGTTGATGTACGGCATACCTCAGAGATTATGATGTCGCCTACCGTGCAGACAGATGGACCAGCTGTTGCTGAGATTGACAGGATGTCGCTTCCGGAGCTTACGAGCTGAGATTGCCGGAGCTTCCAGTCAGATATGAGACAGATGATAGCTAGTCTAACCGATTTGAGAGACGAAGGTGATTCGTCCGATTTATGCGCCAGAGCGGGCCCAGTTGAGTTGAAGATTTCCAGTGTGGAGAGTCTTACTCAGATCTAGAGCAGACCAATTCAGAGATGACCGCCAATGTGTCGCCTTTCCTGGAGGATTGAGGCGCTGTTCGGCGTACAGGCGAATGAGCCAGTTGCTACTGCAAATGACGGGATATCGCCCAGATGGTTAGAGCTACTGCAGCGTGAGCATATACTTAGAGAGATGATAGCGAGTCGCTAGTCACCTGAGGATGAATGACTAGGACATTTGGTTCGTCTGTTTACCGATGCCAGGTCATCAGATAGATTGTTTCCAGCTAGAGACGACTTCACGCAGGTTCGTGGAGAGTCGATAGAGACGATCGAATATCAAGAGCCCATTTTCCAAGTTTAAAGATACGGAAAGACATGCAGGTGATTCTATGGACCCTCTAGAAGAATGAAACCCTAACTCGACTTAATGACCGTGTGAAAGCCTTTGAACCTTAGGGTTTGCGGCAGTTCCGCGGCGCCATTAGTGAGGCTTGGGTTTGCCCTTCTACGGCTGGACCACCGACGCTGTGGCATGTACTCGATACTATTAAACTGTACTCAAGATGTTGATCTCTTGGGGGATTATAAGGTTCTGGCGAGTCGATCGAATGTTTCGACATCATTCGGAAATCATGTGATGGGATGCATTGCTTGGGAGACTCCAGATACGAGTATAGCCGTTGGAGCACAGTCCATGCAGCCACGATGAGACGAGTCCAAATCAGTCGACATTGAAGCAGAGTGAATAAAAGAGTTCGCAAGAGATTTCGACGAGATGACGTCTTACTCCGCTGACATCAGAGATGTGATATGCACCCAAAGGCGTTGTATACGGATATATCTTCTAGAAAGAAGCGCGATAAGTATGCAGCCGTTCCGGAATAAGAATTAGCTTCAGCGATGGATGATGACTTCCGGGCAATCCGGCAGGAATGAGATTTGAGAGAGAAATCTCGACAGGACCTTTCTGGAATACGATACGAGAAGACCTAGACCCAGGAGTGGTCATATTGCGCACGCCCAGCAGGCCAGAGTTGGCATTGTCGACGAGGTAGTTGACCGGATTCGGATAAAGGAACTTACCCAGATGCGTTGCGAATTGATCAAGGACGGACGAGTATTGGGTATTCCTCCGATGGTTGGGACGTGTTCCCGAGGACCTGTTTGGCCTGGCATCTTCTACAGAATGATGAAGCTACAGAGTACGCGATTTCGAGTCCGTGCGAGAGACTTCAGATTGACCGTGGCCGAGAACAGTGCAGTGCGTAGATAGCATGGCGTGACGTCATAGTAGACGACGATAGAGACAGGTGGAACCAAAGGTTCGGGCGAAACGCTGACGAGCTGTCATTACTTCCCGTCAAGACTAGAGACCTGATATACTTACAGAGGCGTTGGGATGCGACCAATTTCCGAGAAAATATTGTGCTGAGGACACAGATGTCTATCGAGTGAGAAGAGATTATGCAAGAGAGCCAGCCTCCGTACAGTTCGGCATAGGCAAGATTGGAAGAGACCTTGAGCAGGATTCCTTCCAGGACATTGCTGCAATGATTCTTGCACCCAGGATCAGATGTGTGATGTGCATTCAGAGAGCCAGAGGCCGACGCCAGTGGCTTGCTGCCTTACGAGTGGTCGTGAGGATTGACCGAGAGGTGACCAGAGAAGTGCCAGAACGGAATCGTCCCCTTTAGCACACCTGACAGGGCCGATGAGCCGATTGACTGCGAGATAGGTAATCCGCAGAGAAGATAAGGACGCCAGACCGTGAGCAAGAGGCAAGTAGATATCTTGCGCTGCTAGCATTGGATGCACCGACTCCTTCTCGACCTTGAAGGAGGAACTACCGACGACGGTATTTATGATTTGTGATTTTGTGATTCGATTATCACGTATCCATCATCTTAGATTTTGGTATTTTGGGCGTTCTATTGCATGATTTAGTTTTGATGACTGAGTTTCATGATATTGTTTCATGCACCCACTGGATATTTATATTTTGCGCATAAGTTATTACATTTGAGCTATTGATTGTGATTTCATGCCTATTTTATGCCGGTGATTTGATTTACGCTTCCAGCCTAGTTTCATGTACTTTTAGTGTTTCGATTTTGCACTCGGTATAGCTTATATGTGCTTGTAGTGCATTGATATGTGTTTTGTGCACGCAGTTGCACACGTTTATGATTTTCTTTATATCTGGGTACACTTAGTGTTGCTGCTTACGCATTTGAGTTATTGCTGGTATTTGTGCATGGGATGCACCAGTTCTATACTTCGTGCGTTTGTCGCACCAGTTTTATGTTTCTTGCATTTATCGCATCAGATTTATTTTTCGTGCCTTTGTTGCACCGGATTTATATTTTGTGCATTACGGTTGCACCTGACTTCGATTTGATGTCTTTCGATATGTCGATTTTGATTCTGATATTGATATGGGTTCTTGCATTCCGTGCTTTTAACTGGACTTACGCATGTTCGGCGTTGCTATTGGATTTTGTGATTCCGTGCATGTTGAGTACGCAGGGTTTAGATTTTCATTCGTGCACGATGGATGCACCGATTTGGATTTTCGCGCATGTTGGGCGCATGTTTTGAGATACGATTTTGGGGCACACCAGATGCACTAAATCGAGATTCTTCGTGCATGTCACATGCACCTGATTTTTGCTGACAGACACACACGTTGCCTATGACAGATGTTTCGTGCACACCCGTTGCACCTAGATGTTGTTTTGTACACCTGTTTGACACATATATGGATTTTGATTCCTTGCGCACCATACGCACAGGATATTCTTATATATGCATTTTGGGGATTGATTTCTAGTAGAGCAGTATATTTTTATGATATTCGCTATGTATTGATGTTTTCGGAACCCCGACAAATTGGATATTACTGAAATGTTTTGGTATTTGGGGGTTTAAATTTAAATTCGGGGACCGAATTTCTTTAAGGGGGGCAGATTGTAACATTTCAAAAAGATAAAATATTAATTTTGGGAATTTTTATAATTTAATATTATTTTATTGAATATTTTAATATTTTGGTATTATTAAATACAAATAAATGGGAAAAATTATGGAAAATTCTAAAATAGGGTAAATTAGAGAATTATGCCATTTCTAAGTTTAATTGATTAGTTATATGCTAAATTAGTGCTAATCGCGATTAAAAATCGCTAATCGGTTTTTTTGCAATTTTGTGCAAAACATGCACATATCATTTTTTTTCACACTTGTGCATTTTCTTGCCATGATTCACTTTGGGTTTACTATTCTTGGGAGAAGGGTTATGAGAGAATAAGAAAAGAAAAGGAAAAGAAATAGGAAAAGATTAAAGAATGAGGTTTGGTGAGAAAGAGAGGCATGGGCACCTTTGACTAAACACTTAGCCATTTTTCCCTTCCCTCATTTTCCTCCCTCTCCTCCTTTCTCCTGCTGCTGCTCCTCCCTCACTTCCCTCCCCTCTTCAACCCCTCTAAACACATCCAAAACAACTCCAAAACCCAATCTTTATTTCATTAAATGTGTGCATAAGCTCAAGATCTATACATTGGACCAAGAAAGCAAGGATTTTGGCCACTAGGGGCAACTCAAGAAAATTCTTGAGTTGCCAAATGAGGTATTTTTCTGAACCATTAGCTTAGTTTTAGCATTACTTTTAACCCTATGTTAAGATTGAATCGATATCGGGTAATTTTGTGAACATGGGAAAAACCTAGTTAGGGTTTGAGGAAATTGTGAAATTGAGCTCAGTTGAGGTTATATAAACACCCTAGTGTATGAATTGAGACCCTAACCTGAAGCTTAAACCCAGAATACGGATTTTAGAAACCGATATCGGGGAATTTGTGAAATCTGTGAAGGGTATATTGAATCTGCTATCACCCGAGACACCCTAAATTAAAATTGATTGGACAGTGGTATGTGCAGGCACCCAGGAAGCTACCACCAAGACCCCAGCCCCTACTTCCTTTTCCCGGCCGCAAATTTTACCCATTTGGCCGCAATTTGCGGCCTGGACCCCACCAAATTGTCTCGTTTTGGTTTTGGTGTTCCCTTATCTATAGATTAGGCCCCTGGTATATATAGATTTGTCTAATTGGACCTAGGGTGAAATCTGGAACATATTTCCTAAGTTGCTGTTTTGGATTCGTGTTTCCGTATTCCGTATTTTTAAGTCTGAATTTGTGTCTTGTATTTTACCTCAACTATTTGGCGTTTATACGACGATATAGAGGATTTATTGATGGTTTTGAAGGCGTGCCATAGGTTCTAACCTATAGGCCTCTTATCGTATCGTTTTGGGTTTCGTGTGCTGTGTTAGCTTTGATTTGGTTTTAATGCGCATATACGACACTTTGATGTGTAGGTACCCCATGAAGACTACGGGACGACAAGCAAACGCGTGGTGACATCGAATGATGGAGACGCAAGGTGAGTAGATTATATCTACTGAGGGAAGTCAGGTGGATGGCGTATAGCACCCCCGCAGTCCGTAGTTATGATATTATATATATGATAGTTAGGTGTATTATGGATAGTGTAGGGTTAGAAGTGACTAGTGTAGTTCATAGTCGTGAACCCTAGAATAGAATTACACCTATACGCACACCCTTGCACATTCCTTATACTTGCACTGTGTTGATGATATTGGATGACATTGGAGATGAGTCGATGATGTTGGGCCTTGTGCCGCGAGATCGGTGATTTGATGTGATTCGTATTGGGATACGATACGTGATCTCTAGCGGGCCTTGGGACGTGTACTTGCTCACGCAGTTTATTGATGGTATCAGTTGTACTAGACTTAGATCAGTACCCCAGCTTATGTGATATGATGATAGTGATACCTGAGATGTGATGAGATAGTGTGATATTGACCCGTACCCAGCTATGGGGATGCCGTACGATGATTTACCGTACGAGCCTATATTGATGATAGATCCGCGCTCATGACTAGAGGATGTCTTATGATATAATGTATTGTACGCGATATTATTGAGGCGGGATCACCGACTAGTATGTCTATATATATCGACTCAGATTTAGGTGGTTTCCATACCCCTCCTGATTTACTTGATACTTAGATCTGTAGTTTGCATAGTAGATGTTAGACTAGACCCGAGTCATACCTATTTCAAAAGCTACGAATCAGGAATATCTTAAAAGACAAGTAATGAGATTCTACGGGTATTTTTCAAAGGACGTATCTTTCTTAAAATTTACGGTAGCCCTTATTTTACTAAAAATCCTGATTCGTCTTACTTCAAACGACATAACTGCATGATATATACATATTGATGTAGATTCTTCACTGTGGTGTTGATTATTTGATTTCCGCATATTCATGCTATTCACATTGCTTTGCATATGATTATTGCTATATTATTATCATGCTGTTAGGACACCAGCACCATTATCGATGATGCGTATGTTCCACGTACACTATTTGCCGGCTCACACACTTCATCATCGATAATTGCCATGCCACTACACTGTAGTATTGTTGTGTTCATGATATGATTCTTGCATGGCATATTGTACACTTATACTTGTACACAAACATAGATGATTCTGACTTGATTAGAGATTTGGGAACCGCAAGATGTTCTTCAAAACTGATTCGTTTTAAAAGAGCGGTTTCCCTCGACATGTGCACATTACTATTCCATGTTGCATGACTTATGATATGCTTACCTTTCTTACATGTCGCATACATCATGTTTTGATTATACGCATTGAGATATGTTGTTTCCATGATATTTCTGGATTTGGGAACCGTGGGTATTTCAAAAGAGAATATAAAATTGTGTTAAAAACCCGGTTACCCTTGATATGATATTTCAGTGCGTCCACCATGTGTTTTCTCGGTGCTGAGAGCGACATGTGAAACCCGATTCGAGGAGGCGGATGAGGCCGATTGCGGGTACATGGTGGACCCGGTATGGTATCCCGGGGCGAGAACGGTTTCGCTGTGTAGTAGACGGTGAGCCTGGCAGAGGGACTACTACCTACCAGTGATTGCATTTGAGCTCGGCGGATATCTGGAGGATGCCGACCGGAGTTGAGAGATGTTTATGGGCTGACCCGTACTGCCGAGGCCGAGGGCCGATACCGCAGACGGAGCCCCATATGGATGAGGATATGGGCTGACCCGTACTGCCGGGGCCGAGGGCCGATACCGCAGACAGAGCCCCATATGGACGAGGATTTACGTGCCGATGCTAGGCACAGGTTTCATGACGTTTTTCCATGATTTTGTTTATATCCTCATATTTGCATACATGATGCTTATTGTCATTGGGTGACGGGTGGACGGGTTCCATGTTTATTGTCATTGGGTGACGGGTGGACGGGTTCCACGTTTTTACAGACTTGATCACATACAGACTGGATTTATATTGATCATACTTCATTTGTATATATAACAGGGTTTGAGGGCGCTGTTATATATACCCTTACACCAATATTAGTGGTACGGGACGCTAATATATGTGTATTGATATCCTTTGATACTTCATCATATTTACTTCATGCAGACATACCTTATACCGTTGACAGGTTATTACCTGAGTACTTGGCACCACATACCTGTTTAGATGTTGCTTTGCCACCTTATCATTTATCAGGCTTATTCTTTGAGGTTTATTACTGATTGTTGACTTAGGATCATGTCTTGCATTCGGTTTCTGCTTGTAGATATTCTCTATTCACGAGTTGGCAACTCACCCCCGTTGTGCCACAGTTCTTGCAGGTTTTGCCGTACGGGTTCCTTTGCTGCATTTCTGGCACATTGCTTCCTTGAGGGTGAATTGCATTTGGTAGGTGGTTTCTTTTGCATCAAGAACCACCATTGTACTTATATTATTCATTGTATCTAGAATTTCCATCAACCAAAACTTGTATATTGTTTCAGACTCAGACTTTAGTGATGTATTATTCGGCCTTAGAGTCGCGCTTAGTAGTATTGCGGTTTTCATGCTTACTGAGTTTCTTTTGGATTTGATCCTCGCCATTCGGCGTTGTATATGATATTACATGTGTGGTTGTGACCGTCAATTGACGAAGAGCTAGCTCCCGCTTGGGGATGCCTTTTATCATTGTATATATGTTGTGCTTGTTGTACCCCGTTAGGGGCCAGTATTTACAAAAGAAACTCTGCCGAAATTTTTAGAAAAGACTTTACCTTTTAAAAATGCACATTCGGCTTAGTTATTTAAAAACCTTGACTTCAAACATGTTTTCCTTCACTTCTTTAAACCAGTTTTCTTTACTTACTCTTAAAATGGTTTTAGATTTCTGGGCTTTTGGCTTACTTGGATCAGATGGAGTCCTATAGACTTCATATGGTTCAAGGGCCAGTCACGTGCTCTTTCGGGTCGTGACAGAAATATCATGAAACCCATGTCCAACATCGACACGTAAATCCTTATCTCTCTCGGGCTCCGTCAGTCCGGATCGGCCTACGGGCTCCGTCTGTCCGGATCGGCCTACAGGCTCCGTCAGTCCGGATCGGTGCATATCATCTCACGACTCCGGTCGGTATACTCCAGATAACCACCGAGTCCAAATACTATCACCGGTAGGTAGTGCTCCCCTGCCAGGCTCACCGCCTAACAATACGAGTCTTCTTGCCCCTGGGTATCTCACCGGGTCCACCATGTACCCGCAGACAGTGCCTACCGCTCCTCGAATCGGGTTTCACTTGCCAATCTCAGAACCGAGAAAACACATGGTGGACGTCTCAAAATATCTTATCAAGAGAAACCGGGTTTTTAAAACAACACATAATATCCTTTGAAATTTGACCACGGTTCTCAAATCCAGAAATCTCATGAAAACAGCATATCTCAATGCGTATAATCATAAAGCATGATGTATGCGACATATGACAGAAATGTAAGCATATCCGTATATCATGCAACATGGAACAGTATGTGACAATATCAGTATATCATGCGACATATCGTAATGATGTGAACATAACAAGTAAATCATGCAAGGAGTCATATCATGATGCAGCAATTCTACTGTGTAGTGACATAGCAATTATCGATGATGAAAGTGTGTGAGCCGACCAATCTGTGTAAGTGTAACATACGCATCATCGATAATGGTGTAAGTGTACTAGTAAGGTTATATGTAATGCAATGAAAATGTTAAGAACATAGCATTAAGTACATCGTCAGCTCAATGCTATAAGGTATACGTATCTATCATGACCGAGTCGGTGAATCTATCAATCAGCATCCAGCCTCACAACATCACGTACGGTATAATCCATCGTACGACATCCTTTAGTCAAGGGTATGGATCAATCATCAGATAAAACTCATCACGTACGGAAATCATCGGCATTAAACCATTAGGGGCCCTATCAACCTATAAGACAATGAGGGCACGGACCTAACGTCTCGTACGACATATCACTCATGATTCACAACATTATATATATCTATGTACCTATATCCCATGTCACATCCATACAATCTCATATTAGGGGACCGGCAAAGGCATCAATCCTCTCATATCGACTCCCATCCGTATACCGACATATCAATCAAGTCATCATATCACATCGTATATTCTTTTCATCACATTTATACCCCACATCAATTTATTTACATATATATATCCTATCTTATAAATCTCATGTCATGCTACTCTAAATCTCATACTTATTCTCGTGTACTACCTATCTATATATCGTGATTCACGTTCACTTATCATATCCTTATATATGTATCAATCCGAGACATCATTTCGTTCATATCATGTCACACTAAACCTTTAATCACATCCATAGGTTTCTAGAATAGGTTTCTCTAACCATATCATATATATCGGTTTCCATCAAAATTTGCGGGGGTGCTATATGCCATCCACCCGACTTCCCCCGTAGATATAAATCTACTCACCTGCGGAACATCTTGTTCAGCCGTAGTCGATGTGCTTCGTCGTCTCGAAAGTCCACGCGAGGGTACCTACAATAAATACACAATCGCAAATGCTATTAACATCAAGTTCTAAAATCCAATACGACACGCGGTGCGCTCATAGGTTAGAATATATAGCCTACACATGCAAAACCAACCAAACAACCCTCGTCGTTGACATACAAAGATCCAATGGCCCAATACAATGTCAAATACTAAAACCAAGAATTCCAAAATACGTAATACATAACCCCACACCAAACAACAACCCAAGAAATCACTCCCAGATTTCATTTCATGTAAAATGGAGCTAAACTAGCAATGCAGTGGGGTTGTATGTGAAGTAACTGAGCTACAGAACCAACCTAGGCAAAATCACCAACAACTTGGCCCACTACATTGCCCATAAATCCTGCCAGCTCGGCCCAGGGTGCTCTGATGGGGTTCGTCTCCTCAGTGTGGTCTTCTAATGTCTGAAATAGGTCTCTGGAGTTGCTAGTTTTTCTCATAAATAACCCAGGTCATCCCAGATTCCCTGTAGGCACACAATACCTAAAAAAACCGACACGGGTGAATTTTCTAAGTCCATATTCTCTATTTTTGGGAATACAATCAACACTAAGGTCTGTAAACAGCCACTAGACATCACCAAATCCACAACTTCACCCAACCCTTCTCTTGAAATTTCTAAATATCACATACCCTAACCAAATCACATTCTAACTAAACTATAATACAAGAAAACTCAAAAATAACTAAATGGAAGAAGATATACCTCATTTGGGCAACTCAAGAAAAACCCTAGCTTGTCCAAAGTCTCCAAAATCCAATATTGATGGGTCCAAAATGTTTAGGGTGAGGTGGGGATCATTTTTATTGAAGAGGGTGTAGGGTTTTGATGAATATTTTGAGATGGGTCATGAGGGTAGAATGAGGGAGCTTGAAGATGAAGAAGGAGAAGAAAAATGATGGGGGGAAATGAATGAGGCAGCCCCCCCTCTCTTCTTATTCTCACCCTCTCAAACTCATGTCTCATTCTCTCTCTCTCTCCAATCATTCTCCTTTTAACCCCTTTCTATTTTTCTCAAAAAAATACACATAACACCCATAAAACAACACAAATACAACAACATGCAACATGACATGGTGCACAAGCCATGGAAAAAGTAGAAACACGGATTTGGCCTAATCGTGATTAGTAGTGCACTAATCGAGTTTAATTTTAAACCCGCATATAATTAATTATAAAAATGCCAAATCCAATAAATATATTTTTAAATGAATAAATCATTTTAATCTCCAATTATTTCAAAAATATTGGTATATATTTATACCATTTTACGAAAACCCCAATTTCGCAAATCATGTAGTTTTCGCGAAATATATTATTTTAATGTTAAATTCCAAAAATAATATTTTATATTTTCTGAAATGTTACAATCTTCCCCCCTTAAATAAAGTCGGTCCCGAATTTAGATTTAAACCCCCAAATACTAAAACATTTCAACAATCAGCTCAAATCAACGGGGCTCCGAAATCATGGATGATAAAGAAATAACACAGCGTGTCACGTGCGCCTGAACGCGAGTATGAAACTCAAAATCTAACTCCGTCAAGCATCATGCAAATCATCGGATTTGCACGCATATCATCGGAGATACAATGGAGATACAGATCTTGAAATCCACTACTGAAACCAACATACACTAGTCAAATAGTATAATATGTATATAGTACGCATCTTTGGAAAAATCTCTTAAAATGGAGTAAAACACATGCAGAATCTTCTCAGAATCGCCGGGTGATGCGTAACTCACGGCACAAGTGACGGACGCTCATTTATAACGTAATAAATATGTGTTCATATAGGTTTTGCTCAAATATACGTTCCGCCATTTTAAAATATCCCAAAAGGTTTTCCCTTTATAAACGTTCGTGTCACTCGCGGACACGTAGGAAATAGCGAGACAATATCTCCTTTTTGAAAATCTCTTGGTAAACTTTTAATGCATTCAAAGTACTCAGGTACTGTCCTCAGATCAGTCATGTTCGGCTACTACTTAATATAGTGCCTATCATGAAAACAAAGTGCTCAAGAGCAAAATCAGCCTCGAAAGGCGTATCCAACAATCACGTGCGTCTGGTGCGCATGGAAATCAAATCCAAATACAGGTGCCACAATATGCACAAAAGAAAAACTAAGTGCAACGGGTGTGCACGAAAGCATCTGTCCAGTGCAACGGGTGTGCACGACAACATCTAGTGTATCTATAGTGCACGAAAATCTCAATCCAGTGCAACTAACATGCACGAACGAAAATCCCAATCGAGTGCATCAGGTGTGCACAAAATCACATCTCATATCATGCGCCCAACATGCACGAAAATCCAAATCAAGTGCATCCAATATGCACGAATGAAATCGCACTCAAGTGCATCTGATGCGCACAAAATCCAATATCAAGCGCCAAATATGCGCAAAAATCCAACCCAAGCGCGTCAGATCCGTAAAAAGCGTCTAGTGCAGTAGCATGAACGAAAATGAATGTCAAGTGCAAACGCGCACAAAAACACAAATCTGGTAACACAAATGCTCAAATACATAAATGGGTGCAACCAATGTACGGAGTATAAATCTAGTGCAACCAATGCACGAAATACCCACCTGGTGCAACAAACGCATGAAATGAAAATCTAGTGCAACAAATGCACGAAATACGAATATTGTGCAACAAATGCACAAAATACAAATCTGGTGCAACAAATGCACAAAATACAAATCGGGTGCATCCAGTGCACGAAATACAAATCCGGTGCAGCCAATGCACGAAATCTAATCAATAACTTAAATGCGTATAAAAAGCAACACCGAGTGTACCAAGGTGTATAAAACCATAAACGTGTGCAACTGCGTGCACAAAACATGTATCAATGCACTGCAAGCACATGCGAGCTATACCGAGTGCAAAATCAAATCAAGTGCATACCACATGTACAAGTCAACTGTATGAAATCCACGAAATCATAAACACGTGCAGCCAAGGCACAATATCGACATCAAGTGCAATCAATATGCACAAATCATAAACCAACACAACGGTGTATAAAACATATATCAAGTGCTATAACTATGCACAAAATGTAAATACCCAGCAGGTGCAGCCAAGGTGCACGAAAACAATATCACGAAATTCAATCATCAAAACTTAAATCCAAGCGATATAAGCGTGATACTCGGATCACAAACGCAGATCGCAACAAATGACATTAAGGTACACCTCCTACAAAGTCGAAAAATGTCGGTGCACCCAAAACCGGCAGAGCAAGAACATCCTCTTGCCTCCTGCTCACGGTCTGAAGTCCTCTGTCTTTAGGTCCACATTTCTCTTTGGATTACCAATCTCGCAATCCATCGGCTCGTCTGCTCGGTCCGATGTGCTAACGGGAACGATTCCGCTATGGCACTTCTCTGGTCAACTCTCGGTCAATTAGTATTGTTAGTGTGAGGCCATTACTGTATCATACTGGACTGTATATTACTTAATGGAAGCTTGGGATATTCACAGTAGTATTGATAGTCTTGCTCAAAATGGTAGTATGCTACTTGGTTTGTTTCTGCTTCAATATTTGCATGTGTTTCTTTTAACATATCTCTTATACATATTAGTAGAGCCCTTAGGATCTTTGCTTGATTACCAACGTTGTGATGGCAGTCAAACTAGTGGGGGCTGGGTAATCTATAAGCACATCCTTATACAGGTCCCTAGTCATAGGATTATCGAGACGGGGCATCGATACTCCGGAGTAGACTAGTGTATATGCTTCTCATCCCAGCAGGGGAGATGGTCTGTTCCACAACCATTAGTACGCCGTACTGGAGATAGTATGCAGGTGCTCGTTAGGCTACGAGTACACCGGATAGGACTCATGGGTAACTGCTGGTTGGTACTATACCTATCGTCAGGTAGCAGTTCTCAGGTGACATGAGTACAGCTTAGTCCGTTGACTTGACACTGCTACTTCGCCTCAAGTGTGTTCCCACTGTTCTTAGATTGCAACACTACCACGACTCTATTGAGTCATGCAAATAGGTAGTAGTTGGGTGTAGTCCCGAAGCACTTGGAGGCAGTGGCGGTTAGATAGGATTCGTCTCTCCCAGTATTGCGTGTTGATATCGCGCTGTATTTGGAGAGCCATTACGCAAAGTCCTTGTCCAGGGAAAGCGAGATTTACTGGTAGGTACTCCAGTAGTTTCTCAGGGTGTAATGGGCTACACTCCGACACGACTTATACCGCTATTAGGGGTCTGACGTCTACCACCCCCTAGGCCCGATATGAGATACTCTTAGACGAACAGACTGGACTATACAGAGATTGTCAGAGACAGGCTCAGTAGGAGTTTGGATGACCTTGCTCGTCGACCTTCTTATCGACAGATACCTGGGTAGCCGTTAAGTACAGCTAGTGCCACTGACATACTTGTGGTTAAACCCACTGCCAGAGTACTGTCGAGTCTTTAGAGTCCCACACAGAGGATTTCCCAGCTTCGGGCGAAACGCGTAGAGGTCGTATGGTTTTACGACAAGGTTCGATCACATACGTGTACTTGTGCGCTTGTGGTGTTCGAGCGGACAATACAAGTGGGCATTGGTTTAAGCTGGATCCTAGTATTTGATTATTGGATTAGCTTCGTCTCATAGTATTCGTGTTTCTCGGAACACGAATGCGGGTATGTATATACGGTTGAGAGGAGGTATAGAAGGAGACACCATATTAGGGTTTTGACCATTGACTTGGTCAAAACAAATATGAGGTGGAGAAAAGATATTGTTATTTTTGGTAAATGATAATCTTTTGTGGCATGGCTACTTGGTTGACCATTTTACTTGGGTTGACATTATGACCTTAAATATTTTTGTGAGATATTTTTCACTCTAGATATTTTGATAAGATATTTTTCATGCCATTCTTATGGTCATATATAAGTTAGCCATTCCATTTTTTATTATCATTATCACAAATACATTCTCTCTCCTCAAGCTTGCTCTCTCCTTCTTCCTCTTAAAACCCTAGTGTATCATGTGTTCATAATCAAGGGTTAGTGAGATAAGCTACTCATAATCACACTCTACTCACTCTAGGTTACTTAGTCTAGCACACCAAGTGATCTAGTTGCCTCATCGTGGAGGTTTAGCTCAAGGTTGGAACTCTCGGGTGGATCTTCTACTACTTCGAGAAGCCAATGAGGAGGTGCTTTCCATTTCCACTCCAAGGACCTTGCAAGGAGAAGGAAGACAGTGGAAAGAAGAGAATGACTTGGTTCTTTAGGTATAATCTTCTTACCGAGTAGATAATACCTCTAGTTAGTTTGTTAGATATGGTTTAGCAAAGATCAAGATGTTAAAGTCGATGTTACCTTGTTGTGAAAATCGTTTTTTACCCGTTCCGCCTCTTCGCAAACCTGTAGGATGTGTAACGTCGACTTACAGTAGTATCAGAGCCGACTGAACCATAGCTAACAGTTTAAATGACAACTAAAATTACGAAACCGAAATAACCAGAAAACATCGAAGCAAAGACTCAAGTTTCTGTCGATTTTTAACGAGGCTCCAAAAATTATTTTAGCAACTGCAAAGTACTCTTTGAACTGTAAAATGAACACAGAACAAAAACGAGACATTTTCACCCAAAACTGGTAGGCCACAATACCCATAAAACCGGCGAACTCGGTCTAAATTGGAGGGAAATGCTTCATTTTTGGTGTGTGGCTTTTTTACTTGGATCTACGGCTTCAGGAGTTGTTTGTTTTTGCCAATTTTGATTTTACTGTAAATTATTTACCGTGGCAAATACCGGGTGTTTCAAAGTCGTAGTTTAATGTCATTTAATGTTTCAAGTACTGTTAAATGTGTTCGTAAACTTTCGCTAATTGCTATATGTCGGTTAGTTGGGGGTTGCACATTTCTGGGATTATTATATTGGTTTGTGTATATGAACTTGTTGGATTGTCGTGATGAATAGCCGGGGATGTGAGATGAGGGTTTTCATTCTCTCATTCGATGTAAAATTTGTAAAGTGATGTAATATTATTTTTGCGGGGCACATCCGGGTTGATGTTGTATCCACCGTTGTATTATTTCTTTTACTGTTTTTGCTTCTAGGATAGACCCAAGGTGGGGTGCACAAACTACTGGATACTTTGAAATGCCGAGTGGCCTACTCACTTTGTTGAGGGAGGTTGCTTCACTTCGGGTATTTGGTGGGTACTCTGCTGCACCCGTAGGGGTCTAGGGTAGGGTTTGGCTATTCATCACAACCGTGGAATCCGTCATTCGTTACAGGCTTAAACGAAACGCGAACTCCTAGTATATCCAATGTGTTCATCTGTGATCTGGAATGCCTATCATTGCATCTGACGAATGTATATATGTAACATTTCAAAAAATAAAGTATTATTTTTGGGAATTTTCAGGATTTAATATTAATTTTTAATGACTATTTTAATAGTCGGTATAATTAAATACCGATAAATGGGGAAAATTCCAGAGAAAAAATTTGAAAATTCTAAAATAGGTTATTTTGTGGAAATATGCCATTTACAGTTTTTATGACGAATTATATGCGACTTTAGTGTTAATCGTGATCAAAAATCGCTATTTGGATTTTTGGCTTTTTGTGCAAAATTGTGCACATAACATTTTCCACACTTGTCTCATGTTATGGACTCATGATGGCTTAGGGATGAACCATGTTTAGATGACCATGGTGGGTCTAAACCATTTGGTTAAGATAAGTGGGTTAATTAAGGATTTAGCTTTGATTAGGAATAACTGAGCTTAATTAATGGTGTTTAGGGATGGGGTTGACTTGTAGCTAGAGAGAGAGGGGGGGATGATGGATGTGCCTTGACAAACATCTAGTGAGAGAGAGGATGATGGGGGTTAACTCATCTCATTTCAAACTTTTGTTTGCCTCTCAAACACTCACATCTCTCTCACCCTCACACATCACACCCTTAAAGAAATTCCAGCAGCAGCAGCGGCTGAATCATTTCATCAGCCAACCCTACCCAGCTACATGACACCATATCAGCACATCAGCTGCATCAGCAGCCACCCCAGCCCCTAACACCATAGCCCAATACCTACACACTCACATCAGCACACTTTAGCCCCCCAAAGCAACCCATCAGTAACATCAGCTGCTGCACAAACATCAGCCCCAATTTCCTCACATCAACAGCTACATCAGCCACAAAACAGCCCCCCTACACCTCCTGATACTACAACCACAGCAGCAAAAACATCATTAAAAGAAACACCACCACACCACCACAACCCTTCCCACAACACCAAGCAACAACAACAATAGCCACTGCTGTAGCAACAGCAGCAGTTCACAGCAGCAGCAACAGCCTGAGCAACATCTGCAGCATCATCTGGAGCAAATGGAGCAGCTCCACAGCAGCAGCAACCCCTCCTCCTTCCTTCATCCTCTTTTCTCCTACATCCTAGGACCCCCTTGAGGTATAATCTCACAACCCAACTCCTTTCTTGCTTGATTATGGTCGTAAAACTGAAACTTAGTGTTATTAAGTGGATTAGTGCTAGTTTAGATAAAATTGAGTGAGATTTGGCCAAGAGATGGTTGTTATGGTTAGTATAACCTTATTAGGTGTATTTGAGAACAGTTTAACCAATATTTCCCCAGATTTCCAGTTGGTTACCTGAAAATTTCAAACTTGGCGTATTTTATCGATTTTGTCGACCTTTTGACCTTTCTGAGATCTGCTTTCACCCCGGGAACCCGAAAATAAAATTGACTTGGCAGTAAGCTGTGCAGGCACCCTGGAACCATCCCACAAAACCCTAGCCCCCACCTCAAATTCCTAGCCGTAGATATATCCCTTCTGGCCGCAATTTGCGGCCAGACCAGGGTGAAACTTCCTCGTTTTGCGTGCACGGCTCTATTTCATGTAAACTTGACCCTGGGTATGTCTAGTTTTGACTGATTCCAATTAGGGTAGAATCTGGGTTGATTTTCTTTAGTTGGCGCATGATTTACGACTTCTTTCCGTATGGATTTTGGTATTCGATGATTCGTTTCTGTCGGGTGGCGTTTGAACGCCGGCGGTAGAGGGGTATTGACTGTGTTTGCACGCAAGGCTACATGTTTTTACCTATGAGCGTAGCGCGCACCATTTTGGCTTCCGACATGGTTTTCATGTGTTTTAGCGCGTGATATCCTTGTAGGTACCCCGCGTGGCGTCGAGGCGTTGGAGATGCAAATGGCGAAATCGGCACCGGCACACATAAGAAAGGTGAGTAGATTTATATCTACGGGGAGAAGTCGGGTGGATGGCGTATAGCACTCCCGCAATTCGTTGTGATGTATACGGATGCGTATACGCACATACAATTATCTTATGTTATTTGGGATTAATGATAATGTTAAGATGGATATTGGTGTGTTGGATTGGTGAAAAGTTACGAAACCCTAGGGTAGTGGGTGCACTACACATACATATACAGACATACATACTTGCATACATCCTTATTTCATATGTGGTTATGGGATTCTATATAGATATGTGTTCATATGAGTATGGGACTATGTATTCACATACGGGTTTGAGGATGATACATGGGATTGAGATGAGTCGATGATATTTGATCCGAGATTATGATATCGGTGATATGGTAAACTTCATAGTTGAGATACGTCTTGATGCTTTAGCAGGATTTTTGGATGATAACACCATAGGAATAGTGATATATATAAAATGATCGACATGTGATTATGATACGAGATAGGATATGATATGAGATGAGATTACAAGATATTTATGATAGGCCGCCTTGGGCGTTGTTTACTCCTTGAGATGATATGTGCTGATGATATCGTTTTTCTAGAGGCTGTCAATCGGAAGCCAGATTATGATTACATTGATGATATATGATGATGATATCGATTTATACGAGACTGTCGATCAATAGTCAGATCATGATTATAGTGATGATGTTAGCATTATACTAGACATAGGTCAGTACCCAGATTATGATATTGGGTAAAGAGAATACCAGATGAATGTGATATTGACCCGTACCCAGATTTGGGGATGCCGTACGAAGTATTTACGTACGGGCTATAAATTGATGTTTGATCCGCACTCTTGATTTGGGAATAACTGATTATAGAGATATGGTATCGGATGTGATATTACCGAGGCGGGATCACCGACTATATATATTTATATGTATCGACTCAGAGGTTAGGCGGTTTTCCTTACCTACTGTTAGCTTTAGCTCAGCCTTATAGTGGTGTAGCTATATAACTCTTATGACATTAGATGCAGTTTTATCTATCATTGTGTTTGGTATTCAGCTCCCGCACATTACTATTGTTGCTCCGCATCGTATATTTATTGTGATTCATATTCTATTGTTGATATCATGCTGTTAGGACACCAGCACCATTACCGATGATGCGTATGTACCACGTACACTTACTTGCCAGTTCACACACATCTTCATCGGTAATTGCAATGTCATTACACAGTAGTATTATTGCTGCAGGATATGACCCTTGTATGTGCATACTATTATTCCATGTTGCATGATATACTGTTATACTTGCACTTCATTGATATGTCACATACATCATGTTTTCTGATTATGCGCATTGAGATATGTTGTTTCTATGATATTTCTGGATTTGGGAACCGTGTGTATTTCAAAGAGATTATGTAATTGTTTTGAAAACCCGGTTACCCCTGTTATGATATTTCAGTGTGTCCACCATGTGTTTTCTCGGTGCTGAGAGCGACATGTGAAACCCGATTCGTAGAGGCGGATGAGGCCGATTGCGGGTACATGGTGGGCCCGGTGCGGTACCCCGGGGCAAGAAGATCGCAGGAGATGGTGTTGAGCCTGGCAGGGGAGCACTACCGACCGGTGGTTTTACCCGACGCGTCGGATATCCGGAGGATACTGTCGTGGTCTTGAGATTGATGGTAGGGGCCGGTCTGGATTGACGGCGCCCTATATAGTGAGACTTATCAGAGGCATTGAGATATTGAGATTGAGGCTATGTTTTGTGTCGATGCTGGGCACAGGTTTCAAGATGTTTTCCATGATGTTGATTATATCCTCATATGTACATGCATGATGCTTATTGTCATTGGGTGACACGTGGACGGGATCCACCTATATACAGACATTGATCACATACAGACTTTGATTGCATTGATCATACTTTTCATGCATTCATACATCATTCATATGATACATTGCTACCTGAGGCACTGACATTGACACGGGTACATGGGATTACATTTGGGTTAGATAGTTACCCTAGTCATGGTTATAGAATGCTGGTTATATAATTGAGGTTTATATATTATGATCGTATGACCTAGGATTGCGTCATACATACGATTTTCTGTTCGTAGATGTTTTCTATTCACGAGTTGGCAACTCACCTCCGTTGTGCCCCAGTTCTTGCAGGTTTTGCCGTACGGGTTCCATTACGGCTTTGCGGGCACAGCTTCTTCAGGTGACTTGCTAGTAGGTGGGTTATTTGTATCATACCCATCATTATACTTTGTATATTATATTTCAGTTGTATCTAGAAGTTCCATCAACCAAACATGTACTTATTTGAGATAGAGACCAGTGGTGTTTATTCTTTCGACCTTAGAGTCGCACGTTATATTTCTCTGGGTTTCATGCTGTTGAGTTCCCTTTTCTGTTGTGATCCTCGCCTTTAGGCGTTGTATATTATGTTGCAAACTGGTTGAATTACATATGGTTTTTCCTTCACTCCACTGCTTTTCTTGGTTTGGATTTCTGGGCTCGGCTTACTTAGAGCACATACGCCTTGAGACGTTCGTAGCCTAAGTGCTGGTCATGTTCCGTACTTTCGGGTCGTGACAAAGTTGGTATCAAAACATTAGGTTTTACCTTTGGAGCATAGGATGGCCCTTGGTTGATGGAATAGGTGACTAAAGTAGAGTGACGTACCGTGGGTATGTTCCGCGGCATATTTACGACACGCCACTCCACTTAAGAAGCCTTAGGATGTACATTTCTTGTTCAGTATTATATCCCTTTTTGATCTACCCTCATCGGTACCAGTTATTGTTTTGCTGCCACGATTACGGGCAGGGAGAGCTACGGCTAGAGTTGCGGTCAGCATGAGCTCGTTACGAACGAGGACTGACCAGGGCGTGATTCTGGCGACACACGATTGTTGAGATGTGTCTTTTGATTGTGTTTTGCGCCACGAGCGTTGGGTGGATCGCTGTATGAGATTACTTGGACGTGCGGATTGGCACCAGAGGATTGAGCCACTGATAGAGGCCAGCCAGATTTTGATAACCGTTGATGTATGTCTTATTCATGATGACTGAGGCATTGTTCAGCGTGCAGACGAGTGAGCCGGTTATTGCTGCGAACGACGAGATATCGCCCCAGATGTTGGATCTATTGCGGTACGAGTATACTAAGAGACGATAGAAGGTCGCTAGTCCCCGAGGATGAATGACTAGGACGTGTGGTTTGTTTGCTACCCCGATGTGAGGTCATCAGATAGATTGATTCCAGCTGAGACGACTTCACGCGGAGACGTTGAGAGTCGACAGAGACGATCGAATGTCAGAAACCTATTATTCCAAGTTTAAAGTATTCGGAAAGACAGGCAGGCAATTCTATGGTCCCTCTAGAAGAATGAAACCCTAACTCGACTTAATGACCGTATGAAAGCCCTTGAACCTTAGGGTTTGCGACAGTTCTGCGGCGCCATTAGTGAGGCCTGGGTTTTCCCTTCTACGGCCGGACCACTGATGCTGTGGTATGCACTCAATACTATTATACTGTACCCAAGATGTTGAGCTCTTGGGGGATTATGAGGTCTTGACAAATTGATCGAATAGCTCGACTTAATTCGGATGCTAGATGGTGAGATGCACTTCTTGGGAGACTCCAGATACGAGGATAGCCGTTGGAGCTCAGTCCATGCAGCCACGACGAGACGAGTCCGAAGTAGTCGACATTAGAGAAAAGTGGAGTAAGAGGTTCGTATAAGATCTGGATATGATGACGTTCCATTCCGCCGACATCAGAGATGCGATACGCATGCCGAGGCATTGTACTGGATATACCTTCCAGAAGGAGTCGCGATGAGTATGTAGCCGTTTCGGAACAAGGAGCAGATATAGTAAATGACGATGACTCCCGGACAATTGGCAGAGACGAGACTTGGAAGAGACCGTGAGCAGGATTCCTTCCAGGACACTGCCACAATGATATTTGCACCCAGGATCAGATGTATCACGTGCATTCGGAGAGCCAGAGGCCGTCGCCAGTGACATACTGCTTTGCGAGTGGTCGTGAGGATTGACCGAGAGATGACCAGAGAAGTGCCAGAACGGAATCGTCCCCGTTAGCATGTCTGACAGGGCCGACGAGCCGATGGATCGTGAGATTGGTAATCCACAAAGAAGACTTGCACCCAGGCGTGGCCATGTTACGCACACCAGCAGGCCAGAGTTCAGGATCGTCGACGAGATATGGTATGAGTGACCACGACAGTTGGCCAGAGATTCTTGGAGGATGCGCTTGAGCGGGACTATTCCGCCATACTTGATTTCGGTATTTTGGGCGATTTATTCGCATGAGTTGATTTTGACAATTGAGGATTTACGATTTTCGCACAGTTGTTGCACTTGATATCATTTTCGTGCCTTGGTTTCACATGTTTGTGATTTTATGGGTTTTAGAAATTTAAGTTGATTTTGTGCATATACACGCACACGATTTGGTTTTTGCACTCTGTATAGTTATATATGCTTGCAGTGCAGTGACATGTATTTTGTGCACTTGGATGCACTGGACTTCGATTTCGAGGGTGATGCTCGATATTTGTTTTGTGCATTTTATGCACTTGATTGGATTTGCGCGTGTTCGGCGCTTGATATTGGATTTCATGATTTCGTGCATGATGGATGCACCAGATTTGGATTTTTAGCGCATGTTGGGCGCATGTTATGGGGTGCGATTTGGTGCACACCAGATGCACTAAATCGAGATTCTTCGTGCATATCAGATGCACCTGTTTTTGCTGTCAGGCACACACTTGGCCCATGACAGATGCTTCGTGCATACCCGATGCACTTAGATGTTGTTTGTACACCTGCTTGGCACATGTATGGATTTTGATTTCCGTGCGTACCGGACGCACAGGGTATTCATATGCGTGTTGTGGGACTGATTTCTTATAGAGCAGTACGTTTTTATGATATTGAGATCTGTGTCTGCACTGAGCAGGACTAGTCAGATGACAGTACCGGAGTGTGTTTTGCATGCATTGATAGATTTCAAAGGGATTTCCAAAAGCGAGCTATAGTCTCATTATTTACATACGTGTCCGATGCGACACGAGACTTTTGGAACGAGGGGACCCTTCTAAATTGTTTTTAAAACGGCGGGTCGTGAATGTTAAACAAAAGGTATATACGTATATGACTATTTTCTTATAAAGACGTCCGCCACTGTGCAGTGTTATGGGCATTACACATTGACTTTAAAAAAAAAATTAGCATGCATTCCCTTCAAGATATTTACATATACGGATTTGTTATTTACATATATAGTTCCGATTTCTAGCATATCGGTTTTTCCTTGGATTTGGCATTCGTGTTTCACCTTGACTCCGATGATTGCGAGATGCTTAACGGAGTTTTGTTTTCGAGTTATCTGCTCGTTACGCATGCGCATGTATTGCGCTACAATGCGTTCTATGGATTGATGATTTTGGAGCCCCGTTGACTTGGACATTTTATTGAAATGTTTTAGAATTTGGAGGTTTAAATTTAAATTCGGGGAACGAATTTCCTTAAGGGGGAAGACTGTAACATTTCAAAAAATAAAGTATTATTTTTGGGAATTTTCAGGATTTAATATTAATTTTTAATGAATATTTTAATAGTCGGTATAATTAAATACCGATAAATGAGGAAAATTCCGGAGAAAATTTTTGGAAATTCTAAAATAGGTTATTTTGTGGAAATATGCCATTTACAGTTTTTATGACGAATTATATGCGACTTTAGTGTTAATCGCGATCAAAAATCGCTATTTGGATTTTTGGCTTTTTGTGCAAAATTGTACACATAACATTTTCCACACTTGTCTCATGTTATGGACTCATAATGGCTTAGGGCTGAACCATGTTTAGATGACCATGGTGGGTCTAAACCATTTGGTTAAGATAAGTGGGTTAATTAAGGGTTTAGTTTTGATTAGGATTAATTGAGCTTAATTAATGGTGTTTAGGGATAGGGTTGACTTGTGGCTAGAGAGAGAGGGGGGGTATGATGGATGTGCCTTGAGAAGCATCTAGTGAGAGAGAGGATGATGGGGGTTAACTCATCTCATTTCAAACTTTTGTTTGCCTCTCAAACACTCACATCTCTCTCACCCTCACACATCACACCCTTAAAGAAATTCCAGCAGCAGCAGCTGCTGAATCATTTCATCAGCCAACCCTACCCAGCTACATGACACCATATCAGCACATCAGCTGCATCAGCAGCCACCCCAGCCCCTAACACCATAGCCCAATACCTACACACTCACATCAGCACACTTCAGCCCCCCAAAGCAACCGATCAGTAACATCAGCTGCTGCACAAACATCAGCCCCAATTTCCTCACATCAACATCTACGTCAGCCACAAAACAGCCCCCCTACACCTGCGGATACTACAACCACATCAGCAAAAACATCATTAAAAGAAACACCACCACACCACCACAACCCTTCCCACAACACCAAGCAACAACAACAATAGCCACTGCTGTAGCAGCAGCAGCTGCCTGAGCAACATCTGCAGCATCATCTGGAGCAAATGGAGCAGCTCCACAGCAGCAGCAACCCCTCCTCCTTCCTTCATCCTCTCTTCTCCTACATCCTAGGACCCCCTTGAGGTATAATCTCACAACCCAACTCCTTTCTTGCTTAATTATGGTCGTAAAACTGAAACTTAGTGTTATTAAGTGGATTAGTGCTAGTTTAGATAAAATTGAGTGAGATTTGGCCAAGAGATGGTTGTGATGGTTAGTATAACCTTATTAGGTGTATTTGAGACCAGTTTAACCAAGATTTCCTCAGATTTCCAGTTGGTTACCTGAAAGTTCCAAACTTGGCGTATTTTATCGATTTTGTCAACTTTTTGACCTTTCTGAGATCTGCTTTCACCCCGGGAACCCTAAAATAAAATTGACTTGGCAGTAAGCTGTGCAGGCACCCTGGAACCATCCCACAAAACCCTATCCCCCACCTCAAATTCCTGGCCGCGGATATATCCCTTCTGGCCGCAATTTGCGGCCAGACCAGGGTGAAATTGCCTCGTTTTGCATGCACGGCTCTATTTCATGTAAACTTGACCCTGGGTATGTCTAGTTTTGACTGATTCCAGTTAGGGTAGAATCTGGGTTGATTTTCTTGAGTTGGCGCATGATTTACGACTTTTTTTCGTATGGATTTTGGTATTCGATGATTCGTTTCTGTCGGGTGGCGTTTGAACGCCGACGGCAGAGGGGTATTGACTGTGTTTGCACGCAAGGCTACAGGTTTTTACCTATGAGCGTAGCGCGCACCATTTTGGCTTCCGACATGGTTTTCATGTGTTTTAGCGTGTGATATCCTTATAGGTACCCCGCGTGGCTTCGAGGCGTTGGAGATGCAAATGGAGACATCGGCACCGGCACACATAAGAAAGGTGAGTAGATTTATAACTACGGGGAGAAGTCGGGTGGATGGCGTATAGCACCCCCGCAATTCGTTGTGATGTATACGGATGCGTATACACACATACAATTATCTTATGTTATTTGGGATTAATGATAATGTTAAGATGGATATTGGTGTGTTAGATTGGTGGAAGGTTACGAAACTCTAGGGTAGTGGGTGCACTACACATACATATACACACATACATACTTGCATACATCCTTATTTCATATGTGGTTATGGGATTCTATATAGATATGTGTTCACATGAGTATGGGACTATGTGTTCACATACGGGTTTGAGGATGATACACGGGATTGAGATGAATCGATGATATTTAATCCGAGATTATGATATCGGTGATATGGTAAACTTCATAGTTGAGATACGTCTTGATGCTTTAGCAGGATTTTTGGATGATAATGCCATAGGAATATTGATATATATAAAATGATCGACATGTGATTATGATACGAGATAGGATATGATATGATATGAGATGACAAGATATTTATGATAGGCCGCCTTGGGCGTTGTTTACTCCTTGAGATGATATGTGCTGATGATATCGTTTTGCTAGAGGCTGTCAATCGAAAGCCGGATTATGATTACATTGACGATATATGATGATGATATCAATTTATACGAGACTGTCGATCAGTAGTCAGATCATGATTATAGTGATGATGTTAGCATTGTACTAGACATAGGTCAGTACCCAGATTATGATATTGGGTAAAGAGAATACGAGATGAATGTGATATTCACCCGTACCCAGATTTGGGGATGCCGTACGACGGATTTACGTACGGGCTATAAATTGATGTTTGATCCGCACTCTTGATTTGGGAATAACTGATTATAGAGATATGGTATCGGATGTGATATTACCGAGGCGGGATCACCAACTATATATATTTATATGTATCGACTCAGAGGTTAGGCGGTTTTCCTTACCTACTGTTAGCTTTAGCTCAGCCTTATAGTGGTGTAGCTATATGACTCTTATGACATTAAATGCAGTTTTAGCTATCATTGTGTTTGGTATTCATCTCCCGCACATTACTATTATTGCTATCACACTCCAGAAGGTATGCGCATGCTTGTCAAGTTTCAGATTCCTTAGAAATGCCCGATGTGTGTTTTTACCCCTAGGACCCAACTGACCTTGACACAGTCAACAAATCAAAGAGTCTTAGTCAAGTTCAACCCGTCATTATCCTGGATTGCATTGAACCCACCCGTACAAGCCCTTGACACTGTCAACAAGGACGCACGTCTGTCCTAACTAATCACATTAATATGCCACAAACAAGTACTACTTACCTACCGTACACTACGCCTTGACACAGTCAACAAATGCAAAACGAATACTAAGCAATAATTGTAAGAAATGACGGAGGGCTATGGCTGGTTTTTGGCGAAAAAACCTTTAACGTAATGAACTTGATATCGTTGAAGGAACTGCATAGCCTTTTATAAATATATAGTAGCGAAAACCTTTGCTAAAGAGGTCACTCCCGGTGAAGGGATCTCGGCTCTTTCCCCGTAGAATGAGGTGCAGGATATTCCAAATTGAATACCACGATGCAAAGCATAACGTAATCGACTATAGTGAAGTTATTACCCTGATGCAAACCACTGTCCAAGGGGTCACTCACGATGAAAGGATCTCGGCCCTGTAAGTCCATGTCACGCACCCCACGAACTTGCGAGGAGGCGGAATATATGAAAAACGATTATCAAAGCTTCGTAACACGGACTTGAGCGCATGAATCGTATCTAAACCGTTACTAGAAAACTACGAGAGGTTTAACTACTCGGATTCGAAATTATACCTCATGTTACTTGTCCTTCGAGTCTTCATCGCTGTCCTCCACTCCTCTAGGCTCCTTGGAACATCGGCACCTCAACGGCCTCCTCGAGTCAAAGACGATCCACCCGAAAGCTCCTTCTCCAAGCTTGATCTCTAACTTCAGATAACTAGGTTTCTTTAGTTGCTAATCAAAGTGACCTAGGTGATATAGAGTGAGGTTATGGATTAATTAGTCTATCTAATCCTTGATCTCAACATATGAGAGGTAGGATTAGGGTTTGAAGAGAGAGTGAGCTTGAGGAGAGAGAAGGTGAGCATAATTTTTTGAATATGAAATTGTTTCTCACTTGAATATATGAAGAATAATGTTTAATCAAATAAATGAATAAATGTGATTAATCATCATGCTACATTAATTCAATATGAGTGATTCACTATATGAGTCATTAAGCATTTAATGATGCATTAATGGTATGATGAATCACACAAAATGAGTCACAAATGCATTTAATGAAAATGCCACCTAAACCCTCAAGTCACCATCCTTCTAGAATCTTCCCGTAAAATTACGAGAACGCCCCTCCTATCCGTGAAAACACGGAAAAACTTTAGACTGTATAAATCCAAAAATCTGATACTAGAATCTGGCTTAAACCAAAGTCGGCTAGTAAAAACTGTTCGAACGTTGTACGTGCGAAAACACATGTATGCGTCCGAACCCTTGTTTCAAAACAATACGACCTCTATATCGTTTCGCCTGGAGCAGGAAAACTCTCTGTGTGGGACTCTAAAGACTCGACACTACGCTGGCAGTGGGTTTAACCACATACCGCAAGCGGCACTAGCTGTACGTAACGGTCCCCAGGTAGATGTCGATAAGAAGGACGATGAGGAACCCATCCGAAATCCTACTGAGCCTGATGTGACAATCTCCGTACAGTCCGGTCTGTTCGTCTAAGACTATCGCATATCGAGCCTAGGGGGCGGCAAGCGTCAGTCCCCTAATAGCGGTATAAGTCATGTTGGAGCGTAGCCCATTACACCCTGAGAAACTACTGGAATCTACCTGTTCAGTTGAAAATATTGCACTTTGGTATAAGTATTTTCCTTACATTTCTTAAATAATAAAAGGTGTTTATTATAAATATTAAACATATTTGGATTTATCTGCAAAATACTATTTTCCATATATTTATATATTATAATTAATCTATTGAAGGAAAATATAAGCATTTTATATTTATATAATATTTTGGTAATTGAAAATATGCATATCATATCAAATATTCTAATCACAATTCTTAAAAGATATAATATCATACAAATGGTTAGAATAATATTTCAAAATATATGCATAATATTTTAGTAATTAAAAGATGTATAGCATATCAAATATTCTTAATCATGTTTCTTAAAGATTTATTACCATATAAAGTGCATAGCATATTAAATATTCTTAATCAAGTTTCTTAAAGATTTATTACCATATATAGTGATTAAGATACTCTCTCTAATTTAATAAATAAACTAACATTATTCATAGAGATATTGTGCAAGATTTAGCTCAAGTCAAGAGATCAAGATGTTCAAGATGTCAGGATCAAAAATCTGCCAAAATCATAAAATCAATACTGACAGGGACTCAAAATCCAGGCATGGAAAGTCACCATATATGGTAACTAGTTTTTCTTCTTTGAGGGCTATATAAAGGACCAAGGGCTAAAGTTAGAAGGCATCAAGCCGACGAGATTACGAAGTCCAAGACGGCTCACGCATCCAGGCTGATCATCAACGGTTCATCTACCTCCTTAGAAGAGATCGAGAAGCAAACTAGGTTTTTGTAATCATTTTCTAAGGAATTAAAGTGTACTTGATCTTGTTGATTAATAAAGGTAGTTTATTGCATTTTATTTTCTTCATGATTTCTATCTCTTCTTCTCCCAACATGCGCGAGTAATTCTCCGCTTGTTAGGGTTCGTAGGATTAGAGTAGGCTGATGGATGATGAAAATACCTAAACCCTTTTTAAGTCCTATAAAGTTTATGAACTTTATCAAAAGAATCATTAACATCCTAATCGGGTGCACTAACAATTCTTTGTTAGTTCCGACCGCGATTAGAGATTAGATTAATGATTGTTTTGGTAAAGGCTAGATATGAACGGAGTTCCGTGTCGAGATAAGGGTTAAGAGTGGGATTCCTTTTACCTCCAGAAACCCTAATCTACACGCATCACCGTCGTTCTAGTTATAAATCTATTAAAGGATAAAAAGGGTAACTTTTAATTAATCGTCCATAACTACTAAATCCTAACGAACCCTACAAGCCCTCTTATTATATTATCTACATCTCTAAAATAATCTAGATCTATATTTTTGCATTCTTGCTTAACGTAGATCTAGAAACTTTTCACAAAATTCTTATTTCCTCCTCTCTTTTTCAACACATCTAAAGTAAGAGTAAAAGGTTCCACGTTTCCCTGAGGACGACCCGTACTCATCTCGGTCTAGCTACACGCGACACCGTTATTGATTGCGGTTAACTACAAACACACTTTTTCACATCAATCAAATGGCGCCGTTGCCGGGGATACGTGCGTAATTTTTTTTCTTACTATTTGTGTTGAATTCTTATACGATCTATATCATAATAAAACAAAACTGCAAATTGCATATTTAACGATTTGTGCGTGAATTTTTGCAAGGAGATCTGGAGTCACAGACTTGAGGAAACAGGAGATCTAAGGTTCCAAACTTTTCTGGTATCTTTCTCAACTCTTCCTCTCTCCTCTCAAATCCAATAAAATCTATTTTCTGCAGGATTCTTTGCAAAATAGCGCCGCTCAAAAATCTTTTTGCAAAAGTTTTGTGATTGGTTTTGATTTGCATATTTTAATACGGACTTTAAAGGGCAAAGACCAAATCAAGATTAGGTGGGGATTTCATCACCCTTCCTAAGCCCCACAAATCACAAACCGAGCATCTACATCAACCCTTCATTAATTTAAAAAATATCTAGACCAAACTCTAAGGACTGTCGCGCTCAATAAGGACAGAGGAAGGTCGTGGGTAATCTATCGCTTATCCGCATTACTTTTGTAGTGTCTAGGCAAGTGTGTCAAAGGCTAGTGGTTTTTAATTAGGCCCACTACTGTGGTTCCTTCCCACTTACCTGACACTTACCTGGCTACAAGGATAGTACAGAGACGGTAGAGGATTGATCCTGCAGCTTGTCCTTTGGAAGTCTAGGAGCGGTCTAGAGACTGGACCTAGGTGACCTTAGTTCTAGGGTTGCTTGTGCATTTTAGAGTGATTTGTCTTGAGTCCCACTTTTTTCAAAACAAACCAATTATTTTCTCCCCTTTTTACCCCTTCCCCCTTCTTCTCTTCTTATAATGGGTGACCCAAACAGACGATCTCTTGCCGAGCTTTGCTGTCCACAACCATATATCTCTTGTTTTCGTAATCCCTTCGGTATACCGTCCGGCTCTTCCATGTCCTTAAGAGATCATATAGAACAAGCATGAAGAAACAGTTGGCCACCTCAGTCTAGGTCTTATCAACCGTATCCTAATCCTACACCTGTTTCAGTTCATACCCAGAGTGAGGAAGCCCCTAGACGAATGTCCATTGCTGAGCACATAGCTAGGTCTAGAGGCCAAAGTTTCAACCCGGACCAATATCAACCATCACCACCACTGTCCGGAGAAGAGTTTGATATGCGGTTTGTGGCATATAAGATGTCTGTTGAAAATAGCCAACCAACCAACCCATATCAATATTCTTCTTATCATAATATTGATCCTACTCCTACCCATGTTCCGCAACCATTCTATGCCTATCAATCGAATCCAACTTTTCCACCTACTCTAGACAGTTCTTCTAATCAGTCATTTGGGAGTTTTAATTACCCACAGGAATTTCAATCTTATACTGAAACCCCTTATCAACCCAAGACTAGTCTGGAGCAGACATTAGAAAAATTTCTGGAACTGTCGAACCAAATTAGGAAGGATTTGGGTAGTAAGACAAAACTGTACACCCTTCCTAATCAAACCTCCCCATTCCAAACTGAAATCCACAACTCCAGTTTCATAGATTCATCAAGTACACCAAATAGAATGTCTGATAAGTTGTGTGACTTTGTAGTGTTTGATTTACCCGACTGTGAAGGGTCCATTTCAAGTAAAACCATACCCAACTCTTGTGATCTCTACACCTCCACTCTTGAACCAAAACTGATTGAAAACCATACTTTTGATGAGGTGTTTGAGAATTTTAACCTTCACTTGAATAAGGTGATTGACGTTGGGGATATATTGATTGATGAACCCGAAATTTGGGATGATTTTGTCCTACCAATTCATCAAATCCTTTCACTTCCTTGTGGTCATCATCTTGAGCCTTTAATTCTTCCCGAACCCCAAATATGTCTTGAAGTTGATGATAATGGTATACCCGAAGATCAGACCGAAATACAGCCTCCATCTTCCACATCTGGTTCAGCAACACTCGACACACTAATTTGTTTACCCATTTCACCTTCTACTTTCTCCGGTTCTTCTTCAGTTCCTATAGTTTCAGTGAGTTTTGATAAATCACAATCCGTTAATTCAAGTTCAATAATACCAGAAATTCAACTTGATTTGGATATTTTTGAAAATGAGGTAGATGAGTTTTTCGATTCCTCTACCTCAATGATTTTTTATGAATCAAGTAGGATAAATTCTGGCACAAAACTCTTTGACAGCAAAATGTTCAATCACACCATTGATAAAAGTTTTGAAGAACTTTTTGCTGACAAACTTGAATTTTTAAACAATACGGATATCGTGATTAATCAATCTCCACCTATCGAGGTTGAACCATCACCATTCTTTCTTCCTAATCATTCACATTCATCCTCATTCTTTCTTTTCTCTAATTTCAAATCCTTTCCAGACCACCTCTTATCCCTTCCCCACTTTTTCTTGACTCGATACAACACATTCTTCCACCAACCTATACGATATACTGATAAAATCTTTGAATGGTTGGTATTAACTTTTGGTCTTTGTAAAGTCTTACTTTGACCAAATGACTCACCCCCTCTTAAAATGCTTCGTATTGTCTAACTCATGTTTGAGAGGGGGTATATTTTTGTCTCTTGAACATAACTTTTGTCCTCAAATTTGTGAGCCAAAAATAAGTTTGGGGGAGGATTTTCACTTTCATATATTTTTCCCCCCATTAATAATGTCCCCCCAAGCTTACAGGTTTTTGTGATCCAGCAGATAGCAACAGTGAGGACACTGTTGAAAACAAGTTTAGGGGAGGTTTGTGCTTATTTACACATCAATTTGCATCATATTTTGCATAAGCACAACATTTTAAAAAAAAAAATTTAAAATTGTTTTTTATAACAAAAGAGTAGAAAGTGAAAAATTACATCCAAAAGATAGGAATAGTTTAAGAAAACCAAGAAAATTAGAAGTTTTCTTAAACGAACTGGTAATAAGTAGTTATGAGCTGTTTTCCCAAGGGTTAGTAAGATGAAGGAAGTCACTAATCTGAGGATAAAAATAAGTCTGAAAAATAGTTTCTATTCTGGAAGCCAAACATTTGAATGTTGATACTTTACTATATGCACTTACACACGTCTTGAAACTCGGGATAGTAGAGGATACCTTGAAAGGCTCTTGTTTAAAAGCCAAAGTATGAAGGAAATAAAAAAAATGAAGAAAATATAAAAATGGTGAAAAGAGAAAAATGAACACTGGTTTTGTTATCGCCAAGGCAGCAATAAAAAAATATAGCGAGGGTGCTTCATCACCTAGTGCCTTAGACCAACTGGTTTGGGAGTCACTGCTAAGACTTAGGTGGTGCAAGACGAGGAAAATACTATCACCTAATCAGCAAGCACATGAGTAATCGGTCGGTTAGTACCTCAAGAAGTATTAACGGTCGCATGAAAACGTGTGAGCAAATCTAAATATTCATCAAGTTAAAAAGTACTGAGGTAGATGGACAAGAGTATGATAGTTTGAATTGAATTCTCCGAGTGTAGGGATGTCCATTTCACACACGTAGGGGTATATGATCGATGTTTGGATGAAAGGTAGGAATGAAGAATAAAGACGATGTTTTATTGAGGGATGATATGATTTCTAAAAATTTTTCATGACTATTAAGATAGGGCTCATGACAACCGAAAAACTAGTGTAGTTGGAAACTCTGATTTTCAAAGTCTTTCTTTTATAATTCTTATCTTTATATGTAACTTTCACCATCTTCCTTTTATTATGGGATTTTGTGGGTGTAATCCGCTGAAAACCCTCAGGAGACAACACTCCTCCTAATAGGGACACCTAGAGGTTTAACGGCTTGTTGCACGTGCTCAGTGCAATCGTGTTTGCCTACGAAAGTGTACTATTTAGGTTTTTCTTTTTCTTTTTCTCTTGAATAACTAGTTTGCTCGGGACGATCAAAGTTAAGTTTGGGGGTATTTGTTCAGTTGAAAATATTGCACTTTGGTATAAGTATTTTCCTTACATTTCTTAAATAATAAAAGGTGTTTATTATAAATATTAAACATATTTGGATTTATCTGCAAAATACTATTTGCCATATGTTTATATATTATAATTAATATTATGAAGGAAAATATAAGCATTTTATATTTATATAATATTTTGGTAATTGAAAATATGCATATCATATCAAATATTCTAATCACAATTCTTAAAAGATATAATATCATACAAATGGTTAGAATAATATTTCAAAATATATGCATAATATTTTAGTAATTAAAAGATGTATAGCATATCAAATATTCTTAATCATGTTTCTTAAAGATTTATTACCATATAAAGTGCATAGCATATTAAATATTCTTAATCAAGTTTCTTAAAGATTTATTACCATATATAATGATTAAGATACTCTCTCTAATTTAATAAATAAACTAACATTATTCATAGAGATATTGTGCAAGATTTAGCTTAGGTCAAGAGATCAAGATGTTCAAGATGTCAGGATCAAAAATCCGCCAAAATCATAAAATCAATACTGACAGGGACTCAGAATCCAGGCATGGAAAGTCACCATATATGGTAACTAGTTTTTCTTCTTTGAGGGCTATATAAAGGACCAAGGACTAAAGTTAGAAGGCATCAAGCCGACGAGATCACGAAGTCCAAGACAGCTCATGCATCCAGGCTGATCATCAACGGTTCATCTACCTCCTTAGAAGAGATCGAGAAGAAAACTAGGTTTTTGTAATCATTTTCTAAGGAATTAAAGTGTACTTGATCTTGTTGATTAATAAAGGTAGTTTATTGCATTTTATTTTCTTCATGATTTCTATCACTTCTTCTCCCAACATGCGCGAGTAATTCTCCGCTTGTTAGGGTTCGTAGGATTAGGGTAGGCTGATGGATGATGAAAATACCTAAACCCTTTTTAAGTCCTATAAAGTTTATGAACTTTATCAAAAGAATCATTAACATCCTAATCGGGCGCGCTAACAATTCTTTGTTAGTTCCGACCGCGATTAGAGATTAGATTAATGATTGTTTTGGTAAAGGCTAGATATGAACGGAGTTCCGTGTCGAGATAAGGGTTAAGAGTGGGATTCCTTTCCCTCCAGAAACCCTAATCTACACGCATCACCGTCGTTCTAGTTATAAATCTATTAAAGGATAAAAAGGGTAACTTTTAATTAATCTTCCATAACTACTAAATCCTAACGAACCCTACAAGCCCTCTTATTATATTATCTACATCTCTAAAATAATCTAGATCTATATTTTTGCATTCTTGCTTAACGTAGATTAGAAACTTTTCACAAAATTCTTATTTCCTCCTCTCTTTTTCAACACATCTAAAGTAAGAGTAAAAGGTTCCACGTTTCCCTGAGGACGACCCGTACTCATCTCGGTCTAGCTACACGCGACACCGTTATTGATTGCGGTTAACTACAAACACACTTTTTCACATCAATCACTACCAGTAAATCTCGCTTGGGCTGGCCAGGGACTTTACGTAATGGCTCTCTGACACAGCGCGATATCAACTCCCAATACCGGGAGAGGCAAATCATATCTACCGCCACTGCCTCCAAGTGCTCGGGACTGCACCCAACTGCTACCTGTTTGCACGACTCCTCTGAGCCGTGGTAGGGTAGCAATCTAAGAACAGTGGGACACACTCGAGGTGAAGTAGCAGTGTCAAGTTTGCGGACTATGCTGTACTCATGTCACCTGGGAACTGTTGACCGACGACGGGTATAATACCAACCAACAGTTCCCCTGCGAGTCATGTCCGGTGTACCCGTAACCTAACGAGCACCTGTATACTATCTCCAGTACGACGTACTGATGGCTGTGGGACAGACCATCTCCCTAACTGGGATGAGAAGCGTACAAACTAGTCTACTCCGGAATATCGATACCCTGTCTCGATAATCCAACGACCAGGGACCTGTATAGGATGTTGTTTATAGACTACCCAGTCCCCACTAGTGTGACTGCCATCACAACGCTGGTAATCAAGCAAAGATCCTATGGGCTCTACTAATATGTATGAATGATACGTTACAAGAAACATATGCACATATTAAAGTAGAAACAAACCAAGTAGCATACTACCATTTTTAGCAAGACTGATATATAACTGTGAATATCCCAAGCTTCCATTAAGTAATATACATGCTAGTATGATACAATAATGGCCCCAGGGCATATACACTAACAATCTCCCACTTACACTAGGGCCATGTGCTGGCACATCGCAAACCTATCATCTCGAATAGCCTCTCGAACCGCGTCTCAGGAATGGCCTTTGTGAATGGATCAGTAGTATTATTCTCTGTATCTACTCTCTTTACCTCGATCTCCCGGCGATGTACGATCTCCCTGATCAGGTGATACCGCCTTAAGATGTGTCTGGACTTCTGATGGGACCTGGGTTCCTTCGCTAAAGCTATAGCGTCGTTGTTGTTGCAATACAGAGGTATTGGACCAACACTGGTAGGAACCACCTGAAGTTCTGTGAGGAACTTCTTCATCCAGACATCTTCTTTTGCGGCATCGCAAGCAGCTATGTACTCCGCTTCCATTGTTGAGTCAGCAACGGTCTCCTGCTTGGAACTCTTCCAACAGACCGCCCCTCCATTGAGGGTAAAGACATAACCCGACATGGACTTGGAGTCTTCCTTGTCACTCTGGAAGCTGGAGTCGGCAAAGGCCTCGATCTGGAGGTCTTTTCCGCCATACACCAAGAACATCTCCTTAGTCCTCCTCAGGTACTTGAAAATGTTCTTTACTGCTATCCAGTGCTTCTCCCCTTGGTTTTCCTGATACCGGCTTACAACGCTCAATGCGTATGCTACATCTGGTCTGGTACATAACATCGCATACATTATAGAGCCTACCGCAGAAGCGTAGGGTATAATCGACATGCGATCCCTTTCCAAATCAGTCTTGGGAGACATCTCTTTGGAGAGGGTGATTCCGTGACAAGCCGGTAGGTTACTGCGCTTAGAATCATCCATACTGAATCTCTTCAATATGGTGTCTATGTACCTGGACTGTGAAAGTCCCAACATCCTCTTTGATCTATCACGATAGATCCGGATCCCCAGAATGTAGGTGGCATCACCCAGGTCTTTCATGGAGAATTTCTGTGATAAGAATCTTTTGACTGACTGTAACATAGGAATATCATTTCCTATTAGGAGAATGTCATCCACGTACAAGACGATGAATACTACAGCTCTCCCTTCAATCTTACTGTATATGCATGGTTCATCTGAATTTTTGATAAAGTCGAATTCTTTGACAGCATCATCAAAACAGATGTTCCAACTCCGCGATGCCTGCTTTAGTCCATAAATGGACTTATGCAACTTGCATACTTTACTGCTGCTCCCACTCTGAATGAATCCCTCTGGCTGATCCATATAGACGCACTCTTCCAAATTACCATTTAGAAAGGTCGTCTTTAGGTCCATCTGCCAGATCTCATAATCGTGGAAGGCAGCAATAGCAAGAAGGACCCGAATGGATTTGAGCATAGCCACTGGAGAAAAGGTTTCGTCATAGTCCAAACCAGGTCTTTGACGGAAACCCTTTGCAACAAGTCTAGCCTTATAGGATTCAACCTGTCTATCTACACCAATCTTCTTTTTGAAGATCCTTTTGCTTCCTACGGGTTTTACCCCATCGGGAGCAATGTCCAAAGTCCATACTTTGTTAGTGTACATGGATTCCAATTCGGTCCGCATTGCATCCAGCCATTTTACCGAGTCGCCGCTCTGAATGGCTTGCTGTTAGCTAGTAGGGTCATCATCATCAATGACGCAATCCTCTCTATTCCCATCTATGAGAAAACCATAGTATCTCTCAGGCGGATGAGACGGCCTACTACTCCTGCAGAGGGGTGCGGGAATGTCCTGTTTTTCTTGAACTACTGGTTCTACCAAACTTTCAGTAGTAGTTTGTGGTTCTGGAATTTCTTCCAGTTCTATTGCGCTCCCACTTATCTGATTTTCTAAAAATTCAGTTTCCAAGAAGTGGGGATGCTGAGAAACAAAAACCTTTTGTTCCTCTTCGGAATAGAAAAGATACCCCCTGGAGTTCTTTGGGTATCCCACAAACTTACACAGTACTGAGCGTGCCTCGAGCTTGTCCGCATGCTGCTTCTTTACAAAAGATGGACATCCCCATGTCTTAAGATACTTAAGACAGGGTTTCTTTCCACTCCACATCTGATATGGGGTGGTAGGCACAGTTTTGGTTGGAGCCTTGTTCAAGAGATATGTAGCTGTTGCTAGTGCATAACCCTAGAAAGATCGTGGCAACTTAGCTTTACTCATCATGGAACGAACCATATCCAATAGGGTTCGATTCCGCATTTCCGATACACCGTTGTGCTGTGGTGTGTATAGAGGAGTAAGCTGAGAGAGAATTCCATTCTCTTTTAAGTAGTCCAGAAACTCGGCACTCAAGAATTCACCATCTCGATTAGATCTCAGTGTCTTTATACTCTTGCCTGTTTGTTTTTCAACTTCATTCTTGTATTCCTGAAATTTCTCAAAGGCCTCGGATTTATGTTTCATCAAGAAGACATGTCCATACCTAGAGAAATCATCCATAAAAGTAATGAAGTAGGAATAGCCACCTCGTGCATGTGTAGACATTGGACCGCACACGTCACTGTGTATGAGTCCCAAGAGCTCGCTTGCTCTTACTCCGTGTCCAGTAAACGGAGTCTTTGTCATCTTTCCCATGAGACAAGATTCACAAGTAGCATAAGATTGATATTCGAACGGATTCAAATATCCTTCTCTATGTAACTTAGTTAATCGTGTTTCATTGATGTGACCTAGTCTACAATGCCATAAGAAAGCCTGATTTATTTCTGGAGACTTTCTTTTGAGTGCGTTCTAGACATTGAAAACCTGAGCTTGACTCAATACGTATATACCGTCATCTATTGTACCGGACCCAATCAGAACCTGATTTAGGTGGATGTGAACTACATCGCTTACGAATGTAAAATCATATCCCTCTCTCGAAAGTGAGGACACTGATATGATATTACAAGTCAAACTAGGTACATACAGACAATTACGTAGAATCAATATCTGCCCACTTGTCAAACCTAGGTGATATTCTCCCACGGATTCAGCGTCAACGCTCATTCCGTTTTCAACTCTGAGAGACAAATCACCTACCTTTATAACTCTACGGTTTCTCAAAGCATGTAATGAATTACAGATATGATATCCTGCTCCGGTATCTAGTACCCAGGAAGCAGAGTTAATTGACAAACAGTTCTTAATTACAAACACACTTGAGGCCGAAGCCATAACTTGCTTCGTATCCTGGCTACTGGCTTCCAAAGCCCTGCAATCTTTCTGCCAATACCAAATCCCATAACAATAGGAATATCCCTCCTTACCTATACCAAGTCCCGAAACTTTTGCTCTTCCCTTTCTTCCTACTTTACTGACACCGTATATCGGCTTTGTAGAGGTCTTCTTCTTTTCACCCTTTGCTTTCGCCCTGGATGTAGAAGAAGAAGGTTCCCCATTAAGCAGAGCTTGTGTCTCCCTGGTTTCTTTCAGGGTATAAGTAGAGGGTAGGGACTGTGGAAATAAGTCATCATATGACCTGTTTCCCAATGTAGTCTCCAGGTCCTTTTCCCTTGTCTGACGGATATTCATATCCGTGACGATGAAAAATGGACTTGGGACGGCGGGATCTTGAGTAGTAATAGGGTGGTCCAGCTTGTCATAGGCAATGCATATCGGGACAGACCTTTGCCAGTCATATAAGTCAGATTCAGTCAAATTGTTATCTAGATGTAACCTATGTGTGGTCACAAGGTCGCTGCAAATGAGAGAAAGAGAAGAAAACACTTTAGCATGATGCCGTTGCAAGTTTAGATTGGTTTTTAGTTTATCTAAACAGGATGGCTCCCACTGTTTCTCGAATCCTTCCTCAAACCATAAAAGTAGAATTAGCCAGGACTATTCTCACCGTACAATACTTGCTTAACCGTTCAGCCATGCCAATGTCGATACTTCGAGGGAGGTTTTCCAACGCTTTCGCGAAGTTTCTTAATTAAATAACCACTTTTCTCTGGGGGTGTAGCCCCCCTGACACCTTTCTAGGCACCTACTTGGTTTATAGCATTGATCGTTAAGTGACGAATCTCCTGATAAGTAGCTTGTACTCACAGTAGGATCGGGATCCAAATATCATCGTATGATAATGTTGAAGGAATCCTACCAACATTCATCAAACTCCAAATGGTATGCTACACTAGCAAGTTTCAGTTTCTTTAGAAACTCCCGATATGGATTTTTGCCTCATGCTCTTATGACCTTGATGAAGGTCAACAAATCATAAGTCACATGTCAAGTTCTACCCGTCATTATCCAGGTTAATTTGAACCCACCCGTATATACCCTTGACGAAGGTCAACAAGGTAATACGACTGTCCCAAACCAACGCATCTATCTATGCTACATACGAACACCCAACAGCTACCGATCACTATGCCTTGACGAAGGTCAAAAAACATAGCTTGAATACTATTGAATATTCATACGAAATGACGGAGGGCTACGAATGGTTTTGGAAAAACCGTGAACTTAGTGAACTTGATATAATTGAAGGAACCTGATAGCTTTTTAAAAGGAGTGGTTAAAGCTCCGTAATTAAAAATTCTGCTCTTTTAAAATAACCGAGTGGATTCTTTTAAATTTGTTCCAACGACTCAACTTTGGTTTATTTTCTTTGCATTATAATACTGCGTCCCATCATTTAACCTATCATTGCAGAAAACAACGAAAATACAACGTTCTCTTATGCCATCCGCATTCGCCACGGGGTCCCGTCATCACCCGTTAGGTTAATTAACTAACGACAGAGCGGGGGCTGGGCTTGCACGGGTGTAAAACATAAGTGACGTCTAATAGCTATCATATATAGATATTGTACATTCGTAGACTCAATAATAGGCATTCCAGATCACTGATGAACTTTATTGGATATGCAAGCAATCCGCGTTTTCTTTGAGCCTGCAACAAAATACGGATTACACAGTTATGATGAATAGCCATTACCCCACCCTAGACCCCTACGGGTAAGGCAAACGACCCACCAAGTACCCGAAGTGAAGCGGTCTCCCTCAACAACGTGAGTAGGCCACTAAACACTTCGATGTACCCGGTAGTTTGTGTACCCCACCTTGGGTCTATCCTAGGAGCAAAAAACAGTAAAAATGAAATAATACTACGGTGGCTACAACCGCAACCTGGATGTGCCCCGCAAAATAATATTACAACATATTACAATTACATCCAATGAATGAATATAAAACACATCTCAAACTCCGGCTAATCATCACAACATTCCAATCAAGTCCATATACACAAACAGTAAACATTACAGAAATGTGCAACCCCCTGCCAACCGACATACTAGCAGTTAGGGGAGGTTTACGAACACATTAAACATTACAGATAATAACCCGATTAGCAATTAATTTAGAACATTGATCGACTACCTTTATCCGTGTCTACCCCAAAAGCAAATCAGCACAGAAGTAACCTGGGCAGAAACAGAATATACTGGAAAACAAAACACCAAAATATATGAATTACTGCTCAAATCCGAGTCAACTCGGAGTTGACTCGGCGGCGGATCCGCGGCCAAAAGCACTATCTTGCTGCGGATCCGCGGCCATCTAACCAAGTTGAGATCTCGTATTTTCCCAGTTTTCTTATATTTCCCTGCTGTGAATTTTAAGGTATATCAAATATTTTTTCGACACGTTTAAAATTAACAGAAACTGATAGGGGTTCCGGGGTTTCGTTTTCGTGTTTTTCCGACGATCGAAGTTCTAATTAGTTGCTAACTAGCTAGTAATGATTTAGTTGGCTCCGATACCACTGTAAATCCATGTCACCCACCCCACAAACTTCCGGGGAGGCGGAATATATGAAAAACGATTATCAATGATTCGTAACACGGACTTGAGCGCATGAATCGTATCTAAACCGTTACTAGCAAACTACGAGAGGTTTAACTACTCGGATTCGAAGTTATACCTCACGTTACTTGTCTTTCGGGTCTTCATCGCTGTCCTACACTCCTCGTAGGCTCCTTGGAACGTCGGCACCTCAACGGCCTCCTCGAGTCAAAGACGATCCACCCGAAAGCTCCTTCTCCAAGCCTCTAACTTGAGATAACTAGGTTTCTTTAGTTGCTAATCAAAGTGACCTAGGTGATATAGAGTGAGGTTATGGATTAATTAGTCTATCTAATTCTTGATCTCAACACATGAGAGGTAGGATTAGGGTTTGAAGAGAGAGTGAGCTTGAGGAGAGAGAAGGTGAGCATAATTTTTTTAATATGAAATTGTTTCTCACTTGAATATATGAAGCATAATGTTTAATCAAATAAATGAATAAATGTGATTAATCATCATGCTACATTAATTCAATATGAGTCATTAAGCATTTAATGATACATTAATGATATGATGAATCACACAAAATGAGTCACAAATGCATTTAATGAAAATGCCACCTAAACCCTCAAGTCACCATGCTTCTAGAAGCTTCCCGTAAAATTACGAGAACGCCCCTCCTATCCGTGAAAACACGGAAAAACTTTAGACTGTATAAATCCAAAAACCTGATACTAGAATCTGGCTTAAACAAAAGCCGGCTCGTAAAAACTGTCCGAACGTCGTACGTGCGAAAACACACGTATGCGTCCGAACCCTTGTCGTAAAACCATACGACCTCTATATCGTTTCGCCTGGAGCTGGGAAACTCTCTGTGTAGGACTCTAAAGACTCGACACTACGCTGGCGGTGGGTTTAACCACAGACCGCAAGCGGCACTAGCTGTACGTAACGGTCCCCAGGTAGATGTCGATAAGAAGGATGATGAGGAACCCATCCAAAATCTTACTGAGCCTGATGTGACAATCTCCGTACTGTCCGGTCTGTTCGTCTAAGACTATCGCATATCGAGCCTAGGGGGCGGCAAGCGCCAGTCCCCTAATTGCGGTATAAGTCGTGTCGGAGCGTAGCCCATTACACCCTGAGAAACTACTGGAACCTACCAGTAAATCTCGCTTGCCCTGGCCATGGACTTTGCGTAATGGCTCTCTGACACAGCGCGATATCAACTCCTAATACCGGGAGAGGCGAATCCTGTCTAACCGCCACTGCCTCTAAGTGCTCGGGGCTGCACCCAACTGCTACCTGTTTGCACGACACCTTTGAGCCGTGGTAGGGTAGCAATCTAAGAACAGTAGGACACACTCAAGGCGAAGTAACAGTGTCAAGTCTACGGACTATGTTGTACTCATGTTACCTGGGAACTGTTAACTGACGACGGGTATAATACCAACCAACAGTTCCCCTACGAGTCCTATCCGGTGTACCCGTAACCTAACGAGCACCTGTATACTATCTCCAGTACGACGTACTGATGGCTGTGGGACAGACCATCTCCCCAACTGGGATGAGAAGCGTACACACTAGTCTACTCCGGAATATCGATGCCCTGTCTCGATAATCCAACGACCAGGGACCTGTATAGGATGTTGCTTATAGACTACCCAGCCCCCACTAGTGTGACTGCCATCACAACGCTGGTAATCAAGCAAAGATCCTATGGGCTCTACTGATATGTATGAATGATACGTTACAAGAAACATATGCACATATTAAAGTAGAAACAAACCAAGTAGCATACAACCATTTTTAGCAAGACTGATATATAACTGTGAATATCCCAAGCTTCCATTAAGTAATATACAAGCTAGTATGATACAATAATGGCCCCTAGGGCATATACACTAACAGGCCCTTGCCTCGTCGAATGAGGTGCTGGATATTCTAACTGAATACCACTGTGCAAAACAAAATAGAACGTTCTTGTAATAATAGCTTTTTGAAAATTGTTCCAACAACATCGAATAGGTTTGTTTTCCTTGCATTGATCTGAATCAACGCAGTCCCATCAATTAATCACACCAGAAAAGAAGGAAAATATGATGTACGTATATGCCATCCGCATTCGCCACTGGGTCCCGTCATCACCCGTTAGGTTACTTAACTAACAACAGAGAGGGGACTGGATTAGCGCGGGTGTAAAACATATTCAACATCTACTAGTATATATATCAATATATAGTAATCGCTCCAGGCATGATAAATGCAATATCACAGAAAAGTAATAAGCATCACAGAATAATACAGATAATCTAGGAGCCCCGGGTTTCCTTTGAGCCGCAACTGAAACCCGACGTTCCCCTGGTCGTGTGGATAGCTTGTGCAATGAAAACCTAGACCCCTACGAGTGCGGAAAGTTACCCACCAAAACCAGAAGCGAGGCACCCCCTTCAGCAAAGTGAATGGGCCACCCGGCACTTCACGGAATCCGGTAACTTGAACACCCCTCCTTGGGTCAACCTATACCCCCTACGAGTGCGGCGAATAGCCCGCCAATTCTAGATTGAAGCCCCCTCCGTCTCAAAGCCTTGAGATGCGGGCTCGTTGCCCTCTAGAACCCGGCTATCCGCGCACCCCACCGCGGGGTAATCCTAGTACAGAAAAGAAAATATGTACAACGGTGACATCGACCTCAACCCGGTCGTGCCCCAAAAGAATAATATACAAACAGGCAGTGACGGCAGTCCACATGTCGGACGCTCGCCCCGCAATATCAAATGTACAAATAATACCAAACTGTACTACCATTGTATCCAAGCTATCCACCACGACAAATCCGCAACATCACAGCACAACACAGAACATCAACGTGAATGTCAAGTTCGCAAATCCGTCTAAAAGGACTATAGCAATTAGATAAGATTTACTGATCGAATGACATTCACGGTCGCAGATATAATGTAAGTACTGTGAACTAACATATTTAAAATTTCGATCGACAAAATTTCCCGAAGTGGGCCCCAAGTACAAATCCAGTACTCAAACAAATCTGGGTCCAAACAAAATACTCCAGAAACCACAATTCCACATTAAAGACAACCTGCAGAAAATATGGTGCACCGAAGCCCCAAAACGGCGGCGGAACCGCGGCCAAAACGTGGGTTATGCTGCTGTTCCGCGGCGTTCTTGTGTTATCAGTTTAGAAAATTTCTACAGTTGTCTTAAAAACGCCTGCATGATTTTCTGACATACTCAAAATAATTTTTTGACGGCAAAAAAATTTCGACAGAAACTGCAAAAAGTGGAATCGTGGTTTTAGAAATTTAGTTCGATCGATGTTTTAAACAAGTTAGAACAAGCTAGTAAAGGGTTAATGGTGTGGCTTTGATACCATGTTGGGTTACGGCAGCGCCCCGGCCGTCAATCAGAGGCCAAATGCGGAGCAAAAACTTTTCAAAACTTGGCGCTACCATAACCTTTACCCGGATCGTACTATTAACACTAAACTAGCTAACTACAAGAATTTAGAATGGCTATACCGATCGATTCGTGTCCTTCGGTCTTTAGCCACCATCTCTAGCTCCTCGTGGCATCTCCGATCTCGCTCGATCTCCGGTCTCCTCGTCGAAAAGGGCACCACATCAAGAAGTCTTTTTACGGGCTCCCGCTTTAAACCGAAGCAACTCAGACATGAAGTTTGCTAGCCGATATGTCCATGGTGAAGTAGAGAATGTGTGTAATAACTTTGTCTCAAGCATCCATTGATTCTCGACTCATGAGATTGTATAGATGGAGGTTGAAGATGAAGCCATGGATGAAACATGTGAGCCAGAGAAGGAAGAAGAAGAAGAGATAGACTTATTGTTATTGTGTTGGAATGATAATGAGAGAGTGCTAGAATAATCTCAAGACCAACCCCTTAGCCTCATGGCTGCCCTCTCCCTCTCCTCATATCATTTCAACACACTAATCAATCAAAAAGGCGACATTTGCACAAATAAAAAGACCATGAGTCATCACCCATGCACATGCCACAATAATTGCTCTTCATGATGACTTAAGCTCACCATTTCCACCTAATTAAACATTTAAACCAAAATGTTTAATCCAACAAAAAGATATGGCATCAACTAAAGTAAACTCGTGACGGGTCACAAGAATACCCCTCATCTGTATATACATACCTGCATCCGTATTCCGACTGAATACGAATGCAATGAGACTAAAGTAATCCAACAAATCTAATACTAGGATCCGGCTTAAACCAAAGCCCACTAGTATGATCCGTCCGATCATGATCCGTGCACAAGCGCACGTATATGATCGAACCCTTCCATAAAACCATACGGCCTCTACAACGTTTTGCCTGAACTTGGGAAACTTTCTGTGGGGGACTTTAAAGACTCATCAATACGCTGTCGGTGGGTTTAACTACAAGCACATCGGTGGTACTAGCTGTACGTAACGGCCGCCCAGGTAATGACCAAAAGGGAGGCCGATGAGTGAACTAATCCTGAAACCCTACTGAGCCTGTCAGTGACAATATCCGTATAGTTTGGTCCGTTCGTCTATGAGTATTGCATGTCGGGCCTAGGGGGCTGGTAAACGTCTGACCCCCAAAAGCGGTACAAGTCGTATCGGAGTGTAGCCCAGAACACCTGAGATACTACTGGAATACCTTCCAGTAAATTTCTTGCCTTGGCCAAGGATTTCGTGTAATGGCTCTCCTAGACATAGCGCGATCTCACCACAATACCGGGAAAGACGAAACCCCTGCCGATCCGCTCACTGCCTCCATGTGGCTCAGGACTGTACCCAACTAAAACCTGTTTGCACGACTCCTTTGAGCCGTGGTAGGCTAGTAATCAAAGCACAGTGGGAACTCACACGAGACAAATGACGATCTCAGGTCGATGAACTAACTTGTACACATGTCACCAGGGAACTGCTATCTGACGCTAGGTATAATACCAACTAGCAGGTTCCTGGCGAGTCCTGCCCGGTGTACTCATAACCCAATGAGCACCTGTATACATCTTAGGTGAACCAACTGATACCAATGGCTTGTGAGACCGGCCATCGCCCCTCATCGGGGTCTCGACTGTATACAATAGTCTACTGAAGGAGTATCGATGCCCAGTATCGAAACTCCCACGACTAGGGACACTTTAAGGATGTGCTTATAGACTACCCAACTCTCACGTATATGATTGCCATCATACTGCTGGTAGTCAAGAAAGAATCCTAAGGGCTCTATCAATGTGTAATAGTGATTTGTAATATCACCTAAAGCATGTACACGATGACAAAGATAAACCAGATAGCATACTATCATCTCGAGTAAGACTGTCGTACCGGTATAGGTCCTTCCTCAATCATTGAAATCACATGCCTGCAATCCAATAACTGACTTTGAGGGCACTATATCCAACAAAGGGTATATACGGGTGGGTTCAAATTAACCTGGACAATGAAGTAAGTCAATGTACAACACCCCACGACTTGCGGGGAGGCGGAATAATGAAAAACGATCTTGTTTAAAGCGTAAACATCGACTAACCGAGAATCTTTGCATAAACAATAACTAACAAGAAACCATAGAAGAGTTAACTACTATGATAAGTGATTATACCTAAAGAACCGAGTCCTTCGTCTTGTCGTTCTCCACGTCCTCTCCGGCCTTCTCTATGTAGTAGAAGATCCACCCGAGAGCTAAACTACAAGCTTCACCTCTAACTTGAGGTAACTAGGTTTCTTAAATCGCTAATCTAAGTAACCTAGGTGATATAGAGAGTGGTTAAGGATTAAGTAGTCTACTCTAATCCTTGGTCTCAACACATGAGAGGGGAGGATTAGGGTTTGAAGAGGGAGAGCTTGAGGAGAGAGAAAGTGAGCAAGAGAGTGAGATGAGATAATAAGCTATCATAATATATATCAAGCAATATGATTAATCCAACAAAAGAAAATGAATGATTAATCATCATGCTTAATAAATATAAGAGGGTGATTCATCTCCATGGGTCATTAAGCATTTATGATGCATTAATGACATGGATGAATCACTCAAATGACTCACTAATCTCATTTAATGCATATGCCACCTTAACCCCCAGGTCACCATCTTCTAGAAGCTTCTCGCGCAATTACGAGAACGCCCCTCCTATCCGTGAAAACACGGAAAAACTTTAGACTGTATAAATCCAATAACCGGATACTAGAAACTGGCTTAAACCAAAGCCGACTAGTAAAAACTGTCCGGATGTCGTATGTGCGTAAACACACGTATGCGTCCGAACCCTTGTCGTAAAACCATACGACCTCTAGATCGTTTCGCCTGGAGTAGGGAAACTCTCTGTGTGGGACTCTAGAGACTCGACTACTATGCTGGCAGTGGGTTTAACCACAGACCGCAAGCGGCACTAGCTGTACGTAACGGTCCCCAGGTAGATGTCGATAAGAAGGCCGATGAGGAAACCCATCCGAACACCTACTGAGTCTGATGTGACAATCTCCGTACAGTCCGGTCTGTTCGTCTAAGACTATCGCATATCGGGCCTAGGTGGCGGCAAGCGTCAGTCCCCTAATAGCGGTATAAGTCGTGTCGGAGTGAAGCCCATTACACCCTGAGAAACTACTGGAACCAACCAGCAAATCTCGCTTGCCCTGGCCAGGGACTTTGCGTAATGGCTCTCTGACACAGCGCGATATCAACCCCCAATACCGAGAGAGACGAATCCTGTCTAACCGCCACTGCTTCCAAGTGCTCGGGACTGCACCCAACTGCTACCTGTTTGCACGACTCCTTTGAGCCGTGGTAGGGTAGCAATCTAAGAACAGTGGGACACACTCGAGGCGAAGTAGCAGTGTCAAGTCTGCGGACTATGTTGTACTCATGTCACCTGGGAACTGTTCACTGACGACTGGTATAAAACCAACCAACAGTTCCCTGTGAGTCCTGTCCGGTGTACCCGTAACCTAACGAGCACCTGCATACTATCTCCAGTACGACGTACTGACGGCTGTGGGACAGACCATCTCCCCAACTGGGATGAGAAGTGTACACACTAGTCTACTCCGGAGTATCGATGCCCTGTCTCGATAATCCTATGACTAGGGACCTGAATAAGGATGTGCTTGTAGACTACCCAGCCCCCACTAGTATGACTGCCATCACAACGCTGGTAGTCAAGCAAGATCCTAAGAGCTCTATCAATACGTATACTCACATATTAAGATAGAAAAACCAAGTAGCATACTACCATGTTTAGAAAGACTGTTATATACATGTGAATATCCCAAGCTTCCATTAAGTAATATACAAACTAGTATGATACAATAATGGCCCCTAGGGCATATACACTAACAATCTCCCACTTGCACTAGGGCCATGTATTGGCATATCGAAGAACGATGATCTCGAGTAGCCTCTCGAACTGAATCTGAGGTAAGGCCTTTGTGAATGGATCAGCAATGTTCTCTTCAGTAGCAACTCTCCGAACCTCGATCTCCCGATGATCAATGATCTCCCTTATCAGGTGATACCGCCTTAAGATGTGTCTGGACTTTTGATGGGACCTTGGTTCCTTCGCTAAAGCTATAGCTCCGTTATTGTCGCAATACAGAGGTATTGGATCAATAATGCTAGGAACCACCTGAAGTTCTGTTAGGAACTTCTTCATCCAGACCGCTTCTTTTGCGGCATCGCAAGCAGCAATATACATCGCTTCCATCGTCGAGTCAGCAACGGTGTCCTGCTTGGAGCTCTTCCAGCACACCGCCTCTCCATTGAGGGTAAAGACATAACCTGACATGGACTTGGAATCGTCCTTATCACTCTGGAAACCGGAATCAGCATAGGCCTCCATCCTGAGGTCTTTTCCGCCGTAAACCAAGAACATCTCCTTAGTTCTCCTCAGGTACTTGAGAATGTTCTTTACTGCTATCCAGTGCTTCTCCCCTGGGTCTGACAGATACCGGCTTACCATGCTCAGTGCGTAAGCTACATCTGGTCTGGTGCACAATATCACATACATTATAGAGCCTACCGCAGAAGCGTAGGGTATAATAGACATGCGTTCCCTTTCCAAATCAGTCTTGGGAGACAACTCTTTGGATAGGGTGATTCCGTGACAAGCCGGTAGATTACCGCACTTAGAATCTTCCATACTGAATCTTTTCAGTACAGTGTCGATATACCCGGACTGCGAAAGTCCTAACATCCTCTTGGATCTATCACGATAGATCCGGATCCCCAGAATGTAAGAGGCATCACCCAGGTCTTTCATGGAGAACCTGTGTGACAAGAATCCTTTGACAGATTGTAGCATAGGAATGTCATTTCCTATTAATAGAATGTCATCCACGTACAAGACGAGGAATACGACAGTTCTTGCTACAATTTTACTATATATGCACGGTTCATCTGGATTTTTGATAAAGTCATATTCTTTGACTATTTCATCAAAACAGATGTTCCAACTCCGCGATGCCTGCTTCAGTCCATAAATGGACTTAAGCAACTTGCATACTTTCCCGCTGCTCTCACTCTGATTGAAACCCTCTGGCTGATCCATATAGACGCACTCTTCTAAATTTCCATTCAGAAAAGCCGTCTTTACGTCCATCTGCCAGATTTCATAATCATGGAAGGCAGCAATAGCAAGAAGGACCCGAATGGATTTGAGCATAGCCACTGGAGAAAAAGTTTCGTCATAGTCCAAACCAGGTCTTTGACGAAAACCTTTTGCAACAAGTCTAGCCTTATAGGTTGTTAGTGTTTATGCCCTAGAAGGCCATTACTGTATCATACTAGCTTGTATATTACTTAATGGAAGCTTGGGATATTCACATGTATATAACAGTCTTGCTAAACATGGTAGTATGCTACTTGGTTTTTCTATCTTAATATGTGAGTATACGTATTGATAGAGCTCTTAGGATCCTGCTTGTCTACCAGCGTTGTGATGGCAGTCACACTAGTGGGGGGCTGGGTAGTCTACAAGCACATCCTTATTCAGGTCCCTGGTCGTTGGATTATCGAGACAGAGCATCGATACTCCGGAGTAGACTGGTGTGTACGCTTCTCATCCCAGTTGGGGAGATGGTCTGTCCCACAGCCGTCAGTACGTGGTACTGGAGATAGTATACAGGTGCTCGTTAGGTTACGGGTACACCGGACAGGACTCACAGGGAACTGTTGGTTGGTTTGATACCAGTCGTCAGTAAACAGTTCCCAGGTGACATGAGTACAGTGTAGTCCGCAGACTTGACACTGCTACTTCGCCTCGAGTGTGTCCCACTGTTCTTAGATTGCTACCCTACCACGGCTCTATGGAGTCGTGCAAACAGGTAGCAGTTGGGTGCAGTCCCGAGCACTTGGAGGCAGTGGCGGTTAGACAGGATTCGTCCCTCCCGGTATTGGGAGTAGATATCGTGCTGTGTCAGAGAGCCATTACGCAAAGTCCCTGGCCAGGGCAAGCGAGATTTGCTGGTAGGTTCCAGCAGTTTCTCAGGGTGTAATGGGCTTTACTCCGACACGACTTATACCGCTATTAGGGGACTGACGCTTGCCGCCCCCCTAGGCCCGATATGCGATAGTCTTGGACGAACGGACCGGACTGTATGGAGATTGTCACATCAGACTCAGTAGGAGTTCGGATGGGTTTTCTCATCGGCCTTCTTATCGATAACTACCTGGGGACCGTTACGTACAGCTAGTGCCGCTTGCGGTCTGTGGTTAAACCCACTGCCAGCGTAGTAGTCGAGTCTCTAGAGTCCCACACAGAGAGTTTCCTACTCCAGGCGAAACGATATAGAGGTTGCATGGTTTTGCGACAAAGGGTTCGGACGCATACGTGCGTTTACGCGCGTACGACTTTCGGACAGTTTTTACCAGTCGGCTTTGGTTTAAGCCAGTTACTGGTATCCGGTTATTGGATTTATACAGTCTAAAGTTTTTCCGTATTTTTACGGATCGGAGGGGCGTTCTCGTAATTACTCGAGAAGCTTCTAGAAGATGTGACTAAGGAGGTTTCTTTTGGATAAGAGAGTGAGTCATGGTGGTGATTCATTCACTTCATTAATGCACATTTATTGCTTAATGACTCATGCTTATGAATCATCACAAGATATTTTATGAAGCATGCTTATTCATTTCCTTTATTGATTATTCTAAAATAAGAATGCTTCATAATATTATGATACACTCTCTCTCTTCTCTCATTATCTTATCACACATTCTCTCTCCTCAAGCTCTCATCTTCAAGATACTAATCCTTAATCCTCATGTGTTGAGATCAAAGGTTTAGTTAGACTAAACAATCCATAACCTTCACTCTATATCATCCTCTCATCTTTGATTAGCAATCAAAGTTGATTAGTTACCTCAAGTTAGAGGTTTAGCTTGGAGTTTCGCTCTCGGGTGGATCGTCTACTACCTAGAGAAGGTCGAGGAGAACAAAGGAGGACGTAAAGAAGAAGGACCGGTTTCATTAGGTATAATCCCTAATCACTTGTGAAAAGAAACTCATAGGATACGGTTATTTAGAGTTTAGCTTCGATTTAAGCGGTTAGTCGATGTTCGTTCCTTAAACTTGATCGTTTTTGTAAAATCCGCCTCCCCACAAGTACTGGGGTGTACTACATCGACTTACAGTGGTATCAGAGCCTCGCTAAACACTAAATAACTTAATCGCAAATTTGTACGAATTTCGAACGGAAAAACGAAGCCGGAAAAGCCTAATAAAAATCAGTTTCTGTCGAATCCAAAATGACGTCCTAAAATTTTTCAGGGATGTTCAGAAAGCTTGACATGGGTCCAGGAGAACACCCAAGAAAATTGGGCCCATGACTCGGCTAAAGCGCCGCGGAAGCGCGGCGGATCCCACCGATCCGCCGCGGTTCCGCCGCCGAGTTGCCGAGTCATGATCCCAAATTTTTTGTGTGGGTCCCCTGTGATATTTAGTGTTTTCTGGAATATTTAATAATTGCTCAGGTTACTGTTTAACAGAGCAGATTTTGGAGCAATATTGATGTTGTTTATTCGATCGAATTGTACAGTATTTGCGTATTGGATTATATCTGTGATTGTTTAATGTGTTCGTAAACCTCCCCCAACTGCTAGTATGTCGGTTGGCAGGGGGTTGCACATTTCTGAAATGGTTATATCTGTTTGTGCATATAAACTGTATTGGACTGTTGTGGTGTATAGCCGGGGTTAGCAATGGGTTATTGAATAATTCATTTGTTGTAAATGTAATTTGTTGTAATATTATTTTTGCGGGGCACTTCCAGGTTGCGGTCGTAGCCACCGTTGTATTATTTCATTTTACTGTTTTTACTCCTAGGACTGACCCAAGGTGGGGTACACAGACTGCCGGGTGGGTAGTTTGCCGTACCCGTAGGGGTCGAGGGTGGGGTAACGGCTATTCATCACAACTGTGTAATCTGTCTTTTCTTACAGGCTCAAAAGAAATACAGATTGCTTGCAAATCCAATATTGTTTATCTGTGTTCTGGAATGAATATCATTGCGTCAGACGAATGTACAATATCTATATTTATTATAGCTATTTAGACGTCACTTATGTTTTACACCCGCGCTAGCCCAGCCCCCGCTCTGTCGTTAGTTAAGTAACCTAACGGGTGATGACGGGACCCCGTGGCGAATGCGGATGGCATAAGAGGACGTTATATTTTCGTTGTTTTCTGCAATGATAGGTTAATGATGGGACGCATTATCTATAATGCAAAGTAAAACAAACCAAAGTTTAAATCGTTGGAACAATTTAAAAGAAACCACTCGGTTATTTTTAAAACAGATATTTTTAAATGCGGAGTCTTAACCACTCCTTTTAAAAGCTATCAGGTTCCTTCGGTTATATCAAGTTCACTACGTTCACGGTTTCGCCAAAACCATTCGTAGCCCTCCGTCATTTCATCTGGGTATTCAGTAGTATTCAAGCTATGTATTTTGACCTAACGCCAAGGCATAGTGTTTGGTAGCTGCTGGATATTCATTTGTTGCATAGATAGATGAGTTAGTTTGGGACAGTCGTATTATCATTTTGGCCGAACGTCAAGGATATATACGGATGGGTTCAAATTGACAAGATAATGATGGGTAGAACTTGACATGTGACTTATGACATTTTGACCTAACGCCAAGGTCATAAGAGCATGGGGCAAAAACTAAATATCGGGAATTTCTAAAGAAACTGAAATTTGCAAAGAGATGCATACCATTTGGAGTTTGATGAATGTTGGTAGGATTCCTTCAACATTATCATACGATGATATTTGGATCCCGATCCTACTGTGAGTATATGCTACTTATCAGGATATTCGTCGCTTAACGATCAATGCTATAAACCTAGTAGGTGTCCAGAAAAGTGTCAGCGGGGTTAAGCCCCCAGAGAAAAGAGGTTATTTAATTAAGGAACTTCGCGAAAGCGTTGGAAAACCTCCCTCGAAGTATCGACACCGGCCTGGCTGAACGGTTAAGCAAGTATTGTACGGTGAGAATAGTCTTGGCTAATTCTTCTTTTATGGTTTGAGGAAGGATTCGAGAAACAGTGGGAGCCATCCAGTTTAGATAAACTAAAAACCACTCTAAACTTGCAAGAGCATCATGCTAAAGAGTTTTCTTCTCTCTCTCCTAATTGCAGCGACCCTGAAAATGACTGGACTTAAGTTACTTTTAGAGAAAAATATACTGACGGGGCCAAACTATAAAGATTGGCTGCGGAATGTCAAGATGGCTTTGACCTATGACAAACTGGGGTACGTCCTCACCGCTACAGCACCTGCTGTCCTTGGTCCCAAATCCAGCAATGCGGATAAGGAAATCCGCAAAACCTGGGATTTAGATTGCGCGAGAGCCAAGTGCATCGTGCTTGCCTCGATGAACAATGAACATCAGAGGAGGCACGAGGATATGTCCCTAGATGGCATATTTCTCCATACAAAGGAACTTTATGGAGAGCAATCTCGTATAGCAAGATACGAGACCTCTAAGAAACTGTTTCGAGCGAGGTTGGCTGTCGGGTCATCGGTAGGTGAACATGTCCTACAGATGATCGGCTATATTGAAGAGCTCGCGGACCTTGGGACGACTTTGGATAATGAGCTCTATACAGACCTTGTTCTCCAGTCCCTTCCTCCCACCTACGCCCAGTTTATCCTCAACTTCAATCTTCAAGGAAAAGAAGTTGAACTTGCGGAACTCCTGAACATGTTAAGGAGTGCAGAGGGCACCTTGCAGAAGGCAAGGGAAACACCCGCTATGTTTGTTGGCGGTTCATCTTCTTCCGGGTCCAAGGCTAGGGCCAAAGGAAGGAAGAAGAAGGCCGCACCCAGACCTAGAGGAGGTGTTAGTAAGGTGGGAAAGAAGGGAAAGAAAAAGTTTACAGCACCGGTAGTTGGCCTGGATGAGTGCTTCCATTGTCACAGGAAAGGGCACTGGAAGAAGGATTGCAAGGCGTGGAACGCCAAGAACCAGGAACCGAAGCAAGCTGTGGCTTCGACTTCAGGTGTGTTTGTAATTGAGAATTGTCTGTCGATCAACTCTACTTCCTGGGTATTAGATACCGGATCAGGATCTCATATTTGCAATTCATTGCAGGCACTGAGAAACCGTAGAGTGCTGAAGGAAGGTGATATGATCCTCAGGGTTGCTAACGGAGCTAGCGTGGGAGCTGCGTCCGTCGGGGATTATCACCTAGGATTGACGAGTGGACACATTTTGGTTTTACTTAACTGTTATTTTGTACCCAGCTTAACGTGTAATATCATATCAGTTTCCTTGTTATCAAATAAAGGTTATGATTTCACGTTTGTAAGAGATGTTGTCAACATCCACCTTAATCATGGTTTGATTGGGTCCGGTACTCTAAATAACGGCATATATGTGTTAAACCAACTCCAAATTTTCAATGTCCAGAACACACTAAAAAGAAAGTCTCCAGATTTAAACAAAGCTTTCTTATGGCATTGTAGACTGGGTCACATCAATGAGAGAAGGTTGACTAAGTTGCATAGAGAAGGATATTTGGACACGTTCGAATATCAAACCTATGACACTTGTCAATCTTGTCTCAAAGGAAAGATGACAAAGACTCCATTTACTGGACAAGGAGTAAGAGCGAGCGAGCTCTTAGGACTCATACACAGTGATGTATGTGGTCCAATGTCTACACATGCAAGAGGTGGTTTTTCCTATTTCATTACTTTCACGGATGATTACTCAAGATACGGATTCATTTATCTGATGAAACATAAATCCGAGGCTTTTGAGAAATTCCAAGAGTATAAGAATGAAGTAGAAAACCAAACCGGCAAAAGTATTAAGACACTTAGATCTGATCGAGGTGGTGAATACTTGAGTGCCGAGTTCCTAGGTTACCTAAAAGAGAAAGGAATTCTCTCTCAGCTTACTCCTCCATACACTCCACAGCATAACGGTGTATCGGAGAGACGGAATCGAACCCTATTGGATATGGTACGATCCATGATGAGTAATGCTGAGTTACCGCGATCTTTCTGGGGTTATGCGCTAGAATCAGCGGCATATCTTCTGAACAGAGCTCCTACCAAGACTGTGCCTACCACTCCATATCAGATGTGGACTGGGAAGAAACCCCATCTTCAGCATATGAAGATTTGGGGATGTCCAGCTTTTGTTAAAAAGCAGCATGTGGACAAGCTCGAGGCACGATCAGTAAAATGTATGTTTGTGGGATATCCAAAGAACTCCAAGGGATATTATTTCTATTACGCAGAGGAACAGAAGGTATTTGTTTCTCGTAATGCCCATTTTCTAGAACATCAGTTTTTAGAAAAGGAATCAAGTGGGAGCGAAATAGAACTGGAAGAAATTCCAGAACCACAAACTGCTACTGAAAGTTTGGTAGAACCAGAGGTTCAAGAAGAACAGAACATTCCCGCACCCCTCCGCAGGAGTAGTAGGCCGTCTCGTCCGCCTGAGAGATACTACGGTTTTCTCATAGACGGGGATAGAGAGGATTGCATCATAGATGATGATGAACCTACTGACTTCCAGCAGGCCATCCAGAGCGGCGACTCGGTACGATGGCTAGATGCAATGCGGACCGAAATGGAGTCCATGTACACCAACAAAGTATGGACTTTGGACTTTGCTCCAGATGGGGTAAAACCCATAGGATGCAAATGGATCTTCAAGAAAAAGATTGGTGTAGATGGACAGGTGGAAACCTATAAGGCTAGACTTGTTGCAAAGGGTTTTCGTCAAAGACCTGGTTTGGACTATGACGAAACCTTTTCTCCAGTGGCTATGCTCAAATCCATTCGGGTCCTTCTTGCTATTGCTGCCTTCCATGATTATGAAATCTGGCAGATGGATGTAAAGACGGCTTTTCTGAATGGAAATTTAGAAGAGAGCGTCTATATGGATCAGCCAGAGGGTTTCAATCAGAGTGGGAGCAGCGGGAAAGTGTGCAAGCTGCTTAAGTCTATTTATGGACTAAAGCAGGCATCGCCGAGTTGGAACATCTGTTTTGATGAGACAGTCAAAGAATATGACTTTATCAAAAATCCAGATGAACCGTACATATATAGTAAAGTTGTGGCCAGAAGTGTCGTATTCCTCGTCTTGTACGTGGATGACATTCTATTGATAGGAAATGACATTCCTATGCTACAATCTGTCAAAGGATTCTTGTCACACAGGTTCTCCATGAAAGACCTGGGTGATGCCTCTTACATTCTGGGGATCCGGATCTATCGTGATAGATCCAAGAGGATGTTGGGACTTTCGCAGTCCAGGTATATCGACACTGTACTGAAAAGATTCAGTATGGAAGATTCAAAGCGCGGTAATCTACCGGCTTGTCACGGAATCACCCTCTCCAAAGAGATGTCTCCCAAGACTGATTTGGAAAGGGAACGCATGTCTATTATACCCTACGCTTCTGCGGTAGGCTCTATAATGTATGCGATGTTGTGTACCAGACCAGATGTAGCTTACGCACTGAGCGTGGTAAGCCGGTATCAGTCAGACCCAGGAGAGAAACACTGGATAGCAGTAAAGAACATTCTCAAGTACCTGAGGAGGACTAAGGAGATGTTCTTGGTTTACGGCGGAAAAGACCTCAGGTTGGAGGCCTTTGCTGATTCCGGCTTCCAGAGTGATAAGGACGATTCCAAGTCCATGTCGGGATATGTCTTTACCCTCAATAGAGGGGCGGTGTGCTGGAAGAGCTCCAAGCAGGACACCGTTGCTGACTCGACGATGGAAGCGGAGTATATAGCTGCTTGCGATGCCGCAAAAGAAGCAGTCTGGATGAAGAAGTTCCTAACAGAACTTCAGGTGGTTCCTACCATAGTTGATCCAATACCTCTGTATTGCGACAACAACGGAGCTATAGCTTTAGCGAAGGAACCAAGGTCCCATCAGAAGTCCAGACACATCTTGAGGCGGTATCACCTGATCAGGGAGATCATTGATCGTCAGGAGATCGAGGTTCGGAGAGTTGCTTCAGAAGAGAACATTGCTGATCCATTCACGAAGGCCCTTCCTCAGATTCAGTTCGAGAGGCTACTCGAGATCATTGGTCTATGATATGCCAGTACATGGCCCTAGTGCAAGTGGGAGATTGTTAGTGTTTATGCCCTAGAAGGCCATTACTGTATCATACTAGCTTGTATATTACTTAATGGAAGCTTGGGATATTCACATGTATATAACAGTCTTGCTAAACATGGTAGTATGCTACTTGGTTTTTCTATCTTAATATGTGAGTATACGTATTGATAGAGCTCTTAGGATCTTGCTTGTCTACCAGCGTTGTGATGGCAGTCACACTAGTGGGGGGCTGGGTAGTCTACAAGCACATCCTTATTCAGGTCCCTGGTCGTTGGATTATCGAGACAGAGCATCGATACTCCGGAGTAGACTGGTGTGTACGCTTCTCATCCCAGTTGGGGAGATGGTCTGTCCCACAGCCGTCAGTACGTGGTACTGGAGATAGTATACAGGTGCTCGTTAGGTTACGGGTACACCGGACAGGACTCACAGGGAACTGTTGGTTGGTTTGATACCAGTCGTCAGTAAACAGTTCCCAGGTGACATGAGTACAGCGTAGTCCGCAGACTTGACACTGCTACTTCGCCTCGAGTGTGTCCCACTGTTCTTAGATTGCTACCCTACCACGGCTCTATGGAGTCGTGCAAACAGGTAGCAGTTGGGTGCAGTCCCGAGCACTTGGAGGCAGTGGTGGTTAGACAGGATTCGTCCCTCCCGGTATTGGGAGTAGATATCGTGCTGTGTCAGAGAGCCATTACGCAAAGTCCCTGGCCAGGGCAAGCGAGATTTGCTGGTAGGTTCCAGCAGTTTCTCAGGGTGTAATGGGCTTTACTCCGACACGACTTATACCGCTATTAGGGGACTGACGCTTGCCGCCCCCCTAGGCCCGATATGCGATAGTCTTGGACGAACGGACCGGACTGTATGGAGATTGTCACATCAGACTCAGTAGGAGTTCGGATGGGTTTTCTCATCGGCCTTCTTATCGACAACTACCTGGGGACCGTTACGTACAGCTAGTGCCGCTTGCGGTCTGTGGTTAAACCCACTGCCAGCGTAGTAGTCGAGTCTCTAGAGTCCCACACAGAGAGTTTCCTACTCCAGGCGAAACGATATAGAGGTTGCATGGTTTTGCGACAAAGGGTTCGGACGCATACGTGCGTTTACGCGCGTACGACTTTCGGACAGTTTTTACCAGTCGGCTTTGGTTTAAGCCAGTTACTGGTATCCGGTTATTGGATTTATACAGTCTAAAGTTTTTCCGTATTTTTACGGATCGGAGGGGCGTTCTCGTAATTACTCGAGAAGCTTCTAGAAGATGTGACTAAGGAGGTTTCTTTTGGATAAGAGAGTGAGTCATGGTGGTGATTCATTCACTTCATTAATGCACATTTATTGCTTAATGACTCATGCTTATGAATCATCACAAGATATTTTATGAAGCATGCTTATTCATTTCCTTTATTGATTATTCTAAAATAAGAATGCTTCATAATATTATGATACACTCTCTCTCTTCTCTCATTATCTTATCACACATTCTCTCTCCTCAAGCTCTCATCTTCAAGATACTAATCCTTAATCCTCATGTGTTGAGATCAAAGGTTTAGTTAGACTAAACAATCCATAACCTTCACTCTATATCATCCTCTCATCTTTGATTAGCAATCAAAGTTGATTAGTTACCTCAAGTTAGAGGTTTAGCTTGGAGTTTCGCTCTCGGGTGGATCGTCTACTACCTAGAGAAGGTCGAGGAGAACAAAGGAGGACGTAAAGAAGAAGGACCGGTTTCATTAGGTATAATCCCTAATCACTTGTGAAAAGAAACTCATAGGATACGGTTATTTAGAGTTTAGCTTCGATTTAAGCGGTTAGTCGATGTTCGTTCCTTAAACTTGATCGTTTTTGTAAAATCCGCCTCCCCACAAGTACTGGGGTGTACTACATCGACTTACATAGGTTTCCACCTTTCCATCCACACCAATCTTTTTCTTGAAGATCCATTTGCATCCTATGGTTTTTACCCTATCTGGAGCAAAGTCCAAAGTCCGTACTTTGTTGGTGTATATGGACTCCATTTCGGTCCTCATTGCATCTAGCTATCGTACCGATCGCCGCTCTGGATGGCCTGCTGGAAGCCAGTAGGTTCATCATCATCTATGATGAAATCCTCTCTATCCCCATCTATGAGAAAACCGTAGTATCTCTCAGGTGGATGAGACGGCCTACTACTCCTGCGGAGGGGTGCGGTAATGTCCTGTTCTTCTTGAACTACCGGTTCTATCAAACTTTCAGTATTAGTTTGTGGTTCTGGAATTTCTTCCAGTTCTATTTCGCTCCCACTTGATTCCTTTTCTAAAAACTGATGTTCTAGAAAATTGGCATTACGAGAAACAAATACCTTTTGTTCCTCTGCGTAATAGAATAGATATCCCCTGGAGTTCTTTGGATATCCCACAAACTTACACTTTACTGATCGTGCCTCGAGCTTGTCCACATGCTGCTTTTTAACAAAAGCTGGACATCCCCAAATCTTTATATACTGTAGATGGGGTTTCTTCCCACTCCACATCTGATATGGAGTGGTAGGCACAGTCTTGGTAGGTACCATGTTCAAAAGATATGCCGCTGATTCTAGCACATAACCCCAAAAAGATCGCGGTAACTCAGCATTACTCATCATGGATCGTACCATATCCAATAGGGTTCGATTCTGTCTCTCCGATACACCGTTATGCTGTGGAGTGTATGGAGGAATAAGCTGAGAGAGAATTCCTTTCTCTTTTAGGTAACCTAGGAACTCGGTACTCAAGTATTCACCACCTCGATCAGATCTTAGTGTCTTGATACTTTTGCCGGTTTGGTTTTCTACTTCATTCTTATACTCTTGGAATTTCTCAAAAGCCTCGGATTTATGTTTCATCAGATAAATGAATCCGTACCTTGAGTAATCATCCGTGAAAGTAATGAAATAGGAAAAACCACCTCTCGCATGTGTAGACATTGGACCACATACATCGCTGTGTATGAGTCCTAAGAGCTCGCTCGCTCTTACTCCATGTCCAGTAAATGGAGTCTTTGTCATCTTTCCTTTGAGACAAGATTGACAAGTGGCATAAGTTTGATATTCGAACGAGTCCAAATATCCTTCTCTATGCAACTTAGTCAACCTTCTCTCATTGATGTGACCCAGTCTACAATGCCATAAGAAAGCTTTATTTAAATCTGGAGACTTTCTTTTTAGTGTGTTCTGGACATTGAAAATTTGGAGTTGGTTTAACACATATATACCGTTATCCACTGTACCGGACCCAATCAAACTATGATTAAGGTGGATGTTAACAACATCACTTACAAACGTGAAATCATAACCTTTATTTGATAACAAGGAAACAGATATGATATTACACGTTAAGCTGGGTACACAAAAACAGTTATGTAAAACCAAAATGTGTCCACTCGTCAATCCCAGGTGATAATCTCCTACGGACACAGCTCCCACGCTAGCTCCGTTAGCAACCATCAGGGTCATATCACCTTCCTTCAGCACTCTACGGTTTCTCAGTGCCTGTAATGAATTGCAAATATGAGATCCTGATCCGGTATCCAATACCCAGGAAGTAGAGTTGATCGATAGACAATTCTCAATTACAAACACACCTGAAGTCGAAGCCACAGCTTGCTTCGGTTTCTGGTTCTTGGCGTTCCACGCCTTGCAATCCTTCTTCCAGTGCCCTTTCCTGTGACAATGGAAGCACTCATCCTGGCCCACTACCGGTACCGCAAACTTTTTCTTTCCCTTCCCTGCCACCTTACTAACACCTCCTCTAGGTCTGTTGGCGGCCTTATTCTTCCTTCCTTTGGGTACCGCAAACTTTTTCTTTCCCTTCCCTGCCACCTTACTAACACCTCCTCTAGGTCTGTTGGCGGCCTTATTCTTCCTTCCTTTGGTTTTAGCTTTGGACCCGGAAGAAGAAGTACCGCGAACAAACATAGCGTGTGTTTCCCTTGCCTTCTGCAAGGTGCCCTCTGTACTCCTCAACATGTTAAGGAGTTCTGAAAGTTCAACTTCTTTTCTTTGAATGTTGAAGTTCAGAATAAACTGGGCGTAGGTGGGAGGGAGGGACTGGAGAATAAGGTCTGTATAGAGCTCATTATCCAAAGTCGTCCCAAGGTCTGCGAGCTCTTCAATATAGCCAATCATCTTTAAGACATGTTCTCCTACCGATGATCCGACGGCCAACCTTGCTTGAAACAGCTTCTTTGAGGTCTCGTATCTTGCTATACGAGATTGCTCCCCATACAGATCTTTTGTATGGAGAAATATGGATTCAAGATCCATATCCTCGTGCCTCCTCTGATGTTCATTGTTCATCGAGGCAAGCACGATGCGCTTGGCCTTCGCGCAATCTAAATCCCAGGTTTTGCGGATTTCCTTATCCGCATTACTGGATTTGGGACCTGGGACTTCAGGTGCCTTAGCGGTGAGGACATACCCCAATTTGTCATAAGTCAAGGCCATTTTGACATTCCGCAGCCAATCTTTATAGTTTGGCCCTGTCAGTATATTTTTATCTAAAAGTAACTTAAGTCCAGTCATTTTCAGGGTCGCTGCAATTAGGAGAGAGAGAAGAAAACTCTTTAGCATGATGCTCTTGCAAGTTTAGAATGGTTTTTAATTTATCTAAACTGGATGGCTCCCACTGTTTCTCGAATCCTTCCTCAAACCATAAAAGAAAAATTAGCCAGGACTATTCTCACTGTACAATACTTGCTTAACCGTTCAGCCAGGCTGGTGTCGGTACTTCGAGGGAGGTTTTCCAACGCTTTCGCGAAGTTCCTTAATTAAATAACCTCTTTTCTCTGGGGGCGTAACCCCGCTGACACCTTTCTTGACACCTACTTGGTTTATAGCATTGATCGTTAAGTGACGAATATCCTGATGAGTAGCATATACTCACAGTAGGATCGGGATCCAAATATCATCGTATGATAATGTTGAAGGTATCCTACCAACATTCATCAAACTCCAAATGGTATGCATCTCTATGAAAATTTCAGTTTCTTTAGAAATTCCCGATATATATTTTTGCCCCATGCTCTTATGACCTTGGCGTTAGGTCAAAATGTCATAAGTCACATGTCAAGTTCTACCCATCATTATCTTGTTAATTTGAACCCATCCATACATATCCTTGACGTTCGGCCAAAATGATAATACGACTGTCCCAAACTAACTCATCTATCTATGCGACAAATGAATACCCAGCAGCTACCAAACACTATGCCTTGGCGTTAGGTCAAAATACATAGCTTGAATACTACTGAATACCCAAATGAAATGACAGAGGGCTACGAATGGTTTTGGCGAAACCGTGAACGTAGTAAACTTGATATGACCGAAGGAACCTGATAGCTTTTAAAAGGAGTGGTTAAAGCTCCGCAATTTAAAAATATCATCTGTTTTAAAATAACCGAGTGGTTTCTTTTAAATTGTTCCAACGATTCATCTTTTGGTTTATTTTCTTTGCATTATAAATAATGCGTCCCATCATTAACCTATCATTGCAGAAAACAACGAAAATACAACGTCCTCTTATGCCATCCGCATTCGCCACTGGGTCCCGTCATCACCCGTTAGGTTACTTAACTAACGACAAAGCGGGGGATGGGCTAGCGCGGGTGTAAAACATAAGTGACGTCTAAATAGCTATTATATATAGATATTGTACATTCGTCAGACGCAATAATAGGCATTCCAGATCTCATATGAACTTTATTGGATTTGCAAGCAATCCGCATTTGTTTAGAGCCTGCAACAAAAGACGGATTACACAGTTGTGATGAATAGCTATTACCCCACCCTAGACCGCTACGGGTACGGCAAACTACCCGCCAAATATCCGAAGTGAAGCGGTCTCCTTCAACAAAGTGAGTAGGCCACTAAACACTTCAAAGTACCCGGTAGTTTGTGCACCCCATCTTGGGTCTATCCTAGGAGCAAAAACAGTAAAATGAAATAATACAACGGTGGCTACAACCGCAACCTGGATGTGCTCCGCAAAATAATATTACAACATATTACAATTACAATGAATGAATGAATATAACAACCCATCTCAAACCCCGGCTAATCATCACAACAGTCCAACACAGTTCACAACCACAAACAGTAAAAATCATTACAGAAATGTGCAACCCCCTGCCAACCGACATACTAGAAGTTAGGGAAGGTTTACGAACACATTATACAATCACAGATATAATCATATTATCAAACATCGTAAAATTTCGATCGAGCAAACACTTTAGATTCTACTCCCAAAACTTCTCTGTGCACCTGAGACTTGAGCAGAAAATAAAATATCCCAGAAACATCACTATTAACACTGGAGAGTTACTGAAGGAATTTGGGTTGACTCGGCCCCAACTCGGCCGCGGATCCGCGGCGGATCTCATGGATCCGCCGCGGTTCCGCGGTGAGTTGGACGAGTCAGGAGTCTAAATTTCTTCAGTAGCTATATTATTCTATGCATGTTAATCTGAAGGTCCATGAAAAATTTTTAGGGCCTGTTTTATATTCGACAGAAACTGTGTTAACACGATGATCTTTCCGGTTCTTTTTGCGTTCGAAATACGTACTACTTTTCTAATGAGTTAATTATTGTTTAGCGAGGCTCTGATACCACTGTAAGTCGATGTACAACACCCCACGACTTGCGGGGAGGCGGAATAATGAAAAATGATCTTGTTTAAAGCGTAAACATCGACTAACCGAGAATCTTTGCATAAACAATAACTAACAAGAAACCATAGAAGAGTTAACTACTATGATAAGTGATTATACCTAAAGAACCGAGTCTTTCGTCTTGTCGTTCTCCACATCCTCTCCGTCCTTCTCTATGTAGTAGAAGATCCACCCAAGAGCTAAACTACAAGCTTCACCTCTAACTTGAGGTAACTAGGTTTCTTAAATCGCTAATCTAAGTAACCTAGGTGATATAGAGAGTGGTTAAGGATTAAGTAGTCTACTCTAATCCTTGGTCTCAACACATGAGAGGGGAGGATTAGGGTTTGAAGAGGGAGAGCTTGAGGAGAGAGAAAGTGAGCAAGAGAGTGAGATGAGATAATAAGCTATCATAATATATATCAAGTATTATGATTTATCCAACAAAAGAAAATGAAGGATTAATCATAATGCTTAATAAATATAAGAGGGTGATTCATCTCCATGAGTCATTAATCATTTATGATGCATTAATGACATGGATGAATCACTCAAATGACTCACTAATCTCATTTAATGCATATGCCACCTTAACCCCCAAGTCACCATCTTCCAGAAGCTTCTCGCGCAATTATGAGAACGCCCCTCCTATCCGTGAAAACACGGAAAAACTTTAGACTGTATAAATCCAATAACCGGATACTAGAAACTGGCTTAAACCAAAACCGACTAGTAAAAACTGTCCGGATGTCGTACGTGCATAAACACACGTATGCGTCCGAACCCTTGTCGTAAAACCATACGACCTCTATATCGTTTCGCCTGGAGTAGGGAAACTCTCTGTGTGGGACTCTAGAGACTCGACTACTACGCTGGCAGTGGGTTTAACCACGGACCGCAAGCGGCACTAGCTGTACGTAACGGTCCCCAGGTAGATGTCGATAAGAAGGCCGATGAGGAAACCCATCCGAACACCTACTGAGTCTGATGTGACAATCTCCGTACAGTCCGGTCTGTTCGTCTAAGACTATCGCATATCGGGCCTAGGGGGTCGGCAAGCGTCAGTCCCCTAATAGCGGTATAAGTTGTGTCGGAGTGAAGCCCATTACACCTTGAGAAACTACTGGAACCTACCAGCAAATCTCGCTTGCCCTGGCCAGGGACTTTGCGTAATGGCTCTCTGACACAGCGCGATATCAACCCCCAATACCGGGAGAGACGAATTCTGTCTAACCGCCACTGCCTCCAAGTGCTCGGGACTGCACCCAACTGCTACCTGTTTGCACGACTCCTTTGAGCCGTGGTAGGGTAGCAATCTAAGAACAGTGGGACACACTCGAGGCGAAGTAGCAGTGTCATGTCTGCGGACTATGCTGTACTCATGTCACCTGGGAACTGTTCACTGACGACTGGTATAAAACCAACCAACAGTTCCCTGTGAGTCCTGTCCGGTGTGCCCGTAACCTAACGAGCACCTGCATACTATCTCCAGTACGACGTACTGACGGCTGTGGGACAGACCATCTCCCCAACTGGGATGAGAAGCGTACACACTAGTCTACTCCGGAGTATCGATGCCCTGTCTCGATAATCCTACGACTAGGGACCTGAATAAGGATGTGCTTGTAGACTACCCAGCCCCCACTAGTGTGACTGCCATCACAACGCTGGTAGTCAAGCAAGATCCTAAGAGCTCTATCAATACGTATACTCACATATTAAGATAGAAAAACCAAGTAGCATACTACCATGTTTAGCAAGACTGTTATATACATGTGAATATCCCAAACTTCCATTAAGTAATATACAAACTAGTATGATACAATAATGGCCCCTAGGGCATATACACTAACAAATGATGGGTAGAACTTGACATGTGACTTATGATTTGTTGACCTTCGTCAAGGTCATAAGAGCGCGGGGAAAAAATCCATATCGGGAGTTTCTAAAGAAACTGAAAATTGCTAGTATTGCATACCATTTGGAGTTTGATAATGTTGGTAGGATTCCTTCAGCATTATCACATAATGATATTTGGATCCCGATCCTACTGTGATTATCCGCTACTACTCGGGAGATTTTTTCACTTAACGATCAATGCTATAAACCAAGTAGGTGTCTAGAACGGTATTAGCGAGGCTACGCCTCCAGGTAAAAGAGGTTATTTAATTAAGGAATTCGCGAAAACATCGTAAAATCTCCCTCAAAGTACCGACACTAGCCTGGCCGAACGGTTAAGCAAGAATTGTACGGTGAGATCAATCCTGACCAATTCTTCTTTTATGGTTTGAGGAAGGATTCGAGAAACAGTGGGAGCCATCCTGTTTAGATAAATTAAAAACCAATCTAAACTTGCAAGAGCTTCATGCTAAAGTGTTTTCTTCTCTCTCTCCTACAGCGACCCCGTGACCAGACATAGGTTACATCTAGATAATAAAATGACTGAATCTGACTATAATGACTGGCAAAAGTTTGTCAAGATGTCCATTGCCTATGACAAGCTGGGACACCTCATTACTACTCATGCCCCTGTCGTCCCAGGTCCAGTTTCCACCGTCACGGATAATGATATCCGTAAGGCATCGGAAAAAAAGACTGTGCGAATGCCAAGTGCCTCGTGTTGGCCTCAGTAGATGGTGTAAACCAAAGGCAGCACGAGAAGATGGACTTAGCTTCCATATTCCTTCATAACAAAGATTTATATGGAGAGCAATCTCATATCGCAAGATATGAGACCTCAAAGGAATTGCTTCAAGCGAGGTTGGCTATCGGGTCATCTGTAGCAGACAACGTCCTTATGATGACTAGCTATATTGATGAGCTCACGGACCTGGAGACCACGTTGGGAAACGGGTCATATGCTGACTTGTTTCTACAGTCCCTACCATCTACCTTGGCCCAGAGGAAGAAAGTTATACTTCCAGTTGAAGGCACCCTGAAGGAAACCAGGGTGACACCCACTCAGCTTATTGGGGAATCTTCCTCTTCTGCATCTAAGGCGAAAGCAAAGGGTGAGAAGAAGAAGACCTCCATAAAGCCGATATGCGGTGTCAGGAAGGTAGAAGGAAAGGGAAGGGAAAAAGTTTCGGGACTAAAAGTAGGGAAGGTGGGACCTTCCTATTATTATGGGAAAGGACATTGGCAGAAGGATTGCTTGGCTTAGAAAGCCTGTAGCCAGGATTCGAAGCACGTTGTGGCTTCGGCTTCGGGTGTGTTTGTAGTTGAAAACTGTATGTCAATTAACCCTACTTCCTGGGTACTAGATACCGGATCAGGATCTCATATCTGTAATTCATTACAAGCTTTGAGAAACCGTAGAGTTATCTGGGACGGTGATATGACTCTCAGGGTTGCTAACGGAATGAGCGTGGACGCTGAATCCGTAGGGGAATATCACCTAGGATTGACAAGTGGGCAGATATTGATTCTACGTAACTGTTTATATGTACCTAGTCTAGCTTTTAATATCATATCTGTATCCTTACTTTCTAAGGAAGGATATGATTTTACATTTGTAAGCGATGTAGTCCATATTCACCTAAATCAAGTTCTGATTGGGTCAGGTACATTAGAAAATGGAATATAAGTATTAAAGCAAGCTCAGGTTTTCAGCGTCCAGAACACACTTAAAAAAGTCTCCGGAAACAAATCAGGCTTTCTTATGGCATTGTAGACTGGGTCACCTCAATGAAACGTAGGAGATAGTGCCCTCAGAGTCAATTATAGGATCACAGGCACGTGATTGCAATGATTGAGGGAGGACCTATGCCGATAGGACAGTCTTACTCAAGATGATAGTATGCTATCTGGTTTATCTTTATCATCGTGTACTGCTTTAGGTGACCTTACAATTCACTATTGCGCGTTGATAGAGCCCTTAGGATTCTTGCTTGACGGCCAGCAGTATGATGGCGATCATATACGTGGGCGCTGAGGTCTATAAGCACATCCTTAAAAGATCCCTAGTCGTGGGAGTTTTCGAGACAGGGCATCGATACTCCAGAGTAGACTAGTGTATACAGTCGAGACCCCGACGAGGGGCGGTGGCCTGTCTCACAAGCCACTGGTGTCAGTTGGTTCACCTAAGATGTATACAGGTGCTCATTGGGTTATGAGTACACCAGACAGGACTCGCCAGGAACATGCTAGTTGGTCTTATACCTTACGTCAGATAGCAGTTCCCTGGTGACATGTGTACAGGTTAGTTCATCGACCTGAGATCGTCATTTTTCTCGTGTGAGTTCCCACTGTACTTTGATTACTACCCTACCACGCTCAAAGGAGACGTGCAAACAGGTTTTAGTTGGGTACAGTCCCGAGCCACATGGAGGCAGTGAGCGGATCTGCAGGGGTTCGTCTCTCCCGGTATTGGGGGTGAGGCCGCGCTGTGTCTAGGAGAGCCATTACACGAAGTCCTTGGCCAAGGCAGGAGATTTACTGGTAGGTATTCCAGTAGTATCTTAGGGTGTTCTGGGCTACACTCCAACACGACTTGTACCGCTATTGGGGGTCTGACTTTTACCAACCCTCTAGGCCCGCCATGCGATGCTCATAGACGAACGGACCGGATTGTACGGATATTGTCATTGACAGGCTCAGTAGGGTGTCAGGATGAGTTCGCTCATCGACGTCCCTTTTGGTCAATACCTGGTAGCCCGTTACGTATGGCTAATACCTCTGACGTGCTAGTGGTTAAATCCACAACTAAAGTATTTACGAGTCTTTAGAGTCCCCCACAGACCGTTTTTCAAGTTTCGAACGAAACGCTGTAGAGGCCGTATGGAGATATGGCAGGGTTCGATCATATACGTGCGGTATTGCATGGATCATGATCGGACGGATAATACTAGCGGGCTTTGGTTTAAGCCGGATCCTAGTATTGTACAGTGTAGATTTTGTCTCATTGCATTTGTATTCGGTCGGAATACAAATGCGGGTATGTATATACAGTCGCGGGGTTTTCCTGTAATTTATTACGGGATCATTTTTCTGAAGTTGCCAGTTTGCTTTCCGTTTCGGCCATTTTTCTTTGTTTCTTTCCTTGGCTGAAAATTGGTGGAGGAGGGCTTATTTGCAAATGTGCAAATTGGCATTGTGGAGGGTGGTCTTTGTGAATGGTTGCTTCATGATTGTGCATCATCATTGCTTGACATTTGTGATGAGATGTGAGATGGTTGTTGAAGGGGAGACTTTGTTGTGATCATTGTTTTTTTCTCATCATCACTTGCTTGCATTATTTTTTTCCCACCACCCTTTGGTTTTTCTCTCTCTCTCATTCTCCAAGCAAGGGGCCGACCATTCCATGATGGGGTTGTCCAAATTTTGTGTGAGGTTTTTTTTTTATCTTTTTGGCTCACACAAAATTCCATAGCACCATCTAAAACTTCATTCCTCCACTTTGACATTCATATGGCAACTTCATATACACCCCATGAGACATATAGTTCTCACTATCCTACAGCCCTTTTGGACATGTCAACTCGCCAACATCGTGCCCGAGTTGCCTCGGTCCAGAGGTGGGAGCCCGTAAAAGAACCCAGCGATGTGGTGCCCTTCCGACGAGAAGATGAAGGCCGGAGATTCCGCGGGGAGATCGGGATGACGACGAGAAGACCGAAGGACACGGATCGCTTGGTATATCTCTCAACCCCTTCTCTAGTTAGCTAGGATTAGGTTAATGGCCCGATCCGGGTTTATAGTCCACGGTAGCGCCGGCTTCTGTTTAAAGAAAAGTTTTTGTTTCCACATTTTGGCCTCGTGATGACGGCCGGGGCGCTGCCGTGCACTTATAATGGTATGAGAGCCACGCCATTAACCTAGTCTAGCTTGCTCTAGTGTGTTTAAAACTTCGATCGAACAAATGTCCCAAAACTGCATTTTCAAAGTAACAGTTTCTGTTGATTTTATTTTGTGCTCCAAAAATTTTTCTGGGCATGTCAAAAAATTGTGCAGGGTTTTTGGAGAATACTGTAGAAATTTGGTCACATGACGTCACTGTATCACCGCGGAACTGCGGCTCCAACCCCCTTTTGGCCGCGGTTCCGCCGCCGAGCAATGAAGTCACTGCACCAAATTTCTTGCAGTGATTCCTGAGTTGAAAATGTGGTTTTTGGTATATTCTGTTTGGGCCCAGATTTTCTTTGAGTGCTACAGTTGTGCTTGGGGCCCACTTAGGTAGATTTAGTCGATCGAAAATTTTGAACATGTTAGTTCACAGTATTTACATTATATCGATGACCGTGAATGTCACTTGATCGGTAAATCCTGTCTAACTGCTATAGCCCTTTTACACGGATTTGCGAACGTGACATTCACGTTGATGTTCTGTGTTGTGCTGTGATGTTGCGGATTTGTCGTGGGGATAGCCTGAATGCAATGTTAGTACAATTTGGTTGTATATGTACATTTGATATTGCGTGGCGAGCGTCCGACATGTGGACTGCCGTCACTGCCTGTTTGTATATTATTCTTTTGGGGCACGGCCGGGCTGACGTCGATGTACCCGTTGTATGTATATTTTACTTTCTGTACTAGGATAACCCCGTGGAGAGGTGCACGGATAGCCGGGTTCTAGAGGGCAACGGGCCCGCATCTCATGGCGTTGAGACGGAGGGGGCTTCACTCTAGAATTGGCGAGCTATTCACCGCACTCGTAGGGGGTACAGGTTGACCCAAGGAGGGGTGCCCAAGTTACCGGATTCCGTGAAGTGCTGGGTGGTCCATTCACGTTGCTGAAGGGGGCTGCCTCGCTTTAGGTTTTGGCGGGTGACTTGCCGTGCCCGTAGGGGTCTAGGATTTCATTGCACAGGCTATCCACACGACCAGGGGAACGTCGGGTTTCAGTAACGGCTCTATGAAACCCGGGGATCCCAGATATCTGTATTGTTCTGTGATGCTTATTACATTTCTGAGATGTTGCATTTTATCACGCCTTGAGCGGATATTATATATTGATATATATACTAGTAGATGTTGTATATGTTTTGCATCCGCGCTAGTCCAGTCCCCGCTCTGTCGTTAGTTAAGTAACCTAACGGGTAATGACGGGACCCAGTGGCGAATGCGGATGGCAAATACGTACATCATTATTTTCGTTCTTTATTGGTGTGATCAATTGATGGGACTGCATTGATTAGGATCAATGCAAGCTAAACAAACCTATTCTGATGTTGTTGGAACAATTTTCAAAAAGCTGTTATTGGAAGGGCGTTCTCTTTTGTTTTGCACAGTGGTATTCAGTTGGAATATCCTGCACCTCAGTCGACGAGGCAAGGGCCGAGATCCCTTCACTGGGAGTGACCCCTTAGACAGAAGTTTGCGTCAGGGCAATAACTTCACTATAGTAGTTTACTTTTGCTTTGCATCGTGGTATTCAGTTGGAATATCCTGCATCTCATTCTACGGGGAAAGAGCCGAGATCCCTTCACCGGGAGTGATCTCTTTAGCAAAGGTTTTCGCCACTATATTTTTATAAAAGCTATCCGGTTCCTTCAACGATATCAAGTTCATTACGTTAATGGTTTTTCGCCAAAAACCATTCGTAGCCCTCCGTCATTTCAGAAAGGTAGCACTTAGTATTCATGCTATGTTTGTTGGCCTTAATCAAGGCATAGTGTGTGGTAGCTATTTGTTACTTTTCTGCAGCATAGATAGATGCGTTTGTTTGGGACAGTCGTACTGCCTTGTTGGCCAAAGTCAAGGGTAGGTACGGGTGGGTTCAAATAAACCTGGAGAATGACGGGTAGAACTTGACATGCGACTTATGATTTGTTAGCCTTAGTCATGGTCATAAGAGCATGGGGCAGAAATCACATCGGGAGTTTCTAAAGAAACTGAAACTTGCCAGATATGCGCATACCTTCTGGAGTGTGATAACGTGAGCGGATTCCGTCACGTTATCATGCGATGATAGTTGGATCCCGATTCCCACTGATGAGTTGGTTTACTCCTCGGGTGATCCCGACTAATTCTTCTTTCAGGTTTGGAGGAGAATTTGACGTTACAGTGGGAGGTTTCCTGATTAGATAAATTGGTAACCATTCTGAACTAGGTTTGAGTGCACGCTGAGTGTTTCTTTTCTCTCTCTCTCTTTGGCAGCGACCATGACCCGACCCTAAGACTACGACTCAGTGACCAAGATTAATCGAACCTTCTTAAAATACTGGCTTTTGGATTGTCAGAGTTGCATACCTCATTGCCACTCCTACTTTTACCCTTTTTTCCAGGACACCCCGTATTACTACGAACGTCCACTTCCATTGGATAAAACCATCGTATGGTTATATACGAACTCGAAGGAATTTATTCGAGGATGGTTTCCGGTCTTGGAGAAAACGAATAGGACTATTCAGTTGTCTTTTCCTTTTATCTTCTCTCAGGTTGCGAGTGCTCCTTAGATTAGGGGATAGTACACCTATTACGCTTATTGGATAGTCTTCTTCCAAACAGTAGGCAGGTGCCGACCGGTAGGGAATGAAGAAAACCAATGAGCGTAACGATGGTGTACAGAAGGTATTAAGTAAAGACATTATAGGTATATGAATAAAGCAGAGAACCAGGTGTTGCAAGTATCAGGATTCTTCAAGGTGATCGAAGATGAAGATACTTGTGTATGGTATTAAGTTGATAGTAATGATTTTGAGAAACTTGTTTCTCTTTCAGGTCACTCATAATTGGAAGCATTCCTAGGTTGAGTAACGCTGATAGGCCTCCTTCCATTTAGTTGACATGCACTGGAGACAGCTGCATGATTTGAATCTGGTTCAATTAAATTAGGGCCTCTGTTTCTATATTGGATATAGAACGGTTCATATCTTAACGATGTTAAGGTACGGGGAGTTGACCGGCTTATGCTTAAAACCAGACTCTGGATAACTCGAGGCACGTTTCTGTAATGGCTGTTTGTGGGTTGACCCAGGCTATGACGAGGGTTGACTTTCTACCATCTGGAAGATCAATAGTGATATTGTTCTTGACTCGCCACAGTTTTAAAAAAAATGGATTTTTTCAGAAAACAGTAGTGGGAGTATGGTAGTACTGGAAGTGATTCCAGAACCACAGACGATTACTGAAAATTTGATAAGAACCTAAAGATTCAATTTGGTTTGACATTCCATTGGCCACTCCGCAGATACGGTGGGTAACCTCAGGCACCAGAGAGGTACTCCGGTAGCCTCAAGGACGGTGATAGGGAGGTTCTTGTTTTCCGAGACTTGCCATTGCTGTTGTTCCAGACTGTGAGACCCGGCAGGAGGATGAGTATAGCGTCGTTCTAAACTAGCTTTAGAAGTGTACGTTTATATGACTCTGCCAGAGGGTTGTCATAGTCAGTGGGAGCAGCGGAAGCATAGTGGACAAGTGGCTTATATCTAATTATAGACTAAAGCAGATATAGCGGAGATATATCATCTATTTCTGGTGTGACAGTCATAGATTTGACTTCATCAGAATAGGGGATGGATCTGTTAAGAAGGTAGTAGGGTGTGATGTCCTGGTATTTGGATGACATACACAGAGTAGGAAGTGATATTCCTATACTACGATCGGTTATACTTTGGTTGTCACACAGTGGTTTCTCTATATAGGATATAGATATAATATCAGACATTCTGGTTACTAGATATATTATTTTAGATCTAGATTTGGGTAGTTTCCCAATCTGGGTACTTAGACAGCATTCTAAAGGTGTTTTAGAATAGACGACTCCTAGCACGGTAGTGTACCTGCAGGTGATGGAGTCACCCTCTCTAAAGGTGTTTTATAGACTAAAGGGGAGAGGGATGTGCATGATTGGCAGATCACTTGCTTAGGCAATTGAGTCAATCATGAGATGTCAGGTACCACACCAGATGTTGTTTTTGCACTAGATGCAATAAGATGATATTAATCCTATACTGAAGAAACATTCGGAAGCAGTTTTAGAACATAAGTGGATGTTCTAGGGAAGGATATGATAACGGAAGCCTCCTTCGGGAAATGGTTATCATTCCAGGCTTCCAAGGTGACCTGGATGACAGAGTGGCTGTCAGAGTTATAGTTTTCCCTCTGACGAGGGGAGGTATTTTGGACCGGTGGTCCAAGCGGATACTGAGGGAGGCATGGCGCAGGATACTGATTAAGTTTAGTTGACGATACAGTCTAAGAAGTATGGATTTGGAGTTCATTTATCAGCTAGGTCCCATCAGATATCCAGACATATTCTAAGACAGGTATTGCTCATTTCGGGAGATGGCTTTCTCCGCGAACTTGAGATAAAGAGAGACATAGAAAGAAACATCAAGGCGGATCCACTCACTGAGCCTATTCCTCGAACACAATAGTTTCGCAAACGGGTTTTGTGAGACTGATTAGTAGAGGAGTTGAGTGTTCGGTATCACACGGGCTATGAGTATGCGACATCGCAATAATTAGCCTTGAGTGCAAGTGGGAGATTGTTGGAGATAGTTCCCTCAGAGTCAATTATTGGATCACAGGCATGTGATTGCAATGATTGAGGGAGGACCTATGCTGATAGGACAGTCTTACTCAAGATGATAGTATGCTATATGGTTTATCTTTATCATCGTGTACTGCTTTAGGTGACCTTACAGGTCACTATTGCGCGTTGATATAGCCCTTAGGATTCTAGCTTGATGGACAGCAGTATGATGGCGATCATATACGTGGGAGCTGGGGTCTATAAGCACATCCTTAAAAGGTCCCTAGTCGTGGGAGTCTTCGAGACAGGGCCTCGATACTCCAGAGTAGACTAGTGTATACAGTCGAGACCCCGGCGAGGGGCGGTGGCCGGTCTCACAAGCCACCGGTGTCAGTTGGTTCACCTAAGCAGTATACAGGTGCTCATTGGGTTATGAGTACACCGGACAGGACTCGCCGGGAACATGCTAGTTGGTCTTATACCTGACGTCAGATAGCAGTTCCCTGGTGACATCTGTACAGGTTAGTTCATCGACCTGAGATCGTCATTTGTCTCATGTGAGTTCCCACTATACTTTGATTACTACCCTACCACGCTCAAAGGAGACGTGCAAACAGGTTTAAGTTGGGTACAGTCCCGAGCCACATGGAGGCAGTGAGCGGATCTGCAGGGGTTCGTCTCTCCCGGTATTGGGGGTGAGGTCGCACTGTGTCTAAGAGAGCCATTACACGAAGTCCTTGGATAAGGCAGGAGATTTACTGGTAGGTATTCCAGTAGTAACTCCGGGTGTTCTGGGCTACACTCCGACACGACTTGTACCGCTATTGGGGGTCTGACTTTTACCAACCCCCTAGGCCCGCCATGCGATGCTCATAGACGAACGGACCAGACTGTACGGATATTGTCACTGACAGGCTCAGTAGGGTGTCAGGATGAGTTCGCTCATCGACGTCCCTTTTGGTCAATACCTGGTAGCCCGTTACGTATGGCTAATACCTTTGACGTGCTAGTGGTTAAATCCATAACCAAAGTATTTACGAGTCTTTAGAGTCCCCCACAGGCCGTTTCTCAAATTTCGGGCGAAACGCTGTAGAGGCCGTATGGAGATATGGCAGGGTTCGATCATATACGTGCGGTATTGCACGGATCATGATCGGACGGATAATACTAGCGGGCTTTGGTTTAAGCCGGATCCTAGTATTGTACAGTATAGATTTTGTCTCATTGCATTTGTATTCGTTCGGAATACAAATACGGGTATGTATATACAGTCGCCGGGTTTTCCTATAATTTATTACGGGATCATTTTTCTGAAGTTGCCAGTTTGCTTTCCGTTTCGGCCATTTTCCTTTGTTTCTTTCCTTTGCTGAAAATTGGTGGAGGAGGGCTTATTTACAAATGTGCAAATTGGCATTGTGGAGGGTGGTCTTTGTGAATGGTTGCTTCATGATTGTGCATCATCATTGCTTGACATTTGTGATGAGATGTGAGATGGTTGTTGAAGGGGAGACTTTGTTGTGATCATTGTTTTTTCTCATCATCACTTGCTTGCATTATTTTTTTCCCACCATCCTTTGGTTTTTCTCTCTCTCTCTCATTCTTCAAGCAAGGGGCCGGCCATTCCTTGATGGGGGGCTGTCCAAATTTTGTGTGAGGTTTTTTTTTTATCTTTTTGGCTTACACAAAATTCCATAGCACCATCTAAAACTTCATTCCTCCACTTTGACATTCATATGGCAACTTCATATACACCCCATGAGACATATAGTTCTACACTATCCTACAGCACTCTTGGACACGTCGACTCGTCAACTTCGTGACTGAGTTGCCTCGGTCAAGAGGTGGGAGCCTGTAAAAGAACCCGGTGATGTGGTGCCCTTCCGACGAGGAGATGAAGACCGGAGATTCCGCGGGGAGATCGGGATGACGACGAGAGGACCGAAGGACACAGATCGCTTGGTATACCTCTCTACCCCTTCTCTAGTTAGCTAGGATTAGGTTAATGGCCCGATCCGGATTTATAGTGTAAGTCCATGTTGCCAACCCCGGTTCTTGCGGAAGGCGGAAACGGTATAAAAATCAAATTTTTAGCGCATTAGGCAACATGGACTAACAAAAGTCGGGATCTTTTCTAAACTAAACTAGCTACCAAGCTAAGGAGAGTTAGCTACTCGGAAAAGATGTTGTATCTAACTTGAACTCCTTCTTCTTGAAACCTTTGTAGAGCTTGGATGGTGCTTTCCTCGTCGCCTTCTTCCGTCAAAGATAGATCCACCCGAGGGTTCAACCTTCGGGCTCCTTTCTCGAACTTTGAGAGAACTAGGATCTTTGGCTTGCTAAACCTCTAACCCTAGAGTGAGTAGAGAGTGGCTTTGGGGTGTTTTTATCTCAAGGAGTGGGATTCTCAACACATGAGAAGGAAGCTCCTTGAACTAGAGGAGGAGGAAGAAGAAGAGAGGAGAGAGAAGAGTTATGATAGAATGAATAATATCCTTCTCATTTTACAACCATAACCAAAAATGAAAAGAATTATCAAATTAACAATAATAATAAAAATGAAATAGTTGATGGATGGTTTGGAATGACTATTATCATTACATTCATTAAATGGTTTTGCTAGAATCAAAGAGCATCTTTGATATGTAATGATAATGGTCAAACTTTCAACCATGGTCAACAAGTCAACCTTAGTCAACAAGTCAACAAACCCAACCATAACACAATTTCATTTAATTAATATTATTAATTGATATATCACAAATTCATTAGGGTTTGGAAAAAGACGACTGTCAACTGTGCATACACACCCGTTCCGAAACCCTAATGAAAATCCTCTTCCTCCGTCTCAAACAACTGTGCATACACACCCGCATTCTTGTTCCGAGGAACATGAACACAATGAAATAAAACTAACCCCAAAACATATACTAGTATTTGGCTCAAACCAGAGCCGGCTAGTAAAATCCGTCCGGACTCCAAACGTGCACAAGTGCGCGGATGAGAACGAACCCTGTCGGAAGACCATGCGACCTCTACTCTGTTTTGCCCAAAAGCGAATAGCCCTCTGTGTGGGACTCTAAAGACTCGACACTACGCTGGCAGTGGGTTTAACCACAGACCGCAAGCGGCACTAGCTGTGCGTAACGGTCCCCAGGTAGATGCCGACAAGAAGACTGACGAGGTGAACCCCATCTGAACTCCTACTAAGTCTGAATGTGACAATCTCCGTACAGTCCGGTCTGTTCGTCTGATACATCGCATGGCGGGCCTAGGGGGTGTTAAACGTCAGTCCCCTAATAGCGGTACAAGTCGTGTCGGAGTGAAGCCCAAAACACCCTGAGATAACACTGGAAGCCTACTAGTATATCTCGATTGCCCTGGCCAGGGACTACTCGTGTAATGGCTCTCCTAGACACAGCGCGATGTCAACCCCCAATACCGGGAGAGACGAATCCTGTCTAACCGTCACTGCCTCCAAGTGCTTCGGGACTGCACCCAACCACTACCTGTTTGCACGACTCCTTTGAGCCGTGGTAGGGTAGTAGTCAAAGTACAGTGGGAACACACTCGAGGCGAAGTGACAGTGTCAAGTCAGCGGACTAAGTTGTACTCATGTCACCTGGGAACTGATAACTGACGATAGGTATAATACCAACCTGTCAGTTCCCGATGAGTCATGTCCAGTGTACTCGTAACCCAACGAGCACCCGTATACTATCTCCAGTACGACGTACTGATGGCTGTGGGACAGACCATCTCCCACACTGGGATGAGAAGCGCATACGCTAGTCTACTCCGGAGTATCGATGCCCTGTCTCGATGGTCCTGCGACTAGGGACCTGTATAAGGATGTGCTTATAGATTACCCAGCCCCCACTAGTGTGACTGCCATCACAACGCTGGTAATCAAGCAAAGATCCTAAGGGCTCCACTAATGTGTATAGGTGATATACTAAAATAAACACATGTACATATTGAAGTAGAAACAAACCAAGTAGCATACTACTATATTGAGCAAGATTGTTTATACAAGATGAATATCCCAAGCTTCCATTAAGTAATATACAAACTAGTATGATACAGTAATGGCCTCTAGAGCATATACACTAACAATCTCCCACTTGCACTAAGGCCATGTACTGGCGTATCGAAGACCTATCATCTCGATCAGCCGCTCGAACTGAGTCTGGGGCAAGGCCTTGGTGAATGGATATGTAGTGTTTTCTTCTGAAGCGACCCTCCGAACCTCGATCTCCTGGCGATCCACGATCTCCCTGATCAGGTGATACCGCCTCAAGATGTGTCTGGATTTCTGATGGGACCTGGGTTCCTTCGCTAAAGCTATAGCCCCGTTGTTGTCGCAATACAGAGGTATTGGATCAATAATGGACGGAACCACCTGAAGTTCTTTCAAGAACTTCCTTATCCAGACAGCTTCTTTTGCGGCATCAGATGCAGCGATGTATTCCGCTTCCATCGTCGAGTCTGCAACGGTTTCCTGTTTGGAACTCTTCCAACACACCGCCCCTCCATTGAGGGTAAAGACAAAACCCGACATGGACTTGGAATCATCCTTGTCACTCTGGAAGCTGGAGTCAGCAAAGGCCTCGATCTGGAGGTCTTTTCCACCATACACCAAGAACATCTCCTTAGTCCTTCTCAGGTACTTGAGAATGTTCTTTACCGCTATCCAGTGTTTCTCCCCAGGGTTTGACTGATACCGGCTTACCACACTCAGTGCATAAGCTACATCCAGTCTGGTACACAACATCGCATACATTATAGAGCCTACCGCAGAAGCGTAGGGTATAATAGACATGCGATCGCTCTCCAAATCAGTCTTGGGAGACATCTCTTTAGAGAGGGTGATCCCGTGACAAGCCGGTAGGTTACCACGCTTGGAATCTTCCATACTGAATCTTTTCAGTATGGTGTCGATGTACCTGGACTGAGAAAGTCCTAATATCCTCTTGGATCTATTACGATGGATCCGGATCCCCAGGATGTATGAGGCATCACCCAGGTCTTTCATGGAGAACCTGTGTGACAAGAACCCCTTGACAGATTGTAGCATAGGAATGTCATTTCCTATTAAGAGAATGTCATCCACGTATAAAACGAGGAATATTACAGTTCTCGCTACAAATCTACTATAGATGCATGGTTCATCTGGATTTTTGATAAAGCCAAATTCCTTGACCGTCTCATCAAAACAGATGTTCCAACTCCGCGATGCCTGCTTTAGTCCATAGATGGACTTAAGCAACTTGCACACCTTTCCGCTGCTCCCACTCTGAATGAAACCCTCTGGCTGATCCATATAGACACACTCCACTAAATTTCCATTTAGAAAAGCGGTCTTTACGTCCATCTGCCAAATCTCATATCGTGGAAGGCAGCAATGGCAAGAAGGATCCGAATGGATTTCAGCATAGCCACTGGAGAAATGGTTTCGTCATAGTCCAAACCAGGTCTTTGACGAAAACCCTTTGCAACAAGTCTAGCTTTATAGGTCTCAACCTGTCCATCTACACCAATCTTCCTTTTGAAGATCCACTTGCATCCTATGGGTTTTACCCCGTCTGGAGCAATGTCCAACATCCATACTTTGTTGGTGTACATGGACTCCATTTCGGTCCGCATTGCATCCAGCCATTTTACCGAGTCAACGCTCTGAACGGCCTGCTGGAAGCTAGTAGGCTCATCATAATCTATGATGCAATCCTCTCTATCCCCGTCTATGAGAAAACCGTAGTATCTCTCGGGCGGATGAGACTGCCTACTACTTCTGCGGAGCGGCATAGGAATGTCCTGTTCTTTTGAACCTACTGGCTCTTCCAAGCTTTCAGTAATAGCTTGTGGTTCTGGAATTTCTTCCTGTTCTATTGTGCTCCCACTTATCTGGGTTTCTAAAAACTCAGTTTCCAAGAAGCGGGCATGTTGAGAAACAAGAACTTTTTGTTCCTCTGCGGAATAGAACAGATACCCCCTGGAGTTCTTTGGGTATCCCACAAACTTACACTGTACTGAACGTGCCTCGAGCTTGTCCGCATGCTCCTTTTTTACAAAAGCTGGACATCCCCATATCTTAAGATACTTAAGACAGGGTTTCTTCCCACTCCACATCTGATATGGGGTGGTAGGCACAGTCTTGGTTGGAGCCTTGTTCAAGAGATATACAGCTGCTTCTAGTGCATAACCCCAGAAAGATCGTGGTAACTCAGCCTTGCTCATCATGGAACGAACCATATCCAATAGGGTTCGATTCCGTCTCTCCGATACACCGTTATGTTGCGGAGTGTATGGAGGAGTAAGCTGAGAGAGAATTCCATTCTCTTTTAAGTAATTCAGGAACTCGGCACTTAAGTATTCTCCACCTCGATCCGATCTTAGAATCTTGATACTTTTGCCTGTCTGTTTTTCAACTTCATTCTTGTAATCCCGAAATTTCTCAAAGGCCTCGGATTTGTGCTTCATTAAGAAGACATGTCCATACCTAGAGAAATCATCTGTGAAAGTAATGAGGTATGAATAACCGCTTCGCGCATGTGTAGACATCGGACCACACACGTCACTGTGTATGAGTCCTAAGAGCTCGCTCGCTCTTTCTCCGTGTCCAGTGAACGGGGTCTTTGTCATCTTTCCCATGAGACAAGATTCACAAGTGGCATAAGACTGATACTCGAACGGATCCAAGTATCCTTCTTTATGTAACTTTGTCAACCGTGTCTCATTGATGTAACCCAGTCTACAATGCCATAAGAAAGCCTGATTTATATCTGGAGACTTTCTTTTGTGTGTATTCTGGACATTGAAAATCTATGGTTGGTTTAACACGTATATACCATTGCTTAGTGTACCTGACCCAGTCAGAACTTGATTAAGGTGAATGTTTACAACATTACTTACAAACGCAAATTCATAACCTTCTTTAGAAACCAAAGATACAGAAATGATATTACAAGTTGCGTTGGGTACAAAAAAGCAATTACGCAAAACCAAAACATGTCCATCTGACATTCCCAGGTGATAGTCCCCCACGGCTTTAGCATCCATGCTAGCTCCGTTTGCAACTGTGAGGGTCATGTCACCTGCCTTCAAAACCCTACGGTTTCTCAACGCCTGCAAAGAATTACAGATATGAGATCCTGATCCGGTATCCAATACCCAGGAAGTAGAGTTTATTGAAAGACAGTTTTCAATAACATACACACCTGAAGCTGAAGCCGCAACCTGCTTCAGTTCCTGTGTCCTGGCCTTCCAAGCCCTGCAATCTTTCTTCATGTGTCCACTCTTATGACAATAGAAGCATTCTTCCATTCCCACAAGCTTCCCCGCTATCATTGTTGCTTTTGCCTTTCCCTTCGTATCCACTTTACTAACACCACCCCTTGGTTTGGCGGGGGCTTTCCTCTTCTTTCCCTTGGCTTTCGCCTTGGACCTAGAAGAAGAAGATCCTCCTACAAACAAAGTGGATGTTTCCCTACTTTTCTGTAGGGTGCCCTCTGCGCTCCTCAGCATGTTGAGGAGTTCTGAAAGTTCAACCTCTTTTTCTTGTAAGTTGAAGTTCAGTATAAACTGGGCGTAAGTGGAAGGAAGGGACTGGAGAATCAAGTCCGTATAGAGCTCATTCTCCAACGTGGTTCCAAGTTCCGCGAGCTCCTCAATGAAGCCAATCATCTTAAGCACGTGTTCCGCTACCGATGATCCGATGGCCAACTTTGCCGAAAATAACTTCTTCGACACTTCGTATCTTGCGATACGAGATTGCTCTCCATACAGTTCTTTTGTATGGAGAAATATAGATTCAAGGTCCATATTCTCATGCCTCCTCTGATGTTCATTGTCCATCGAGGCAAGTACGAGGCACTTGGCCTTCGCGCTATCAATCTCCCAGGTTTTACGAATTTCCTTATCCGCGACGTTGGAGGTGGGACTTGGGACGGGGGGAGCTTTGGTGGTAAGAAGATACCCCAGCTTGTCATAAGTGATTGCCATTTTGACATTCCTGAGCCAATCTTTGTAGTTTGGCCCTGTCAGTATGTTTTTATCTAAAAGTAACTTAAGTCCAGTCATGTCGATTGGTCGCTGCAATTAGGAGAGAGAAGAAGAAACACTTAGCACGATGCTCTTGCAAGTTTAGAATGGTTTTTAGTTTTTCTAAACTGGATGGCTCCCACTGTCTCTCGAATCCCTCCTCAAACCATAAAGGAAGAATTAGTCGGGATCAATCCCACCGCACAATACTTGCTTAACCGTTCAGCCAGGCCAGTGTCGGTACTTCGAGGGAGGTTTTCCAACGCTTTCGTGAAGTTCCTTAATTAAATAACCTCTTTTCCCTGGGGGCGTAGCCCCGCTAACACCTTTCTAGGCACCTACTAGGTTTATAGCATTGATCGTTTAGTGAGAAATTTCCCGAGGAGTAGCATATACTCACAGTAGGATCGGGATCCAAATATCGTCGCGTGACGAAACTGAAGATCCTACCAGAATCACCACACTCCAAATGGTATGCAAATCTAGCAAGTTTCAGTACTTATGAAACTCCCGATGTGGATTTTTGCCCCATGCTCTTATGACCTTGACGAAGGTCAACAAATCATAAGTCACATGTCAAGTTCTGCCCGTCATTTTCCAGGTTAATTTGAACACACCCGTATATACCCTTGACGAAGGTCAACAAGGCAATACGAATGTCCCAAACCAACGCATCTATCTATCCTACATATGAACACTCAACAGCTACCAATCTCTATGCCTTGACGAAGGTCAACAAACATAGCTTGAATACTATTGAATATTCATACGAAACGACGGAGGGCTACGAATGGTTTTGGCGAAACCGTGAACGTAGTGAACTTGATATAATCGATGGAACGAGATAGCTTTTAGAAGGAGTGGCTCAAGCTCCGCATTTAAAAGTTATTTTTGAAAAGAACCGAGTGGTTTTTCGAAAGTGTTCCAACGACTTTTGCTTGGTTTATTATCTTGCATTAGTTCTTTTAATGCGTGATATTCTTGCATTAGTTCTTTTAATGCGTCCCATCAATTAATCCAACCATTGCAGAAAACAACCAAAATATGACGTACGCTTATGCCATTCGCATTCGCCACGGGGCCCCGTCATCACCCGTTAGGTTACTTAACTAACGACAGAGCGGGGGCTGGGCTAGCGCGGCTGTAAAACATAAGCAACGCCTAAATAGTTATAAATGTAAAGCAATGATAGACATTACAGATCACAGATGAATACATTGGATATACTAGGAATCCGCAATCCGTTCGAGCCTGCAACGAAAAGCGGATTACACGGTCGCGGTGAATAGCCAAAACCCCACCCAAGACCCCTACGGGTGCGGCAAACTACCCGCCAAGTACCCGAAGCGAAGCAACCTCCCTCACCTCCGTGAGTAGGCCACTCGGCACTTCGAGATACCCGGTAGTTTGTGCACCCCCTCCATGGGTCTATCCTAGGAGCAAAAACAGTAAAAAGAATTATACAATGACGGCTACAACCCCGACCCGGTTGTGCGGCCAAACAAATAATATTACATCAATTTACATATTACATGAATGAAAGAAAAAGAAAAGCTCATCTCACATCCACCCCGGCTATTCACCCGCGACAGTCCAACGCATTCATATACACATACCATCATCAATCACAGATCACAGATATGTATAACCCCGACTAATTGACATATAGCGATTAGCCGACGTTCAATACATACAAACATCACAGATATAACATATTAGTCAAAGTATAGTGAAGTTCGATCCAAAAATACGGATTTATAGGACCCCAAAAACAAATTTCTTTTCTGGAAAACCTGGGAACATATAAACCATCTTAAAAATCCTAAAACCCTACCAGAAGAACACTGCACCAAACCCAGTCGTGAGAGGAGCCTAAACGGCGGCGGTTCCGCGGCAAATGCATACCTATCGCCGTGGAACCGCGGCGGTTTGAGGGAATCAGGCGACCGTTTTTGGTGGGTGTCTTCACAAAACCCTGAGCCGATTTTAGGAGTAAAACTTTTTATCTTTTGAGCACAAAAAATTTCAACAGAAAGTTAAGGTTTTTAACTTTTAGGTTTTTGTGATTTTTCCGATTGAACTTCCGTACACTTTACTACTTAGCTAGTTTAAGTTTAGTTAGGCTCTGATACCACTGTAAGTCCACGTTGCCAACCCCGGTTCTTGCGGGGAGGCGGAAACGGTATAAAAATTAAATTTTTAGCGCATTAGGCAGCATGGACTAACAAAAGTCGGGATCTTTTCTAAACTAAACTAGCTACCAAGCTAAAGAGAGTTAGCTACTCGGAAAAGATGTTGTACCTAACTTGAACTCCTTCTTCTTGAAACCTTTGTAGAGCTTGGATGGTGCTTTCCTCGTCGCCTTCTTCCGTCAAAGATAGATCCACCTGAGGGTTCAACCTTCGGGCTCCTTTCTCGAACTTTGAGAGAACTAGGATCTTTGGCTTGCTAAACCTCTAACCCTAGAGTGAGTAGAGAGTGGCTTTGGGGTGTTTTTATCTCAAGGAGAGAGATTCTCAACACATGAGAAGGAAGCTCCTTGAACTAGAGGAGGAGGAAGAAGAAGAGAGAAGAGAGAAGAGTTATGATAGAATGAATAATATCCTTCTCATTTTACAACCATAACCAAAAATGAAAAGAATTATCAAATTAACAATAATAATAAAAATGAAATAGTTGATGGATGGTTTGGAATGACTATTATCATTACATTCATTAAATGGTTTTGCTAGAATCAAAGAGCATCTTTGATATGTAATGATAATGGTCAAACTTTCAACCATGGTCAACAAGTCAACCTTGGTCAACAAGTCAACAAACCCAACCATAACACAATTTCATTTAATTAATATTATTAATTGATATATCACAAATTCATTAGGGTTTGGAAAAAGACGACTGTCAACTGTGCATACACACCCGTTCCGAAACCCTAATGAAAATCCTCTTCCTCCGCCTCAAACAACTGTGCATACACACCCGCATTCTTGTTCCGAGGAACATGAACACAATGAGATAAAACTAACCCCAAAACATATACTAGTATCTGGCTCAAACCAGAGCCGGCTATTAAAATCCGTCCGGACTCCAAACGTGCACAAGTGCGCGGATGAGAACGAACCATGTCGCAAGACCATGCGACCTCTACTCTGTTTTGCCCAAAAGAGAATAGCCCTCTGTGTGGGACTCTAAAGACTCGACACTACGCTGGCAGTGGGTTTAACCACAGACTGCAAGCGGCACTAGCTGTGCGTAACGGTCCCCAGGTAGATGCCGACAAGAAGACTGACGAGGTGAACCCCATCTGAACTCCTACTGAGTCTGAATGTGACAATCTCCGTACAGTCCGGTCTGTTCGTCTGATACATCGCATGGCGGGCCTAGGGGGCGGTAAACGTCAGTCCCCTAATAGCGGTACAAGTCGTGTCGGAGTGAAGCCCAAAACACCCTAAGATAACACTGGAAGCCTACCAGTATATCTCGATTGCCCTGGCCAGGGACTACTCGTGTAATGGCTCTCCTAGAAACAACGCGATGTCAACCCCCAATACCGGGAGAGACGAATCCTGTCTAACCGTCACTGCCTCCAAGTGCTTCGGGACTGCACCCAACTACTACCTGTTTGCACGACTCCTTTGAGCCGTGGTAGGGTAGTAGTCAAAGTACAGTAAGAACACACTCGAGGCGAAGTGACAGTGTCAAGTCAGCGGACTAAGCTGTACTCATGTCACCTGGGAACTTATAACTGACGATAGGTATAATACCAACCTGTCAGTTCCCGACGAGTCCTGTCCAGTGTACTCGTAACCCAACGAGCACCCGTATACTCTCTCCAGTACGGCGTACTGATGGCTGTGGGACAGACCATCTCCCACACTGGGATGTGAAGCGCATACGCTAGTCTACTCCGGAGTATCGATGCCCTGTCTCGATAGTCCTGCGACTAGGGACCTGTATAAGGATGTGCTTATAGATTACCCAGCCCCCACTAGTGTGACTGCCATCACAACGCTGGTAATCAAACAAAGATCCTAAGGGCTCCACTAATGTGTATAGGTGATATACTAAAATAAACACATGTACACATTGAAGTAGAAACAAACCAAGTAGCATACTACTATATTGAGCAAGATTGTTTATACAAGGTGAATATCCCAAGCTTCCATTAAGTAATATACAAACTAGTATGATACAGTAATGGCCTCTAGGGCATATACACTAACATATAGTCCGCGGTAGCGCCTGTTTCTGTTTAAAGAAAAGTTTTTGTTTCCGCATTTTGGCCTCGTGATGACGGCCAGGGCCCTGCCGTGCACTTACAGAAACACGATTGACGAAGTTACATAGAGAGGGATACTTGAATCCGTTCAAATATCAGTCTTATGCTACTTTTGAATCTTGTCTTATGGTAAAGATGACAAAAACTCCGTTTACTGGTCACGGAGTAAGAGCAAGCGAGCTCTTGGGACTCATACACAGCAATGTGTGTGGTCCAATGTCTACACATGCGCGAGGTGGTTATTCCTATTTCATTACTTTTACGGATGATTTCTCTAGGTATGGACATGTCATCTTGATGAAGCATAAATCCGAGTCCTTTGAGAAATTCCGGGAATACAAGAATGAAGTGGAAAAACAAACATGCAAAAGTATCAAGACACTGAGATCTGATCGAGGTGGTGAATACTTAAGTGCCGAGTACCTGGGCTACATAAAAGAGAATGGAATTCTCTCTCATCTTACTCCTCCATACACACCTCAACACAACGGTGTATCGGAAAGGCGGAATCGAACTTTATTGGATATGGTTGGTTCCATTATGAGTAAGGCTGAGTTACCGCAATCCTTCTAAGGTTATGTACTAGAATCAACTGCATATCTTTTGAATAAGTTTCCAACCAAGACTGTGCCTACCACACCATATCAGATGTGGAGTGGGAAGAAACCCTGCCTTAAGTACCTTAAGACATGGGGATGTCCAGCCTTTGTAAAAAGGCAGCATGCGGACAAGCTCGAGGCACGCTCAGTACTGTGTAAGTTTGTGGGATACCCTAAGAACTCAAGGTGGTATCTTTTCTATTACGCAGAGAACAAAAGGTTTTTGTTTCTCAACATCCCCACTTCTTGGAAGCTGAATTTTTAGAAAATCAGAAATGTGGGAGCGCAATAGAACTGGAAGAAATTCCAGAAGCTCAAGCTATTACTGAAAGCTTAGTAGAACCAGAGGTTTCAGAAAAACCGGACATCCCAGTGCCACTCCGCAGGAGTAGTTGGCAGTCTCATCCGCCCGAGAGATACTACGGTTTTCTCATAGACGGGGATCAAGAGGATTGCATCATTAACAATGATGAGCCTACTAGCTTCCAGCAAGCCATTCAGAGCGGCGACTCAGTAAAATGGTTGGATGCAATGCGGGCCGAAATGGAGTCCATGTACAACAACTGTTAATGTTTATGCCCTAGAGGCCATTACTGTATCATACTATGTATATTACTTAATGGAAGCTTGGGATATTCATAGTTGTATTGACATTCTTGCTAAAAATGGTAGTATGCTACTTGGTTTGTGTCTACTTTAATATGTGAATATGTTTCTTTTAACGTATCGAGTATACGTATTAGTAGAGCCCTTAGGATATTTTCTTGATTACCAGCGTTGTAATGGCAGTCACACTAGTGGGGGCTGGGTAGTCTATAAGCAACATCCTATACAGGTCCCTGGTCGTAGAATTATCGAGACAGGGCATCGATACTCCAGAGTAGACTGGTGTATACGCTTCTCATCCCAGCAAAGGGAGATGGTTTGTCCCACAGCCATCAGTACGTCGTACTAGAGATAGTATGCAGGTGCTCGTTAGGTTACGGGTACACCGGACAGGACTCGCCGGGAACTGCAGGTTGGTTTTATACCCATCGTCAGATAGCAGTTCCCAGGTGACATGAGTACAGCTTAGTCCGTCGACTTGATACTGCTACTTTGCCTCGGGTGTGTTCCCACTGTACTTAGATTACTACCCTACCACGGCTCAAATGAGTCGTGCAAACAGGTAGTAGTTGGGTGCAGTCCCGAACCACTTGGAGGCAGTGGCGGTTAGATAGGATTCGTCTTCCCCGGTATTGGGGGTTGATATCGTGCTGTGTATGGAGAGCCATTACGCAAAGTCCCTGGCCAGGGCAAGCAAGATTTACTGGTAGGTTCCAGTAGCTTCTCAAGGTGTAATGGGCTTCACTCCGACCCGACTTATACCGCTATTAGGGGTCTGACGTTTACCGCCCCTAGGCCCGATATGTGATAGTCCTAGACGAACAGACCGGACTGTACGGAGATTGTCACATCAGGCTCAGTTGGAGTTCGGATGGGTTTCCTCGTCGTCCTTCTTATCGACATATACCTGGGGACCGTTACGTACAGCTAGTACCCGCTTGCGGCCTGTGGTTAATCCCACTACCAGCGTAGTGTCGAGTCTTTAGAGTCCCACACAGAGAGTTTCCCTGCACTGGGCAAAAGGTGTAGAGGCCGTATGGTTTTACGGCAGGGCCGCGATCACTTACGTACACTTGTGCACGTATTATGATCGGGCAGATAATACTAGAGGGCGTTGGTTTAAGCCAGATTCTAGTATTATACAGATGGATTTATTCAGTCAAAGATTATCCGTGTTTTTCAGAAATATGGATGGGAGGGACAGTCTCGTAATTTGTCGGGAAGCTTCTAGAAGAAGATGACTCATTTGTATTTATTTCTTTTTGGATTAAACACAAATGAGGTGGAGAGATGAGGTGTAGGTTTTCATTAAATGTTTAATGACTCATGAGGTGATTCACCATTAGGATTAAATGAAGCTTACAAGATATTTCTAGATATTTATCAAAGAGATATTTGTATGCTTGATATTATTCTATCATGAGTGATTATTCATATCATTATCACAAAATCTTTCTCTCTCCTCAAGTCTTCATCTTCTTCCTCAAACCCTAAAAGCTCTCATGAGTTGAGAAACCTAGGGTTTAAGTGACTAAGTAATCCATCTAATTACTCTACACCCTCTAGGACTTCTAGATTAGCGATCTAGAAGCCGCAGTTATCTCAGATTCGAGATAGGAGCTCGGACTATAGACTCACGGGTGGATCGTCTTTGACTCGAGGAGGTCGTTGAGGTGCACTTGTTCCATAGAGCCTACGAGGTGTGGAGGATAGCGATGAAGACCCGAAGGACAAGTAACATGAGGTATAACTTTGAATCCATGTAGTTAAACCTCTCGTAGTTTGCTAGTTATGGTTTAGACACGATCCGTGTGCTCAAGTCCGTGTTACGAAGCTTTGATAATTGTTTTTCATATATTCCGCCTCCCCGCAAGCTCGTGGGATGCGTGACATGGACTTACAGTGGTATCAGGGCCCACTAAACCTTACTAGCTTGTTAACAACTTATTAGAATTTCGATCGTCGGAAAAACACGAAAACTTAACCACGGACGCCTCAAGTTTTTGTCAATTTTAAACGTGTTGAAAAAATTATTTGATAGGTATGAAAATTCACAGCAGGGAATTCTAAGAATACTAGAGAAATATGAGGGGCTAACTCGGTTAGACTGCCGCGGAAGCGCGGCGGATTAGTGCAATCCGCCGCGTATCCGCGGCCGGGTCTACTCCGAGTTGACTCGTATTTACACAGTAACTCTTAGTTTTGGGTGTTTTGTTATTCTGTATATTTTGTTTCTGCCCAGGTTATTTCAGTGCTGGCTTGCATTTGGGTTAGAGATGGAAAAAGGTTGTCGATCGAAATTCTAAGTTACTTGCTAATCAAGTTTTATCTGTGATGTTTAATGTGTTCGTAAACCTCCCCTAATTGCTAGTATGTCAGTTAGCAGGGGGTTGCACATTTCGGTAATGGTTTTTACTGGTTTGTGTATATGAACTTCATTGGATCGTTGTGATGATTAGTGTCACGACCCGAAAGTACGGAACATGACCGGCACTTAAACTACGAACGTCTCGAGGCGTACGTAATCTAAGTAAACCGAAAACCCAGAAATCCAAACCAAGAAAAGTAGTAGAGTGCAGGAAAAACCAACTTAAAGCAAGTAATTTCAATAGCATAAGCCAAATTATGCAGTTTTTAAAACATCAAAATTCACTGAAAATTTCGGTAGAGTCTCCTTTGTAAATACTGGCCCCCAAACGGGATACAACATGAATAGTATACGAAATCAAGAAAAAGGCATCCCCAAGCGGGAGCTAGCTCTTCGTCAATCGACGGTCACAACCACACAAGCAAAATAATATACAACGCCAACGGCGAGGATCAAAAACTCAAAAGGGAACTCAAACCACCAGAAATATAACGAGCGACTCTAAAGTCGAAAGAATAAACAACACTGGTCTCTATCTCAAAATACATGTTTGGTTGATGGAACTTCTAGATACAACAGAATAATGATATACAAAGTATATAATGGGGGTATGATACAAGTAAACCCACCTACTAGCAAATCACCCGAATGAAACTGAGCCCGCAAGCCGTAATGAAACCTGTACGGCAAATCTACAAGAAACTGGGCACAACGGGGGTGAGTTGCCAACTCGTGAATAGAAAACATCTACGCACAGAAATCGCATAAATAACGCAACCTAGGTCAATGATCATAATATATCCTCAAAAATGTATAACAGGCAGCCTATGACAATGTCTAGGGTAATATCTAACCCGAGTGTAATCTCATGTGCCCGTGTCAGTGCCTCAGGTAGCAATATATCATATGAATGAGGTATGAATGCATGAAACAGAATACATGTAAATGAAGAAACTGTTTCCATAAATTAGTGAGATTTCCTTCGTATTTTTAAAACTGAGGTATCAACAGTGTCTAGCATCGACACAAATCATAAATCTCACTGTCTCGAAATATCAATGTCTCAATCTCAATATCTAGGGCGCCGTCAGTCCAGACCGACCCCTACCATAAATCTCAAGACCACGACGGTATCCTCCGGATATCCGACGCGTCAGGTAAAATCACCGATCGGTAGTGCTCCCCTGCCAGGCTCAACGTCATCACCACATTCATCTTGCCCCGGGGTACCGCACCGGGTCCACCATGTACCCGAAACGGTTCATCCGTCTCCTCGAATCGGGTTTCCAAATCCATCAGCAAACTCATGGTGGACGACTCATACATCATGGGAAAACCGCACTTTTTATTTTAAAGAGAGAAAAGAAGTTTATATAAGTTTTGCGGTTTTCCCCCAAATCCAGAAAATCTCATGGAAATCCGAATCCAATCCTCAATAGCATGTAAACAGTGCATATAGGCATAAAAATCCATGAATAATAACATGCATGATGTAACAAGTAATAATTACAATGTCTAATATGGCATATAAGGGAAATACACTAATATCATGTCAAAACTACCAGCTAACAATCTAAGTCAAACAATTATATTCTCTAAAGTGTACGTGACATGGCAATTACCGATGAAGATGTGTGTGAGCCGGCAAGTAGGTGTACTGTGGTACATACGCATCATCGGTAATGGTGCTGGTGTCCTAACAACATGATATCAATAATGGAATATGCAGCCAAATAAATACGCGAGGCAGAGCGAACAGCAATAATGTGCGGGAGCTGAATACTAGACACAACGATAACTAATCTACAATAATCTAATATAAGTCCTACAAATGGTGCCTTTTGAAATAACACGAATCATGGGGTTTTGAAAATAGGGGCTACGGTGTTTTTATGAAAGATACGTCGTTTTTGAAATATCCGTAGATTCCCTCGAGCTGTCTTTAAAAATGCCCACGATTCGTTAGTTTTTGAAATAGGTAAGAAGTCTAATCTAATCTAACAACTACACTAAACTATACGGCTGAACTAACAAGCTGAACTACAGGTAAGGAAACCGCCTATCATCTGAGTCGATACATATACATACCTGTATATGTATAGTCGGTGATCCCGCCTCAATAATATCATATCCGATACCATATCTATAATCAGGCGTCCCAAGTCAAGAGTGCGGATCAATCATCAATATAGCTCGTACGTAAATCCGTCGTACGGCATCCCAATCTGGGTACGGGTCAATATCACATTCATCATACTATTCACCTGGTATCCTCTTATCAAATATCATGGTCGAGGTACTGATCTACGTCTAGTACCATACTGATACCGCCTACGTATGCATGGACGTGTGTGAAACACTACGTCAAGGACCCGCTACAACGTCATGTCGTATCTAAGATACGAACCCTGCTATATCACCGATCTCACGGCCTCAAATCGAATCTCATCGACTCAGTTCAATCCCAAGTATCATCCTCAAGCCGTATGTGAACACATAGTCCCATACCCATGTGAACACATAACTATAAAGAATCCTATGAGTACATATGAAAGAAGAATGTATGCAAGTATGGGTGTGTGTGTATGTGTGGTGCAACCACTACTCTAGGGTTTCGCAATACTAAACCAATCCAATCACACCTAGGATCCGTCTCTATCATCAACAATCTAAAACAATATAATCAATATCTATGTGTATACGTATTCGTATACATCACCACGAACTGCGGGGGTGCTATACGCCATCCACCCGACTTCTCCCCGTAGATATAAATCTACTCACCTGTATCCTACGTGTCGGTATCGATGTCGCCTTCATCTTCTGCATCATCTCGGATCGTCGTGGGGGTACCTACACATATCACACGTATCGCATCACATCAAAACCAAATCGAAACTTAAAATGACACGCTAAAACCAACACGATACGCTAAAAGGCCTATAGGTTAGAACCTACGGTTAGCCTTCGCAAAACAACCCGAAATCACTCGATGTAGTCGTACAAACGCCAAGTGACCGAGGTAAAACCCAAATACACTCATTTGCACATTCACGGACACTAATTTTAATATAAAATAGGTTAAAACTCACGAAAACCCCAAATTCACTCTAAAAGCCGTTTTTCCGAAAAACTAGCAAGCAAAATTACCCGTTTTAGTACAAAACTCGATGTTTAAACAATTCTAGCGGCCATAATACTTATTAAATAACTTAAATAAGTCAATAAAACCATTTCCATAATTTAATCACATAAATTTGCATAATTTCCAAAATCCTAGTTTGCAAAAATAACAATTTTAACACTTTTTAATGTAAAATTCATAATTTTACAATTAAACTTGGTTTTGCATATTTTAAATGGTTAAACCACTCAATGTAATTTTTAAGATATGATGAAACCCTAACCATATTTTAATTCTCGATTTAACACAATATTTACAAAAACTAGTTTGCAATATTAACCAATTTCGACCATTTTATAGCAAAATGCACATACAACAAACTAGTTTGGATTTGCATGAAATGAAGTATTAAACTACACTTTAAAATGTTATTAATACCATGCAAAACCTAATTAGATTTTAATCTCCATTATATAAGTATTTCATTAAAACCTAGTTAGCAAATTAGCATAATTAGAACAATTTAATAAAACAATTAGTAACCTAGTAATTAGCTTTGCTTTAGCAAGCCCACTAGATATTAACCAAACAATTAGATCATGATCAATTGATCTAAACCCTAACTTAGTATTTAAACCCTTCTCTTAAATTTCCAAAACATGAAATTAAACTATAATTAACACTTACATCAATTTGCTTTAAGCAAAAACTAACAATTTCATTATAGGGTTATGATTTATACCTCCTAGAATCTTGAGATTTAGCATGAAATCTTAGCCTCCCAAATCATCATCTTGCTCCTTGATTCATGCTAGCCAAGGCAAAGAAATAATGGGTAGGAGTTGGATTTGAATTTTGCTTTGAATTTGTGTTGATTTTGAAGCATTTTGTGGAGTTTTTTGATGCAAAATTGAGTGAGAACTTGGGGAAGGGGGGCTGCTGGTTTAGGATCAGATTTTGGCCAGATTTGAGGGGGGGTGGGTGAGTGAGGAGAGAGAGTGAGGTGGGGAAAGTTGTTTCAAGTCAAAGTCAACTCAAAATATATCATTTTCTACTCTTTTTCTTTTCTTTTCTTTCCCTTTTCTTTCCTATGAAATTCAAGTGGGGACCAAAGAGGGGCTGCTGAATTTGGATAAGGGGAGGGGTAAGTGGGGGTGTGTGGGTGTGGGCACGGGTGTGGGGTGATGAAAAATGATAAATACAATACCCCGAACATCCATTTACGCTAAAAAAAAGCCTTTTTTCTTCAATAATTTCCAAACCGTTTTGGCAAATGATTTCGTTCCAAAAACCACATGATAAATTTTTATTTAATGTTTTATGATGCACAAAATTTGTTTCAACTCATTCCAATTTGTAATTTTCCCTAATTAAATGTATTAGTGACGGCTTAAAATAATAATAAAATAATATTTTTTTCAGAAAATTTGAAATTTCACCAGCGGCTCAATAAACACCAAATAATAGCAATTACATAGCTAGAATATGTATATTTAATTTTTATAATAAGATATTTGTATTTTGACTTTTTACAGAAAACCCCTTTATTTTACCGTTTTTTCGAAATTCCACCGAAACGATTTTCAAAACGTTACAATCTTCCCCCCTTAAAGAAATTCGGTCCCCGAATTTAAATTCAAACTCCCCCAAATACTAAAACATCTAAGAAAACCCATTATGTCGTCGGGGCTCCGAAATTGTAAATACATAAAACAGTTCGTAGCGCAACGCATACGCTTGAAAAATGAGTATATAACTCAAATCAAAACTCCTCCAAGCATCCCGCGATCATCGGAGTCGTGGAGAAGACATCAATGCCAAATCCAAATCAAAACCAATATGATATAACTCGAAACTATAAATGTAAATATCGAATCTATATCTGTAAGCATCTGAAGGAAATGCATGCCAAATCTCTTTAAGTCGCTGTGCAACGCGTATAACACTGCACAGTGGCGGACGTCTACCATAAGAAAATAACTATATACATATATACTTTTGTTTGAAATGTACGTTCCGCCGTTTTGGAAACAATTTAGAAGGGTCTCCTTGTTTTAAACATTTCGTGTCATATCAGACACGTAGGTAAATACTGAGGCTATAGCTCGCTTTTTGGGAGTCCCTTCAATAACTATCAATGCATGCAAAATGTATTCAGGTACTGTCCTCTGACTAGTCCTGCCCAGTACGAAAACACATAGCAATATCATAAAAACGTACTGCTCTATAAGAAATCCATACCAAAATATGCACATGAATACTACGTGCGTCTGGTGTGCACGGAAATCAAAATCCATGAATGTGCCATACATGCGCACAGAAACAACATCTGAGTGCATCGGGTTGTGCACGAAACATCTGTCGTAGGCAACGGGTGTGCCTGACAGCAAAATCAGGTGCATCTGACATGCACGAAAAATCTCGATTTAGTGCATCTGGTGTGCACCAAAATCGCATCTCAAGACATGCGCTCAACATGCGCGAAAATCTAAATCAGGTGCATCCATCGTGCACGAAATCATGAAATCCAATATCAAGCGCCGAACGTGCGTAAAATCACTCAGGTGCACAAGGTGCACAAAACAAATATCGAGTATCACAATCGAAATCAAAGTCCAGTGCATCTAAATGCACAAAAGGCGTATCACTGCACTGCAAGCATATATAAACTATACAGAGTGCAGGAACCAAATCGTGTGCGTGCATATGCACAAAATCAACTCAAATGTCTAAAACCGTAAAATCACAAACATGTGAAACTAAAGAACGAAAACGATATCAAGTGCAACACTATGCAAAGATCGTAAATCCTCAATCATCAAAATCAAATCATACGAATTAATCACCCAAAACATCGGAATCAATAATGGCGGAATAGTACCGCTCAAGTGCATCCTCTAAGAATCTCGGGCCAACTGTCGCGGTCACTAGTGGGACGTCTCGTCGATGATCATGAACTCTGTCCTGCTGGGGTGCGTAACCATGACCACTCCTGGGTCAAGGTCTTCACTGTGAATTACCAATCCTTCGGTCCATCGGCTCATCGGCCCTGTCAGGTGTGCTAACGGGGACGATTCCGTTCTGGCACTCCTCTGGTCATCTCTTGGTCAATCATCGCGACCACTCGTGAGGCAGCATATCACTGGCGTCGGCCTCTGGCTCTCTGAATGTACGTGACACATCTGATCCTGGGTGCAAGTATCATTGCAGCAGTGTCCTGGAAGGAATCCTGCTCACGGTCTCTTCCATGTCTCGCCTTCTGCCAACTGTCCGGAAGTCATTGTCCTTTCCTATATCTGCATCTTTGCTCTGTAACGGCTGCATACCCATCGCGACTCCTTCTGGAAGGTATATCCAGTACTCTGCCTCGGCATGCGCATCGCATCTCTGATGTCGGCGGAGTGGAACGTCATCTCATCTAGATCTGGTACGAACCTCTTACTTCACTTTTCTCTAATGTCGTCTGCTTTGGACTCGTCTCGTCGCGGCTGCATGGACTGAGCTCCAACGACTATCATCGTATCTGGAGTCTCCCAAGAATGCATCTCACCACCTAGCATCCGAATTAAGTCGAGCCATCCGATCGAGTCGTCAAAACCTCATAATCCCCCAAGAGCTCAATATCTTGGGCACAGTTTAATAGTATCGAGTACATACCACAACATCGGTGGTCCAGCCGTAGAAGGGCAAACCCAAGCCTCACTAATGGCGCCGCAGAACTGTCGCAAACCCTAAGGTTCAAAGGCTTTCATACGGTCATTAAGTCGAGTTAGGGTTTCATTCTTCTAGAGGGACCATAGAATTGCCTGCATGTCTTTCCGAATACTTTAAACTTGGAATAGTAGGTTTCTGACATTCGATCGTCACTGTCGACTCCCAACGTCTCCGTGTGAAGTCGTCTCTAGCTGGAATCAATCTATCTGATGACCTCGCATCGGGGTAGCGAACGAACCACATGTCCTAGTCATTCATCCTCGGTGACTAGCGACCTTCAATCATCTCTTAGTACAACTCGTACTGCAATAGCTTCAACATCTGGGGCGATATCTCGTCGTTCGCAGCAATAACGGGCTCACTCGTCTGCACGCTGAACCGTGCCTCAATCATCATGAATAAGCAACACACCAACGGTCATCAAAATCTGGCTGGCCTCTGTCAGTGGCTCAATCCTTTAGTGTCGATCAGCACATACGAGTAACCTCATAAAGGCGATCCGCCAAACGCTCGCGGCGCGGAAACACAGTAAAAAGACACATCTCTGCAATCGTGTGTCGCCGGAATTTCGTCCTGGTCAGTCCTCGTTCGTGACGAGCTTGTGCTGACCGCAACTCTAGCCGTAGCTCTCCCTGCCGGTAACCGTAGCAGCAAAACCAAACTGGTACCGATGAGGCTAGATCAGGAAGGAATATAATACTGAATAAGGAAATGTACATCCTAAGGCTTCATAAGTGGAGTGGCGTGTCGTAAATATGCCGCGGAACATACCAACGGTACGTCACTCTACTTTAGTCACCTATTCCATCAACCAAGGGTCATCCTACGCTCCGAAGGTAAAACCTAACGCTCTGATACCAACTTGTCACGACCCGAAAGTACGGAACATGACCGGCACTTAAACTACGAACGTCTCGAGGCGTACGTAATCTAAGTAAACCGAAAACCCAGAAATCCAAACCAAGAAAAGTAGTAGAGTGCAGGAAAAACCAACTTAAAGCAAGTAATTTCAATAGCATAAGCCAAATTATGCAGTTTTTAAAACATCAAAATTCACTGAAAATTTCGGTAGAGTCTCCTTTGTAAATACTGGCCCCCAAACGGGATACAACATGAATAGTATACGAAATCAAGAAAAAGGCATCCCCAAGCGGGAGCTAGCTCTTCGTCAATCGACGGTCACAACCACACAAGCAAAATAATATACAACGCCAACGGCGAGGATCAAAAACTCAAAAGGGAACTCAAACCACCAGAAATATAACGAGCGACTCTAAAGTCGAAAGAATAAACAACACTGGTCTCTATCTCAAAATACATGTTTGGTTGATGGAACTTCTAGATACAACAGAATAATGATATACAAAGTATATAATGGGGGTATGATACAAGTAAACCCACCTACTAGCAAATCACCCGAATGAAACTGAGCCCGCAAGCCGTAATGAAACCTGTACGGCAAATCTACAAGAAACTGGGCACAACGGGGGTGAGTTGCCAACTCGTGAATAGAAAACATCTACGCACAGAAATCGCATAAATAACGCAACCTAGGTCAATGATCATAATATATCCTCAAAAATGTATAACAGGCAGCCTATGACAATGTCTAGGGTAATATCTAACCCGAGTGTAATCTCATGTGCCCGTGTCAGTGCCTCAGGTAGCAATATATCATATGAATGAGGTATGAATGCATGAAACAGAATACATGTAAATGAAGAAACTGTTTCCATAAATTAGTGAGATTTCCTTCGTATTTTTAAAACTGAGGTATCAACAGTGTCTAGCATCGACACAAATCATAAATCTCACTGTCTCGAAATATCAATGTCTCAATCTCAATATCTAGGGCGCCGTCAGTCCAGACCGACCCCTACCATAAATCTCAAGACCACGACGGTATCCTCCGGATATCCGACGCGTCAGGTAAAATCACCGATCGGTAGTGCTCCCCTGCCAGGCTCAACGTCATCACCACATTCATCTTGCCCCGGGGTACCGCACCGGGTCCACCATGTACCCGAAACGGTTCATCCGTCTCCTCGAATCGGGTTTCCAAATCCATCAGCAAACTCATGGTGGACGACTCATACATCATGGGAAAACCGCACTTTTTATTTTAAAGAGAGAAAAGAAGTTTATATAAGTTTTGCGGTTTTCCCCCAAATCCAGAAAATCTCATGGAAATCCGAATCCAATCCTCAATAGCATGTAAACAGTGCATATAGGCATAAAAATCCATGAATAATAACATGCATGATGTAACAAGTAATAATTACAATGTCTAATATGGCATATAAGGGAAATACACTAATATCATGTCAAAACTACCAGCTAACAATCTAAGTCAAACAATTATATTCTCTAAAGTGTACGTGACATGGCAATTACCGATGAAGATGTGTGTGAGCCGGCAAGTAGGTGTACGTGGTACATACGCATCATCGGTAATGGTGCTGGTGTCCTAACAACATGATATCAATAATGGAATATGCAGCCAAATAAATACGCGAGGCAGAGCGAACAGCAATAATGTGCGGGAGCTGAATACTAGACACAACGATAACTAATCTACAATAATCTAATATAAGTCCTACAAATGGTGCCTTTTGAAATAACACGAATCATGGGGTTTTGAAAATAGGGGCTACGGTGTTTTTATGAAAAGATACGTCGTTTTTGAAATATCCGTAGATTCCCTCGAGCTGTCTTTAAAAATGCCCACGATTCGTTAGTTTTTGAAATAGGTAAGAAGTCTAATCTAATCTAACAACTACACTAAACTATACGGCTGAACTAACAAGCTGAACTACAGGTAAGGAAACCGCCTATCATCTGAGTCGATACATATACATACCTGTATATGTATAGTCGGTGATCCCGCCTCAATAATATCATATCCGATACCATATCTATAATCAGGCGTCCCAAGTCAAGAGTGCGGATCAATCATCAATATAGCTCGTACGTAAATCCGTCGTACGGCATCCCAATCTGGGTACGGGTCAATATCACATTCATCATACTATTCACCTGGTATCCTCTTATCAAATATCATGGTCGAGGTACTGATCTACGTCTAGTACCATACTGATACCGCCTACGTATGCATGGACGTGTGTGAAACACTACGTCAAGGACCCGCTACAACGTCATGTCGTATCTAAGATACGAACCCTGCTATATCACCGATCTCACGGCCTCAAATCGAATCTCATCGACTCAGTTCAATCCCAAGTATCATCCTCAAGCCGTATGTGAACACATAGTCCCATACCCATGTGAACACATAACTATAAAGAATCCTATGAGTACATATGAAAGAAGAATGTATGCAAGTATGGGTGTGTGTGTATGTGTGGTGCAACCACTACTCTAGGGTTTCGCAATACTAAACCAATCCAATCACACCTAGGATCCGTCTCTATCATCAACAATCTAAAACAATATAATCAATATCTATGTGTATACGTATTCGTATACATCACCACGAACTGCGGGGGTGCTATACGCCATCCACCCGACTTCTCCCCGTAGATATAAATCTACTCACCTGTATCCTACGTGTCGGTATCGATGTCGCCTTCATCTTCTGCATCATCTCGGATCGTCGTGGGGGTACCTACACATATCACACGTATCGCATCACATCAAAACCAAATCGAAACTTAAAATGACACGCTAAAACCAACACGATACGCTAAAAGGCCTATAGGTTAGAACCTACGGTTAGCCTTCGCAAAACAACCCGAAATCACTCGATGTAGTCGTACAAACGCCAAGTGACCGAGGTAAAACCCAAATACACTCATTTGCACATTCACGGACACTAATTTTAATATAAAATAGGTTAAAACTCACGAAAACCCCAAATTCACTCTAAAAGCCGTTTTTCCGAAAAACTAGCAAGCAAAATTACCCGTTTTAGTACAAAACTCGATGTTTAAACAATTCTAGCGGCCATAATACTTATTAAATAACTTAAATAAGTCAATAAAACCATTTCCATAATTTAATCACATAAATTTGCATAATTTCCAAAATCCTAGTTTGCAAAAATAACAATTTTAACACTTTTTAATGTAAAATTCATAATTTTACAATTAAACTTGGTTTTGCATATTTTAAATGGTTAAACCACTCAATGTAATTTTTAAGATATGATGAAACCCTAACCATATTTTAATTCTCGATTTAACACAATATTTACAAAAACTAGTTTGCAATATTAACCAATTTCGACCATTTTATAGCAAAATGCACATACAACAAACTAGTTTGGATTTGCATGAAATGAAGTATTAAACTACACTTTAAAATGTTATTAATACCATGCAAAACCTAATTAGATTTTAATCTCCATTATATAAGTATTTCATTAAAACCTAGTTAGCAAATTAGCATAATTAGAACAATTTAATAAAACAATTAGTAACCTAGTAATTAGCTTTGCTTTAGCAAGCCCACTAGATATTAACCAAACAATTAGATCATGATCAATTGATCTAAACCCTAACTTAGTATTTAAACCCTTCTCTTAAATTTCCAAAACATGAAATTAAACTATAATTAACACTTACATCAATTTGCTTTAAGCAAAAACTAACAATTTCATTATAGGGTTATGATTTATACCTCCTAGAATCTTGAGATTTAGCATGAAATCTTAGCCTCCCAAATCATCATCTTGCTCCTTGATTCATGCTAGCCAAGGCAAAGAAATAATGGGTAGGAGTTGGATTTGAATTTTGCTTTGAATTTGTGTTGATTTTGAAGCATTTTGTGGAGTTTTTTGATGCAAAATTGAGTGAGAACTTGGGGAAGGGGGGCTGCTGGTTTAGGATCAGATTTTGGCCAGATTTGAGGGGGGGTGGGTGAGTGAGGAGAGAGAGTGAGGTGGGGAAAGTTGTTTCAAGTCAAAGTCAACTCAAAATATATCATTTTCTACTCTTTTTCTTTTCTTTTCTTTCCCTTTTCTTTCCTATGAAATTCAAGTGGGGACCAAAGAGGGGCTGCTGAATTTGGATAAGGGGAGGGGTAAGTGGGGGTGTGTGGGTGTGGGCACGGGTGTGGGGTGATGAAAAATGATAAATACAATACCCCGAACATCCATTTACGCTAAAAAAAAGCCTTTTTTCTTCAATAATTTCCAAACCGTTTTGGCAAATGATTTCGTTCCAAAAACCACATGATAAATTTTTATTTAATGTTTTATGATGCACAAAATTTGTTTCAACTCATTCCAATTTGTAATTTTCCCTAATTAAATGTATTAGTGACGGCTTAAAATAATAATAAAATAATATTTTTTTCAGAAAATTTGAAATTTCACCAGCGGCTCAATAAACACCAAATAATAGCAATTACATAGCTAGAATATGTATATTTAATTTTTATAATAAGATATTTGTATTTTGACTTTTTACAGAAAACCCCTTTATTTTACCGTTTTTTCGAAATTCCACCGAAACGATTTTCAAAACGTTACAATTAGTCGGGGTTTGAGATGAGTTTTTATATTCTTTCATTCGATGTAAATTGTAATATGATGTAATATTCTTTTGCGGGGCACATCCGGGCAGAGGTTGTAGCCACCGTTGTATTCTTTCATTTACTGTTTTATGCTCCTAGGATAGACCCAAGGTGGGGTGTACAAACTACCGGGTACTTTGAAGTGTTTAGTGGCCTACTCACGTTGTTGAGGGAGACCGCTTCACTTCGGGTACTTGGCGGGTAGTTTGCCGTACCCGTAGGGGTCTAGGGTGGGGTAATGGCTATTCATCACAACTGTGTAATCCGTCTTTTGTTGCAGGCTCAAAGGAAACGTGGATTGCTTGTATATCCAATAATGTTCATCTGTGATCTGGAATGCCTATTATTGCGTCTGACGAATGTACAATATCTATATATGATATCTAGTAGGCGTTACTTATGTTTTACACCCACGCTAGCCCAGCCCCGGCTCTGTCGTTAGTTAAGTAACCTAACGGGACCCAGTGGCGAATGCGGATGGCATAAGAGGACGTTCTATTTTCGTTGTTTTCTGCAATGATAGGTTAATTGATGGGACGCATTATTTTAATGCAAAGAAAACAAACCAAAGTGGAATCGTTGGAACAAATTTAAAAGAAACCACTCGGTTATTTTAAAAAGAGCAGATTTTTTAATTGCGGAGCTTTAACCACTCCTTTTAAAAAGCTATCAGGTTCCTTCGATTATATCAAGTTCACCACGTTCACGGTTTCTCCAAAACCAGTCGTAGCCCTCCGTCATTTCATATGAGTGGTCAGTAGTATTCAATCTATGTTTTTTTCGCCCTTAGTCATGACATAGTGATTGGTAGCTTCTGGGGTGTTCATATGTAGCATAGGTAGATGCGTTGGTTTGGGACAGTGATATTACTTTGTTTGGCCCTTAGTCAAGAGTATATACGGGTGGGTTCAAATTAACAAGATACTGATGGGTAGAACTTGACATGTGACTTATGATTTGTTGGCCCTTAGTCAAGATCATAAGAGCATGGGGAAAAAATCCACATCGGGAGTTTCTAAATAAACTGAAACTTGCTAGTGTTGCATACCATTTGGAGTTTGATGAGTGTTGGTAGGATTCCTTCAGCATTATCACACGATGATATTTGGATCCCGATCCTACTGTGAGTATCCGCTACTCATCAGGAGATTCGTCACTTAACGATCAATACTATAAACCAAGTAGGTGTCAAGAAAAGTGTCAGCGGGGCTATGCCCCCAGAGAAAAGAGGTTATTTAATTAAGGAACTTCGCGAAAGCGTCGTAAACCCCCCTCGAAGTTGCGACACCGGCCTGGCTGAACGGTTAAGCAAGTATTATACGATGAGATCAGTCCTGACTAATTCTTCTTTTATGGTTTGAGGAAGGATTCAAGAAACAGTGGGAACCATCCAGTTTAGATAAACTAAAAACCAATCTAAACTTGCAAGAGCATCATGCTAAAGTGTTCCCTCTCTCTCTCATTGCAGCGATCATGTGACCATGACTAGGTTACATCTAGATAACAAAATGACTGAATCTGACTGGCAAAGGTCTGTCCAGATGTCCATTGCCTATGACAAGCTGGACCACCTTATTACTACTCAAGCCCCCGCCGTCCCAGGTCCAGTTTCCACCGTCGCGGATATGGATATCCGTAAGACAAAGTAAAGGATAGTGTGAATGCCAAGTGCCTCGTGTTAGCTTTAGTTGATGGTGTATACCAGAAGCAGCACAAGAAGATGGACTTAGTTTCCATCTTTCTCTATAACAAAGATTTATATAGAAAGCAATCTCGTATCGCAAGATATGAGACCTCGAACGAATTATTTCAAGCGAGGTTGGCTGTCGGGTCATCTGTAGGGGACGGCGTCCTTACGATGACTAGCTATATTGATAAGCTCACGTACCTGGTGACTACGTTGGGAAACAGGTCATATGCCGACTTATTTCCACAGTCCCTACACTCCACTTACATCCTGAAAGAAACCAGGGAGACACCCGCTCTGCTTAATGGGGGACCTTCTTCTTCTGCATCCAGGGTGAAAGCAAAGGGTGAAAAGAAGAAGACCTCCATAAAGCCGATATACGGTGTCAGTGAAATAGAAGGAAAGGGAAGAGCAAAAGTTTCGGGACTTGGTGTAGGGAAGGAGGGATGTTCCTATTGTTATGGGAACGGGCATTGGCAGAAGGATTGCAGGGCTTTGGAAGCCAGTAGCCAGGATTCGAAGCATGTTGTGGCTTCGACCTCGAGTGTGTTTGTGATTGAGAACTGTTTTTCAATTAACTCTGCTTCCTGGGTACTAGATACCGGATCAGGATCTCATATCTGTAATTCATTACATGCTTTGAGAAACCGTAGAGTTATCAGGGTAGGTGATTTGTCTCTCAGAGTAGCAAACGGAATGAGCATGGACGCTGAATCCATGGGAGAATATCGCCTAGGTTTGACAAGTGGGCAGATATTGATTCTACGTAACTGTTTGTATGTACCTAGTTTGACTTGTAATATCATATCAGTGTCCTCACTTTTGAGAGAGGGATATGATTTTACATTCGTAAGCGACGTAGTAAACATCCACATAAATCAAGTTATAATTAGGTCCGGTACATTAGATGACGGTATATACGTATTAAATCAAGCTCAGGTTTTCAATGTCCAGAACACACTTAAAAGAAAGTCTCCGGAAATAAATCAGGCTTTCTTATTATTGGGGTAAAAATTTACACCCCGGTTGACCAAGTCAAAATAAAAGCCAACCCCAAGCCAAGTGGGCCCAAGCCCAGATCAAGTGGGACCATGCCCGGGTCGAGTCCGAACATGAAGCGGCCGGCCTCCCCCTTTGCCAAGATAAAAATTTTGTAATAAATAATTTTATGGTATTTCTTTTATTTTATTTTACGAATGAATGTAAGAAAAAAGGACATAAAGCCAATTTTTTGTAAAGCCCATGGCTTATGTGCAAAAAGAAATGGCACATGAGCCATGGGATAGGCAAAATGCCATTTTGTTAAGCCCAAGGGGCTATGTGTAAAGTGTATAGCCTATAAAGGCAAAGATAATGAAATATCCCAACAACTTTTCTCTCTCTCTAAAAAAATTTAGATCTGAGATCTTTTCTCCTTCCTCAAGGTTCCAAAACCTTATTCTTTCTTTTGAATTAAATCAAGAGTTTTACTCTTCATTTTATAAAACTAAATAGTTTTTCACCACAAAACCCATAAAGGGGAACTCAGATCTTCCATTAGATCTCAAAAAGTAGAGATTTTTAAAATCTCATATCTCTTGATCTTCAAAATCCAGCAACCAGAGGAGAATGAAGAAGAACCCCTTTCATCAACCCCAAAACATCTTAGGAGTTTAACTCCACTCTGATTTCTCTTTCGCGAATTTCTGGGGCTAAAAGCCTCTTTTTCTCGCCGGCGCCCAAGCGCTCAAGCGCCCAACGCTCAAGCGCCAAGCGCCCATGTGCCGACACATGGCGCGCTAGCGCTCGAGCGCTTAGCGTTCAAGCGCCCAGCGCTCGAGCGCTTAGCGTTCAAGCGCCCAGCGCTCGAGCGCTTTGCGTTCAAGCGCCCAGCGCTCAAGCGCAAAGCGCCCACGTGCCGACACGTGGCGCGCCTGCGCTCCAGCGCCCTGTGCTCAAGCGCAAAGCGCCCACATGGCGCGCTTAGCACTCCAGCGCCGAGCACTCAAGCGCAAAGCGCCCATGTGCCGACACGTGGCGCGCCTGCACTCCAGCGCCCTGCGCTTAAGCGCAAAGTGCCCACGTGCCGACACATGGCGCACTTGCGCTCAAGCGCCCTGCGCTCAACCGCAAAGCGACCACATGCTGACACGTGGCGCGCTAGCGCCTAAGCGCACAGCGCTCAAGGCGCTGACCCCACGCGTCCTTTGGGCGCTTTTTCCTTTTTTTTATGTATGTATACATGTATATATATGTACAGATACACACACACTCCACAACACTGTCCCCCCTCAAAAAACTCTGCGTGGCTCCCGATATATCCAAAACCACCTTTCAAAACACAACACACGCACGCTGCACATTGAGTTTGCATGACCAGTTTAACCCGTTAATCGGAGGTTCCCTCGCCCCAAAGGCGAGGGGTAATTAACGGCAGCTTAGTCCGCGGCTGCCGGAGATTCGGATCCCCACAATCATTAAACCCCGGCCTATCCTAGGCAGGAGGAATCTGTAATGCGCCTGACAAGAGCGCGCGTATTCCCATCTCAGTGGGGTGACGAAAAACACCCTACAGATTCTGGCATGCCCGGTGGGACCTTTCTCTCCTCCCATGTTTCGGGTTAAATGTTCATGTGAACTCAATCAATGTACATATCGATTGCCTATACTGAAATGATGTTTTTTTCCCTGCAGTAATCAACTTTCGACGACAATGTCTCCCAAGACGAATTCAGCTTCCAACGCGACCCCGATCTCGTACGTGGTCAAGATCAATGCTCGTGTGGTTCTTCCCGCAAGCCTCAGTCGACAGTGGGAGGAACTGCCCCGCCAGTTTGGCTCCGTCATCATCTACCCTGCCGGAAGCGCTCATCTGGCACAAATCCCGGCAAAACAGGTGGCCAAGCCGGTCTCAAGGGGCAAGAGGCCAAACGTTGTGATCGCTAAGGCACCGCAACCGAAACCTAAGACGGTGTCTGAACGACTCTCTGGTACTCCAGCTGGGGGCAAGACTTCCGGTACAAAGGGCGACATCAAATGTTGCGGACGCGCTCAGGCGATGACTCCAGCAAATGCACAATCGAGCGTATCTCCAAAATCCTCCATCGCCCGATCTACAGCGTCTTCCCAAAGAGCCGAAGTCTGCCAGGTGCTTAGAACAGAAACGTTAAGGCAGAAGCGGCTCAGGTATCGAGCCAACAAGAGGGCCAGGGCTTCGGCCAAGTGGAATCTTGTGAAGTTCCAAGAGCAGGGTTACTCTATGACGGGGGCTGAGTCGGCCATAAAAATCAGCAATTCCTTCGAACCTCTGAGGTGGGTTCAGAAAAATGCAATTACCGCCAGAATTAAGAAGACAATAGTCCGAACGTCGCTACAAAGAGACATGTACCAGCCCCAACAGATAAAGTATGACACTGTCTCTTCAAGAGTCTATGAGGCGCTCTGTGCCGCACGAAAGAAGCGGGGCAAACCCAGAAAAGAAGCGCCAGCACCATTCAAGAACCTGGTTAGGCCAGCCGCCTTCAATCGACTGCCAGCTACCGAAACAAGGGGGTCAAGACAGCGATCTGTGAAATCTGCCGCCGATGATAAAAAGACGGCCGGATATATTATCCATACGGTCTACATGGCGGGCGGGCACCCCAGTTGAAGGGTTCCTAGGCACACCCATGAGGTTCTACAAGTGATCAAACATGGCCAATTCAAATTTTTCATGTGCCTACAAACTCTAATACGGATCGTTAACTAGATGTATAGGCGATGCAAGCAAGTAAACGAATTTATTGCTAAAGGAAAGTGATTACAACCTTTGTAGATCCGGTCCTCCACCTCTCTAGCTCCGTATTGACGACTCTCCGCTGTACCCATCGGAATCCAAGACTCTCACGGTGGTTTCATCGGAGAAAAGATCGGGCTAGGTCGCCGACTTCGATGCCGAAGATGATCTATGTCGAGGCAACTCAAGATCAAGCTCCAACTTCACCAAGTCATGAAACTTGTGAAGAAAACACCCTATACTACTTGGCAAGTGATAGAGAATGAAGAAATAGGAAGTGGGTTCACTTTAGAATTGGATTTCTCACTCTTTCTCTCATGTTGCCATTAATGGATGCAAGCTTTCCTCTTTGTTGAAGAAGAAGAAGAAGAAGGAATATGATAAGTATTATTGAAAATAGAAAATAAAATGATACTTATCATATATTCAACCATGGTTTAGTGTAGAGAATTAACTAAGGTTAGTTGAATGGTTAGGATTAGGAGAAGAAGACAAGAATGGTCACTTAGTCAAAGATGCATGAAGTATCAAGAAGCTTCATGTTTGAAAGCAACCATTTTTTTTTCTTTTATCTTTTAACCAAAAAGAATAGATAAATAAATAAGTGAAATGAAACCCTAACCATTCACTAAACATGGTTTAAGTCTTTACAAAAACCCAAGTTTGCATGTATCATCAAACATGATACAAACAAGTGCACAAAAATATATCACATATACAACTTGTGCAATTCAAGTGAGAAAATCCATTTAAAGTGAACAAATATTAGTTAATGCAAAGTAATATATCAAATATATAATTATACATTAAATCATTAAATCAACACTTGATTTAACGATCCGGTCATATCGCATATAACCGACTAATATCCAATGTATCGGCTTATCGAATCAATCCTTGATTCGATAACTAGGTTATATCGCATACAACCAATCGATACATTCATCGCGAGAATAGAATACGGTATCACATACACGCATTATTCTCGGTCCCGCACATATCTCATATGCGCTCCTATTTCGTTTCGCTTGAGCCAGGAAACCTCTATGTAGGACTCTAAAGACTCGTCAATACGCCGGCAACAGGTGATGATCATATCAAACACCCACAAGCCGCAAGCGGTCTGCTAAATGTAACGGCCACCCGGGTATTGAGCGATCAGAAGATCGACGAGCAAGCCCGCTCACACTCCTGTGAATCCAACCAGTAACACTTACCGTACAGTCCGGTCTGTTCGTCTGATATGTCGCATATCTCGCCTACGGGTGGTAAACGTCAGACCCCAATAGCTCGATAAGTCATGCCGACGTGAGGTCCATAACATTCGTGAAACTACTGATAACTCTTACCAGTATATTACTGCAACCCTGGCCAGGGATTTCCTGTTATGGCCAGTCGAGCATAGCGCAACATCCAACCCCAATACCGGGAGAGACGAATCCCCTCCTATCGCTCATTGCCTCCATGTGAATTGGGACTGTACCCAAAAACCACCTGTTTGCACGACTCAGTAGAGCCGTGGTAGGGTGGAAATCAAAGCACAGTGGGATACACACAAGACTCTATGACGATCTCGGGTCAACAGACTAAGCTGTACCAGTGTCACCAGAGAACCGCCATCTGACGTGAGGTATAATACCATCTGGGAGTTCTCGGCGAGTCCGTTCAGTGTACCCAGTCTCCACTGAGCATCCGCATACCATCTCTGTTGTCAAACACCAATGGATATGGGATCATCCATCGTCCATCACATAGGTCGAGAAGATATGCGCTAGTCTACTCTGGAATATCGATGCCCCGTCTCGATATTCCCACGACTAGGAACATTGAAGGATGTACTCATGGACTACCCAGGCCCCACTAGTATGATCTACATCATAGTCCTGGAAGTCGAGTACTCATCTTAAGGGCTTTATCAACATGTAACAGAGAGACAGAAAGTATACATGTTAAGATAAAGAGTAACCAGATAGCGTACTATCATGTCGAGCAAGAAAGTCATACCTATATATGTCCCAGCATCCACTACAATATACATCCAATGTACAGTAATGGCCTCTAGGGCATACATATAACTAACAATCTCCCACTTGCACTAGGGCCATCTGTAGCAGTGGTTGCAGTATCTAATACTCAACCATCCCATATAAGTCTCTCTCTGGGAAAATGCCTTTGTGAGTGGATCCGCCGTGTTGTCCTCTAAGTCTACTCTCCTTACCTCGATCCCCCTGGAGATCAACTATCTCCATGATCAGGTGATGCTGCCTCAGAATATGTCTGGGTCACTGATGGGACCGGGGTTCCTGGGCCAAAGCCACACTTCCATTGTCATACAATGGTAGGAACCTAGTTCATCTTATGAACCAATATACACCCAAACTGCCTCTTTGGTAGTATCTTTAATAGCGATGTTACCAGCCTTTATCGTCTAGTCTGCCACGGTATCTAGCTTGGAACTCTTCCAACATACCGTCCCTCCACTGAGGGTAAAGACAATGCCTGCGACTGACATTCAGTCGTCCTTATCACCCTGGAACCTTTCCAGTGATTCTCCCCAGGATCAACTGATACCATCTCACTACAGTTAGTGAGAATCCTAACATCCATTTAGATCTATCCCATAGACCCAAATCTCAGGATTTAGGAGGTATCACTTTATCCTATTAGAGAATCAATGTGATAAGAGGAGATCGACCGATCGTAGTATAGGAAACTCTTTTCCTATCAAGAGTATGTTGTCTACGTACAATACGAGGATGACCACCTTACTCTATACTCCCTTTTTGTATATACAAGGTTCATCTACCATTTTGATGAAGTCAAACACTATGACTATCACATCAAAACAGATGTTCCAACTCCGCGATGCCTGCTTTATCCTGTAAAGCAACTTGCACGTGTTTCCGCTGCTCCCACCGTTTACGAAGCCCTCTGGCTGTGTTCTTATAGTCGTTCTCTTCTAAATCATTTTAGAAAAGCAGTCATGGCACCCAACCACCAGATATCGTAGTCATGGTATGTAGCAATGGCCAGTAGGATCTGGTTGGACTTAAGCATAGTCCCTGGAAAAGGTTTCATCATTATCCATGCCTGGTCGATGACGAAAACCTTTAACAAGTCTAGCTTTGAAAGACTCAACCTTTCCATCGACACCAAGTAATCTTCTCAAGATATACTTGCTCCTGATGGGGATTTAACCCTTCAGATATCGCAACCAAAGTCCATACTTTGTTGGTGTACATGGATTCCATCTCAGATTGCTAAGCATCCAGCCATTCTTACAGAGTCGCCACTCTCGATGGCCTGCTCGAATCTAGTTGGGTCATCATCTCATGATGCAATCCTCGCTCCCACTGTCATCGAGAAACCGAAGTATCTCTCAGGCAGGTGAAGAACCCTACCAGATCGGCGGAGAGGCTGAGGTTCGTCGGGGACTATTGAATCCTTTGGTTCTGTCAAATCATCAGCTGCAGTTTTGTATAGCTGGAACCTTTCCAGTTCTACAGAACTGACCTTGCCTCGATCTTGTCCGGATTTTGCTTTAGACATAGGCCGGACAACCCCAAATCTTAACTAACTCAAGAGATAGGCTCTTCACATACCATATCTTATATGGAGTGGTAGGAAGTGATCTGATTCGAACCTAATCAATAGGTATGCAGCTTCTCAAGTGCACAACCCCAAAAGGAAATAGGTAACTCAGTAGTACTCATCATAGAGCACACCATATCTAATACGGTGCGATTGCTCCGCCGTGATACACCGTTGTGCTGTGGTGTATTCAGAGGAGTAATACGGAGAGAGAATCTCATTCTCCTTTAGAATGGTCCAGGAATGCCATGCACAAGTATTCTCCTCCCTGATCTTATCATAGGACATAATACTTATACCCGTATTGGTTCTTTACTTCTAGCTTATATTCTGTGAATATCTCAAAAGGTTCGGACTTGTGTTTCAACAGGAACATATGTCCGAATCTTGAGAGTTTATCAGAGAACGTAATGAAGTATAAAGAACCGGTCCTGGCATGTGTAGACAGGGGAGTTTATATACATCATCATGTATCAGTCCCAAGAGTTTACTAACTCTTTCTCTGTTTCCAGTAAACGGAGCTATGGTCATCTAATCTTTGTGACATGACTGGCAAGTTTCACAAGATGTAAATTCAAGCTGATTTAAATATGCATCTAAAATGTAACTTCAGCCAGTCGGGTCGCATTGATATGACCTAGTCTACAATGCCTCAAGAAGGATTCGTTCATTTCTGAACTCTTCCTCTTGTGTGTGTTCTGTATACTAGGAACTGTAGTTTGATTTAGAACATCAATGCTTTTAGATAACGTGCCTGAACCGATCAACTTTTGATATAGGAAATATTCAAAACATTATCCAACAATACAAAATTATATCCTTCTTTACTAATAAAGAGACTGATATGATTTTGTATATCAGGTTCGGTATCTAATAGCATTTGTTCAGAATCAATGTACTGGTAATACAGGGTGACAGTGACCAACAGACTTGGCTGCAACACTTGCCCCGTTTTCTGTCTCATGAAACTTATCACCCGTTCTCAGTTTTTTACCTTTTTGTAGCCCTATGTAACAGATTACAAATCTGGGATCCTGATCCGGTATCAAATACCCAGGATACAGAGGATACTGAGAAACAGTTCTTTATAATGAACACACCCGAAGGAGATGCATCTCATGCACTTTCTTCGTTTGGGTGGCATGGGAATTCTGGTATTCCCCTATTTCCTGCTCTGTCTTATAACAATTATAAGTTGGAGCGGGACCAACATTCCCCAGCTCAGTATAACAAGCGGGTTCGGTCAATACATCCATATTATTATCTTGATTAAGGTGTGATATGGTCGCTACCTGGAGAGAGAGAAAAGAAAACACTCTGCGTGCGCTCTTGCAAGATTAGATTGGTTATTTATTTTATCTAATCAGGATGGCTCCCACTGTTTTTATCAAATCTTCCTTCAAACCCTAAAAGGAAAGACTAGTCGAGATTAATTACACTCTACAAGTTCGCCAATCTTTCAGCCAGACCAGTGTCGGTACTTTGAGGGAGGTTTCCCCGTGCTTTCGTACGGACCTAATTACAGTAAACCTCGTTTTCCCAGAGGCGTAACCCCGTTGACACCTTTCTAGACACCTACTTGATCGGCTAATTGCAAAGTGCAAAACTCACAAAGGAGTAACAATTACTCGCAGTGGGTATCGGGATCCAACTATCATATAGAAGGTATGCAATCTCATTGCAAATTTCAACACTTGAAACTCCCGATAAAGGTTTTTACCCCTAGCACCTATGACCTTAACTATGGTCAACAAATCATAAGAACTAGTCAAGTTCTACCCGTCATTTCGTGATTAATTAGACCCACCCACATGACCCTTAACTAAGGTCAACAAAGTCACGCGACTGTCCTAACTAATCGCATCATATGCGGTGTAGGAAGACATCACTTAGCTACTGTACACTGTGCCTTGACTATGGTCAACAAACACAGCACGAATACTAAGTACTCTACTTCCTAAAATGACGGAGGGTTGCGGCTAGTTTTTTATGAAAACCTTTAATGCTTTGAACTTGATCTCGTTGCGGAATCAAATGGTTTTTAAATGGAATGTTTTTGAAGCTTTTCTAGTTTAGCTAAAGGGGTCACTCCCGATGAAGGGATCGCAGCCCTTTCCTCGTCGAATGAGGTGCGGGATATATCATATATATCACTGTGCAAAGCAGAAACTATAGAAGCAATCAAAAGACAAACCGAAAGTTGTAGCATCTGCCAGTTATTGCTAAAGGAGTCACTCCCGGTGAAGGGATCTCGGTCCTTTCCATATTGAATAAGGTGCAGGATGTTCTACAAGGAACACCGCGATGCAAAGCAAGAACTGTAGCTACCTGTTTTTATTTTGAAATTCGATTCCACAACATCTTTTAGGTTTATTTTCTTTCATTAATCTCATTAATGAATATCCCATCATTTAAGTCCACCTAAACATCACAGATAAATATAACGTACGCTTATGCCATCCGCATTCGCCTCGATGTCCCGTCTGCACCGTTAGGTTAGGTAACTAACGCCAGAGCGAGGCAGGACTAGCGCGGCTGTAAAACATAAGCAACGTCTATATAATATATCATATATACTATATACTATATCTATCTGAACAAATCACATGATCACATCACAGATAACACGGCAGAAGAATCATATGAAACATTGGATATACTAGGACGTCCGTGTTTTTTATACGAGCCAGTATAAAACACGGATTCCACGGTCGTGATGAATAGCCAATCCCACACCCCTAGACCCCTACGAGAGCGGCAAGCAACCCTACCAATTCTAGGGTTAGGAGACCCGGACTCGACTCCTTGAGATGGTCTCCCACTGGACCCCAGAACCCGGTTACTTGTGCTCCCCTCCTTGGGTCTATCCTAATGCGGAAAAGTAAATAATATACAAACGGTGACATCTTCCGCAACCTGGAAGTGCCCCAATAAAAGAATATTACATACAAGTTTTTACATGAATGAAAATGAAAAACACTCGTCTCACATAAAAACCCCTGGCTATTCAAACACGACGATCCAATATAACATATCCAGCAACACATAACATCACATGTCATCAACGTAGGTAAACATGCGTATCCCAATTGTCGTTGACATATAGCAACGAAACCGGCGATATCACATATTACACTTACGGTCACAGAGAAGAAAGTGTAAAACTACAACAGTTGGAATCCGCAACCTCTTTAGACATCGCATGCCTAATCAAATGAATCCCTTAGACATCGCATGCCTAACAATTATAAACCCCGCATTTTAGTCTCATTATCGAAAACTCTTTTCAATATCAAGTCGGGCAATTCAATAGGATTCCCGACATCCTGATTGAATGCTCGTTGCAAACTTTAGTAGGCGGCCGCACCCCTGACGCCGTCGACGAAGTGCACCAAGGCGGAACACCGCTGCCGCGAGCACCCGGACGGATGCTTTCGGCGACGGGGTTCTCCTGCAGTCACTTGGTCGGGGCTATGGGGTGTAGCTGTCTATTAAGTTTATCCGGCGAGTATCTGCGTACGCTACCCGATTGCGACGGACTTTTGATCACATCAAAATTCCGTGGCAACCGATCAAGTGAGACTAAACCGCTAGATTTATAACATTCATTCAGTTATCTCATAACTACTTGTGAATTCCAAATATTGTATCACTTTCCGGATAAATAGAAAATGTTAAACTTTCCGATCGAACAATCGAACACCCAAGTTTTCCCGAAACAGCTCAACACATGAAATAAGTTTAAAAACATTCACTTCGTGCCTCAGTACCAACGGTCCGGCCGTAGAAGGGTCAAGCCAACGCCTCACATGTGGCACGCCGTACTGCCCCAAACCCTAAGGTTCAAAGGGCAGTTCAAGACGGTCACATAATCGAGTTAAGGTTTGTTGTCTTCTAGAGGGACCATCGCATTACTTGCACTACTTAGAACGTCATTAAACTACGGAAAAGTCCAACAATTGGAAATTTTCCGGCAGGGGAAAAAGTGGGTATTTATATCCGGTCGAACTTTTTAACATGCTCTAAAAATACCCGGAAAAACAAAACACAGACAAAATTAGACAGTCCTATCAAATCTCCGAACTCCCAATACAACCCAGAAAACTCAACTCTTGAGTTCAGATTAAAAATTCCCAGAAAACTCAGCACTTGAAGATAAAAATTACTGTGCAAAAAATGAAGTCTAATCTCATTATATAGCCGCGGAACCGCCGCAGAAGCCAGGCTTCTGCCGCGGTTCCGCCGCTCTTTAGGCGCATCTTTTGGTCGTTTTTGCACCGTAATTCACAGAACTTCCTGCTGAATTTTTTAAGCATTTTTAATCTGGAAAGAACCTAGTTTTGAAAAAATATACAGAGAGGGGTCACGGATTAGGGTTTCGGGTTCGATCGGGTTTCTAACTCCGTCTACGCATCGCCTAAGGCTCTAGCTAGGCTCTGATACCACTGAAGGGTTCCTAGGCACACCCATGAGGTTCTACAAGTGATCAAACATGGCCAATTCAAATTTTTCATGTGCCTACAAACCCTAATACGGATCGTTAACTAGATGTATAGGCGATGCAAGCAAGTAAACGAATTTATTGCTAAAGGAAAGTGATTACAACCTTTGTAGATCCGGTCCTCCACCTCTCTAGCTCCGTGTTGACGACTCTCCGCTGTATTCATCGGAATCCAACACTCTCATGATGGTTTCATCGGAGAAAAGATCTGGCTAGGTCGCCGACTTCGATGCCGAAGATGATCTACATCGAGGCAACTCAAGATCAAGCTCCAACTTCACCAAGTCATGAAACTTGTGAAGAAAACACCCTATACTACTTGGCAAGTGGTAGAGAATGAAGAAATAGGAAGTGGGTTCACTTTAGAATTGGATTTCTCACTCTTTTTCTCATGTTGCCATTAATGGATGCAAGCTTTCCTCTTTGTTGAAGAAGAAGAAGAAGAAGGAATATGATAAGTATAATTGAAAATAGAAAATAAAATGATACTTATCATATATTCAACCATGGTTTAGTGTAGAGAATTAACTAAGGTTAGTTGAATGGTTAGGGTTAGGAGAAGAAGACAAGAATGGTCACTTAGTCAAAGATGCATGAAGCATCAAGAAGCTTCATGTTTGAAAGCAACCATTTTGTTTTCTTTTATCTTTTAACCAAAAAGAATAGATAAATAAATAAGTGAAATGAAACCCTAACCATTCACTAAACATGGTTTAAGTCTTTATACAAACCCAAGTTTGCATGTATCATAAAACATGATACAAACAAGTGCACAAAAATATATCACATATACAACTTGTGCAATTCAAGTGAGAAAATCCATTTAAAGTGAAAAAATATTAGTTAATGCAAAGTAATATATCAAATATATAATTATACAACAAATCATTAAATCAACACTTGATTTAACGATCCGGTCATATCGCATATAACCGACTAATATCCAATGTATCGGCTTATCGAATCAATCCTTGATTCGATAACTAGGTTATATCGTATACAACCAATCGATGCATTCATCGCGAGAATAGAATACGGTATCACATACACGCATTATTCTCGGTCCCGCACATATCTCATATGCGCTCCTATTTCGTTTCGCTTGAGCCAGAAAACTTCTATGTAGGACTCTAAAGACTCGTCAATACGCCGGCAGCAGATGATGATCATATCAAACACCCACAAGCCGCAAGCGTTCTGCTAAACGTAACGGCCACCCGGGTATTGAGCGATCAGAAGATCGACGAGCAAGCCCGCTCACACTCCTGTGAATCCAACCAGTAACACTTACCGTACAGTCCGGTCTGTTCGTCTGATATGTCGCATATCTCGCCTACGGGTGGTAAACGTCAGACCCCAATAGCTCGATAAGTCATGCCGACGTGAGGTCCATAACATTCGTGAAACTACTGATAACTCTTACCAGTATATCACTGCAACCCTGGCCAGGGATTTCCTGTTATGGCCAGTCGAGCATAGCGCAACATCCACCCCCAATACCGGGAGAGACGAATCCCCTCCTATCGCTCATTGCCTCCATGTGAATTATGACTGTACCCAAAAACCACCTGTTTGCACGACTCAGTAGAGCCATGGTAGGGTGGAAATCAAAGCACAGTGGGAGACACACAAGACTCTATGACGATCTCGGGTCAACAAACTAAGTTGTACCAGTGTCACCAGAGAACTGCCATCTGACGTGAGGTATAATACCATCTGGGAGTTCTCGGCGAGTCCGTTCAGTGTACCCAGTCTCCACTGAGCACCCGCATACCATCTCTGATGTCAAACACCAATGGATATGGGATCATCCATCGCCCATCACTTGGGTCGAGAAGATATGCGCTAGTCTACTCTGGAATATCGATTCGCCGTCTCGATATTCCCACGACTAGGAACATTGAACGATGTACTCATGGACTACCCAGGCCCCACTAGTATGATCTACATCATAGTCCTGGAAGTCGAGTACTCATCGTAAGGGCTTTATCAACATGTAACAGAGAGACAGAAAGTATACATGTTAAGATAAAGAGTAACCAGATAGCGTACTATCATGTCGAGCAAGAAAGTCATACCTATATATGTCCCAGCATCCACTACAATATACATCCAATGTACAGTAATGGCCTCTAGGGCATACATATAACTAACACCAGCGACAACCTTCGCAGCAAAAGCAAGGATGGGGCCACCACATCCCAAGCCCAATCTGGCTTGAATGTGGTTGCCGCTGCCCAAGAACAGAGACCTCCGCTGGATGAAGAAAACCCTCTCGATGAGGATGATAGGCAGAAAGACCCCTCGGTCCATGTAGAGTCAAGCTCGGACAGCGAGGAAGAGCCGACTTTCCACCCCAGGACCGCGGAGCGGGAGCTACTTCAAGAGGTTCGAAAACAGCTCAGGAGCAAGGATAAAAAGATGGCCAAGCTTTATTCGAAAATTGACGATCTAACGAACGTTGTGATGCAGCTTACGGCTCAAATTTCTCGAGCGCCTCCCAATCAAGCACAAGTCACTACTAATCAGCCGGGTGATGACAATCCGAAGCAGCCAATGCCTGTTCCTTTGGGTCCAAGACTGGTCGAGCCGCACGAAAGCCGACCACATTCCGCTTCTGGGGATGCCTTGGCCCCAGATGGCACTATCCCGCTAACACAAGATCAGATAATGGATTTGGTCACCAGCAAAGTTAAAACATTGGTGGCTGAAGCTGAAGCTCAGAAAGAAATTGGCGGTAGTGGGCAGCCATATCCCGCACAGTACGATCTGATCGAGTTCCCGAGCGGCTACGTCATTCCTAAGTTCGGAAGATTTGACGGAACGGGGAATGCAAATCAGCACGTCGCCTACTTCAAAGCATCATGCGTAAATACAGGGGGCAATGACGCGCTCCTTCTTCGTCAGTTTGTCAAAAGCCTGACCGGTGTCGCCTTCGACCGGTACGCGAGTATACCAGATGGGCCCGTCATTACCTTTGCCCAAATGGAGTCTCTGTTGCGGCAAAGGTTCATGAGCGTCTGTGATAAAATCTCCATTGCCGACCTTGTGAGGACCAAGCCAGGGAAGAATGAAAGCAACACCGACTTTATCGCTCGATGGCGTAATCTCATAGTCAAGAGCGAACCGCCGCTGGAGCAGGACTAGTCCGTCAGCCTTCTCATTGGGAACCTCAGCAATTGGATGGTCCCAGTCTTGTGTACAGCGGGACTCAAGACATTTCAGGAGCTAACCAAGAAAGTCCAAATGCTGGAACGCTCGAAGAACGAGTCCCCGCCGGACTCTCAGAGAGACAAAACTTGGAAAAGCAAGCGGGACGACAACCGTAGAAGCGGGAGTTCCAGCAGTACCAATGTCTTCAATGCGTCCGACAATGAAGAAAAGCGAAGGGCGGGCGAAACCAAAACCTACCGGTCTCGAAAGCCATTGCTGGTAGGAGATGGGCCTTCCCTAGAGGAGAAGAAGAACAAGGTTTACTCTTTCAGAAGGGACAAGGTCCGTAAGATATTTAAAAATGCCTTGAACAACGGCCTACAATTGCTGGAGTCGAAAAGACCCCAAGAAGCAAAAATGGCCGACAATCCCCTGTATTGCCCGTACCACCGAGTAGTGAGCCATGCGATCAAGGATTGCTATATCTTTAAGGACTGGGTCGATAAGCAGTACAAGGCTGGAGAGATCGAGCTGTCCAAAAGTGTGTTGGTGAACAGTCAAGTTGCAACCGCCAACTTTATACAGACAGAAGTTGAAGCCTTCTGGGAGCAGACAGCTGAACCCGCTGCCCTGACAAACGAAACTGACTCATCGCGGCCTCCGTGGAGTACGCACATAACTAATAAGACGATGAAGATGATAAAGCTACTTCAAAAAGAGCCCAGGACGGAGTAGGAAGGGCAAAAGAAGCCTACCTTTCCAGCTGCCAATGCGGCTCCATCAGGCTCGAAATCCAAAAAGCTCAAGAAGAAGAAAAGTGTAACTCGGCGCGGGAAGGAGTCTGCAGGGAGATCGACCATTCAAAAATATATCGATTCCCTTGAAGAATATGAACAGAAGGAAAGAACTCTGATTCAATTGAAGGAGTTCTTCCCTGTACAAGCGGCTGAAATTCTGGAGGAGTTAGAAGAAGACCCCAATGAATAGATCCTAGTAGTGACCTGCTACGCCATCCATCTTGGCACCGACTCTGAGGAGGAGCTCTATTTTCCCGAAGAGGACGAGGAGCTCGCCACAAAGGCCAATCAAATCCAGCTCAGAAGCGGCAGGGCTCTACCGCCAAATCAAGGCAACGCCCTAAAAGGGAAGGAAAAACAGGTGGCTAATGATGAAGATGACAGAGAACCGGCTGATGAAAGCTCAAGTCCTTCCCCAGTAGACTATAATGTTTTGGCTCACCTCCGAAAGCTTCCGTCTCTCCTTAGCATCTACGATGCCTTGGTTCAATCTCAAGAGCTTAGAGATGTTCTCATTCATGCTCTACAAAACCCCGAGCGGTATCAGGCTCGCTTTGCGGAAATTAATATGAAAGAAGCTCAATACACTTTGCAAGCCGCCGCAGTCATGTTTAAGGATGAAGACTTGCTACTGGGAACGGTTGACCATAATCGGCCGCTTTACGTGACCGGGTACAGCGACGGGGATCGGATTAATCGCATATTGATTGATCCGGGGTCCTCGGTGAACATCATGAACTCGCGAACACTGAAGAATTTGTCAATGGACGTCCGACACCTGTCAAGGGAAAGGATTGTCATTCAAGGCTTCAATCAAAACTGCCAGCAAGTTCTGGGGTCTATAGCTTTGCCAATCAAATTCGGGGATCTACAAACTGAAGCTAAGATATACGTGATCGACGCCGACACGTCTTATAAGATTCTCTTGGGACGGCCGTGGCTCCACGATTACGACATTGTCCCAATAACTCTCCATCAATGCATGAAGTATACTAAAAATGGCGAAGAAAGACACATTGACGGAGACATCCAGCCGTTCGGTGTGCATGAAGTCTGATATGAAGATTCTTGGTACTTTATGAACCACCAAAATGCTAAGCCACAACTGACTGAGGATAGAGCGGTGTAACATTTCAAAATAATAAAATATTATTTTTGGGAATTTTTATAATTTAATATTATTTTATTGATTATTTTAATATTAAATTTATAATTAAATATCGATAAATGGGAAAAATTTTGAAAAAAAATGGAAAATTCAAAAAATTATGTATTCTATGGAAATTAGTCATTTTTAAGTTTTTATGATCATTTATATGCTAATTTAGTGCTAATCGCGATTAAAAATCGTTAATCGTATTTTTGGTTTTTTGTGCAAATCATGCACATATCATTTTTGGACTTGTGTTACATTTTTCTTGCCATGGTTTTATTTTGGGATCACTATTTGAGTGAGAAGGAATTAGAGAATAAGGAAAAGAAAAAGAGAAAGAGAGGATATTATATTGAGGTATGGGTGAGAAAGAGTAGGTAAGGGTGTTGACTTGGCCATTTCCATTCATTCCTTCAATCATTTCTCTTCTCTTCCTCCTCCTTTGCTGCTGCTACTGCTGCCCCTCTCTCCCTCATCATAAAATCCCCCAAAACACCTCAATATATATCTCAAAACCCCATATCGGTTTCACAAAAAATGCACACAAGCTCAAGATCTACATATTGGACTAAAGAAGCATGGATTTTGGCCACTAGGGGCAACTCAAGAAAATTCTTGAGTTGCCAAATGAGGTAATTACTGAACCATTAGCTTAGTTTTAGCATTATTTATACCCCTATGCATGTTTAGAATCGAAATCGTGTGATTTTGTGGAGTTTAGGAAAAACTAGTAAGGGTTTGAGGAAATTATGAGTTGTGATGGGAAATTGAGTGCAGTGGAGACCATAAAAGCACCCTAGTGCTAGAAACCCAGACCAACCCCACTGGAAACCCAAAAATACGGAATTACGGAACTTTTCATGTCGGTTTGTGATGACTTTGAGGGTGCAGGGAAATCTGGAGTGAACCGGGACCAAAACGAGATAAACAAACAACTCTAGGGGCCAAATTAGGGTATTAGGAGGCCATCCTGACCAAACGGACCCCATTGGACATAGGGGGGCCGGCCAGGCCGGTTTTGGCAAGGATGTGGCCGGCCATGTAGTGGTGGAATGTGTCGGGGTTGGTCCAGTAGCTCAAATACATCATATACATCACCCTGGACTTGTTTGCTTGGCTAAATTTGGCCTGAGGCGAAATCTGGGATAGTTTTCTTGGGTTGCTGCTTTGAATTGAGTTATTTTTTTCCGTATTTCGATTTCTAGAATTTCATGTTTGGGTTTTACCTCGGTCACTTGGCGTTTGTACGACTACATCGAGTGATTTCGGGTTGCTTTGCGAGGGCTAACCATAGGTTCTAACCTATAAGCCTTTTAGCGTATCGTGTTGGTTTTGGCGTGTCGTTTTAAGTTTCGATTTGGTTTTTATGTGATGCGATACGTGTGATATGTGTAGGTACCCCCACGACGATCCGAGACGATGCAGAAGATGAAGGCGACATCGATACCGACACGCAGGATACATGTGAGTAGATTTATATCTACGGGGAGAAGTCGGGTGGATGGCGTATAGCACCCCCGCAGTTCGTGGTGATGTATACGAATGCGTATACACACAGATATTGATTATTTATTGTTTGAGATTATTGATGATAGAGATGGATCCTAGGTGTGATCGGATTGGTTTAGTGTTGCGAAACCCTAGAGTAGTGGTTGCATCACACATACACACACCCATACTCGCATACATTCTTCTTTCATATGTGCGTACATGGGAATATATATTGATGTGTATATTTACACATGGATATGGGACTCTGTGTCTATATACTGGATTTGAGGATAGTATTTGGGATTTGAGATGAGTCGATGAGATTGGGCTTGAGGCCAGGAGATCGGTGATGTGATTTGGTTCGTATTGAGATACGACACGATGTTTTAGCGGGTCTTTTGACGTAGTGATTCTTACACCTGCTTGCATACATAGATGGTATCAATATTGTACTAGACGTAGATCAGTACCCCGATCATGACATTTCATAAAGAGGATACCAGATAAATAGTATGATGAATGTAATATTGACCCGTACCCAGATTTGGGATGCCGTACGACGGATTTACGTACGAGCTATATTTTGATGATTGATCCGCACTCTTGACTTGGGATGTCTGATTATAGATATGATATCGGATATGATATTATTGAGGCGGGATCACCGACTAATATATATACAGGTATGTATATGTATCGACTAAGATGTTAGGCGGTTTCCTTACCTGTAGCTCAGCTTGTTTGTTCAGCCGTATAGTTTAGTGTAGTTATTAGATTAGATTAGACTCCTACCTATTTCAAAACTAACGAATCGTGGGTATTTTAAAAGACAGCCCAAGGGATCCTACGGATATTTCAAAAGACGTATCTTTTCATAAAAACACCGTAGCCCTTATTTTCAAAACCCCATGATTCGTGTTATTTCAAAATGCACCATTTGTAGAGCTTATATTAGATTAATGCAGATTAGTTATAGTTGCGTCTAGTATTCAGCTTCCGCTCATTATTGTGGTTCGCTTCGCATCGCATGCTTATATTATGTTTCGTACTACATTATTGATATCATGCTGTTAGGACATCAGCACCATTACCGATGATGCGTATGTACCACGTACAGTTACTTGCCGGCTCACACACATCTTCATCGGTAATTGCCATGCCACGTACACTTTAGAAATGCTATTGCATTGATATAGGTTGTTAGCTAATAATTTAGACTGGATATTTGTGTACTCGCCTTATATGCTAGATTAGACCTTGTAGTTATTACCTGCTACTTCATGCATACTGTTATTTATTGTTATGCCGCATTCATGGATTCTCATGCATATATTCACTATTTTACGTGTTATTGAGGTTTTGGAATTGGATTTCCGTGAGATTTTCTGGATTTGGAGGAAAACCGCAAAAACACAAATAAACATTTTCTCTCTTTTAAAATAAAAGTGCGGTTTTCCCATGATGTATGAGTCGTCCACCATGAGTTTGCTGATGGATTTGGAATCCCGATTCGAGGAGACGGATGAACCGTTTCGGGTACAAGGTGGACCCGGTAAGGTATCCCGGGGCAAGAAGCGCGTGATGATGACGATGTGAGCCTGGCAGGGGAGCACTACCTACCGGTGATTTTACCCGACGCGTCGGATATCCGGAGGATACCGTCGTGGTCTTGAGATGGATGGTAGGGGCCGGTCTGGACTGACGGCGCCCTAGATATTGTGATTGAGACATTGAGATTTCGAGATATTGAGGTACAGAGACTGTGATACAGAGATATTGGGATTACGTTTTGTGCCGATGCTAGGCACTGTTTTATGCTGATTTCATTATGATACCTCATTTTAAAAATACAAAGGAAATCTCACTAAATTATGAAAACAGTTCTTCATTTACATGTATTCTGTTTTCATGCATTCATACCTCATTCATATGATATATTGCTACCTTGGGCACTGACATGGGCACATGAGATTACACTCGGGTTAGATATTTACCCTAGCCTTGTTATAGGCTGTTGGTTATATATATTTGAGGATTATATATTATGATCGTATGACCTAGGATTGCGTCATACATGCGATTTTTATTCGTAGATGTTTTTCTATTCACGAGTTGGCAACTCACCCCCGTTGTGCCCCAGTTTCTTGCAGGTTTGCCGTACAGGTTTTATTACGGCTTTGCGGACACAGTTTCGTTCGGGTGACTTGCTAGTAGGTGGGTTTTTGGTATTGTACCCATCATATTACCTTGTATATTATTATTCAGTTGTATCTAGAGGTTCCATCAACCAAACATGTATTTATTTGAAATAGAGACCAGTGTTGTTTATTCTATCGACCTTAGAGTCGCGCTTGTATTTATACGGATTTCATGCTGTTTTGAGTTTCCTTTTCTGTTGTGATCCTCGCCTTTCGGCGTTGTATATTATATTGCTTGCGTGGTTGTGACCGTCGATTGACGAAGAGCTAGCTCCCGCTTGGGGATGCCTCTTCCATTATATATGCTTTATCAGGTTTTGTACCCGTTTGGGGTAAGTTTTTACAAAGGAAACTCTGCCGAAATTTTTAGAAAGGACTTGTAATTTTAAAATGCATATTTCGGCGTATTTTGCAACACTAGTTGATTTAAATTGGTTTTACTACACTCTACTACTTTTCTTGGTTTGGATTTCTGGGTTTTCGGCTTACTTAGAATACGTACGCCTTGAGACGTTCGTAGTTTAAGTGCCGGTCATATTCCGTACTTTTAGGACGTGACAAAGTTGGTATCAGAGCTTTAGGTTTTACCTTCGGAGCGTAGGATGACCCTTGGTTGATGGAATAGGTGACTAAAGTAGAGTGACGTACCGTTGGTATGTTCCGCGGCATATTTACGACACGCCACTCCACTTAAGGAGCCTTAGGATGTACATTTCTTTGCTCAGTATTATATTCATTCCGATCTAGCCTCATCGGTACCAGTTTGGGTTTTGCTGCCACGATTACGGGCAGGGAGAGCTACGGATAAAGTTGCGGTCAGCATGGGCTCGTTACGAACGAGGACTGACCATGGCGTGATTCGGGTGACACACTATTGTAGAGATGTGTCCTTTGATTGTGTTTTGCGCCACGAGCGTTGGATGGATCGCTGTTTGAGACTTCTCAGACGTGCAGATTAGCACTAGAGGATTGAGCCACTGACAGAGGCCAGCCAGATTTTGATGACCGTTGGTGTATTGCTTACTCATGATGATTGAGGCATTGTTCAGCGTGCAGACGAGTGAGCCGGTTGCTGCTGCGAGCGACGAGATATTGCCCCATATGTTGGAGCTATTGCAGTACAGGTTGTACTAAGAGATGATAGAAGGTCGCTAGTCACCCGAGGATGAATGACTAGGACATGTGATTCGTTCGCCTACCCGATGAGAGTTCATCAGATAGATTGATTCCAGCTGAGACGACTTCACGCGGAGACGTTAGGAGTCGACAGAGACGATCGAATGTCAGAAACCTATTATTCCAAGTAAAAGTAGTCGGAAAGACATGCAGGCAATTCTATGGTCCCTCTAGAAGAATGAAACCCTAACTCGACTTAATGACCGTGTGAAAGCCTTTGAACCTTCGGGTTTGCGGCAGTTCTACGGTGCCATTAGTGAGGCTTGGGTTTGCCCTTCTACGGCTGGACCACCGATGTTGTGGTATGTACTCGATACTATTAAACTGTACCCAAGATGTTGAGCTCTTGGGGGATTATGAGATTTTGACGACTCGATCGGATGGCTCGACTTAATTCGGATGCTAGGTTGTGAGATGCATTTCTTGGGAGACTCCCGATACGAGGATAGCCGTTGGAGCTCAGTCCATGCAGCCACGACGAAACGAGTCCGAAGCGGTCGACCTTAGAGAAAAGTGGAATAAGCGGTTCGTACGAGATCTTGATAAGATGACGTTCTACTCCGCCGACATCAGAGATGCGATACGCATGCCGAGGCATTGTACTTGGATATACCTTCCAGAAGGAGTCGCAGTGAGTATGCAGCTGTTCCGGAACAAGAAACAGATATAGTAAAGGACGATGGCTTCCGGACAGTTAGGAAGAGACGAGACTTGGAAGAGACCTTGAGCAGGATTCCTTCCAGGATACTGCTGCAATGATATTTACACCCAGGATTAGATGTGTCACGTGCATTCAGAGAGCCAGAGGCCGACGCCAGTGACATGCTGCTTGATGAGTGGTCGTGAAGATTGACCGAGAGATGACCAGAGAAGTGTCAAACGGAATCCTCCCCGTTAGCACACCTGACAGGGCTGATGAGCCGGTGGATCGTGAGCTTGGTAATCCACAGAGAAGACTTGGACCCAGGAGTGGTCATGTTACGCACACCGGCAGGCCAGAGTTCAGGATCGTCGACGAGACATGCTATGAGTGACCACGACAGTTGGCCAGAGATTCTTGGAGGATGCGCTTGAGCGGGACTATTCCGCCATACTTGTTTCGGCATTTTGGGCGAATTATTCGCATGATTTGGTTTTGATGATTGGGTTTCATGATATGTGTTTTCATGCACCATGGTTGTACTTACTGAGTATTTACGATTTTTGCACAGTTGTTGCACTTGATATCGTTTTCGTGCCTTGGTTTCACATGTTTGTGATTTTATGGGATTTAGACATTTGAGTTGATTTTGTGTGTATGCACGCACACGATTTGGTTCCTGCACTCTGTATAGTTTATATATGCTTGCAGTGCAGTGATACGCCTTTTGTGCACTTAGATGCACTGGACTTCGATTTCGATTGGGATACTCGATAATTGTTTTGTGCACCTTGTGCACCTGATTGGATTTTACGCGTGTTCGACACTCGATATTGGATTTTGGGATTTCGTGCATGATGGATGCACCGGATTTGGATTTTAGCGCATGTTGGGCTAATGTTATGAGATACGATTTTGGTTGCACACCAGATGCACTAAATCGGGATTTTTCGTGCATGTCATATGCACCTGTTTTTGCTGTCAGGCACACATTTGGCCCATGACAGAAGCTTCGTGCACACCCGATGCACTTAGATGTTGTTTCTGTGCACATGTACGGCACATTTATGGATCTTGATTTCCGTGCGCACCAGACGCACGTAGTATTCATATGTATATTTTGGGATTGATTTCTTATGGAGCGGTATGTTTTATGATGATTGCTATATGTTTTTATACTGAGCAGGACTAGTCAGAGGACAGTACCTGAGTATATTGTGCACGCATTGATAGATTTCAAAGGGATTTCCAAAAGCGAGCTATAGTCTCATTATTTACCTACGTGTCTGATATGCCACGAAAACGTTTAAAACAGGGAACCCTTCCAAATTGTTTTCAAAAACGGTGGATCGTGCATACTAAACAAAAGATATATAAGTATATGGCTATTTTCTGATAAAGACGTCCACCACTGTGCAGTGTTATGCGCATCGCACGGCAACTTAAAAAGATTTGGCATGCATTTACTACAGATATTTACGTGTATAGTTTCGAGTTGTATCACATTGGTTTCATATTGGATTTGGCATTATGTCTTTACCATAACTCCGATGATTACGGCATGCTTGACAGAGTTTTGTTTTTGAGTTATCTTCTCATTACTCATGCGCATGCATCGCGCTATGAGGCGTTTTATGTATTGATGATTTCGGAGCCCCGGCGACTTGGACTTCTTATTGAAATGTTTTAGAAATTGGGGGTTTAAATATAAATTCGGGGACCGAATTTCTTTAAGGGGGAAGATTGTAACATTTCAAAATAATAAAATATTATTTTTGGGAATTTTTATAATTTAATATTATTTTATTGATTATTTTAATATTAAATTTATAATTAAATATCGATAAATGGGAAAAATCTTGAAAAAAATATGGAAAATTCAAAAAATTATGTATTCTATGGAAATTAGTCATTTTTAAGTTTTTATGATCATTTATATGCTAATTTAGTGCTAATCGCGATTAAAAATCGCTAATCGGATTTTTGGCTTTTTGTGCAAATCATGCACATATCATTTTTGGACTTGTGTTACATTTTTCTTGCCATGGTTTTATTTTGGGATCACTATTTGAGTGAGAAGGAATTAGAGAATAAGGAAAAGAAAAAGAGAAAGAGGATATTATATTGAGGTATGGGTGAGAAAGAGTAGGTAAGGGTGTTGACTTGGCCATTTCCATTCATTCCTTCACTCATTTCTCTTCTTTTCCTCCTCCTTTGCTGCTGCTACTGCTGCCCCTCTCTCCCTCATCATAAAATCCCCCAAAACACCTCAATATATATCTCAAAACCCCATATCGGTTTCACAAAAAATGCACACAAGCTCAAGATCTACACATTGGACTAAAGAAGCATGGATTTTGGCCACTAGGGGCAACTCAAGAAAATTCTTGAGTTGCCAAATGAGGTAATTAATGAACCATTAGCTTAGTTTTAGAATTATTTATATCCCTATGCAAGTTTAGAATCGAAATCGTGTGATTTTGTGGAGTTTAGGAAAAACTAGTAAGGGTTTGAGGAAATTATGAGTTGTGATGGGAAATTGAGTTCAGTGGAGACCATAAAAGCACCCTAGTGCTAGAAACCCAGACCAACCCCACTGGAAACCCAAAAATACAGAATTACGGAACTTTTTATGTCGGTTTGTGATGACTTTGAGGGTGCAGGGAAATCTGGAGTGAACCGGGACCAAAATGAGATAAACAAACAACTCTAGGGGCCAAATTAGGGTATTAGGAGGCCATCCTGACCAGACGGACCCCATTGGACATAGGGGGGCCGGCTAGGCCGGTTTTGGCAAGGATGTGGCCGGCCATGTAGTGGTGGAATGTGTCGGGGTTGGTCCAGTAGCTCAAATACATCATATACATCACCCTGGACTTGTTTGCTTGGCTAAATTTGGCCTGAGGCGAAATCTGGGATAGTTTTCTTGGGTTGCTGCTTTGAATTGAGTTATTTTTTTCCGTATTTCGATTTCTAGAATTTCATGTTTGGGTTTTACCTCGGTCACTTGGCGTTTGTACGACTACATCGAGTGATTTCGGGTTGTTTTGCGAGGGCTAACCATAGGTTCTAACCTATAAGCCTTTTAGCGTATCGTGTTGGTTTTGGCGTGTCGTTTTACGTTTCGATTTGGTTTTTATGTGATGCGATACGTGTGATATGTGTAGGTACCCCCACGACGATCCGAGACGATGCAGAAGATGAAGGCGACATCGATACCGACACGCAGGATACATGTGAGTAGATTTATATCTACGGGGAGAAGTCGGGTGGATGGCGTATAGCACCCCCGCAGTTCGTGGTGATGTATACGAATGCGTATACACACAGATATTGATTATTTATTGTTTGAGATTATTGATGATAGAGATGGATCCTAGGTGTGATCGGATTGGTTTAGTGTTGCGAAACCCTAGAGTAGTGGTTGTATCACACATACACACACCCATACTCGCATACATTCTTCTTTCATATGTGCGTACATGGGAATATATATTGATGTGTATATTTACACATGGATATGGGACTCTGTGTCTATATACTGGATTTGAGGATAGTATTTGGGATTTGAGATGAGTCGATGAGATTGGGCTTGAGGCCAGGAGATCGGTGATGTGATTTGGTTCGTATTGAGATACGACACGATGTTTTAGCGGGTCTTTTGACGTAGTGATTCTTACACCTGCTTGCATACATAGATGGTATCAATATTGTACTAGACGTAGATCAGTACCCCGATCATGACATTTGATAAAGAGGATACCAGATAAATAGTATGATGAATGTAATATTGACCCGTACCCAGATTTGGGATGCCGTACGACGGATTTACGTACGAGCTATATTTTGATGATTGATCCGCACTCTTGACTTGGGATGTCTGATTATAGATATGATATCGGATATGATATTATTGAGGCGGGATCAACGACTAATATATATACAGGTATGTATATGTATCGACTAAGATGTTAGGCGGTTTCCTTACCTGTAGCTCAGCTTGTTTGTTCAGCCGTATAGTTTAGTGTAGTTATTAGATTAGATTAGACTCCTACCTATTTCAAAACTAACGAATCGTGGGTATTTTAAAAGACAGCCCAAGGGATCCTACGGATATTTCAAAAGACGTATCTTTTCATAAAAACACCGTAGCCCTTATTTTCAAAACCCCATGATTCGTGTTATTTCAAAAGGCACCATTTGTAGAGCTTATATTAGATTAATGCAGATTAGTTATAGTTGCGTCTAGTATTCAGCTTCCGCTCATTATTGTGGTTCGCTTCGCATGCTTATATTATGTTTCGTACTACATTATTGATATCATGCTGTTAGGACCCCAGCACCATTACTGATGATGCGTATGTACCACGTACACTTACTTGCCGGTTCACACACATCTTCATCTGTAATTGCTATGCCACGTACACTTTAGAAATACTATTGCATTGATATAGGTTGTTAGCTAATAATTTAGACAGGATATTAGTGTACTCGCCTTATATGTTAGATTAGACCTTGTAGTTATTACCTGCTACTTCATGCATACTGTTATTCATTGTTATGCCGCATTCATGGATTCTCATACATATATTCACTATTTTACGTGTTATTGAGGTTTTGGATTTGGATTTCCGTGAGATTTTCTGGATTTGGAGGAAAACCGCAAAAACATAAATAAACATTTTCTCTCTTTTAAAATAAAAGTGCGGTTTTCCCATGATGTATGAGTCGTCCACCATGAGTTTGCTGATGGATTTGGAAACCCGATTCGAGGAGACGGATGAACCGTTTCGAGTACATGGTGGACCCGGTAAGGTATCCCGGGGCAAGAAGCGCGTGATGATGACGATGTGAGCCTGGCAGGGGAGCACTACCTACCGGTGATTTTACCCGACGCGTCGGATATCCGGAGGATACCGTCGTGGTCTTGAGATGGATGGTAGGGGCCGGTCTGGACTGACGGCGCCCTAGATATTATGATTGAGACATTGAGATTTCGAGATATTGAGGTACAGAGACTGTGATACAGAGATATTGGGATTACGTTTTGTGCCGATGCTAGGCACTGTTTTATGCTGATTTCATTATGATACCTCATTTTAAAAATACAAAGGAAATCTCACTAAATTATGAAAGTAGTTCTTCATTTACATGTATTCTGTTTTCATGCATTCATACCTCATTCATATGATATATTGCTACCTTGGGCACTGACACGGGCACATGAGATTACACTCGGGTTAGATATTTACCCTAGCCTTGTTATAGGCTGCTGGTTATATATATTTGAGGATTATATATTATGATCGTATGACCTAGGATTGCGTCATACATGCGATTTTTATTCGTAGATGTTTTTCTATTCACGAGTTGGCAACTCACCCCCGTTGTGCCCCAGTTTCTTGCAGGTTTGCCGTACAGGTTTTATTACGACTTTGCGGACACAGTTTCGTTCGGATGACTTGCTAGTAGGTGGGTTTTTGGTATCGTACCCATCATATTACCTTGTATATTATTATTCAGTTGTATCTAGAGGTTCCATCAACCAAACATGTATTTATTTGAAATAGAGACCAGTGTTGTTTATTTTATCGACCTTAGAGTCGCGCTTGTATTTATACGGATTTCATGCTGTTTTGAGTTTCCTTTTCTGTTGTGATCCTCGCCTTTCGGCGTTGTATATTATATTGCTTGCGTGGTTGTGACCGTCGATTGACGAAGAGCTAGCTCCCGCTTGGGGATGCCTCTTCCATTATATATGCTTTATCAGGTTTTGTACCCGTTTGGGGTCAGTTTTTACAAAGGAAACTCTGCCGAAATTTTTAGAAAGGACTTGTGATTTTAAAATGCATATTTCTGCGTATTTTGCAACACTACTTGATTTAAATTGGTTTTACTACACTCTACTACTTTTCTTGGTTTGGATTTCTGGGTTTTCGGCTTACTTAGAATACGTACGCCTTGAGAAGTTCGTAGTTTAAGTGCCGGTCATATTCCGTACTTTTGGGACGTGACAAGCGGCCCCAAGACTCAAAAGCAAATCTGAGCCGGCTGTCACTTTCAAAAGCAAAAATGCCCAAGTGCGCCCTCGTATCGGTAGCGACACTGATGAGTCCGACGCTGGAAGTCCGTCCTTCCGTAAAACTCGCCCTCGTTTCGGTAGCGATACGGACGAATCTGTTATTGAAGGCCCATCTAGCAGCAAAGTCCGCCCTCATCTTGGCAGAGACACTGTAGAGTCGGAGGAAGAGGACCTGCCATGCAACAGCGGTGCAGATTGGACCCCCATGCAACAAGCGAAACTACGAGAGACTTTCGAAATTGCGGAAGGGTCCCTAGCCGTCACAAGGTTACCGGAGTAGATGTGCAAAGAGCTCGATGCATTGTCAGTCTCCACCGTGGACCAGCTGAAAACTTTCTACGTCCCCGGAAGGAAAAGTGGACAAAAAGGCATCCTGTTTTATGGGTCAAGCCCCGTTGTGCACTCGGACGATTTGTCTGTCGCGTGCCTTCCATATGAGAGAGGCATAAGAGCCGTCCTCAATCCCAGATACTATGCGCCCGAGATGCAGGAATATTTCAAAAAGTGCGGATACCGGTTATATCAAACGGAGTCCGAAGCAAAGTTTTATAAAGGACTATGGTATCCACCCCAGGTCCGAGCACTCATCGATGGACGAATTCCAGATAAACGGGGCATAGGCTACGTTCAACCTGATTCCAAAGCGTTCTACATGATCCATGTTGGTGAGGCCGGCGAAAGATCAAATGATGATGACGAAATAGCCGAGCCAGAAGAAGCTCCTCAAGAGCTCGAAGATGGAGGACAAGCAACCTTTGATGAGCTAACCGAGATTGACTTAGGAATGCCCGATAATCCAAGGCCGAACTACATCAGCTCACTCTTGTCGGAGGAAATGAAAGAGCAGATAATTTCCCTACTGCATGAGTTCGCCGACTGCTTCACGTGGATATACAAAGAAATGCCAGGCCTTTCCCCTGAAGTGGCCGTGCATAAGCTGGCTATATCTCCTGACGCTAAACCAGTCAAACAAGCTCCTTGAAGAATAAGAAGGGAACTAGAAGAAAAGGTCATCGAGGAAACCAAGAAGCTAATCGATGTCGGCTTCATCAGGGAAGAGAAATATGCGGACTGGATCTCATGCATAGTCCCAGTGAAGAAGAAAAATGGGCAGATCCGAGATTGTGTCGATTTCAGGGACCTCAACAAGGCATGTCCTAAAGGCGACTTCCCGCTACCGGTCATGGAAATGATGGTCGATGACACCTCAAATTACGAGCTGTTCACCTTTATGGATGGCTCGTCTGGGTATAATCAGATCAAGATGTCGCCTGAGGATGAGAACCACACAGCATTTCGAACCCCGATCGGAATATATTGCTACAAGGTGATGCCATTCGGACTGAAGAACACAGGTGCTACATATCAAAGGGCAATGACTAATATCTCTGATGACCTAATCCATAAAGTCGTCGAATGCTATGTTGATGATCTGGTCGTCAAAACTAAAGCCAAGGCCGACCACATCCAAGATCTTAGGACCGTTCTCACCAGACCGAGGGAATACGATCTAAAGATGAATCCTTTAAAGTGAGCTTTTGGCGTGTCATCGGAAAAATTCCTAGACTTTATAGTCCGACATCGGGGGATCGAAGTTGACCCATCAAAGATAAAGTCCATCATGGAGATAGCCCCTCCGAAGAGTCTGACGCAGCTAAGATCTTTTCAATGAAAGCTTGCTTATATACGGATATTTATCTCAAATTTATCGGGAAGATGTAGGCCCTTCTTAAAGCTCATGAAGAAAGGAACTCCTTTTATCTGGGATGCCGAATGTCAAGCAGCGTTCGAAAGCATCAAACAATACTTGTTGCACCCTCCAGTGCTGGCCGCCCCCATTCCAAATAAACCACTGATTTTTTACACTGCCGCGCTAGATGAGTCACTCGGCGCGCTTCTTGCCCAGAATAATGAGGAGGGAAAAGAAACTGCCCTCTACTACCTCAGTTGAACTCTAGTCGGGGCGGAACACAACTATTCCCCAATCAAAAAGCAATGCCTGGCCCTGATATTTGTTGTGAAGAAGCTGAGGCACTATCTGCTTGCTTATCGGGTTATGTTGATCTCCAAGGTCGACCCGCTCAAACATTTGATAACCAAAGCAAGCCTAGCCGGCAGAATGGCAAGATGGGCTGTCATGCAACTTGAGTTTGACATAGTTTATACTCCTCAGAAAGCAGTAAAAGGGCAAGCTCTCGCAGACTTCCTTGCTGCTCATCCCGTGTCAGAGGGGTCACCGCTTAATTGCAAGCTACCTGACGAACAAGTGCTGCACCTCGAGAATGACGATCTATGTTGGGAGCTCTACTTCGATGGGGCCTCATCGATAAGGACTTCCAGTAAATCAAGCGTCCCGAAGATAAAAGCAGGGATAGGATTGGTGTTCATCACGCCATCAATGGGAACCCTACAGCGTTCTTTTGCTCTCCCCGAGCCTCGCACAAACAATGAGGCCGAATATGAAGCTCTGATAGCTGGCTTGGAGCTCGCCATAGAAATGGAAATCCTTCGGCTATGGGTTTACGGTGACTCCCAGCTTGTTGTCAACCAAGTAAGCGGCGACTATAAGATATACAAACCCGAGTTAGCTCGGTACAGAAGCCGGGTGGTGGAACTCATGAAACGGTTCACTCACATTGAACTAACAAGAGTCCCTTGAGCGTTGAACGGAAAGGCTGACGTACTCGCTCGCTTAGCCAAGGAGCTGGCTAATCCTGACATGGACGAAATTCTGATCACAGTCAGGAGCCGGCAAATTCTACCCCCTGTCTCTCTACGAGAAGAGGAAAGTGCGGAACAGAAGAGCTGTCTGATTAGTCCAAAAATATAAGTTTACCGCAATCAGAAATGGCGTCGCTTCGCAGCTAGCCGGTGAGTACGGGTCGATCCACAGAGACGGGTAAATTTCTTTTATGTGTTTTAACGAGTTGATTCAAAATGTCGTTTTGGTTGGTTTATAAAAATCTATAAAAACTGGATCTAATTAATCTAATTAAGAGTCTTGCTAGGGTTAGGCTTAGGGGAAGTTTTGGAGATTAAGGTTTTTCCTTACCGCTTTCAATGCCTTCTTTTTCAGATCTATTAGATGTTAAGGTAATTATTAATAAAGTGGATCCAAATCTTTTGGGAAGATGTTTCTTCCTCTAGATTTGTATCCTTCCTTTATTAATAATTACCCTAACCCTCACGGAAAACGCGCGCAACCGGCCCTTTATACTACGGTTCATCGTTACCTCGAAGGGTAGGATGCCGCAGGGAGCGGTTGTGCTCGTATGCGTGAAGTTCTAATTCATTAGGTGAAAGTGGCATTGAAAGGGGTGAGAGATCTCATCTCTCAACTCTTTCCCTAAGGCTAACCCTAACAAGCGAGGAGATTACTCGCTCATTAGAGGATGAGAAAACATTTTAATTAAAAGAAACAGAAATAAAATACCTTCCTAAGTTGACGGCTCCCTCCAAACAAGAAGAACAGATCTGAATTTATCTCTCAGAAATTCTGAAATTTATTGATTGAAAAGAGGCATAGGGTTTTACAGATTTGAGATTACAATTTATAAGTAAACAGGAGAATTAGGGTTTCAGAGTCTCGCACATGCGCAATTACAGATTTGACCTCTAAAAATCCCAACACCCGAACCGTCGCACCGACACAAGAAGTCGGTGCCGACACGTGCAATAAACGGCCGCGGATCCGCGGCAAATGTTGGCTTGGGCCGCGGATCCGCGGCCCTTTGGTGGTCTTGGGCCGCCATATTTTCTGTGCTGCATCTTGGTTGTTAGGGATTCTTAGTTCTTCATAACTTTTCTCTGTTTGGCTTCTGGGTCTTCTCCAGATCTTCAGTGAAAACTTGTTCGTATCTTTTGACCGTTCACTTTGACATTTTGGACCTTGCACTGTTCTTCGTCTCGGCTTGACCAGGATCCGTCTAATTGTTGGTCAAAAGTCCTTTTTTCTGTTGTTTTGTGTCTTTTTCACTGTATTTGCTCCAGAAACCTGTATCCTGTAATATGCAACAAACGTGAGTCAAGAGTACCTGTTTATTTATAAAAAGGATAAGAAAAGGGGAATGAAAAATGCAATATTATGGTCTGAACAAATACCCCCAAACTTACCTTTTTGCTCGTCCTCGAGCAAACTTATTATTTTATTCACTAAAATCCTAACCACACTTTCGCATGGAAACGCGATTGCACTGAGCACGTGCAACAAGCCGTTAAACCTCTAGGTGTCCCTAGTAGGAGGAGTGTTGTCTCCTGAGGGTTTTCAGCGGATTACACCCACAAAATCCTATCAACTCGGCCTATTGATTTTTGTTCTCCAATTAGGTTTTCTAACAAGGAATTCTATTATCTTTTAACTCGCAAATTATCCACCCATATTCTTCACACTTCCTCATTATTTAACTTAAGATTATGTAGACCTACTTAGCTTTCGGCATTTCTTAAGTTTTCCTTCTAGGGTTCCATCTCCACTTAGGAATTTTTATCAACTCTATTAAAGATACAAGTTCTATTCTTCACTCCTTTCTCTCATCTAAACTCCAATCACATATCCCCTACGTGTGTGTATAGATCACCCCTACACTTGGAAATTCAAATCAAGCAATCGTACTCTCGTCCGTTGTCCAAAGTACTAATTAGTTGGTGAATTTAATTGAAATTTGCTTACACATCCTTCATGCGACCGTTAATACTTCTTGAGGTACCAACGACCGATTACAAAATGCGTTTGCACTTTAAAGCGTACTTCCTAGTCTTTGCAACACCCAAGGCTTTAGCAGTGACTCCCAAACCAGTTGGTCTAAGGCACTAGGTGATGAAGCACCCTCGCTAAATATTTTTCTATTTTTGCAGCCTTAAGTAATCACAAAAACCAGTGTTCATTTTTTTTTATTCTTTATTCACACTTTTTCTTTTATTTTCTTCGTACTAAGGACTTTAGACAAGAGCATTTCAAGGTCTCTTCTACTATTCCAAGTTTCAAGGTGTGTGATTGTGCAATTTGTAGGGTATACATTTTCAGAATCTAGACTTAAGCTAGGAACTATTTTTCAAACTTATACTTTAATAAGAACATCAATACTCTTCCCTTGTTTCGACTTAGCCCAAGAAGTGAACCCAAAATTTGCCAATTTCTAAATAAACTACAAGGCATATACTTTCTACCGTTAAACTTTAAGGAAGGTTATTTTTAGGGTTTTTAATTTACTAAGTCTAAGATCTAGTTGTTCCTAACCAGTTAACCTATTTGTCAAACTCAAGTCAAATAAGCCAAAATTGAATACAATAATTTTATAATTTTTCAAATTTTTCAAATTTTTTATGGGTTTTCAAATAAGTATGTACAAATTAATGCGAAGGAAGAAGTCGTACCGAGCATACCCCCAAACTTGAACTTGACAGTGTGCTCACTGTCATGCTAAACCAAGCGGGTCAAACTACCGGCACTCCCCTGTTTATTTATTTATAGTTTTTTTTTTATTTTTATTGTTAAGAAAAACAAAAATATATACAAAAAGGCCCTCCCCCAAACTTCATTTAAACTATGTTAGACATTACTGCCAAACTTTGCATCGGCCAAAAGTCAACACCAACCAGTTGAAAAATTTATCAGTAAAGAATATTGGTTGGTGGAAGAATAAGTTGTGGTGGTCCGCAAAGAATTGGGGAAGATAGAAATAGTGGTATGGGAGGTGTGGAGGTAAATATACAGGTGATGGTGATGCATCGAAACGAGAATGTAAATGATCAGCAATCGGTGGAGTGTTGGCATTCTCGTAGCTTATTAAAAGAAATGGGGGTATTTAAACTTCTAAAGGAGGAGGTTGACTCACCACAATACCCCCAAGATGTTCCTGTGGGTCCTCTATTGACATGGCATCATCCATCAATTGTGTATGATATTCAATTATGAGGGAACTTATCTCCTCGATGTCCGCCATAGTCCAACTGAAAACTTGCCGCCTATCTTGTAAGACCATTAAGAGGGCGTTCTCTTGCTCGAGGGCTAGAGAGGCCGATATGATAATGGGAAAGGTCTCATTCTCACCTATGTAAGCATATCTAAGGTGAGATGGCAAGGGCGTGAGTTCGAATTTCTGAGGCGAAAGAATCATTGCGGAATCTACCTCGAACTCAAAGGACTCCAACACAGGTTCGAAATCACTGCAAACAACCGACTCGGATGGTTCGACTAACTCATCCAAAAATTCAAAAGACTCATATTCGGGCTGTGAGTCGTCGTCATCCGAAAAAGTAAAACATTCATAATCAACATCGGTTGTGTCAACGGTGGTAGGCTTAAGGAGGGACGCACTAGTGGCGTCAAAACTGTTTTCATTAAACAAGAATCTTTCAAGCTCGCAGTCCACCTGCGTGATTTCGTGAATAGAGCAAACTTCTCGTGTACTAGTTTTTGGTACGGAGGGCAGACTTCCCATCTTATAAATATTGAACTCACTAGACATTTTTCCGAAGGATAGAGTCATGGAGCCATTGCGACAATTTATTACGGCATTGGAAGTGGCCAAAAATGGTCGACCAAGAATCACCGGAATTTGATTTCTTGGGTTAGCAACAGGTTGTGTATCCATGACGATAAAATCAACAGGGAATATGAACTCCCCGACTTTGATCAACACATCCTCTAGTTGACCCCTTGGATGGGTGATTGATCGATCAGCCATTTGGAGAGTGCAACGAGTAGGTTTCAACTCTCCAACCCCTAATTGTTCGTACACGGAGTAGGGAATCAGGTTAACACTAGACCCAAGATCTAAAAGTGCTCGATTAATTTTCTTATCCCCTATTGTGATTGAAATAGTAGGACAGCCGGGGTCCTTTCGTTTTTGGGGTAAGGTTTGATGGTGGTTAATAGCATTGCTCACTGCACTAGCCACAAGCACTTTCTTGGGTACTTGAGATGCCTTTCTCTTCGAGGTGCATAATCCCTTTAAGATTTTCGCGTATGAAGGGACTTGTTGGATAGCATCCAAGAGAGGTATATTTATGCTGACCTGCTTAAATATCTCCACAATCTTCTCCACTTGTGCATTTGGTTTATTAGGACTCAACCTGTTTGGGAATGGAGCATTTTGAAAATTCGTTGAGTCAAATGTCTGTGGAGTAGGAACGGATCCCGGTGTAGATGTGTTCATGTTGTGAGAAATGGGTCCGTTCGAGCTAGAAGAAGTAGAGCCGTGTGAAGGGTGGAGAATAGGCTCTAAAGAAAAAGGTGAAGAAGAAAGCGAAGAGAATGCAGAAGGGGAAGAGGAAGAAGAACCACCGGCGGGGATGTCATCATTAGTTCCCACATTATTTTGCATCTCTCTTCCGGATCTCAACGTGGTCACCGCATTTACATTGTGATTGTGATATGCGTTTTGTGTGTGACCGGGATTGGGCAATGGTTGAGATGGAAGCTTTCCTTTTTCTCTCTCGCTTAACGCAGCAGTTAATTGTGCAATTTGTGCCTCAATAGATTTGATACTTTGATCGTGTGAGGCATTATTATTCATCAAAGACTGAACATAATTTTCAAATCTTGCTGCGGATTCAGTAGATTGCTTGAGAAATGCATCTAGACTTTTTTCTAGCGAGATAACCTTATCATCATTTGGTTGACCAAAATTGTTCGTTTGATTTGTATAAGGTTGTTGTTGGAAAGGTTGCTGGTTTTGAGTTTGTGGAGGTGCTTGTTGTTGTGGAGGAGGTTTTTGAAAATTGTTATTTCCTTGGACTTGTTGATTTTGGTTCCAAGTGAAATTTGGGTGACTCCTCCACCCCGGATTGTATGTCGAAGAGTACGGATCATTTCTTTGTCGTTGCTGAAATGCAGCATTGACTTGATCCTGTCCTTGAATAGGTGCATTATAAGGACACTCTTCGGTTAGATGCGATGGATTCGCACAACAAGCACAAACAGTTCGTGTGGGTAGAGTAGGGGCAGGAGAAGACGATGAGATTTTTGTCTCAATGGCTTCTAGCTTTTTCATAAGTGAGGCCATCTCGGCCTTCATAGCAATCGACATAACTACTTGATGTATGCCTGCCCTAGATTGACCACTAGAAGATGATGTGGTCTTGGTACTCTCCCACTGAATTGTTTGCTCACTAAGATCCTCAAGAAACTGCCAAGCTTCGTCGCTAGACTTGGAGAGAAAATGGCCTTGACATATTGTTTCTAGCAACTGCTTCGTTGCTGCGTTCAATCCCTCGTATAATGTTTGGCAAAGTTGCCAACTTTCTATCCCATGATGAGGGCATTGAACAAGTAGGTCTTTAAATCTCTCGAAGCACTTCCAGAATGGTTCGGAAGGAAGCTGTGAAAATTGTATAATCTCGTTTCGGATTCTAGCAGTTTTTGTGATGAGGATAGAACTTTTTCAGAAAAGCCCTCACAAACTCGTCCCAATTTCTAATGGAATGTGATGCGGTGCTGTATAGCCACTTCTCGGCTAGGTCACATAAGGTAAAAGGAATGACCCTTAGCCTTATTGCGTCATCACTTAATTGGGTTGTCTTCATCATGGCGCAAACGTTTTGGAATTTATTAATGAAAATATATGCATCTTCGGATTCCAAACCATGAAACTTAGGCAGCATATTGATGAAATGTAGTTTTATTTCAAAGTTGTCCCCATTTGCCGGTAGGGGTGAAAGACATGTAGGTAAAGACGTGCGGACGGGGTAGAAGAGATCCTGGAGCGCGACTCGTGCGGGCGCTACAACAGGCGGAAGATTCGGGTTATTCGCACCTGGCGGAGGTGGAATCATTCCCGTCGGTAAGGTATCGTTGGGTTGAATCCCGACATACCTTCGGTGAAAGAATTTGAAGGTGGAGGTAAGGAAATGGACGGAATGTCGACGAAGGGTTCGTCGAAGGGTTCGTCGGTCGGTACCAACGAAACACGGACTAATCGGGCGTTAGTATACCTAGTCCAAAGTGGCATACACTAAAGGAGTAGTGTAGTCAGAAAAAATAAAAAAGAAAAACAGAATGTGGGGGTAAGATAACGTCAATGAAGGAGAAATGGTGGAAGTGAGTTGCAAGTTTTCTTAGCGGCAAGTTGCAAGTTTTTAAAAGATTTTTCTTTTCTCTCTTTTTTTTTATTTTATGTGAGAGTTTTGCAAAGATGTTTTGAAAAGAGACTCGTGACACAAATGTATCAACCACACATGCACAATCAGGCCTAGATCTAGGGTTGCCTAGGTCTGCTAGACAGCTCCTAACTAGGGCTAGAAATAGGACCTCAAACCGCCTCTTCACGGACAAGTACGGTCAGGTAAGTGGGAAGGAACCACAAAAGTGGGCCTAATTAATAACCTCTAGCCTAGACACCGCAATGTCGGTTAGGATAAACGGTCGATGCCTATACTAGTCCTTTTCCTATTGAGCTCGATGTCCTTAGGTCTGAGTCTAGTCTTTTTTAATCAATTATGGTCAATGCACATGCTTTAGGTGTTTTCTGGGGTCCTGGGAAGGGTGATGAAATCCCCACCCAATCTGAGTTTGGTCAATTAGCCCCTTAAAGTCCGATTAAATTATGCAAAACAATACAATTTCACTTGCAATCAATTTTTAGCGCGGCGCAAAGAAACCTGCAGAAAATCTGTTATTTAGAAGGGGGAGAAAGATTTTTAGCGCAAAGAATTCCTGCAGAAATTTTTTTACAGAAAGATATATGGAGGTTGACAGAGGGGAGAAGGAGAGAACAAACCCACTAATTCTGAACTGCTGACGTGGCAGGCAGAGCGCGGATCCGCGGCGGGAGGCCTCTTTTGCGGCGGAAGCGCGGCGTGGAAGTGGGATTAGGCTCTGGAAATTTTTTTACTGTTCTGTGCTTACAATACCTCTATGTTCTTATGAACCTTTTTCTGTTTTGACCTTCTGTGAAACTCCAGATCCGCGATGCTTTGCTGTTCCTGCAAGATTCAAACGAGAAACCCTTCAAACAGATCAAAGTTGATAATTTTTGTATCTTTTATATTTTCAGATTTTTATAATTTTTTTTTAAAAATTTATATCAACCCGAAAATTCACAAAAAGAAAAATTATGCCATCCCCGGCAGCGGCGCCATTTGATTAGTCCAAAAATATAAGTTTACCGCAATCAGAAACGGCGTCGCTTCGCAGCTAGCCGGTGAGTACGGGTCGATCCACAGAGACGGGTAAATTTCTTTTATGTGTTTTAACGAGTTGATTCAAAATGTCGTTTTGGTTGGTTTATAAAAATCTATAAAAACTGTATCTAATTAATCTAATTAAGAGTCTTGCTAGGGTTAGGCTTAGGGGAAGTTTTGGAGATTAACGTTTTTCCTTACCGCTTTCAATGCCTTCTTTTTTAGATCTATTAGATGTTAAGGTAATTATTAATAAAGTGGATCCAAATCTTTTGGGAAGATGTTTCTTCCTCTAGATTTGTATCCTTCCTTTATTAATAATTACCCTAACCCTCACGGAAAACGCGCGCAACCGGCCCTTTATACTACGGTTCATCGTTACCTCGAAGGGTAGGATGCCGCAGGGAGCGGTTGTGCTCGTATGCGTGAAGTTCTAATTCATTAGGTGAAAGTGGCATTGAAAGGGGTGAGAGATCTCATCTCTCAACCCTTTCCCTAAGGCTAACCCTAACAAGCGAGGAGATTACTCGCTCATTAGGGGATGAGAAAACATTTTAATTAAAAGAAACAGAAATAAAATACCTTCCTAAGTTGACGGCTCCCTCCAAACAAGAAGAACAGATCTGAATTTATCTCTCAGAAATTCTGAAATTTATTGATTGAAAAGAGGCATAGGGTTTTACAGATTTGAGATTACAATTTATAAGTAAACAGGAGAATTAGGGTTTCAGAGTCTCGCACATGCGCAATTACAGATTTGACCTCTAAAAATCCCAACACCCGAACCGTCGCACCGACACAAGAAGTCGGTGCCGACACGTGCAATAAACGGCCGCGGATCCGCGGCAAATGTTGTCTTGGGCCGCGGATCCGCGGCCCTTTGGTGGTCTTGGGCCGCCATATTTTCTGTGCTGCATCTTGGTTGTTAGGGATTCTTAGTTCTTCATAACTTTTCTCTGTTTGGCTTCTGGGTCTTCTCCAGATCTTCAGTGAAAACTTGTTCGTATCTTTTGACCGTTCACTTTGACATTTTGGACCTTGCACTGTTCTTCGTCTCGGCTTGACCAGGATCCGTCTAATTGTTGGTCAAAAGTCCTTTTTTCTGTTGTTTTGTGTCTTTTTCACTGTATTTGCTCCAGAAACCTGTATCCTGTAATATGCAACAAACGTGCGTCAAGAGTACCTGTTTATTTATAAAAAGGATAAGAAAAGGGGAATGAAAAATGCAATATTATGGTCTGAACACTGTCCCGCCGATGAAGCTTCGATCGTTCAAGACGAGCCTGATTGGAGAGAACCCTTCATAGAGTACTTCCGATACGACAAGCTGCCCGAAGGAAGGTCTGCGAGGGTTCAGCTGAAGAAGAGAGCTCTCCGATAAGTGTTTGTAAATGACACGCTATACCGCAGGTCATATGACCAACTCTGGCTCAGGTGCCTGTCATCGGCCGAAGCCCAAAAAGTCACGAAAGAAGTTCACGCAGGCGTTTGCGGTGCTCACCAATCTGGCCCCAAGATGCGACTGCAAATTAAACGGCTTGAGTATTACTGGCCCACCATGATACGGGATTGCGGAGAGCATGCAAGGAAATGTTAAATATTCCAAATTCACGGTGATTTTATTCACAAGCATCCCAATCCATTGCATCCTACGGTGGCGTCGTGGCCCTTCGAAGTCTGGGGAATCGACATAGTTGGCCCAATTGACCCTCCGTCATCTAGAGGCCACCGGTTCATACTGGCCGCAACGGAGTACTTCTCCAGATGGGCTGAAGCTGTCCCGCTAAAAGAGGTCAAGACAGGAGATATTTTGACATTCTTCAAGCATGATATTCTATACCGCTTCGGTACACCAAGAAGAATCATTTCTGACAACGGGCCTTCTTTCAAGAGCTTCAAAGTCTCAAGATTCGCTACTCAACACAAGATAGACTGGAGATATTCCTCCATCTATAATCCAGGAGCCAATGGGCTGGCCGAAGCCTTCAATAAGACTCTATGCAAGCTCCTGAGGAAAAATGCTTCAGCCAACAAGAGATACAGGAATCTCAAACTTCACGAGGCGTTGTGGGCATATCATACCACGCACCGTACTCCAACTCAGTCCACTCCATACTCATCGCTCTTCGGAGTGGAGGCGGTCCTCCCCCTCGAAGTCGAAGTTCCAAGCTTAAGAATATCCGTTCAGCACGAGTTGACGGCGGAGGAAAACGTGCACCTTCGGCTTGAAGAGCTCGACGCCCTCGAAGAAATGAGGCTCGCAGTACAACAAAATCTGGAGCTATACAGAGCCCAAATGTCTCGAGCCTATGATAAGATGACTCGTCTCCGCACTTTCAAGAAAGGCGAATTGGTGTTGGTCCTCAAAAGACCGATCATCCCCAATCGACATGCCAAGGGAAAATTCGAGCCAAACTGGGAAGGACCATACGTCATCGAGAAAGTATTCGACGGGAGATCCTACCAACTAATAAGTGCAGAGGGAGAAAGGCCCATGCCACCCATCAATGGCCGATATCTCAAGAAATACTACGTGTGAATGCTCCAAGTCGTAGGCGAATTGAGCACACCCGCCCTACGGTCCGGTTCATACATCCTGCAAAACCGTACACAATCCATGGGCGTAAATGAGCCCTATCTCTCCCAAATCCTGCCGGTGAGACTACTTTTAAAGTCCCACCAGCGGCAAAAAAAAGTAGAAAAAAAAAGGTATGTCCAAAAGCAAAACGGGCACGAATGAAAACCCGAAAGGGCTCCGTGAGTAAAAACAGCAGGACTACCGGCGAGTTTGTGAAAACCCGAAAGGCCGCAAACTCGTGAAAAGAGATGAAATACACTCACAAAGTCCTCTCGACCTTGTGAGGAGAAAATCCCTGCGTGAGATCCTTACGACTCACAAAGGAGCAACACACTTAGGAATCCTCACGATTCCTAAGGAGAACATACACCTGCGAGATCCTCTCGACTCGTAGGGAGAAAATGCTTTTATGAGACCCTCACGGCTCATAAAATTGAAAAGCCTTAGGTGATAGGGACCCAAACCTGTCTCCTAAGCCATCGTTCCCCAATGGGCAATGGCAAATGATGAGTCGCTCCTGGCATTTCGCTTCAGTGTTAGCGGTGCTGATGCCGACCCAAAAAATAAATCCCAAGTCCTCCCGGGGCAAATGATGAGTTGCTCCTGGTATTATTCCAGTGCAGCAATGCTGATGCCAAACAAGATCCAAATTCCAAGTCCCCAAATGGCGAATGATGAGTCGCTCCTAGTACCATATTTCAGTGCAGCGATGCAGACGCCAACCAAATTCCAAACTCAAATCCCAATGGCGAATGATGAGTCGCTCCTGGTACCATATTCCAGTGCAGCGATGCAGACGCCAACCAAATTCCAAACTCAAATCCCAATGGCAAATGATGAGTCGCTCCTGGTACCATATTCCAGTGCAGCGATGCAGACGCCAACCAAATTTCAACCCCCATACCCCAACGGTGAATGATGAGTCGCTCCTGGTACCATATTCCAGTGCAGCGATGCAGACGCCAACCAAATTCCTACTCCCATACCCCAACGGCGAATGATGAGTCGCTCCTGGTACCATATTCCAGTGCAGCGATGCAGACGCCAACAAAATCTCGAAATTTTTCCGGCCCTACGGTCTAGATCATACATCATACAAAACCGTATACAATCCACGGACGTAAAACAATCCCAATCTCTCCCAAGTCCTACCGGTGAGACTACTTTTAAAGTCTCACCAGCTCTCCAAAAAAAAAAGAAGAAGAAAAAAAACGGTATGTCCACAAGCAAACAGGCATGGATGAAAACCCGAAAGGGGCTCTGTGAGTAAAAACAGCAGGACTCCCAGCGAGTTTGTGAAAACCCGAAAGGGAGCAAACTCGTGAAAAGGAGATGAAATGCACTCTCAAAGTCCTCTCGACTTTGAGAGCAGAAAATTCCCGCGTGAGATCCTTACGACTCACAAAGGAGCAACACATTTAGGAGTCCCCACGACTCCTAAGGAGAAAATAAACCTACGAGATCCTTTCGACTCGTAGGGAGAAAATGCTTTTATGGGACCCTTACGGCCCATAAAATTGAAAAGCCTTAGGTGATAGGGATCTAAACCTGCCTCCTAAGCCATCAATTCCCAAATCCTCTCGGGGCAAATGATGAGTTGCTCCTGGCATTATTCCAGTGCAGCAATGCAGATGCCAAACAAAAAAAAAACCAATCCCCAACTCCTTTCAAAGAAAGATGATGATTCGCTCCTGGTACCATATTCCAGTGTAGCGGTGCTGATGTCAATCAAAATCACATCAAATCAGCAAAACAACCAATGACCTCCCTGGCAGAATCAAATTCCACCTCGGAAACAAGTCAACTTCATCCCAGACACCGTAAGAAGCGGAGCAAGTCAGATCCAGAATCGACCATCCACGTCGCTAAAGTGGCAGCATCGACCGTCCACATCGCTAAAAGGGCAGCACCGTGTTGTGCCACGGCAGCGCCCCGGCCGTCTACTCGAGGCCAAAATGCAGAATCAAAAATTTTCTTAACTTTAAACCGGCGCTACCACGGACAATAAACCGGATCGTAACCATTAACCAAATCCTAGCTAGCAAGAGAATGGGGAAGAGATATACCGAGCGATCCGTGTCCTTCGGTCTTCGTCTCCACTCCGATCTCCTCGCGGAATCTCCGGTCGTCGCATCCTCGTCGAAACGGGCACCACATCGCCGGGTTCTTTTACGGGCTCCGACCTCTAGACTGAGGCAACTCGGGTGCAAAGTTGGCTAGCCGACGCGTCTAAGGTTTGCTGTAGACTAGTGTAGAAAACTTTTGTCTCAATGGGGTGAAGTTGCCTTTTGATGGAGAAGAGAATGAAAGAACTTTGGAGAGAGGTTGAGAATTTAGCAAGCACGCAAATGAGATATGAATAATTCCTTCATCAAAAATGAACTCTTTCTTCTCCCCTCTAATATGTGGCCGGCCCCCTATAAGGAAAAATGAGGAGAGGAAAAACTAAAGCAAGAAGGGAGGTGAGTGTAGTAAAAGCCAAAGAGTGACCACATCCAAAAGCAAGCCTCACATCAACTTCTAATCCATTCTAATCTCAATTAATGCAAGCAAGTGATGGAAAAAGAATCTCATCATGCAAGAACCATCATGATGCTACCATTTCACAAAGAAACCCTCCACAAAAGATAATTTGCACAAATGCAAATTAGTCCCTCCATCAGAAAAGTCCGGCCGGGAAGGAACAAAGGAAAACTGGCCGGAACGGAATGCAAACTGGCAACTTCATAAAACTGATCCGTAATAAATTACAGGAAAACCCCACGACTGTATATACATACCCGCATTTGAAATCCCACTGAATACAAATGCAAAGAGACAAAATCTACACTGTACAATACTAGGATCCGGCTTAAACCAAAGCCCGATAGTATTATCCGTCCGATCACGATCCGTGCAATACCGCACATATCTGATCGAACCCTGCCATATCTCCATACAGCCTCTACAGCGTTTCGCCCGAAACTTGAGTAACTGTGTGTGGTGGACTCAAAAGACTAGTCAATACTATGGCTGTGGATTTAACCACTAGCACGTCAGAGGTATTAGCCATACGTGACGGGCTACCAGCTATAGACCAAAAGGGACGTCGATGAGCAAACTCATCCTGACACCCTACTGAGCCTGACAGTGATAATATCCGTACAGTCCGGTCCGTTCGTCTATGAGTATCGCATGGCGGGCCTAGAGGGTTGGTAAAAGTCAGACCCCCAAAAACGGTACATGTCGTGTCGGAGTGAAGCCCAGAACACCCTGAGATACTACTGGAATACCTACCAGTAAATCTCCTGCCTCGGCCGAGGGCATTGTGTAATGGCTCTCCTAAACACAGCGCGACCTCACCCCCAATACCGGGAGAGACGAACCCCTGCAGATCTGCTCACTGCCTCCATGTGGCTCGAGACTGTACCCAACTAAAACCTGTTTGCACGACTTCTTTGAGCCGTGGTAGGGTAGTAATCAAAGCACAGTGGGAACTCACACGAGACAAATGACGATCTCAGGTCGATGAACTAACCTGTACACATGTCACCAGGGAACTGCTATCTGACGTCTGGTATAATCCCAACTAGCAAGTTCCCGGCGAGTCCTGTCCGGTGTACTCATAACCCAATGAGCACCTGTATACATCTTAGGTGAACCAACTGACACCAGTGGCTTATGAGACCGCCCACCACCCCTCGTCGGGGTCTCGACTTATACACTAGTCTACTCTTGAGTATCGATGCCCTGTCTCGAAACTCCCACGACTAGGGACCATTTAAGGATGTGCTTATAGACCCCAGCTCCCACGTATATGATCGCCATCATACTGCTGGCAGTCAAGCAAGAATCCTAGGCGCTCTATCAACGTGCAATAGTGATCAGTAATGTCACCTAAAGCAGTACACGATGATAAAGATAAAACAGATAGCATACTATCATCTTGAGTAAGACTGTCCTACCGGGATAGGTCCTTCCTCAATCATTGCAATCACGTGCCTGTGATCCAATAATTGACTCTGAGGGCACTATCTCCAACAATCTCCCACTTGCACTCAAGGCTAATTATTGCGATGTCGCATACTCACAGCCCGTGTGATACCGAACACCCAACTCCTCTACTAGTCTGTCTCACAAAGCTCGTTTGTGAAACTATTGCGTTCGAGGAATAGCCTCAGTGAGTGGATCAGCTGTGATGTTTCTTTCTATGTTTCTCTTTATCTCAAGTTCGCGGAGAAAGATATCTCCCGAAATGAGCAATACCTGTCTTAGAATATTTCACGATATCTGATGGGACCTATCTCATACATGAACTCCAAATCCAAACTTCTTAGACTGTATCGGCAACTGAACTTAATCAGTATCCTGCGCCATGCTTTCCCACAGTATCCACCTGGACCACCTGTCCAAAATACTGCCCCTTGTTAGAGGGAAAACTATAACTCTGACAGTCACTCTGTCATCCAAGTCACCTTGGAAGCCTGGAATGATAACTGTCTCCCGAATGAGGCTGTCATTATCATATCCCTAGAACATCCACTTATGTTCTAAAACTGCTTCCGAATGTTTCTCCAGTATTGGATCAATATCAACTTATTGCACCTACTGCAAAAGCAACATTTGGTGTGGTACTTGACATCTCATGATTGACTCAATTGCCTAAGCAAGTGATCTGCCAATCATGCACGTCCCTATCCCCTTTAGTCTGTAAGACACCTTTAGAGAGGGTGACTCCATCACCTGCAGGTATACTACCGTGCCAGGAGTCGTCCATTCTAAAACACCTTTTGAATACTGTCTAAGTACCCAGATTGGAAAACTACCCAAATCTAGATCTAAAACCATAAATCTAGTAACCAGAATGTCTGATATAATATCCAAGTACTTTGTGGAGAAACCATTGTGTGACAACTAAAGTATAACCGATCGTAGTATAGGAATTTTACTTCCTACTCTGTGTATGTCATCCAAATACCAGGACATCACACCCTACTACCTTCTTAACAGATCCATCCCCTATTCTGATGAAGTCAAACCTATGACTGTCACATCAGAAATAGATGATCTATCTCCGCTATATGTGCTTTACTCTATAAATAGACATAAGCCACTTGTCTACCAATGCTTCCGCTGCTCCCACTGACCACGACAACCCTATGGCAGAGTCATATACACGTGCACTTCTAAAGCTAGTTTAGAACGAAGCTATACTCATCCTCCTGCCGGGTCTCACAGTCTGGAACAATAGCAATGGCAAGTCTGGGTAAACAAGAACCTCCGTGCCACCGTCCTTGAGCATACCGAAGTACCTCTCGAGCGCCTGAGGTTACCCACCATTTCTGCGGAGTGGCTAATGGAATGTCAAATCAGAATGAATCTTTAGGTTCTTATCAAATTTTCAGTAATCGTCTGCGGTTCTGGAATCTCTTCCAGTTCTACCATACTCCCACTACTGTTTTCTGAAAAAATCCATTTTTGTTAAAACTGTGGTGAGTCAAGAACAATATCACTATTGATCTTCCTGATGGTAGAAAGTCAACCCTCGTCATAGCCCGGGTCAACCTACAAACAACCATTACAGAAACGTGCCTTGAGTTATCCAGAGTCTGGTTTTAAGCATAAGCCGGACAACTCCCCGTACCTTAACATCGTTAAGATATGAACTGTTCTATATCCAATATAGAAACAGAGGCACTGATTTAATTGAACCAGATTCAAATCATGCAGCTGTCTCCAGTGCATGTCAACTAAATGGAAGGAGGCTTATCAGCGTTACTCAACTTAGGAATACTTCCAATTATGAGTAACCTGAAAGAGAAGGAAGTTCTCTTAATCATTACTATCATCTGAATAACATACGTAAGTATCTACATCTTCGATCACCTTGAAGAATCCTGATACTTGCAACACTTGGTTCTCTACTTTACTCTTATACCTATAACTTCTCAAAACTTGGACCTTGTATTTCTACGAAACACATGTCTAAGAACTAGAGAAGTCACAAGTAAACAGAATATAGTACGAGTACCAACCCTTCTGTCCTAATGGACACTGGACAACATACAATACTCTGTATAAGTCCCATGAGTCCAATAACTCAATCCCTGTGTGTCGTAGGTTGAAAACTGTACTTATGGTTAAGAAGAATTACACCGCTGTTCAATGCTCTTTACCTAACCATCCACTGATATAGGTAAATGTCATAGACATAATTTCAAAAAGGTATATCTCACTCTATAAAAATAGACGTACAGATATATCAATTTGAAATTGGTGCATAACAACGGATATTCAAAACCAAATATTTGCCGTCCGGCAAACAACCCAGGTGATTTCCTCAAATATCACCAATTACAACAAATTCCGATATAATGAGGATGATCACCTAATTTCAAATAACTTACTCCCACCCATCATCTGTAAAACCATATAGATGTGAGAATCATACCTAGTAAATACATACCCTGGAGTTAGGACTAATTAGGAAATCAGTTTTCTTTTAACAGTACACAATGAAACTGAAACATTGAAATGTTTCGATGGGGTATCCCGGTATTCCTAGTAATGCCTCTTCCATTATCCATATTCACAACTGTAGCCGTATATTTCTTTGCCATCTCACCAAATCCCTTTATATGTCTTTAGTCATTACCTTCTTTACACCCTCTTAGGCTAAATGGTTTTCTTCCTTCCCTACCGTTCGGCACCAGCCTATGATTTGGAAGAAGACTATCCAATAAGCATATTGGGTGTACTGTCCTAATCCTAGGAGCACTCGCAATGCGAGAGAAGGTGAAGATAAAAGACAACCGAATAAACCTTATTCCTATTTCTCCTGAACCAGAATCCATCCCCGAACTGGAACTAGTTCCTTTCGAATTCGTATATAACCATACGATGGAGTATCCAATAAACTGTGGATCTTCGTAGTGATACGGAGTGTCCTGGAGAAATACAAAGGTGAAGTGGGAGTGGTAATGAAATACTTGGTTTGGTCATGAATAGCAGTCGCAGTTTACTTTGCCCTCTTACTAATCCCTTGATATGTCTTTACTTAATACCTTCTGTACACCATCGTTATGCTAATTGGTTTTCTTCATTCCCCACCGTTCGGCACCAGCTTAAGGTTTGGAAGAAGACTATCCAATTTGCTTAATAGGTGTACTATCTCCTAAACTAAGGAGTACTCGCAACCTGAGAGAAGGTAAAAGGAAAAGACAACTGAATAGACCTATTCGTTTTCTCCAGAACCGGAAACCATCCTCGAATAAATTCCTTCGAGTTCGTATATAACCATACGATGGTTTTATCCAATGGAAGTGGACGTTCGTAGTAATACGGGGTATCCTGGAGAAAAGGGTAAAAGTAGGAGTGGCAATGAGGTATGCAACTCTGACAATCCAAAAGCCAGTGTTTAAGAAGGTTCGGTTAATTTTGGTCACTGAGTCATAGTCAAAGGTCGGGTCATGGTCGCTGCCAAAGAGAGAGAGAAAAGAAACACTCAGCGTGCACTCTAACCTAGATAAGAATGGTTATCAATTTATCTAATCAGGAAACTTCCCACTGTAACCTCAAATTCTCCTCCAAACCTGAAAGAAGAATTAGTCGGGATCACCCGAGGAGTAAACCAACTCATCTGTGGGAATCGGGATCCAACTATCATCGCATGATAACGTGATGGAATCCACTCACATTATCACACTCCAGAAGGTATGCGCATGCTTGGCAAGTTTCAGTTTCTTTAGAAACTCCCGATGTGTGTTTTTACCCCTAGGACCCAAGTGACCTTGACGGAGTCAACAAATCAAAGAGTCCTAATCAAGTTCAACCCGTCATAATCTGGATTGCATTAAACCCACCCGTACGTGCCCTTGACGGAGCCAACAAGGTCGCACGAATGTCCTAACCAATCCCATTTATGCAACAAACAAGCACCACTTAGCTACCGTACACTACGCCTTGACGGAGTCAACAAACGCAGCACGAATACTAAACAATACACGTAAGAAATGAAAGAGGGCTATGGCTGGTTTTTGGAGAAAAAACCTTTAACGTAATGAACTTTATTTCGTCGAAGGAACTGCATAACTTTTTATAAAAATATAGTGGCGAAAACCCTTTTCTAAAGAGGTCACTCCCGGTGAAGGGATCTCGGCTCTTTCCCCGTAGAATGAGGTGCAGTATATTCCAACTGAATACCACGATGGAAAGCAAAATGCAATCGGCTATAGTGAAGTTATTACCCTGACGCAAACTTGTTAGTGTTTATGCCCTAGAAGGCCATTACTGTATCATACTAGCTTGTATATTACTTAATGGAAGCTTGGGATATTCACATGTATATAACAGTCTTGCTAAACATGGTAGTATGCTACTTGGTTTTTCTATCTTAATATGTGAGTGTACGTATTGATAGAGCTCTTAGGATCTTGCTTGTCTACCAGCGTTGTGATGGCAGTCACACTAGTGGGGGCTGGGTAGTCTACAAGCACATCCTTATTCTGGTCCCTGGTCGTTGGATTATCGAGACAGAGCATCGATACTCCGGAGTGGACTGGTGTGTACGCTTCTCATCCCAGTTGGGGAGATGGTCTGTCCCACAGCCGTCAGTACGTCGTACTGGAGATAGTATACAGGTGCTCGTTAGGTTACGGGTACACCGGACAGGACTCACAGGGAACTGTTGGTTGGTTTGATACCAGTCGTCAGTGAACAGTTCCCAGGTGACATGAGTACAGCGTAGTCCGCAGACTTGACACTGCTACTTCGCCTCGAGTGTGTCCCACTGTTCTTAGATTGCTACCCTACCACGGCTCAAAGGAGTCGTGCAAACAGGTAGCAGTTGGGTGCAGTCCCGAGCACTTGGAGGCAGTGGCGGTTAGACAGGATTTGTCCCTCCCGGTATTGGGAGTAGATATCGTGCTGTGTCAGAGAGCCATTACGCAAAGTCCCTGGCCAGGGCAAGCGAGATTTGATGGTAGGTTCCAGTAGTTTCTCAGGGTGTAATGGGCTTCACTCCGACACGACTTATACCGCTATTAGGGGACTGACGCTTGCCGCCCCCCTAGGCCCGATATGCGATAGTCTTGGACGAACGGACCGGACTGTATGGAGATTGTCACATCAGACTCAGTAGGAGTTCGGATGGGTTTACTCATCGGCCTTCTTATCGACAACTACCTGGGGACCGTTACGTACAGCTAGTGCCGCTTGCGGTCTGTGGTTAAACCCACTGCCAGCGTAGTAGTCGAGTCTCTAGAGTCCCACACAGAGAGTTTCCTACTCCAGGCGAAACGATATAGAGGTTGCATGGTTTTGCGACAAAGGGTTCGGACGCATACGTGCGTTTACGCGCGTACGACTTTCGGACAGTTTTTACCAGTCGGCTTTGGTTTAAGCCAGTTACTGGTATCCGGTTATTGGATTTTTACAGTCTAAAGTTTTTCCGTATTTTTACGGATTGGAGGGGCGTTCTCGTAATTGTACGAGAAGCTTCTAGAAGATGTGACTAAGGAGGTTTCTTTTGGATAAGAAAGTGAGTCATTGTGGTGATTCATTCATTTCATTAATGCACATTTATTGCTTAATGACTCATGCTAATGAATCACCACTAGATATTTTATGAAGCATGCTTATTCATTTCTTTTATTCATTATTGATAAATAAGAATGCTTCATAATATTATGATACACTCTCTCTCTTCTCTCATTATCTTATCTCATATTCTCTCTCCTCAAGCTCTCATCTTCAAGTGACTAATCCTTAATCCTCATGTGTTGAGATCAAAGGTTTAGTTAGACTTAAGCATCCATAACCATCACTCTATCTCATCCTTTCATCTTTGATTAGCAATCAAAGTTGATTAGTTACCTCAAGTGAGAGGTGTAGCTTGGTGTTTTGCTCTCGGGTGGATCGTCTACTACCTAGAGAAGGTCGAGGAGAACAAAGGAGGACATAAAGACGAAGGACTAGTTTCGATCGGTATAATCCCTTAACACTATAGTTTAGTATAGCTATGTGTTTGGTTATTATTTGTTTAGCTTCGATTTAAGCGGTTAGTCGATGTTCGTTCCTTAAACTTGATCGTTTTTGTAAAATCCGCCTCCCCACAAGTACTGGGGTGTACTACATCGACTTACAGTGGTATCAGAGCCTCGCTAAACAATAAATAACTTAATTGCAAATTTGTACAAATTTCGAACGGAAAAACAAAGCCGCAAAACCCTAATTCTGTCAAGTTTCTGTCGAAGTTAAAATGAAGTCAGAAAATTTTTCAGGTATGTTCAGAGAGCTTGACATGACCACAGTAGAACACCCAAAAAATTTGGGCTTCTGATTCGTCTAAAGCGTCGCGGAAGGGCGGCGGATCCCACCGATCCGCCGCGCAACCGCGGCCGAGTTGACGAGTCAGGAACTCGTTTTTTTTGGGTGGGTCCCCTGTGGTGTTTTGGGTTTTCTGGAATGTTTAATTATTGCTCAGGTTACTGTTTAACAGAGCAGATTTTGGAGCAATATTGATGTTGTTTATTCGATCGAATTGTACAGTATTTGCGTATTGGATTATATCTGTGATTGTTTAATGTGTTCGTAAACCTCCCCCAACTGCTAGTATGTCGGTTGGCAGGGGGTTGCACATTTCTGAAATGGTTATATCTGTTTGTGCATATAAACTGTATTGGACTGTTGTGGTGTATAGCCGGGGTTCGCAATGGGTTATTGGTTAATTCATTTGTTGTAAATGTAATTTGTTGTAATATTATTTTCGCGGGGCACTTCCAGGTTGCGGTTGTAGCCACCGTTGTATTATTTCATTTTACTGTTTTTGCTCCTAGGACTGACCCAAGGTGGGGTACACAGACTGCCGGGTGGGTAGTTTGCCGTACCCGTAGGGGTCGAGGGTGGGGTAACGGCTATTCATCACAACTGTGTAATCTGTCTTTTCTTGCAGGCTCAAAAGAAATACAGATTGCTTGCAAATCCAATATTGTTTATCTGTGTTCTGGAATGAATATCATTGCGTCAGACGAATGTAAAATATCTATATTTATGATAGCTATTTAAACGCCACTTATGTTTTACACCCGCGCTAGCCCAGCCCCCGCTCTGTCGTTAGTTAAGTAACCTAACGGGTGATGACGGGACCCCGTGGCGAATGCGGATGGCATAAGAGGACGTTGTATTTTCGTTGTTTTCTGCAATGATAGGTTAATGATGGGACGCATTATCTATAATGCAAAGTAAAACAAACCAAAGTTTAAATCGTTGGAACAATTTAAAGAAACCACTCGGTTATTTTTAAAACAGATATTTTTAAATGCGGAGTCTTAACCACTCCTTTTAAAAGCTATCAGGTTCCTTCGGTTATATCAAGTTCACTACGTTCACGGTTTCGCCAAAACCAGTCGTAGCCCTCCGTCATTTCATTTGGGTATTCAGTAGTATTCAAGCTATGCAGTTTTGGCCAACGTCATGGCATAGTGTTTGGTAGCTGCTGGATATTCATTTGTTGCATAGATAGATGAGTTGGTTTGGGACAGTCGTATTATCATTTGGCCAACGTCAGGGATATATACGGATGGGTTCAAATTAACAAGATAATGATGGGTAGAACTTGACATGTGACTTATGACATTTTGACCAACGCCAAGGTCATAAGAGCATGGGGTAAAAACTTATATCGGGAATTTCTAAAGAAACTGAAATTTGCAAAGAGATGCATACCATTTTGAGTTTGATGAATGTTGGTAGCATTCCTACAACATTATCAGACGATGATATTTGGATCCCGATCCTACTGTGAGTATATGATACTTATCAGGATATTCGTCACTTAACGATCAATGCTATAAACCTAGTAGGTGTCCAGAAAAGTGTCAGCGGGGTTACGCCCCCAGAGAAAAGAGGTTATTTAATTAAGGAACTTCGCGAAAGCGTTGGAAAACCTCCCTCGAAGTATCGACACCAGCCTGGCTGAACGGTTAAGCAAGTATTGTACGGTGAGAATAGTCTTGGCTAATTCTTCTTTTATGGTTTGAGGAAGGATTCGAGAAACAGTGGGAGCCATCCAGTTTAGATAAACTAAAAACCATTCTAAACTTGCAAGAGCATCATGCTAAAGAGTTTTCTTCTCTTTCTCCTAATTGCAGCGACCCTGAAAATGACTGGACTTAAGTTACTTTTAGAGAAAAATATACTGACGGGGCCAAACTATAAAGATTGGCTGCGGAATGTCAAGATGGCTTTGACCTATGACAAACTGGGGTACGTCCTCACCGCTACAGCACCTGCTGTCCTTGGTCCCAAATCCAGCAATGCGGATAAGGAAATCCGCAAAACCTGGGATTTAGATTGCGCGAGAGCCAAGTGCATCGTGCTTGCCTCGATGAACAATGAACATCAGAGGAGGCACGAGGATATGTCCCTAGATGGCATATTTCTCCATACAAAGGAACTTTATGGAGAGCAATCTCGTATAGCAAGATACGAGACCTCTAAGAAATTGTTTCGAGCGAGGTTGGCTGTCGGGTCATCGGTAGGTGAACATGTCCTACAGATGATTGGCTACATAGAAGAGCTCGCAGACCTTGGGACGACTTTGGATAATGAGCTCTATACAGACCTTGTTCTCCAGTCCCTTCCTCCCACCTACGCCCAGTTTATCCTCAACTTCAATCTTCAAGGAAAAGAAGTTGAACTTGCGGAACTCCTGAACATGTTAAGGAGTGCAGAGGGCACCTTGCAGAAGGCAAGGGAAACACCCGCTATGTTTGTTGGCGGTGCATCTTCTTCCGGGTCCAAGGCTAGGGCCAAAGGAAGGAAGAAGAAGGCCGCACCCAGACCTAGAGGAGGTGTTAGTAAGGTGGGAAAGAAGGGAAAGAAAAAGTTTACAGCACCGGTAGTTGGCCTGGATGAGTGCTTCCATTGTCACAGGAAAGGGCACTGGAAGAAGGATTGCAAGGCATGGAACGCCAAGAACCAGGAACCGAAGCAAGCTGTGGCTTCGACTTCAGGTGTGTTTGTAATTGAGAATTGTATGTCAATCAACTCTGCTTCCTGGGTATTGGATACCGGATCAGGATCTCATATTTGCAATTCATTGCAGGCACTGAGAAACCGTAGAGTGCTGAAGGAAGGTGATATGATCCTCAGGGTTGCTAACGGAGCTAGCGTGGGAGCTGCGTCCGTCGGGGATTATCACCTAGGATTGACGAGTGGACACATTTTGGTTTTACATAACTGTTATTTTGTACCCAGCTTAACGTGTAATATCATATCAGTTTCCTTGTTATCAAATAAAGGTTATGATTTCACGTTTGTAAGAGATGTTGTCAACATCCACCTTAATCATGGTTTGATTGGGTCCGGTACTCTAAATAACGGCATATATGTGTTAAACCAACTCCAAATTTTCAATGTCCAGAACACACTAAAAAGAAAGTCTCCAGATTTAAATAAAGCTTTCTTATGGCATTGTAGACTGGGTCACATCAATGAGAGAAGGTTGACTAAGTTGCATAGAGAAGGATATTTGGACACGTTCGAATATCAAACTTATGACACTTGTCAATCTTGTCTCAAAGGAAAGATGACAAAGACTCCATTCACTGGACAAGGAGTAAGAGCGAGCGAGCTCTTAGGACTCATACAGAGCGATGTATGCGGTCCAATGTCTACACATGCGAGAGGTGGTTATTCCTACTTCATTACTTTTACAGATGATTTCTCTAGGTATGGATATGTTTTCTTAATGAAGCATAAATCAGAGGCCTTTGAGAAATTCCTGGAATTCAAGAGTGAAGCGGAAAACCAAACAGGCAAAAGTATTAAGACACTAAGATCTGATCGAGGTGGAGAATACTTAAGTGCCGAGTTCCTAGGTTACCTAAAAGAGAAAGGAATTCTCTCTCAGCTTACTCCTCCATACACTCCACAGCACAACGGTGTATCGGAGAGACGGAATCGAACCCTATTGGATATGGTATGATCCATGATGAGTAATACTGAGTTACCGCGATCTTTCTGGGGATATGCGCTAGAATCAGCGACATATATTTTGAACAGAGTTCCAACCAAAACTGTGCCTACCACACCATATCAGATGTGGAGTGGGAAGAAACCCTATCTTCAGTATATAAGGATTTGGGGATGTCCAGCTTTTGTAAAAAAGCAGCATGTGGACAAGCTCGAGGCACGATCAGTACTGTGTAAGCTTGTAGGATATCCAAAGAACTCCAAGGGATATTGCTTCTATTACGCAGAGGAACAAAAGGTTTTTGTTTCTCGTAATGCCCATTTTCTAGAACAACAAGTTTTAGAAAAGGATACAAATGGGAGCGAAATAGAACTGGAAGAAATTCTAGAACCACAAGCTGCTACTGAAAGGTTGGTAGAACCAGAGGTTCAAGAAGAACAGAGCATTCCCGCACCCCTCCGCAGGAGTAGTAGGCCGTCTCATCCGCCTGAGAGATACTACGGTTTTCTCATAGACGGGGATAGAGAGGATTGCATCATAGATGATGATGAACCTACTGACTTCCAGCAGGCCATCCAGAGCGGCGACTCGGTACGATGGCTAGATGCAATGCGGACCGAGATGGAGTCCATGTACACCAACAAAGTATGGACTTTGGACTTTGCTCCAGATGGGGTAAAACCCATAGGATGCAAATGGATCTTCAAGAAAAAGATTGGTGTAGATGGACAGGTGGAAACCTATAAGGCTAGACTTGTTGCAAAGGGTTTTCGTCAAAGACCTGGTTTGGACTATGACGAAACTTTTTCTCCAGTGGCTATGCTCAAATCCATTCGGGTCCTTCTTGCTATTGCTGCCTTCCATGATTATGAAATCTGGCAGATGGACGTAAAGACGGCTTTTCTGAATGGAAATTTAGAAGAGAGCGTCTATATGGATCAGCCAGAGGGTTTCAATCAGAGTGGGAGCAGCGGGAAAGTATGCAAGCTGCTTAAGTCCATTTACGGACTAAAGCAGGCATCGCGGAGTTGGAACATCTGTTTTGATGAGACAGTCAAAGAATATGACTTTATCAAAAATCCAGATGAACCGTGCATATATAGTAAAGTTGTGGCCAGAAGTGTCGTATTCCTCGTCTTGTACGTGGATGACATTCTATTGATAGGAAATGACATTCCTATGCTACAATCTGTCAAAGGATTCTTGTCACACAGGTTCTCCATGAAAGACCTGGGTGATGCCTCTTACATTCTGGGGATCCGGATCTATCGTGATAGATCCAAGAGGATGTTGGGACTTTCGCAGTCCAGGTATATCGACACTGTACTGAAAAGATTCAGTATGGAAGATTCAAAGCGCGGTAATCTACCGGCTTGTCACGGAATCACCCTCTCCAAAGAGATGTCTCCCAAGACTGATTTGGAAAGGGAACGCATGTCTATTATACCCTACGCTTCTGCGGTAGGCTCTATAATGTATGCGATGTTGTGTACCAGACCAGATGTAGCTTACGCACTAAGCGTGGTAAGCCGGTATCAGTCAGACCCAGGGGAGAAACACTGGATAGCAGTAAAGAACATTCTCAAGTACCTAAGGAGGACTAAGGAGATGTTCTTGGTTTACGGCGGAAAAGACCTCAGGTTGGAGGCCTTTGCTGATTCCGGCTTCCAGAGTGATAAGGACGATTCCAAGTCCATGTCGGGTTATGTCTTTACCCTCAATGGAGGGGCGGTGTGCTGGAAGAGCTCCAAGCAGGACACCGTTGCTGACTCGACGATGGAAGCGGAGTATATAGCTGCTTGCGATGCCGCAAAAGAAGCAGTCTGGATGAAGAAGTTCCTAACAGAACTTCAGGTGGTTCCTACCATAGTTGATCCAATACCTCTGTATTGCGACAACAACGGAGCTATAGCTTTAGCGAAGGAACCAAGGTCCCATCAGAAGTCCAGACACATCTTGAGGCGGTATCACCTGATCAGGGAGATCATTGATCGTCAGGAGATCGAGGTTCGGAGAGTTGCTTCAGAAGAGAACATTGCTGATCCATTCACGAAGGCCCTTCCTCAGATTCAGTTCGAAAGGCTGCTCGAGATCATTGGTCTACGATATGCCAGTACATGGCCCTAGTGCAAGTGGGAGATTGTTAGTGTTTATGCCCTAGAAGGCCATTACTGTATCATACTAGCTTGTATATTACTTTATGGAAGCTTGGGATATTCACATGTATATAACAGTCTTGCTAAACATGGTAGTATGCTACTTGGTTTTTCTATCTTAATATGTGAGTGTACGTATTGATAGAGCTCTTAGGATCTTGCTTGTCTACCATCGTTGTGATGGCAGTCACACTAGTGGGGGCTGGGTAGTCTACAAGCACATCCTTATTCTGGTCCCCGGTCGTTGGATTATCGAGACAGAGCATCGATACTCCGGAATAGACTGGTGTGTACGCTTCTCATCCCAGTTGGGGAGATGGTCTGTCCCACAGCCGTCAGTACGTCGTACTGGAGATAGTATAAAGGTGCTCGTTAGGTTACGGGTACACCGGACAGGACTCACAGGGAACTGTTGGTTGGTTTGATACCAGTCGTCAGTGAACAGTTCCCAGGTGACATGAGTACAGCGTAGTCCGCAGACTTGACACTGCTACTTCGCCTCGAGTGTGTCCCACTGTTCTTAGATTGCTACCCTACCACGGCTCAAAGGAGTCGTGCAAACAGGTAGCAGTTGGGTGCAGTCCCGAGCACTTGGAGGCAGTGGCGGTTAGACAGGATTTGTCCCTCCCGGTATTGGGAGTAGATATCGTGCTGTGTCAGAGAGCCATTACGCAAAGTCCCTGGCCAGGGCAAGCGAGATTTGCTGGTAGGTTCCAGTAGTTTCTCAGGGTGTAATGGGCTTCACTCCGACACGACTTATACCGCTATTAGGGGACTGACGCTTGCCGCCCCCCTAGGCCCGATATGCGATAGTCTTGGACGAACGGACCGGACTGTATGGAGATTGTCACATCAGACTCAGTAGGAGTTCGGATGGGTTTACTCATCGGCCTTCTTATCGACAACTACCTGGGGACCGTTACGTACAGCTAGTGCCGCTTGCGGTCTGTGGTTAAACCCACTGCCAGCGTAGTAGTCGAGTCTCTAGAGTCCCACACAGAGAGTTTCCTACTCCAGGCTAAACGATATAGAGGTTGCATGGTTTTGCGACAAAGGGTTCGGACGCATACGTGCGTTTACGCGCGTACGACTTTCGGACAGTTTTTACCAGTCGGCTTTGGTTTAAGCCAGTTACTGGTATCCGGTTATTGGATTTTTACAGTCTAAAGTTTTTCCGTATTTTTACGGATTGGAGGGGCGTTCTCGTAATTGTACGAGAAGCTTCTAGAAGATGTGACTAAGGAGGTTTCTTTTGGATAAGAAAGCGAGTCATTGTGGTGATTCATTCATTTCATTAATGCACATTTATTGCTTAATGACTCATGCTAATGAATCACCACTAGATATTTTATGAAGCATGCTTATTCATTTCTTTTATTCATTATTGATAAATAAGAATGCTTCATAATATTATGATACACTCTCTCTCTTCTCTCATATTCTCTCTCCTCAAGCTCTCATCTTCAAGTGACTAATCCTTAATCCTCATGTGTTGAGATCAAAGGTTTAGTTAGACTTAAGCATCCATAACCATCACTCTATCTCATCCTTTCATCTTTGATTAGCAATCAAAGTTGATTAGTTACCTCAAGTGAGAGGTGTAGCTTGGTGTTTTGCTCTCGGGTGGATCGTCTACTACCTAGAGAAGGTCGAGGAGAACAAAGGAGGACACAAAGACGAAGGACTAGTTTCGATCGGTATAATCCCTTAACACTATAGTTTAGTATAGCTATGTGTTTGGTTATTATTTGTTTAGCTTCGATTTAAGCGGTTAGTCGATGTTCGTTCCTTAAACTTGATCGTTTTTGTAAAATCCGCCTCCCCACAAGTACTGGGGTGTACTACATCGACTTACAAAACTTATGTCCAAGGGGTCACTCCCGGTGAAGGGATCTCGGCCCTTGCCTCGTTGACTGAGGTGCTGGATATTCATTACCGAATACCACTGTGCAAAACAAAAGAGAACGTCCTTGCAATAACAGCTTTTTTTTGAAAAATGTTCCAACAACATCAGAATAGGTTTGTTTAGCTTGTATTGATCCGAATCAATGCAGTCCCATCAAATGATCACACCAATGAAGAACGAAAATACGATGTGCGTATATGCCATCCGCATTCACCACTTGGTCCCGTCATCACCCGTTAGGTTACTTAACTAACGACAGAGCGGGGACTGGACTAGCGTGGATGCAAAACATATACAACATCTACTAGTATATATATCAATATATAATATTCGCTCAAGGCGTGATAAAATGCAACATCACAGAAATGTAATAAGCATCACAGAACAATACAGATAATCTGGAAGCCCCGGGTTTCACAGAGCCGCTGCTGAAACCTGAAGTTCCCCTGGTCGTGTGGATAGCCTGTGCAATGGAATCCTATACCCCTACGGGCGCGGCAAGTTACCCGACAAAACCTGAAGCGAGGCAACCCCCTTCAACGATGTGAATGGACCACCCAGCACTTCACGGAATCTGGTAACTTGGGCACCCCTCCTTGGGTCAACCTGTACCCCCTACGAGTGCGGCGAATAGCCCGCCAATTCTAGAGTGAAGCCCCCTCCGTCTCAATGCCATGAGATGCAGGCCCGTTGCCTTCTAGAATCCGGCTATCCGTGCACCCCTCCTCGAGGCAATCCTAGTACAGAAAGTAAAATATACATACAACGGGTACATCGACCTCAGCCCGGTCGTGCCCCAAAAGAATAATATACAAACAGGCAGTAACAGCAGTCCACATGTCGGACGGTCGCCCCGCAATATCAAATGTACATATACAACCAAACTGTACTACCATTGCATCCAGGATATCCACCACGACAGATCCGCAACATCACAGCACAACACACAACATCAACAAGAATGTCACGTTCGCAAATCCGATTAAAAGGGCTATAGCAGATAGACTGGATTTACCGATCGAGTGACATTCACAGTCGCAGATATAATGTAAATACTGTGAACTAACATGTTTAAAATTTTTGATCGACTGAATTTTTCGAAGTGGGCCCCAAGCACAACTGTACCACTCAAAAACATCTGGGCCCAAAAAGAATATACCAGAAACCCTATTTCCATGTCAGTAAACCACTATAGAAATTTGGTACGGTTTGGCCACAAAACGGCGGCGGTTCCGCAGCCAAAACGTGGTTTTGGCCGCTAAACCGCCGCGCTACAGTAACATCAGCGTACCAAAATTTCATAGAATTCATAAAAAACCCTGCACGTAATTTTCCAATGTACCAAATAATATTTAGAGCAAGGAAAAAATCGACAGAAAGTGCGACATGGAAATGTGGTTTTTGGAAAATCTGATCGATCGAACATGTAAACACGTTAGAGCAAGCTAGACTAGGTTAATGGCGTCGCTCTGATACCATGTTGTGCCACGGCAGCGCCCCGGCCGTCTACTCGAGGCCAAAATGCGGAATCAAAAATTTTCTTAACTTTAAACCGGCGCTACCGCGGACAATAAACCCGGATCGTAACCATTAACCTAATCCTAGCTATCAAGAGAATGGGGAAGAGATATACCGAGCGATCCCTGTCCTTCGGTCTTCGTCTCCACTCCGATCTCCTCGCGGAATCTCCGGTCGTCGCATCCTCGTCGAAACGGGCACCACATCGCCGGGTTCTTTTACGGGTTCCCACCTCTAGACCGAGGCAACTCGGGCGCGAAGTTGGCTAGCCGACGCGTCCAAGGTTTGTTGTAGACTAGTGTAGAAAACCTTTGTCTCAATGGGGTGAAGTTGCCTTTTGATGGAGAAAAGAATGAAAGAACTTTGGAGAGAGGTTGAGAATTTAGCAAGCATGCAAATGAGATATGAATAATTCCCTCCCCTCTAATATGTGGCCGGCCCCCTATAAGGAAAAATGAGGAGAGGAAAAACTAAAGCAAGAAGGGTGGTGAGTGTAGTAGAAGCCAAAGAGTGACCACATCCAAAAGCAAGCCTCACATCAACTTCTAATCCATTCTAATCTCAATTAATGCAAGCAAGTGATGGAAAAAGAATCTCATCATGAAAGAACCATCATGATGCCACCATTTCACAAAGAAACCCTCCACAAAAGATAATTTGCACAACTGCAAATTATTCCCTCCATCAGAAAAGTCCGGCCGGGAAGGAAGAATGGAAAACTGGCCGGAACGGAATGCAACTTGGCAACTTCAGAAAACTGATCCGTAATAAATTACAGGAAAACCCCGCGACTGTATATACATACCCGCATTTGTATTCCCACTGAATACAAATGCAAAGAGACAAAATCTACACTGTACAATACTAGGATCCGGCTTAAACCAAAGCCCGCTAGTATTATCCGTCTGATCACGATCCGTGCAATACCGCACGTATCTGATCGAACCCTGCCATATCTCCATACGGCCTCTACAACGTTTCGCCCGAAACTTGAGTAACTGTGTGTGGTGGACTCTAAAGACTCGTCAATACTATGGCTGTGGATTTAACCACTAGCACGTCAGAGGTATTAGCCATACGTGACGGGCTACCAGCTATTGACCAAAAGGGACGTCGATGAGCGAACTCATCCTGACACCCTACTGAGCCTGTCAGTGACAATATCCGTACAGTCCGGTCCGTTCGTCTATGAGTATCGCATGGCGGGCCTAGGGGGTTGGTAAAAGTCAGACCCCCAAAAACGGTACAAGTCGTGTCGGAGTGAAGCCCAGAACACCCTGAGATACTACTGGAATACCTACCAGTAAATCTCCTGCCTCGGCCGAGGGCTTTGTGTAATGGCTCTTCTAGACACAGCGCGACCTCACCCTCAATACCGGGAGAGACGAACCCCTGCAGATCCACTCACTGCCTCCATGTGGCTCGAGACTGTACCCAACTAAAACCTGTTTGCACGACTCCTTTGAGCCGTGGTAGGGTAGTAATCAAAGCACAGTGGGAACTCACACGAGACAAATGACGATCTCATGTCGATGAACTAACCTGTACACATGTCACCAGGGAACTGCTATCTGACGTCTGGTATAATCCCAACTAGCAAGTTCCCGGCGAGTCCTGTCCGGTGTACTCATAACCCAATGAGCACATGTATACATCTTAGGTGAACTAACTGACACCAGTGGCTTGTGAGACCGGCCACCGCCCCTCGTCGGGGTCTCGACTGTATACACCAGTCTACTCTGGAGTATCGATGCCCTGTCTCGAAACTCCCACGACTAGGGACCATTTAAGGATGTGCTTATAGACCCCAGCTCCCATGTATATGATCGCCATCATACTGCTGGCAGTCAAGCAAGAATCCTAGGCGCTCTATCAACGTGCAATAGTGATCAGTAATGTCACCTAAAGCAGTACACGATGATAAAGATAAACCAGATAGCATACTATCATCTTGAGTAAGACTGTCCTACCGGGATAGGTCCTCCCTCAATCATTGCAATCACGTGCCTGTGATCCAATAATTGACTCTGAGGGCACTATCTCCAACACACCGACCGTCCAAGTCACAAAAAGGGAAGAACCAACCGTCCACGTCGCTAAAAGGGCAGCACCGACCGTCCAAGACGCAAAAAGGGCAGAACCGACCGTCTACGTCGCTAAAAGGGCAGCACCGACCGTCCAAGTCGCAAAAAGGGCAGAACCGACCGTCCACGTCGGTAAAAGGGCAGCACCGACAGTCCAAGTCGTAAAAAGGGCGGAACCGACCGTCCACGTCGCTAAAAGGGCAGCACCGACCGTCCAAGTCGCAAAAAGGGCAGAACCGACAGTCCAAGTCGCAAACAGGGCAGAACCGACCGTACACGTTGCTAAAAGGGCAGCATCGACCGTCCAAGTCGCAAAAAGGGCAGAATCGATAGTCCACGTCGCTAAAAGGGCAGAATAGACCATCCAAGTCGTTAAAAGGGCAGCATCGACCGTCCATGTCGTAAAAAGGGCAGTGCCAGCTTCCCAAAAGCGAGAACCAAATCAATTCGCCTCCACATGAAAGAAGATCCATCAATTTCATGCACACGACCCACATGTGTGGTGTGCATTTATTGATGGGGGGAAATTTGTTGGGATAAAAATTTACACCCCGGTTGACCAAGTCAAAATCAAAGTCAACCCCAAGCCAAGTGGGCCCAAGCCTAGATCAGGTGGGCCCATGCCCGGGTCGAGTCCGAACATGAAGCGGCCGGCCTCCCCCCATGCCAAGATAAAAAAATTTGTAATAAATAATTTTATTGTATTTCTTTTATTTTATTTTACGAATGAATGTAAGAAAAAAGTGCATAAAGCCAAATATTTGTAAAGCCCATGGCTTATGTGCAAAAAGAAATGGCACATGAGCCATTGGATAGGAAAAATGTCATTTTGTGAAGCCCAATGGGCTATGTGTAAAGTGTATAGCCTATAAAGGCAAGGATAATGAAATATCCCAACAACTTTTCTCTCTCTCCAAAAAAATTTAGATCTGAGATCTTTTCACCTTCCTCAAGGTTCCAAAACCTTCTTCTTTCTTTTGAATTAAATCAAGAGTTTTACTCTTCATTTTATAAAACTAAATAGTTTTTCACCCCAAAACCCATAAAGGGGAACTCAGATCTTCCATTAGATCTCAAAAAGAAGAGATTTTTAAAATCTCATATCTCTTGATCTTCAAGATCCAGCAACCAGAGGAGAAAGAAGAAGAACCACTTTCATCAACCCTAAAACATCTTAGGAGTTTAACTCCACTCTGATTTCTCTTTCGAGAATTTCTGGGGCTAAAAGCCTCCTTTTCTCGTCGGCACCCAAACGCTCAAGCGCCCAGCGCTTAAGCGCCAAGCGCCCACGTGCCGACATGTGGCGCGCTAGCGCTCGAGCGCTTAGCGTTCAAGCGCCCAGCGCTCAAGCGCAAAGCGCCCACGTGCCGACACGTGGCGCGCCTGCGCTCCAGCGCCTTGCGCTCAAGCGCAAAGCGCCCACGTGCCGACACGTGGGGCGCCTTGTGCTCCAGCGCAAAGCGCCCACGTGCCGACACATGGCGCGCTTGCGCTCAAGCGTCCTGTGCTCAAGAGCAAAGCGCCCACGTGCAGACACGTGGCACGCTTAGCGCTCAAGTGCCCAGCGCTCAAGCGCAAAGCGCCAACGTGCCGACACGTGGTGCGCCTGCGCTCCAGCGCCCTGCGCTCAAGCACAAAGCGCCCACGTGCCGACACGTGGCGCACTTGGGCTCAAGCACCCTGCGCTCAAGCGCAAAGCGCCCACATGCCGACACGTGGCGCGCTAGCGCCTAAGCGCACAACACCTAAGCGCACAGCGCTCAAGGCGCTGACCCCACGCGTCCTTTGGGCGCTTTTTCCTTTTTTTTTATGTATGTATACATGTATATATATGTACAGATACACACACACTCCACAACACTGTCCCCCCTCAAAAAACTCTGCGTGGCTCCCGATATATCCAAAAACCCCTTTCAAAACACAACACACGCACGCTGCACATTGAGTTCGCATGACCAGTTTAACCCGTTAATCGGAGGTTCCCTCGCCCCAAAGGCGAGGGGTAATTAATGACAGCTTAGTCCGCGGCTGCCGGAGATTCGGATCCCCACAATCATTAAACCCCGGCCTACCCTAGGCAGGGGGAATCTGTAATGCGCCTGACAAGAGCGCACGTGTATTCCCATCTCAATGGGGTGACGAAAAACACCCTACACTTATAGCATTGTAGACTAGGTCACATCAATGAAACACGGTTGACAAAGTTACATAGAGAAGGATATTTAGATCCGTTCGAATATCAATCTTATGCTACTTGTGAATCTTGTCTTATGGGAAAGATGACAAAGACTCCGTTTACTGGACACGGAGTAAGAGCGAGCGAGCTTTTGGGACTCATAGACAGTGACGTGTGCGGTCCAATGTCTACACATGAAAGAGGTGGTTATTTCTACTTCATTACTTTTACGGATGATTTCTCTAGGTATGGACATATCTTCTTAATGAAGCATAAATCCGAGGCCTTTGAGAAATTCCGAGAATACAAGAATGAAGTGGAAAAACATACAGGCAAAAGTATCAAGACACTGAGATCTAATCGAGGTGGTGAATACTTAAGTGCCGAGTTCCTGGGTTACTTAAAAGAGAATGGAATTCTCTCTCAGCTTACTCCTCCATACACACCACAACACAACGGTGTATCGGAAATGAGGAATCGAACCCTATTGGATATGGTTCGTTCCATGATGAGTAAGGCTGAGTTACCGCGATCTTTCTGGGGTTATGCACTAGAATCAGCTGCATATCTTTTAAACCAGGTTCCAACCAAGACTGTGCCTACCACACCATATCAAATATGGAGTGGAAAGAAACCCTGCCTTAAACACTTTAAGACATGGGGATGTCCAGCTTTTGTTAAAAATCAGCATGCGGACAAGCTCGAGGCACGCTCAGTGTTGGAGATAGTGCCCTCAGAGTCAATTATTGGATCACAGGCACGTGATTGCAATGATTGAGGGAGGACCTATTCCGGTAGAACAGTCTTACTCAAGATGATAGTATGCTATCAGGTTTACCTTTATCATCGTGTACTGCTTTAGGTGACCTTACAGGTCACTATTGCGCGTTAATAGAGCCCCTAGGATTCTTTCTTGACTGCGAGCAGTATGAGGGAGATCATATACGTGGGAGCTGGTAGTCTAAGAGCATATCCTTAAAAGGTCCCTGGTCGTGGGAGTTTCGAGACAGGGCATCCATACTCCAGAGTAGACTAGTGTATACAGTCGAGACCCCGACGAGGGGCGATGGCCGGTCTCACAAGCCACTGGTGTCAGTTGGTTCACCTAAGATGTTACAGGTGCTCATTGGGTTATGAGTACACCGGACAGGACTCGCCGGGAACATGCTAGTTGGTCTTATACCTGACCTCAGATAGCAGTTCCCTGATGACATGTGTACAGGTTAGTTCATCGACCTGAGGATCGTCATTTGTCTCGTGTGAGTTCCCACTGTACTTTGATTACTACCCTACCACGCTCAAAGGAGACGTGCAAACAGGTTTTAGTTGGGTACAGTCCCGAGCCACATGGAGGCAGTCAGCGGATCTGCAGGGGTTCGTCTCTCCCGGTATTGGGGGTGAGGTCGCGCTGTGTCTAGGAGAGCCATTACACAAAGTCCTTGGCCAAGGCAGGAGATTTACTGGTAGGTATTCCAGTAGTATCTCAGGGTGTTCTGGTCTACACTCCGACACGACTTGTACCGCTTTTAGAGGTCTGACTTTTACCAACCCCCTAGGCCCGCCATGCGATGCTCATAGACGAACGGACCGGACTGTACGGATATTGTCACTGACAGGCTCAGTAGGGTGTCAGGATGAGTTCGCTCATCGACGTCCCTTTTGGTCAATAGCTGGTAGCCCGTCACGTATGGCTAATACCTCTGACGTGCTAGTGGTTAAATCCACAGCCATAGTATTGACGAGTCTTTAGAGTCCCCCACATTCAGTTACTCAAGTTTCGGGCGAAACGCTGTAGAGGCCGTATGGAGATATGGCAGGGTTCGATCAGATACGTGCGGTATTGCACGGATCAGGATCGGACGGTTAGTACTAGAGGCCGTATGGATATATGGCAGGGTTCGATCAGATACGTGCGGTATTGCACGGATCAGGATCGGACGGATAATACTAGGCGGCTTTGGTTTAAGCCGGATCCTAGTATAGTACTGTGTAGATTTTGTCTCATTGCATTTGTATTTCGGTCGGAATACAAATGCGGGTATGTATATACAGTAGCGGGGTTTTCCTGTAATTTATTACGGGATCAGTTTTTTGGAGTTGCCAGTTTGTTTTCCGTTTCAGCCATATTTCTTTGTATCTTTCATTGGCCGAAGATTGGTGGAGGAGGGCTTATTTGCATTTGTGCAAATAAGCATTTTGGAGGGTTGTCTTTGCATTTTGTAGTGTCATGATTGTTGCTCCACCATTTGACTTGCATGGTTCATGATTGTTTGACCTTTGTTTGATGGTGATGGGAAATGATTGGATTTTGGAGTGAGGTTTTTGTTGTGATGATTCTTTCTCATCATCACACTTTTCTCTCTCATGCATGATACTTTCCTACCCCTTGACCTTTCCTCTCTCTCTCTCCATTCTCCTAGTGAGGCCGGCCACATTCTTGTGGTGAGGGTGGGGGTTCTTCATTTTGGTGATGGAGAAATGTTCATCACATTTTTCCTTTTGCTTGCTACAAAATCATTCATCTCCAGTTTATTTCCTCCACCATATGGCAACTCCCTAAACCCCTAGAGACACAAAGAGCACTACACCATTCTATAGCAAACCTTGGGCACGTCGACTCTTTAACTTCGTTCCCGAGTTGCCTCGGTCCAGAGGTGGGAGCCCGTAAAAGAAGCATGCGACGTGGTGCCCTTCCGGCGACTTGGTGGAGACCGGAGATTCCACGGGGAGATCGGGACGACGACGAGAAGACCGAAGGACACGGATCGCTCGGTATATCTCTCTACCCCTTCTCTAGATAGCTAGGACTAGTTTAATGGCACGATCCGGGTTTATAGTGTGCGGTGGTGCCGGTTTGAAAAGTTAAAGTAAATCATCGCTTCCGCATTCCGGCATCGGATTGACGGCCGGGGCGCCGCCGTGCACTTACAGTGGTATCAAAGCCTCGCCATTAACCTAGTCTAGCTTGGTCTAATGTGTTTACTCTTTCGATCGAACAAAATCCCGAAAACCCGATTTCAAGTTGCACAGTTTCTGTCGAAATTTTTTTGGAGTCTAAAAATTTTTCAGGTTGTTTCAGAATGATGTGCAAAGTGTTATAAGAATTCTGAGAAAATTTGGTGTCATGAATCCTCTGTTACACCGCGGAACCGTGGCCAAACCCATGCTTGGGCCGTGATTCCGCCGCAGAATATCCTGTTCATTTCACCAAAATTCTACAGAGAGCTTATGGGATGAAAATAGTGTTTTTTGGAATATTATTTTTGGGCCCAGAATTTCTTTAACTGCTACAGTATTGCTTGGGGCCCACTTGGTAAAATTTGATCGATCGGATATTTTAAACACATTGGTTCACAGTATTTACCTTATATCTACGACCGTGAATGTCACTTGATCGGTAAATCCTGTCTAACTGCTATAACCTGGTTAGACGGATTTGCGAACATGACATTCACGTTGATGTTCTGTGATTGTGCTGTGATGTTGCGGATTGGTCGTGGGGGATAGCCTGGATGCAATGCTAGTACAGTTTTTGTTGTATTATGTACATTTGATATTGCGGGGCGAGCGTCCGACATGTGGACTGCCGTCACTGCCTGTCTGTATATTATTCTTTTGGGGCACGACCAGGTCGAGGTCGATGTACCCGTTGTATGTATATTTTACTTTCTGTACTAGGATTACCCCAAGGTGGGGTGCACGGATAGCCGGGTTCTGGAGGGCAACAAGCCCGCATCTCATGGCATTGAGACGGAGGGGGCTTCACTCTAGAATTGGCGGGCTATTAGCCGCACTCGTAGGGGGTACAGGTTGACCCAGGAGGGGTGCCCAGGTTACCGGATTCCGTGAAGTGCCGGGTGGTCCATTCACGTTGCTGAAGGGGGCTGCCTCGCTTCAGGTATTGGCGGGTAACTTGCCACGCCCGTAGGGGTCTAGGATTTCATTGCACAGGCTATCCACATGACCAGGGAAACGTCGGGTTTCAGTAGTGGTTCTGTGAAACCCGGGGATCCCAGATATCTGTTTTGTTCTGTGATGCTGTACATTTCTGTGATGTTGCATTTTATCACGCCTTGAGCGAAATATTATATATTGATATATATACTAGTAGATGTTGTATATGTTTTGCATCAGCGCTAGTCCAGTCCCCGCTCTGTCGTTAGTTAACTAACCTAACGGGTAATGACGGGACCCAGTGGCGAATGTGGATGGCATATACGTACGTCATTATTTTCGTTCTTTGTGGTGTGATCAATTTATGGGACTGCGTTGATTCGGATCAATGCAAGCTAAACAAACCTATTCTGATGTTGTTGGAACATTTTTCAAAAAGCTGTTATTGCAAGGGCGTTCTCTTTTGTTTTGCATAGTGGTATTCGGTTATGAATATCCAGCTCCTCAGTCGACGAGGCAAAGGCAGAGATCCCTTCACCGGGAGTGACCCCTTGGACAAAAGTTTTGCGTCAGGGCAATAACATCACTATAGCCGATTACTTTTGCTTTGCATCGTGGTATTCAATTGGAATATCCTGCACCTCATTCTACGGGGTAAGAGCCGAGATCCCTTCACCGGGAGTGACCTCTTTAGCAAAGGTTTTCGTCACTATATTTTCATAAAAGCTATCCAGTTCCTTCAACGATATCAAGTTCATTACGTTAAAGGTTTTCGCCAGAAACCATTCGTAGCCCTCCGTCGTTTCAGACGGGTAGCACGTAGTATTCATGCTATGTTTGTTAACCTTCGTCAAGGCATAGTGAATGGTAGCTGCTTGTTACCTTTCTGCTGCATAGATAGATGCGTTGGTTTGGGACAGTCGTATAGCCTTGTTGACCTTCGTCAAGGGCTTGTACGGGTGGGTTCAAATTAACCTGGACAATGACGGGTAGAACTTGACATGTGACTTATGATTTGTTGACCTTCATCAAGGTCATAAGAGCATGGGGTAAAAATCACATCGGGAGTTTCTAAAGAAACTGAAACTTGCCAGATATGCACATACCTTCTGGAGTGTGATAACGTGAGCGGATTCCGTCACGTTATCATGCGATGATAGTTGGATCCCGATTCCCACTGATGAGTTGGTTTACTCCTCGGGTGATCCCGACTAATTCTTCTTTCAGGTTTGGAGGAGAATTTGACGGTACAGTGGGAGGTTTCCAGATTAGATAAATTGGTAACCATTCTGATCTAGGTTAGAGTGCACGCTGAGTGTTTCTTTTCTCTCTCTCTTTGGCAGCGACCATTGACCCGACCCTAAGACTATGACTCAGTGACCAAAATTAACCGAACCTTTTTAAAACACTGGCTTTTGGATTATCAGAGTTGCTTACCTCATTGCCACTCCTACTTTTACCCTTTTCTCCAGGACACCCCGTATTACTACGAACGTCCACTTCCATTGGATAAAACCATCGTATGGTTATATACGAACTCGAAGGAATTTATTCGAGGATGGTTTTCGGTTCTAGAGAAAACGAATAGGACTATTCAGTTGTCTCTTCCTTTTACCTTCTCTCATGTTGCGAGTACTCCTTGGTTTAGGAGATAGTACACCTATTATGCAAATTGGATAGTCTTCTTCCAAACCATAGGCAGGTGCCGAACGGTAGGGAATGAAGAAAACCAATTAGCCTAACGAAGGTGTGTAGAAGGTATTATGTAAAGACATATCAAGGGATTAGTAAGAGGGCAAAGTAAATTACGACTGCTATTCACGACCAAACCAAGTATTTCTTCGCCAATCCTAAATCACCTTTGTATTTCTCCAGGACACTCCGTATCACTACGAAGATCCACGGTTTATTGGATATTCCATCGTATGGTTATATACGAACTCGAAAGGAACTTGTTTCAGTTCGGGGATGGATTCTGGTTCAGGAGAAATAGGAATAAGGTTTATTCGGTTGTCTTTCATCTTCACCTTCTCTCGCATTGCGAGTGCTCCTAGGATTAGGACAGTACACCCATTATGCTTATTGGATAGTTTTCTTCCAAACCATAGGCCGGTGCCGAACGGTAGGGAAGGAAGAAAACCATTTAGCCTAAGAGGGTGTACAGAAGGTAATGACTAAAGACATATAAAGGGATTTGGAAAGATGGCAAAGAATTACACGGTTACAGTTGTGAATCTGGATAATGGAAGAGGCATTACTAGGAATACCAGGATAACCCTACGAAACATTTCAATGTTTCAGTTTCACTGTGTACTGTTAAAGGAAAACTGATTTCCCGATTAGATACTTACTCCAGGGTATGTATTTACCAGGTATGATTCTCACATCTGTATGGTTTTACAGATGATGAGTGGGAGTAAGTTATTGGGAATTAGGTGATCATCCTCATTATATCGGGATTCGTTGTAATCGGTGATATTTGAGGAAATCACCTGGGTGGTTTGCCGGACGGCAAATGTTTGGTTTTGAATATCCGCTGTCATGCACCAATTTCAAATTGATATATCTGTACGTCTATTTTTATAGAGTGAGATATACCTTTTTGAAATTATGTCGATGACATTTACCTATATCAGTGGATGGTTAGGTAAGGAGCATTAAACAGCGGTGTAATTCTTCTTAACCATAAGTACAATTTTCAACCTACGACATACATGGAATGAGTTATTAGACTCAACGGACTTATACAAAGTTTTGTATGTTGTCCAGCGTCCATGAGGACAGAGGGGTTGGTTCTCATACTAAATTGGTTTACTTATGACTTTTCTAGTTCTTAGACAGGTGTTTCGTAGAAACACAGGGTCCAAGTTTTGAGAAGTTATAGGTATGTGGATAAAGTAGAGAACCAGGTGTTGCACGTATCGAGATTCTTCAAGGTGATCAAAGATGTAGATACTTGTGTATGGTATTCAGTTGATAGTAATGATTAAGAGAACTTGCTTCTCTTTCAGGTTACTCATAATTGGAAGCATTCCTAAGTTGAGTAACGCTGATCGGCCTCTTTCCATTTAGTTGACATGCACTGGAGACAGCTGCATGATTTGAATCTGGTTCAATTAAATCAGTGCCTCTGGTTCTATATTGGATATAGAACAGTTCGTATCTTAACGATGTTAAGGTACGGGGAGTTGTCCGGCTTATACTTAAAACCAGACTCTAGATAACTCAAGGCACGTTTCTGTAATGGCTGTTTGTGGGTTGACCCAGGCTATGACGAGGGTTGACTTTCTACCATCTGGAAGATCAATAGTGATATTGTTCTTGACTCACCACAGTTTTAAGTAAAATGGTTTTTTTTTTCAGAAAACAGTAGTGGGAGTATGGTAGAACTGGAAGTGATTCCAGAACCGCAAACGATTACTGAAAGTTTGATAAGAAGCTAAAGATTCAATTTGGCTTGACATTCAATTGGCCACTCCGCAGATACGGTGGGTAACCTCAGGCACCCGAGAGGTACTCCGGTAGCCTCAAGGACGGTGACAGGGAGGTTCTTGTTTTCCCAGACTTACCATTGCTGTTGTTCCAGACTATGAGACCCGGCAGGAGGATGAGTATAGCATCATTCTGAACTGGCTTTAGAAGCGTACGTGTATATGACTCTGCCAGAGGGTTGTCGTAGTCAGTGGGAGCAGCGGAAGCATTGATGGACAAGTGGCTTATGTCTATTTATAGACTAAAGCAGGTATAGCGGAGATAGATCATCTATTTCTGATGTGACAGTCATAGGTTTGACTTCATCAGAATAGGGGATGGATCTGTTAAGAAGGTAGTAGGGTGTGATGTCCTGGTATTTGGATGACATACACAGAGTAGGAAGTGATATTCCTATACTACGATCGGTTATACTTTGGTTGTCACACAGTGGTTTCTCCACATGGGACTTGGATATAATATCAAGACATTCTGGTTACTGGATCTATGGTTTTAGATCTAGATTTGGGAAGTGTCCCAATCAGGGTACTTAGACAGCATTCTAAAGGTATTTAGAATGGACGACTCCTGGCACGGTAGTATACCTGCAGGTGATGGAGTCACCCTCTCTAAAAGTGTCTTACATACTAAAGTGGAGAGGGATGTGCATGATTGGCAGATCACTTGCTCAGGCAATTGAGTCAATCATGAGATGTCAAGTACCACGCCAGATGTTGTTTTTGCAGTGGATGCAATAAGATGATAATAATCCAATCCTGGAAAACCAATTGGAAGCAGTTTTAGAACATAAGTGGATATTCTTGGGATATGATAACGGTATCCTCCTTCGGGAGACAGTTATCATTCCAGGCTTCCAAGGTGACCTGGATGACAGAGAGGTTGTCAGAGTTATAGTTTTCCTTCTGACGAGGGGCAGTAGTTTGGACAGGTAGTCCAAGAGGATACTGAGAGAGGCATGGCGCAGGATACTGATTAAGTTCAGTTGACGATACAGTTTAAGAAGTTTGGATTTGGAGTTCATTTATGAGCTAGGTCCCATCAGACATCCAGACACATTCTAAGACAGGTATTGCTCATTTCAGGAGATGGTTTTCTCCGTGAACTTGAGAAATAGAGAGACATAGAAAGAAACATCAAAGAGGATCCACTCGCTGAGGCTATTCCTCGAAAGCAATAGTTTCACAAACAGCTTTTGTGAGACTGACTAGTAGAGGAGTTGGGTGTTCGGTATCACACGGGCTGTGAGTATGCGACATCGCAATAATTAGCCTTGAGTGCAAGTGGGAGATTGTTGGAGATAGTGCCCTCAGAGTCAATTATTGGATCACAGGCACGTGATTGCAATGATTGAGGGAGGACCTATTCCGGTAGAACAGTCTTACTCAAGATGATAGTATGCTATCTGGTTTACCTTTATCATCGTGTACTGCTTTAGGTGACCTTACAGGTCACTATTGCGCGTTAATAGAGCCCCTAGGATTCTTTCTTGACTGCCAGCAGTATGAGGGCGATCATATACGTGGGAGCTGGTAGTCTAAGAGCATATCCTTAAAAGGTCCCTAGTTGTGGGAGTTTCGAGACAAGGCATCGATACTCCAGAGTAGACTAGTGTATACAGTCGAGACCCCGACGAGGGGCGGTGGCCGGTCTCACAAGCCACTGGTGTCAGTTGATTCACCTAAGATGTATATAGGTGCTCATTGGGTTATGAGTACACCGGACAGGACTCGCCGGGAACATGCTAGTTGGTCTTATACCTGACGTCAGATAGCAGTTCCCTGATGACATGTGTACAGGTTAGTTCATCGACCTGAGGATCGTCATTTGTCTCGTGTGAGTTCCCACTGTACTTTGATTACTACCCTACCACGCTCAAAGGAGACGTGCAAACAGGTTTTAGTTGGGTACAGTCCCGATCCACATGGAGGCAGTCAGCGGATCTGTTGGAGATAGTGCCCTCAGAGTCGATTATTGGATCACAGGCACGTGATTGCGATGATTGAGGGAGGACCTATCCCGGTAGAACAGTCTTACTCGAGATGATAGTTTGCTATCTGGTTTACCTTTATCATCGTGTACTGCTTTAGGCGACCTGACATGTCGCTATTGCACGTTGATAGAGCCCCTAGGATTCTTGCTTGACTGCCGGCAGTATGAGGGCGATCATATAAGTGAGAGCTGGAGTCTATAAGCACATCCTTAAAAGGTCCCTAGTCGTGGGAGTTTCGAGACAGGGCATCGATTCTCCAGAGTAGACTAGTGTATACAGTCGAGACCCCGACGAGGGGCGGTGGCCGGTCTCACAAGCCACTGGTGTCAGTAGGTTCACCTAAGATGTATACAGATGCTCATTGGGTTATGAGTACACCGGACAGGACTCGCCGGGAACATGCTAGTTGGTCTTATACCTGACGTCAGATAGCAGTTCCCAGGTGACATGTGTACAGGTTAGTTCATCGACCTGGGGATCGTCGTTTGTCTCGTGTGAGTTCCCACTGTACTTTGATTACTACCCTACCACGGCTCAAAGGAGTCGTGCAAACAGGTTTTAGTTGGGTACAGTCCCGAGCCACATGGAGGCAGTGAGCGGATCTTCAGGGGTTTCGTCTCTCCCGGTATTGGGGGTGAGGTCGCGCTGTATCTAGGAGAGCCATTACACAAAGACCTTGGCCAAGGCAGGAGATTTACTGGTAGGTATTCCAGTAGTATCTCAGGGTGTTCTGGGCTACACTCCGACACGACTTGTACCGCTTTTGGGGGTCTGACTTTTACCAACCCCCTAGGCCCGCCATGCGATGCTCATAGACGAACGGACCGGACTGTACGGATATTGTCACTGACAGGCTCAGTTGGGTGTCGGGGTGAGCTTCCTCATCGACGTCCCTTTTAGTCAATAGCTGGTGGCCCGTCATGTATTGGCTTATACCTCTGACGTGCTAGTGGTTAAATCCACAGCCATAGTATTGACGAGTCTTTAGAGTCCACCACCCTTTCAGTTACTCAGCTTTCGGGCGAAACGCTGTAGAGGCCGTATGGAGATATGGCAGGGTCCGATCAGATACGTGCGGTATTGCACGGATCAGGATCGGACGGTTTGTACTAGTAGCCGTATAGATATATGGCAGGGTTCGATCAGATACGTGCGGTATTGCACGGATCAGGATCGAACGGATATTACTAGCCGGCTTTGGTTTAAGCCGGTCCTAGTTTAGTACAGTGTAGATTTTGTCTTTTTGCATTTGTATCCGGACGGAATACAGATGCGGGTGTGTATGCACAGTATTGGGGTTTTCCTGTAATTTATTACGGGACCAGTTTTCTGGAGTTGCCAGTTTGCATTCCGTTCCGGCCGGTTTTCCTTTGTTCTTTCCCGGCCGGACTTTTCCGATGGAGGGGGTTATTTGCAATTGTGCAAATAACTTTTGTGGAGGGGGTTTCTTGTAAAAGATTGATTATGATAGCTTTCATTTCTTTTCAACCATGCTTTTGCTTTATGAGATTTGATTGTGATAAAGTGAGGGTATGGGTTCAATAGTATGAAGCATGGTGTATGTTTCTTTGTCTCTTGATGTGGTCACCCTTTCTACATCTCCTACACTCACCTCCCTTCTTGCTTCATATAGATTTTCCTCCACCATTCTCTTTTGCATGAGAGATTATTATTCATTAGAAAAGAGAGAAGAAGAAAAAGAAAGAGAGAAGAAGAAGGAGAGAGTTCTTCATTCTTGAGAGTTTCATCTTCTTGATCTCATTCATGCTAGAAAAATGCAAGCACCATTTTTCTCATCTCATTTCCTCCATCTATGGCAACCAACCCCAAAGTGAGACATACACTTCTACACTTTCTACAGCACATCTTGAGCATGTCGAGTTGCCGGCTTCATGCCCGAGTTGCCTCGGTATAGAGGCGGGAGCCCGTAAAAGATGCAGGCGACGTGGTGCCCTTCCGGCGAGGAGGCGACGACCGGAGATCCCGCGAGAAGATCGGAGTGGAGATGAAGACCGGAGGACTCGGATCAGTCGGTACATCTCTAACCTTCTCTTTGTAGTTAGCTAGATTTAGTTTAATGGCCCGATCCGGTTTTAGTGCGCGGTGGTGCCGTTTTGCCAAGTCCGCAAAAATTTAAGTTTACCACCGTTTCCGCGTTTGGCCGTCGGGTTGACGGCCGGGGCGCCGCCGTGCACTTACAGTGGTATCAGAGACTCGCCATTAACATAGTCTAGCTTGGTGTAATGTGTTTTTCTGTTTCGATCGATCGAATGTTCCAAAACTGCATTTTAGTTCGAATCAGTTTCTGTTGAAAATTTTTGGTCTCGAAAAATTTTTCTGGTTGTAAAATATTGATGTACTGGGAAATCTAAGGGTTCTGTAAAAATTTGACGATGTAACTCCACAGTTGGAGCGCGGATCCGCCGCGAAACCCCACCTCGTGCGGCCCTTCCGCCGCGCACTATTCATGTCACATCACCAAATTTTTCCAGAGGCCTTCTGGGCTTAAAATATGGGTTTTGGAATATTAAAATTGGGCCCAGGGTTTCTGTGAGTGCTACAGTTTTGTTTGAGGGCCCACTTGTTAATTTTTGATCGATCGGATATTTCAAACACATTATTTCACAGTATTTACATTATATCTGCGACCGTGAATGTCACTCGATCGGTAAATCCGGTCTAACTGCTATAGCCCGGTTAGACGGATTTGCGAACGTGACTTTCACGTTGATGTTCTATGTTTATGCTGTGATGTTGCGGATCGGTCGTGGGGATAGCCTGGATGCAATGCTAGTACAGTTGTGGTGGTATTATGTACTTTTGATATTGCGGGGCGAGCGTCCGACATGTGGACTGCCGTCACTGCCTGATTGTATTATTCTTTTGGGGCACGACCTGGTTGCGGTCGATGTACCCGATGTATGTATATTTTACTTTCTGTACTAGGATTACCCGCGGAGGGGTGCACGGATGGCCGGGTTCTAGAGGGCAACAAGCCCGCATCTCATGGCATTGAGACGGAGGGGGCTTCACTCTGGGATTGGCGGGCTATTCGCCGCACTCGTAGGGGGTACAGGATGACCCAGGAGGGGTGCCCAAGTTACCGGATTCCGTGAAGTGCTGGGTGGTCCATTCACGGCGCTGAAGGGGGCTGCCTCGCTTCAGGTTTTGGCGGGTAACTTGCCGCGCCCGTAGGGGTCTAGGTTTTCATTACACAGGCTATCCACACGACCAGGGGAACGTCGGGTTTCAGTAGTGGCTCTGTGAAACCCGGGGATCCCAGATATCTGTATTGTTCTGTGATGCTGTACATTTCTGTGATGTTGCATTTCTTTTCACGCCTTGAGCGAAATATAATATATTGGTATATATATTAGTAGATGTTGTATATGTTTTGCATCCGCGCTAGTCCAGTCCCCGCTCTGTCGTTAGTTAGCTAACCTAACGGGTAATGACGGGACCCAGTGGCGAATGCGGATGGCATATACGTACGTCAGTATATTTTCGTTCTTTTTGGTGTGATCAATTGATGGGACTGCATTGATTCGGATCAATGCAAGTTTAAAAACAAACCTAATCTGATGTTGTTGGAACATTTTTCAAAAAGCTGTTATTGCAAGGACGTTCACTTCTGTTTTGCATCGTGGTATTCATTTGGAATATCCTGCTCCTCAGTCGACGAGGCAAGGGCCGAGATCCCTTCACCGGGAGTGACCCCTTGGACAAAAGTTTGCGTCAGGGCAATGATTTCACTATAGCCGATTACTTTTGCTTTGCATCGCGGTATTCATTTGGAATATCCTGCACCCCATTCTACGGGGAAAGAGCCGAGATCCCTTCACCGGGAGTGACCTCTTTAGCAACGGTTTTCGTCACTATATTTTTTAAAAAAGCTATCCGTTTCTTCGACGATATCAAGTTCTTTACGTTAAAGGTTTTCGCCAGAAACCATTCGTAGCCCTCCATCATTTCAGTTAAATATTCGGTAGTATTCAAGCTATGTATTTTGACCTCACGCCAAGGCATAGTGATTGGTAGCTGCCGGGTATTTCTCTGTTGCATAGATAGATGCGTTGGTTTGGGACAGTCGTACTACTATTTTGGCCTACGTCAAGGGTATGTACGGGTGGATTCAAATTAACCTGGATAATGATGGGTAGAACTTGACATGTGACTTATGATATTTTGACCTCACGCCAAGGTCATAAGAGCATGGGGCAGAAATCCACATCGGGAGTTTCAAAAGAACTGAAACTTGCCAGATATGCGCATACCTTCTGGAGTGTGATACCGTGAGCGGATTCCGTCACGTTATCATGCGATGAGAGTTGGATCCCGATTCCCACTGATGAGTTGGTTTACTCCTCGGGTGACCCCGATTAATTCTTCTTTCAGGTTTGGAGGAGAATTTGAGGTACAGTGGGAGGTTTCCAGATTAGATAAATTGGTAACCATTCTGATCTAGGTTAGAGTGCACGCTGAGTGTTTCTTTTCTCTCTCTCTTTGGCAGCGACCATTGACCCGACCCTAAGAATATGACTCAGTGACCAAGTTGACCGAACCTTCTTGACACTGGCTTTTGGATCGTCAGAGTTGCAAACCTCATTGCCACTCCTGCTATTACCCTTTTCTCCAGGACACCCCGTTTTACTACGAACGTCCACTTCCATTGGACAAAACCATCGTATGGTTAGATACGAACTCGAAGGGATTTATTCGAGGATGGTTTCCGGTTCTGGGGAAAACGGATAGGACTATTCAGTTGTCTTTTCTTTTCACCCTCTCTCAGGTTGCGAGTACTCCTTGGTTTAGGAGTAGTACACCTATTACGCAAATTGGATAGTCTTCTTCCAAACCATAGGCTGGTGCCGACCGGTAGGGAAGGAAGAAAGCCAATTAGCCTAAACGGTGTACATAAGGTATTAAGTTAAGACAAAGTAAGGGATTAGTAAGAGGGCAAAGTAAATTGCAACAGATATTCACGACCAAACCATGTATTCCTTCGCCAATCCTAAATCACCTTTGTATTTCTCCAGGACACTCCGTATCATTACGAAGATCCCATTTTATTGGATAATCCATCGTATGGTTATATACGAACTCGAAAGGAACTCGTTCCAGTTCGGGGATGGATCCTGGTTCAGGAGAAATAGGAATAAAGTACATTTAGGTGTCTTTTATCTTCACCTTCTCTCGCGATGCGAGTGCTCCTAGGATTAGGACAGTACACCCTTTATGCTTTTTGGATAGTCTTCTTCCAAACCATAGGCTGGTGCCGAACGGTAGGGAAGGAAGAAAACCATTTGGCCTAAAGGGGTGTACAGAAGGTAAAGACTAAAGACATATGAAGGGATTTGGAGAGGTGGCAAAGAACTATACGGTTACAGTCGTGAATCTGGAAGAGGCATTACTAGGAATACCGGGATACCCCATCGAAACATTTCAATGTTTCAGTCTCACTGTGTACTGTTAATGGAAAACTGATTTCCCGATTAGACACTTACTCCAGGGTATGTATTTACCAGGTATGATTCTCACATCTGTATGGTTTTACAGATGATGAGTGGGAGTGAGTTATTGGGAATTGGGTGATCATCCTCATTTTTGAGGAAGTCACCTGGGTTGTTTGCAAGTTAGCAATTATTTGGTTTTGAATATCCGCGGTTATGCACCAATTTCAAATTGATATATCTGTACGTCTATTTTCATAGAGTGAGATATACCTTTTGATATTATGTCGATGACATTTACCTATATCAGTGGATGGTTAGGTAAGGAGCATTAAACAGCGGTGTAATTCTTCTTAACCAAAAGTACAGTTTTCAACCTACGACACACAGTGAATGAGTCACTAGACTCAAGGGACTTATACAGAGTATTGTATGTTGTCCAGTGTCCATCAGGACAGAGGGGTTGGTCCTCGTACTGTATTCTGTTTACTTTTGACTTCTCTAGTTCTTAGACATGTGTTTCGTAGAAACACAGGGTCTAAGTTTTGAGGAGTTATAGGTATTTGAATAGAGTAGAGAACTAGGTATAGCAAGTATCGGGATTCTTCAAAGTGATCGAAGATGTAGATACTTGTGTGTGGTATTCAGTTAATAGTAATGATAAAGAGAAATTACTTCTCTTTCAGGTTACTCATAATTGGAAGTATTCCTAAGTTGAGTAACGCTGATCGACCTCCTTCCATTTAGTTGACATGCACTGGAGAAAGCTGCATGATTTGAATCTGGTTCAATTAAATCAGTGCCTCTGGTTCTATATTGGATGTAGAACAGTTCATATCTTAACGTTGTTAAGGTACGGGGAGTTGTCCGGCTTATGCTTAAAACCAGACACTGGACAACTCAAGGCACGTTTCTGTAATGGCTGTTTGTGGGTTGACCCAGGCTATGACGCGGGTTGATTTTCTACCATCTGGATGAACAATAGCAATATTGTTCTAGACTCGCCACAGTTTTATTAAAAATGGATTTTTTCAAAAACAGCAGTGGGAGTATGGTAGAACTGGAAGTGATTCCAGAACCGCAAACGATTACTGAAGATTTAATAAGGAACCTGAAGATTCAATCTGATTTGACATTCCATTGGCCACTCCGCAGATAAGGTGGGTAACTTCAGGCACCCGAGAGGTACTTCGGTAGCCTCAAGGACGGTGACAGGGAAGTTCTTGTTTACCCACACTTGCCATTGTTGTTGTTCCAAGCTGCGAGACCCGGCAGGAGGATGAGTATAGCGTCGTTCTGAACTAGCTTCAGAAGTGTACGTGTATATGACTCTGCCAGAGGGTTGTCGTAGTCAGTGGGAGCAGCGGAAGCATTGGTGGACATCAGGCTTATGTCTATTTATAGACTAAAGCAGATGTAGCAGAGATAGATCATCTGTTTCTGATGTGACAGTCATAGGTTTGACGTCATCAGAATAGGGGATGGATCTGTTGAGAAGGTAGTAGGAAGTGATATTCCTTTACTACGATCGGTTATACTTTGGTCGTCACACAGTGGTTTCTCCACAAAGGACTTGGACATTATATCAGACATACTGGTTACTAGATCTATGGTTTTAGATCTAGATTTGGGTGGTTTCCTAATCTGGGTACCTTGACAGCATTCTATGAGTATTTAGAATGGACGACTCCTGGCACGGTAGTGTACCTGCAAGTAATGGAGTTGCCCTCTCTAAAGGTGTCTTTTAGACTAAAGTAGAGAGGGATGTGCATGATTGGCAGATCACTTGCTTAGGCAATTGAGTCAATCATGAGATGTCAAGTACCACACCAGATGTTGTTCTTGCACTAGATGCAATAAGTTGATATTGATCCAATCCTGGAGAAACAGTCGGAAGCAGTTTTAGAACATAAGTGGCTGTTCTAGGGATATGATAACGGCTGCCTCTTTTAGGAGACGGTTATCATTCCAGGCTTCCAAGGTGACCTGGACGACAAGGAGGTTGTCAGAGTTATAGTTTTTCCCTCTGACGAGGGGCAGTATTTTGGACGGATGGTCCAAGGCAATACTGAGGATGGCATGGCGCAGGATACTGATTAAGTTCAGTTGAAGATACAGTCTAAGAAGTTTGGATTTGGAGTTCATTTATGAGCTACGTCCCATCAGACATCCAGACATTCTAAGGCAGGTATTGCTCATTTCGGGAGATGGTTTTCTCCGCGAATTTGAGATATAGAGAGATATAGAAAGAAACTTCTAGGCGGATCCACTCACTGAGGCTATTCCTCGACCGCAATAGTTTCACAAACGGGATTTGTGAGACTGACTAGTAGAGGAGTTGGGTGTTCGGTATCACACGGGCTGTGAGTATGCGACATCGCAATAATTAGCCTTGAGTGCAAGTGGGAGATTGTTGGAGATAGTGCCCTCAGAGTCGATTATTGGATCACAGGCACGTGATTGCGATGATTGAGGGAGGACCTATCCCGGTAGAACAGTCTTACTCGAGATGATAGTTTGCTATCTGGTTTACCTTTATCATCGTGTACTGCTTTAGGCGACCTGACATGTCGCTATTGCACGTTGATAGAGCCCCTAGGATTCTTGCTTGACTGCCGGCAGTATGAGGGCGATCATATAAGTGAGAGCTGGAGTCTATAAGCACATCCTTAAAAGGTCCCTAGTCGTGGGAGTTTCGAGACAGGGCATCGATTCTCCAGAGTAGACTAGTGTATACAGTCGAGACCCCGACGAGGGGCGGTGGCCGGTCTCACAAGCCACTGGTGTCAGTAGGTTCACCTAAGATGTATACAGGTGCTCATTGGGTTATGAGTACACCGGACAGGACTCGCCGGGAACATGCTAGTTGGTCTTATACCTGACGTCAGATAGCAGTTCCCAGGTGACATGTGTACAGGTTAGTTCATCGACCTGGGGATCGTCGTTTGTCTCGTGTGAGTTCCCACTGTACTTTGATTACTACCCTACCACGGCTCAAAGGAGTCGTGCAAACAGGTTTTAGTTGGGTACAGTCCCGAGCCACATGGAGGCAGTGAGCGGATCTTCAGGGGTTTCGTCTCTCCCGGTATTGGGGGTGAGGTCGCGCTGTGTCTAGGAGAGCCATTACACAAAGACCTTGGCCAAGGCAGGAGATTTACTGGTAGGTATTCCAGTAGTATCTCAGGGTGTTCTGGGCTACACTCCGACACGACTTGTACCGCTTTTGGGGGTCTGACTTTTACCAACCCCCTAGGCCCGCCATGCGATGCTCATAGACGAACGGACCGGACTGTACGGATATTGTCACTGACAGGCTCAGTTGGGTGTCGGGGTGAGCTTCCTCATCGACGTCCCTTTTAGTCAATAGCTGGTGGCCCGTCATGTATTGGCTTATACCTCTGACGTGCTAGTGGTTAAATCCACAGCCATAGTATTGACGAGTCTTTAGAGTCCACCACCCTTTCAGTTACTCAGCTTTCGGGCGAAACGCTGTAGAGGCCGTATGGAGATATGGCAGGGTCCGATCAGATACGTGCGGTATTGCACGGATCAGGATCGGACGGTTTGTACTAGTAGCCGTATAGATATATGGCAGGGTTCGATCAGATACGTGCGGTATTGCACGGATCAGGATCGAACGGATATTACTAGCCGGCTTTGGTTTAAGCCGGTCCTAGTTTAGTACAGTGTAGATTTTGTCTTTTTCCATTTGTATCCGGACGGAATACAGATGCGGGTGTGTATGCACAGTATTGGGGTTTTCCTGTAATTTATTACGGGACCAGTTTTCTGGAGTTGCCAGTTTGCATTCCGTTCCGGCCGGTTTTCCTTTGTTCTTTCCCGGCCGGACTTTTCCGATGGAGGGGGTTATTTGCAATTGTGCAAATAACTTTTGTGGAGGGGGTTTCTTGTAAAAGATTGATTATGATAGCTTTCATTTCTTTTCAACCATGCTTTTGCTTTATGAGATTTGATTGTGATAAAGTGAGGGTATGGGTTCAATAGTATGAAGCATGGTGTATGTTTCTTTGTCTCTTGATGTGGTCACCCTTTCTACATCTCCTACACTCACCTCCCTTCTTGCTTCATATAGATTTTCCTCCACCATTCTCTTTTGCATGAGAGATTATTATTCATTAGAAAAGAGAGAAGAAGAAAAAGAAAGAGAGAAGAAGAAGGAGAGAGTTCTTCATTCTTGAGAGTTTCATCTTCTTGATCTCATTCATGCTAGAAAAATGCAAGCACCATTTTTCTCATCTCATTTCCTCCATCTATGGCAACCAACCCCAAAGTGAGACATACACTTCTACACTTTCTACAGCACATCTTGAGCATGTCGAGTTGCCGGCTTCATGCCCGAGTTGCCTCGGTATAGAGGCGGGAGCCCGTAAAAGATGCAGGCGACGTGGTGCCCTTCCGGCGAGGAGGCGACGACCGGAGATCCCGCGAGAAGATCGGAGTGGAGATGAAGACCGGAGGACTCGGATCAGTCGGTACATCTCTAACCTTCTCTTTGTAGTTAGCTAGATTTAGTTTAATGGCCCGATCCGGTTTTAGTGCGCGGTGGTGCCGTTTTGCCAAGTCCGCAAAAATTTAAGTTTACCACCGTTTCCGCGTTTGGCCGTCGGGTTGACGGCCGGGGCGCCGCCGTGCACTTACAGGATCTGCAGGGGTTCATCTCTCCCGGTATTGGGGGTGAGGTCGCGCTGTGTCTAGGAGAGCCATTACACGAAGTCCTTGGCCAAGGCAGGAGATTTACTGGTATGTATTCCAGTAGTATCTCAGGGTGTTCTGGGCTACACTCCGACACGACTTGTACCGCTTTTGGGGGTCTGACTTTTACCAACCCCCTAGGCCCGCCATGCGATGCTCATAGACGAACGGACCGGACTGTACGGATATTGTCACTGACAGGCTTAGTAGGGTGTCAGGATGAGTTCGCTCATCGACGTCCCTTTTGGTCAATAGCTGGTAGCCCGTCACGTATGGCTAATACCTCTGACGTGCTAGTGGTTAAATCCACAGCCATAGTATTGACGAGTCTTTAGAGTCCCCCACATTCAGTTACTCAAGTTTCGGGCGAAACGCTGCAGAGGCCGTATGGAGATATGGCAGGGTTCGATCAGATTCGTGCGGTATTGCACGGATCAGGATCGGACGGTTAGTACTAGAGGCCGTATGGATATATGGCAGGGTTCGATCAGATACGTGTGGTATTGCATGGATCAGGATCGGACGGATAATACTAGCCGGCTTTGGTTTAAGCCGGATCCTAGTATAGTACTGTGTAGATTTTGTCTCATTGCATTTGTATTTCTGTCGGAATACAAATGCGGGTATGTATATACAGTAGCGGGGTTTTCCTGTAATTTATTACGGGATCAGTTTTTTGGAGTTGCCAGTTTGTTTTCCGTTTCAGCCATATTTCTTTGTATCTTTCATTGGCCGAAGATTGGTGGAGGAGGGCTTATTTGCATTTGTGCAAATAAGCATTTTGGAGGGTTGTCTTTGCATTTTGTAGTGTCATGATTGTTGCTCCACCATTTGACTTCCATGGTTCATGATTGTTTGACCTTTGTTTGATGGTGATGGGAAATGATTGGATTTTGGAGTGAGGTTTTTGTTGTGATGATTCTTTCTCATCATCACTCTTTTCTCTCTCATGCATGATACTTTCCCACCCCTTGACCTTTCCTCTCTCTCTCTCTCTCCATTCTCCTAGTGAGGCCGGCCACATTCTTGTGGTTAGGGTGGGGGTTCTTCATTTTGGTGATGGAAAAATGTTCATCACATTTTTCCTTTTGCTTGCTACAAAATCATTCATCTCCATATAGTTTATTTCCTCCACCATATGGCAACTCCCTAAACCCCTAGAGACACAAAGAGCACTACACCATTCTATAGCAAACCTTGGGCACGTCGACTCGCCAAGTTCGTGCCCGAGTTGCCTCGGTCCAGAGGTGGGAGCCCGTAAAAGAAGCAGGCGACGTGGTGCCCTTCCGGCGACTTGGTGGAGACCGGAGATTCCGCGGGGAGATCGGGACGACGACGAGAAGACCGAAGGACACGGATCGCTCGGTATATCTCTCTACCCCTTCTCTAGATAGCTAGGACTATTTTAATGGCACGATCCGGGTTTATAGTGCGCGGTGGTGCCGGTTTGAAAAGTTAAAGTAAATCATCACTTCCGCATTCCGGCGTCGGATTGACGGCCGGGGCGCCGCCGTGGACTTACACTCAGTACAGTGTAAGTTTGTGGGATATCCAAAGAACTCCAAGGGGTATTATTTCTATTACACAAAGGAACAAAAGGTTTTTGTTTCTCGTCATGCCCACTTCTTGGAAGCTGAATTTTTAGAAAATCAGAAGAGTGGGAGCGCAATAGAACTGGAAGAAATTCTAGAACCACAAGCTGTTACTGAAAGTATGGTAGAACCAGAAGTTTCAGAAGAAAGGGACATACCAGCGCTTATCCGCAGAAGTAGTAGGCAGTCTCATCCGCCCGTGAGATACTACGGTTTTCTCATAGACGGGGATCGAGAAGATTGCATCATTGATAATGATGACCCTACTAGCTTCGAGCAAGCCATTCAGAGCGGCGACTCGGTAAAATGGCTGGATGCAATGCGGACCGAAATGGAGTCCATGTTCACTAACAAAGTATGGACTGTGGACATTGCTCCAGATAGGGTAAAACCCGTAGGATGCAAATGGATCTTCGGAAAGAAGATTGGTGTAGATGGACAGGTTGAAACCTATAAGGCTAGACTTGTTGCAAAGAGTTTTCGTCAAAGACCTGGTTTGGACTATGACGAAACCTTTTCTCCAGTGGCTATGCTCAAATCCATTCGGGTCCTTCTTGCCATTGCCGCCTTCCACGATTATGAGATCTGGCAGATGGACGTAAAGACGGCTTTTCTAAATGGTAATTTGGAAGAATGCGTCTATATGGATCAGCCAGAGGGATTCATTCAGAGTGGGAGCAGTAGTAAAGTGTGCAAGTTGCTTAAGTCCATTTATGGACTAAAGCAGGCATCGCGGAGTTGGAACATCTGTTTTGATGATACTGTCAAAGAATTCGACTTTATCAAGAATCCAGACGAACCATGCATATACAGTAAGATTGTAGGGAGAGCTGTAGTGTTCCTTGTCTTATACGTGGATGCTATTCTCCTAATAAGAAATGATATTCCTATGCTACAGTCAGTCAAAGGATTCTTCTCACAGAAGTTCTCCATGAAGGACCTGGGTGATGTCACCTATATTCTGGGGATCCAGATCTATCGTGATAGATCAAAGAGGATGTTGGGACTTTTGCAGTCCAGGTACATAGACACCATATTGAAAAGATTTAGTATGGAAGATTCTAAGCGCGGTAACCTACCGGCTTGTCACGGAATCAACCTCTCCAAAGAGATGTCTCTCAAGACTGATTTGGAAAGGGATCGCATGTCGATTATACCCTACGCTTCTGCGGTAGGCTCTATAATGTATGCGATGTTATGTACCAGACCAGATGCAGCATACGCATTGAGCGTTGTAAGCCGGTATCAGGCAAACCCAGGGGAGAAGCACTGGATAGCAGTAAAGAACATTCTCAAGTACTTGAGGAGGACTAAGGAGATGTTCTTGGTGTATGGCGGAAAAGACCTCCAGATCGAGGCTTTTGCCGACTCCAGCTTCCAGAGTGACAAGGATGACTCCAAGTCCATGTCAGGTTATGTCTTTACCCTCAATGGAGGGGCGGTCTGTTGGAAGGGTTCCAAGCAGGACACTGTTGCTGATTCAACGATGGAAGCAGAGTACATAGCTGCTTGCGATGCCGCAAAAGAAGCTGTCTGGATGAAGAAGTTCCTCACAGAACATCAGGTGGTTCCTACCAGTTTTGATCCAATTCCTCTATATTGTGACAACAACGGCGCTATAGCTTTAGCGAAGAAACCCAGGTCCCATCAGAAGTCCAGACACGTCTTAAGGCGGTATCACCTGATCAGGGAGATCGTAGATCGCCGGGAGATCGAGGTAAAGAGAGTAGATACGGAGAATAACACTGCTGATCCATTCACAAAGGCCATTCCTGAGACGCAGTTTGAGAGGCTATTCGAGATGATAGGTCTGCGATATGCCAGTACATGGCCCTAGTGCAAGTGGGAGATTGTTAGTGTTTATGCCCTAGAGGCCATTACTGTATCATACTAGTTTGTATATTACTTAATGGAAGCTTGGGATATTCGCAGTTGTATTGACAGTCTTGCTAAAAATGGTAGAGCTTATACGTATTAGTAGAGCCCTTAGGAACTTTGCTTGATTACCAGCGTTGTGATGGCAGTCACACTAGTGGGGTCTGGGTAGTCTATAAGCAACATCCTATACAGGTCCCTGGTCGTAGGATTATCGAGACATGGTATCGATACTCCGGAGTAGACTGGTGTATACGCTTCTCATCCCAGCATAGGGAGATGGTCTGTCCCACAGCCATTAGTACGTCATAGTGTAGATAGTATGCAGGTGCTCGTTAGGGTACGGGTACACCGGACAGGACTCGCCGGGAACTGCAGGTTGGTTTTATACCCATCGTCAGATAGCAGTTCCCAGATGACATGAGTATAGCTTAGTCCGTCGACTTGATACTGCTACTTCGCCTCGGGTGTGTTCCCACTGTACTTAGATTACTACCCTACCATGGCTCAAAGGAGTCGTGCAAACAGGTAGTAGTTGGGTGCAGTCCCGAACCACTTGGAGGCAGTGGCGGTTAGATAGGATTCGTCTTCCCCGGTATTGAGGGTTGATATCGTGCTGTATATGAAGAGCCATTACGTAAAGTCCCTGGCCAGGGCAAACGAGATTTACTGGTAGGTTCCAGTAGCTTCTCAATGTGTAATGGGCTTCACTCCGACACGACTTATACCGCTATTAGGGGTCTGACGTTTACCGCCCCCTAGGCCCGATATGCGATAGTTCTAGAAGAACAGACCGGACTGTACGGAGATTGTCATATCAGGCTCAGTTGGAGTTCGGATGGGTTTCCTCATCGTCCTTCTTATCGACATCTACCTGGGGACCGTTACGTACAGCTAGTACCGCTTGCGACCTGTGGTTAAACCCACTACCAGCATAGTGTAGAGTCTTTAGAGTCCCACACAGAGAGTTTCCCAGCCCAAAGCAAAAGGTGTAGAGGCCGTATGGTTTTACGGCAGGGCCGCGATCACTTACGTACACTTGTGCACGTATTATGATCGGGCAAATAATACTAGCGGGCTTTGGTTTAAGCCAGATTCTAGTATTATACAGATGGATTTATTCAGTCAAAGATTATCCGTATTTTTCGGAAATACGGATGGGAGGAGCAGTCTCGTAATTTGTCGGGAAGTTTCTAGAAGAAGAAGACTCATTTGTATTTATTTCTTTTTGGATTAAACACAAATGAGGTGGAGAGATGAGGTGTAGGTTTTCATTAAATGCTTAATGACTCATGAGGTGATTCACCATTAGGATTAAATGAAGCTTGTAAGATATTTCTAGATATTTATCAAAGAGATATTTGTATGCTTGATATTATTCTATCATGAGTGATTATTCATATCATTATCACAAAAGCTTTCTCTCTCCTCAAGTCTTCATCTTCTTCCTCAAACCCTAAAAGCTCTCATGAGTTGAGAAACCTAGGGTTTAAGTGACTAAGTAATCCATCTAATTACTCTACACCCTCTAGGACTTCTAGATTAGAGATCTAGAAGCCGCAGTTATCTCAGATTCGAGATAGGAGCTCGGACTATAGACTCTCGGGTGGATCGTCTTTGACTTGAGGAGGCCGTTGAGGTGCCCTTGTTCCATAGAGCCTACGAGGTGTGGAGGATAGCGATGGAGACCCGAAGGACAAGTAACGTGAGGTATAACTTCGAATCCGTGTAGTTAAACCTCTCGTAGTTTGCTAGTTATGGTTTAGACACGATCTGTGTGCTCAAGTCCGTGTTACGAAGCTTTGATAATTGTTTTTCATATATTCTGCCTCCCCGCAAGCTCGTGGGTTGCGTGACATGGACTTACAACAACAAAGTATGGACTTTGGACATTGCTCCAGAAGGGGTAAAACCCGTAGGCTGCAAATGGATATTCAGAAAGAAGATTGGTGTAGATGGACAGGTTGAAACCTATAAGGCAAGACTTGTTGTAAAGGGTTTTCGTCAAAGACCTGGTTTGGACTATGACGAAACCTTTTCTCCAGTGGCTATGCTCAAATCTATTCGGATCCTTCTTGCCATTACTGTATTCCACGATTATGAGATCTGGCATATGGACGTAAAGACGGCTTTTTTAAATGGTAATTTGGAAGAGTGTGTCTATATGGATCAGCCAGAGGGTTTCATTCAGAGTGGGAGCAGCGGTAAAGTGTTGAAGTTGCTTAAGTCCATTTATGGACTAAAGCTGTCACGACCCGAAAATGGCACGTGATGGCCCTTAAACTACGCAACGTCTACAAGCGTAACGTAATTTAAGTAAGCCGAAAACCCAGTAATCTAAACCATCAAAAGTGGTAAGAAATAAGAACATTGATAAAACTTTTGAAATCTCAAACCAAATTCTTTAAAGTCCAACTTTTATTCTTTAAAATTTTGGCAGCACCTCCTTTGTAAAACAAGCCCCCAAAAATGGGTACAACAATATATAAGTAAAAAGCTTCCCAAACGGGAGCAAAATCCAAGCCCAACGGCGGAAAACAACCACCACAACAGATATACGACGTCATAGCGAAGAAAGAGACGATATAAATAAAACTGCATAAAAACCTCCAGCTCACAAAATAATATACAATATCGTCCTCACATCAAGTCGCTAAGTCATACAAGATAATAGTAGATGGAGAGTACATGATACAACGAATATACAACAGGCAACATCGGATAACCGCAAAACCTACCTAAGCAAAACTGCACACAGTCAGGCGAAGCGGTAACCGCAACAAAAGATGATACGATGGATGGAAATAGCCCTACCTCTGACTATCTGAGGAACACCTGCAAAACACTGTGGCACAACGGGGGTGAGTTGCCAACTCGTGAATAGTAAATAATATATGCAGGTAATCGCAAGTATGCACGTACAACGCGAATCTAACATATACAAACTATCAGCAGTAAATGGTCATATGTAATGCATCAGTCATGAAAGGTACACTAGCAGGTACTACTAATACATGAAGCAATAATATGACAATATGTATGCGATAATCATGTAAGTTACTCTATCAGGTACAAATAATACATGAAACAATGCATATAATAGTATGTAAATGCAACATTCATGGAAAGTACTCTATCAGGTACAACTAATACATGAAGCAGTGCATAAATAATAAATATGGAATATGTAATAAAACATGTCATTCCCACGAAAATCCTAACCTCATGGTAGAACCAAAATCCAACAAGACAATCAAATTCCCAATTTCCACGAATCAGCCCTCAAATTGGCCCTCATATCATGTAAGTCTTATGTATCCTTAATGTACAACATCAAGTAATTCTCACATATCCTGGGTCTACAATATCAGTATATCCCACATATCCTGTATGTACAATATCGGTATATCCTACATATCCTGTGTGTACAATATCGGTATATCCCACATATCCTGTGTGTACAATATCGGTATCAAATAAGTTTCATATAAGGTGAATGTACAGTATCGACACCCAAAAACATCATGAACTAAGTGTCTAGCATCGACACATAAATACATGTTTATACGTCCTCGAATATTAAGTGCCAAACACCGACACTCTCGATCTCCGTATCGGTATTATATGTCCTCGAATCTTAAGTTCCAAACACCGACACTTTCGATCCCCGTATCGGTATTATACGTCCTCGAATCTTAAGGGACAAATACCGACACTCTCGATCCCCGTATCGGTATTATACGTCCTCAAATCCAGAAAACATCAAGTAGTGAATACGTATGAATGCATGAATCAATACACAGATATTAGCGTCCCATTCCACTAATATATGTGTATAGGCATATATAACAGCGTCCCTTCCACTGTTATATATACATAGGAGTAAAAATATCAGAGAACATCATATGAAATCCATGAATGTAATATATGTAACATGAAATAGTAATATGAGCATATAAAGGAAAACAGCTATTTAACTGCAACAAGTTACTTAAGATATCACGCGGTTCCTGATTTCCGCAAAATCGGATGCAACATCATACACAGGTGAAGATGTAGCTATAACAAGGTATGCGTAACCATGTCGGTATATCAAGATATGTGTGTCCATATGTAAGTATGTATGATGTCAAAGTACCTGTTGCAAGGTATGTGTCTATACCTCTCCATAATACCCTCCAGGTATATGTATGTTTGTATGCCAGTAGTACATGTAGCTATTGTTGGATATAGTGCCCTCAGAGTCAATTATTGGATCGCAGGCATGTGATTGCAATGATTGAGAGAGGACCTATACCGGTAGGACAGTCTTACTCGAAAGGTTTGTATACTATCTAGTTTGTTTTTATCATAGTGTACATACTTTAAATGACATTGCGGTTCACTTTTACACGTTGATAGTGTTGCGCCACGGCAGCGCCCCGGCCGTCTATCCGAGGCCAAAATGCGGAATCAAAATTTTCTTAACTTTTAAACCGGCGCTACCGCGGACAATATACCCGGATCGTAACCATTAACCGATACTAGCTAACAAGAGAAAGGGTGAGAGATATACCGAGTGATCCGAGTCCTCCGGTCTTCTCGTCGTCATCCCGATCTCCCGCGGAAGCTCCGGTCGTCGCATCCTTGCCGGAAGGGCACCACATCGTCTGCATCTTTTACGGGATCCCACCTCAATACCGAGGCAACTCGGGCGCGAAGTTGGCTGGCCGACGCGCCCAAGATTTGCTGTAGAAGTAGTGTAGAATCATAGTCTCTTTTGGGGTGGTGAAGTTGCCTTGATGGAGGAATCAACAAGATGTGAACTTGGGGATTTTTGGTAGCAATGTAAAAATGAGATGGATGATAAATTTCCCACACCAAATGAAACTCTCTCATTTTTTCTCCTCTCTCCAAATGTGGCCGGCCATGCTAAGGTGGGAATGGTGGAGGGCAAAAACAAATACAAGAGGGAGGTGAGTGTAGGAGAACAAGGTGGTGACCACAACATAAAGCAAGTCTCACATCAACCCTCATCTCATTTCTAATCACCTTTATGCAAGAAATGATGATAGAAAAGAAAGGAATAAAAAGATGCTTTCATAATCAAACCATTTGCATGAAAACCCTCCACAATGTGTTATTTGCAAACATGCAAATAACCCCCTCCATCGGAATGTTCGGCCGGGAAAGAACAAAGGAAAACCGGCCGGAAGGGAATGCAAACTGGCAACTCCAGAAAACTGGACCCGTAATAAATTACAGGAAAACCCCGATACTGTGCATACACACCCGCATCTGTATTCCGACCGGATACAAATGCAATGAGACAAAATCTACACTGTACTATACTAAGATCCGGCTTAAACCAAAGCCGGCTAGTAATATCCGTCCGATCCTGATCCGTGCAATACCGCACGTATCTGATCGAACCCTGCCATATCTCCATACGGCCTCTACAGCGTTTCGCCCGAAACTTAAGTAACTGAAAGTGTGGTGGACTCTAAAGACTCGTCAATACTATGGCTGTGGATTTAACCACTAGCATGTCAGAGGTATAAGCCAATACGTGACGGGCCACCAGCTATTGACCAAAAGGGACGTCGATGAGCGAACTCATCCTGACACCCTACTGAGCCTGTCAGTGACAATATCCGTACAGTCCGGTGTTGGAGATAGTGCCCTCATAGTCAATTATTGGATCGCAGGTACGTGATTGCAATGATTGCGGAGGACCTGTCCCGATAGCACAGTCTTACTCGAGATGATAGTATGCTATCTGGTTTGCCTTTATCAGTCGTGTACATGTTCAGGTGACTGATTGCATGTTACACTTTGATAGAGCCCTTAGGATATTGCTTTACTACCAACAGTATGATGGCGATCATATACGTGAGAGTTGGGTGGTTTATACGCATATCCTTAATTGTGGTCCCTAGTCGTGGGAGTTTCGAGACAGGGCATCGATACTCTGGAGTAGACTAGTGTGTACAGTCGAGACCCCGACGAGGGGCGGTGGCCGGTCTCACAAGCCACTGGTGTCAGTTGGATCACCTAAGATGTATACAGGTGCTCATTGGGTTATGAGTACACCGGACAGGACTCGCCGGGAATCTGCTAGTTAGTATTATATCTACCGTCAGATAGCAGTTCCCTGGTGACATGTGTACAGGTTAGTTCATCGACCTGAGGTCGTCATTTGTCTCGTGTGAGTTCCCACTGTGCTTTGATTTCTACCCTACCACGGCTCAAAGGAGTCGTGCAAACAGGTAGCTTTTGGGTACAGTCCCGAGCCATATGGAGGCACGTGAGCGGATCGGCAGGGGATTCGTCTCTCCCTGTATTGGGGGCGAGGTCGTGCTGTGTCTAGGAGAGCCATTACACAAATCCATGGCCATGGTAGGAGATTTACTGGTAGGTACTCCAGTAGTATCTCAGGGTGTTATTGGGCTTCACTCCGACACGACTTATACTGCTATTGGGGGTCTGACGTTGCTAGCCCCCTAGGCAGATATGCGATACTCATTGACGAACGGACCGGACTGTATATACATTGTCACTGTTAGGCTCTGTAGGGTTTTCGGAGGAGTTCGCTCATCGGTCTCACTTGAGTTCGCTCCTCGGCCTCCCTTGAGGTCAGTCCATGGGCAGCCGTTACGCATAGCTAGTGCCGCTGACGGTTTGTGGTTAAACCCACTGCCAGGGTACTGACGAGTCATTAGAGTCCCCCACAGACAGTTTCCCAAGTTCGGGCGAAACGTTGTAGAAGCCGTATGGTTTTATGGCAGGGTTCGGAAAATGCACGTGCGTTTACGCACGTGTTATTTTTCGGGCAGATGATACTGGTCGGCTTTGGTTTAAGCCGGATCCGAGTATTATATTGAGTAGGTATAATATCTTTGTCTCAGTTGCATTTGTATTCGGTTGTAATACAAATGCGGGTATATTTATACAGTTTCGGGGTTATCCTGAAAGTCGTTTCAGGATCACTTTTGGAAGTTGCCAGTTTCCAGTTTTCTATCAGCCGTCTTTTAACATTTGGTTAAAGGCGGATTTATCTTTTCTTGGATGAGAGTGAGTCGTGCTTCTAGAAGGTTCTAGAATTTGTGACAAGGCTAAGTGACTCATGCTTTGGTTTCATTACATTCTTGTTTTGGTTAAGATCTTTTATGTTGATATTTTCATGTGTTCATATTATGATAAGGATGGTGGTTTATGGTCACCTCCTTATCTCCTCCTACACTCACCCTCCTCCTTCATATATGAATGAAAGGCCTCCTCTCTCATTCACTCTCTCACTTGAGTTTTCATTTGCTAGAAAAGATTATGATAGGTTTTATCGGTGTATGGAATTTCACAGTCCATTTCATTCCATCACCCGATTCCTTCGGCAACTTCATTAACCGATCGTCCACGGATTTGGACGAAGTGAGACAAAGTCATCTACTCATTCTCTACATCATTCTTGGTCGTCTCTTTTAGCAAACTTGACGATCGAGTTGCCTCGAGTCAGAGGCGGGAGCCCGTTTAAAGAACCGATCATGTGGTGCCACCTCGACGAGGAGATCGGAGATCGACTAGATCGGAGCAGCCGCAACGGAGCGTGGGATGATGGTTGAAGAACGAAGGACTCGGATCGTTCGGTATAACCTTTCTACACTCTTTACAGATTGTTAGTTTAGCAATAATGGCAGATCCGGGTTAAAGTATACGATAGCGCCAGTTAAAAGTTTTTTGTTCCGCATTTGGCGTCTGTAGACTGCCGGGGCGCTAGCGTAGACTTACAGTGGTATCAGAGCCTCACCATTTTGCTATGCTAACTTGTGCTAACGCGTTTAAAACATCGATCGAATCGAAAATCGAAAAACACAATTTTCTTGCCCGACAGTTTCTGTTGTTTTTAAACGGTGTCAAAAATGAATTCTACATCTCTTAAAAATCTGTGCAGGGTTTTTTAGGAATACTGGAGAAATTCGTCGAAGTGAATCGACTGTTCAGCCGCGGATCCGCGGCCCAAGCGTGGGTTTGGCCGCGGATCCGCCGCAGTAAAGTCGAATCAGTTGGTCAAAATTCTACAGTAGTTTCTCTGTTGGAAATTGGGCTTTTTGGTAAATATCGTTTTGGCCCAGGTTTTGTTACTGTTCACCAGTAAGTCGTGGGGCCCACTTTTTGATATTTGGTCTTTGGTCGATCGAAATTTAAACACGTTAGTGTACAGTGCTTACATTATATCTCCGACCGGGAATGTCATTTGATCGGTAAATCGCGTTTAATTGCTATAGTTCTTTTAGACGGGTTTGCGAACGTGACATTCGCGTTGATGTTCTGTGTTGTGCTGTGATGTTGCGGATTTGTCGTGGTGGATAGCAGTGTGCAATGGTAGTACAGTTTGTGTTTATTTGTACATTTGATATTGCGGGGCGAGCGTCCAACTTGTGGACTGCTATCACGGCCTGTTGTATAATATTCTTTTTGGGGCACGACCAGGTGGCGGTCGATGTACCTATTGTACTATTTTTCATTACTGTACTAGGTTTTGCCCCGAGACGGAGTGCACGGATAGCCGGGTTCTGGGGGGCAACGGGTCCGCATCTCATGGCTTTGAGAGGCAGAGGGGTCCCACTCTAGAATTGGCAGACTATTCGCCGCACTCGTAGGGGGTACAGGTTGACCCAAGGAGGGGTGCTCAATTTACCGGATTCCGTGAAGTGCCGGGTGTTCCATTCACTATGCTGTGGGGACTACCTCGCTTCAGGTTTTGGCGGGTAACTTGCCACACCCGTAGGGGTCTAGGTTTCATTGCACAGGCTATCCACACGACTGGGGAACGTCGAGTTTCAGCAGCGGCTCTGTGAAACTCGGGGATCCCAGATTATCTGTATTGTTCTGTGATGCTTATTACTTTTCTGTAATGTTGCATACTATCACGCCTGGAGCGATTATTGTATATTGGTTTATATACTATTAGATGTTGTATATGTTTTACACCCGCGCTAGTCCAGTCCCCGCTCTGTCGTTAGTTAAGTAACCTAACGGGTTATGACGGGACCCAGTGACGAATGCGGATGGCATATACGTACATGTTATTTTCGTTCTTTTCTGGTGTGATTAAATGATGGGACTGCGTTGATTCTGATCAATGCAAAGTTAAAACAAACCTGTTACAGTTGTTGGAACAATTTAAAAAGTGTTATTGCAAAGACGTTTTCTTTTGTTATGCATAGCGGTATTCAGTGGAATATCCTACACCTCATTCGACGGGGCAAGGGCCGATATCCCTTCACCGGGACTGACACCTTGGGCAGAAGTTTGCGTCAGCGTAATAACTTCACTATAGTCGATTACAAGTTGCTTTGCATAGCGGTATTCAGTGGAATATCCTGCACCTCATTCCACGAGGAAAGAGCCGAGATCCCTTTACCAGGAGTGACCTCTTTAGCAAAAGGTTTTCGCCACTATATTTTAAAAAGCTATCAGGTTCCTTCAGCGATATCAAGTTCACTACGCTAAAGGTTTTTCGCCAAAAACCAGTCGTAGCCCTCCGTCACTTCTTTTGGGTATTCAGTAGTATTCAAGCAACGTATTTTGACCAACGCCAAGGCATAGTGTTTGGTAGCTGCTGGGTATTCAATTGTTGCATAGATAGATGAGTTAGTTTGGGACAGTCGTTCTGCCATTTTGGCCAACGTCAAGGGCATGTGCGGGTGGGTTCAAATTGACAAGATAGTGACGGGTAGAACTTGGCATGTGACTTATGACATTTTGACCAACGCCAAGGTTATAAGAGCATGGGGCAAAAATAATATCAGGAGTTTCTAAAGAAACTGAAACTTGCCGAGTATGCGCATACCTTCTGGAGTATGAGTAACGTGGATGCATTCCATCACGTTATCATACGATGAGAGTTAGATCCTGATTCCCACTGATGAGTTGGTTTACTCTTCGGGTGATCCCGATTGATTCTTCTTTAGGTTTGGAGGAGAATTTGACAGGACAGTGGGAGGTTTCCGGATTAGATAAAATGATGACCATTCTGATCTAGGTTTGAGTGCACGCTGAGTGTTTCTTTTCTCTCTCTCTCTCTCTTCGGTAGCGACCTTTTGACCGACCCTAGACTATGACTCAGTGACCAGGTTGACCGAACCTTCTTAAAATACTGGCTTTTGGATTGTCTGAGTTGCATAAGTCATTGCCACTCCTTCTTTTACCCTTTGAATTTCTCAGAACACCCGTATTACTACGGATATCCACTTCCATTGGATAGAGCCATCGTATGGTTATATACGAACTAGAAGGGACTTCTTCGAGGATGGATCCAGGTTCAGGAGAAATAGAATTGGTTTATTCAGTTGTCTTTTATTATCACCTTCTCTCAGGTTGCGAGGGCTCCTTGGTTTAGGAGAGTACACCTATTACGCTTATTGGATAGTCTTATTCCAAACCATAGGCTGGTGCTGAAAGGTAGGGAATGAAGAAAACCAATTAGCCTAAGTAGGGTGTGCAGAAGGTAATATGTAAAGACAAAATAAAGGGATTAGAAAGAGGGCAAAGTAAATTGCGACTGATATCATTCACGACCAAAACCGCGTACTTCATCGCCACTCCTATTTCACCTTTAAAAGAATAAGTTATTATTCAGTTGTCTTTTATCATCACCTTCTCTCAGTTGCGAGTACTCCTTGGTTTAGGAGGGTACACCTATTATGCTTACTGGATAGTCTTCTTCCAAACCATAGGCTGGTGCCGAACGGTAGGGAAGGAAGAAAACCATTTAGCCTAACGATGGTGTACAGAAGGTAACGACTAAAGACAAATAAAGGGATTTGGAGAGATGGCAATAAAATATACGGTTGAAGTCATGAATTGGATTATGGAAGAGGCATTGCTATGAATACCAGGATACCCCTACGAAACATTTTCATGTTTCAGTGCATTGTTAAAGAAAAACTGTTTTCCCGATTAGACACTTACTCCAAGGGTATGTATTTACCAGGTTTCATTCTCATATCTGTATGGTTTTACAGATGATGAGTGGAAGTAAGATATTGGGAATTAGGTGATTATCCTCATTATATCAGAATTCGTTGTAATTGGTGATATTTGAGGAAATCGCCAGGGTACAGTTTTCCACCAACAACGCACAGGTTTTGAGTTGTTTAACTCAGCGGACTTATACAGAGTATTGTATGTTGTCTAAGTGTCCATCAGGACAAAGGGGTAGGTCCTCGTACTATGTTCTGTTTACTTATAACTTCTCTAGTATTTGGACGAGTGTTTCGTAGAAATACATGGTCTAAGTTTTGAGAAGTTGTAGGTATAAGAATAAAGTAGAGAACCAGGTATCACAAGTATCGGGATTCTTCAAAGAGATCGAAGATGTAGATTCTTGTGATTGGTATTCAGATGATAGTGATGGTTTTGAGAAATGTGTTTCTTTTTCAGGTTACTCATAATTGGATGGATTCCTAAGTTGAGTAATGCTGATTAGCCTCTTTCCATTAAGTTGATATGCACTGGAGACAGCTGCATGGATTGAATATGGTTCCAATTAAATTAGTGCCAAAGTTTCTATATTGGATATAGAATAGTTCGTACCTTAAAAGAAATTAAGGTACGGGGAGTTGTCCAGCTTATGCTTAAAACCAGACTCTGGATAACTCAGGGCACGTTTCTGTAATGGCTGTTTGTGGGTTGACCCTGGCTATGACGAGGGTTGATATTCTACCATTTGCAAGATCAATAGTGATATTGTTCTTGACTCGCCACAGTTTTAGTAAAAATGGATCTTTTTCAGAAAACAGTAGTGGGAGTATGGTAGAACTGGAAGTGATTCCAGAACCGCGAACGATTACGGAAAATTTAATAGGACCTATACATTCAATCAGGTTTGACATTCCAATAGCCACTCCGCAGATATGGTAGGTAACCTCAGACACCCGAGAGGTACTTCGGTAGGCTCAAGGACGGTGACAGGGAGGTTCTTATCTACCCAGACTTGACACTACTGTTGTTCCAGGCTATGAGACCCGGTAGGAAGGTTGTCGTAGTCAGTGGGAGCAACGGAAGCATGGTGGGCAAGTAGCTTATGTCTATTTATAGACTTGAGCAGTTATAGCGGAGATAGATCATCTAATTTTGATATGACAGTCATGGTTTTGACTTCAATCAGAATAAGGGATGGATCTGTTAAGAAGGTAGTAGGGTGTGATGTCATGGTATCTGGATGACATACACAGAGTAGGAAGTAAAATTCATATACTACGATCGGTTGTACTATGGTCGTCACACAGTTGTTTCTCTAGACAGGATATGGATATAATATTTGACATTCTGGTTTCTAGATCTATGGTTTTAGATCTGGATTTGGGTAGTTTCCCAATGTGGGTACTTTAACAGATATTCTAATGGTTTTTAGAATAGTTGACTCCTAGCATGGTGGTGTACCTGCAGGTGATGGAGTCACCCTCTCTAAAGGTGTCGTACAGACTAAAGGGGAGAGGGATGTGCATGATTGGCAGATCACTTGCTTAGGCAATTGAGTCAATCATGAGATGTCAAGTACCACACCAAATGTTGGTTTTGCACTAGATGCAATAAGTTTGTATTAATCCAATCCTGGAGAAACATAAGGAAGCATTTATAGAACATAAGTGCATGTTCTACGGATTTGATGACGGCAGCCTCCTTCGGCAGACGATTATCATTCCAGGCTTCAAAGGTGACGTGGATGACAGAGTGATTGTCAGAGTTATAGTTTTTCCCTCTGACAAAGAGGGACAGTATTATGGACAGGTGGTCCAAGAGGATACTGTGGGTGGCTTGGTGCCCGATACTGATTAGGTTCAGTGATCGATATAGTCTAAGAAGTTTGGATTTCGAGCTCATTTATGAACAAGGTCCCATCAGATATCCAGACATGTTCTAAGACAGGTATTACTCAATTCGGGAGATGGTTTTCTCCGCGAAATTGAGATTTAGAGAGATATAGAAAGAAACTTCTAGGCGGATCCACTCACTGAGGCTATTTCTCGAACATAATAGTTTTACAAACGGGCTTTGTGAAACTGATTAGTAGAGGAGTTGGATGTTCGGTTTCACACGGGCTGTGAGTAGTCGACATCGCAATATTAGCCTTGAGTGCAAGTGGGAGATTGTTGGAGATAGTGCCCTCATAGTCAATTATTGGATCGCAGGTACGTGATTGCAATGATTGCGGAGGACCTGTCCCGGTAGCACAGTCTTACTCGAGATGATAGTATGCTATCTGGTTTGCCTTTATCAGTCGTGTACATGTTCAGGTGACTGATTGCATGTTACACTTTGATAGAGCCCTTAGGATCTTTCTTTACTACCAACAGTATGATGGCGATCATATACGTGAGAGTTGGGTGGTTTATACGCATATCCTTAATTGTGGTCCCTAGTCGTGGGAGTTTCGAGACAGGGCATCGATACTCCGGAGTAGACTAGTGTGTACAGTCGAGACCCCGACGAGGGGCGGTTGCCGGTCTCACAAGCCACTGGTGTCAGTTGGATCACCTAAGATGTATACAGGTGCTCATTAGGTTATGAGTACACCGGACAGGACTCGCCGGGAATCTGCTAGTTAGTATTATATCTACCGTCAGATAGCAGTTCCCGGGTGACATGTGTACAGGTTAGTTCATCGACCCGAGGTCGTCATTTGTCTCGTGTGAGTTCCCACTGTGCTTTGATTTCTACCCTACCACGTCTCAAAGGAGTCGTGCAAACAGGTAGCTTTTGGGTACAGTCCCGAGCCATATGGAGGCACGTGAGCGGATCGGCAGGGGATTCGTCTCTCCCGGTATTGGGGGCGAGGTCGTGCTGTGTCTAGGAGAGCCATTACACAAATCCATGGCCATGGTAGGAGATTTACTGGTAGGTACTCCAGTAGTATCTCATGGTGTTATTGGGCTTCACTCCGACACGACTTATACTGCTATTGGGGGTCTGACGTTGCTAGCCCCCTAGGCAGATATGCGATACTCATTGACGAACGGACCGGACTGTATATACATTGTCACTGTTAGGCTCTGTAGGGTTTTCGGAGGAGTTCGCTCATCGGTCTCCCTTGAGTTCGCTCCTCGTCCTCCCTTGAGGTCAGTCCATGGGCAGCCGTTACGCATAGCTAGTGCCGCTGACGGTTTGTGGTTAAACCCACTGCCAGGGTACTGACGAGTCATTAGAGTCCCCCACAGACAGTTTCCTAAGTTCGGGCTAAACGTTGTAGAGGCCGTATGGTTTTATGGCAGGGTTCGGAAAATGCACGTGCGTTTACGCACGTGTTATTTTTCGGGCAGATGATACTGGTCGGCTTTGGTTTAAGCCGGATCCGAGTATTATATTGAGTAGGTATAATATCTTTGTCTCAGTTGCATTTGTATTCGGTCGTAATACAAATGCAGGTATATTTATACAGTTTCGGGGTTATCCTGAAATTCGTTTCAGGATCACTTTTGGAAGTTGCCAGTTTCCAGTTTTCTATCAGCCGTCTTTTAACATTTGGTTAAAGGCGGATTTATCTTTTCTTGGATGAGAGTGAGTCGTGCTTCTAGAATGTTCTAGAATTTGTGACAAGGCTAAGTGACTCATGCTTTGGTTTCATTACATTCTTGTTTTGGTTAAGATCTTTCATGTTGATATTTTCATGTGTTCATATTATGATAAGGATGGTGGTTTATGGTCACCTCCTTATCTCCTCCTACACTCACCCTCCTCCTTCATATATGAATGAAAGGCCTCCTCTCTCATTCACTCTCTCACTTGAGTTTTCATTTGCTAGAAAAGATTATGATAGGTTTTATCGGTGTATGGAATTTCACAGTCCATTTCATTCCATCACCCGATTCCTTCGGCAACTTCATTAACCGATCGTCCACGGATTTGGACGAAGTGAGACAAAGTCATCTACTCATTCTCTACATCATTCTTGGTCGTCTCTTTTAGCAAACTTGACGATCGAGTTGCCCTGAGTCAGAGGCGGGAGCCCGTTTAAAGAACCGATCATGTGGTGCCACCTCGACGAGGAGATCGGAGATCGACTAGATCGGAGCAGCCGCAACGGAGCGTGGGATGATGGTTGAAGAACGAAGGACTCGGATCGTTCGGTATAACCTTTCTACACTCTTTACAGATTGTTAGTTTAGCAATAATGGCAGATCCGGGTTAAAGTATACGATAGCGCCAGTTAAAAGTTTTTTGTTCCGCATTTGGCGTCTGTAGACTGCCGGGGCGCTAGCATAGACTTACATCCGGTCCGTTCGTCTATGAGCATCGCATGGCGGGCCTAGGGGGTTGGTAAAATTCAGACCCCCAAAAGCGGTACAAGTCGTGTCGGAGCGTAGCCCAGAACACCCTGAGATACTACTGGAATACCTACCAGTAAATCTCCTGCCTCGGCCGAGGGCTTTGTGTAATGGCTCTCCTAGACACAGCGCGACCTCACCCCCAATACCGGGAGAGACGAACCCCTGCAGATCCGCTCACTGCCTCCATGTGGCTCGGGACTGTACCCAACTAAAACCTGTTTGCACGACTCCTTTGAGCCGTGGTAGGGTAGTAATCAAAGCACAGTGGGAACTCACACGAGACAAATGACGATCTCAGGTCGATGAACTAACCTGTACACATGTCACCTGGGAACTGCTATCTGACGTCTGTATAAGACCAACTAGCATGTTCCCGGCGAGTCCTGTCCGGTGTACTCATAACCCAATGAGCACCTGTATACATCTTAGGTGAACCAACTGACACCAGTGGCTTATGAGACCGGCCACCGCCCCTCATCGGGGTCTCGACTGTATACACTAGTCTACTAATGGAGTATCGATGCCCTGTCTCGAAACTCCTACGACTAGGGACCTTTTAAGGATGTGCTTATAGACTACCAGCTCCCACGTATATGATCGCCATCATACTGCTGGTAGTCAAGCAAGAATCCTAGGGGCTCTATCAACGTGTAATAGAGACCTGTCAGGTCACCTAAAGCAGTACACGATGATAAAGATAAACCAGATAGCATACTATCATCTTGAGTAAGACTGTCCTACCGGGATAGGTCCTCCCTCAATCATTGCAATCACGTGCCTGTGATCCAATAATTGACTCTGAGGGCACTATCTCCAACAATCTCCCACTTGCACTCAAGGCTAATTATTGCGATGTCGCATACTCACAGCCCGTGTGATACCGAACACCCAACTCCTCTACTAGTCAGTCTCACAAATCTCGTTTGCGAAACTATTGCGTTCGAGGAATAGCCTCAGTGAGTGGATCCGCCTTGATGTCTCTTTCTATGTCTCTCTATATCTCATGTTCGCGGAGAAAACCACCTTCCGAAATGAGCAATACCTGTCTTAGAATGTGTCTGGATGTCTGATGGGACCTAGCTCATGAATGAACTCCAAATCCAAACTTCTTAGACTGTATCATCAACTGAACTTAATCAGTATCCTGCGCCATGCCTTTCCCTCAGTATCCACCTGGACCACCTGTCCAAAATACTGCCCCTCATCAGAGGGAAAATCATGACTCTGACGACCACCCTGTCGTCCATGTCACCTTGGAAGCATGGAATGATAACCGTCTCCTAAAGGAGGCTGCCGTTATCAAATCCCTAGAACACGCACTTATGTCCTAAAACTGCTTCCGATCGTTTCTCCAGGATTGGATTGATATCAACTTATTGCATCTACTGTAAGAACAACATCTGGTGTGGTACTTGACATCTCATGATTGACTCAATTGCCTGAGCAAGTGATCTGCCAATCATGCACATCCTCTCCCCTTTAGTCTGTAAGACACCTTTAGAGAGGGTGACTCCATTACCTGCAGGTACACTACCGTGCCAGGAGTCGTCCATTCTAAATACTCTTAGAATGCTGTCTAAGTACCCTGATTGGGAAACCGCCCAAATCTAGATCTAAAACCATAGATCTAGTAACCAGTATGTTTGATATAATGTCCAAGTCGCATGTGGATAAACCACTGTGTGACGACCAAAGCGTAACCGATCGTAGTATAGGAATATCATTTCCTACTCTGTGTATGTCATCCAAATACCAGGACATCACACCCTACTACCTTCTTAATAGATCTATCCCCTATTCTGATGAAGTCAAACCTATGACTGTCACATCAGAAATAGATGATCTATCTCCGCTGTAACTGCTTTAGTCTATAAACAGACATAAGCCTGATGACCACCAATGCTTCTGCTGCTCCCACTGACTACGACAACCCTCTGCCAGAGTCATATAGACGTGCACTTCTAAAGCTAGTTTAGAACAATGCTATACTCATCCTCCTGCCGGGTCTCACAGTCTGGAACAACAACAATGGTAAGTCTGGGTAAACAAGAACCTCCCTGCCACCGTCCTTGAGCATACCGAAGTACCTCTCGAGTGCCTGAGGTTACCCATCATATCTGCGGAGTGGCCAATGGAATGTCAAATCAGATTGAATCTTTAGGTTCTTTATCAAATCATCAGTAATCGTTTGCGGTTCTGGAATCGCTTCCAGTTCTACCATACTCCCACTACTTTTTTCTGAAAAAATCCATTTTTAATTAAAGCTGTGGCGAGTTAAGAACAATATCACTATTGATCTTCCAGATGGTAGAAAGTCAACCCTCGTCATAGCCTGGGTCAACCCACAAACTGTTAGTGTATATGCCCTAGAGGCCATTACTGTATCATACTAGTTTGTATATTACTTAATGGAAGCTTGGGATATTCACAGTTGTATATACAATCTTGCTCGAAATGGTAGTATGCTACTTGGTTTGTCTCTGCTTTAATATGTGCATGTGTTTCTTTTAGCATATTGCTGGTATACATATTAGTAGAGCCCTTAGGATCTTTGCTTGATTACCAGCGTTGTGATGGCGCTCGCACTCGTGGGAGCTGGGTAATCTATAAGCACATCCTTATACAGGTCCCTGGTCGTTGGACTATCGAGACAGGGCATCGATACTCCGGAGTAGACTAGCGTATGCGCTTCTCATCCCAGTGTGGGAGACGGTCTGTCCCACAGCCGTTAGTACGTCGTACTTGGGATAGTATGCGGGTGCTCGTTAGGTTACGAGTACACTGGACAGGACTCGTCGGGAACTGTTGGTTGGTAATATACCTATCGTCAGTTATCAGTTCTCAGGTGACATGAGTACAGCTTAGTCCGCTGACTTGACACTGTCACTTCACCTCGAGTGTGTTCCCACTGCACTTTGATTACTACCCTACCACGGCTCAGAGGAGTCGTGCAAACAGGTAGTTTTTGGGTGCAGTCCCAAAGCACTTGGAGGCAGTGACGGTTAGACAGGATTCGTCTCTCCCGGTATTGGGGGTTGACATCGCGCTGTGTCCAGGAGAGCCATTACACGAGTAGTCCCTGGCCAGGGCAAGCGAGATATACTGGTAGGCTTCCAGTGTTATCTCAGGGTGTTCTGGGCTACACTCCGACACGACTTGTACCGCTATTAGGGGACTGACGTTCACCGCCCCCCTAGGCCCGCCATGCGATGTATCAGACGAACAGACCGGACTGTACGGAGATTGTCACATACAGGCTCAGTAGGAGTGCAGATGGGGTTCACCTCGTCAGTCTTCTTATCGACATCTACCTGGGGACCGTTACGTACAGCTAGTGCCGCTTGCGGTCTGTGGTTAAACCCACTGCCAGCGTAGTGTCGAGTCTTTAGAGTCCCACACAGAGAGCTATTCGCCTTTAGGCAAAATGAGTAGAGTTCGCATGGTTTTGCGACAGGGTTCGTTCGCATCCGCGCACTTGTGCACGGTTGCTGTCCGGACAGTTTATACTAGCGGGCTTTGGTTTAAGCCGGATCCTAGTATATGATTTGAGATTGGTTTTTCTCAGAGTATTCGTGTTCCTCGGATCACGAATGCGGGTGCGTATGCACAGTTGCTTGAGATTGAGGGAGAGGACCTTGTTTAGGGTTAATGACTATTGTCATTTTATTAACCCTAATGCTTTTGTGTGTATTATTGTTAATTAATAATTAGCTTAATTATTGTGCATGGTTGTTGTTGTTGACCTTTTGACTTCAATGACTTGTTGACCAAGTTGACAATTTGACCATGATCATTTCATTTGGAAGATGCTCTTTGATCCTTGCAATTTGCATTAAAAGTGAAATGATAATGGTCACCTCTTGATTAAACCATGACAATTTTCTAGCTAATTAATTAATTAGAATATCACACACATATTAGTGAGAATGGCTCACTAATAATTCATTCTCTCATATCTTTTCTCTCTCTCGCTTTTCCTCTCCCTCAAGCTCTCTCCCTCTCATGTGTTGAGAAACAAAAAGCTTGAGAAAAACCTTCACTTGATCTTCTCTACTCACTTCTAGGGTTCAAGTCTTAGCATTTCTTGCACTCTAGTTACTCCTAGCTTGGAGTTGAAGCTAAAGGTCGAGGCTTTCGGGTGGATCCTTCTTTGACGGAAGAAGACAAGCAAGGTGATGCCTTTCTACCATTCTGACGAGCAAGGAGAGATGGAGTTCGAGCTCAAGGTATAACCTTTCTACAACTTAGTTAGTTGTTAGTTTACTTTAGCTAGTTTTCGTTTAGCAAAGATCCTCACAAGCAAGGTCCATGTTGCCTAAGTCATTAAAAATCCAATTTTTATTATGTTTTCCGCCTCCCCGTAAGCACCGGGGTGGGCAACGTGGACTTACAGTGGTATCAGAGCCTAACTAAACTCAAACTAGCTAGGTAGTGAAGTCTAACGAAGTTTCGAAACCGGAAAATCCAAAAACCAAACTTTTGCAAAACCCTAGTTTCTGTTAAAAAATTTTCTGCTCTAAATGAAAAACTTTATACTTATAAATTCGGCTCAGGGTTTTGTGTGAACACCCATGAAAAACGGTACAGTGATTCGTTCAAACCGCCGCCCTTCCGCAGCACGAGGTAGGCATGTGCCGCGGAAGCGCCGCCGTTTGTCGTCTTCTCTGCATCGTTTTTCGTGCAGTGTGTGTCTGTGTTGGTTTTGGGATTTTTAGGATATGTTAAATGTGCCCAGATTTTCCAGAACTAAAATTTACTTTTGGGGGCCTATAAATCCGTATTTTTCGGAACTTCACTACACTTTAACTACATCGGTTATATCTGTAATGCTTGCATGTATTGAACGTCGGCTAATCGCTATAAGACGATTAGTCGGGGTTATACATGATCTGTGATTGTTATTGGTTTATGGATATGAATGGATTGGATTGTCGCGGGTGAATGGCCGGGGTGGATGTGAGATGAGCGTTGTTTTTCTTTCATTCATTTGTAACATGTAAATTGATGTAATAATATTCTTTGTATGGCCGCACAACCGGGTCGGGGTTGTAGCCGTCATTGTATAATTCTTTTTACTGTTTTTGCTCCTAGGATAGACCCATGGAGGGGGTGCACAAACTACCGGGTATCTCGAAGTGCTGAGTGGCCTACTCACGGTGGTGAGGGAGGTTGCTTCGCTTCGGGTGCTTGGCGGGTAGTTTGCCGCACCCGTAGGGGTCTTGGGTGGGGTATTGGCTATTCACCGCGACCGTGTAATCCGCTTTGCGTTGCAGGCTCGAACGCATTGCGGATTCCTAGTATATCCAATGTATTCATCTGTGATCTGTAATGTCTATCATTGCTATATATTTATATATAATAACTATTTAGGCGTTGCTTATGTTTTACAGCCGCGCTAGCCCAGCCCCCGCTCTGTCGTTAGTTAAGTAACCTAACGGGTGATGACGGGGCCCCGTGGCGAATGCGAATGGCATAAGCGTACGTCATATTTTGGTTATTTTCTGCAATGGTAGGATTAAATGATGGGACGCATTAAAAGAACTAATGCAAGAAATAAACCAAGTAAAAGTCGATTGGAACACTTTGAAAACCACTCGGTTCTTTTCAAAACTAAACTTTTAAACGCGGAGCTTCAACCACTCCTTTTAAAAGCTATCTCGTTCCATCGATTATATCAAGTTCACTACGTTCACGGTTTCGCCAAAACCATTCGTAGCCCTCCGTCATTCCACATGAATGGTCAAAAGTAATCAAGCTGTGTATTTTGGCCAAAGTCAAGGCATAGTGATTGGTAGCGTTTGGGCATTCATGTGCAGCATAGATAGATGCGTTGATTTGGGACAGTCGTGCTGCCATTTTGGCCAAAGTCAAGGGTAGGTACGGGTGGGTCCAAATTAACCAGGAGAATGACGGGTAGAACTTGACATGTGACTTATGATATTTTGGCCAAAGTCAAGGTCATAAGAGCATGGGGCAAAAATCCACATCGGGAGTTTCATAAGTACTGAAACTTGCTAGCGTTGCATACCATTTGGAGTGTGATGATTCTGGTAGGATTCCTTCGGTTTTATCACGCGATGATATTTGGATCCCGATCCTACTGTGAGTATATGCTACTCCTCGGGAAAACTCTCACTTAACGATCAATGCTATAAACCTAGTAGGTGCCTAGAAAGGTGTTAGCGGGGCTACGCCCACAGGGAAAAGAGGTTACTTAATTAAGGAACTTCGCGAAAGCGTTGGAAAACCTCCCTCGAAGTACCGACACTGGCCTGGCTGAACGGTTAAGCAAGTATTGTACGGTGAGAATGATCCCGGCTAATCCTTTTCTTTATGGTTTGAGAAGGGATTCGAGAAACAGTGGGAGCCATCCAGTTTAGACAAACTAAAAACCACTCTAAACTTGCAAGAGCATCATGCTAAAGTGTTTCTTTTCTCTCTCCTAATTGCAGCGACCATTCAACATGACCGAACTTAAGTTACTGTTAGATAAAAATATATTGACAGGGCCAAACTACAAAGATTGGCTCAGGAATGTCAAGATGGCTATCACTTATGACAAGCTGGGGTATATACTTACCACCAAAGCTCCCCCTGTCCCAGGTCCCACCTCCAGCGTCGCGGATGTAGAAATCCGTAAGACATGGGAGATAGATTGCGCGAGGGCCAGATGCCTCGTACTTGCCTCGATGGACAACGAACATCAGAGGAGGCACGAGAATATGGACCTAGAGTCCATATTTCTCCATACAAAAGAACTGTATGGAGAGCAGTCTCGTATCGCTAGATACGAAGTGTCGAAGAAGCTTTTTTCGGCAAGGTTGGCCGTCGGATCATCGGTAGCGGACCACGTGCTTAAGATGATCGGCTACATAGAGGAGCTCGCGGACCTTGGGACCACGTTGGAGAATGAACTCTATACCGATTTGATTCTCCAGTCCCTTCCTTCCACTTACGCCCAGTTCGTTCTTAACTTCAACATGCAAGGAAAGGAGGTTGAACTTGCCGAACTTCTGAACATGTTGAGGACTGCTGAGGGCACCCTACAGAAGGGTAGGGAGACATCCACTTTGTTTGTAGGAGGATCTTCCTCTTCTAGGTCCAGGGCGAAAGCCAAGGGCAAGAAGAAGAAAGCCCCCGCCAAACCAAGAGGCGGTGTCGGTAAAGTGGATACGAAGGGAAAGGGTAAAGCAACAAAAGTAGCGGGGAAGACGGTGGGAAAGGAAGAATGCTTCTATTGTCATAAAAGTGGTCACTGGAAACAGGATTGCAAGGCTTGGAAAGCCAGAACACAGGATTTGAAGCGAGTTGCAGCTTCAGCTTCAGGTGTGTATGTTATTGAAAACTGTCTATCAATAAACTCTACATCCTGGGTATTGGATACCGGATCAGGATCTCATATCTGTAATTCTTTGCAGGCGTTGAGAAAGCGTAGAGTTTTGAAGGCAGGTGACATGACCCTCAGAGTTGCGAACGGTGCTAGCATGGATGCTGAGGCCGTGGGGGACTATCACCTGGGATTATCAGATGGACACTTTTTGGTTTTGCGTAGTTGTTATTATGTACCAAATGCAACCTGTAATATCATTTCTGTATCTTTATTATCTAAAGAAGGTTATGAATTTGCATTTGTAAGTAATGTAGTGAACATTCACCTTAATCAAGTTTTGATTGGGTCAGGTACATTGAACAACGGTATATACGTTTTAAACCAACCACAAGTTTTCAATATCCAGAATACACACAAAAGAAAGTCTCCAGAAATTAATAAAACTTTCTTATGGCATTGTAGACTGGGTCACATCAATGAGAGAAGATTGACTAAGTTACATACTGAAGGATATTTGGATCCGTTCGAATATCAATCGTATGCAACTTGTCAATCCTGTCTCAAAGGAAAGATGACAAAGGCTCCGTTTTCTGGACACGGAGAAAGAGCGAGCGAGCTCTTGGGACTCGTACACAGCGACGTGTGCGGTCCAATGTCTACACATGCGCGAAGCGGTTTTCCTTACTTCATTACCTTTACGGATGATTTTTCAAGGTACGGTTATGTCTTCTTAATGAAACATAAATCCGAGGCTTTTGAAAAATTCCAGGAATATAAGAATGAAGTAGAAAAACAAACCGGCAAAAGTATCAAGATTCTAAGATCGGATCGAGATGGAGAATACTTAAGTGCCGAATTCCTGAACTACTTAAAAGAGAATGGAATTCTCTCTCAGCTTACTCCTCCATACACTCCGCAACCGCAACATAACGGTGTATCGGAGAGACGGAACCGGACCCTATTGGATATGGTACGGTCCATGATGAGTAACGCTGAGTTACCGCGATCGTTCTGGGGATATGCGCTAGAATCAGCAGCATACCTTTTGAACCGAGTTCCAACTAAGACTGTGCCTACTACACCATATGAAATGTGGTGTGGGAAGAGACCCCATCTTAATCACATTAAGACATGGGGATGTCCAGCTTTTGTAAAAAAGCAGCATGCGGACAAGCTCGAGGCACGCTCAGTACAGTGCAAGTTTGTGGGATATCCGAAGAACTCCAAGGGATATTACTTCTATTGCAAAGAGGAACAAAAAGTCCTTGTTTCTCGCCATGCCCACTTTCTAGAACATCAGTTCATAGAGAAAGAATTAAGTGGGAGCGCAATAGAACTGGAAGAAATTCCAGAACCGCAAGCTATTACTGAAAGCTTAGTAGAACCAGAGGGTTCAAAAGATCAAGACATTCCTACGCCACTCCGCAGGAGTAGTAGGCAGTCTCATCCGCCCCAGAGGTACTACGGTTTTCTCATTGACGGGGATAGAGAGGACTGCATCCTAGATTGTGATGAGCCTACTAGCTTCCAGCAAGCCATTCAGAGCGTCGACTCGGTAAAATGGCTGGATGCAATGCGGACCGAGATGGAGTCCATGTACACCAACAAAGTATGGACGTTGGACATTGCTCCAGACGGGGTAAAACCCGTAGGATGCAAGTGGATCTTCAAAAGGAAGATTGGTGTAGATGGACAGGTTGAGACCTATAAAGCTAGACTGGTAGCAAAGGGTTTTCGTCAGCGACCTGGTTTGGACTATGACGAAACCTTTTCTCCAGTAGCTATGCTGAAATCCATTCGGATCCTTCTTGCCATCGCTGCTTTCCACGATTATGAGATTTGGCATATGGACGTAAAGACAGCTTTTCTAAATGGTCATTTAGACGAGTGTGTCTATATGGACCAGCCAGAGGGTTTCATTCAGGGTGGGAGCAGCGGAAAGGTGTGCAAGTTGCTCAAGTCCATTTATGGACTCAAGCAGGCATCACGGAGTTGGAACATCTGTTTTGATGAGACGGTCAAAGAATTTGGCTTTATCAAAAATCCAGATGAACCATGCATCTATTGTAGATTTGTAGCGAGAACTGTAGTATTACTCGTTTTATACGTGGATGACATTCTCTTAATAGGAAATGACATTCCTATGTTACAATCTGTCAAGGGGTTCTTGTCACACAGGTTCTCCATGAAAGACCTGGGTGATGCGTCATACATTCTGGGTATCCGGATCTACCGTGACAGATCCAAGAGGATATTAGGACTCTCACAGTCCAGGTACATCGACACCATACTGAAGAGATTCAGTATGGAAGATTCCAAGCGCGGTAATCTACCGGCTTGTCACGGGATCACCCTCTCCAAAGAGATGTCTCCCAAGACTGATTTGGAGAGGGATCGCATGTCTATTATACCCTACGCTTCTGCGGTAGGCTCTATAATGTATGCGATGTTGTGTACCAGACCGGATGTGGCTTATGCACTGAGTGTGGTAAGCAGGTATCAGTCAAACCCTGGGGAGAAACATTGGATAGCAGTAAAGAACATTCTCAAGTACCTGAGAAGGACTAAGGAGATGTTCTTGGTGTATGGCGGAAAAGACCTGCAGATTGAGGCCTTTGCGGACTCCAGCTTCCAGAGTGACAAGGATGATTCCAAGTCCATGTCGGGTTTTGTCTTTACCCTCAATGGAGGGGCGGTGTGTTGGAAGAGCTCCAAACAGGAAACCGTTGCTGACTCGACTATGGAAGCGGAATACATCGCTGCATCTGATGCCGCAAAAGAAGCTGTCTGGATGAGGAAGTTCTTGAAAGAACTTCAGGTGGTTCCGTCCATTGTTGACCCAATACCTCTGTATTGCGACAACAACGGGGCTATAGCTTTAGCGAAGGAACCCAGGTCCCATCAGAAATCCAGACACATCTTAAGGCGGTATCACCTGATCAGGGAGATTGTGGATCGCCAGGAGATCGAGGTCCGGAGAGTTGCATCAGAGGATAACACAGCAGATCCATTCACCAAGGCCTTGCCCCAGACTCAGTTCGAGCGGCTGATCGAGATGATAGGTCTTCGATACGCCAGTACATGGCCTTAGTGCAAGTGGGAGATTGTTAGTGTATATGCCCTAGAGGCCATTACTGTATCATACTAGTTTGTATATTACTTAATGGAAGCTTGGGATATTCACAGTTGTATATACAATCTTGCTCGAAATGGTAGTATGCTACTTGGTTTGTCTCTGCTTTAATATGTGCATGTGTTTCTTTTAGCATATTGCTGGTATACATATTAGTAGAGCCCTTAGGATCTTTGCTTGATTACCAGCGTTGTGATGGCGCTCGCACTCGTGGGAGCTGGGTAATCTATAAGCACATCCTTATACAGGTCCCTGGTCGTTGGACTATCGAGACAGGGCATCGATACTCCGGAGTAGACTAGCGTATGCGCTTCTCATCCCAGTGTGGGAGACGGTCTGTCCCACAGCCGTTAGTACGTCGTACTTGGGATAGTATGCGGGTGCTCGTTAGGTTACGAGTACACTGGACAGGACTCGTCGGGAACTGTTGGTTGGTAATATACCTATCGTCAGTTATCAGTTCCCAGGTGACATGAGTACAGCTTAGTCCGCTGACTTGACACTGTCACTTCGCCTCGAGTGTGTTCCCACTGCACTTTGATTACTACCCTACCACGGCTCAGAGGAGTCATGCAAACAGGTAGTTTTTGGGTGCAGTCCCGAAGCACTTGGAGGCAGTGACGGTTAGACAGGATTCGTCTCTCCCGGTATTGGGGGTTGACATCGCGCTGTGTCCAGGAGAGCCATTACACGAGTAGTCCCTGGCCAGGGCAAGCGAGATATACTGGTAGGCTTCCAGTGTTATCTCAGGGTGTTCTGGGCTACACTCCGACACGACTTGTACCGCTATTAGGGGACTGACGTTCACCGCCCCCCTAGGCCCGCCATGTGATGTATCAGACGAACTGACCGGACTGTACGGAGATTGTCACATACAGGCTCAGTAGGAGTGCAGATGGGGTTCACCTCGTCAGTCTTCTTATCGACATCTACCTGGGGACCGTTACGTACAGCTAGTGCCGCTTGCGGTCTGTGGTTAAACCCACTGCCAGCGTAGTGTCGATTCTTTAGAGTCCCACACAGAGAGCTATTCTCCTTTAGGCAAAATGAGTAGAGGTCGCATGGTTTTCCGACAGGGTTCGTTCGCATCCGCGCACTTGTGCACGGTTGCTGTCCGGACAGTTTATACTAGCGGGCTTTGGTTTAAGCCGGATCCTAGTATATGATTTGAGATTGGTTTTTCTCAGAGTATTCGTGTTCCTCGGATCACGAATGCGGGTGCGTATGCACAGTTGCTTGAGATTGAGGGAGAGGACCTTGTTTAGGGTTAATGACTATTGTCATTTTATTAACCCTATTGCTTTTGTGTGTATTATTGTTAATTAATAATTAGCTTAATTATTGTGCATGGTTGTTGTTGTTGACCTTTTGACTTCATTGACTTGTTGACCAAGTGGACAATTTGACCATGATCATTTCATTTGGAAGATGCTCTTTGATCCTTGCAATTTGCATTAAAAGTGAAATGATAATGGTCACCTCTTGATTAAACCATGACAATTTTCTAGCTAATTAATTAATTAGAATATCACACACATATTAGTGAGAATGGCTCACTAATAATTCATTCTCTCATATCTTTTCTCTCTCTTGCTTTTCCTCTCCCTCAAGCTCTCTCCCTCTCATGTGTTGAGAAACAAAAAGCTTGAGAAAAACCTTCACTTGATCTTCTCTACTCACTTCTAGGGTTCAAGTCTTAGCATTTCTTGCACTCTAGTTACTCCTAGCTTGGAGTTGAAGCTAAAGGTCGAGGCTTTCGGGTGGATCCTTCTTTGACGGAAGAAGACAAGCAAGGTGAGGCCTTTCTACCATTCCGACGAGCAAGGAGAGAAGGAGTTCGAGCTCAAGGTATAACCTTTCTACAACTTAGTTAGTTGTTAGTTTACTTTAGCTAGTTTTCGTTTAGCAAAGATCCTCACAAGCAAGGTCCATGTTGCCTAAGTCATTAAAAATCCAATTTTTATTATGTTTTCCGCCTCCCCGTAAGCACCGGGGTGGGCAACGTGGACTTACACAAACAGCCATTACAGAAACGTGCCTTAAGTTGTCCAGTGTCTGGTTTTAAGCATAAGCCGGATAACTCCCCGTACCTTAACAATGTCAAGATATGAACTGTTCTATATCCAATATAGAAACAGAGGCACTGATTTAATTTAACCAGATTCAAATCATGCAGCTGTCACCAGTGCATGTCAACTAAATGGAAGGAGGCCGATCAGCGTTACTCAACTTAGGAATGCTTCCAATTATGAGTAACCTGAAAGAGAAGCTAGTTCTCTTAATCATTACTATCAACTGAATACCATATACAAGTATCTATATCTTCGATCACTTTGAAGAATCCCGATACTTGCAATACCTGGTTCTCTACTTTATTCAAATACCTATAACTTCTCAAAATTCGGACCCTGTGTTTCCATGAAACACCTGTCTAAAAACTAGAGAAGTCATAAGTAAACCGAATATAGTACGAGGACCTACCCCTCCGTCCTGATGGACCCTGGACAACATACAATACTCTGTATAAGTCCCTTGAGTCTGATAACTCATTCACTGTGTGTCGTAGGTTGAAAACTGTACTTATGGTTAAGAAGAATTACACCGCTGTTTAATGCTCCTTACCTAACCATCCACTGATATAGGTAAATGTCGTTGACATAATTTCAAAAAGGTATATCTCACTCTATAAAATAGACGTACAGATATATCGATTTGAAATTGGTGCACAACAACGGATATTCAAAACCAAATATTTGCCGACCGGCAAACAACCCAGGTGACTTCCTCAAATATCACCGATTACAACGAATCCCGATATAATGAGGATGATCACCCAATTCCCAATAACTTACTCCCACTCATCATCTGTTAAACCATACAGATGTGAGAATCATACCTGGTAAATACATACCCTGGAGTAAGTGTCTAATTGGGAAATCAGTTTTCTATTAACAGTACACAGTGAAACTGAAACATTGAAATGTTTCGTTGGGGTATCCTGGTATTCCTAGTAATGCCTCTTCCATTAACCAGATTCACAACTATAACCGTATAATTCTTTGCCACTTCTCCAAATCCCTTTATATGTCTTTAGTCATTACCTTCTATACACCCCTTTAGGCCAAATGGTTTTCTTCTTTCCCTACCGTTCGGCACCAGCCTATGGTTTGGAAGAAGACTATCCAAAAAGCATAAAGGGTGTACTGTCCTAATCCTAGGAGCACTCGCAACGCGAGAGAAGGTGAAGATAAAATACACCTGAATGTACTTTATTCCTATTTCTCCTGAACCAGGATCCATCCCCGAACTGGAACAAGTTCCTTTCGAGTTTGTATATAACCATACGATGGATTATCCAATAAACTGGGATCTTCGTAGTAATACGGAGTGTCCTGGAGAAATACAGAGGTGATTTAGGATTGGCGAAGAAATACTTGGTTTGGTCGTGAATATCAGTCGCAATTTAGTTTGCCCTCCTACTAATCCCTTGCTTTGTCCAATGGAAGTGGACGTTCATAGTAATACGGGGTGTCCTGGAGAAAAGGGTAAAAGTAGGAGTGGCAATGAGGTTTGCAACTCTGACAATCCAAAAGCCAGTGTTAAGAAGGTTCGGTTAACTTGGTCACTGAGTCATAGTCTAGGGTCGGGTCAATGGTCGCTGCCAAAGAGAGAGAGAAAAGAAACACTCAGCGTGCACTCTAACCTAGATCAGAATGGTTATCACTTTATCCAATCTGGAAACCTCCCACTGTAACGTCAAATTCTTCCCCAAACCTGAAAGAAGAATTAGCCGGGATCACACGAGGAGTAAACCAACTCATCAGTGGGAATCGGGACCCAACTATCATCGCATGATAACGTGACGGAATCCACTCACGTCACCACACTCCAGAAGGTATGCGCATGCCTGGCAAGTTTCAGTTTCTTTAGAAACTCCGGATGTGATTTTTACCCCTAGGACCCAAGTGACCTTGATGAATAATCAACAAATTAAAAGGTCCTAGTCAAGTTCAACCCGTCATTATCTTGATTGAGTTAAACCCACCCGCACGACACTTGACGAATAATCAACAAAGTCGTACGACTGTCCTAACCAATCCACATATCCATGCGACAGAAAGCATTACAGAGCTACCGCACACTACGCCTCGGCGAATAGCAACGACAAATGTAGCTCGAATACTATGCAATACTAATCCGAAATGACGGAGGGCTACGAATGGTTTTTGGCGAAAAACCTTTTACCGTAATGAACTTGATATCGTTGAAGGAACTGGATAACTTTTTATAAAAATATAGTAACGAAAACCATTGCTAAAGAGGTCACTCCCGGTGAAGGGATCTCGGCTCTTTCCCCATGGAATGAGGTGCAGGATATTCCAACTGAATACCACGATGCAAAGCAAAAGTAATCGGCTATAGTGAAGTTATTGCCCTGACGCAAACTTCTGTCCAAGGGGTCACTCCCGGTGAAGGGATCTCGGCCCTTGCCTCGTCGACTGAGGAGCAGGATATTCCAACTGAATACCATTGTGCAAAACAAAAGTGAACGTCCTTGCAATAAAAGCTTTTTGAAAAATTGTTCCAACAACATCAGAATAGGTTTGTTTATAACTTGTGTTGATCCGAATCAACGCAGTCCCATCAATTAATCACACCACAAAGAACGAAAATAATATGACGTACGTATATGCCATCCGCATTCGCCACTGGGTCCCGTCATTACTCGTTAGGTTAGCTAACTGACGACAGAGCGGGGACTGGACTAGCGCGGATGCAAAACATATACAACATCTACTAATATATATACCAATATATTATATTCGCTCAAGGCGTGAATAAATTCAACATCACAGAAATGTACAGCATCACAGAACAATACAGATATCTGGGATCCCCGGGTTTCACAGAGCCGCTGCTGAAACCCGACGTTCCCCTGGTCGTGTGGATAGCCTGTGCAATGAAAACCTAGACCCCTACGGGCGCGGCAAGTCACCCGCCAAGACCTGAAGCGAGGCAGCCCCCTTCAGCCCCGTGAATGGACCACCCAGCACTTCACGGAATCCGGTAACTTGGGCACCCCTCCTGGGCCAACCTGTACCCCCTACGAGTGCGGCGAATGGCCCGCCAATCCTAGAGTGAAGCCCCCTCCGTCTCAATGCCATGAGATGTGGGCCCGTTGCCCTCTAGAACCCGGCTATCCGTGCACCCCTCCGCGGGGTAATCCTAGTACAGAAAGTAAAATATATATACACCGGGTACATCGACCGCAACCAGGTCGTGCCCCAAAAGAATAATACAATCAGGCAGTGACGGCAGTCCACATGTTGGACGCTCGCCCCGCAATATCAAATGTACATATAAAACAAAACTGTACTAACATTGCATTCAGGCTATCCCCACGACCGATCCGCAACATCACAGCATAAACACAGAACATCAACGTGAAAATCACGTTCGCAAATCCGTCTAACCGGGCTATAGCAGTTAGACTGGATTTACCGATCAAGTGATATTCACGGTCGCAGATATAATGTAAATACTGTGAAATAATGTGTTTAAAATATCCGATCGATCAAAATTACCAAGTGGGCCCTCAAGTACTTACTGTAGCACACACAGAAAATCTGGGCCCAAACAAAGTATACCAAAACCCCTATTTTCAGCCCAAAATCCCACTGAAAAGAAATGGTGACATGAACCCATAACCCTGCGGCGGAACCGCGGCAATAGTGGGGTTAAGGACGCGGTTCCGCGGTCGTACGGAGAGATCATGATACCAAATTCTTTCGGTGTTCTTATAATTCCATGTACATCACTTTTCTGCAACCTGAAAAATTTTTCGAGCTCGGAACAAATCGACAGAAAACTGATGTGAAGAAAACGCGGTTTTGGAATTTTTGTTCGATCGGAAAAGTAAAACACACTAGAACAAGCTAGACTAGGTTAATGGCGTGTCTCTGATACCATGTTGCGCCACGGCAGCGCCCCGGCCGTCTATCCGAGGCCAAAATGCGGAATCAAAATTTTCTTAACTTTTAAACCGGCGCTACCGCGGACAATATACCCGGATCGTAACCATTAACCGATACTAGATAACAAGAGAAAGGGTGAGAGATATACCGAGTGATCCGAGTCCTCCGGTCTTCTCGTCGTCATCCCGATCTCCCGCGGAAGCTCCGGTCGTCGCATCCTTGCCGGAAGGGCACCACATCGTCTGCATCTTTTACGGGCTCCCACCTCAATACCGAGGCAACTCGGGTGCGAAGTTGGCTGGACGACGCGCCCAAGATTTGCTGTAGAAGTAGTGTAGAATCATAGTCTCTTTTGGGGTGGTGAAGTTGCCTTGATGGAGGAATCAACAAGATGTGAACTTGGGGATTTTTGGTAGCAATGTAAAAATGAGATGGATGATAAATTTCCCACACCAAATGAAACTCTCTCATTTTTTCTCCTCTCTCCAAATGTGGCCGGCCATGCTAAGGTGGGAATGGTGGAGGGCAAAAACAAATACAAGAGGGAGGTGAGTGTAGGAGAACAAGGTGGTGACCACAACATAAAGCAAGTCTCACATCAACCCTCATCTCATTTCTAATCACCTTTATGCAAGAAATGATGATAGAAAAGAAAGGAATAAAAAGATGCTTTCATAATCAAACCATTTGCATGAAAACCCTGCACAATGTGTTATTTGCAAACATGCAAATAACCCCCTCCATCGGAAAGTTCGGCCGGGAAAGAACAAAGGAAAACCGGCCGGAACGGAATGCAAACTGGCAACTCCAGAAAAATGGACCCGTAATAAATTACAGGAAAACCCCGATACTGTGCATACACACCCGCATCTGTATTCCGACCGGATACAAATGCAATGAGACAAAATCTACACTGTACTATACTAAGATCCGGCTTAAACCAAAGCCGGCTAGTAATATCCGTCCGATCCTGATCCGTGCAATACCGCACGTATCTGATCGAACCCTGCCATATCTCCATACGGCCTCTACAGCGTTTCACCCGAAACTTGAGTAACTGAAAGTGTGGTGGACTCTAAAGACTCGTCAATACTATGGCTGTGGATTTAACCACTAGCACGTAAGAGGTATAAGCCAATACGTGACGGGACACCAGCTATTGACCAAAAGGGACGTCGATGAGCGAACTCATCCTGACACCCTACTGAGCCTGTCAGTGACAATATCCGTACAGTCCGGTCCGTTCGTCTATGAGCATCGCATGGCGGGCCTAGGGGGTTAGTAAAAGTCAGACCCCCAAAAGCGGTACAAGTCGTGTCGGAGCGTAGCCCAGAACACCCTGAGATACTACTGGAATACCTACCAGTAAATCTCCTGCCTCGGCCGAGGGCTTTGTGTAATGGCTCTCCTAGACACAGCGCGACCTCACCCCCAATACCGGGAGAGACGAACCCCTGCAGATCCGCTCACTGCCTCCATGTGGCTCGGGACTGTACCCAACTAAAACCTGTTTGCACGACTCCTTTGAGCCGTGGTAGGGTAGTAATCAAAGCACAGTGGGAACTCACACGAGACAAATGACGATCTCAGGTCGATGAACTAACCTGTACACATGTCACCTGGGAACTGCTATCTGACGTCTGTATAAGACCAACTAGCATGTTCCCGGCGAGTCCTGTCCGGTGTACTCATAACCCAATGAGCACCTGTATACATCTTAGGTGAACCAACTGACACCAGTGGCTTGTGAGACCGGCCACCGCCCCTCGTCGGGGTCTCGACTGTATGCACTAGTCTACTAATGGAGTATCGATGCCCTGTCTCGAAACTCCTACGACTAGGGACCTTTTAAGGATGTGCTTATAGACTACCAGCTCCCACGTATATGATCGCCATCATACTGCTGGTAGTCAAGCAAGAATCCTAGGGGCTCTATCAACGTGTAATAGCGACCTGTCAGGTCACCTAAAGCAGTACATGATGATAAAGATAAACCAGATAGCATACTATCATCTTGAGTAAGACTGTCCTACCGGGATAGGTCCTCCCTCAATCATTGCAATCACGTGCCTGTGATCCAATAATTGACTCTGAGGGCACTATCTCCAACAGATAGAAAATAGTATACTATCTGGTTTATCTTTATCATCATGTACTGCTTTAGGTGACCTTACAGTTCACTATTGCGCGTTGATAGAGCCCTTAGGATTCTTTCTTGACGACCAGCAGTATGATGGCGATCATATACGTGGGAGCTGGGGTCTATAAGCACATCCTTAAATGGTCCCTAGTCGTGGGAGTTTCGAGACTGGACATCGATACTCCATTAGTAGACTAGTGTATACAGTCGAGACCCCGACGAGGGGCGGTGGCCGGTCTCACAAGCCATTGGTGTCAGTTGGTTCACCTAAGATGTATACAGGTGTTCATTGGGTTATGAGTACACCGGACATGACTCGCCGGGAACATGCTAGTTGGTATTATACCTGACGTCAGATAGCAGTTCCCTGGTGACATGTGTATAGGTTAGTTCATCGACCTGAGATCGTCATTTGTCTCATGTGAGTTCCCACTGTACTTTGATTACTACCCTACCACGGCTCAAAGGAGTCATGCAAACAGGTTTTAGTTGGGTATAGTCCCGAGACACATGGAGGCAAGTGAGTGTATCGGCAAGGGATTCGTCTCTCCCGGTATTGGGGGTGAGATCGCGCTGTGTCTAGGAGAGCCATTACACGAAGCCTTCGGCCGAGGCAGGAGATTTACTGGTAGGTATTCCAGTAGTATCTCTGGGTGTTCTGGGCTACACTCCGATACGACTTGTACCGCTTTTGGGGGTCTGACTTTTACCAGCCCCCTAGGCCCGCCATGCGATGCTCATAGACGAACGGACCTGACTGTACGGATATTGTCTCTGATAGGCTCAGTAGGGTGTCAGGATGAGTTCACTCATCGACCTCCATTTTAGTCAATACCCGGTAGCCCATTACGTACGGCTAATACCTCTGACGAGCTAGTGGTTAAATCCACAACCAAAGTATTGACGAGTCTTTAGAGTCCCCCACAGACAGTTTCTCAAGTTTTGGGCGAAACGCTGTAGAGGCCGTATAGATTTATGGAAGGGTTCGAACATATGCGTGCACTTGTGCACGTATTATGGTTCAGATGGATAATACTAGCGAGCTTTAGTTTAAGTCGGATCCTAGTATTGTACAGTGTAGATTTTGTCTCATTGCATTTGTATTCGGTCGGAATATAAATGCGGGTATGTATATACAGTCGCGGGGTTTTCCTGTAATTTATTACGGGATCGCTTTTTTTGAAGTTGCCAGTTTGCATTCCGTTTCGGCCATTTTCCTTTCTTTCTTTCCTTGGCTGAATTTTCCATGGAGGGGCTTATTTACAAATGTTCAATTAATAATGGAGAAGGTTTTTGTGGCACATGGTTGCTTCATGATGGTTCATCATTACTTGCTTTATGTGAATGGATTGATTAGGAAATGGTTGTGACAATACTTCCTCCTCATCATCACACCTTTTTCCTTATGCTCACCCATTCCTTTTCCTTATGGTCACCCCCTTTGACATTTTCCCATTGCCAATATATTGGCCGGCCACATTTTTGAGAGGGAGGGGATTTTTGTTTTGGTGGGGGGAAAATGTTGATCTCATTTTTTCTTGCAACAAAAAATTCCTTTGCTCATCTCCATAGTTCATTCCTACATCCAAATGGCAACTTCTAACAACCCCTCGAGATATAGCATTCTACACCCAGTCTACAGCAATCTTGGACACGTCAGCTTGCCAACTTCGTGTCCGAGTTGACTCGGTTCAGAGATGGGAGCCCATAAAAAGACTTCTCGATGTGGTGCCCTTCCGATGAGGAGATCGAGACCGGAGATGCCGCGAGGAGCTTGGGATGGTGGCCGAAGACCGAAGGACACGGATCGCTCGGTATAGCCTCTCTATCCTTTCTCTAGTTAGCTAGTAGTAGGTTAATGGTCCGATTCGGGTTTATAGTCCGCGGTAGCGCCAGTTTCTAGTTAAAGAAAAGTTTTTGTTTCCGCATTTTGTCCTCGGACAGACGGCCGGGGCGCTACCGTAGTCTTACAGCTATGTCTCATATGTGTATATACCTATCACAAGGGTACAATACCATATAGGTATATGGGTAACTAGCATGTAAGCATGTCAAGGCATATGTGTAAGCATGTAGGTATATAGGTATGCTATAAGTCATATGCATAAAGAAATATGAATCAATGTCTTAATGTCCCTAACCAGCAATATCATATCTATAAGGGTGTTGTGTGTGTCATGCAAATTATTGACGGTGTGTGTGGCATACAATCAGTGCTCGTGCAACATAAGCCGTCAATAATAGTGCAGTGTCCTAAGGATACTAGTCCAAGCACAATAATAACTAAGCAGTAATGTGTATGCGCAACTCTATATATATGCAATAGAATATGCGACAAAACATAACATCTCTAGCCCAGATGCATAATGCCATGCGGGCGATTCCCCTGTAGATGTTAAATCTACTCGCCAACCGTCCTGGCTAAGCAAAGCCAACTACCTGTTTCCCCTTCTTCACAGCGTCCGAAGTCCCCGCCTGCGAACCTAAAACAACAAAACGATAACACAAGTGTATATTAGCAAACAACTAAAAACACGTACCAACTACGTTTTACCGACACACCAACTTCAAAACTACTCCAAAGTGTTTGTATTTTGGCTAACGTACGTAGCGACACGACGAAACCAACCCAAGAGAAAAACCAGCACGAAGTGCACGGACCGTGTCGGATAACGTATCGCTCATAGTCGTATCACTAGAAACTACCTATGTGATCCCAGATTTTGCATACAGAGAAAACTCAACAACTAAAAAAGACCAAACATACCTAAACCACTTCAGACACCTACCCACAAAAACCCAAACCCTAACTCCTTCACCAAGCCGATGTCGCCGAAATTCCCTAGAGTGTCGCCGGCCGTGGTCCGAGTAGGTGGGTTCGTGCTCCAGGTGAAGGCCTATGGTCACTGGTACAACACAACTATATTGTTTGGTTTTCTAGTATTTTCTCGGGGTCACATCAGGTCACAGATATCACAGAACGACACTAAAAATACGATATTATGCACAAAACTTAACTTTACACTATCTAAACTGAAACTAAAAGGCTACACATCACTACCACAACATAAAGAACAGATATAGATCATTACCTATTCTCAAGAACTCAAAGATCCAAGCTTTCCTAGCTCCAAGGCATCCAAGAGGCAAAAGATGTGATTTTTGTGAGATTTGTGATGTTTAGTGAAGGATTTGTAAAGAAATGGTGAAGAGAAGCTATGTGTTTAGTTTAGACTTAGAGGAAAAGAAAAATAATGCTAAGGGAAATAAGTGAGAAAGAATGAGAGAGTGTGAGGAAATGAGAGAGGGAGGTGAGTGTAGGGTGAAAGTGAGAGGTGAGTGCACCATGCATTAATTCCCCCATTAAAGCATTCACACCATGTCACCATGCCATCTCCTCTCTTCCAAAGAAATATCTCTCTCACTCACAAACAATAATCAAGAGGATTAGGTTAAGGATTAAACCAAAGAATGGATTAGAATTTAGGTTAAGTGTCAAAGTTGCTAAAACTAGCTTAGCATAAACAAACCCTCACATTTACGTGCACACGTGCGTGCATGCCCATAACAAACAATATTAAAATAACAATTAAATGTTATAAAATATGAGGAACCCGAACTGGTAAACTTTTTACAGTAAACCCTCATTAACGTTTAAACTAAAACGAACCAAAATTTAAGGCGTTACAATCCCCCCTTATAAAAATTCGTCTCCGAATTTAAAATTCTCACTAAGCGTACCTTCAAATAGATGAGTACACAACTCTCAAATCTTGCTCGCAGCCTCCCAAGTGATCACCTCACTATACGGCTACGTCCAAGAAAACCATCCACAGATGGAAAGACCTTTGACCAAAGTTTCTCAACCTGCCGAGCCACTAACACAAATGGCTGCCGGTGAACGAAAAGATCGCGTCCAAGCTAAATAGTCTGGTGCTGAATCATGTGAGAAAGGTCATGAAGGTATTTGCAAAGTATCGACACAAGGAATACGGGGTGAATTCTCAATAATTTGGGCGTAAGTGCCAAATCAAAGGCAACAGAACTAACCCGCTTTAAGGATCTCAAAAGGACCTACAATCCTGGGATAAGCTCCCCAAAACTCAACACGTCATTCATCGGAAAATCCTTAGGAATACTTGATCTCCCACTGAAAACTCAAGTCTGCGACCACCACGATCGACATAAGACCTCTGTCTGCAATGGGCTGTCCTCATCCTGACCTGAACTAAATGGATCATCTCCGAAGTCTCTAGACTAGCTGGGGTCCAAAAATCCTACTCACGCAGAGTCAGAAAAACAGAATGGCAATCGACACAACCTAACAACAAAACCTAAAGGTTTCCAATTGGAATGTCTCCTGATAACAGCTATCGAAGAAGAACTCTAACAATGGCAAGTGACGATCCCAACTGCCAACAAACACTTATTACGTACGCACATGCATATCCTCCAGAGTCTGTATAGTCCGCTCAACTGACCATCTTCCCACAGACGGAAAAGCAGAGCTAAAGCTCAACCAGTACCTAAGACTTCCTGAAGCTTCTGCCAACTATAGCTAGCGAACAGGGTGCCCCCAATTGGATACAACGCATGAAGGAACTTCGTGCAACGCACAAACTTAATAAAGAACAACCGAGCAAATTGAGAATAACCGGACAACAAACACCCAAATGGAGTCACAGCCTGACTAAACCTGGGTAGACACCACAACGAAAATTCATGGAGATCTGCTCCCATTCCCTCTCCGGAACGGTTAAAGGTTGCAGCTCTCCAGCCGGTCTCAAATGCTCAACCCTAGCTCACAACAAGACAGACACCTTGAACGAAATCCGAAACTTCACTTTTTCATCCTGCCCACCAGTAACTAACTCTCAAGTCATGTTACATCTTGGCGACACTTGGATGAACACGGAAAGCTGACCGATGTGCCTGCTCTGGGACCTCGCATCTCTACCTTTCAGTATCAGGTACACACCAACGAGTCCGAAACGTAGCACACCCTAGTCACAAATCAAGGATTCTGAATCTTTACCCTGCCGAACGTGCTCAAATATCACAGACAACGAGCATCGGTGGGCCGTGCCTCACGAAAACGATTAAGGAAAAGTGGTCGGGCGCGGACATGAGCAAGCTGTCCCCTTAGTAGAGGCGGACCTAGCTGTACTCCACGATCACACAAGAACTGTAAATCTACAGAAGACTGTCTCTGAACTGCGCACCACTGGAACAAGCTAACCCCGGGCCTACGACTCAAGCATTAGCTACCACAATCGCCTTGCCACGGGTAACCAAAGGATCTCACAAACACAATCCTCCATACGTTCCATCCGACGGCGCTGTCTCAACAATCAAAACCCGCTGCTGGAAGTTGTACATTAAGCTCTGGTGGTCCGTGAAAATCTGACACGACTCTCTACACAAGTAGTGTCCTCGGATCTTCAACGTACGACCACCTCGGCCATCTCCAGATCATGAGTGGGATATCCTGCTCGTACTTCCTGCAACTGTCGGGAAGCAAAAGTGATAACTCTATAGTGCCACATCAACGAAAAATCGAGCCCCACTCGCGACACATCACAGTCTAACAACAAAGTCGCCCGAACCAGAAAGCAAAGAAAGAACTGGTGCAGTCGTCACCCGAGTCTTCAACTGCCGAAAACTCCGCACACATGCCTCAGTCCAAGAAAAGAAACCTCTTTTCCGGTCAGTTCAGTCAACGGTGCAGCGATACACTAACAATCCTGCACGAAACGCCGGTAAAAACCTGCTAAGCCCAAAATCTGCGGACCTCTGTCCCTGATATAAGTATGGGTCAAAGCTGTACGGCCTCGATCCTCCTCGGGTCCATACGAAAACCGTCTCCAGTAACTACTAGACCTAGGAGTCAACAAAATCAAGCCTGAAGGAATACTCCGAGAATTTAGCAAACAGCTGGTGCTCTCCCAGTATCTGCAAAACAATTCCTCAAGTGCTGCTCACGTTCCTCACGACTCTTGGAATTGACTAGAATGTCATCAATGACACAACAATAAACTGTTCGAGGAACGGCATAAAGAAATCTGGTTCATCACATACGCGATTGCTGCTAGGGCCCAGGTGAGTCCAACGACACCACCAAAACACACAAAGCCCGTAGCACGCACAAAGCAGTCTTCGGAATGCCATCACTCCGAACCCGCAACAATGATGACCTGATCCCGAACAAACTTAGAAAATGTCTCACACTCTGGAGCTGATCGAAGAAATCGTCAATGCGAGGTAAAGGATACCTATCCGCACTGTAAGCTGGTTCAATTGATGATCAATCAATACACAACCTTAACTGCCGTCTTCTCCCAGATGTACAGAAAAGGATCTCCCCAAAGCGAAACACTCGGATGCACAAGTCCCCCAACAAACAACTCTACAACTGATCCTTAAGCTCCCTAAGCTCCGCCGACTCATCTGGAACAACGTCGGAAAACTCTCACACGATAATATCCGGAAGAAAACTGCTGACCATCTGTCACGACCCAAAAAGTAACGGAACATGACCGACACTTAAATTACGAAACGTCTCGAGGCGTACGTAATCTAAGTAAGCCAAAACCCAAAAATCAAAACCAAAGAAGCAGTAGAGTGAAGGAAAAACCAATTTAAAGTAAGTAGTTTTAACAACATAGGCCGAAGTATGTATTTTTAAAATCTCAAGTATTTTCTGAAAATTTCGGCAGAGTCTCCTTTGTAAATACTGGCCCCAAACGGGATACAACATGAATAGTATACAAAATGAAACAAAAAGGCATCCCCAAGCTGGAGCTATCTCTTCGTCAATCGACGGCCACAACCACGCAAGCAATATAATATACAACGCCAAGGGCGAGGATCAAAACTCAAAAGAAACTCAAAACAACATGAAAAACATAATAATACAACGCGCGACTCTAAGGTCGAAAGAAAAACAGGTCTGGTTTTCTATCTCTCTCAAATATACAATCTGGTCGATGGAGTTTCTAGATACAACTGAAATAATAATAAACAATGGTGGTCCTGATGCAAATAAACCCACCTGCCAAAGCAATCACCCGAAAAGAACAGTGTGACAGCAAAGCCGCAAAGAACCTGTACGGCAAAACCTGCAAGGAACTGTGGCACAACGGGGGTGAGTTGCCAACTCGTGAGTAGAAAACATCTACGAGTAGAAATCGCATGCATAACGCTATCCTAGGTCATATCAGGTAATATCCTCAAATAAAAATCCTGGTTCGGCTATGTATAGTGTAATACTACCTGCTCGTGTCAGTGCCTCAGATAGCAACATATTAGACATATGATGTATGGATGCATTACGAATGGAAACAAAATATATCATGAGTGGGATAACTGTTTTCTTTAATCAATGAGATTTCTATATGTATGTCAATCATGTATCATCAATGAATGCAACAGAGAAATCGGTGTCAAGCATCGACACAAAACATAAGTCTCAGTATCTCAATATCAAATCTCAAATCTCAATTCTCAAATCTCAAATCTCAATTATCAATATCTCAGGCATCCGTATCATCTGCGGGATCGGCCCTCGGGGTCCGGCAGAACGGATCAGCCCATAACATCAATCTCACGGCCACGAACGGTATCCTCCGGATATCCGCCGCGCCAGGTAAAATCACCGGTAGGTAGTCTGCCCATGCCAGGCTCATCGTATACTACTCAAACTTCTTTCCCCGGGGTACCATACCGGGTCCACCATGTATCCACAGACGGTTCATCCAACTCCTCGAATCGGGTCTCGAAAACCATCTCAGAACCGAGAAAACATCATGGTGGACACTCATACATTACGAGAAAACCGCAATTTGCATTTTAAAATGATGATACTAAGCTTTTATTAAATTCTTGCGGTTTTCCCACAAATCCAGAAATCTCATGTAAATCCGAAATCATCAAAATCATGATAACAATAAACAGTGAATACCGGCATAAATCTCTATAATACTGCATAACCAATGACTATATGGATGCATCTGATATCATGCAATGAATGCAATAATTAAACTAGCATATTGAAACTATAACATATTACAACTATCAGCTAGCAAGCTATGTCACTAAAATAGTATTTTCTAAAGTGTACGTGACATGGCAATTACAGATGAAGATGTGTGTGAGCCGGCAAGCGAGTGTACGTGGAGCATACGCGTCATCGGTAATGGTGCTGGTGTCCTACCAGCATGGTTTCATAATTACTACGTACACAATAACATGCAATGAGGCGATAACAACATAATAAGGAAAATGAATAGTAAATACAACAATAATATGCGGAACATGAATAATAACGTAACAACACGGAATCTACCTTACTATACATGTGATATACTGTTTTGCCGTTTGAAATAGTACGAATCGTGGTGTTTGAAAATAAGGACTACGGTGTTTTTTAAGAAAAAATACGTCTTTTAAAATATCCGTAGTATCCCTTGGTATTTTTTTAAAATTCTCATGATTCGTCAGTTTTGGAAATAGGCATGACTCGGGTCCAGTCTAACATCTACTAGGTAAACTACAGGTCTAACTAACAACCAATTGAAAGGGGTATGGAAACCACCTAAATCTGAGTCGACACACACACACACACACACACACATACATACATAATAGTCGGTGATCCCGCCTCAATAATATCATGTACGATACAACATATCATATGACATCCTCGAATCAAGAGTGCGGATCTATCGTCAATATATAGCTCATACGGTAAATCTGTCGTACGGACTCCCAAATCTGGGTACGGGTCAAATGTCACATCTATCACATTAATTATCTGGTATCCTCTTTATCAAATATCATGTTCGGGATACTGATCTACATCTAGTACAATACTGATACCATCTATGAAATGCATGTGTGTGTATGAAAACACCACGCCTAAAGAACCCGCTAAAATATCATGTCGTATCTCAAATACGGACCATATCACATCACCGATCTCATGGCCTCAACCCCAATCTCATCGACTCATCTCCCAATATCATACAATATCCTCAACATTCATGCATGGTATATGAATGTATATATGCATGGTCCCATACCCATGCGTATATACATATATACACATTCCCATATACGCACAAGAAAATGATATATGCAAGAGTATATGTGTGCGTATAGCAAATCCTTACTCTAGGGTTTCGTGACTAAGAAATCCGCTAAAGTCCTTTCTTCAATTCTCACTAATCCTAAACCCATAAGCTCCTAAGGCTTCTCTTACTAGGTGTTCATATCTCATAATAACATATAAAAGTATATCGTTACCACATCACCTCATTCCTCACCACTTTGCGGGGGTGCTATACGCCATCCACCCGACTTCTCCCCGTAGATATAAATCTACTCACCTGATCTTCGCTCGCCGGTGCCGACGTCGCCACGCGCTTTCTTGTCGTCTCGAAGTCCACATGGGATACCTACATGTCATATATAGCATCGTAAATGAATTCACGCACGAAAACCAAGTCGGCACGCGTATCACGTATAGGTCAAAACCTATCGCCTACGCATGCAAGAATAGCCAAACCAACCCTCGATGTCGATGTACAAACATCAACCCATCGAGAAAAATCCAAACGCACCCATTTGCACATTCACAAACACTAATTATAACATGAAATAGGTTAGAATTCACAAAACCCCAAACTCACTTTAAAAGCTATTTTTCCGAAAACCTAGCAAGCAAAATTTACCGTTTTAGTACAACACTTGATGTTTTAACAAATCTAACGGCCGCAATGTTCACTAATTAGCTTGATTAGGCCACACAAACATTCACTACTAATTTATCTCACCAAACTATATAAGTTTTAAAAACCTAGTTTGCAATTTTATCCAATTTCAACCATTTTATAGCAAAAATGCACAAACAACAATTTAGCTTGGATTTGCATGATCAAAAGCAGTAAACTACAATTTAAAATTCTAATAATTCCATGAATAACCTAATTAGATTTTTCTCTTAAATATATATTCATAGTTTACAAAAACCTAGTTTATAAAGAAAAGCTTAATTTGGACATTTTACATCTAACAATTTACATATTAGCAACTAGATTAGGTTTTTATTTCCTTAAGATGATAATCTACACATTGTAACCCTAATGATGTAGTAAAACCCTAACTAGAATTTTAGAAATCCTTCTCTTGAAGGTTAAACCTTGCAATAAAAAACATAATTAACATCTAATTTAGTTGAATTAAAGTAATGGCAAACAATTTAACAAAAAGGTTAAGATTTTTATACCTTACAACCCATTGATCCAACTTGAAATCTAGCCTCTCAAATTGCCATCTTGTTCCCTAGATCCATGCTAGATAGGCTATAGAAAAATGAGTAGGGATTGGATTTTGAGTTTGTGGGATTTTTGGTGGCTTTTTGATGCATTTTTGATGAATTTTTGAAGAGAAAAGAGAAGGGAAAATGGGGGGGGGGGGAGGGGGCTGCTGCTACTGCTATTGGGGTCGGCCAAAATGGGGAGGAGAGGTGAGAGAGTGAGGTGGGGAAAAAGTCCAAGTCAAAGAAGCCATACCTCACATGTTTACACCTTACTTCATTTCCTTTTAATTCTTTTTCTTTTCTTTTCATTTGTTTTCTTTTTGCAAAAACAAGTGGGGAAATGAGGGGGGGCAACTTGGGGCTGCTGATTTGGGGAGAGGAGAGAGGGTGTGGGTGAGTGTGGATGAGGGAAAAATGATAAATGTTATACCCCAAATATCTATTTACACTAATTTCACTATTTGACCCCTTTTTCTTCGATATTTCTAAAACCGTTTAACAACTTCATTTCATTTCAAAAACAATATTTTATATGTTAGTTTAGTGTGTCATGATGCACAAAATTTGTATCAACCCATTCCTATTTGTAATTTTCCCTAAATAAATGTATTAGTGGCGGCTTAAAATAATATTAAAATAATTAATTTCGGAGTTTTTTTTAGAAAATTAGAAATTTTACCAGTGGCTCAATAAACACCAAATACTAGCAATTACATAGCTAGAATATGTATATTTAATTTTATATTAAAAGATATTTATATCCTGATTTTTACGGAAAACACCCGTTATTTTACCGACTTTCCGAAATTTCACCTAAACGATTTTCAAAACGTTACACCATCCTGGGGATAAGAGCTGAACGACTGTCCTCGTCCCAAGCCTCTGCTACTCCCACGAAGGTCACAAAATCTGTCTCGATGCCTAAGCCTCTTTCTCTGGGCTGATACACCTGTACGAGCCCTCCTCTGTTCCGGAACTCCCAAAGTCTCGGAAAAACGCTCCTCGTCAAAACGGGCTGCGTCTACTGGTGCTGTATAAGTAACACAAGGCTGAGAGCTGACTGCAAGGAACAACTGGGTAACAGGAGTGGCAATCTCCTGTCGCTGCGCTCGAATGGCCTCAACTAAAGAACTCATCGTCTGGCGCAAATCCTGCATCTCTGCCACAAGCCTATCAATATGATCTATCGAAAGCGGATCCATATGGTCTGATGCAACGAGCGTGCCATCCTAGTCATTCCCTATCCCACACGACTCAACACTGACCTCGGCTCTCGCTGCATCACTCTGAGTCCTCATAGTCAACGGTGTCAAAGGCAATAAATGGAAGAAGGATTCGATATGAACACGGAAATCGAATCACAAGGATATGTATCATCAAGGAAGGAATTTCAAGCAATTTGTACTTAGGTCACTTTAGGCGGAGTATCGCATCGTGAGTATGCCGCGGACATACACACACTACATTACTATGCTTTAAGCTACCTACTCCATAATACCAAGGTCATCCTACACTCTGAAAGGTAAAACCTAGCGCTCTGATACCAACTTTATCACGACCCGAAAATGGCACGTGATGGCCCTTAAACTACGCAACGTCTACAAGCGTAACACAATTTAAGTAAGCCGAAAACCCAGCAATCTAAACCATCAAAAGTAGTAAGAAATAAGAACATTGATAAAACTTTTGAAATCTCAAACCAAATTCTTTAAAGTCCAACTTTTATTCTTTAAAATTTTGGCAGCACCTCCTTTGTAAAATAAGCCCCCAAAAATGGGTACAACAATATATAAGTAAAAAGCATCCCAAACGGGAGCAAAATCCGCGCCCAACGGCGAAAAACAACCACCACAACAGATATACGACGCCATAGCGAAGAAAGAGACGATATAAATAAAACTGCATAAAAACCTCCAAGTCACAAAATAATATACAATATCGTCCTCACATCAAGTCTCTAAGTCATACAAGATAATAGTAGATGGAGAATACATGATACAACGAATATACAACAAGAAACATCCGATAACCGCAAAACCCACCTAAACAAAACTGCACACTGTCAGGCGAAGCGGTAACCGCAGCAAAAGATGATACGATGGATGGAAATAACCCTGCCTCTGACTATCCTAAGGAACACCTGCAAAATACTGTGGCACAACTGATAGTTATATATATACCCTAGAGGCCATTATTGTACACATGATGTATATTGTAGTGGATGCTTGGACATATATAGGGATGACTTTCTTGCTCGACATGATAGTACGCTATCTGGTTGCTCTTTATCTTAACATATACTCTGATTGTCTCTATGTTACATGTTGATAAAGCCCTTAGGATATGTACTCGACTACTGGGACTATGATGAGATCATACTAGTGGGGCCACGGTAATCGATGAGTACATCCTATAACTGTTCCTAGTCGAGGGTGTATCGAGACAGGGCATCGATACACCAAAGTAGACTAGCGTATACGCATCTTGACGCATATGATGGGCGATGGATGATCCATATCCATCGGTGTTTGACATCAAGGATGGTGTATGGGTACTCAGTCGAGACTGGGTACACTGGACGGACTCGCCGAGAACTCCCAGATGGTATTATACCTCACATCAGATGGCAGTTCTCTGGTGACACTACTACAGGTTAGTCTGTAGACCCAAGATCGTCATAGAGTCTTGTGTGATTCCCACTGTGCTTTGATTTCCATCATACCACGTCCAAGAGGGCGTGCAAAAAGGTGGCTTTTAGGAACAGTCCCGAATCACATGGAGGCAATGAGCGATAGGAGGGGATTCGTCTCTCCCGGTATAGGGAGTTGATGTTGTGCTGTGTTCGATTGGCTATAACTGGAAATCCCTGGCCAGGGTTGCTGAGATTTACTGGTAAGTGTTGTCAGTAGTTTCTCGAACTATTATGGACCTCATATCGACACGACTTATCAAGCTACTGGGGTCTGACGTTTACCACCCCTAGGCGAGACATGCGACATATCAGACGAAGAGACCGGACTGTACGGGAGTGTTACTGATTGGATTCGCAGGAGAATGTACAGGCTTGCCTGTTGATCTTCTGATCGCTCAATACCTGGGTGGCTGTTACGTTTAGCTGACCGCTTGCAGCTTGTGGGTGTTTGATATGATCATCACCTACAGCCGGCGTATTGACGATTCTTTAGAGTCCTACACAGAGGTTTCTTGACTCAGGAAAAACGGAGTAGGAGCACATATATGATATGTGCGGGACCGAGAACTATAAGAGTATGTGGTACCATATTAGATTCTCAGGATATGAGATATCGGCCGGGTATATGTGATATAGCCGGGTCATCGGATCAAGTGTTGATTCGATGAACTGATACAGATTATATTAGTCGGTTATTTATGAAATAGCCGGATTATCGGATCAAGTGTTGATTCGATAATTTAATGTATAATTATATATTTGATATATTAAATTACATTAACTAATATAAGCTCGCTAAAAGATTCTTTTTCTCACTCGGGTAATACATTGATATATGTGCGATATATGTTAATTGTATTATTTTGTTACAATAAATATTGTATATGCGATATATAATATTGTAACATATTAGGGTTATAAATGCAACATGTTTTGTGGAGTTTAATTGTGGTTAGGGTTTGGATTAGGGTTAAACATTCATGAAGCTTTCAAGAAGCTTCTTGAAGCTTTGACTTTGACCTTGATATTTTGTGATATTTTGTGATATTTCTTTAACCCAACCCAACCCTTTAACCATAGTTAAATCGCTACATGGGTTAAGTCTTCATACTTAACCCATGGTTGCATTTCTAACCTCACATGGATTCATTATTCATCACAAAAGGATTTTGATCTTCTTCTTCTTCTTCTTGCTTGAAAAGTTTTCTAGCTTTTTCAAAGGTGATGAAAATGAGTGAGATTAAGAAAACAAATGAGAGCTAAATTCCTACTTCATCATCCTAATCTATTCTTGCCAATTAGATTAGGGTGTTCACTTCATTTAGTGAGTGAGAGCTTGTGTTATAGAAACATCAAGGTAGGTCATCTTAGTCATCGAAGATCGGAAGCAAGCTTGCATCTTTCTCTTCGTGGAGCCTCTCTAGAGTCCGAAAACTCAATGATCGTAGCGAAGGGACCTCAACATGGAGCTTTAGAAGTGAAGGACCGGACTACAATGGTTGTAATCCTAAACTCTTAGATGTTAAAGTGTTTAACATGCTTTGTTTCGCCTAATCTCTAGTTTAAAGATCTTGGTTAGGGTTGTTTGGCACGTCTAAATTTTAAATCGGGCATGGTTGATGCCTTATAGACCCTTGTGAGAGTGCCTAGTAACCCCACAACAACGGGGGTGAGTTTCCAACTCGTGAATAGTAAATAACATATGCAGGTAATCGCAAGTATGCACGTACAGCGTGAATATAACATTTGCAAACTATCAGCAGTAAATGGTCATAGCATCAGTCATGAAAGGTACACTAGCAGGTACTACTAATACATGAAGCAATAATATGACAATCTGTATGCGATAATCATGTAAGTTACTCTTTCAGGTACAAATAATACATGAAACAATGTATATAATAGTATGTAAATGCAACAGTCATGGAAAGTACTCTATCAGGTACAACTAATACATGAAACAGTGCATAAACAATAAATGTGGAATATGGAATAAAACATGGCATTCCAACGGAAATCCTAACCTCGTGGTAGGACCAAAATCCAACAAGACAATCAAATTCCCAATTTCCACAAATTAGCCCTCATATCATGTAAGTCTTATGTATCCTTAATATACAACATCAAGTAATTCTCACATATCCTGGGTTTACAATATCAGTATATCCCACATATCCTGTGTGTACAATATCGGTATATCCCACATATCCTGTGTGTACAATATCGGTATCAAATAAGTTTCATATAAGGTGAATGTATAGTATCGACACCCAAGAACATCATGAAACAAGTGTCTAGCATCGACACATAAATACATGTTTATACGTCCTCGAATCTTAAGTGCCAAACACCGACACTCTCGATCCCCGTATCGGTATTATACGTCCTCGAATCTTAAGTGCCAAACACCGACACTCTCGATCCCCGTATCGGTATTATACGTCCTCGAATCTTAAGTGCCAAACACCGACACTCTCGATCCCCATATCGGTATTATACGTCCTCAAATCCAGAAAACATCAAGTAGTGAATATGTATGAATGCATGAATCAATACACAGATATTAGCATCCCATTCCACGAATATATGTGTATAGGAATATATAACAATGTCCCATTCCACTGTTATATATACATAGGCGTAAAAATATATGAGAACATCATATGAAATCCATGAATTTAATATATGCAACATGAAACAGTAATATGAGCATATAAAGGAAAACAACTACTTAACTGCAACAAGTTACTAAATATATCACACGGTTCGTGATTTCCCCGAAATCAGATGCAACATCATACACAGGTGAACATGTAGCTATAACAAGGTATGCGTAACCATGTCGGTATAGCAAGATATGTGTGTCCATATGTAAGTATGTATGATGTCAAAGTAGCTGTAGCAAGGTATGTGTATATACTTATCCATTATACCCTCCAGGTATATGTATGTATGTATGCCAGATGTACATGTAGCTATGTCTCATATGTGTATACCTATCACAAGGGTACAATACCATATAGGTATATGGGTAACTAGCCTGTAAGCATGTCAAGGCATATGTGTAAGAATGTAGGTATACAGGTATGCTATAAGTCATATGCATAAAGAAATATGAATCAATGTCTCAATGTCCCTAACTAGCAATATCATATCTATAAGGGTTTTGTGCGTAATATGGCAATTATTGATGGTGTGTGTGGCATACAATCAGTGCTCGTGCAACATAAGCCGTCAATAATAGTGTAGTATCCTAAGGATACTAGTCCAAGCACAACAATAACTAAGCAGTAATGTGTATGCACAACTCTTTATATATGCAATAGAATATGCGACAAAACATAACATCTCTAGCCCAGATGCATAACGCCATGCGGGCGATTCCCCTGTAGATGTTAAATCTACTCACCAACCGTCCTGGCTAAGCAAAGCCAACCACCTGTTTCCCCTTCTTCGCAGAATCCGAAGTCCCGGCCTGCGAACCTAAAACAACAAAACGATAACACAAGTGTATATTAGCAAACGACTAAAAACACGTACCAACTACGTTTTACCGACACACTAACTCTAAACCTACTCCAAAGTGTTCGTATTGTGGCTAACGTACGTAGAGACACGACGAAACCAACCTAAGAGCAAAACCAGCACGAAGTGCACGGACCATGTCGGATAACGTATCGCGCGTAGTCGTATCACTAGAAACTACCTATATGATCCCAGATTTTGCATACAGAGAAAACTCAACAACTAAACAAGACCAAACATACCTAAACCACTACAGACACCTACCAACAAAAACCCAAACCCTAACTCCTTCACCAAGCCGATGTCGCCGGAATTCCCTGGAGTGTCGCCGGCCGTGGTCCGAGCAGGTGGGTTCATGCTCCAGGTGAAGGCCTATGGTCACTGGTACAACACAAATATATTGTTTGGTTTTCTATTATTTTCTCGGGGTCACAGCAGGTCACAGATATCACAAAATAACACTAAAAATACGATATTATGCACAAAACTTAACTTTACACTATCTAAACTGAAACTAAAAGGCTACACATCACTACCACAACATAAAGAACAAATAGAGATCATTACCTATCCTCAAGAACTCAAAGATCCAAGCTTTCCTAGCTCCAAGGCATCCAAGAGGCAAAAGATGTGATTTTTGTGAGATTTGTGATGTTTAGTGAATGATTTGTAAAGAAATGGTGAAGTGAAGCTATGTGTTCAGTTTAGACTTAGAGGAAAAGAAAAATAATGCTAAGGGAAATAAGTGAGAAAGAATGAGAGAGTGTGAGGAAATGAGAGAGGGAGGTGAGTGTAGAGTGAAAGTGAGAGGTGGGTGCACCTGCATTACTTCCCCCATTAAAGCATTCACACCATGTCACCATGTCACCTCCTCTCTTCCATAGAAATATCTCTCTCACTCACAAACAATAATCAAGAGGATTAGGTTGAGGATTAAAGCAAAGAATGGATTAGAATTTAGGTTAAGTGTCAAGGTTACTAAAACTACCTTAGCACAAACAAACCTTCATATTTACGTGCACACGTGCGTGATGCCCATAACGAATAATATTAAAATAATAATTAAATGTTATAAAATGTGAGGAACCCGAATTGGTAAAATTTTTACAGTAAACCCTCATTAACGTTTAAACTAACACGAACCGAAATCTAAGGCGTTACAAAATCAGGCATCGCGGAGTTGGAACATCTGTTTTGATGAGACGGTCAAGGAATTCGACTTTATCAAAAATCCAGATAAACCATGCATTTACAGTAAGATTGTAGGGAGAACTATGGTATTTCTCGTCGTGTACGTGGATGACATTCTCTTGATAGGAAATGACATTCCTACACTATAGTCAGTCAATGGATTCTTGTCACAGAGGTTCTCCATGAAGGACCTGGGTGATTGTTCATACCAGAATATTGCATTTAATACCGCCCATTCTTACGCTCGTGTGTTTATAGGTAGGTGCTTTTAATCCGTGTTTGTTACATATTGACAGAATACAGGTTCCCAGTCCAAATATTGTAAATCAAGACAAAATCTCCACAGTTACACCAAATACAGAACATCGGTCATAGCAGATAAAAGCCGGGTTCCGGTCATCCATATCCGTCCAGTGCCGAGTACCGGTTCCAGATACAAGACATGTGACAGTGGTCATTCGTGTCTGGGACAAGCACAGAGCACGAGGGGGGCTGCACAAGAATCAATGGGTGCGCGGAGCTCGAGGGAGAGAGAAGTCAAAAGTGAAAAAGATAGCAATCTTGGACTAAGAATTTTGAAGATATTCTGGAAAGATTATCACAAAATACATGTACCAAACAACAGGGCACAGCAAACCAGGGAACCACCTAAAACCCAACACCCCAAGTCCACCATAGGGCCGCGGAAGCGCGGCCAATAGGAGGTATTGGCCGCGCATCCGCGGCCAAGAGGGGCCCTCTCTGCGCAATCTTTTGGGGTTATTTTGGGTATTTCATTTGGGTTCTGGTGGTTGCCCTAGGTTTTCCATTCCCCTCCTATAAATACCCCGGATCTGAGCAAACCCAAGAGTCATTCTTTTGTTCTTCTTTCTTTTTAGGATTTAGTCTTTTTCTTCTTCTTCTTCATTCTTTTTCCATGAAAATTGTAGTGAGAGCTTTTTGAGTGGGAGATCAATGAAGATGAGTGTCACGACCCAAGAATTCGACTCGTGACCGGCACTTAACCACGCAACGTCTACAGGCGTACGCGGCTAAGTAAGCCGAACCCAGAAATCAAAACCAATAAATATAGAGTGATTTTAAAACATTTTGTAAAAATAATCATACATGTCCGAAAAGTTTTCATTTATTTAGTGGAAATCCTTTTTAGCTCAATAGTTATGAGTTTTATAATTTTGGTAACATTTCCCTTTTTAAAACATTAGCCCCGAGAGACGGGTAAAAGCAAGGTGTGGCAGAAATAACAAGTGACATAAATAAAGCATCACAATATGATATACGACGCCGTAGCGAAGAATACCCAATAAAACAAGGACAATATCATAAAAGATGAGACTGCATAAAGTAAAGTCGGCTCACATGCGAGCTCGACACCAGAATATAAAATCATACATATCGTCCTCACAACTGTCTCTAAGTCAATACAGATGGTAGATGGAGAGTACTAGATACATCAATATACAACTGAAAGATAACAGATACCGTACAAAACCCACCTATCAGCAAAAGACTATCTCTGCTCAAAAGGGGTATCTGTGCCAAAAGATGAGGTAACAGCCAGCCGTGACTACTCCCAAGGGCAACCTGCAAACACTGTGGCACAACGGGGGTGAGTTGCCAACTCGTGAATAGAGATAACATATAAAGGTGATCGCAAGCATGCACATATAGCGTGGCTCTACTGATGCTAGCAGATGATATCAATGCATGTCAACAGTGGATACAAGAGTAATGCATGTACTCTAACAGGTAAATGCCACAGGATGAGATGTATAGTAATCAGTACTGAGTATGGGATAAATAATATCTACATGGACTATGTCAACATGGAAAACAATGATCGGTGCCTCAAACTGCACCCAAATCCCATATATACTCAGGCGCCGGCACACCCATCGGCCCTCAAATCCTGTATATCTCGGAGGAATCACGAGTGCCCAACATCGGCACCCAAAACATCATAAAATACCCGTGTCCAGCATCGACACGAAAATCCTCGAACATCGGGCGCCGTCAGTCCGGACCGGCCCCACGGGGTCCGCCTGCGGCATCGGCCCTCGGCCCCGGCAGCACGGATCATCCCGCATCCATCACTCGACTCTGGTCAGTATCCTCCGGACAACTGCCAGGTCCAACCAGTCACCGGTAGGTACTCTCCCGCCTCCAGGCTCAATCGGCAAATCCCATCGATCATCTCGCCGAGGGGAACCATACCGGGCCCACCACGAACCCGCAAACGGAACATCCACTCCTCGAATCGGGTTTCAAGCACAGGTCTCAGCACCGAGAAAAACGCGTGGTGGACACACCAAAATATCATATCACGAGGTACCGGGTTTTCAAAATAATGCATCTTTTCTTAAATACTTCCACGGTCCTCAAAACCAGAAATCACATGAAAATCCATCACCAATAGTAAATCCAATGAGAGGTACAATATACATCAATCCATGGTATGGGTATAAGGGGAAAACCGCTTTTTAAAGTAGTTTCATTTCCGGTTTTAAAAGATGTCATGCGGCTCCCAATATACATGAAAATCATATCAAATCACATATGAAGCGAACTCTAGAAATATAATCATGGTAGCTCTACAGTGAGTGTAGCATGGCAGTTACTAACGGTGTGTGTGTAGCATGTAAATAGTGCCCGTGCAACATAAACCGTTAGTAATAGTGCGGTGTTCTATCAGTTCTAAGCAATATATATATCAACACAGCAGAGAATGCAATATTCTATGACAGTCTATGTGGTGCATGCAACATATAATAAATAAGTCCTATCAGCCCTGACGCATAACGCCATGCGGGCGATATCCCCGTAGATGTGAAATCTACTCACAGTGTCTCGCGCTAAGTGTATCCAACCACTTGCTTGCCCTTCTTCGCAGCGTCCGTCTCACTGGCCTGCGAACCTAGAATCACATACACATATCACACATAAGCTTAATTCACAAAAAACGCGACATAATAATCCAACAAGAAACCCGTGTCGCAAACCAATCGCGCGTGCGCGCGATACGCTAAAACGTGTAATCACGCGCCACGAAACTACCCCGACGCGCCGCGATACGCAGAAACCCAAACCAACTCACGTATCACGCGTGTCGCGAAGGTTTAGAAAACGGCAAAATAGGTATTTGTTCCCAGATTTTCCTACAGTACTAAGATTAAAAAAATATATATATCAAAGGACCCTACTCACAAGCAGACACCCACAGAACCCAAAAAACACCAAAACACCTCCTGTCTGGCCGCAATTTGCGGCCAGAATGGTGATTTCGGCGGCCGGAGTGGGGAGTCAGGGGGTCGGGTTTCACTTGGGGTATCAGCACTACTCCACTATGCCACAGTCCTCTCAATTTAATTCTGAACTCACCGGGTCAATAGCAGTTCCAGAAAACTCACATATTGCACAAATACGACATTTGCATCAAACATGAAAACTGGTGGTATTTTAGTGTAATAGGGGTTCGACTAAGTTTACATGGTCTCACTAACTCACTAGCAAGCTCCTGAAACCCTAACACATCACCTTAACACAAAGTTCCTACTAAACATCCCAAACCACACTAAAACGCACCAATATCCATTAACCGATGCAAATCTACACTAACTAAGCTAACTAGGGATCAAGTTAGGAAATATACCTCACACTCGACCCTGGGGAGCTGCAGGAAGAAGAAGAAGTGAAGGGAAGAGGCTGTGGTTGCTGCTGCTGTGCTTGCTGTTCCCTGTTGCTGCTGCTACTGTTCCCTGCTGCTGATGCTGCCTCTTGCTGCTGCTGCTGTTCTCATGCTGCTGCTGCTGGGGTTTTCTTCAGTTGCTTGCTTCTGCTGCTGGTGCTGGGCTGAGGTAAGTGTGTGTGTGTGTTTGTGAGTGTTTGAGAGAATAAGAAATGAGAGAGGCAACAAATCATTCACCCAAAAGTCACCCCTCCTCTCTCTCTCTCCTCATTTAATGCAAGCATGGCTTGAGCCATGATGCACCCTCTCTCTCTCTCACACAAGTCAACACTCTCTCAACAATTTGAATTAAAGTAACCTTTTACTTAACCAATTTAAAACCCATTTAAGAATCCATAAAACTTAATCCTATAATTAACCCACCATGGTTAATAATTATGGATTTTACTTCATTTAAAAACCCTAGTTTACATGCACATGTGTGTGCAAGCCTAGGAAAATTTTGGAAAAATAATTATTAAATTAGGAAAAATATTTAAAACACAATTTGGTAAACTTTTTATTAAAAACCATTATTTAATTATAATTATTCACTAACCTTTATCCTAAGGTGTTACAATCTCTCCCCCTTAAAGAAATTCGTCCCCGAATTTCAAAAATCTAACTAAGGTTACCTTCAAAAAGATGGGGATACGTCTTCATCATCTCGCTTTCAGTCTCCCAAGTGACCTCCTCACGGTTCTGACCACGCCAAAGTACTTTAACTGATGGAATCTCCTTCGATCTCAATCTCTTCACTTGTCGATCCAAGATCATCACCGGCTGCTCTGCATAGGAAAGGTCACGCTCAAGCTGGATCGTTGGGTGCTGAATCGCATGCGAAGGATCATGTAGATATCTGCGGAGCATCGAAACATGGAATACGGGGTGCACGTCTGGAAAGCTGGGCGGAAGGGCTAACCGGTAAGCTACTGCACCGATACGCTCGAGGATCTCGAAGGGGCCCACATACCTGGGACTGAGTTTCCCCTTCTTCCCAAACCTCATCACACCTTTCATTGGGGAGACCATCAAGAAAACATGATCACCAACAGAAAACTCAAGTCTGCGTCGTCGACGGTCTGCATAAGCCCTCTGCCTACTCTGCGCTGCTCTCATCCTATCGCGAATCAACTGGATCTTCGCGGTCGTCTCCTCAACGATCTGTGACCCTAAGATACTGCTCTCACTGAGCTCTGTCCAACAAGTAGGCGACCTACATTTCCTCCCATAAAGAGCCTCAAATGGTGCCATCTGAATAGTCTCCTGGTAGCTGTTATTGTAGGAGAACTCTACTAAGGGCAAATGATGATCCCAGCTACCTCCGAAATCTAGTACACAAGCTCTGAGCATGTCCTCGAGAGTCTGGATGGTCCGCTCTGACTGTCCGTCGGTCTGCGGATGAAATGCCGTGCTGAAACTCAAGCGAGTGCCCAAAGCCTCCTGAAGCCTCTGCCATAGTCTACTGGTGAACTGGGTGCCTCTGTCGGACACAATGCACGTCGGGACTCCGTGTAGTCGCACTATCTCGTCAATGTAGATCTGGGCATACTGAGTAAACCCGAAAGTCGTCTTCACCGGTAGGAAGTGAGCCGCTTTCATCAAACGATCCACGATCACCCAGATGGATTCATACCCCCGACTAGTCCTAGGTAGACCCACCACGAAATCCATCGAAATCTGTTCCCATTTCCACTCCGGAATGGGTAACGGCTGTAGCTCTCCCGCGGGCCTCTGGTGCTCAGCCTTGACTTGCTGACAAGTCAGGCATCTCGATACAAAATCTGCAATGTCCCTCTTCATTCCGTCCCACCAGTAAACCTCTCTCATATCATGATACATCTTGGTGGAACCGGGATGGACGCTATATACCGATCGATATGCCTCCTCAAGAATCTCACGCCTCAGTCCCTCAGCATCAGGTACGCACAGTCTAACTCCAAACCGTAGTATCCCCTGATCATCGATCACGAACTCGGAAAATCTGTCCTGTCCCATCTGTGACATGATCTCTGAACATCGGTCATCACTGAGCTGTGCCTCACGTATACGATCAATCAACTGTGGGCGTGCACGGACATGCGCTATCTGTCCTCCAATCGGCGTGAACTCGAACTGTACTCGACTGTCGCATAATATCTGCCAATCTGCGGATGACTGCTCCTGTACTGCGCCCAAACAAGCTAGACTACCCCCGGGCCTCCTGCTCAAAGCATCCGCCACCACATTCGCCTTGCCCGGGTGATATAAGATCTCGCAGTCATAATCCTTCACTAATTCCATCCATCGACGCTGTCGAAGGTTCAGGTCCCGCTGCTAGAATATGTATTTCAAACTCTTGTGATCCGTGAATATCTGGCACGACTCGCCGTATAGGTAATGTCGCCAGATCTTTAGTGCGAAGACCACTGCTGCCATCTCCAAATCATGAGTGGGGTAGTTCTGCTCGTGCTTCTTCAATTGTCGCGAGGCATACGCGATCACCCTATCATGCTGCATCAGAACGCATCCCAATCCCACTCGAGAAGCATCACAAAAGACCACAAATCCGCCCGATCCGGAAGGTAAGGATAACACCGGTGCCGTCGTCCGCTGAGTCCGCAACTGCTGAAAATTGTGCTCGCACTCCTCCGTCCAATCGAAGGGAACTCCCTTCCGGGTCAACCCGGTCAACGGTGTAGCAATACGTGAGAAGTCCTGCACAAAACGCCTGTAGTAACCGGCCAATCCCAAAAAGCTGCGAATCTCCGTCACCGATGTGGGTCTGGGCCAACGCTGAACGGCCTCGATCTTCCTCGGGTCAACACATATACCGTCTCGTGAAATCACATGACCCAAGAAGTCCACGCTATCCAGCCAAAAAGCACACTTGGAGAATTTCGCATAGAGCTGGTGCTCCCTTAATGTCTTCAGTGTAATCCGCAGGTGCTGCTCGTGCTCCTCACTACTCCGGGAATACACCAAGATATCGTCAATGAAGACTATGATGAACAGATCCAAATAAGGCCGGAAAATACGGTTCATCAAATCCATGAAGGCTGCTGGCGCATTGGTGAGTCCGAACGACATCACCAAAAACTCGTAATGGCCGTAGCGCGTATGGAAGGCTGTCCGAGGAATGTCCTCCTGTCGAACCCGCAGCTGATGATAGCCCGATCGCAAATCGATCCTCGAAAAGTACCCTGCCCCCTGAAGCTGGTCGAACAAATCGTCGATACGCGGCAAAGGATACCTGTTCCGCACTGTCACCCTGTTCAGCTGGCGGTAGTCGATACAAAGACGCAAACTGCCATCCTTCTTCTTGACGAACAGGACTGGAGCACCCCACGGGGAAACACTGGGTCGAATAAGTCCCTTGTCCAGCAAATCTTGCAATTGCTCCTTCAACTCACGAAGTTCCGCCAGGGCCATCCGATAAGGCGGTATAGAAATAGGCCCCGAACCAGGAACCAAATCAATACAGAAAGAAATGTCGCGCTCGGGCGGTAACCCAGGAAGCTCGTCAGGGAACACATCAGGAAACTCGCTAACAACCGGAACCTGATCCAATGGAACCTCTGTAGCGCGAGCATCGCAAACATAGGCGAGAAATCCCTGACATCCCTTCCTCAAAAGCTGTCCAGCGCGAAAAGAAGAAATCACACTGTGAGGGGCGGCACCACGGTCCCCCAACACAACAAAAATCGACTCACCGGGGAAACAGAATCTAACTGTCTTTTCGCGGCAGTCCATAGAAGCATAGCACGTGGCTAACCAATCCATGCCCAAAAGAACGTCGAAGTCCAACATCTCCAGAAGGATCAAGTCGACAGGCAACTCTCTCTCGCCAATACAGACGATACAGGCTCGGAACACATGCCTAGCCACAAACGACTCTCCCACAGGAGTAGTCACCACAAGCGGCTGATCAAGCAAGCCAGACTCTCTACCCAGACTCGGCACAAAGTGCGTAGATACGTACGAGTGTGTGGATCCGGGATCGAACAATACATGTGCATCAACCGAACATACAGGGAGGATACCTGAAACCACTGCATTGGACGCCTGCGCGTCCTGATGTGTCAAAGCAAAGACCCTCGCCTGTCCACCACCTGTAACTGACTGACCTCTGCCTCGGTCATCACGTCCTCTCTGAGCAACTCCTCCACGCCCACGACCTCTCGGTGCATAAGTCTGGCGCAGAGCAACGGTAGGCGCAACGGGAAACGCCCTCTGGGGTGGTGAAGGTGGTAAGGTAACATGCGGTGCTGCTGCCTCCCTCCGGTGTGTCTCTGGACAATCTCGAACGAGGTGAAGTAGGCTGCCACATCTGTAGCAACCCCGCGGCGACTGCTGACCTTCCTGGGGATACGAACTAAACATCCGACCTCGTCCCGAATCTCTGCTACTCCTCGTACCGGAACGGTACCTGTCGCGGCGTCTGAATGACTGCCTCCGTGCGGAAATACTGGTACGAACTCTCTTCGGCTCTGGAAGTACCGAAGTCTCAACAAGGTGCTCCTCGACCACTAGGGCTGCGTCTACAGCTGCTGCATAGGTCTCGTAGTGCTGCGCGCTGATCGTGAGGAACACTGGTGAAAGCAAGCCTCGAACAAATCTCCGGACTCGCAACTCCTCGGTGGCCACTAAATGTGGGGCGTAGACTGCTAGCTCTGTAAACAGTATGTCATACTCTGCCACTGTCATCCCTGGCGTCTGGCGCAAAGACTCAAACCTGCGTGCTCGGGCATCTCTAACACTCCGGGGAAGGAAACGGGCTAGAAATATGGTCACGAACTCCGTCCAGGTCATAGGAGGAAGACCTGCTGCTCTGCCCTTCTCAACGGAATCACACCACTTCTGCGCAAGACCCTCTAGGCGAAAGCTCGCGAACTCGACCCATCTCGCATCTGCGCATCTGAGGGAACGGCATATCCTGGCCATCCTGTCTATGAAAGACTGTGGGTCCTCGGCTGTATCGGTGCCTGTGAAAACCGGAGGCTTCAGCCTCATGAACTCTGATAGCGATACTGTAATCACCTCCGTGGCTGCAGGGGCAACTGGCTATGCGGTAGGTACCATCGCGGTCTCTGGAACTGGTGGAGCTACCTCTGGTCGCTGCGCTCGAAGCGTCTCAACTAGCGATCCTATCATCTGGCGCATCTCCTGCATACCAGCCCCTAACGAGGCGATCTGCTCTGTCACGGCAGGAACAGCCTGCTCGGGTACAACGGGTGCACTGCCCGGATCAGTCCTCGTCTCGGACAGTTAACTCGAATCTCGGCCCTCGCGGCCGCTCTCTGTGCCCTCGTAGTCTTAGGCGGCATAATGGCTGAAAGAAAATTTGGATTCGATAAGAACACCGAAATCGAATCACAAGAATATAAGGAGGGATCAAATCAATAAGTCCTAAGGTCGCGTAGGCGGAGTACCGTGTAGTGAGTATGCCGTGGAACATACACACGCTACGCAACCCTGCTGCAGCTACCTACTCCATCATACCAGGGTCATCCTACACTCCGAAGGTAAAACCTACGCTCTGATACCAACTTTGTCACGACCCGAGAATTCGACTCGTGACCGGCACTTAACCACGCAATGTCTACAGGCGTACGCGGCTAAGTAAGCCGAACCCAGAAATCAAAACCAATAAATATAGAGTGATTTTAAAACATTTTGTAAAAATAATCATACATGTCCGAAAAGTTTTCATTTATTTAGTGGAAATCCTTTTTAGCTCAATAGTTATGAGTTTTATAATTTTGGTAACATTTCCCTTTTTAAAACATTAGCCCCGAGAGTCGGGTAAAAGCAAGGTGTGGCAGAAATAACAAGTGACATGAATAAAGCATCACAATATGATATACGACGCCGTAGCGAAGAATACCCAATAAAACAAGGACAATATCATAAAAGATGAGACTGCATAAAGTAAAGTCGGCTCACATGCGAGCTCGACACCAGAATATAAAATCATACATATAATCCTCACAACTGTCTCTAAGTCAATACAGATGGTAGATGGAGAGTACTAGATACATCAATATACAACTGAAAGATAACAGTTACCGTACAAAACCCACCTATCAGCAAAAGACTATCTCTGCTCAAAAGGGGTATCTGTGCCAAAAGATGAGGTAACAGCCAGCCGTGACTACTCCCAAGGGCAACCTGCAAACACTGTGGCACAACGGGGGTGAGTTGCCAACTCGTGAATAGAGATAACATATAAAGGTGATCGCAAGCATGCACATATAGCGTGGCTCTACTGATGCCAGCAGATGATATCAATGCATGTCAACAGTGGATACAAGAGTAATGCATGTACTCTAACAGGTAAATGCCACAGGATGAGATGTATAGTAATCAGTACTGAGTATGGGATAAATAATATCTACATGGACTATGTCAACAAGGAAAACAATGATCGGTGCCTCAAACTGCACCCAAATCCCACATATACTCAGGCGCCGGCACACCCATCGGCCCTCAAATCCTGTATATCTCGGAGGAATCACGAGTGCCCAACATCGGCACCCAAAACATCATAAAATACCCGTGTCCAGCATCGACACGAAAATCCTCGAACATCGGGCGCCGTCAGTCCGGACCGGCCCCACGGGGTCCGCCTGCGGCATCGGCCCTCGGCCCCGGCAGCACGGATCATCCCGCATCCATCACTCGACTCTGGTCAGTATCCTCCGGACAACTGCCAGGTCCAACCAGTCACCGGTAGGTACTCGCCCGCTTCCAGGCTCAATCGGCAAATCCCATCGATCATCTCGCCGAGGGGAACCATACCGGGCCCACCACGAACCCGCAAACGGAACATCCACTCCTCGAATCGGGTTTCAAGCACACGTCTCAGCACCGAGAAAAACGCGTGGTGGACACACCAAAATATCATATCACGAGGTACCGGGTTTTCAAAATAATGCATCTTTTCTTAAATACTTCCACGGTCCTCAAAACCAGAAATCACATGAAAATCCATCACCAATAGTAAATCCAATGCGAGGTACAATATACATCAATCCATGGTATGGGTATAAGGGGAAAACCGCTTTTTAAAGTAGTTTCATTTCCGGTTTTAAAAGATGTCATGCGGCTCCCAATATACATGAAAATCAAATCAAATCACATATGAAGCGAACTCTAGAAATATAATCATGGCAGCTCTACAGTGAGTGTAGCATGGCAGTTACTAACGGTGTGTGTGTAGCATGTAAATAGTGTCCGTGCAACATAAACCGTTAGTAATAGTGCGGTGTTCTATCAGTTCTAAGCAATATATATATCAACACAGCAGAGAATGCAATATGCGATGACAGTCTATGTGGTGCATGCAACATATAATAAATAAGTCTTATCAGCCCTGACGCATAACGCCATGCGGGCGATATCCCCGTAGATGTGAAATCTACTCACAGTGTCTCGCGCTAAGTGTATCCAACCACTTGCTTGCCCTTCTTCGCAGCGTCCGTCTCACTGGCCTGCGAACCTAGAATCACATACACATATCACACATAAGCTTAATTCACAAAAAACGCGACATAATAATCCAACAAGAAACCCGTGTCGCAAACCAATCGCGCGTGTGCGCGATACGCTAAAACGTGTAATCACGCGCCACGAAACTACCCCGACGCGCCGCGATACGCAGAAACCCAAACCAACTCACGTATCACGCGTGTCGCGAAGGTTTAGAAAACGGCAAAATAGGTATTTGGTCCCAGATTTTCCTACAGTACTAAGATTACAAAAATATATATATCAAAGGACCCTACTCACAAGCAGACACCCACAGAACCCAAAAAACACCAAAACACCTCCTGTCTGGCCGCAATTTGCGGCCAGAATGGTGATTTCGGCGGCCGGAGTGGGGAGTCAGGGGGTCGGGTTTCACTTGGGGTATCAGCACTACTCCACTATGCCACAATCCTCTCAATTTAATTCTGAACTCACCGGGTCAATAGCAGTTCCAGAAAACTCACATATTGCACAAATACGACATTTGCATCAAATATGAAAGCTGGTGGTATTTTAGTGTAATAGGGGTTCGACTAAGTTTACATGGTCTCACTAACTCACTAGCAAGCTCCTGAAACCCTAACACATCACCTTAACACAAAGTTCCTACTAAACATCCCAAACCACACTAAAACGCACCAATATCCATTAACCGATGCAAATCTACACTAACTAAGCAAACTAGGGATCAAGTTAGGAAATATACCTCACACTCGAACCTAGGGAGCTGCAGGAAGAAGAAGAAGTGAAGGGAAGAGGCTGTGGTTGCTGCTGCTGTGCTTGCTGTTCCCTGTTGCTGCTGCTACTGTTCCCTGCTGCTGATGCTGCCTCTTGCTGCTGCTGCTGGGGTTTTCTTCAGTTGCTTGCTTCTGCTGCTGGTGCTGGGCTGAGGTAAGTGTGTGTCTGTGTGTGTTTGTGAGTGTTTGAGAGAATAAGAAATGAGAGAGGCAACAAATCATTCACCCAAAAGTCACCCCTCCTCTTTCTCTCTCCTCATTTAATGCAAGCATGGCTTGAGCCATGATGCACCCTCTCTCTCTCTCACACAAGTCAACACTCTCTCAACAATTTGAATTAAAGTAACCTTTTACTTAACCAATTTAAAACCCATTTAAGAATCCATAAAACTTAATCCTATAATTAACCCACCATGGTTAATAATTATGGATTTTACTTCATTTAAAAACCCTAGTTTACATGCACATGTGTGTGCAAGCCTAGGAAAATTTTGGAAAAATAATTATTAAATTAGGAAAAATATTTAAAACACAATTTGGTAAACTTTTTATTAAAAACCATTATTTAATTATAATTATTCACTAACCTTTATCCTAAGGTGTTACAATGAGGGCTTTTTGTATCATTCTCTTTTGTTTCTTCTTCCCCTTGAGATTCTTGCTTTCTCTTAATCATTCAACCTCTTCATTGAGCTTGAATGGTTAAGGGTTAGTTATTGATCTCAAGGGTCGTATTTTTCTTATGGAATTAGTGCTTCATTTCACATGCGTTCTCTACCCTTCCCTTGATCTTGCAACCTCTTGATTGAGCTTGCAAGTTTAAGGGTTGGCTATTGATCACATGTTTGTCTTGAGTTCTAGTTTCTTGTTCTTATTATCGCTTTTTATTAATCGCTTATTATTATCTTGCTTTACTTTCTTGCAATTTTATTCATGCACTTAATTACTTGTAATCTTTTCTTTTATTTGTTCTTTTCTTTTTGTTCTCTCTTTTTGGTTCTCTTTTATGAATGAATGTAATTATTGTTGTTAAGATAAAATACGGTATTATAAGTTAATGTTTCTTTGCCCATTTCCTTTTCCCGTATTTTCCACTGAACTCCGCCCAAACCATACGCAAGCGCTCCGTTAGGCACCGTACACTGACAAGGTAACGGTGATTCCTAACCGCGACCGGTTGCGTTCGGTTTGGCCGGAGGCGAAAGCAAGAGACAAGAACGGAAGGACAAGGGTAAATAAGCCGTATTCCACGAATACCGCGCTTAAATCCCCTAATCCACGTTGTTGCCGATTGCTCTAGCTTATTTGGTCAAGATTCGGCTCAAAGGTTTTGAGTACGGATTTCTTTAGCTTATAATCTCGTATCTTTTTCTTAACAACTTTATACTTGCAAATAATACACTTAGGATAGAATCGAACAACTCATACACAAATTCTTTATTGACTCGTCTAAAACAAGAAGGTAAAATACCACCATCTCCCTGTGGACCGACCCGTGCTCAACCGGCTAGCTGCAAAGCGACACCGTCTTGATTGCGGTTAACTTTAATTCTTTCAATCAAATGGCACCGTTGCCGGGGAGACGGCAGCGTATTTTCTTTCTTGTTATTCGGGTTAATATTCTTTTTGTATATAATTTTTAAAAAAAAAACTTTTTGTTTTTTTTGATCATTTTTGTGGGCAAGTGTGCAGATTTTTGCGTATTTGCAAACTGCAATTGTGGGGAGCAAAGTGTGCACTCAAGGCAAAGGTGATTACGAAGTACAGTGCCAAAGATCTGGGTAGTTTGACCCGCGCAAGCGAACCTTTCAAGCTTACCGGATTTGATTCAACGGGGGTTTCCTAACCCAAAAACTTAACGGTACGTACTTTCCTAACACCTTCTTCTCAAATCCGACGCTTCCAATATACTATTCTTTGCAGGATTCTTTGCAAGTTCGCTAGCAAACGCCAAAATTGACTAACCCGTATTTGTTGCAGTGCCGTGCTAAAATAAAAATATAAAAAAAACAATTTTTTGATTCTTTATAGAATTTTTATTGAATTGTGCATTGCATACATTAATACGGACTTAAGGGCAAGCGAACCCCACAAGATACGGTAAAGGATTTCATCACCTTTTCCGTGGCCCACAAATCATGAACTTGCGCATAACGTTTACCCGCACAAATTTAAAAGAAACTAGACTTTAAGCCTTAAGGACTTCGCGCTCACTAGGAGAAGTTAACTGTGTTTAGAACCTCGCTTAACGGTATATTGCTTACGGGGTGTCTAGGAAAGTGTTAACGGCAAAACCGCCAAAAGAGAAAGGGTTATTTAATTAAGGAACTTCGCGAAAGCGTTGGAAAACCTCCCCTTATCTCTGCACTTACCTGGCCTCGTGATTAGTGTATCTTGAGCCTGTTTCTCGACACAGTTTTACTTCGACAATCAAGTTCTGGAGCAGGTCTAGTTGACCTAGGTTAACCCTAGAACGATTAGGTGTGTGGTATTTTTTGTGTCGTGATTGTTTTTGTCCATATTCTTTTTGTGTATACTTCATTCTTTTGTTAATATAAAAAAAATTAAAAAAAATATATATATCACATTCTTTTTCCCCTCCTTTTCTCTACCTTTCTCTCTCTCTTTTCATATCATGGGTACCCCACCTCGCAAAACTCTTGCCTAACTTTGGTACCCACAACCAGACATTACTTCCTACGGTTCTTATTTTGGTCGAACTTCGAACGATCCATCCATGCCAAAAATTTCTTTGAAAGATCGGATAGACGCGTCTAGGACGAACAACTGGACCCCGCAATCCACTTCGTATCAACCGTTTCAAACATTCACACCTTCTTGCGTTGATACCCCTTTTGAAAATCCAGTTGTAACCCCGAGACCTATGTCTATTGCTGAACGTATTGAACAATCTCATAGCCGATCTTTCACTCCTGTCACCACTTCAAATTCTTGGGATCAACAATTTCATTCACCTTCTTATCCAAATGTTGATCCCACTCCTGTCCAGCCATTCAATTCCTACCAATCCTACCCTACTTTTGCACCTTCCCTAGACATTACTTCAGAACCGCCATTTGGGAGTTTTCAGTATCCAAACAACTTTGAATCTTTTACTGAAACCCCTTCACAACCTATGTCTAGTCTGGAACAGTCGTTGGAAGATTTTAGGGTAGCGTCAAGCCAACAGATGATGGATTTGAATGCGTCCATGGCCGCCCTCATGCAACCTAGTGACCCGGTAGCTAGTTTTCAACTAGCTCCAACTTTTTCAATCTATGATGAGGCGGTAGGACAGGCTGAGAATTTGAGTGGAGAGAGTGAGTTGTATACCCTTCCAAATCAAACCTACCCGTTTCAAATTGAATCCCACAACTCATGTGTCGAAAGTCTATCAAGTGTTCCAAATGAATTATCAATTGAAGATAGAATGATTAATGAGTTGTGCGACTTTGTAGTGTTTGATTTACCCGATTGTGAAGGGTCCCTTCCAAGTGAAACTAATCCTAAACATTTTGACCTCTACACCTCCATCTTAGAACCAGAATCGATTGAATTCCATGCTTTTGATGAGGAGTCTGAGAAAATTGACTTTCACTTGATTAAGGATATTGACGCCGGGAATATTTTGGATGATGAACCCATAGACTTAGCTGAATTTTTCTCTCCAACTCATCATCCCGAGTCATTAAATGTTTTTCTCGAACTTCATATGCGTCTTGATATTGATGATGAAGGCATGGATAAGCTTAACTTTGAGGAGAATTCTGAGGATAGTTTTGAGGATGAACCAGTTATAATTGATGAGTCGGATTTTCCAATTCATCCTATCCCTTCCCCTGACTTTGTACACCCTCCTGAACCTTTAACCGATACCCCTCCTCGATCACTTCCCTCCATTCTTTCCATCGTTCCGACCTTGCAAGAAACCGTCTCACTTTCATTTCGTATATCTGGTTTACCAAGTTCGGCGTACCCATGGTTTCTCACGAATCTTGAGGGATTTGACCCCATTTCTCGACGGATAAATATATTAGCACAATCGCTTTTCACACATCGGTCATCACAAATTGTGCTAATCTATTTACTCCATTTGCACCCTCAAGTTCGTATTCCACTTCTTTTTCCCTTCCGCCATTCTTCTTCCTCTCATATACCGAGACCGTATCCCGCTTCTCTCCGCATATGGTCTCGCGTATTGTCCATCTCTTTTCTCTACGCCTTCTTTCACCAGCCACTGCTTTATCACGATAAGATCTTTGAATGGTTGGTGTTAACTTTTGGCCTGTGTAAGGCCTTGTATAGCTTGATACTGTTTTCTTTCCTCCCTAATCCTGAATTTCAACGCTTAACAGTGGAAACACTGTTTTACATAAGTTTGGGGGGGACACCTTTTTTGTATATATTTTTTGTTTTCTTTGTTGTATATAATTTGTTTTTAGGGAGCGCCGGCAATTTTGACCCTCTTGGTATAGCCTGACAGTGAGGGCACTGTCAAGTTTAAGTTTGGGGGTGTGCTCGGTAAGCTTTCTTCCTTCGCATTCATTTGTATATTTTGCATTTGCATACCCTATTAAAAAACCCACAAAAATCGAAAAATTTCCAAAATATAAAAACTTTGTCGTCAAGTTGGCTAGTAGGGTAACTTAGATTTTTATTCTGAAAGTTTAGTTGATATGTTAAAAATAACTAAATTCTAGGCTTAGGAATTAAAAACCCCAAAAAATAACCCTCATTCTGTTTAAACTTGGTAAGTATACGTCCTTACAGTTTTTTTTGAGAAATAAGTAATCTTGAGTTCAATTCTTTAGTTAAGTCAAGATAAAGGGAAAGTATTGATGCTTTACTGGAGGATAAGTCTGAAAAATAGTTTCTTTTCTTGAGTTCAAATTTAGAAAGTATATACCCTACAACTGCACCTACACGTACCTTGAAACTTGGGATAGTAGAGGATACCTAGAGATACTCTTGCCTGAAAACCTAGTATGAAAGAAAAAACGGTATTTAAAGCTAAACACCAAAAGAGCATGTTGAAAAATATATCCGGCTTGAAAAAAAAAAGAAAAAAGAAAAAGAAAAAAATAGAATAAAGTCAAGACCTGGAAACTGCTATTTACGCTTTAATGTTCACACATTCAGTAATCGGCCGTTAGTGCCTCAAGAAGCATTAATAGTCGCATGAAAGGTGTGTGAGCAAATCCGTCCATCCTTAATGAAAAGAAGTAGTATTAGGTATTAGGGCAAAGGGTATTATAGCTTGAATTGAATTCTTGAGTGTAGGGGTGCAAATTTACACATACGTAGGGGTATACAATCGATGTTTAGACAAGAGATAGAAATGAAGAATAAGACCTGTGTTTTCTGTAAAGTTGATAAAAATCCCTGATTTAAGACCACACTTTAGAAGGAAAACTCAGGGGAACCAACATCTTTCTAAACTTTTTTGGAACGTATATGCTCTAAGAATAAATAGATTAGAGGTGTGAAGCATAAGGGTTGGATATTTCTAACTTAGGATGATAGAATTTCTAACGTAAATACTAAATTGTAGGAGTAGAATCGACGTTAACTTATGACACTAGCTTGACGGGATTTTGTGGGTAGTATCCGCTGAAAACCCTCAGGAGACAACACTCCTCCTACTAGGGACACCTAGAGGTTTAATGGCTTGTTGCACATGCTCAGTGCAATCGCGTTCCCTGCGAAAGTGCGGTGAGGATTTTCTTTTTTGTGAATAATTGGTTTTGCTCGGGACGAGCAAAAGTTAAGTTTGGGGGTATTTGTTCATACCAGAATATTGCATTTAATACTGCCCATTCTTACGCTCGTGTGTTTATAGGTAGGTGCTTTTAATCCGTGTTTGTTACATATTGATAGAATACAGGTTCCCAGTCCAAATATTGTAAATCAAGACAAAATCTCCACAGTTACACCAAATACAGAACATCGGTCACAGCAGATAAAAGCCGGGTTCCGGTCATCCATATCCGTCCAGTGCCGAGTACCGGTTCCAGATACAAGACATGTGACAATGGTCATTCATGTCTGGGACAAGCACAGAGCACGAGGGGGGCTGCACAAGAATCAATGGGTGAGCGGAGCTCGAGGGAGAGAGAAGTCAAAAGTGAAAAAGATAGCAATCTTGGACTAAGAATTCTGAAGATATTCTGGAAAGATTATCAGAAAATACATGTACCAAACAACAGGGCACAGCAAACCAGGGAACCACCTAAAACCCAACACCTCAAGTCCACCATAGGGCCGCGGAAGTGCGGCCAATAGGGGGTATTGGCCGCGGATCCGCGGCCAAGAGGGGCCCTCTCTACGCAATCTTTTAGGGTTATTTTGGGTATTTCATTTGGGTTCTGGTGGTTGCCCTAGGTTTTCCATTCCCCTCCTACAAATACCCCGGATCTGAGCAAACCCAAGAGTCATTCTTTTGTTCTTCTTTCATTTTAGGATTTAGTCTTTTTCTTCTTCTTCTTCATTCTTTTTCCATGAAAATTGTAGTGAGAGTTTTTTGAGTGGGAGATCAATGAAGATGAGGGCTTTTTGTATCATTCTCTTTTGTTTCTTCTTCCCCTTGAGATTCTTGCTTTCTCTTAATCATTCAACCTCTTCATTGAGCTTGAATGGTTAAGGGTTAGTTATTGATCTCAAGGGTCGTATTTTTCTTATGGAATTAGCGCTTCATTTCACATGCGTTCTCTACCCTTCCCTTGATCTTGCAACCTCTTGATTGAGCTTGCAAGTTTAAGGGTTGGCTATTGATCACATGCTTGTCTTGAGTTCTAGTTTCTTGTTCTTTTTATCGCTTTTTATTAATCGCTTATTATTATCTTGCTTTACTTTCTTGCAATTTTATTCATGCACTTAATTACTTGTAATCTTTTCTTTTCTTTGTTCTTTTCTTTTTGTTCTCTCTTTTTGGTTCTCTTTTGTGAATGAATGTAATTATTGTTGTTAAGATAAAATACGGTATTATAAGTTAATGTTTCTTTGCCCATTTCCTTTTCCCGTATTTTCCATTGAACTCCGCCCAAACCATATGCAAGCGCTCCGTTTGGCACCGTACCCTGACAAGGTAACGGTGATTCCTAACCGCGACCGGTTGCGTTCGATTTGGCCGGAGGTGAAAGCAAGAGACAAGAACGGAAGGACAAGGGTAAATAAGCCATATTCCACGAATACCGTGCTTAAATCCCCTAATCCACGTTGTTGCCGATTGCTCTAGCTTCATTTGGTCAAGATTCGGCTCAAAGGTTTTGAGTACGGATTTCTTTAGCTTATAATCTCGTATCTTTTTCTTAACAACTTTATACTTGCAAATAATACACTTAGGATAGAATCGAACAACTCATACACAAATTCTTTATTGACTCGTCTAAAACAAGAAGGTAAAATACCACTATCTCCCTGTGGACCGACCCGTGCTCAACCGGCTAGCTGCAAAGCGACACCGTCTTGATTGCGGTTAACTTTAATTCTTTCAATCAGTGATGCCTCGTACATTCTGGGGATCCAGATCTATCGTGATAGATCTAAACGGATAGTGGGACTTTCACAGTCAAGGTACATCGACACAATACTGAAAAGATTCAGTATAGAAGATTCAAAGCACGGTAACCTACCGGCTTGTCACGGAATCACCCACTCTAAAGAAATGTCTCCCAAGAATGATTTGGAAAGGGCTCGCATGTTATCTATACCCTACGCATCTGCGGTAGGCTCTATAATGTATGCGATGTTGTGAACCAGACCAGATGTAGCTTACCCATTGAGCGTTGTAAGCCGGTATCAGTCGAACCCAGGGGAGAAGCACTGGATAGCAGTAAAGAACATTCTCAAGTACCTGAGAAGAACTAAGGAGATGTTCTTGGTGTATGGCGGAAAAGACCTCCAGATCGAGGCCTTTGCTGACTCCAGCTTCCAAAGTGACAAGGATGACTCCAAGTCCTTGTCGGGTTATGTCTTTACCCTCAATGGAGGGGCGGTTTGTTGGAAGAGCTCCAAGCAGGACACCGTTGCTGACTCGACAATAGAAGCGGAGTATATAGCTGCTTGCGATGCCGCAAAAGAAGCAGTCTGGATGAAGAATTTCTTAACAAAACTTCAGGTGGTTCCGTCCATTGTTGATCCAATACCTCTGTATTGTGACAACAACGGGTCTATAGCTTTAGCAAAGGAACCCAGTTCCCATCATAAGTCCAAATACATCTTGAGGCGGTATCACCTGATCAGGGAGATCGTGGATTGCCGGAAGATCGAGGTTTCGGAGAGTTGCTATTGAGGAATGCACTGCAGATCCATTCACAAAGGCCATCCCTCAGACGCAGTTCGACATGCTATTCGAGATGATAGGTCTGCGATATGCCAGCACATGGCCCCAGTGCAAGTGGGAGATTGTTAGTGTATATGCCCTAGAGGCCATTATTGTATCATACTAGACTGTATATTACTTAATGGAAGCTTGGGATATTCACAGTAGTATTGACAGTCTTGCTCAAAATGGAAGTATGCTACTTGGTTTGTTTCTACTTCAATATGTGCATGTGTTTCTTTTAACATATCGCTTATACATATTAGTAAAGCCCTTAGGATCTTTGCTTGATTACCAGCGTTGTGATGGAAGTCACACTAGTGGGGGCTGGGTAATCTACAAGCACATCCTTATATAGGTCCCTAGTCGTAGGATTATCGAGACGGGGCATCGATATTCCGGAGTAGACTAGTGTATACGTTTCTCATCCCAGCAGGGGATATGGTTTGTCCCACAGCCAATAGTACGTCGTACTGGAGATAGTATGCAGGTGCTCGTTAGGTTATGAGTACACCAGACAGGACTCATAGGGAACTGCTGGTTGGTACTATACCTATCGTCAGGTAGCAGTTCCCAGGTGACATGAGTACAGCTTAGTCCTCTGACTTGACATTACTTCGCCTCAAGTGTGTTCCCACTGTTCTTAGATTGCTACTCTACCACGGCTCTATCGAGTCATGCAAACAGGTAGTAGTTGGGTGCAGTCCCGAAGCACTTAGAGGCAGTGGCGGTTAGATAGGATTCGTCTCTCCCGGTATTAGGGGTTGATATCGCGCTGTGTTTGGAGAGCCATTACGCAAAGTCCCTGGACAGGGCAAGCGAGATTTACTGGTAGGCACTCCATTAGTTTCTCAAGGTGTAACAGGCTACACTCCGACACGACTTATACCACTATTAAGGGTCTGACGTTTACCACCCCCTAGGCCCGATATGCGATATTCTTAAATGAACAGACCGGACTGTATGGAGATTGTCACAAATAGGCTCAGTAGGAGTTTGGATGAGCTTGTTCATCGACCTTCTTATCGACAGATACTGTAAGTCCACGTTACCTCTCCCGGTACTTACGGGCTTGCGGAAATGATGAAAAACGATTTTTCAAGAGGTGGTAACATGGACTCAAAATACGGATCTTTGTTAAACAACTACCTAACAACCTAACTTGAGTTTTACTTACTCGGTTAGGGGGCTATACCTTTCTTGAACTCCTTCGTCTTCAACTCTTTCCGGTGTACGGATCGGCCTCACCTCGTCGTCTCCTTGCGCCGAAGATGGATCCACCTGAAAGCTTCTACCTTTGGCTTCTTCTTCGAACTTGAAGAAACTAGAACACTTGGTTTGCTAAACCTTGTGAACTAGGATGAGTAGAGAAGTGATTTGGGTTTTCTTTTATCTCTAAGGCAATGTTTCTCAACTCATGAGAGGGTGTTGCCTTGAACTAGAGAGAGAGCAAGAGGAAGAGCAAGAGGGAGAGCTCAAGCAAGAGAGAGAAATGAAATGAGAGAATGAGTAACTCTTTTGCCATCCAAGCTATCATAATCCAAAACCATCATAACAAAATAGTAATCAAGTATTATGTGATGGTTCAAGTCAAAATGGCTATATCATTTCATGCACTCATTTTGCAAAAAACAAACAAGCAAGCAAAAGTCTTTGCCATAAAATGATAGCCATTGTCACGATGATGGTCAACTAGTCCAACCTAGTCAACCGGTCAACAAAGTCAACAAGTCAACAAAGTCAACCCCTCAACAACCATGTAACTATAATACTTAATTAATATTATTGTTAATTATATTTCTTATTCTCATTAGGGTTTAGCCAAAAGTCAATAGTCAACAGTCAACAGTCAACAACCCTAATGAGAATCCTCTGCCTCTGTCAACTGTGCATACACACCCGCATCCGCGTTCTGAGGAACACGAATACAAACGAGATAAAACCATCACAAAATGTACACTAGGATCTGGCTTAAACCAAAGCCTGCTAGTGTTAACTGTCCGGACACCAAACGTGCACAAGTGCACGGATGTGATCGAACACTGTCGCAAAACCATGCGACATGTCGCAAAACCATGCGACCTCTACTCTTTTGCCTAAAGGCGAATAGCTTTCTGTGTGGGACTCTAAAGACTCGACACTACGCTGGTAGTGGGTTTAACCACAGACCGCAAGCGGCACTAGCTGTGCGTAACGGTCCCCAGGTAGATGTCGACAAGAAGACTGACGAGGTGAAACCCATCTGAACTCCTACTGAGCCTGAATGTGACAATCTCCATACAGTCCGGTCTGTTCGTCTGATACATCGCATGGCAGGCCTAGGGGGCGGTAAACCTCAGTCCCCTAATAGCGGTACAAGTCGTGTCAGAGTGTAGCCCAGAACACCCTGAGATATCACTGGAAACCTACCAGTATATTTCGTTTGCCCTGGCCAGGGACTACACGTGTAATGGCTCTCCTAGACACAGCGCGATGTCAATCCTCAATACTGGGAGAGACGAATCCTGTCTAACCGTCACTGCCTCCAAGTGCTTCGGGACTGCACCCAACTACTACCTGTTTGCACGACTCCTTTGAGCCGTGGTAGGGTAGTAATCTAAGTACAGTGGGAACACACTCGAGGCGAAGTGACAGTGTCAAGTCAGCGGACTAAGCTGTACTCATGTCACCTGGGAACTGATAACTGACGATAGGTATAGTACCAACCAACAATTCCCGACGAGTCCTGTCCAGTGTACTCGTAACCCAACGAGCACCCGCATACTATCTCAAGTACGACGTACTGACGGCTGTGGGACAGACCGTCTCCCACACTGGGATGAGAAGCGCATACGCTAGTCAACTCCGGAGTATCGATGCCCTGTCTCGATAGTCCTGCGACTAGGGACCTGCATAAGGATGTGCTTATAGATTACCCAGCCCCCACTAGTGTGACTGCCATCACAACGCTGGTAATCAAGCAAAGATCCTAAGGGCTCCACTAATGTGTAAAGGTGATATACTAAAATAAACACATGTACACATTAAAGTAGAAACAAACCAAGTAGCATACTACTATATTGAGCAAGATTGTCTATACAAGGTGAATATCCCAAGCTTCCATTAAGTAATATACAAACTAGTATGATACAGTAATGGCCTCTAGGGCATATACACAAACAATCTCCCACTTGCACTAAGGCCATGTACTGGCGTATCGAAGACCTATCATCTCGATCAGCAGCTCGAACTGAGTCTGGGGTAAGGCCTTTGTGAGTGGATCAGCAGTGTTATCTTCCGTAGAAACTCTCCGAACCTCGATCTCCTGGCGACCCACGATCTCCCTGATCAGGTGATACCGCCTCAAGATGTGTCTGGATTTCTGATGGGACCTAGGTTCCTTCGCTAAAGCTATAGCCCCGTTGTTGTCGCAATACAGCGGTATTGGATCAACAATAGACGGAACCACCTGAAGTTCCGTTAAGAACTTCCTTATCCAGACGGCTTCTTTTGCGACATCTGCAGCAGCGATATATTCCGCTTCCATCGTCGAGTCAGCAACGGTTTCCTGTTTGGAACTCTTCCAACACACCGCCCCTCCATTGAGGGTAAAGACATAACCCGACACGGACTTGGAATCATCCTTGTCACTCTGGAATCTGGAGTCAGCAAAGGCCTCGATTTGGAGGTCTTTTCCGCCATACACCAAGAACATCTACTTAGTCCTTCTCAGGTACTTGAGAATGTTCTTTACTGCTATCCAGTGTTTCTCCCCAGGGTTTGACTGATATCGGCTTACCACACTCAGTGCATAAGCTACATCTGGTCTGGTACATAACATCGCATACATTATAGAGCCTACCGCAGAAGCGTAGGGTATAATAGACATGCGATCCCTTTCCAAATCAGTCTTGGGAGACATCTCTTTGGAGAGGGCGATCCCGTGACAAGCCGGTAGATTACCGCTCTTAGAATCTTCTATACTGAATCTTTTCAGTATGGTGTCGATGTACCTGGACAGTGAGAGTCCCAGTATCCTCTTGGATCTGTCACGATAGATCCGGATCCCCAGAATGTATGAGGCATCACCCAGGTCTTTCATGGAGAATCTGTGTCACAAGAACCCTTTGACAGATTGTAGCATAGGAATGTCATTTCCTATTAAGAGAATGTCATCCACGTATAAAACGAGGAATACTACAGTTCTCACTACAAATCTACTATAGATGCATGGTTCATCTGGATTTTTGATAAAGCCAAATTCTTTGACCGTCTCATCAAAACAGATGTTCCAACTCCGCGATGCCTGCTTTAGTCCGTAGATGGACTTAAGCAACTTGCACACCTTTCCGCTGCTCCCACTCTGAATGAAACCCTCTAGCTGGTCCATATAAACACACTCCTCTAAATTTACATTTAGAAAAGCGGTCTTTACGTCCATCTGCCAAATCTCATAATCGTGGAAGGCAGCAATGACAAGAAGGATCCGAATGGATTTTAGCATAGCTACTGGAGAAAAGGTCTCGTCATAGTCCAAACCAGGTCTTTGACGAAAACCCTTTGCAACCAGTCTAGCTTTATAGGTCTCAACCTGTCCATCTACACCAATCTTCCTTTTGAAGATCCACTTGCATCCTACGGGTTTTACCTCATCTGGAGCAACGTCCAACGTCCATACTTTGTTGGTGTACATGGACTCCATTTCGGTCCGCATTGCATCCAGCCATTTTACCGAGCCAGCTCTCTGAATGGCCTGCTGGAAGCTAGTCGGCTCATCATAATCAATGATGCAATCCTCTCTATCCCCGTCTATGAGAAAACCGTAGTATCTCTCGGGTGGATGAGACTGCCTACAACTCCTGCGGAGCGGCGTAGGAATGTCATGTTCTTTTGAACCCTCTGGTTCTACTAAGCTTTCAGTAATAGTCTGTGGTTCTGGAATTTCTTCCAGTTCTATTTCGCTCCCACTTGTTTCCTTTTCTAAGAACTGGTGTTCCAGAAAATGGGCATTACGAGAAACAATGATCTTTTGTTCCTCTGCTTAATAGAAGAGATACCCCCTGGAGTTCTTTGGGTATCCTACAAACTTGCACAGTACTGAGCGTGCCTCGAGTTTGTCTGCATGCTGCTTTTTGACAAAAGCCGAACATCCCCAGATCTTCAGATATTGAATATAGGATTTCTTCCAACTCCATATCTCATATGGTGTGGTAGGCACAGTCTTAGTTGGAACTCGGTTCAAAAGGTATGCAGCTGATTCTAGTGCATATCCCCAGAATGATCGCGGCAACTCAGCGTTACTCATCATAGACCGTACCATATCCAATAGGGTTCGGTTCCGTCTCTCCGATACACCGTTATGTTGCGGAGTGTATGGAGGAGTAACTGAGAGAGAATTCCATTCTCTTTTAAGTAATCCAGGAACTCGGCACTCAAGTATTCACCACCTCGATCCGATCTTAGTGTCTTGATACTTTTGCCGGTTTGTTTTTCTACTTCATTCTTATATTCCTGGAATTTTCCAAAGGCTTCGGATTTATGTTTCATTAAGAAGACATAACCGTACCTTGAAAAGTCGTCCGTAAAAGTAATGAAGTAAGAATAACCACTTCGTGCATGTGTAGACATTGGACCTCACACGTTGCTGTGTACGAGTCCCAAGAGCTCGCTCGCTCTTACTCCGTGTCTAGTGAACGAAGTCTTTGTCATCTTTCCTTTGAGACAGGATTGACAAGTGGCATACGATTGATATTCGAACGGATTCAAATATCCTTCTGTATGTAACTTCGTCAACCTTCTCTCATTGATGTGACCCAGTCTACAATGCCATAAGAAAGTCTGATTTATTTCCGGAGACTTTCTTTTGTGTGTATTCTGGACATTGAAAATATGTGGTTGGTTTAATACGTATATACCATTGCTTAATGTACCTGACCCAATCAGAACTTGATTAAGGTGAATGTTTACAACATTACTTACAAATGCAAATTCATAACCTTCTTTAGATAATAAAGATACAGAAATGATATTACAAGTTGCATTGGGTACAAAATAGCAATTATGCAAAACCAAAACGTGTCCATATGACAACCCCAGGTGATAGTCCCCCACGGCCTTAGCATCCATGCTAGCTCCGTTTGCAACTTTGAGGGTCATGTCACCTGCCTTCAAAACCCTACGGTTTCTCTACGCCTGCAAAGAATTACAGATATGAGATCTTGATCCGGTATCCAATACCCAGGAAGTAGAGTTTATTGATAGACAGTTTTCAATAACATACACACCTGAAGCTGAAGCCGCAACTTGCTTCAGATCCTGTGTTCTGGCTTTCCAAGCCGTGCAATCTTACTTCCAGTGCCCACTCTTATGACAGAAAAAGCACTCTTCCTTCCCTATAAGCTTCCCTGCTATCTTTGTTGCTTTTGCCTTTCCCTTCGTTTGCACTTTACTAACACCGCCCCTTGGTTTGGCGGGGGCTTTCTTCTTCTTTCCCTTGGCTTTCGCCTTGGACCTAGAAGAGGAAGATCCTCCTACAAACAAAGTGGATGTTTCCCTACCTTTCTGTAGGGTGCCCTCTACACTCCTCAGCATGTTGAGGAGTTCTGAAAGTTCAACTTCTTTTCTTGCAAGTTGAAGTTCAGGATAAACTGGGCGTAAGTGGAAGGAAGGGACTGAAGAATCAAGTCCGTATAGTGCTCATTCTCCAACGTGGTCCCAAGGTCCGCGAGCTCCTCTATGAAGCCAATCATCTTAAGCACGTGTTCCACTACCGATGATCCGACGGCCAACCTTGCCGAAAATAGCTTTTTCGACACTTCGTATCTTTCGATACGAGATTGCTCTCCATACAGTTCTTTTGTATGGAGAAATATGGATTCGAGGTCCATATTCTCGTGCCTCCTCTGATGTTCGTTGTCCATAGAGGCAAGCACGAGGCACTTGGCCTTCATGCAATCGATTTCCCAGGTCTTATGGATTTCCCTATCCGCGACGCTGGTTTTGGGACCTGGGACAGGGGGAGCTGTGGTGGTAAGGAGATACCCCAACTTGTCATAAGTGATTGCTATTTTGACATTCCTGAGCCAATCTTTATAGTTTGGCCCTGTCAGTATGTTTTTATCTAGTAGTAACTTAAGTCCGGTCATGAGGTTTGGTCCCTGCAATTAGGAGAGAGAAGAAACACTTTAGCATGATGCTCTTGCAAGTTTAGAGTGGTTTTTAATTTGTCTAAACAGGATGGCTCCCACTGTCTCTCGAATCACTCCACAAACCAAAAAGGAAGAATTAGTCAGGATCAATCTCACCGTACAATACTTGCTTAACCGTTCGGCCAGGCTGGTGTCGGTACTTCGAGGGAGGTTTTCCAACGCTTTCGTGAAGTTCCTTAATTAAATAACCTCTTTTCCCTGGGGGCGTAGCCCCGCTAACACCTTTCTAGACACCTACTTGGTTTATAGCATTGATCGTTAAGTGAGAAATTTCATAAGGAGTAGCATATACTCACAGTAGGATCGGGATCCAAATATCATTGTGTGACAAAACTGAAGGAATCCTACCAGAATCATCACACTCCAAATAGTATGCAGCGCTAGCAAGTTTCAGTTCTTTTGAAACTCCCGATGTGGATTTTTGCCTCATGCTCTTATGACCTTGGCGTGAGGTCAAAATGTCATAAGTCACATGCCAAGTTCTTCCCATCATTATCCAGGTTAATTTGAACCCACCCGTACCTACCCTTGACGTAGGCCAAAATGGTAGTACGACTGTCTCAAACCAACGCATTCTATCTATGCAACAGATAAATATCCGGCAGCTACCAATCACTATGCCTTGGCGTGAGGTCAAAATACATAGCTTGAATACTACCGAATATTTAACTGAAATGATGGAGGGCTACGGATGGTTTTGGCAAAACCTTGAACGTAGTGAACTTGATATGATCGATGGAACGAGATAGCTTTTAAAAGGAGTGGCTTAAGCTCCGCGTTTAAAAGTTCTTTTTGAAAAGAAACCGAGTGGTTTTTGAAAGTGTTCCAACGAGTTTTACTTGGTTTATTTTTCTTGCATTAATTCCAATGCGACCCATCATTTAATCCTACCATTGCAGAAAACAACCAAAATATGACGTACGCTTATACCATCCGCATTCGCCACGGGGCCCCGTCATTACCCGTTAGGTTACTTAACTAACGACAGAGCGGGGGCTGGACTAGCGCGAATGCAAAACATAAGCAACGCCTAAATAATATCATACATAGATATATAGCAATGATAGCCATTTCAGATCACAGATGAACACATTGGATATACTAGGAATCCGCAATTCGTACGAGCCTGTAACGAAAAGCGGATTACACGGTCGCGATGAATAGCCAATACCCCACCCTAGACCCCTACGGGTGCGGCAAACTACCCGCCAAATATCCGAAGCGGAGCAACCTCCCTCAACGACGTGAGTAGGCCACTCGGCACTTCGAAATACCCGGTAGTTTGTGCACCCCACCTTGGGTCTATCCTAGGAGCAAAAACAGTAAAAAGAAATTATACAATGACGTCTACAACCCCGACCCGGTTGTGCAGCCAAAAATAATATTACATCAATTTACATATTACATGAATTGAAAGATAAACTCTCATCTCACAACCCCTCCCGGGCTATTCATCCGCGACAATCCAATGAATTCATATACACATACCATCAACATTACAGATCACAGATATGTATAACCCCCACTAATTGACATATAGCGATTAGCGGACGTTCAATACATAAAACACATCACAGATATATACCCGTCAGCTTAAATCTTTAGAAGTTCGATCAAAATACGGATTTCAAGCCCCAAAAACTAATTTTACTTTCTGGAAAATCTGGGAAGAAAAAACATATTGTAAAAATCACAAAACAACCCCAGAAACACACTGGAGCAAAATTGTGCCACGGCCGAGTCAACTCGGCCGCGGAACCGCGACGGGAGCATGCTCCCGCCGCGTTTCCACGGCGACTTGACCGGTTCGTTGGACCAATTTTCTTGGGTGTTTTAACAAAAGCCTGAGCCGATTTTTAAGATAAGATTTATCATTTTTTGGACAGAAAAAAAATTCGGCAGAAACTTGATTTTACAGGTTCGTTTTGCGACTTTTTCTTCGATCGAACTTCTAGTTAATTTGCTAACATGTTAGATAGTGTTTAACTAGGCTCTGATACCACTGTATGTCCACGTTACCTCTCCCGGTACTTACGGGCTTGCGGAAATGATGAAAAACGATTTTTCAAGAAGTGGTAACATGGACTCAAAATACGGATCTTTCTTAAACAACTACCTAACAACATAATTTGAGTTTTACCTACTCGGTTAGGGGGCTATACCTTTCTTGAACTCCTTCGTCTTTAACTCTTTCCGGTGTACGGATCGGCCTCACCTCGTCGTCTCCTTGCGCCGAAGATGGATCCACCTGAAAGCTTCAACCTTTGGCTTCTTCTTCGAACTTGAAGAAACTAGAACACTTGGTTTGCTAAACCTTGTGAACTAGGTTGAGTAGAGAAGTTATTTGGGTTTTCTTTTATCTCTAAGGCAATGTTTCTCAACTCATGAGAGGGTGTTGCCTTGAACTAGAGAGAGAGCAAGAGGAAGAGCAAGAGGGAGAGCACAAGCAAGAGAGAGAAATAAAATGAGAGAATGAGTAACTCTTTTGCCATCCAAGCTCTCATAATCCAAAACCATCATAACAAAATAGTAATCAAGTATTATGTGATGGTTCAAGTCAAAATGGCTATATCATTTCATGCACTCATTTTGCAAAAAACAAACAAGCAAGCAAAAGTCTTTTCCATGAAATGATAGCCATTGTCATGATGATGGTCAACTAGTCCAACCTAGTCAACCGGTCAACAAAGTCAACCCCTCAATAACCATGTCACTATAATACTTAATTAATATTATTGTTAATTATATTTCTTATTCTCATTAGGGTTTAGCCAAAAGTCAATAGTCAACAGCCAACAGTCAACAACCCCAATGAGAATCCTCTGCCTCTGTCTCTCTGTCAACTGCGGATACACACCCGCATCCGCGTTCCGAGGAACACGAATACAAACGAGAAAAAACCAATCCCAAAATGTATACTAGGATCTGGCTTAAACCAAAGCCTGCTAGTGTTAACTGTCCGGACACCAAACGTGCACAAGTGCACGGATGTGACCGAACCCTGTCGCAAAACCATGCGACCTCTACTCTTTTGCCTAAAGGCGAATAACTTTCTGTGTGGGACTCTAAAGACTCGATACTATGCTGGCAGTGTGTTTAACCACAGACCGCAAGCGGCACTAGCTGTGCGTAACGGTCCCCAGGTAGATGCCGACAAGAAGACTGATGAGGTGAAACCCATTTGAACTCCTACTGAGCCTGAATGTGACAATCTCCATACAGTCCGGTCTGTTCGTCTGATACATCGCATGGCGGGCCAAGGGGGCGGTAAACGTCAGTCTCTTAATAGCGGTACAAGTCGTGTCGGAGTGTAGCCCAGAACACCTTGAGATAGCACTGGAAACCTACCAGTATATCTCGCTTGCCCTGGCCAGGGACTACTCGTGTAATGGCTCTCCTAGACACAGCGCGATGTCAACCCCCAATACCGGGAGAGACGAATCCTTTCTAACCGTCACTGCCTCCAAGTGCTTCGGGACTGCACCCAACTACTACCTGTTTGCACGACTCCTTTGAGCCGTGGTAGGGTAGTAATCTAAGTACAGTGGGAACACACTCGAGGCGAAGTGACAGTGTCAAGTCAGCGGACTAAGGTGTACTCATGTCACCTGGGAACTGATAACTGATGATAGGTATAGTACCAACCAACAGTTCCCGACGAGTCCTGTCCAGTGTACTCGTAACCCAACGAGCACCCGCATACTATCTCAAGTACGACGTACTGACGGCTGTGGGACAGACTGTCTCCCACACTGGGATGAGAAGCGCATACGCTAGTCTACTCCGAAGTATCGATGCCCTGTCTCGATAGTCCTGCGACTAGGGACCTGCATAAGGATGTGCTTATAGATTACCCAGCCCCCACTATTGTGACTGCCATCACAACGCTGGTAATCAAGCAAAGATCCTAAGGGCTCCACTAATGTGTAAAGGTGATATACTAAAATAAACACATGTACACATTAAAGTAGAAACATACCAAGTAGCATACTACTATATTGAGCAAGATTGTCTATACAAGGTGAATATCCCAAGCTTCCATTAAGTAATATACAAACTAGTGTGATACAGTAATGGCCTCTAGGGCATATACACTAACAGATACCTGAGTAGCCGTTACGTACAGCTAGTGCCGCTGACGTGCTTGTTGTTAAACCCACGGCCAGAGTACTGTCGAGTCTTTAGAGTCCCACACAGAGGGTTTCCCTGCTTCGGGCGAAACGAGTAGAGGTCGTATGGTTTTACGACAGGGTTCGATCACATAGGTGTACTTGTGCGCGTATGGTGTTCGAGCGGACAATACTAGTGGGCTTTGGTTTAAGCCGGATCCTAATATTTGATTATTGAATTAGCTTCGTCTTATAGTATTCGTGTTCTCGGAACACGAATGCGGGTATGTATATACGGTTGAGAAGAGGTATAGAAGGAGTCACCTCATTAGGGTTTTGACCATTGACTTGGTCAAAACAAATATGAGGTGTAGAAAAGATATTGTTATTTTTGGTAAATGATAATCTTTTGTGGCATGGCTACTTGGTTGACCATTTGACTTGGTTGACATTTTGACCTTAGATATTTTTCACTCTAGATATTTTGATAAGATATTTTCCATGCCATGCTTATGGTCATAAATAAGTTAGCCATTCCATTTTTTATTATCATTATCACAAATGCATTCTATCTCTTCAAGTTTTCTCTCTCCTTCTTCCTCTCAGAACCCTAGTGTATCATGTGTTGATAATCAAGGGTTAGTGAGATAAGCTACTCATAACCACAATCTACTCACTCTAGGTTACTTAGTCTAGCACACCAAGTGATCTAGTTTCCTTATCTTGGAGGTTTAGCTCAAGGTTGGAACTCTCGGGTGGATCTTCTACTACTTCGAGAAGCCGACGAGGAGGTGCTTTCCATTTCCACTCCAAGGAGCTTGAAGGAGAAAGAGGATAGCGGAAAGAAGAGAAGGACTTGGTTCTTTAGGTATAATCCTCTTACCGAGTAGATAATACCTCTAGTTAGTTTGTTAGATATGGTTTAGTAAAGATCTTGATGTTAAGTCGATGTTACCTTGTTGTATAAATCATTTTTTACCCGTTCCGCCTCCCCGCAAACCCATGGGATGTGTAACGTCGACTTACAAGTATGACCACTCATTAAGCAGCACGTGTTGGATATGTATGCCCTAGAGGCAATATTGTATAGTACTAATTTGTATATTACATTTTGGAAGCTTGGGATATATACATGGATTGACGACGGTCTTGCTCGATATTGTAGTATGCTACTTGGTTTTTTTCTATATTAATATTTGTATATGTTTCTTTTAACATATCGCTAATACATATTGATGGAGCCCTTAGGATCTTTGCTTGACTACCGACGTTGTGATGGCGATCACACTAGTGGGGGCTAGGTAGTCTATAAGAACATCCTTATACAGGTCCCTAGTCGTAGGATTATCGAGACATGGCATCGATACTCCAGATTAGACTGGTGCATACGCTTCTCATCCCAGCAGAGGAGATGGTCTGTCCCACAGCCATCAGTATGTCGTACTGGAGATAGTATGCAGGTGCTCGTTAGGTTACGAGTAGACTGGACAGGACTCGTCGGGAACTGTCGATTGGTATTATACCTATCGTCAGTTAGCAGTTCCAAGGTGACATGAGTACAGCTTAGTCCCTTGACTTGACACTGCTACTTCGCCTCAAGTGTGTTCCCACTGTTCTTTGATTGCTACCCTACTACGGCTCTATTGAGTCGTGCAAACAGGTAATAGTTGGGTACAGTCCCGAAGCACTTGGAAGTAGTGGCGGTTAAACAGGATTCGTCTCTCCCGGTATGGGTTGATATCGCGCTGTGTCTAGGAGAGCCATTACACAAAGTCCCTGGCTAGGGCAAGTGAGATTTACTGGTAGGTGTTCCAGTAGTTTCTCAGGGTGTTCTGGGCTACACCCCGACACGACTTATACCTGTAAGTCTACGGTAGCGCCCCGGACATCGATCCGAGGCCAAAATGCGGAAACGAAAACTTTTCATAAACTTGAAACTGGCGCTAACGCAGACTTTAATCCCGGATCAAACCATTAACATTAAACTAGCAATCTAAAGAGGGTTAGAAAAGCTATACCGATCGATCTGTGTCCTTCGGTCTTTATCCACCGTCTTTAGCTCCTTGCGGCATCTCCGATCTTGCTCGGTCTCCGGTCTCCTTGTCGGAAAGGGCACCACATCTATGAATCCTTTTACGGGCTCCCACTACGAACCGAAGAAACTCGGACACGAAGTTTGCTAGCCGACGTGTCCAAGGTGAAGTAGAGAATGTGTGCGATCACTTTGTCTCAAGTATCCATTGATTCTCAACGCATGAGAGTGTATGGATGGATGTTGAAGATGATGCCATTAATGGAGATAGTGAGCTCAAGAAGAAAGAGGAAGAAGAAGAAGAGCTCTTTCTTTTTCTTATGTGTTAAATGATAATGAGAGTGAGCTAGAATTATCATACAAGAGCTAACCCCTTGCCCCTTGGCTGCCCTCCCTCTCTCCTCTTATCATTTCAATACATAAATCAAACAATAATGTGACATATGCACAAATAAAGAGACCAGAGTCATCACTTGTGCATGTGTCATAATTAATGCTCCTAATCATGGCTTGAGATCATTATTTCCATTTGTAAACATTTATCTAAATGTTTACCACAATAAAAAGAGAATGGCATCTACCAAAGTAAACTCGTGAAGGATCACAAGGATACCCCTCACCTGTATATACATACCTGCATCCGCATTCCGACTGAATGCGAATGCAATGAGACTAAAGTAATCCAACAAATCTAATACTAGGATCCGGCTTAAATCAAAGCCCATTAGTATGATCCGTCCGATCATAATACGCGCACTACTGCACGTATATGATCGAACCCCGCCATAAAATCATACGACCTCTACAACATTTCACGCGAAACTTGAGAAACTGTCTGTAGGGGACTCTAAAGACTCGTCAATACACTGGTTGTGGATTTAACCACAAGCACATCAGTGGTACTAGCTGTACGTAATGGGCTAGCAGGTATTGACCAAAAGGGAGGCTGATAAGCGAACTCATCCAGACACCCTACTGAGCCTGTCAGTGACAATATCCGTACAGTCCGGTCCGTTCGTCTATGAGTATCGCATGTCGGGCCTAGGTGGTTGGTAAAAGTTAGACCCCCCAAAGCGATACAAGTCGTGTCGGAGTGTAGCCCAGAACACCCTGAGATACTACTGGAATACCTACCAGTAAATCTCCTGCCTTGGCCAAGGACTTCGTGTAATGGCTATCCTAGACACAGCGCGATCTCACCCCCAATACCGGTAGAGACGAAACCCTTGCCGATCCGCTCACTGCCTCCACGTGGCTCGGGACTGTACCCAACTAAAACCTGTTTGTACGACTCCTTTGAGCCGTGGTAGGGTAGTAATCAAAGCACAATGTGAACTCACACGAGACAAATGACGATCTCAGGTCGATGGACTAACCTGTACACATGTCACCAGGGAATTGCTATCTGACGTCGGGTATAATACCAACTAGCATGTTCCCGGCGTGTCCAGTCCGGTGTACTCATAACCCAATGAGCACCTGTATACATCTTAGGTGAACCAACTGACACCAATGGCTTGTTAGACCGGCCACTGCCCCTCGTCGGAGTCTCGACTGTATACACTAGTCTACTATTGGAGTATCGATGCCCAGTCTCGAAACTCCCACGACTAGGGACTACTTTAAGGATGTGCTTATAAACTACCCAACTCTCACGTATATGATCGCCATCATACTGCTGGTAGTCAAGCAAGAATCCTCAGGGCTCTATCAACGTGTAATAGTGATCTGCAATATCACTTAAAGTTGTACACGATGATAAAGATAAACCAGATAGCATACTATCATCTTGAGTAAGACTGTCCTACCGGTATAGGTCCTCCCTCAATCATTGCAATCATGTGCCTGCGATCCAATAATTGAATTTGAGGGCACTATATCCAACAATCTCCCACTTGCACTCAAGGCTAATTATTGCGATGTCGCATACTCACAGCCTGTGTGATACCGAACACCCAACTCCTCTACTGATCAGTCTCACAAAGCCCGTTTACGAAACTATTGCGTTCGAGAAATAGCCTCAGTGAGTGGATCCGCCCTGATGTTTCTTTCTATGTCTCTCTTTATCTCAAGTTCACGGAGAAAGCCATCTTCCGAAATGAGCAATACCTGTCTTAGAATAGGTCTGGATATCTGATGGGACCTAGTTCATAAATAAACTCCAAATCCAAACTTCTTAGACTATATCGTCAACTGAATCTAATCAGTATCCTGCGCCATGCCTCCCTCAGTATTCGCTTGGACCACCTGTCCAAACTACTGCCCCTCGTCAGAGGGAAAACTATAACTCTGACAGTCACTCTGTCATCCAGGTCACCTTGGAAGTCTGGAATGATAACCGTCTCCCGAAGGAGGCCGTCGTTATCATATCCCTAGAACATCCACTCATGTTCTAAAACTGCTTCCGAATGTTTCTCCAGGATTGGATTAATATCCGAACTTATTGCAGCTAGTGCAAAAACAACATCTGGTGTGGTACTTGACATCTCATGATTGACTCAATTGCCTAAGCAAGTGATATGCCAATCATGCACATCCCTCTCCCTTTTAGTCTGTAAGACACCTTTAGAGAGGGTGACTCCATCACCTGCAGGTACACCACTATGCCAGGAGTCGTCCATTCTAAATACCTTTAGAATGCTGTCTAAGTACCCAAATTGGGAAACTACCCAAATCTAGATCTAAAACCATAGATCTAGTAACCGGAATGTCTGATATAATTTCTATATCCTATGTGGAGAAACCACTGTGTGACAACCAAAGTATAACCGATCGTAGTATAGGAACTTCACTTCCTACTCTGTGTATGTCATCCAAATACAAGGACATCACACCCTACTACCTTCTTAACAGATCCATCCCCTATTTTGATGAAGTCAAACCCATGAATGTCACATCAAAAATAGATGATCTATCTCCGCTATATCCACTTTAGTCTATAAATAGACATAAGCCACTTGTCCACTATAGATCCGCTGCTCCCACTGACTACGACAACCCTCTGGCAGAATAATATACACGTGCACTTCTAAAGACAGTTCAGAACGACGCTATACTCATCCTCCAGCCGGGTCTCATAGCCTGGAACAACAGTAGTGTCAAATCTGGGTAAACAAGAACCTCTCTGTCACCGTCTTTGATCATACCGAAGTACCTCTCGAGTGCCTGAGGTTACCCACCATATCTGCGGAGTGGCCAATGGAATGTCAATCCAGATTGAATCTTTAGGTCCTATTAAATTTTCAGTAATCGTTTGCGGTTCTGGAATCACTTCCAGTTCTACCATACTCCCACTACTGTTTTCTGAAAAAGTCCATTTTACTAAAACTGAGGCGAGTCAAGAACAATATCACCATTGATCTTCCAGATGATAGAAATTTAACCCTCGTCATAGCCCGGGCCAACCCATAAACAGCCATTACAGAAACGTGCCTTAAGTTATCCAGAGTCTGGTTTTATGCATAAGCCGGACAACTCCCCGTACCTTAACATCGTTAAGATACGAACCGTTCTATATCCAATATAGAAACAGAGGCACTGATTTAATTAGAACCAGATTCAAATCATGCATCTGTCTCCAGTGCATGTCAACTAAATGGAAGGAGGCCGATCAGCGTTACTCAACTTGGGAATGCATCCAGATATGAGTAACCTGAAAGAGAACAAGTTTCTCAAAACCATTACTATCAACTGAATACCGAATACAAGTATCTACATCTTAGATCACCTTGAAGAATCCTGATACTTGCAACACCTGGTTCTCTACTTTATTCTTATACCTATAACTTCTCAAAACTTAGACCTTGCATTTCTACAAAACACTTGTCTAAAAACTAGAAAAGTCACAAGTAAACAGAATATAGTACGAGGACCAACCCCTCTGTCCTAATGGACACTGGACAATATACAATGCTTTGTATAAGTCCACTGAGTTGAATAACTCAAATCCTGTGCGTCGTAGGTTGAAAACTGTATTATGGTTATGAAGAATTACACCGCTGTTGAATGCTCCTAACCTAACCATCAACTGATAAAGGTATATATCTTGGACATAATTTAAAAAAGCAATATCTCACTTTATAAAAAATAAACCTACAGATATATCAGTTTGAAATTGGTGCATAACAACGAATATTCAAAACCAAATATTTGCCGTCCTGCAAAAACCCAGGCGATTTCCTCAAATATCACCAATTACAACGAATCTCGATATAATGAGGATGATCACCTAATTCCCAATAACTTACTCTCACTCATCATCTGTAAAACCATACAGATGTGAGAATCAAACCTGGTAAATACATACCCTGGAGTAAGTGCTAATTGGGAAATCAGTTTTCTTTTAACAATACACAGTGAAACTGAAACTTGTAAATGTTTCGAAGGGGTATCCGGGTATTCCTAGTAATGCCTCTTCTATTATCAGATTCATAACTGTAACTGTATATTTCTTTGCCGTCTCTCCAAATCCCTTTATATGTTTTTATTCATTACCTTCTGTACACCACCTTTAGGCCAAATGGTTTTCTACCTTCCCTATCATTCGGCACCAGCCTATGGTTTGGAAGAAGACTATCCAATAAGCATAATAGGTGTACTCTCCTAATCCTAGGAGTACTCGCAATCTGAGAGAAGGTAATGATAAAAGACAACTGAATAAACCTTATTCATATTTCTCCTAAACCAGAATCCATCCCCGAACTGGAACAAGTTCCTTCGAGTTCGTATATAACCATATGATGGATTATCCAAATAACTGTGGATCTTCGTAGTGATACGGGGTGTCCTGGAGAAATACAAAGGTGAAGTAGGAGTGGCGATGAAATACTTAGTTTGGAAGTGAGTAGCAGTCGCAATTTACTTTGCCCTCTTTCTAATCCCTTTATTTTTCTTTACTTATTACCTTCTGTACACCTTACTTAGGATAATCGGTTTTCTTCATTCCCCATCTTTCGGCACCTGCCTATGGTTTGGATGAAGACTATACAATTAGCGTAATAGGTGTACCGTCCTAATCCAAGGAGCACTTGCAGCCTGAGAGAAGGTAAAGATGAAAAGACAACTGAATAGTCCTATTCATTTTCTCCAGAACCGGAACCATCCTCGAATCTGGAACAAGTTCCTTCGAGTTCGTATATAACCATACGATGGTTTTATCCAATGGAAGTGGATGTTCGTAGTAATACGGGGTGTTCTGGACAAAAGGGTTAAAGTAGGAATGGCAATGAGGTATGCTGCTCTGACAATCCAAAAGCCAGTGTTTTAAAAAGGTTCGGTTAACTTGGTCACTGAGTCATAGTCTAGGGCCGGGCCATGGTCGCTGCCAAAGAGAGAGAGAGAAAAGAAATACTCTGCGTGCACTCTAACCAAGATCACAATGGTTATCAATTTATCTAATCAGGAAACCTCCCACTGTAACCTCAAATTCTCCTCCAAACCTGAAAGAAGAAAGTCCCGAATCGTATGGAGGCAATGAGCGATAGGAGGAGATTCGTCTCTCCCGGTATTTGGAGTTGATGTTGTGCTGTATTCGATTGGCTATAACTTGAAATCCCTGGCCAGGGTTGCTGAGATTTACTGGTAAGTGTTATCAGTAGTTTCTCGAACTGTTATAGACCTCATATCGACACGACTTATCGAGCTACTGGGGTCCGACGTTTACCACCCCTAGGCGAGATATGCGACATATCAGACGACGAGACCGGATTGTACGGGAGTGTTACTGATTGGATTCACTGGAAAATGTATAGGCTTGCTTGTTGATCTTCTGAGCGCTCAATACCTGGGTAGCTGTTACGTTTAGCTGACCGCTTGCAGCTTGTGGGTGTTTGATATGATCATCACCTACTGCCTGCGTATTGACGATTCTTTAGAGTCCTACACAGAGGTTTCTTAGCTCAGGAAAAATGGAGTAGGAGCACATATGTGATATGTGCGGGACCGAGGATAATGCGGTATGTGATACCGTATTGGATTCTCGCGATATGAGATATCGGCCGGGTATATGTGATATAGTCGGGTCATCGTATTAGTCGGTTATATGCGATATAGCCGGATTGTCGGATCAAGTGTTGATTCGATAATTTAATGTATAATAATATATATGATATATTAAATTACATTAACTAATATTAGCTCACTAAAAGATTCATTTTCTCACGGGATAATACATTGATATATATGCGATATATGTTAATTGTATTATTTTCTATTGTTACAAAATATATTGTATATGTGATATATAATATTGTAACATGTTAGGGTTACAAATTTAACAATGGTTTAGGGTTTAAACTTGGTTAGGGTTTGGATTAGGGTTAGCTTTTGCATGAAGCTTCCATGAAGCTTCCATGAAGCTTTGACTTTGTGTTTTGCTTGATATTTTGTGAAGATATTATGTTAACCAAATCCAAACCATTAACTCTTGTTAATTCTCTACAAGAGTTAACTCCTTCATGCTTAACCCTTGGTTAGATTTGTAACCACTAAAAACAATTCATTATTCATCACAAAAGGATTATGATATTCTACTTCTTCTTCCTTCTTCTTTCTTTCATGGAAAAATCATTCTAGCTTTTTTCCAAGTGATGAAAATGAGTGAGAATAAGAAAATAAAAGTGAGCAAAAATCCTACTTCATCATTCTCATCTATCCTTGCCCTTTAGATGAGAGTGTTCACTTCATTTAATGAGTGAGAGCTTGTACTAAGGAAACTTCAAGGTAGATCATCTTTGTTATCGAATATCGGAAGCAAGCTTGCATCTTTCTCTTCGTGGAGCCTCTCAAGTGTTCAGAACACGATGATCGCAACGAAGGGACCTCAACACGGAGCTTAAGAAGTGAAGGAACGGATCTACAAAGGTTGTAATCCCTCTCACTTAGTATTAAAGAGTTTAACATGCTTGTTTTCACCTAAACTCTAGTTTAAAGATCCGGCTTCGGGTTGTTCGGCACGGCTAATTTTTTAATCGGGCATGGTTGATGCCTCGTAGACCCTTGTATGCGTGCCTAGCAACCCTACACTGACGTGAGGTATAATACCATCTGGGAGTTCTCGGCGAGTCCTTCTAGTGTATCCAGTCTCCACTGAGCACCCGTATACCATCTCTGATGTCAAACACCAATGGATATGGGATCATCCATCGCCCATCTCATGGGTCGAGAAGCGTATACGCTAGTCTACTCTGGTATATCGATGCCCTGTCTCGATACACCCACGACTAGGGACATTAAAGGATGTACTTATGGACTACCATGGCCCCACTAGTATGATCTCATCATAGTCCTGGTAGTCAACTACACATCCTAAGGGCTTTACCAACATGTAGCTATAAGACAGTATCAAGAGACAAGTTTACAAGTTAAGATAAAGAGCAACCAGATAACATACTATCATATCGAGCAAGAAAGTCCTCTCTATATATGTCCAAGCATCCAATATAATATACATCATCTATACAATACTGGCCTCTGGGGCATGCATACAACTAACAGGTTTGAGGAGGGATTCGAGAAACGGTGGGAGCCATCCAGTTTAGATAAACTAAAAACCACTCTAAACTTGCAAGAGCATCATGCTAAAGTGTTCCCTCTCTCTCCCATTGCAGCGACCCAAAACATGACAGGCCTTAAGTTACTATTAGAGAAAAATATATTGACAGGGCCAAACTATAAAGATTGGCTGCGGAATGTCAAGATGGCTTTGACTTATGACAAATTGGGGTATGTCCTTACCACTAAGGCACCTGCTGTCCCTGGTCCAAAATCCAGTATTGCGGATAAGGAAATCCACAAGACCTGGGAGTTAGATTGCGCGAAGGCCAAGTGCATCGTGCTTGCCTCTATGAATAATAAAAATCAGAGGAGGCACGAGGATATGGATCTTGAATCCATATTTCTCCATACAAAGGATCTATATGGGGAGCAATCTCGTATAGCAAGATACGAGACCTCGAAGAACTTGTTTCAGTCGAGGTTGGCCGTCGGATCGTCTGTAGGAGAACATGTCCTAAAGATGATTGGCTATATAGAAGAGCTCACAGACCTTGGGACGACTTTGGAGAACGAGCTCTATACAGACTTGATTCTCCAGTCCCTTCCTTCCACCTACGCCCAGTTTACTCTGAATTTCAACATTCAAAGAAAAGAAGTTGAACTTCCAGATCTCCTTAACATGTTGAGGAGTGCAGAGGGCACCTTGCAGAAGGAAAGGGAAACACCCGCTATGTTTGTTCGCGGTGCTTCTTCTTCCGGGTCCAAGGGTAGGGCCAAAGAAAGGAAGAATAAGGCCGCTACCAAACCTAGAGGAGGTGTTAGTAAGGTGGGAGTCAAGAGAAAGACAAAGATTGCAGTGCCAGTAGTGGCAAAGGACGAGTGCTTCCACTGTCGTAGAAAAGGCCATTGGAAGAAGGATTGCAAAGCTTGGAATGCCAAGAACCAAGAACCGAAGTAAGATGTGGCTTCGACTTCAGGTGTGTTTGTAATTGAAAAATGTCTGTCAATCAACTCTACTTCCTTGGTATTGGATACCGGATCAGGATCTCATATATGCAATTCATTGCAGGCACTGAGAGACCGTAGATAGCTGAAGGTTGGTGATATGATCCTCCAGGTTGCTAACGGAGCTAGCGTGGGTGCTGTGTCCGTAGGGGATTATCACCTAGGATTGAGGAGTGGACATATTTTGGTTTTGCATAACTGTTTTTGTGTACCCAGTTTAACGCGTAATATCATATCGGTTTCGTTGTTATCAAAAGAAGGTTATAATTTCACTTTTGTAAGCGATATTGTAAACATCCACCTTAATCATGGTTTGATTGGGTCCGGTAAACTAGATAACGGTATATATGTCTTAAACCAATTACAGATTTTCAATGTCCAGAACACACTAAAAAGAAAGTCTCCGGATTTAAATAAAGCTTTCTTATAGCATTGTAGACTGGGTCACATCAATGAGACAAGGTTAACTAAGTTATATAGAGAAGGATATTTGAATTCGTTCGAATATCAAACTTATGCCACTTGTCAATCAAGTCTCATAGGAAAGATGACAAAGAATCCATTCACTGGACATGGAGTAAGAGCGAGCGAGCTCTTAGGACTCATACACAGCGATGTATGTGGTCCAATGTCTACACCTGCAAGAGGTGGTTTTTCCTATTTCATTACTTTTACGGATGATTACTCTAGGTACGGATTCATTTTCTTGTTGAAACATAAATCCGAGGCTTTTGAGAAATTCCAAGAGTATAAGAATGAAGTAGAAAACCAAACCAGCAAAAGTATCAAGACACTGAGATCTGATCGAGGTGGTGAAAACTTAAGTGCCGAGTTCCTAGGTTACCTAAAAGAGAAAGGAATTCTCTCTCAGCTTACTCCTCCATACACTCCACATCATAACGGTGTATCGGAGAGATGAAATTGAACCCTATTGGATATGGTATGTTCCCTGATGAGTAATGCCGAGTTACCGCGATCTTTCTGGGGTTATGTGCTAGAATTAGCTGCATATCTTTTGAACAGGGCTCCTACCAAGACTGTGCCTACCACGCCATATCAGATGTGGAGTGGGAAGAAACCCTATCTTCAGCATATAAAGATATGGGGATGTCCAGCTGTTGTTAAAAAGTAGCATGCGGACAAACTCGATTCACGATCAGTACAATGTAAGTTTGTGGGATATCCAAAGAACTCCAAGGGATATTTCTTCTATTACGCAGAAGAACAAAAGGTTTTTGTTTCTCGTCATGCCCATTTTCTAGAACAGCAGTTTTTAGAAAAGGAAACAAGTCGGAGCGAAATAGAACTGGAAGAAATTACAGAACCACAAACTACTACTGAAAGTTTAGTAGAACCAGTAGTTCAAGAAGAACCGGACATTCTCACACCCCTCCGCAGGAGTAGTTGGCCGTCTCATCCGCCTGAGAGATACTACGGTTTTCTCATAGATGGGGATAGAGAGAATTGAATCATTGATGATGATGAATCTACTAGCTTCCAGCAGGCCATCCAGAGCGGCGACTCTGTACGATGGCTAGATGCAATGCGGACCGAGATGGAGTCCATGTACACCAACAAAGTATGGACTTTGGACTTTGCTCTAGATGGGGTAAAACCCATAGGATGCAAATGGATCTTCAAGAAAAAGATTGGTGTAGATGGACAAGTGGAAACCTATAAGGCTAGACTTTTTGCAAAGGGTTTTCGTCAAAGACCTGGTTTGGACTATGACGAAACTTTTTCTCCAGTGGCTATGCTCAAATCCATTCGGGTCCTTCTTGCTATTGCCACCTTCCATGATTATGAGATCTGGCAGATGGACGTAAAAACGGCTTTTCTAAATGGTAATTTGGAAGAGTGCGTCTATATGGATCAGCGAGAAGGCTTCAATCAGAGTGGGAGCAGCGGGAAAGTGTGCAAGTTGCTTAAGTCCATTTATGGACTGAAGCAGGTATCGCGGAGTTGGAACATCTGTTTTGATGAAACGGTCAAAGAATATGACTTTATCAAAAATCCAGATGAACCATGTATATATAGTAAAATTGTAGCACGAACTGTCGAATTCCTCGTCTTGTACGTGGATGACATTCTATTGATAGGAAATGACATTCCTATGCTACAATCTGTCAAAGGATTCTTGTCACACAGGTTCTCCATGAAAGACCTGGGTGATGCCTCCTACATTCTGGGGATCCGGATCTATCGTGATAGATCCAAGAGGATGTTGGGACTTTCGCAGTCCAGGTATATCAACACGGTACTGAAAAGATTCAGTATGGAAGATTCTAAGCGCGGTAATTTACCGGCTTGTCACGGAATCACCCTATCCAAAGAGATGTCTCCCAAGATTGATTTGGAAAGGGATCGCATGTCAGTTATACCCTACGCTTCTGCGGTAGGCTCTATAATTTATGCGATGTTCTGCACCTGACCAGATGTAGCTTACGCACTGAGCGTGGTAAGCAGGTATCAGTCAGACCCAGGGGAGAAGCACTGGATAGCAGTAAAGAACATTCTCAAGTACCTGAGAAGAACTAAGGAGATGTTCTTGGTTTACGGCGGAAAAGACCTCAAGATAGAGGCCTTTGCTGATTCCAGCTTCCAGAGTGATAAGGATTACTCCAAGTCCATGTCTGGTTATGTCTTTACCCTCAATTGAGGGGCGGTGTGCTGGAAGAGTTCCAAGCAGGACACCGTTGCTGACTCGACGATGGAAGCGGAGTATATTGCTGCTTGCGATGCCGCAAAAGAAGCGGTCTGGATGAAGAAGTTCCTAACAGAACTTCAGGTGGTTCCTACCATTGTTGATCTAATACCGCTGTATTGCGACAACAACGGAGCTATAGCTTTAGCGAAGGAACCCAGTTCCCATCAGAAGTCCAGACACATCTTAAGGCGGTATCACCTGATCATAGATCGCCGGGAGATCGAGGTCCGGAGAGTTGCTACAGAGGAGAACACTGCTGATCCATTCATAAAGGCCTTACCTCAGATTCAGTTCGAGAGGCTACTCGAGATGACCGGTCTTCGATATGCCGGTACATGGCCCTAGTGCAAGTGGGAGATTGTTAGTGTATATGCCCTAGGGGCCATTATTGTATCATACTGGCTTATATATTACTTAATGGATGCTTGGGATATTCACAGTTATATTAACAGTCTTGCTAAACATGGTAGTATGCTACTTGGTTTATATCTATCTTAATATGTATGTACGTATTGATAGAGCCCTTAGGATCTTGCTTGACTACCAGCGTTGTGATGGCAGTCACACTAGTGGGGGCTGGGTAGTCTACAAGCACATCCTTATTCAAGTCCCTAGTCGTAGGATTATCAAGACAGGGCATCAATACTCCGGAGTAGACTAGTGTGTACGCTTCTCATCACAGTTTGGGAGATGGTCTGTCCCACAGCCATCAGTACGTCGTACTGGAGATAGTATACCGGTGCTCGTTGGGTTACGAGTACACCAGACAGGACTCGCAGGGAACTGTTGGTTGGTATTATACTCGTCGTCAGTTAACAGTTCCCAGGTGACATGAGTACAGCATAGTCCGCAGACTTGACACTGCTGCTTCGCCTCGAGTGTGTTCCCACTGTTCTTAGATTGCTACCCTACCACGGCTCAAAGGAGTCGTGGAAACAGGTAGCAGTTGGGTGCAGTCCCGAAGCACTTGGAGGCAGTGGCGGTTAGACAGGATTCTTCTCTCCCGGTATTGGGAGTTAATATCGCGATGTGTCTGGAGAGCCATTACGCAAAGTCCCTGGCCAGGGCAAGCGAGATTTACTGGTAGTTTTTCTAGTAGTTTCTCAAGATGTAATGGGCTTCGCTCCGACACGACTTATACCGCTTTTTAGGGGACTGATGCTTGCCTCCCCCTAGGCCCGATATGTGATAGTCCTAGAAGAACAGACTGGACTGTACGGAGATTGTCACATCAGGCTCAGTAGGAGTTCGGATGGGTTTCCTCATCAGCCTTCTTATCGACATCTACCTGGGGACCGTTACGTACAGCTAGCGCCGCTTACGGTCTGTGGTTAAACCCACTGCCAGCGTAGTAGTCGAGTCTTTAGAGTCCCACACAGAGAGTTTCCCTGCTTCGGGCGAAACGATATAGAGGTCATATGGTTTTACGACAGGGTTCGGACACACCCGTGCATTTATGCACGTACGTTGTTCGGACAGTTTTTACTAGCAGGCTTTGGTTTAAGCCAGATTCTAGTATCGGATTATTGGATTTATACAGTCTAAAGTATTTCCGTGTTTTCACGGATAGGAGGGGCATTCTCGTAAATTGTCGAGAAGCTTCTAGAAGGATGATGACTTGGAGGTTAAGGTGGCATTTGCATTTATTGGATTAATGAGTCATGGTGTGATTCATCCATGGAGTTAATGATGCATTAATGATTTAAAAGACTCATGAGATGAATCACTATGTGAGTTAATGAAGCATGAAGATATTTTTTATTTGTTATTCATTTAATAAATATGTTATGCTTAATATATATCACAATGATTTCATTATTCTAAAAGGATTCTCACTCTCACCTTCTCTCTCCTCAAGCTCTCTCTCTCTTCAAACCCTAACCCTAACCTCTCATGTGTTGAGATCAAGGGTTAGCAAGACTTGTTAATCCCTAATCCTACTCTATATTCCCTAGGTTGCTTAGATTAGCACTTTGAGTAACCTAGTTACCTCAAGTTAGAGGTCAAGCTTGGAGTAGCAGCTCTCGGGTGGATCTTTTATTACAAAGAGGAGGCCGATGAGGAGGTGGTCAAAGAGAACAAGAAGGACTTGGTTCATTAGGTATAATCTTCTTTCATAGTAGCTAATGACTTCTATGGTTTTGTTAGTTAAGGTTTGGCAAAGATCCGTAAGTTAGTCGATGTTTGTTTTAAAAAAAATGATTGTTTTACCTATTCCGCCTCCCCGCAATACGTGGGGTGTCTAACGTCGGCTTACATGAAGCCCTATGGATGATCCATAAAAACGCATTCTTCTAAATCACCATTCAGAAATGCAGTTTTAACGTCCATCTGCCAGATTTCATAATCTTGGTGAGCAGCAATAGCAAGTAGGATCCTAATGGATTTAAGCATTGCTACTGGAGAGAAAGTTTTATCATAGTCCAATCCTGGTCTTTGACGAAAACCTTTCACTACAAGCCTTGCTTTATAGGTCTCTACCTGTCTATCTACACCAATCTTTCTCTTAAAGATCCATTTGCACCCAACGGGTTTTATCCCAGGAGGTGCAACGTCCAAAGTCCATACTTTGTTGGTGTACATGGACTCCATTTCGGATCTCATGGCTTCCAGCCACTTCATAGAGTCACCACTCGTGATAGCTTGCTGAAAACTAGTAGGGTCATCATCATCCATGATGCAATTTTCTCTATCACCATAAATGAGAAACCCATAGTATCTCTCCGGTAGGCGAGAAGTTCTACTAGATCTCCGGAGTGGCTGAGGTTCTTGAAGTTCTACTGTAACATTAGTTTCAACCAATTCGTCCTGAGTAATTTGTGTCTCTAGAACCTCTTCTAGTTGTACCGCATTGCCATCAGTGCTTTCTGTAAAGACTTCATTTTCCAAAAATGTGGCATGCTGAGCAACAAACACCTTTTGTTCCTCCTTGTGGTAGAATAGATATCCATAGGAATGTTTTGGATATCCCATAAATTTACACATGACCAATCGTGTCTCGAGTTTATCCAGATTCTGCTTTTTGACATAAGCCGGACAACCCCATATCCCAACTCTTTTAAGAGATGGTTTCTTTCCACTCCATATCTCATATGGAGTGGTAGCCACGGTCTTGGTTGGAACTCTGTTTAACAGATACATTGCTGTCTCCAATGCATGTCCCTAAAAAGAAAGCGGTAACTCAGCATCACACATCATGGATCGTATCATATCTAATAAGGTACGATTCCTCCGTTCTGACACACCGTTGTGCAGTGGTGTGTAAGGAGGAGTGAGCTGAGAGAGAATCCCATTCTCTTTTAAGAAGTCTGAAAACTCTGTACTTAAGTACTCTCCACCTCGATCTGATCGAAGTTTCTTGATGCTCAAGCCCGTTTGTTTTTCTAATTCAAGTTTGTACTCCTTGAATTTCTCGAAAGCTTCGGATTTGTGCTTTATCAAAAACACGTGTCTGAATCTTGAGAAATCATCAGTAAAAGTGATGAAGTATGAAAAACCGCCTCTAGCATGTGTAGACATTGGTCCGCATACATCACTATATATGAGGCCTAAGAGTTCCTCAGCTCTTTCTCTATCACGACCCGAAATATTGGCTCGTGACTAGCACTTGAATCACGCAACGTCTAAAGGCGTAACGGAATTCAAGTAAGCTGAAACTCAGAAATCTAAACCTTTTAAGAAAAGTAAAGGAGGTGAGCTTTTGAAATAAAAGTATATGAATTCAAGTTTTCTTAATGCATAAAAAGAAACATGAATGATGCAAGTGAAGTTTACTAGTTTGAAAACATGTTTCGTCTTTTTGTTTTTTTTTAAAAATTTTGGCAGCACCTCCTTTGTATTTTTTTATCCCAAAACCACAAATACATAATAAGGATAATGGCATCCCCAAGCGGGAGCTAGCTCTTCGCCAAACGGCGGATCACAACCACGCAATACAGTATAAATAAGTATATGACGCCGAACGGTGAAGTTCACCATAAAAAGATAAAGAAATCAGCGAGATATAACCCCAAAAGTGAATATAGAACCCATCGCTCAAATCTCGTAACTACAAGTCTCACTAAGTCTTATCACTTATACAATTTACAACTTTTGATTGATGGAGTTAACTAGATATAATATGAAATGTAGATACAAGAGTGGGAATGATACAAATATCCCACCTACCAGTGCAAAACACCCGAATACAACTGTGTGCCAGCGAAGCCGCTACTGATCCAAGCGGTCAACCTGCAAGAACTGTGGCACAACGAGGGTGAGTTGCAACTCATGAGTAGAAAAATATCAACAGATAGAAATCGAATAAACAACGACTCCTAGGTCAACTATATCATAAAGGTAATACTATGATATCTAGGGTGACCGGGTCTGTATATGCCAACGAGGTTGTCAATACCTATATGCATGCGGATAACATCCAACAGTAATATCAATGCATGTATATGGATCTCGTCCAACCATAATCAAGGTATGTATGCCCGTAAATATCATCAAAGAGTGTGCATGAAAGTATGAGGATATATATATACCAACGGTGTCCCTCCCGACACATCAAAATCATGGAACCTGAGTGCCTAGAATTGACACTCGAAAACATCATGAAAACCGTGCCCAGCATCGGCACGTAAATCCTCATATATCGGGCCCCGTCAGTCCGGATCGGCCCATCTCATCTCTCGACTCCAGTCGGTATCCTCCGGATATCCGCCGAGCCCAAATACTATCACCGGTAGGTACTCGCCACCCTGCCAGGCTCATCGTCTGCTCCACGAAAAACATTTCTCGCCCCGGGGAACCATACCGGGTCCACCATGAACCCGCAAATGGATCATCTAACTCCTCGAATTGGGTTTCAAGTACACGTCTCAGAACCGAGAAAACGCATGGTGGACGCACTGAAATATCATATCAAGAGAAACCGGGTTTTTAAAACAGTACATGCTTTCTTTGAAATAGCCACGGTTCTCAAATTCAGAAATCTCATGAAAACGGCATACCTCAACGCGTAAAATCATAAGGCATGATGTATGCGACATGTGATGGAAATATAAGAATAGCAATATATCATGCAACATCGTATAAAATTGCATATGTAACTATAGAAGGCAGATTATGCAAAGAGTCATATCATGATGCAGCAATCCTACTGTATAGTGACATGGCAATTATCGATGATGAAGTGTGTGAGCCGGCAAATCTGTGTGCGTGTAACATACGCATCATCGATAATAGTGTAAGTGTACTAGCACAAGTATAAGCAATGTGTAGCGTCTTGAAAAGTCGTTTTGGTGTTTTCCTGAAATTCGGTGAAAATTCGGTATTTTTCCGAAAACCGTCTTTCTCGATATTTTGCAGTTTAGGGCTAATTATACCTAAAATGGATAGGTAATTGCTTGTTTTTAGTAGCTAATGAGTAAATTATGAAATTCTGGTCGTTTAAAAATTTTTCCTAATTTTTCAATTTTTTAATATTATTTTAAGCCGGTAAGAAAATACATTAAATTAGCGATAAATACAAATTTTTCCGGGCTAATTTTAATCTCTAAAATTATGATAATTAAAATCTAGTGGTAACATAAATTTTTAGTAATTTATTTTGATTTTTAACAAATTTTTATGAATTGAAACGAATTTATTGAATTTTGAGCTAAAACTTGCAATTTTTGAGTTGTAGGGGGCCTTTTTGCATAAAATTTCTTTTGTAAAACCCCTCTCTCTTTTCCCTCAGCCCTTGGACAGCCCAACCCTGACCAAGTCCAGAAATTTCTGGCATCTTTTCTTTAGTTGCTTTCTTGAGTTGATTTAAGGGTTTTTTGGATTTATTTTAATTAAAATGAATAAGTATGGTGCATTTGACTTTTGTGGACTTGACCATGACTTTCCCCACTTGCCCACACCCTCCCCCATTCCTCCTCTGGCCGAAAACCTGCACACCCTCTTCTTCCTCTCTTTTCTTTTCATTTTCCTTCAATTTCTTCAAGAAAACATATCAAAATCCACACTTTATTCAAAAATCCAAACAAAATCCTTATGCTATCCTTTCCTTAGCCATTCTTGCTTGGATCTTGGTGCTTGAGGCCATCAATTGGAGAAAAATTTTCTTGCTTGATCCATAGATCAAGAGGTATAATTCTCATCAAGTTACTTTCTTTTGCAAAATTCCTTTAATTGTATGGTTTAGTGTTAATTTAGTGTAGTTTTAATCTAGTTTTCTTAGGTTATGCTTGAAAAATTTAGCTAGGGTTTTGAACCATGATAATTAATTAGGTTGTTTTATAGTTAATCTAGTTGTTAATGAACTAGTCTATATGGTTACCTTGTTATGTAGTCTTCTAATTGTGTTAATTTAGTTAACTTTAAAAGTTCGATTTTAGTTGTAATTGTCGTTTTAGGAATTTCAAGAGAGGGTTAGTGTATGGAAAATGGTATTTGAAGCTTGATTAGTGAGTTGATTAGGGTTTAGAAAACATTATTTAGTTGTTTAAACCTAATTTGTTATCTAGTATTTTGCTAACCTAAATCTAAGAGATTAATTTTCTTAAGTGGGCTTTTGTTGTGTTAAATTAAGTTTTCAAGTGTGGAATTGAATTGGAATTTGCTAAGTTAGAAATTCAAGAAATGGTTGTTATGGAAAATAGGATTGGAATCATTGCTATTGTGTTGTAATTAGTGTTTGTAGATTGCTTGTAGTGTGCTTGGGTGAGTATGCTAGATTGTAGTCGTTTTGTCGCAAATCGGCGACGTTGCACCGATTTTTGGAATGTATATGCTTACTAGTTTTGTATAAAAATTATGTGATGGATTATTTTCGACATCTTGATGATTGTAATGGCTTGTCCTATGACTTTTAGGATGCGTGAGTGCGGATTTTTTGGTAGTCGGGTTTTAGTTTTGCCGGGCGACCAAATCGCCGTTTTTTTTGGCAGTTTTTGCGATTTTCGCGTGTGTTCCGCGCACTTTGTGCACGTTGTACCTAGCTAGCGAACTTTAGTAGTTTCGTTGGGGTTTTGCGTCGTTCTTGATATGTAACCTTATATTTGGTATTGATGTAAATTCCAGGTTCGGTCGCGGAGACGTCAGACGCGGCGCGAAAGGGAAAGGCGGTGATTGGACACAGCTAGCCAGGGATCCCGGTGAGTAGATGTAACATCTACGGGGGACTATCGTTCGATGGCGCAAGCCGCCCGATAGTTTTAGTAACTTACAGACCCTTAGTGATGTTAGTAATTAGGGGTGAAATACCTATTCGACTATTTGCTGCATCCATGCATTATATTGACATATCTATACGAAACCACTTTATAGGACACCTGCACCATTGCCAGGGTTTTTATATGCAGCACGAGCACTATTCATGCTTACACACACACCCTGGTAATTGCCATGCCACCACACTAGATAACTGTTAAATTGAAACCTTTTACTAATTGATACTTAAACTGGTACTATTGCCTTTAATTTCCTAAAAAAAAAATGAAACCGTAGTATTGCTATTCATGTGCATGTACTTCATCATATTAATTGCTCATGCTTATACATTAATCACACATCGCAACTTGATTATTGATATCATACGCATTCATTATCATTGATATATGCACTTATGGGGATTTCTTGAGATTTTATGATATTGCTGGATTTCGGGGGAAAGCCGCAAAATTTCTAAACTTATTATATTTTTAAAATATGTAAATTGCGGTTTTCTAGTGATGTAAATGTCGTCCACCATGAGTTTGCTGTGGATTTGGAAATCCGTGTCGAGGAGTGGAGGAACCGGCACGGGTACATGGTGGGCCCGGTAAGGTACCCCGGGGCAAGAGGAATGTGGTGATGACGTTGAGCCTGGCAGGGGACGGATTACCTACCGGTGACTGTTTGGGACGGCGGATATCCAGAGGATACCGACCGTGGCCGCTAGATGATGAGATATTGATATTTGAGATGGGTCAGCCGGACGGCTGAGGCCAGAGATACATTTATGAGATTTGAGACAGCTTTTGAGTGTCGTTGCTGGACACCGATTTTCGTCGATTCATTGACATTATGCTGGCATTCTAAAAGAGTTTCAAAAACAAAAAGAGATAAAATATTTCTTATATATACCTATTGAGACCTCAGATTTTCATGTTGCATACATATTAGCATACTGATGTTGTATACACATCTGCTAGTGCATCCAGTCATACATGTATTTTAGATGCTAGGATGCTTGTGTGCATGCATACGATAGCCTTTGTAGATGTTATTTATTACTCACGAGTTGGCAACTCACCCCCATTGTGCCACAGTCTTTTGCAGGTCCGCTCCGTCAGTTCAGTAGCGGCGGGCGCACTTGTCCTTTTGTCTCTTTTGCCTGAGCTCGAGATTTGCTCATAGGTGGGTTATGTTATTAGTTGTACCACCTTGTATATTCTTGTATCTAGTGTACTCCATCTACTGTTTCTACCAGATTATTGTATATTGACCTAGAGATGAGACTGTGAGGTTTGTGGATTTTATGTTGTATTTTGGGGTCGAGCTCACTTGAGCCGACATGCTACTTTTTTCATGCTTCCTTATGATTATTATGCCTGTTGTCATTTATATTGCGTGGGATTTGTGACCGCCTTATGGCGAAGAGCTAGCTCCCGCTTGGGGATGCCTTATTTGTTGGTTTTACATATATTCTTGTTGTACCCATTTTTGGGGGCCAGTATTTACAAAGGAGACTCTGCCGAAATTTTCGTAAAAATTGGTATTGTTTTTAAAAGGGGTTTTACATGACTTATTTGATAAACTTGCTTTCAAATGTTTGGGTTTTCTTCACTCCTTTGCTTAATTGGTTTTGTTTTCTGGGCTTTGGCTTACTTATTTTACGGACGTCTTTAGACGTTTCGTAAACTTAAGTGCCAGTCACGTTCTGTACCCTGCGGGTCGTGACAAAGTTGGTATCAGAGCGATAGGTTTTACCTTTGTGAGTGTAGGATGACCCTTGGTAGATGGAGTAAGTGACTTAAGCAGGGTAACGTAGCGTGCGTATGTCCGCGGCATACTTACGATACGGTACTCCGCCTAAGTGACTTTAGGATACTTGCTTGAAAAATTCCTTCTTCAATTCCGTGTATCCTATGATCCTATTGCACTGTCCTTACTATCCGTTTTCCTGTAACAGCCACTATGCCGCCGAAGGCTACGAGGGCACAGAGGGCTGCCGCCAGAGACGAGATTCGAGCTGGCTCGTCCGAGACAAGGACTGAGCAGGGTGGTATGCCTACGCCGCAGGGACAGACCGATCCACCTTCCCCAGGCCGTATGGATAGGCTCGAGACTGGTATGGAGGAGTTGCGACAGATGATGGGAGGCATGCAGGAGCTACGTCAGATGGTAGGATTCCTAGTTGCAGCCAGTAGTACACCGAGGCCGGATGACGTACCTACTACATCACAGACGACCATGATACCTGCTCCTACTACTACCACCGTGGCCATTCCGGTTTCACTACAGGATTTCATGAGGCTGAGACCTCCAGTATTCACCGGCACCGAGACAGCGGAGGACCCACAGACGTTCCTTGACAGTTTAGCCAGGATCTGCCGTTCGCTGAGATGTTCGGATGATCGATGGGTAGAGCTTGCGAGTTTCCGACTAGAGGGTCTCGCGCAGACATGGTGGGAGTCAGTCTTGAGAGGTCGAGCTGCAGATCTACCGCCTATGACTTGGGTCGAGTTTACAGCGGTCTTTCTGGCCCGTTTCCTACCAGAGAGCGTTCGTGACGCCAGAGCTCGTAGCTTCGAGGCCTTAGTCAAGACACCTAGGATGACGGTTTCTGAGTATGACATCCAGTTTACACAGTTATCCCGATATGCTCAGTATTTGGTGGATACCGAGGAGAAGATGGTGAAGAGGTTCGTACAGGGACTTGATGCCCAGCTATATCTTGCCATTGGCGCCCAGCACTACGACACTTATTCAGCTGCTATGGATACGGCATTGCGGATGGAGGCACGCATATCACGGACTTCGGCCGTTTCTGGGCCGAAGAGGATGCGCACCGATGTACCGTCTCAGAGGCAGCGCGCCAGATTCTTTCCGAGAGATAGGCCTGGCAGAGGATTTGGGCGGGGACAGTTATATGGTTCTTATCCCCAGGGGCAGCAGCCGTCGCCGGGATGTTTTGGGTGCGGGAGTCTGCACCATCTTGTCAGAGACTGTCCGGTGAGACGACAGGGAGCAGCGACAGTTCCGCATGTGACCCTACCACCATCACCACCCCCTCCTCAGAGAGCCCTACTTCCTACCCCAGGTGATGCTCCACGCCAATTAGGTGCACCGAGAGGCCGTGGATGCGGCGGTCCTGTTCAGAGAGGACGAGGAGGCAGAGGCCGAGGTCGAGGTCAGCCCGCTATCGGTGGAGGACAGGCCCGAGTATTTGCTTTGACACCGCAGGATGCGCAGGCATCCAATGCCGTTGTGACAGGTACCTTGCCAGTTTGTTCTTTCGACGCACGGGTATTATTCGACCCAGGTTCCACACATTCGTACGTCTCTACACACTTTGCACCGATGTTGGGCCGTGAGTCCTCGTCGTTAGATCAGCCGCTTATTGTTGTTACTCCGGTAGGCGAGTCGTTTGTCGCTCGGTTTGTATTTCATTTGTGTTCCGTTCGTATCGGGGAGAGGGATTCATCAGTTGATTTGATACTCCTCGATATGTTGGACTTTGATGTGCCTCTGGGCATGGATTGGCTAGCCACTTGTTATGCTTCGGTGGACTGCCGTGAGAAGGCAGTCAGATTTAGCTTTCCGGGAGAGCCAGTCCTTGTTATTCAGGGAGACCACAGTGTCACCCTTCCCAGCTTAATTTCGTCTCTTCGCGCTGGTCAGCTCTTGCGGAAGGGATGTCAGGGATTCTTAGCGTGTATTTGTGATACTCGAGCTGCAGAGGTTCCGTTAGACCGGGTCCCGGTAGTTTGTGAGTTCCCTGATGTTTTCCCTGATGAGCTACCTGGGCTACCTCCTGAGCGCGATGTTGAGTTCTGCATTGATTTGATTCCCGGTTCGGGGCCTATTTCTATACCACCTTATCGGATGGCCCCGGCAGAGCTTCGAGAGCTGAAGGATCAATTGCAGGATTTGTTGGATAAGGGGCTTATTCGACCTAGTGTTTCTCCGTGGGGTGCTCCGGTCCTGTTTGTCAAGAAGAAGGATGGAAGTTTGCGCTTATGTATCGACTACCGCCAGCTGAACAAAGTTACCGTTCGGAACAGATATCCGTTGCCGCGCATTGATGATTTGTTCGACCAGCTTCAGGGTGCGGGGTATTTTTCGAGGATCGACTTGCGATCAGGATACCATCAGCTGCGAGTTCGACAGGAGGATATACCGAGGACAGCTTTCCGCACGCGCTACGGCCACTACGAGTTTTTGGTGATGTCGTTCGGACTCACCAACGCCCCAGCAGCATTTATGGATTTGATGAACCGTACATTCAGGCCGTATCTTGACTTGTTCATCATCGTGTTTATCGACGATATCTTGGTGTACTCCCGGAGCAGAGAGGAGCACGAGTAGCACTTGCGGATTACGTTACAGACCCTGAGGGAGCACCAGCTGTTCGCAAAGTTCTCCAAGTGTGCATTCTGGCTGGACAGCGTCGGATTCTTGGGTCACGTGGTTACGAGAGACGGCATTTGTGTGGACCAGAAGAAGATTGAGGCTGTTCAGCAGTGGCCCCGACCTATATCGGTTACTGAGATCCGTAGTTTTCTAGGCTTGGCGGGCTACTACAGGCGTTTTGTTCAGGACTTCTCCCGTATAGCTGCACCGTTGACCGGTTTGACCCGGAAGGGAGTTCCTTTCGTTTGGACAGAGGAGTGGGAGCGCAGTTTTCAGCAGCTACGGACTTGTTTGACTACGGCGCCAGTATTATCTTTGCCTTCGGGATCAGGCGGATTTGTTGTCTACTGTGATGCTTCGCGAGTGGGATTAGGATGCGTTTTGATGCAGCATGGACGGGTGATCGCTTATGCTTCTCGGCAGTTGAAGAAGCATGAACAGAACTACCCCACTCATGATTTGGAGATGGCTGCAGTGGTCTTTGCACTGAAGATTTGGCGACATTACCTGTACGGCGAGTCGTGTCAGATATTCACCGATCATAAGAGCTTAAAGTACATATTTCAGCAGCGAGACCTGAACCTCAGACAGCGTCGTTGGATGGAGTTGGTGAAAGACTACGACTGCGAGATCTTATATCACCCCGGCAAGGCCAATGTGGTGGCAGATGCGTTGAGTAGGAGGCCCGGGGGTAGTCTATCCTTTTTGCGCGCAGTGCAGAGGCAGTCGTCAGCATATTGGCAGATGTTATGCGACAGCCGAGTCGAGTTCGAGTTCACTCAGACAGGGGGACAGCTCGCGCATGTTCGTGCACGCCCACAGTTGCTTGACCGTATATATGAGGCACAGCGCAGTGACGACCGTTGCTCAGAGATCATGGCACAGATGGGACATGGCAGATTTTCCGAGTTCGTGATTGACGATCAGGGGATTTTACGATATGGATCTAGTCTGTGCGTACCAGATGCTGATGGATTGCGGCGCGACATTCTTGAGGAGGCACACCGATCAGTGTATAGTGTCCACCCAGGTTCCACCAAGATGTACCATGATATGAGAGAGACCTACTGGTGGGACGGGATGAAGAGGGACATTGCGGAGTTCGTTTCAAGATGCCTGACTTGTCAGCAAGTCAAGGCCGAGCACCAGAGGCCCGCAGGAGATCTACAGCCGTTACCCATTCCAGAGTGGAAATGGGAGCAGATTTCGATGGATTTCGTTGTGGGTCTACCCAGGACCAGTCGAGGGTACGACTCCATCTGGGTGATCGTGGATAGATTGACGAAAGCGGCTCACTTCCTTCCAGTGAAGACGACTTTCAGCTTCGCTCAGTATGCTCAGCTCTATATTGACGAGATCGTGCGACTACATGGCGTACCGACTTGTATCGTGTCAGATCGAGGCACTCAGTTCACCAGCCGACTTTGGCAGAGACTTCAGGAGGCTTTGGGCACTCGTTTGAGCTTCAGCACAGCGTTTCATCCGCAGACAGACGGACAGTCAGAGCAGACCATTCAGACTCTCGAGGACATGCTCAGAGCGTGCGTTTTAGACTTTGGTGGTAGCTGGGATCATCATTTACCTCTAGTGGAGTTCTCCTACAACAACAGCTTCCAGGATACTATTCAGATGGCACCTTTCGAGGCATTGTATGGGAGGATATGCAGATCGCCCGTTTGTTGGACAGAGCTCAGCGAGAGCAGCATTTTGGGGCCGCAGCTTGTTGAGGAGATGACAGCGAAGATATAGTTGATCCGAGACCGAATGAGGGCAGCTCAGAGCAGACATAAATCGTATGCAGACAGGCGCCGTCGCAGATTAGAGTTCGCAGTTGGCGACCATGTTTTTCTGAAAGTCTCCCCGATGAAGGGCGTGATGCGTTTTGGGCGAAAGGGGAAGCTTAGCCCTAGATTCGTAGGTCCCTTCGAGATCCTCGAGCGGGTTGGCGCTGTTGCATATCGTTTGGCTCTTCCTCCCAGCTTTCCCGATGTTCACCCCGTCTTCCATGTTTCGATGCTCCGCAAGTACCTTCACGACCCTTTGCATGCGATTCAGCACCCGACAGTCCAGCTAGAGCGCGACCTTTCTTTTGCAGAGCAGCCGGTGGCCATCCTGGATCGGCAGGTGAAGAAGTTGAGGTCGAAGATTATACCAACCGTCAAGGTCCTTTGGCGTAGCCCGAGCAGCGAGGAGGTTACCTGGGAGACCGAGGGCGAGATGAGGAAGAAACATCCCCATCTCTTCGAAGGTACGCGTAGCTATATTTTTAAATTCGGGGACCGAATTTCTTTAAGGGGGGAAGATTGTAGCATCTTGAAAAGTCGTTTTGGTGTTTTCCTGAAATTCGGTGAAAATTCGGTATTTTTCCGAAAACCGTCTTTCTCGATATTTTGCAGTTTAGGGCTAATTATACCTAAAATGGATAGGTAATTGCTTGTTTTTAGTAGCTAATGAGTTAATTATGAAATTCTGGTCGTTTAAAATTTTTTCCTAATTTTTCAATTTTTTAATATTATTTTAAGCCGGTAAGAAAATACATTAAATTAGCGATAAATACAAATTTTTCCGGGCTAATTTTAATCTCTAAAATTATGATAATTAAAATCTAGTGGTAACATAAATTTTTAGTAATTTATTTTGATTTTTAACAAATTTTTATGAATTGAAACGAATTTATTGAATTTTGAGCTAAAACTTGCAATTTTTGAGTTGTAGGGGGCCTTTTTGCATAAAATTTCTTTTGTAAAACCCCTCTCTCTTTTCCCTCAGCCCTTGGACAGCCCAACCCTGACCAAGTCCAGAAATTTCTGGCCTCTTTTCTTTAGTTGCTTTCTTGAGTTGATTTAAGGGTTTTTTGGATTTATTTTAATTAAAATGAATAAGTATGGTGCATTTGACTTTTGTGGACTTGACCATGACTTTCCCCACTTGCTCACACCCTCCCCCATTCCTCCTCTGGCCGAAAACCTGCACACCCTCTTCTTCCTCTCTTTTCTTTTCATTTTCCTTCAATTTCTTCAAGAAAACATATCAAAATCCACACTTTATTCAAAAATCCAAACAAAATCCTTATGCTATCCTTTCCTTAGCCATTCTTGCTTGGATCTTGGTGCTTGAGGCCATCAATTGGAGAAAAATTTTCTTGCTTGATCCATAGATCAAGAGGTATAATTCTCATCAAGTTACTTTCTTTTGCAAAATTCCTTTAATTGTATGGTTTAGTGTTAATTTAGTGTAGTTTTAATCTAGTTTTCTTAGGTTATGCTTGAAAAATTTAGCTAGGGTTTTGAACCATGATAATTAATTAGGTTGTTTTATAGTTAATCTAGTTGTTAATGAACTAGTCTATATGGTTACCTTGTTATGTAGTCTTCTAATTGTGTTAATTTAGTTAACTTTAAAAGTTCGATTTTAGTAGTAATTGTCGTTTTAGGAATTTCAAGAGAGGGTTAGTGTATGGAAAATGGTATTTGAAGCTTGATTAGTGAGTTGATTAGGGTTTAGAAAACATTATTTAGTTATTTAAACCTAATTTGTTATCTAGTATTTTGCTAACCTAAATCTAAGAGATTAATTTTCTTAAGTGGGCTTTTGTTGTGTTAAATTAAGTTTTCAAGTGTGGAATTGAATTGGAATTTGCTAAGTTAGAAATTCAAGAAATGGTTGTTATGGAAAATAGGATTGGAATCATTGCTATTGTGTTGTAATTAGTGTTTGTAGATTGCTTGTAGTGTGCTTGGGTGAGTATGCTAGATTGTAGTCGTTTTGTCGCAAATCGGCGACGTTGCACCGATTTTTGGAATGTATATGCTTACTAGTTTTGTATAAAAATTATGTGATGGATTATTTTCGACATCTTGATGATTGTAATGGCTTGTCCTACGACTTTTAGGATGCGTGAGTGCGGATTTTTGGGTAGTCGGGTTTTAGTTTTGCCGGGCGACCAAATCGGCGTTTTTTGGCAGTTTTTGCGATTTTCGCGTGTGTTCCGCGCACTTTGTGCACGTTGTACCTAGCTAGAGAACTTTAGTAGTTTCGTTGGGGTTTTGCGTCGTTCTTGATATGTAACCTTATATTTGGTATTGATGTAAATTCCAGGTTCGGTCGCGGAGACGTCAGACGCGGCGCGAAAGGGAAAGGCGGTGATTGGACACAGCTAGCCAGGGATCCCGGTGAGTAGATGTAACATCTACGGGGGACTATCGTTCGATGGCGCAAGCCGCCCGATAGTTTTAGTAACTTACAGACCCTTAGTGATGTTAGTAATTAGGGGTGAAATACCTATTCGACTATTTGCTGCATCCATGCATTATATTGACATATCTATACGAAACCACTTTATAGGACACCTGCACCATTGCCAGGATTTTTATATGCAGCACGAGCACTATTCATGCTTACACACACACCCTGGTAATTGCCATGCCACCACACTAGATAACTGTTAAATTGAAACCTTTTACTAATTGATACTTAAACTGGTACTATTGCCTTTAATTTCCTAAAAAAAAAATGAAACCGTAGTATTGCTATTCATGTGCATGTACTTCATCATATTAATTGCTCATGCTTATACATTAATCACACATCGCAACTTGATTATTGATATCATACGCATTCATTATCATTGATATATGCACTTATGGGGATTTCTTGAGATTTTATGATATTGCTGGATTTCGGGGGAAAGCCGCAAAATTACTAAACTTATTATATTTTTAAAATATGTAAATTGCGGTTTTCTAGTGATGTAAGTGTCGTCCACCATGAGTTTGCTGTGGATTTGGAAATCCGTGTCGAGGAGTGGAGGAACCGGCACGGGTACATGGTGGGCCCGGTAAGGTACCCCGGGGCAAGAGGAATGTGGTGATGACGTTGAGCCTGGCAGGGGACGGATTACCTACCGGTGACTGTTTGGGACGGCGGATATCCAGAGGATACCGACCGTGGCCGCTAGATGATGAGATATTGATATTTGAGATGGGTCAGCCGGACGGCTGAGGCCAGAGATACATTTATGAGATTTGAGACAGCTTTTGAGTGTCGTTGCTGGACACCGATTTTCGTCGATTCATTGACATTATGCTGGCATTCTAAAAGAGTTTCAAAAACAAAAAGAGATAAAATATTTCTTATATATACCTATTGAGACCTCAGATTTTCATGTTGCATACATAGTAGCATACTGATGTTGTATACACACCTGCTAGTGCATCCAGTCATACCTGTATTTTAGATGCTAGGATGCTTGTGTGCATGCATACGATAGCCTTTGTAGATGTTATTTATTACTCACGAGTTGGCAACTCACCCCCGTTGTGCCACAGTCTTTTGCAGGTCCGCTCCGTCAGTTCAGTAGCGGCGGGCGCACTTGTCCTTTTGCCTCTTTTGCCTGAGCTCGAGATTTGCTCATAGGTGGGTTATGTTATTAGTTGTACCACCTTGTATATTCTTGTATCTAGTGTACTCCATCTACTGTTTCTACCAGATTATTGTATATTGACCTAGAGATGAGACTGTGAGGTTTGTGGATTTTATGCTGTATTTTGGGGTCGAGCTCACTTGGGCCGACATGCTACTTTTTTCATGCTTCCTTATGATTATTATGCCTGTTGTCATTTATATTGCGTGGGATTTGTGACCACCTTATGGCGAAGAGCTAGCTCCCGCTTGGGGATGCCTTATTTGTTGGTTTTACATATATTCTTGCTGTACCCATTTTTGGGGGCCAGTATTTACAAAGGAGACTCTGCCGAAATTTTCGGAAAAATTGGTATTGTTTTTAAAAAGGGTTTTACATGACTTATTTGATAAACTTGCTTTCAAATATTTGGGTTTTCTTCACTCCTTTGCTTAATTGGTTTTGTTTTCTGGGCTTTGGCTTACTTATTTTACGGACGTCTTTAGACGTTTCGTAAACTTAAGTGCCAGTCACGTTCCGTACCCTGCGGGTCGTGACACAATGCAATGGAAATAATATGAAAGCGGCACAAAGGAAATCATATGCAAATGCTGACGGGTATACGTATCTAATATGACCGAGTCTGGAAATCTATCAATCGGCATCCAGCCTAACAATATCACGTATGGTATAATCCATCGTACGTCAACCTCTAGTCAAGGGTAAGGATCAATCATCAAGTCAAACTCATCACGCACGGAAAATCATCGTACGGCGGCATTAAGCTAATAGGGATCCTATCATCCTATACGACAAATGAGGGTACGGCCTGAAATCACGTACGGCCTATCATCCATGATTCACAACATTCTATATATATATATATATATATATATATATATATACCTATGTCCCAGGTCACATCCGCAATAATCTCACATCAGGGGACCGACATGGCATAAATCATCTCGATCGACTCGCATCCGTATACCAACATATCATCAGGTCATCATATCCGTCTTATAATCTTTTCATCGCATTTATAACTCATATCAAGCCAAGTTTACCTAAACATTCTATCTCTACTATAAGTATAGGTATCTAATCTAACATACACACCCGAACCATACAATCAGATTTTTAAAGAAGCGAATCGTAGTTTTGAAAATAGGGGTTACGGTATTTTTAAGAAAAAGATATCATTTGAAAATCCGTAACATCCCTCAAGGTATATTTTAAAAAGATACATACGACTCTTCGGTTTAGAAAAAAGTATGGTTCGGATGACGCATCTACATCGACTATCTAGTCCTACGGTACCCTAAACGGCAATATCGGCAAATGTCGTCCTCGAATCCCGTCATCACATAATAGCCGTATTATCTCATTTCTAACTATCCTTAGTTCCTAATATAGTATCACTAACTATCCTTTAATATAACCCTAGTTTTCTAATCTAGGTTTCCTAACCATATTCTATAATCAGTTTTCCATCAATACTTTGCGGGGGTGCTATACGTCATCCACCCGACTTCCACCATAGATATAGATCCACTCACCTGGTCTTCGCTCGCCGAAATCGATGACGCCGTGATCCTTCGCCTCGGAATCCATGCGAGGGTACCTATAATAATAAACAATCACAATACGTATTAAAATCGAATCCGGAAAACCGATATGGCGCACGGTGTGCTCATAGGTTAGAACCTATGGCCTATACGTGCAAAACAATCAAACAACCCCTGTTGTCTATGTACAAACATCCGAAAACAAAATACAAATCCAATTGTCAAGAAATTGCATTTTAAAATACGGAAAACATAACCTAAAACAAACCAAAATGCTCCAAGATTTTCCCCAGGTGACAATTAGCCAATTCTGCATATAGGAAGGGTCTATTTTAGTGCAAAAGGAGCCATGGACCAAATCTGGGACCCTATTTCCCTGCTCTGGCCGCAAATTGCGGCCAGAATGGATAAATCTGCGGCCTTGGGTTAGGGTATGGGGCTAAGGTTTCAGTAGTAGCTTCTTAGGTGCCTGCACGACTCCCAGTTATTGCAAAATTATTTTTAGAGGCTCCGGGTGTTAGCAAATTCCATTTTACATCCACAGAATTCACAATTCTTCCGATATCGGTTTCTAAATCCGTATTCCGGGTTTTGAGTCTCTGGTTTAAGTCTTAATTCTAACACTAGGGGGTTTGTGTGGCCTCTACTGAGCTCAATTTCACATCACAACTCTCAAATTCCCATAAACCCTAACTAGAATTTTCTAAGTCCACAAAATCACACGATATCGGTTCTATCATAACACGGGGGTAAAAGTAATGGAAAAACTAAGCTAGTGGTTCAGAAAATACCTCATTTGGCAACTCAAGAATTTTCTTGAGTTTTCCCAAGTGGCCAAAATCCTTGCTTTCTTGGTCCAAGGTGCTTTTCTTGAGCTTATGCACTTTTTTTGTGAAGTGGGAATTATGTTTTGGAGAACTGGAAGTCCCTGGCCAGGGCAGATATAGAGTACTACTGGTAAGTGTTATCAGTAGGTTCTCGACCTGTTATGAGCCTAACATCGACACGACTTATTGGTTACTGGGGTCTGACGTTTACCACCCCTAGATTAGATATGCGACATATCAGACGAAGAGACCGGACTATACGGTAGTGTTACTGATTGGATTCATATGAGAATGTATAGGCTTGCTTGTTGATCTTCTGATCGCTCATTACCTGGGTGTTTGTTACGTTTAGCTAACCGCTTGCAGCTTGTGGGTGTTTGATATGATCATCACCTACTGCCGGCGTATTGACGATTCTTTAGAGTCCTACACAGAGGTTTCTTGGCTCAGGCAAAATGGAGTAGGAGCACATATGTGATATGTGCGGGACCGAGGATAATACGATATGAGATACCATATTCTATTCTCGCGATATATGATATCGGCCGGGTATATGTGATATAGCCGGGTCATCGGATCAAGTGTTGATTCGATGAATCGGTACATGTTATATTAGTCGGTTATATGCGATATAGCCGGATTGTCGGATCAAGTGTTGATTCGATGATTTAATGTATAATTATATATGTGATATATTACATTACATTATGTAATATAAGCTCGCTTTATTGATTCATTTTCTCACCGGATAATATATTGATATATGTTAATTGTATTATTTTCTTTTGTTACAAATATATATTATATATGTGATATATAATATTGTAACAAGTTATGATTACAAATGCAACAAGATTTGTGGAGATTAAACATAGTTAGGGTTTGATTTGGGTTAGCTTTTTCATTAAGCTTCTAGAAGCTTTATTTTGTTTCTAGCTTAGATATTTTGTTAAGATATTTTGCTTAGATATTTCTAACCCAACCCAAACCCTTCACCCTAGGTTTATTCTCTATATGAGTTAAGCCACACATTCTTAACTCAAGGGTTGTATTTGTAACCATAGCAATAATTTCATTATTCATCACAAAAGACTTCTTCTTCTTCTTCCTCCTTGAAAAGCTTGCTAGCTTTTCAAAAAGTGATGAATCAAAGTGAGAAAATGAAAACAAAAGAGAGCTAAATTCCTACTTCATCATCCTCATCTATTCTAGCCACTTAGATTAGGGTGTTCACTTCATTAATACTTGATTAAAGAAGTGAGAGATTGAGTTAAAGATTCTTCAAGGTAGATCATCTTCGAAAAGGAAGACTTCAAGCAAGCATGAATCATTCGGCTTGTGGAGCCTCTCTAGAGTCCGGAAGATCATGGATCGCGGTGAAGGGACTACTACTCGGAGCTTATGAAGCGAAGGAACGGACTACAAAGGTTGTAATCCCTTTCTCTTAGATGTAAAGATGTTTACATGCTTTGTTAACCCTAATTATCTAGCAAAGATCCTCGCTTTAGATTGTTCGGCACTTGAAAATTTTAAATACGGAATGGTTGATACCTTATAGACCCTTATGACAGTGCCTAGTAACCCTACAGTGGTATCAGAGACAAGATAGAGCATTAGGCGACGTGTAGACGAAGTTTAAAGTCCGATCGAACCCCGAAATGTCGTTTTTTACCCCCTCTCTCGAAGTTTTTTAAAAAGGTGGTTTTTCCATATTAAAAATACTCAGAAAATTAAGCAGGTGATTCTATGGATAACTGTGAAATACGAGCTCCCAATTCCCTTAAGTCGCCGCGGAACCGCGGCAATTCCATGCTTTGCATGGCGGTTCCGCGGCCGTACTTGGGTATTAGGGACAGATACTTCTAGGTAACATCCGTACGTATTACTACATACTTCAGGGAATTTTTAATATTACTTAAGTGTTGAGTTTTCTGGAGATCTTTAGAATTCTTTGATTCGATCGGAACGTTTAACATCGTTTAGTTTTTCCGGATAATTTAGAACGTGTTAAAATGTTCGAACGGATATCAATAACTCACTCTTTCCCGACACGAAAAACTTTCAAGTGTTGAATTTTTCTTGAGTTTGAAACTTTCGGAAAAACATGCAAGCATATCTGTGGACTCTCTAGAAGAACGTAAACTTAACTCGGTTATGTGACCGTCAAAACTGCCACTGAACCCTAGGGTTTGTGGTAGTTTAGCGTTGCCACATGTGAGGCGTTGGTTTGACCCTTCTACGGCTGGTTCTTTGGGGCTGTGACATGTTCTGGGATTTTTGAACTCTGCTCAAGTGTTGAGCTATTTGGGAAATCTTGGGTGTTTGATTATTCGATCGGAAAGTTTAACTTTGTCTATTTATCTGGAATGTGATACAATATGTGGAATTCATATAGTTAGGCATGAAATGCGAAGTATGTGATATTTCAGATTTATGATGTCTAAAGTGATTGTGGATTCCAAATGTTGTAGCTTTACACCTTCTTTTCTGTGACCGTAAGCGTAGTATGTGGTGTATCGGCGGCTTCGTTGCTATACATCAACGACAATCGGGATACGCATACTTGCTTACGTTGATGATATGAGATATTATGTGTTGCTGTGAAATGTTATGTTGGATCGTCGTATTCTGAATAGCCGGGGATTTTATGTGAGATGAGTGTTTTTATTTTCATTCATGTAAAATTCATTGTATATTCTTTTATTGGGGCACTTCTGGGTTGAGGTTGACGTCACCATTGTATATTATTTACTTTTCCGCATTAGGATAGACCCGAGGAGGGGAGCACAAGTAACCGGGTTCTAGGGTCCAGTGGGAGGCCATCTCGAGGAGTCGAGACCGGGTCTCTTAACCCTAGAATTAGCAGTGTTGCTTTCCGCTCTCGTAGGGGTCTAGGGATGTGGGTTTGGCTATTCATCGCGACCGTGGAATCCGTGATTTATACAGGCTCGAAATAAAACACGGATGTCCTAGTATATCCAATATTTCATATGTTATCTTCTGCTGCAATGTTCTGTGATGAGATCATATTACAGCCTGAGACGAATGCTTATAAATATATATGATGATATATAAATATTACTTCTTTCGTTTCTTCTGTGATGCTTATGAAGCATTAACTGATGGGATATATTAATGAGATTAATAAAAGAAAATAAACCTAAAAGATGTTGTAGAATCAAAACTTTATAAAAAAGGTAGCTACAATTTTTCTTTGCATAGCGGTATATATGATATACCCTGCACCTTATTCGATGAGGAAAGAGCCGAGATCCCTTAACCGGGAGTGACCTCTTTAGCAAAACTGGCAGATGCTACAAACTCACGGTTTAGTTTTTGATTGCTTCTATAATTCTTGCTTTGCATAGCGGTATATATGATATATCCTGCACCTTATTCGATGAGGAAAGAGCCGAGATCCCTTCACCGGGAGTGACCTCTTTAGCGAAACTAGAAAAGCCTAAAAAACACTCCTTTTCAAAATCACTTGTTTCTACAATGATATCAAGTTCTTTACGCTCATGATTTTCTGAAAAACCTTCGTAGCCCTCCGTCATTTCAGATAGAGACTAGTTAGTATTCGTGCCGCGTTTGTTGACCTTAGCCAAGGCGTAGTGTACGGTAGCTAATTAGTATTTATCTGCTAAAACATGAGATGTGATTGAGTTAGGGTAGTCGTACGACTTTGTTGACCTTAGCCAAGGGTCATACGGGTGGGTTTAATTCAATCGGGAAATGACGGGATGAACTTGGCTGGCACTTATGATTTTTTGACCTTAGCTAAGGTCATGAGTTGCTAGGGGCAGAAGCATTATCGGGAATTTCAAGTGTTGAAATTTGCAAGGAGATTGCATACCTTCTATGAGATAGTTGGATCCCGATACCCACTGCGAGTAAATGTTACTCCTGGGAGAATCTTACACAGGACAATTAGCCGATCAAGTAGGTGTCTAGAAAGGTGTTAACGGGGTTATGTCTCTAGGAAAACGAGGTTTATTTTAATTAGGTCCGTGCGAAAGCACGGGGAACCTCCCTCAAAGTACCAACACTGATCCGGCTGAAAGATTGGCGAACTTGTAAGGTGTAATTAATCCTGGCTAGTCTTTCCTTTTAGGGTTTGAAGGAAGATTTGATAAAAACAGTAGGAGACATCCTGATTAGATAAGATTATAACCAATATAATATTGCAAGAGAATACGCTAAAGTGTTTTCTTCTCTCTCTCTCTCCAGGTAGCGACCAAGTCAGGCCTTAATAAAGATAATAATATGGATGTATTGACTGAACCCGCTTATTATACTGAGCAGGGGTCTGTTCTTTCTTATAAGTGTTATGAGACTGAGCTGGGAATAGGAGAATATCTGGATTCTCACGCCGCCCAAACGAAGAACAAGCATGCTGATGCATCTTCTTCGGGTGTGTTTGTTATCGAAAACTGTTTCTCAGTTCACTCTACGTCCTGGGTATTAGATACCGGATCGGGATCCCATATATGTAATATGTTACATGGGCTACGAAAAGGTAGGGAACTGGGAGAGGGTGATCTTTCCCTAAGAGTAGGGAATGGTGCAAATGTAGGGTTCCTAGGCACACTTGTGAAGGTTCATAAAGCATCAAACATGCCCGAATAAAAATTTACATGTGCCGAACAACCCAAAGACGGGATCTTTGCTAGATTATTAGGGTTTAGCATGCAAGATAACATCTTTAAAGCTAAGTGTGAGGGATTACAACCTTTGTAGTCCGCTCCTTCGCTTCACAAGCTCCGAGTAGAAGTCCCTTCGCCGTGATCCACGATCTCCCGGACTCAAGAGAGGCTCCACGACTCGAACGATCCATGCTAGCTTGAAGTGTTCCGCTTCTCCGATGATCTACGTCGAAGTTGCTATAACCCAAGCTTTCTCACTCTAAAGAGATGAACACCCTAATCTAATGGGCTAGATTAGATGAGGATGATGGAGTAGTATTTATGCTATCTTTTTTATTCACTTTCTCACAAGAAATCATGACAAAAAGAATTTCTAGTGAGCTCTCTCTCAAAAACTAAAGAGAGAAGAAGATGAAGAATGAAAAGAATAATGAGATAATTCCTTTTGTGATGAATAGTAGATAAGAGTATATGATTGATTATTGAACCATGGTCAAGGATGAGAGGCTAAAACTTTGTAGAGAATAAACTAGAGTTAGGGTTTGGTTAGGTTAAGGATAAGGATCAACCATAATATCTTAACCAAGACAAAAGAGAATCCTTCTAGAAAGTGCAAGAAAGAGCTAACCCTAATCAAACCCTAATCCCTTTTTAACATCCTTAAACATGTTTCATAATAAATCATATCATGTCACAATAATATATATCACATATATATTATATATTTGCAACAAAAGAAAACAATACAATTAACATATATTGCATATATATCAATGTATTAATCCGGTGAGAAAATGAAATAATAAAGCGAGCCAATATTAGATAATGTAATACAATATATCATATATATCATTATACATTAAATCATCGAATCAACACTTGATCCGACGATCCGGCTATATCGAATATAACCGACTAATATATCATGTACCGATTCATCGAATCAACACTTGATCCGATGTCCCGATTCATATCTAAATATCGCGAGAATATAATACGGTATCTGTTAGTTATATGTATGCCCTAAAGGCCATTACTGTACATTCGATGTATATTGTAGTGGATGCTGGGACATATATAGGGAGGACTTTCTTGCTCGACATGATAGTATGCTATCTGGTTGATCTTTACCTTAACGTGTATACTGATTGTCTCTCTGTTACATGTTGGTAAAGCCCTTAGGATGTGTACTTGACTACCTGGACTATGATGCGGATCATGCTAGTGGGGACAGGGTAGTCCATAAGTACATCCTTCAAAGTCCCTAGTCGTGGGTATATTGAGACGGGGCATCGATATACCAGAGTAGACTAGCGTATACCTTCTCGACCCATACAGATGGGCGATGGATGATCCCATATCCATTGGTGTTTGACATCAGAGATGATATACGGGTGCTCAGTAGAGACTGGATACACTGGACGGACTCGCCGAGAACTCCCATATGGTATTATACCTTACGTCAGATGGCAGTTCTCTGGTGACACTGGTACAGAGTAGTCTGTTGACCCGAGATCGTCATAGAGTCTTGTGTGGTTCCCACTGTGCTTTGATTTCCATCTTACCACGTCCAAGAGGGCGTGCAAAACGGTGGTTTTTGGGTACAGTCCCGAGTCACATGGAGGTAATGAGCGATAGGAGGGGATTCGTCTCTCCCGGTATAGGGGGTTGATGTTGCGCTGTGTTCGATTGGCTATAACAGGAAATCCCTGGCCAGGGTTGCTGAGATTTACTGGTAAGTGTTACCAGTAGTTTCTCGAATTGTTATAGACCTCATATCGACACGACTTATCGAGCTATTGGGGTCTGACGTTTACCACCCCTAGGCGAGATATGCGACATATCAGACGACGAGACCGGACTGTACGGTAGTGTTACTGGTTGGATTCATTGGAGTGTGAGCGGGCTTGCTCGTCGATCTTCTGATCGCTCAATACCCGGGTGGCCGTTACGTTTAGTAGACCGCTTGCGGCTTGTGGGTGTTTGATATGATCATCATCTGCTGCCGGCGTATTGACGAGTCTTTAGAGTCCTACACAGAGGTTTCCTGGCTCAAGCGAAACGAAATAGGAGCGCATATGAGATATGTGCGGGACCGAGAATAATACGTGTATGTGATACTGTATTCGATTCTCGCGATGTGACATTGATCGGTTATATGCGATATAGCCGGGTTATCGGATCAAGTGTTGATTCGATAAGTTGTTACTAATGATACTAGTCGGTTATATGCGATATGACCGGATCGTTAAATCAAGTGTTGATTTAATGATTTAATGCATAATTATATATTTGATATATTACTTTGCATTAACTAGTATCGGTTCACTTTAAATGGATTTTCTCGCTCGAGTGTGCGCATTGCATATGCGATATGATTTTTGTGCACTTGCTTGTATCATGTTTGATGATACATGCCTTATTTGTTAAGTGTATAGAATTAAACTTTGGTTAATGGAATGGTTAGGGTTTACTATTTGATTATTCATTTTTATTCATTTGTTTATTCTTTTTGGAAAAGAAAAAGAGCATGATAAAATGGTGGCATTTTTGTTTTGTTCATGAAGTTTCTTGAACACTTTGACTTTGTGACCCTTTTGTCTCATGCTTAAACCTAACCACTTCATTTAACCCTAATTAGTTCTCTACACTTAACCATGGTCATGTTATGATAAGTTTGTATTTTCTTTTCTATTTTAAATTAACTTATCATAACTTTCTTCTTCTTCTTAATATCTATCATGAAGAAAGCTTAGGTCATCAATGGTGATTGATGATAAAGAGTGAGAAATCCAATTCTAAATTGAACCCACTTCCTATTTCTTCATCCTCTACCTCTAGCCAAGTAGTAGAGTGTGTTTCCTTCACAAGTTTTCATGACTTGGTGAAGGTGGAGCTTGATTTAGCGATGCCTCGACGTAGATCATCTTCGGCATGGATATCGACGACCTAGCTTGTCCATTCTCCGATGAAGCCGACGCTAGAGCCCGGGATCCGTCTTGGACAGCGAGGAGACGTCATTGCGGAGCCGTGGAGGTGGAGCACCGGATCTACAAAGGTTGTATTTCCGTATTCTTGTAGTTAAGTGTTAACTAGTTTATATTTTCGCCTAGATTTCTAGCCGACGATCCGTAGTCGGGTTTCTCGGCACCCCGTAATTTTTGAAATTGGCATGGTTGATGCCTTGTGAGACCTCACTAGAGTGCCTAGGAACCCTACAGTGGTATCAGAGCTACTAGGCATTGGATGTCGACCTATGGGGGGTTCTCACTGTGTGACAGTGTGGCGAAGCATAGGCTCTTACCCCCAGGGTGTCCCGAGACCGGAAGGTGTTCCGGCGGGTTGTAGTCCTCGCGAGGGGGCATGCGTAAAAAGTAGTTGCTGAGGGACCCGTTGGTGCCACGGCGAACCCATTGGATGGGGTGGCTGCCTGACCTACAGTGGTATCAGAGCCTAGCTAGAGCCTTAGGCGATGCGTAGACGGAATTGGAAGTCCGATCGAACCGAAACCCAAACCCTAATTTGCTCTCTGGACTTTTTCCAAAAATTGGGTTTTTTCCAGATTAAAAATATGCAGAAAAATCAGCAGGAAATTCTAAGAATTAAGATGCAAAAATTACCTAATGATCTTTCTAAAGTGCGGCGGAACCGCGGCATTAGCGTGCTAATGCGGCTGTTCCGCGGCCCTTTTGTCTTATCTCCCATTGAATTTTGCACAGTAACTCATATTTTTCAGTGCTGGTTTTCCTGGGAATTTTTAATCTGAAATCAAGAGTTGAGTATTTTGGGTTGTATTGGGAGTTCGTACATTCGATCGGATTGTCAAACTTTGTCTTTGCGTCTTTCCGGATAATTTTTTGAATATGTTAAAAAGTTCGACCGGATATAAATACCCAATTTTTCCCCTGTCGGGAAATTTCCAAGTGTTGGATATTTCTGTAGTTTAATCACGTTCTAAGTAGTGCAAGTAACACGATGGTCCCTCTAGAAGACAACAAACCTTAACTCGATTATGTGACCGTCTTGAACTACCCTTTGAACCTTAGGGTTTGGGGCAGTACGGCGTGCCACATGTGAGGCGTTGGCTTGACCCTTCTACGGCTGGACCGTTGGTACTGAGGCACGAAGTGGATGTTTTTAAACTTGTTTCATGTGTTGATCTGTTTTGGAAAACTTGGGTGTTCGACTGTTCGATCGGAAAGTTTAACATTTTCTATTTATCCGGAATGGGATACAATAATTGGAATTCACAAAAGTTATGTGATAACTGAATGAAATTTATAAACATAGCAATTTAGTCTCACTTGATCGGTTGCCACGGAATTTTGATGTGATCAAAAGTCCGTCGCAATCACGTAGCGTACGCGGATACTCGCTGGGTAAACTTAATAGACAGCTACATCCCTTAGCCCCGACCAAGTGACTGTAGGAGAACCCCGTCGCCGAAAGCATCCGTTCGGGTGCTCGCGGCAGCGGTGTTCCGCCTTGGTGCACTTCGTCGACGGTATCAGGGGTGCGGCCGCCTAGTAAAGTTTACGACGAGCATTCGATCAGATTTTCGGGAATCTTGTTGAATTACCCGACTTGGTATTGAAAAGTGTTTTCGATAATGAGACTAAAATGCGGGGTTTATAATTGTTAGGCATGTGATGTCTAAGCAATTCATTTTATTAGGCATGCGATGTCTAAAGAGGTTGTGGATTCCAACTGTTGTAGTTTTACACTTTCTTTTCTGTGACCGTAAGTGTAATATGTGATATCGCTGGTTTCGTTGCTATATGCCAACGACAATTGGGATGCGCATATTTACTTACGTTGATGACATGTGATGTTATGTGTTGCTGGATATGTTATATTGGATCGTCGTGTTTGAATAGCCGGGGGTTTCTATGTGAGATGAGTATTTTTCATTTTCATTCATGTAAAAACTTGTATGTAATATTCTTTTATTGGGGCGCTTCCAGGTTGTGGAAGTTGTCACCTTTTGTATATTATTTACTTTTCCGCACTAGGATAGACCCAAGGAGGAGGGCACAAGTAACCGGGTTCTGGAGTCCAGTGGGAGACCAACTCGAGGAGTCGAGGCCGGGTCTCCTAACTCTAGAATTGGTAGGGTTGCTTGCCGCTTTCGTAGGGGTCTAGGGGTATGGGTTTGGCTATTCATCGCGACCGTGGAATCCGTGTTTTATACTGGCTCGTATTAAAAACACGGACGTCCTAGTATATCCAATATTTCATATGTTTCTTCTGCTGCGATATCTGTGATATGATCATGTGATGTTCTGTGATAGATACAGTATATAGTATATATGATATATTATATAGACGCTACTTATGTTTTACACCCGCGCTAGCCCTGCCCCGCTCTGCCGTTAGTTACCTAACCTAACGGTGCACGAGGGGACATCGAGGCGAATGCGGATGGCATAAGTGTACGTCGTATTTATCTGTGATGTTTAGGTACTTAAATGATGGGACTTCATTAATGTGATTAATGAAATAAAAGAAACCTAAGATGTTGTAGAATCGAATTTCAAAATAAAACAGGTAGCTACAGTTCTTGCTTTGCACAGCGGTATATATGATATATCCTGCACCTTATTCGATAAGGAAAGGACCGAGATCCCTTCACCGGGAGTGACTCCTTTAGCAATAACTGGCAGATGCTACACACTCAGTTTGTCTTTTGATTGCTTTTAAAGAGTTCTGCTTTGCACAGTGATATATATGATATATCCCGCACCTCATTCGACGAGGAAAGGACCGACGATCCCTTCACCGGGAGTGACTCCTTTAGCAAAACTAGAAAAGCCTCAAAAACACTCCATTTTAAATTCATTCGATCCTACAACGATATCAAGTTCATTACGCAATAGGTTTTCAGAAAAACCTGTCATAGCCCTCCGTCATTTCAGATAAGTTGTATATAGTATTCGTGCTGCATTTGTTGGCTTTCGTCAAGGTGCAGTGTGCGGTAGCTATATGCTGCTTATCTGCAAGCATACGATGCGATTGGATTAGGGTAGTCGTGCGACTTTGTTGACTATGTTAAGGGTCGTGCGGGTGGGTTTAATTCAATCGGGAAATGACGGGTTGAACTTGACTAGCACTTATGATTTGTTGACTATGTTAAGGTCATATAGCTGCTAGGGGCAAAATATTATCGGGAATTTCAAGTGTTGAAATTTGCAATGAGATTGCATACCTTCTATGAGATAGTTGAATCCCGATACCCGCTGCGAGTAAGAGTTACTCCTGGGAGAGTTTTACACATTACAATTAGCTGATCAAGTAGGTGTCTAGAAAGGTGTCTACGGGGTTACGCCTCTGGGAAAACGAGGTTTACATTAATTAGGTTCGTGCGAAAGCACGGGGGACCTCCCTCAAAGTACCGACACTGGCCTGGCTGAAAGATTGGCGAACTTGTAGCGTGTAATTAATCCCGGCTAGTCTTTCCTTTTAGGGTTAGAAGGAGGATTTGATAAAAAGCAGTGGGAGCCATCCTAATTAGATAAAATAATAACCAATCTATTCTTGTAAGAGCGCACGCTGCGTGTTTTCTTCTCTCTCTCTCCAGGTAGCGACCATATCACGCCTTAATCAAGATAATAATACGGATTATTGACCGAACCCGCTTGTTATACTGAGCTGGGGAACGTTGGTCCCGCTCCAACTTATAAATGTTATAAGACAGAGCAGGAAATTGGGGAATACCAGAATTCCCGTGCCGCCCAAACGAAGACAGTGCATGTTGATGCATCATCTTCGGGTGTGTTCATTATAAAGAACTGTTTCTCAGTATCCTCTGCATCCTGGATATATGATACCGGATTAGGATCCCAGATATGTAAAATGTTACATAGGGCTACAAAATGGTAGAAAAACTGAGAACGGGTGATAAGTTTCATGAGGCAGAAAACGGGGCAAGTGTTGCAGCCAAGTCTGTTGGTCACTGTCACCCTGTATTACCAGAATACATTGATTCTGAACGAATGTTATTAGATACTGAACCTGATATACAAAATCATATCAGTTTCTTTATCAGTAAAGAAATGATAAAATTTTGTATTATTGGATAATGTTTTGAACATTTCCTATATCAAAAGTTGATCGGTTCAGGCACGTTATCTAAAAGCATTGATGTTCTAAATCAAACTACAGTTATTTAGTATACGGAACACACACAAGAAGAAGAGTTCAGAAATGAACGAATCCTTCTTGAGGCTTTGTAGACTAGGTCATATCAATGCGACCCGACTAGCTAAGTTAAATTTAGATGCATATTTAAATCAGTTTGAATTTACATCTTATGAAACTTGCCAGTCATGTCACAGAGATAAGATGACCATAGCTCCGTTTACTGGAAGCAGAGAAATAATTACTGAACTCTTGGGATGATACATGTTGATGTATGTAGGTCCCCTGTCTACACATGCCAAGACCGGTTCTTTGTACTTCATTACATTCTCTGATAATCTCTCAAGATTCAGACATATGTTCCTGTTGAAACATAAGTCCGAACCTTTTGAGATATTCACAGAATATAAGTTAGAAGTAGAGAACCAAAATACGGGTATAAGTATTATGTCCTTTGATGTGATCAGGGAGGAGAATACTTGAGCATGGAATTCCTGGATTATTCTAAAGGAGAATGAGATTCTCTCTCAGCATTACTCCTCCGTATACACCATAGCACGATGGTATATCGGGGCGGAGCAGATACACCCTATTTGATATGGTGTGCTCTATGATGAGTACTACCGAGTTACCTGTTTCCTTTTAGGGAGTTATGCACTTATGAAGTTGCATACCTATTGAATAGGGTTCCAATCAAATCAGTTGCCTACCGCTTCATATGTGATATGGAAAGGGAAGAGCTCATATCTTAAGCTAGTTAAGATTTGGGGTTGTCCGGCCTATGTCTAAAAGCAAAATCCGGATAAGCTCGAGGCAAGATCTGTAATGTAGAACTGGAAAGGTTCCAGCTATACAAATTACAGCTGATGATTTGGTAGAACCAAAGGATTCAGTAGATACCAACGAACCTCAGCCTCTCCGCCGATCTAGTAGGGTTCCTCACCCACCTGAGAGTTACTTCGGTTTCTCTATGACAGTGGGAGCGAGGATTGCATCATGAGATGATGACCCAACTAGTTTCGAGCTGGCCATCAGGAGTGAGACTCTGTAAGAATGGCTGGATGCTTAGTGATCTGAGATGGAATCCATGTACACCAACAAAGTATGGACTTTAGTTGCTATATCTGAAGGGTTAAATCCCCATCAGGAGCAAGTATATCATGAGAAGATTACTTGGTGTAGATGGAAAAGTTGAGACTTTCAAAGCTAGACTTGTTAAAGTTTTTCGTCATCGACCAGGCGTGGATAATAATGAAACCTTTTCCAGTACCTATGCTTAAGTCCATCCAGATACTACTTGCCACGGCTACATACCATGACTACGATATCTGGCGGTTGGGTGTCATGACTGCTTTTCTAAATGATGTTTTAGAAGAGTACGTCTATAAGTACACAGCAAGAGGGCTTCATAGACAGTGGGAGCAGCGGTAACGTGTGCAAGATGTTTTATGTGATAAAGCAGGCATCGCGGAGTTGGAACGTCGGTTTTGATGAATTAGTCAAACAGTTTGACATCATCAAAATGGTAGATGAACCTTGTATATACAAAAAGGTAGTAGGGAGTATGGTGATGATCCTCGTAGAGTACGTGGATGACATACTTTTGATAGGGAAGGAGTTTCCTATGCTACGCTCGGTTAATCTCCACTTATCACAAGGATTCTCCATGTAGGATCAAAGTGATACCTACCAAATCCTGGATTTTGGATCTATGAGATAGATCTAATTGGATCTTAGGATACTCACTAGTTGTAGTGAGAAGGTATCAATTGGTCTTAGGGAGAATCACTGGAAGTGTTCCACGGTGATAAAGACGACTGAATGTCAGTCACAGGCATTGTCTTTACCCTCAGTAAAGGGACGGTATGTTGGAAGAGTTCCAAGCTAGATACCGTGACATTCTAGACGATAAAGGCTTGATACATCGCTACTTAAGATGCTACCATAGAGGCTGTTTGGGTGTATATTGGTTCATGAGATGAACTAAGTTCCTCCCATTGTGTGACAATGGAGTTGTGGCTTATGCCAAGGAACGCAGGTCCCATCAGTGATCCAGACATATTCTAAGGCAGTATCACCTGATCATGGAGATAGTTGATCTCCAGGGTGATCGAGGTTTGGAGAGTAGACTCAGAGGACAACACGGCGGATCCACTCACGAAGGCCTATTCCCATAGAGAGACTTTTATGGGATGGTTGAGTATGAGATACTACAACCACTGCTACAGATGGCCCTAGTGCAAGTGGGAGACTGTTAGTTATATGTATGCCCTAGAGGCCATTACTGTACATTGGATATATATTGTAGTGGATGCTGGGACATATATAGGGAGGACTTTCTTGCTCGACATGATAGTATGCTATCTGGTTGATCTTTACCTTAACGTGTATACTGATTGTCTCTCTGTTACATGTTGGTAAAGCCCTTAGGATGTGTACTTGACTACCTGGACTATGATGCGGATCATACTAGTGGGGACAGGGTAGTCCATAAGTACATCCTTCAAAGTCCCTAGTCGTGGGTATATCGAGACGGGGCATCGATATACCAGAGTAGACTAGCGTATACCTTCTCGACCCATACAGATGGGCGATGGATGATCCCATATCCATTGGTGTTTGACATCAGAGATGATATACGAGTGCTCAGTAGAGACCGGGTACACTGGACGGACTCGCCGAGAACACCCAGATGGTATTATACCTTACGTCAGATGGCAGTTCTCTGGTGACACTGGTACAGAGTAGTCTGTTGACCCGAGATCGTCATAGAGTCTTGTGTGGTTCCCACTGTGCTTTGATTTCCATCTTACCACATCTAAGAGGGCGTGCAAAACGGTGGTTTTTGGGTACAGTCCCGAGTCACATGGAGGCAATGAGCGATAGGAGGGGATTCGTCTCTCCCGGTATAGGGGGTTGATGTTGCGCTGTGTTCGATTGGCTATAACAGGAAATCCCTGGCCAGGGTTGCTGAGATTTACTGGTAAGTGTTACCAGTAGTTTCTCGAATTGTTATAGACCTCATATCGACACGACTTATCGAGCTATTGGGGTCTGACGTTTACCACCCCTAGGCGAGATATGCGACATATCAAACGACGAGACCGGACTGTACGGTAGTGTTACTGGTTGGATTCACTGGAGTGTGAGCGGGCTTGCTCGTCGATCTTCTGATCGCTCAATACCCGGGTGGCCGTTACGTTTAGTAGACCGCTTGCGGCTTGTGGATGTTTGATATGATCATCATCTGCTGCCGGCGTATTGACGAGTCTTTAGAGTCCTACACAGAGGTTTCCTGGCTCAAGCGAAACGAAATAGGAGCGCATATGAGATATGTGCGGGACCGAGAATAATACGTGTATGTGATACTGTATTCGATTCTCGCGATGTGACATTGATCGGTTATATGCGATATAGCCGGGTTATCGGATCAAGTGTTGATTCGATAAGTTGTTACTAATGATACTAGTCGGTTATATGTGATATGACCGGATCGTTAAATCAAGTGTTGATTTAATGATTTAATGCATAATTATATATTTGATATATTACTTTGCATTAACTAGTATCGGTTCACTTTAAATGGATTTTCTCGCTCGAGTGTGCGCATTGCATATGCGATATGATTTTTGTGCACTTGCTTGTATCATGTTTGATGATACATGCCTTATTTGTTAAGTGTATAGAATTAAACTTTGGTTAATGGAATGGTTAGGGTTTACTATTTGATTATTCATTTTTATTCATTTGTTTATTCTTTTTGGAAAAGAAAAAGAGCATGATAAAATGGTGGCATTTTTGTTTTGTTCATGATGTTTCTTGAACACTTTGACTTTGTGACCCTTTTGTCTCATGCTTAAACCTAACCACTTCATTTAACCCTAATTAGTTCTCTACACTTAACCATGGTCATGTTATGATAAGTTTGGATTTTCTTTTCTATTTTAAATTAACTTATCATAACTTTCTTCTTCTTCTTAATATCTATCATGAAGAAAGCTTAGGTCATCAATGGTGATTGATGATAAAGAGTGAGAAATCCAATTCTAAATTGAACCCACTTCCTATTTCTTCATCCTCTACCTCTAGCCAAGTAGTAGAGTGTGTTTCCTTCACAAGTTTTCATGACTTGGTGAAGGTGGAGCTTGATTTAGCGATGCCTCGACGTAGATCATCTTCGGCATGGACATCGACGACCTAGCTTGTCCATTCTCCGATGAAGCCGACGCTAGAGTCCGGGATCCGTCTTGGACAACGAGGAGACTTCATTGCGGAGCCGTGGAGGTGGAGCACCGGATCTACAAAGGTTGTATTTCCGTATTCTTGTAGTTAAGTGTTAACTAGTTTATATTTTCGCCTAGATTTCTAGCCGACGATCCGTAGTCGGGTTTCTCGGCACCCCGTAATTTTTGAAATTGGCATGGTTGATGCCTTGTGAGACCTCACTAGAGTGCCTAGGAACCCTACAGTATCTCATATCGTATTATCCTCGGTCCTGCACATATCACATATGTGCCTCTACTCCGTTTTGCCTGAGCCAAGAAACCACTGTGTAGGACTCTAAAGAATCGTGAATACGCCGGTAGCAGGTGATGATCATATCAAACACCCACAAGCTGCAAGCGGTCAGCTAAACGTAACAGCCACCCAGGTATTGAGCGATCAGAAGATCAACAAGCTAGCATGTCCGTTCTCCTGTGAATCCAATCAGTAACACTCCCGTACTGTCCGGTCTGTTCATCTAATATGTCGCATATCAAGTCTAGGGGTGGTATACGTCAGACCCCAGTAACCGATAAGTCGTGTCGATGTGAGGCTCATAACAGGTCGAGAAACTACTAGTAACACTTACCAGTATATCTCTATATCAGCCCTGGCCAGGGACTTCCAGTTATAGCCAATCGAATACAGCACAACATCAACTCCCTATACCGGGATAGACGAATCCCCTCCTATCGCTCATTGCCTCCATGTGATTCGGGACTGTACCCAAAAGCCACCGTTTTGCATGCCATCTTGGACGTGGTAAGGTGGAAATCAAAGCACAGTGGGAATCACACAAGACTCTATGACGATCTCGGGTCTACAGACTGCCCTGTACCAGTGTCACCGGAGAACTGCCATCTGACGAGTGGTATATCACCTTCTGGGAGTTCTCAGCGAGTCCGTCCAGTGTACCTTGTCTCCACTGAGCACCCGTACACCATCTCTGATGTCAAACACCGATGGATATGGGATCATCCATCACCCATCATTTGGGTCAAGATGCGTATACGCTAGTCTACTCTGGTGTATCGATGCCCTGTCTCGATATACCCTCGACTAGGAACAGTTATAGGATGTACTCATCGACTACTATGGCCCCACTAGTATGATCTCATCATAGTCCCAGTAGTCGAGTACAGATCCTAAGGTCTTTATCAACATGTGAGAGTAAGACAGTAAACCAATACAAGTCAACATGTTAAGATAAACTGAAACCAAATAGCATACTATCATGACGAGCAAGAAAGTCCTCTCTGTATATATCCAAGCATCCATCATAATATACATCATATGTACAACAATGGCCTCTAGGGCATATACATAACTAACAATCTCCCACTTGCACTAAGGCCAGCTGCTGTAGTATCTCATACCTAGCATCCTGAATAATCTCTCAAACTGTATCTGGGGAATGGCCTTCGTGAGTGGATCCGCAGTGTTGTCCTTCGTATCTACTCTCCTGACCTCGATCTCCCGGCGATCAACTATCTCCCTGATCAGGTGATACCGCCTCAGAATATGTCTGGATTTCTGATGGGATCTGGGTTCCTTGGCCAAAGCCACAGCACTATTGTTATCGCAATACAGAGGTATTGGATGTTCAATGGATGGACCCACACCAAGTTCAGTGATGAACTTCTTCATCCAGACAGCCTCTTTGGAAGCATCGTTGGCAGCGATGTATTCAGCCTCCATCGTCGAGTCTGCAACGGTATCCTGTTTGGAACTCTTCCAACATACCGCCCCTCCATTGAGGGTAAAGACAAATCCTGAGTGCGACTTAGAGTCGTCCTTATCACTTTGGAAATTGGAATCGGTAAAGGACTCCACCCGGAATTCTCCGTTACCATACACCAAGAACATATCTCTAGTCCTTCGTAAGTACTTGAGAATGTTCTTCACAGCTATCCAGTGACTCTCTCCAGGATCTGCTTGATACCGACTCACTACACTTAGTGAGTATGCTACATCGGGTCTGGTACATAGCATCGCATACATGATAGTGCCTACTGCCGAAGCATAGGTTATCCCTTGCATGCGAGCTCTTTCCAAATCAGTCTTGGGAGACATCTCTTTGGAGAGAGTGAGTCCAGAGATCATGGGTTGGTTCCCACGCTTGGATTCTTCCATACTAAACCTCTTTAGTATGGTGTCAATGTACCTGGATTGGGACAATCCCAGTATCCGTTTGGATCTATCTCTATAGATCCTAATCCCCAATATGCATGAGGCATCACCTAGATCTTTCATTGAGAATCTTTGTGATAAGAAGAGCTTGACTGATTGCAGCATAGGAATATCATTTCCTATCAAGAGTATGTCATCCACGTACAATACGAGGAAGACAACCTTACTCTCTGCTACCTTCTTATAGATACAAGGTTCATCTATGTTTTTGATGAAGTCAAACTCATTGACAACTACATCAAAACAGATGTTCCAACTCCGCGATGCTTGCTTTAACCCATAAATGGATTTAAGCAGCTTGCACACCTTTCCGCTGCTCTCACTATCTACGAAGTCCTCTGGCTGAGTCATGTACACGCACTCTTCTAAATCACCGTTTAGAAAGGCGGTCTTAACATCCATTTGCCAGATTTCGTAGTCATGGTATGCAGCAATGGCAAGTAAGATCCGGATGGACTTAAGCATAGCCACTGGAGAAAAGGTTTCGTCATAATCCACACCTGGTCGTTGACGAAAACCCTTTGCTACAAGTCTAGCTTTGAACGTCTTAACTTTTCCATCTACACCAAATTTCCTTTTAAAAATCCACTTGCTCCCAATGGGTTTTACCCCTTCAGGAGCATTTTCCAAAATCCATACTTTATTGGTGTACATGGATTCCATCTCAGATCGCATTGCATCCAGCCATTTCCCAGAGTCACCATTCGTGATGGCCTGCTCGAAACTAGTCGGGTCATCATCTTCTATGATGCAATCCTCGCTTCCACCATCAATGAGAAAACCGTAGTATCTCTCTCGCGGATGAGAAACCCTGCTAGATCGGCGGAGAGGCTGGGGTTCGTCGGGTACTGCTGAATCCTCTGGTTCTACCAAGTCTTCTATTATAGTTTGTGTTGCTGGAACCTCTTCCAGTTCTACCTCAATGCCACTAATCTGTTTCATAAGAAAACCTTTTTCTAAGAAAGTGGCATGTCGAGAAACAAACACCTTTTGTTCCTTGGGGTGGTAGAAGATATACCCTTGTGAATTTTTGGGATATCCTACAAACTTACATAAGACAGATCTTGCCTCGAGTTTGTCTGGATTTTGTCTTTTGACATAGGCTGGACAACCCCATATCTTAACATACTTAAGAGATGGTCTCTTCCCTTTCCATATCTCATATGGAGTGGTAGGCACTGATTTGGTAGGAACCATATTCAATAGGTGTATGGCTGTCTCAAGCGCATACCCCCAAAAAGAAATAGGTAACTCAGCTGTACTCATCATTGAACGCACCATATCTAATAGGGTGCGATTCCTTCGTTCCGATACACCGTTGTGCTGTGGTGTATAAGGTGGAGTAAGCTGAGAGAGAATCCCATTCTCTTTTAGATAATCTTGGAACTCATTGCTCAAGTATTCTCCTCCTCGATCAGATCGAAGGATCTTAATACTTTTGCCCGTTTGGTTCTTTACTTCGTGCTTATATTCTCTGAATTTCTCAAAAGCTTCAGACTTGTGTTTCAATATGAACACATGCCCGTATCTAGAGAGATCGTCAGTGAATGTAATGAAGTAGGAAGAACCGTTCCTGGCATGCATAGACATGGGACCGCATACATCACTATGTACCAGTCCTAAAAGTTCCGTAACTCTTTCTCCGTGTCCACTAAACGGAGCTTTGGTCATTTTTCCTTTGAGACATGAATGGCAAGTATCATAAGATGATAATTCGAACGGATTCAAATAACCATCCTTATGTAACTTAGCCAGTCGTGTTGCATTGATATGACCAAGTCTACAATGCCACAAGAAGGATTCGTTCATTTCTGAACTCTTCCTCTTGTGCGTGTTTTGTATATTGAGGACTGTATTTTGATTTAGAATGAATATGCCATTATGTAACAAGCCTGATGCAATCAACTTTTGATCTAGGAATATGTTCATAACATTATCCTGTACTACAAAATTATATCCTTCTTTACTTAATAAAGAAACTGATATAATGTTGCACATCATGTTCGGTATATAATAGCACTCATTCAGAATCAGTGTATCACCACTTGGTAATACTAGGTGATATTCGCCAACTACTTTGGCTGCAACATTTGCACCGTTCCCTACTTGAACAGAATGATCACCTTTTCCCAGTTCTCTACCTTTACGTAGCCCATGTAACAATTTACATATGTGGGATCCTGATCCGGTATCTAATACCCAGGACATAGGGTGAACTGAGAAACAGTTTTCAATAACTAACACACCTGAAGAAGATGCATCAACATGCATGTTCTTTTGGGCGGCGTGAGAATCTAGATATTCTCCTGTTTCCTGTTCAGTCTTATAACTCTTATAAGAAAGAACGGGTCCAACGTTCCCCTACTCAGTATAATAAGCGGGTTCAGTCAATACATCCATATTATTATCTTGATTATGGCCTGACATGGTCGCTACCTGGAGAGAGAGAGAACAAAACACTTTAGCGTATGCTCTTGCAAGATTAGATTGGTTATTATCTTATCTAATCAGGATGTCTCCCACTGTTTTTATCAAATCTACCTTCAAACCCTAAAAGGTAAGATTAGCCAGGATTAATTACACCCTACAATTTCGTCAATCTTTTAGCCAGATCAGTGTCGGTACTTGAGGGAGGTTCCCCGTGCTTTCGCACGGACCTAATTAAAGTAAACCTCGTTTTCCCAGAGGCGTAACCTCGTTAACACTTTTCTAGACACCTACTTGATCGGCTAATTGTAATGTGTAAAACTCTCCCAGGAGTAACTCTTACTCGCAGCGGGAATCGGGATCCAACTATCTCATAGAAGGTATGCAATCTCATTGCAAATTTCAATACTTGAAATTCCCAATAATATTTTACCCCTAGTGTTCTATGACCTTGACGAATGCCAAACAACCCATAGTCCACTAGTCAAGTTCAACCCGTACATTTCTTGATTGAATTAAACCCACCCGCACGACCTTTGACGAATGCCAAACAACGCCGTACGAATACCCTAATCCAATCTGCATCATATGCATAAGCAGATAAATACTAGTTAGCTACCGTACACTACGCCTTGACGAATGCCAAATTACCGTAGCACGAATACTAAGTAGTACTTATCTGAAATGACAGAGGGCTACGCAGGTTTTTCAGAAAACCATGAGCGTAATGAACTTGATATCGCCATAGAATCATGTGAAATTTTGAAATGGAGTGTTTTTTAGGCTTTCATTAGTTTTGCTAAAGAGGTCACTCCCGGTGAAGGGATCTCGGCTCTTTCCTCATCGAATAAGGTGCAGGACATATCATATATATCACTGTGCAAAGCAAAACTCTAAAAGCAATCAAAAGACAAACCGAGTTTTGTAGCATCTGCCAGTTTCGCTAAAGAGGTCACTCCCGGTGAAGGGATCTCGGCTCTTTCCTCATCGAATAAGGTGCAGGGTATATCATATATACCACTATGCAAAGCAAAACTGTAGCTACCCTTTTTATAAAGTTTTGATTCTACAACATCTTTTAGGTTTCTTTTCTTTTTATTAATCTCATTAATAAAAAATCCCATCAGCTTATGCTTCCTAAGCATCACAGATAAATACGACGTACACTTATGCCATCCGCATTCGCCTTGATGTCCCCTCGTGCACCGTTAGGTTAGGTAACTAATGACAGAGCAGGGCAGGACTAGTGCGGGTGTAAAACATAAGCAACGTCTATATAATATATCATATATACTATATACTGTATCCATCACTACATATCAAATGATCACATCATATATATCGCAGCAGAAATATAGATATAATGTAGGATATGCTAGGACGTCCGTATTTAGTATTTAGCCAACAATAGAAAATACGGATTCCACAGTCGCGGTGAATAGCCAAGCCCACACCCTGGACCCCTACGAGAGCGGCAAGCGACCCTACCAATTCTGGAGTTTAGGAGACCCAGTCTCGACTCCTCGAGATGGCCTCCCACTGAACCCCAGAACCCGGTCACCTGTGCTCCCCTCCTTGGATCCATCCTAATGCGGAAAAGTAAATAATGTACAACACTGGTGGCATCAACCTCAACCCGGAAGTGCCCCAAATAAAAGAATATTACATTACATTTGAATTTACATGAATGAAAATATAAAACTCTCATCTCACATAAAACCCCCGGCTATTCGATCGCGACAATCCGGCACATCATATCTCAGCAACACATAATATCTCATATCATCAACGTAAGTAAGTATGCATACACCGATCGTCGTCGATGTATAGCAACGAAAACCGGCAATACAACTTCATACTACACTTACGGTCACAGAAAAGAAAGTGTAAAACTACAATATTTGGAATCCACAATCACTTTAGACATCGTAAATCCGAAATATCACATACTTCGCATTTCATGCCTAACCCTATGAATTCCACATATTGTATCAAATTCCAGATAAATAGACAGTATTAAACTTTTCGAACAGATAATCAAATACCCAAAATTTCCTAAATTGCTCAACACTTGAGCGGAGTTCAAATAATCCGGAATGTGTCACAGTAGTAGCGGTCCAGCCGTAGAAGGGTCAAGCCAACGCTTCACATGTGGCACGCCGTACTGCCCCAAATCCGAAGGTTCAAAAGGCAGTTCAAGACGGTCACATAATCGAGTTAAGGTTTGTTGTCTTCTAGAGGGTCCACCATAAAACTTGCATGCATTTCCGAAAGATTTAAACTCGAGAAAAGATTCAACACTTGAAAATTTTTCGTGTCGGGAAAAAGTGAGTTAATGATATCCGTTCGAACTTTTTAACAGTTTCTAAATATCCGGAAAAACATATAACGAATTTAAAATTCCCGATCGAATCGACGATTACAAAATAAATCCCAGAATCCTCAACACTTGAGTCAGATTAAAAACACCCATAAAATAGTAACCACAGAGACAAGAATTACTGTGCAAAACTCCGTCCCTAATACCCTTACCCTGCCGCGAAACCGCCGCCAAAGGGGGCTAATTGCCGCGGTTCCGCGGCCATGTTAAGGAATTAGGGGCACGTTTTTCACCATAATTCTTATATTAGCCTGCTGAATTTTTTAGGTATTTTTAATTCTGGAAAAACCCAGATTTTAAAAAATGTACAGAGAAGGGTTTGAAATGTCGTATTCGGGTTCGATCGGGGTTTTAACTTCGTTAACACATCGCTTAATCCTCTAGCTAGGCTCTGATACCGCTGTAGGGTTCCTAGGCATACTTGTGAAAGTTCATAAAGCATCAAATATGCCCGAATAAAAATTTACATGTGCCGAACAACCCAAAGACGGGATCTTTGCTAGATTATTAGGGTTTAGCATGCAAGATAATACCTTTAAAGCTAAGTGTGAGGGATTACAACCTTTGTAGTCCGCTCCTTCGCTTCACAAGCTCCGAGTAGAAATCCCTTCGCCGCGATCCACGATCTCCCGGACTCAAGAGAGGCTCCACGACTCGAACGATCCATGCTAGCTTGAAGTGTTCCGCTTCTCCGATGATCTACGTCGAAGTTGCTATAACCCAAGCTTTCTCACTCTAAAGAGATGAACACCCTAATTTAATGGGCTAGATTAGATGAGGATGATGGAGTAGTATTTATGCTATCTTTTTTATTCACTTTCTCACAAGAAATCATCACAAAAAGAATTTCTAGTGAGCTCTCTCTCAAAAACTAAAGAGAGAAGAAGATGAAGAATGAAAAGAATAATGAGATAATTCCTTTTGTGATGAATAGTAGATAAGAGTATATGATTGATTATTGAACCATGGTCAAGGATGAGAGGCTAAAACTTTGTAGAGAATAAACTAGAGTTAGGGTTTGGTTAGGTTAAGGATAAGGATCAACCATAATATCTTAACCAAGACAAAAGAGAATCCTTCCAGAAAGTGCAAGAAAGAGCTAACCCTAATCAAACCCGAATCCCTTTTTATCATCCTTAAACATGTTTCATAATAAATCATATCATGTCACAATAATATATATCACATATATATTATATATTTGCAACAAAAGAAAATAATACAATTAACATATATCGCATATATATCAATGTATTAATCCGGTGAGAAAATGAAATAATAAAGCGAGCCAATATTAGATAATGTAATACAATATATCATATATATCATTATACATTAAATCATCGAATCAACACTTGATCCGACGATCCGGCTATATCGAATATAACCGACTAATATATCATGTACCGATTCATCGAATCAACACTTGATCCGATGTCCCGATTCATATCTAAATATCGCGAGAATATAATACGGTATCTCATATCGCATTATCCTCGGTCCTGCACATATCACATATGTGCCTCTACTCCGTTTTGCCTGAGTCAAGAAACCTCTGTGTAGGACTCTAAAGAATCGTCAATACGCCGAAGCAGGTGATGATCATATCAAACACCCACAAGCTGCAAGCGGTCAGCTAAACGTAACAGCCACCCAGGTATTGAGCGATCAGAAGATCAACAAGCTAGCCTGTCCGTTCTCCTGTGAATCCAATCAGTAACACTCCCGTACAGTCCGGTCTGTTCGTCTGATATGTCGCATATCAAGTCTAGGGGTGGTATACGTCAGACCCCAGTAACCGATAAGTCGTGTCGATGTGAGGCTCATAACAGGTCGAGAAACTACTAGTAACACTTACCAGTATATCTCTATATCAGCCCTGGCCAGGGACTTCCAGTTATAGCCAATCGAACACAGCACAACATCAACTCCCTATACCGGGAGAGACGAATCCCCTCCTATCGCTCATTGCCTCCATGTGATTCGGGACTGTACCCAAAAGCCACCATTTTGCATGCCCACTTGGACGTGGTAAGGTGGAAATCAAAGCACAGTGGGAATCACACAAGACTCTATGACGATCTCGGGTCTACAGACTACCCTATACCAGTGTCATCGGAGAACTGCCATCTGACGTATGGTATATCACCATCTGGGAGTTCTCGGCGAGTCCGTCCAGTGTACCCAGTCTCTACTGAGCACCCGTACACCATCTCTAATGTCAAACACTGATGGATATAGGATCATCCATCGCCCATCATATGGGTCAATATGCGTATACGCTAGTCTACTCTGGTGTATCGTTGCCCTGTCTCGATATACCCTCGACTAGGAACAGTTATAGGATGTACTCATCGACTACTATGGCCCCACTAGTATGATCTCATCATAGTCCCAGTAGTCGAGTACAGATCCTAAGGGCTTTATCAACATGTGGGAGTAAGACAGTAAACCAATACAAGTCAACATGTTAAGATAAAGTGAAACCAAATAGCATACTATCATGACGAGCAAGAAAGTCCTCTCTGTATATATCCAAGCATCCATCATAATATACATCATATGTACAACAATGGCCTCTAGGGCATATACATAACTAACAGCAAATGTTGCAGCCAAGGCAGTTGGCGAATATCACCTTGTATTACCAAATGGTAATACATTGGTTCTGAACGAGTGCTATTACATTCCGACCCTGATATGCAATATTATATCAGTTTCTTTATTGAATAAAGAAAGATATAATTTTGTAGTACATGATAATGTTATGAACATATTCCTGAATCAAAAGTTGATTGGATCAGGTTCATTATTTAATGGCATATACGTTCTCAACCAAACTACAGTACTTAATGTACAAAACACACACAAGGGGAAGAGTTCAGAAATGAACGAATCCTTCTTGTGGCATTGTAGACTTGGTCATGTTAGTGTATATGCCCTAGAGGCCATTACTGTATCATACTAGTTTGTATATTACTTGATGGAAGCTTGGGATATTCACCTTGTATAAACAATCTTGCTCAATATAGTAGTATGCTACTTGGTTTGTTTCTACTTCAATGTGTACATGTGTTTATTTTAGTTTATCACCTATACGCATTAGTGGAGCCCTTAGGATCTTTGCTTGATTACCAGCGTTGTGATGACAGTCACACTAGTGGGGGCTGGGTAGTCTATAAGCACATCCTTATACAGGTCCCTAGTCGCAGGACTATCGAGACAGGGCATCGATACTCCGGAGTAGACTAGCGTATGCGCTTCTCATCCCAGTGTGGGAGATGGTTTGTCCCACAGCCATCAGTACGTCGTACTGGAGATAGTATACGGGTGCTCGTTTGGTTACGAGTATACTGGACAGGACTCGTCGGGAACTGACAGGTTGGTATTATACCTATCGTCAGTTATCAGTTCCCAGGTGATATGAGTACAGCTTAGTCCGCTGACTTGACACTGGCACTTCGCCTCGAGTGTGTTCCCACTGCACTTTGATCACTACCCTACCACGGCTCAAAGGAGTCGTGCAAACAGGTAATGGTTGGGTGCAGTCCCGAAACACTTGGAGGCAGTGACGGTTAGACAGGATTCGTCTCTCCCGGTATTGGGGGTTGACATCGCGCTGTGTCTAGGAGAGCCATTACACGAGTAGTCCCTGGCCAGGGAAAGCGAGATATACTGGTAGGCTTCCAGTGTTATCTCAGGGTGTTTTGGGCTTCACTCCGACACGACTTGTACCGCTATTAGGGGACTGACGTTTTACCGCCCCCTAGGCCCGACATGCGATGTATCAGACGAACAGACCGGACTGTACGGAGATTGTCACACTCAGACTCAGTAGGAGTTCAGATGGGGTTCACCTCGTCAGTCTTCTTGTCGGCATCTACCTGGGGACCGTTACGCACAGCTAGTGCCACTTGCGGTCTGTGGTTAAACCCACTGCCAGCGTAAGTGTCGAGTCTTTAGAGTCCCACACAGAGGGCTATTCTCCATTGGGCAAAACAGAGTAGAGGTCGCATGGTTTTGCGACAGGGTTCGTTCTCATCCGCGCACTTGTGCACGTTTGGAGTCCGGACGGATATTACTGGCTGGCTCTGGTTTGAGTCAGATACTGGTATATGTTTTGGGGTTGCTTTTATCTCTCAGTATTCATGTTCCTCGGAACAAGAATGCAGGTGTGTATGCACAGTTGTTTGAGGAGGAGGAAGAGGACTTTCATTAGGGTTTTGGAACGGGTGCGTATGCACAGTTGACAGTCGTCTTTTTCCAAATCCTAATGGATTTATGTTATATCAATTAATAATATTAATAAAATGAAATTGTGTCATGGTTGGGTTTTTGTTGACTTGTTGACCATGGTTGACTAGTTGACCATAGTTGAATGTTTGACCATCATCATTACTTTGCAAAGATGCTCTTTGATTCTAGCAAAATTCATTTAATGAATGAAATGATAATGGTCATTCATAAACCTTCCATCAACAATTTCATTTTCATTATTATTATTAATTTGATAATTCTTTTTGCTTTTGTTTGTGTTGCAAAAGAAAAAGAACTCATTCTATCATATTGCTTCTCTCTCCTCACTTCATCTTCTTCTTCCTCTAGCTCAAGGAGAATCCTTCTCATGTGTTGAGAATCCCTCTCCTTGAAAGAAAAACACCCCAAAGACACTCTCTACTCTCTCTAGGGTTAAAGGTTTAGCAAGCCGGAGATCCTAGTTCACTCAAAGTTCGAGAAAGAGCCCGAAGGTTGAACCCTCAGGTGGATCCATCTTTGACGGAAGAAGGCAACGAGGAAAGAACCATCAACCTCTATAAGGTTTCAAGAAGAAGGAGTTCAAGTTAGGTATAACCTTTCATCCGAGTAGCTAACTCCCTTTAGCATGATAGCTAGTTTTAGTTTAGAAAAGATCCCGACTTTGCTTGTCCATGTTGCCCCATGCGCTAAAAATTTGAGTTTTATACCGTTTCCGCCTCCCCGTAAGAACCGGGGGTCGCAACGTAGACCTACAGTGGTATCAGAGTCTAACTAAACTTAAACTAGCTTAGTAGTAAAGTGTACGGAAGTTCGATCGGAAAAATCACAAAAACCTAAAAGTTAAAAACCCTAACTTTCTGTTGAAATTTTTTGTGTTCAAAAGTGAAAAAGGTTTACTCCTAAAATCGGCTCAGAGTTTTGTGAGAACACCCAAGAAAAACGATCCCCTGATTCCTTCAAACCGCCGCGGTTCCGCGGCAAGAGGTATGCATTTGCCGCTGAACCGCCGCCGTTTAGGGTCCTCTCGTGATCGTGTTTTGTGCAGTGTTCTTCTGGTAGGGTTTTGGGATTTTTCAGATATATTATATGTGCCCAGATTTTCCAGAATAGAAATTTATTTTTGGGGCCCTATAATTCCGTATTTTTTCCGAACTTCACTACACTTTGACTATGAAGGTTGTATCTGAGATGTTTGTATGTATTGAACGTCGGCTAATCGCTATAAGTCGATTAGTCGGGGTTATACATCTCTGTTATCTGTGTTTGATGAGGGTTTGCGTATATGAATGCGTTGGACTGTCGCGGGTGAATAGCCGGGGTGGATGTGAGATGAGCTTTTTTTTTTCTTTCATTCATTTGTAACATGTAAATTGATGTAATATTATTATTTGTTTGGCCGCACAACCGGGTCGGGGTTGTAGCCGTCATTGTATAATTCTTTTTACTGTTTTTGCTCCTAGGATAGACCCATGGAGGGGGTGCACAAACTACCGGGTATCTCGAAGTGCCGAGTGGCCTACTCACGGTGGTGAGGGAGGTTGCTTCGCTTCGAATACTTGGCGGGTAGTTTGCCGCACCCGTAGGGGTCTTGGGTGGGGTTTTGGCTATTCACCGCGACCGTGTAATCCGCTTTTCGTTGCAGGCTCGAACGGATTGCGGATTCTTAGTATATCTAATGTATTCATCTGTGATCTGTAATGTCTATCATTGCTTTACATTTATAACTATTTAGGCGTTGCTTATGTTTTACAGCCGCGCTAGCCCAGCCCCCGCTCTGTCGTTAGTTAAGTAACCTAACGGGTGATGACGGGGCCCCGTGGCGAATGCGAATGGCATAAGCGTACGTCATATTTTGGTTGTTTTCTGCAATGGTAGGATTAAATGATGGGACGCATTAAAAGAACTAATGCAAGAATATCAGGCATTAAAAGAACTAATGCAAGATAATAAACCAAGCTAAAGTCGCTGGAACACTTTCGAAAAACCACTCGGTTCTTTTCAAAACTAACTTTTAAATGCGGAGCTTGAGCCACTCCTTCAAAAAGCTATCTCGTTCCATCGATTATATCAAGTTCACTACGTTCACGGTTTTACCAAAACCATCCATAGCCCTCCATCGTTTCATATGAATATTCAACAGTATTCAAGCTGTGTTTGTTGGCCTTAGTCAAGGCACAGTGTTTGGTAGCTGGTAGGTATTCATATGTTGCATAGATAGAATGCATTGGTTTGGGACAGTCGTATTGCCTTGTTGGCCATAGTCAAGGGTATATACGGGTGGGTTCAAATTAACCTGGATAACGACGGGTAGAACTTGACATGTGACTTATGATTTGTTGGCCTTAGTCAAGGTCATAAGAGCATGGGGCAAAAATCCACATCGGGAGTTTCAAAAGTACTGAAACTTGCTAGCGCTGCATACCATTTGGAGTGTGATGATTCTGGTAGGATTCCTTCGGTTTTATCACGCGATGATATTTGGATCCCGATCCTACTGTGAGTATATGCTACTCCTCGGGGACTTTCTCACTTAACGATCAATGCTATAAACCAAGTAGGTGTCTAGAAAGGTGTTAGCGGGGCTACGCCCACAGGGAAAAGAGGTTACTTAATTAAGGAACTTCGCGAAAACGTTGGAAAACCTCACTCGAAGTACCGACACTGGCCTGGCTGAACGGTTAAGCAAGTATTGTATGGTGAGAAAGATCCCGACTAATTCTTCCTTTGTGGTTTGAGGAGGGATTTGAGAGACAGTGGGAGCCATCCTGTTTAGATAAATTAAAAACCAATCTAAACTTTCAAGAGCATCATGCTAAGTGTTTTCTTCTCTCTCTCTTAACTGCAGCGACCAGATGACCGCACCTAGGTTACATCTAGATAATAAAATGACTGAATCTGACTGTTACGACTGGCAAAGGTCTGTCCAGATGTCCATTGCCCAGGACAAGCAAGGACACCTCTTGACTGATCCAACCCCTGCCGTCTCAGGTCCAGTTTCCCCTGCCACGGATATTGATATTCGCAGGACATCGGAAGAAGACTGTACGAAAGCCATGTGCCTCGTGTTAGCCTCAGTTGATTGTATATACCAGAGGCAGCACGAGAAGATAGACTCCGCTTCTATCTTCCTCCATAACAAAGTTTTATATGGAGAGCAATCTCGTATCGCAAGATATGAGACCTCGAACGAATTGCTTCCAGCGAGGTTGGCTATCGGGTCATCTGTAAGGGGCAACGTCCTTGCAGAGACCAGCTCTTTTGAGCTCTCGGACCTGAAGACAACGTTGAAGAACTGGTCATATGCTGACTCAGTTCAACAGTCTCTACCTACTACCCTAAAGGAAACTAGGGAAGTAGAAAGAAAGGGAAGGGCAGAAGTTACAGGAACAGATGTAGTAAAAGAGGGATGTTCCTATTGTTACGGGAATGAACATGGGCAGAAGGATTGCAGGGCTTGTAAAGCCAGTAGCCAGAATTCGAAGCATGTTGTGGCTTCGGCTTCGGGTGTGTTTATGATTGAGAACTGTTTGTCAGTTAACCCTACTTCCTGGGTATTGGATACCGGATCAGGATCTCATATCTGTAATTCGTTACAGGGTCTGAGAAACCGTAGGGTTATCAGGAAAGGTGATATGACTCTCAGGGTTGCTAACGGAATGAGCATGGATGCTGTATCTGTAGGGGAATATCACCTAGGACTGACAACTGGGCAGATATTGATTCTGCGTGACTGTTTGTATGTACCAGGTGCGACTTGTAATATCATATTTGTATCCTTACTTTCTAAGGAAGGATATGATTTTTCTTTTGTAAGCGATGTAGTAAACATCCACCTAAATCAAGCACTGATTCGGTCAGGTACATTAAATAACGGTATATACGTATTGAATCAAGCTCAGATATTCAGTGTCCAGAACACACTTAAAAGAAAGTCTCCAGAATTAAATCAGGCTTTCTTATGGCATTGTAGACTGGGTTACATCAATGAGACACGGTTGACTAAGTTACATAAAGAAGGATACTTGGATCCGTTCGAGTACCAATCTTATGCCACTTGTGAATCTTGTCTCATGGGAAAGATGACAAAGACTCCGTTCACTGGACACGGAATAAGAGCGAGCGAGCTCTTGGGACTTATACACAGTGACGTGTGTGGTCCAATGTCTACACATGCGCGAAGCGGTTATTCATACTTCATTACTTTCACAGATGATTTCTCTAGGTACGGACATGTCTTCTTAATGAAGCACAAATCCGAGGCCTTTAAGAAATTTCGGGAATATAAGAATGAAGTAGAAAAACAAACAGGCAAAAGTATCAAGATCCTAAGATCGGATCGAGGTGGTGAATACTTGAGTGCCGAGTTTCTGGACTACTTAAAAGAGAATGGAATTCTCTCTCAGCGTACTCCTCCATACACACCACAACACAATGGTGTATCGGAAAGGAGGAATCGAACCCTATTAGATATGGTTCGTTCCATGATGAGTAAGGCTGAGTTACCGCGGTCTTTCTGGGGTTTTGCACTAGAAACAGCTGCACATCTCTTGAACCAAGTTCCTACTAAGACAGTGCCTACCACACCATATCAGATGTGGAGTGGGAAGAAACCCTGTCTTAAATCCTTTAAGACATGGGGATGTCCGGCTTTTGTAAAAAAGCAGCATGCGGACAAGCTCGAGGCACGCTCGGTACAGTGCAAGTTTGTGGGATACCCAAAGAACTCAAAGGTGTATCTTTTCTATTACGTAGAGGAGAAAAAAGTCCTTGTTTCTCGTCATGCCCGCTTCTTGGAAACTGAGTTTTTAGAAAATCAGATAAGTGGGAGCGCAATAGAACTGGAAGAAATTCCAGAACCACAAGCTATTACTGAAACCTTAGTAGAACCAGAAGGTTCAGGGGAACCGGACATTCCTACGCCGCTCCGCAGGAGTAGTAGGCAGTCTCATCCGCCCGAGAGATACTACAGTTTTCTCATAGACGGGGATAGAGAGGATTGCATCATGGATTATGGTGAGCCTACTAGCTTCCAGCAAGCCATTCAGAGCGGCGACTCGGTAAAATGGCTGGATGCAATGCGGACCGAGATGGAGTCCATGTACACCAACAAAGTTTGGACTTTGGACTTTGCTCCAGAAGGGGTAAAACCCGTAGGCTGCAAATGGATCTTCAGAAAGAAGATTGGTGTAGATGGGCAGGTTGAGACCTATAAAGCTAGACTTGTAGCAAAGGGTTTTCGTCAAAGACCTGGTTTGGACTATGACGAGACCTTTTCTCCAGTGGCTATGCTGAAATCCATTCGGATCCTTCTTGCCATTGCTGCCTTCCACGATTATGAAATCTGGCAGATGGACGTAAAGACGGCTTTCCTAAATGGGAGTTTGGAAGAGTGCGTCTATATGGATCAGCCAGAGGGATTCATACAGAGTGGGAGCAGCGGTAGAGTGTGCAAGTTGCTAAAGTCCATCTATGGACTTAAGCAGGCATCGCGGAGTTGGAACATCTGCTTTGATGATACTGTCAAAGAATTCGACTTTATCAAAAACCCAGATGAACCATTCATTTTCAGTAAGATTGTAGGGAGAACTGTAGTGTTCCTCGTCTTGTACGTGGATGACATTCTCCTAATAGGAAATGATATTCCTATGCTACAGTCAGTCAAAGGATTCTTGTCGCAGAGGTTCTCCATGAAGGACCTGGGAGATGCCAACTACATTCTGGAGATCCAGATCTATCGTGATAGATCTAAGAGGATGTTGGGACTTTCACAGTCAAGGTACATCGACACCATACTGAATCGTACATCGACACCATACTGAAAAGATTCAGTATGGAAGATTCCAAGCGCGGTAATCTACCGGCTTGTCACGGGATCACCCTCTCCAAAGAGATGTCTCCCAAGACTGATTTGGAGAGGGATCGCATGTATATTATACCCTACGCTTCTGCGGTAGGCTCTATAATGTATGCGATGTTGTGTACCAGACCATATGTAGCATACGCATTGAGCGTTGTAAGCCGGTATCAGTCGAACCCATGGGAGAAACACTGGATAGCGGTAAAGAACATTCTCAAGTACCTGAGAAGGACCAAGGAGATGTTCTTGGTGTATGGCGGAAAAGACCTCCAGCTTGAGGCCTTTGCTGACTCCAGCTTCCAGAGTGACAAGGATGACTCCAAGTCCATGTCGGGTTATGTCTTTACCCTCAATGGAGGGGCGGTTTGCTGGAAGAGTTCCAAGCAGGAGACCGTTGCTGACTCAACTATGGAAGCGGAGTACATAGCTGCTTGCGATGCCGCAAAGGAAGCTGTCTGGATGAAGAAGTTCCTCACGGAACTTCAGGTGGTTCCTACCATTGTTGATCCAATACCGCTGTACTGCGACAACAACGGAGCTATAGCTTTAGCGAAGGAACCCAGGTCCCATCAGAAGTCCAGGCACATTTTGAGACGGTATCACCTGATCAGGGAGATCTTAGATCGCCAGGAGATCGAGGTAAAGAGAGTTAATACGGAGAACAACACTGCAGATCCACTCACGAAGGCCCTACCCCAGAATCAGTTCGAGCGGCTGATCGAGATGATAGGTCTTCGATATGCCAGTACATGGCCTTAATGCAAGTGGGAGATTGTTAGTGTATATGCCCTAGAGGCCATTACTGTATCATACTAGTTTGTATATTACTTGATGGAAGCTTGGGATATTCACCTTGTATAAACAATCTTGCTCAATATAGTATTATGCTACTTGGTTTGTTTCTACTTCAATGTGTACATGTGTTTATTTTAGTATATCACCTATACGCATTAGTAGAGCCCTTAGGATCTTTGCTTGATTGCCAACGTTGTGATGGAATTCACACTAGTGGGGGCTGGGTAGTCTATAAGCACATCCTTATACAGGTCCCTAGTCGCAGGACTATCGAGACAGGGCATCGATACTCCGAAGTAGACTAGAGTATGCGCTTCTCATCCCAGTGTGGGAGATGGTCTGTCCCACAGCCATCAGTACGTCGTACTGGAGATAGTATACGGGTGCTCGTTGGGTTACGAGTACACTGGACAGGACTCGTCGGGAACTGACAGGTTGGTATTATACCTATCGTCAGTTATCAGTTCCCAGGTGACATGAGTACAGCTTAGTTCGCTGACTTGACACTGGCACTTCGCCTCGAGTGTGTTCCCACTGCACTTTGATCACTACCCTACCACGGCTCAAAGGAGTCGTGCAAACAGGTAATGGTTGGGTGCAGTCCCAAAACACTTGGAGGCAGTGACGGTTAGACAGGATTCGTCTCTCCCGGTATTGGGGGTTGACATCGCGCTGTGTCTAGGAGAGCCATTACACGAGTAGTCCCTGGCTAGGGCAAGCGAGATATACTGGTAGGCTTCCAGTGTTATCTCAGGGTGTTTTGGGCTTCACTCCGACACGACTTGTACCGCTATTAGGGGACTGACGTTTTACCGCCCCCTAGGCCCGACATGCGATGTATCAGACGAACAGACCGGACTGTACGGAGATTGTCACACTCAGACTCAGTAGGAGTTCATATGGGGTTCACCTCGTCAGTCTTCTTGTCGGCATCTACCTGGGGACCGTTACGCACAGCTAGTGCCGCTTGCGGTCTGTGGTTAAACCCACTGCCAGCGTAAGTGTCGAGTCTTTAGAGTCCCACACAGAGGGCTATTCGCCATTGGGCAAAACAGAGTAGAGGTCACATGGTTTTGCGACAGGGTTCGTTCTCATCCGCGCACTTGTGCACGTTTGGAGTCCGGACGGATATTACTGGCTGGCTCTGGTTTGAGTCAGATACTGGTATATGTTTTGGGGTTGCTTTTATCTCTCAGTATTCATGTTCCTCGGAACAAGAATGCAGGTGTGTATGCACAGTTGTTTGAGGAGGAGGAAGAGGACTTTCATTAGGGTTTCGGAACGGGTGCGTATGCACAGTTGACAGTCGTCTTTTTCCAAACCCTAATGGATTTATGTTATATCAATTAATAATATTAATAAAATAAAATTGTGTCATGGTTGGGTTTTTTTTGACTTGTTGACCATGGTTGACTAGTTGACCATAGTTGAATGTTTGACCATCATCATTACTTTGCAAAGATGCTCTTTGATTCTAGCAAAATTCATTTAATGAATGAAATGATAATGGTCATTCATAAACCTTCCATCAACTATTCATTTTCATTATTATTATTAATTTGATAATTCTTTTTTCTTTTGTTATGGTTGCAAAAGAAAAAGAACTCATTCTATCATATTGCTTCTCTCTCCTCACTTCATCTTCTCCTTCCTCTAGCTCAAGAAGAATCCTTCTCATGTGTTGAGAATCCCTCTCCTTGAAAGAAAAACACCCCAAAGACACTCTCTACTCTCTCTAGGGTTAAAGGTTTAGCAAGCCGGAGATCCTAGTTCGCTCTAAGTTCGAGAAAGAGCCCGAAGGTTGAACCCTCAGGTGGATCCATCTTTGACGGAAGAAGGCAACGAGGAAAGAACCATCAACCTCTACAAGGTTTCAAGAAGAAGGAGTTCAAGTTAGGTATAACCTTTCATCCGAGTAGCTAACTCCCTTTAGCATGATAGCTAGTTTATTTTAGAAAAGATCCCGACTTTGTTAGTCCATGTTGCCCCATGCGCTAAAAATTTGAGTTTTATACCGTTTCCGCCTCCCCGTAAGAACCGGGGGTCGCAACGTGGACTTACAGGTCACATCAATGCGACACGACTGGCCAAATTGCATAAGGATGGATATTTGAATCCGTTCGAATTTTCATCTTATGACACTTGCCAGTCATGTCTCAAAGGCAAAATGACCAAAACTCTGTTTAGTGGACACGGAGAAAGAGTTACAGAACTCTTGGGGCTGATACATAGTGATGTATGTGGACCCATGTCTACACATGCCAGGAACGGTTCTTCCTACATCATTACATTCACTGACGATCTCTCAAGATACGGACATGTGTTCCTGATGAAACACAAGTTGAAGCTTTTGAGAAATTCAGGGAATATAAGCACGAAGTAGAGAACCAAACGGGCAGATGTATTAAGATCCTTCGATCTGATAGAGGAGGAGAATACTTGAGCAATGCGTTCCTGGACTATCTAAAAGAGAATGGGATTCTCTCTCAGCTTACTCCTCCTTATACACCACAACATAACGGTGTATCGGAGCGGAGGAATCGCACCCTATTAGATATGGTGCGCTCTATGATGAGCACTGCTGAGTTGCCTATTTCCTTCTGTGGGTATGTGCTTGAGACAGCCATATACCTATTGAATAGATTTCCAACCAAATCTGTGCCTACCACTCCATATGAGATATGGAATAGGAAGAGACCATCTCTTAAAAGAGTTAAGATATGGGGTTGTCCGGCCTATGTTAAAAAGCAAAATCCGGACAGGCTCTAGGCACGATCAGTTCTTTGCAAGTTTGTAGGATATCCAAGTAATTCGTATGGATATCTATTCTACCACGGTGAACAACAAAAGGTGCTTGTTGCTCAACATGCCACCTTTTTAGAAAAGGAATTTCTTGCAAAAGAAATTAGTGGCGAAGTGGTAGAGCTGGAAGTGGTTCCAGCACCACAAACTACAACTGATGATTTATTGGAACCAGAGGATTCTATAGTTCCCAACGAACCCCAGTCTCTCCGCCGATCTAGTAGGGTTCCTCATCCACCTGAGAGATACTACGGTTTTCTCATTGATGGTGGGAGCGAGGATTGCATCATGGAAGATGATGACCCGACTAGCTTCGTGCAGGCCATCACGAGTGGTGACTCTATGAAGTGGCTGGATGCAATGCGATCCGAGATGGAATCCATGTACACCAACAAAGTATGGACTTTGGAAGTTGCTCCTGAAGGGGTAAAACCCATTGGGAGCAAATGGATCTTTAAGAAGAAACTTGGTGTAGATAGAAAAGTTGAGACTTTCAAAGCTAGACTTATTGAAAAGGGTTTTCTTCAACGACCAGGTGTGGATTATGACGAAACCTTTTCTCCAGTGGCTATGCTTAAGTCCATCCGGATCCTACTTGCCATTGCTGCATACCATGACTATGAAATATGGCAGATGGATGTTAAGACCGCCTTTCTAAATGGTGATTTAGAAGAGAGCGTGTACATGACTCAGCCAGAGGGCTTCGTAGACAGTGGGAGCAGCGGAAAGGTGTGCAAGCTGCTTAAATCCATCTACGGGTTAAAGCAGGCATCAAGGAGTTGGAACATCTGCTTTGATGTTGTAGTCAAAGAGTTTGACTTCATCAAAAACGTAGATGAACCTTGTATATATAAGAAGGTTGCAGAGAGTAAGGTTGTCTTACTCGTATTGTACGTCGATGACATACTCTTGATAGGAAATGATGTTCCTATGCTCCAATCGGTCAAGCTCTTCTTATCATAAAGATTCTCAATGAAAGATCAAGGTGATGCCTCCTGCATACTGGGAATTATGATCTATAAAGATAGATCTAAATGGATACTGGGATTGTCCCAATCGAGGTAAATTGACAACATACTAAAGTGGTTTAGTATGGAAGAATCTAAGCGTGGGAACCAACCCACGATCTCTGGACTCACTCTCTCCAAAGAGATGTCTCCCAAGACTGATTTGGAAAAAGCTCGCATGCAAGGGATACCCTATGCTTCGGCTGTTGGCTCTATCATGTACGCGATGCTATTTACCAGACCCGATGTAGCATACTCACTAAGTGTAGTGAGTAGGTATCAAGCAGATCCTGGAGAGAGTCACTGGATAGTTGTGAAGAACATTCTCAAGTACTTGAGAAGAAATAAGGAGATGTTCTTGGTGTATGGTAACGGAGAACTCCAGGTGGAGCCCTTTACCGATTCGAGCTTCCAAAGTGATAAGGACGACTCTAAGTCGCACTCGGGATTTGTCTTTACCCTCAATGGAAGGGCGGTGTGTTGGAAGAGTTCCAAACAGGAAACCATTGCAGACTCGACGATGGAGGCTGAATACATTGCTGCCAACGATAATGCCAAAGAGCTGTCTGGATGAAGAAGTTCACACTGAACTTGGTGTGGTTCCGTCCATTAAGCATCCAATACCTTTGAATTGTGATAACAATGGAGCTGTGGCATTGGCTAAGGAACCCATGTCCCATCAGAAGTCCAGACATATTCTGAGGCGGAATCACCTGATCCGGGAGATAGTTGATCGCCGGGAGATCGAGGTCAGGAGAGTTGATACGAAGGACAACACTGCGGATCCATTCACAAAGGCCATTCCCCAGATACATTTTGAGAGACTCTTCGGGATGTTAGGTATGAGATACTACAACAGTTGGCCTTAGTGCAAGTGGGAGATTGTTAGTTATGTATATGCCATAGAGGCCATTATTGTACATATGATGTATATTATAGTGGATGCTTGGATATATATAGAGAGGACATTCTTGCTCGACATAATAATATGCTATTTGGTTTCACTTTGTCTTAACATGTTGACTTTGTATTAGTTTACTGTCTTGCTCTCACATGTTGATAAAGCCCTTAGGATATGTACTCGACTACTGGGACTATGATGAGATCATACTAGTGGGGCTAGGGTAGTCAACGAGTACATCCTATAACTGTTCCTAGTCGAGGGTGTATTGAGACAGGGCATCGATACACCAGAGTAGACTAGCGTATACGCATCTTGACCCATATGATGGGCGATGGATGATCCCATATCCATTGGTGTTTGACATCAGAGATGGTGTACGGGTGCTTAGTGGAGACTGGGTACACTGAACGGACTCGCCGAGAACTCCTAGATGGTATTATACCTCACGTCAGATGGCAGTTCTTTGGTGACACTGGTACAGGTTAGTTTGTAGACCCGAGATCGTCATAGAGTCTTGTGTGATTCCCACTGTGCTTTGATTTCCATCATACCACGTCCAAGAGGGCGTGCAAAACGGTGGCTTTTGGGTATAGTTCTGAATCACATGGAGGCAATGGGCGATAGGAGGGGATTCGTCTCTCCCGGTATAGGGAGTTGATGTTGTGTTGTGTTCGATTGGCTATAACTGGAAGTCCCTGACCAGGGCGGATATAGAGTAATACTGGTAAGTGTTATCAGTAGGTTCTCAACCTGTTATGAGCCTCACATCGACACGACTTATCGGTTATTGGGGTCTGATGTTTACCACCCCTAGACTAGATATGCGACATATCAGACGAAGAGACCGGACTGTACGGTAGTGTTACCGATTGGATTCACAGGAGAATATACATGCTTGCTTGTTGATCTTCTGATCGCTCAATACCTGGGTGGCTGTTATGTTTGGCTGACCGCTTGCAGCTTGTGGGTGTTTGATATGATCATCACCCACTGCCGGCGTATTGACGATTCTTTAGAGTCCTACACAGAGGTTTCTTGGCTCATGAAAAACGGAGTAGGAGCACATATGTGATATGTGCGGGACCGAGGATAATACGATATGAGATACCGTATTCTATTCTCACGATATATGATATCGGCCGGGTATATGTGATATAGCCGGGTCATCGGATCAAGTGTTGATTAGATGAATCGGTACATGTTATATTAGTCGGTTATATACGATATAGCCGGTTTGTCGGATCAAGTGTTGATTCGATTATTTAATGTATAATTATATATGTGATATATTACATTACATTATCTAATATAAGCTCGTTTTATTGATTCATTTTCTCACCGGATAATATATTGATATATATGCGATATATGTTAATTGTATTATTTTCTTTTGTTACAAATATATATTATATATGTGATATATAATATTGTAATAAGTTATGATTACAAATGCAACATGATTTATGGAGATTAAACATAGTTAGGGTTTGATTTGGGTTAGCTTTTTCATGAAGCTTCTAGAAGCTTTATTTTGTTTCTAGCTTAGATATTTTGTTAAGATATTTTGCTTAGTTATTTCTAACCCAACCCAAACCCTTCACCCTAGGTTTATTCTCTGCATGAGTTAAGCCACACATTCTTAACTCAAGGGTTGTATTTGTAACCATAGCAATAATTTCATTATTCATCACAAAAGACTTCTTCTTCTTCTTCCTCCTTGAAAAGCTTGCTAGCTTTTTGAAAAGTGATGAATCAAAGTGAGAAAATGAAAACAAAATAGAGCTAAATTCCTACTTCATCATCCTCATCTATTCTAGCCAATTAGATTAGGGTGTTCATTTCATTAATACTTGATTAAAGAAGTGAGAGCTTGAGTCAAAGATTCTTCAAGGTAGATCATCTTCGAAAAGAAAGACTTCAAGCAAGTATGGATCATTCGGCTTGTGGAGCCTCTCTAGTGTCCGGAAGTTCATGGATCGCGGCGAAGGGACTACTACTCGGAGCTTATGAAGCGAAGGAATGGACTACAAAGGTTGTAATCCCTTTCTCTTAGATGTAAAGATATTTACATGCTTTGTTAACCCTAATTATCTAGCAAAGATCCTTGCTTTAGGTTGTTCGGCACTTGAAAATTTTAAATACGGCATGGTTGATGCCTTATAGACCCTTGTGACAGTGTCTAGTAACCCTACACAAGTCAATACTGCTTTTCAGCAAAGACAAAGAAATGATTCTTACTCTTCAACTTACAATCCTGGTTGGAGGACCCACCCCAATTTCGTATGGAATCAAAATCAACAATTCTAAGGCAACAACAACTTCCAGAGGCCTCCTCCTCAACAACAATCTCCTCAACAAACTTAATACCAGCAACCTTTCCAACCCCAACCTTACCAAATCAAACGAACAATTTTGTACCCAACAATTCTTTTCCTCAAAACAATTTTGTTCCGCCAAATAGCGATAAGGTTTCCTCGTTAGAACGAAGTCTGGAGGCGTTTTTAAAACAATCAACTCAATCCTCAGCCAACATCCAGTCTTCCATTCAGTCTTTGGTGCAACACACTGCGTCACATGGGCAAAGCATCAAAACCATTGAAGCCCAGATTGCACAACTGAATGCAGCTTTAAGCGAGCGAGCGAGAGAAGGGAAAGCTTCCATCTCAACCACTCCTAAATCCTGGTCACCCACAAAATGCATATGTTGCTCTTGAACAAAAAAACCATAATGTGAGTGCCGTGACTACATTGAGATCTGGAAGGATGTTGCACAACAATGTTGGCACTGATGATGACACCCCGGCCGCAGCTTCTTTTTCTGCTTCTTCGCCTTCAGAGCCTGTTCCCCATTCTTCACAAGGCTCTACTTCTTCTGCTGCTCCGAACAGACCCACATCCCACGCCACGAAAACACCAGCACTGGGATCCGTTCCTGCACCACAATCTCCTCCACAAACATTGAACTCAATCAATTTTCAAAATGTTCCATTTCCAAACAAGTTGAGATCCAATAAACAAAATCCACAAATGGAGAAGATTGTGGAGTTGTTTAAACAGGTTAACATTAACTTTCCCCTCTTGGATGCAATCCAACAAGTCCCTTCCTATGCAAAAATCTTGAAGGACTTATGCTCTAAGAAGAGGAAATCTCAGGTACCTAAGAAAGTTTTCTTAGCTATTGCCGTGAGCGATGCTCTTACCCAACCCTTACCCCAAAAATGAAAGGACCCCGGCTGTCCTACGATTTCAATAACTATTGGGGATAAGAACATCAACCGCACACTTTTGGATCTTGGTGCCAGTGTTAACCTACTTCCTTATTCGGTATATGAGCAATTAGGTGTAGGAGAGCTGAAACCCACGCATTGTACTCTCCAAATGGCCGACCGATCTATCACCCATCCTAGGGATGAGTTAGAGGATGTGTTGATCAAAGTAAGGGACTTCATTTTCCCCGTTGATTTCATTGTTTTAGATACATAGCCTGTGGCTAACGCCCGGAATCAAATTCCGGTGATACTCGGCCGTCCATTCTTTGCGACATCGAATGCTGTGATCAATTGTGGAAATAGTTCGATGAACCTATCTTTTGGAAACATGACAATTGAACTCAACATTTTTAAGTTGGGGAATCAGCCCTCTGAACCTAATGCTAATATACTATACGTTTGCTCGATCCAAGAGATCACCCCCGAGGACTGTGAATTAGAAATTTTTTTGTTCGATCACAGCAATCTTAACGCCAATAGTGCGTTCCTCCTTGAATCTGACACTGTTTTTACTCCCGATAATGACTACGGGTGTTTCACTTTCTCGAACGAACTTGACCAGTCACTACCCGAGTGTACATCCTTTGAGTTTTCAGATGAGTTAGCTGAACCATCCGACTCGGTTGCTTATACTCATTTCGAACCTCTGCTAGAATCCTTTGAGTTTAAGACTTTTTCGCCGATTTTACCTTCAATTGTTTCACCTTCGACGCTCAAACTCAAGCTGTTGCCATCTCACCTTAAATACGCTTACTTAGGTGAGAATGAGACTCTCCCTGTTATCATCTCGGCTTCTCTAGTATCAGAGCAAGAGAAAGCCCTTCTAACGGTCTTGCATAGCAATCGGCAAACTTTTGGCTGGACTTTGGCGGACATCAAGGGGATTAGTCCCTTAATAGTTGAACATCATATTCATATGATGGATGATGCCAAACCAGCCAGGGATCCACAGAGACGACTCAACCCAGTCATGAAGGAGGCTGTTAAAAAGGAGATCGTAAAATGTTTTGATAATGGTATCATTTACCCTATTAGCCAGTGGGTTAGCCCCATTCTTGTTGTCCCTAAGAAATCGGGCATAACGGTCATAAAAAATGAGGAAAATGAGTTAATTCCTACTCGCACCCAAACTGGGTGGTGGGTATGCATCGATTATAGGAAACTCAACGCCGTGACACGGAAAGACCACTTTCCATTACCTTTCATTGACCAAATGCTTGAACGATTGGCTGGGCATGAATACTACTGCTTTTTGGATGGCTACTCTGGCTATAATCAAATTCCCATCACCGAAAAAGATCAGGACAAGAGCACATTCACTTGTCCTTTCGGCACATTTGCATATCGTCGCATGCCCTTTGGGTTATACAATGCTTCCGTTACTTTCCAGCGGTGTATGATGGGAATCTTTTCAGACATGGTGGAAAAATTCTTGGAGATCTTTATGGATGATTTCTCTATTTTCGGCGACTCCTTTGATGAGTGTTTGCTACATCTAGATGCAGTCCTTACCCGGTGTAAGGATAAGAACCTTACTTTAAATTGGGAGAAGTGCCGCTTCATGGTACGAGAAGGTATTGTCTTAGGATATATCATCTCGCAAAATGGCATTGAGGTAGATAAAGTGAAGATTAAAGTCATTTCCAATCTCCCTCCTCCCAAATGCGTTCGAGACATTCGAGCATTCCTTGGCCATGTCTGTTTCTATAGACAGTTCATCAAGGACTTTAGCAAGATTGCTAGGCCCTTGACTCTTTTGCTGGCCAAGGACACCACATTCGATTTCGACTCGACCTGTATGAACACGTTCGAGTCATTAAAAAACTCACTCACTTCTGCTCCCATCCTTTCTTCTCCTGACTGGACGCTGTTAGTTATATGTATGCCCTAGAGGCCATTACTGTACATTGGATGTATATTGTAGTGGATGCTGGGACATATATAGGTAGGACTTTCTTGCTCGACATGATAGTACGCTATCTGGTTGCTCTTTATCTTAACATGTATACTTTCTGTCTCTCTGTTACATGTTGATAAAGCCCTTAGGATGTGTACTCGACTTCCAGGACTATGATGCAGATCATACTAGTAGGGCCTGGGTAGTCCATGAGTACATCCTTCAATGTTCCTAGTCGTGGGAATATCGAGACGGGGCATCGATATTCCAGAGTAGACTAGCGTATATCTTCTCGACCCATGCGATGGGCGATGGATGATCCCATATCCATTGTTGTTTGACATCAGAGATGTTATACGGGTGCTCAGTGGAGACTGGGTACACTGAACAGACTCGCCGAGAACTCCCAGATGGTATTAGACCTCATGTCAGATGGCAGTTCTCTGGTGACACTGGTGCAGCTTAGTCTGTTGACCCGAGATCGTCATAGAGTCTTGTGTGTCTCCCACTGTGCTTTGATTTCCACCCTACCACGGCTCTACTGAGTCGTGCAAACAGGTGGTTTTTTGGTACAGTCCCGATTCACATGGAGGCAATGAGCGATAGGAGGGGATTCGTCTCTCCCGGTATTGGGGGTTGATGTTGCGCTATGCACGACTGGCCATAACAGGAAATCCCTGGACAGGGTTGTAGTGATATACTGGTAAGAGTTATCAGTAGTTTCACGATTGTTATGGACCTTACGTCGGCATGACTTATCAAGCTACGGGGGTCTGACGTTTACCACCCCTAGGCGAGATATGCGACATATCAGACGAACATACCGGACTGTACGGTAAGTGTTACTGGTTGGATTCACAGGAGTGTGAGCGGGCTTGCTCGTCGATCTTCTGATCGCTCAATACCCGGGTGGCCGTTACATTTAGCAGACCGCTTGCGGCTTGTGGGTGCTTGATATGATCATCATCTGCTGCCGGGGTATTGACGAGTCTTTAGAGTCCTACACAGAGGTTTCCTGGCTCAAGCGAAACGAAATAGGAGAGCATATGAGATATGTGCGGGACCGAGAATAATGCGTGTATGTGATACCGTATTCTATTCTCGCGATGAATGTATCGATTGGTTGTATACGATATAGCCTGGTTATCGAATCGAAGATTGATTCGATAAGTCGATACATTGGATACTAGTCGGTTATATGCGACATGACCGGATCATTGAATCAAGTGTTGATTTAATGATTTAATGCATAATTATATATTTGATATATTACTTTTCATTAACTAGTATTGGTTCACTTTAAATGGATTTTCTCACTTGAAATGCACAAGTTGTATATGTGATATATTTTTGTGCACTTGTTTGTATCATGTTTGATGATACATGATAGTTTGGGTTTGTGTAAAGAATTAAACCATGGTTATGTTAATGGTTAGGGTTTTGATTTACTTACTTATTCATTTATTTATTTATTCATTAATTCATTTTGGGCAAAAATGAAATGGTGGCTTAGTTTGTTTTGTTGTTGAAGCTTCATGAAGCTTTGACTAAGTGACCATTTTGTCTTCATGTCCTAACACTAACTATTCAACTAAACCCTAGTTAATTCTCTACACTTAACCATGGTTGTAAATATGATAAGTATCATTTTATTTCCTTTTTTAATATGGTTATCATATTCTTTTTCTTCTTCTTCTTCTTCATCAACAAAGAAGAAACCTTGCCTCTATTAATGGCAACTTGAGAAAAAGAGTGAGAAATACAATTCTAAAGTGAACCCACTTCCTATTTCTTCATCCTCTACCACTTGCCAAGTAGTATAGGGTGTTTTCTTCACAAGTTTCATGACTTGGTGAAGTTGGAGTTTGATCTTGAGTTGCCTCGACGTAGATCATCTTCGGCATCGAAGTCGACGACCTAGCCCGATCTTTTCTCCGATGATCGCAGCGGAGGGACGTCAACACGGAGCTAAAGAAGTGGTGGACCGGATCTACAAAGGTTGTATTTCCTATCACTTAGTACTAAAGAAGTTTAGTAGCTTGCACGTTTCGCCTATACATCTAGTTAACGATCCGTATTAGGGTTTGTAGGCACATGAAAAAATTTGAATTGGGCATGTTTGATCTGTTGTGAGACCTCATTAGTGTGCCTAGGATCCCTACAGAGGCATCCATTTGAGATTATGTGCGATGCATCTGATTTTGCCATTGGTGCTATCCTTAGACAGCACATCGATAAGATGCCGCATGTAATCTATTATGCTAGCCGAACCTTGAACAATGCCCAATTAAATTACACAACAACCGAGAAGGAATTCTTGGCTGTTGTGTTTGCCTTAGAAAAGTTCAGGCCCTACTTGATCGGCTCTCCAGTCATCGTATACACAGACCATTCAGCTCTTCGCCATCTTTTTGCGAAGAAGGACGCCAAATCTCGGCCGATTTGTTGGATCCTCTTACTCCAAGAGTTTGACCTTGTCATCAAAGACAAAAGAGGATGCAAAAATGTAGTCGCCGACCATCTTTCATGCCTCCCTTCTTCGCCGATGCTTCAATTTCTGATAAACGATGTTTTTCCGGCTGAGCAGCTCTTGACAGTATCATGCGAACCTTGGTTCGCAGATATTGTAAACTATCTAGCCACCGGACTACTACCGAATGAATGGTCAAAACATGACAGACTCCGATTCCTATCCCAAGTAAAACACTTTTACTGGGACGAACCTTATCTGTTCAAATACTGTCCCGACCAGATTATTCGTCGGTGTGTCCCCGACAATGAATTCAAGAGCGTGCTGTCATTTTTCCACGATCAAGCATGTGGTGGTCATTTTGGCCCTAGAAAGACAGCCGAAAAGATCTTGCAGTGTGGTTTCTACTGGCCACAACTCTTTAAAGACGCACATGATTACTGCAAGACGTGCTCCCAGTGCCAACACTTGGGCCGGATATCCAGGAGAAACGAAATGCCGCTCCAACCAATATTGGTTGTGGAAATTTTTGATGTTTGGGGGATTGATTTTATGGGACCGTTTCCTAATTCTTTTGGGAACTTGTATATTCTCCTCGCTGTTGATTCTGTTTCTAAGTGGGTCAAGGCTGTGCCCAGCTGAACTAATGACAACAAGGTTGTCTTTAGATTCCTCAAAGAAAACATTTTCTCCCGATTTGGGCACCCCCGAGCAATCATTAACGACAATGGAACTCATTTTTGTAATAGAACTTTCGAGTCCTTGATGCAGAAATATTCCATTAATCATAAGCTATCAACGCCCTATCATCTCCAAACATGTGGGCAAGCCGAGATTTCAAATCGGTAAATCAAACAGATTTTGGACCAAACGGTTTCCAAAAACCATAAGGATTGGTCTTTAAAACTTACTGATGCCCTTTGGGAATTTCGAACTGCCTATAAGACCGACCTTAGCATGTTTCCTTATCGGCTTGTTTACTGAAAGGCTTGCCACCTTCCAGTAGAAATAGAGAATCGTGCATTTGGGCGATAAAATAGCTGAATCTATCTCTCGGAGATGCGGGCAACCATCGGAAGCTGCAGTTAAATGAATTGAACGAGCTTCGGGATGAAGCTTACGAGAACGCAGTTGTCGTCAAAAACCGAACGAAGGTGTTTCACGATAAACACCTTATGCGCAAAACATTCAAATCTGGTCAACAGGTTTTACTTTACGACACCCGCCTACATTTCCATCCCGGCAAGCTCAGATCTCGATGGACGGTTCACCATTTAAAGTGAACGTACATAGGCTTAAACCGTTTCTCACCGCGGACCCTTCGGAGGAGCTCCTGCTGTTGCAGGATCCAATTTACATTGACTGATCTTCCTCCATCTACCCCCAAATTTCGGTTATCCAGCCATAAACAGTGGAAACACTGTTTCAAATAAGTTTGGGGGTATGTACCACTTGTAATTATTTAAAATAATTTTTTTTTAAAAATTGTAAAAAATAAATAAATAAAAAAATAAAAAAAATGGGGGGTATTTTTGTAAATATTCAGTTCTATTAAATAAATAAATACAATTTTTCTCTTTACAAAATAAATTCCTCTTTTTAAGGGGCCCTATTTGAAAATAACCAAAACACCCCTTATAAAACCTCACCGACCCCTCCTCTGAATTTTCATAACCCTAATTTCTCATTTCCTCAAAACCCTAGCCGCCGTACAATTTCTGCAGGAAGATCGCTTCCCGCCGCCGCGTTTACGCCGCCAATACCCTCTTCTGTCGCGCAACCGCTGCCTATTGGACTCCTCTCCCTCTGAAATCCTCAGAGGAGGTTTGCATTCTCTGATCCACTCTGTTAAATTTTTTTAGAAATATCTGCACTATCTGTAATGGCACCAACTCTGCAGTTTGAACGGGATTTTTCCCAAATGTTTGCACACACTGTTTATGGTAGCTACTTCGGTGATGAGATCCGAAGGCGCAGATGGAACTTTTTACTATTTAACCATCCTAATTCCTTCGCACTTCCAGATCTTGTCACCCGATTTTATGAATGCATAGATGAGGGTAGTCTTGCCCAATACGGGTACCTTAGATTAATGTGGGGGGATAGGGAAATAATAATTGATAGGTACTTCATCCATGAAGTTACCCTAATTCCACGACTCCCTATTCATGACCAGCCCCTCCGCTTCGAGGACTACCTACCCTTGATGGGTTACGATTGTTCAAGGGAACCACGAAAAGGCATCCATGCTAGAATCCTTTTTGCGAACGTGTTAACTGTGTGCCGTTGGGCACAAAATAATATTTTTGGTAGTTCGCACAACACTACATTTTTCACACCATCCCTTCATATAGTGCACACTTTGATGACACGAAACCCCAGCTATGATATGTGCAATGTATTGCTTCACTCAATTGGCGCGGGCAAGAGGGCTGCCAACTATCCATGCCCTATGTTGGTGACACAACCGTGTCACCATTTCCTCCCTGTTGAGGAATTCAAATTTTATATGCATGGTGGAATTCCAATTTGACCCCTTCTTGAGGGTGTCTCCACGTCCTATAAACGATTAAATGATTTATGGTGGCACACCGAGCCGTCCGAAGACGTGCCCGCAAAGACACCCAGCTCCAGCTTGATCGCGAGCGATGAAGAGCTTACCCCCGCTGCGCAAGCACGCTTGATACGAAGAACAAATAGGGGGTAGAAAAATTGATAGGGATGATGACCAACCTTGGTCAGCGAGTGACGAGTTTGGAGCAGGGCGTGACCACCCAGCTGGCGAGAGAGGAACGTTCCCGATCACGATCGAGGGGAAGGAGAGGCTATGAGCAGTGAGGACACTGCTTTCAATAAATTTGGGGGTGGAGGTTGATTGCAAATAGTTATCTTTTCATTGCATCTGCATATTTTTATTTTTGTACATATTTGTTTTTTTTCTTTCTTTGCATATTTAATTCTGCATTGCATCTTGATCAAAAAATATAAAAACTAAAAAAATTAATAAAATCAATAAAAAATTTAAGAATTATAAAAATTGAAAAATTCAATTTTGGCCATATTTGACTTAAGTTCAACACGA